>CM075068.1:70861055-73261055 GCA_037428765.1 Rubia yunnanensis
TTGTGAATCTATGTTTAGGTATAGCTTGTTTCATATAATTGAGAGGTGCTATGTATTTTAAATTACATGTACTAAAGTTCTGGGTTTTGGTATGGATTTTCCAGTTTCTTACTTGAGTTTTTTTTTTTTTGTGTTTTGTTCGTTCTGGGTTTCACATTCCGGTCGGGGAGTTTATTCTCACTTGTCAATTTTTTTAATTGATCGCATATTTACTAGCACCGGTATTCCATGCATTGGCACCGATAAATGACTGGTGCTGAAATAGATTCTAGCACCTGTACTACTTATCGATGCCTATGACATTACATTTTTACACTGGGTCATTTAGGCACTGGTATAAAAATTCTCAAAATACCAGTGCCTCTGGCGTGAAAATACCGGTGCCTTGAGGGTTCTCCCAGCAGTGAAAGTTAGAAGTCCAGTTTTACATTGAGAGCATAATGTAGCTATCAATCTAGGTCATTCTTTATGTAATGCCACATTTCATGTGGTTTTCAAAGAAAAAAAATCACATAGAGATATGATCACACATTTAATTAGGAATATTCTTTTATTTCAGGAGTCTCAAACTTCACTAATAGGGATTGAATTGTAGGACAAATTTTGTGAATCATTTAATACTTTCTCAAATCTTATGGAGTGGGATATTTTTATGGCATAATCCAAGTGCATGTAATTTTTCCAAAGATGAAGAAGGAGAAAGAAAGCTGCCACAAGCTAGTCTTAAAGGTATGGAATATGCCAATATCATAGTTAACAAACGCAGTCGAACTAGCAAAGCCAGTACACACTTTCTTACAGAAAAATAAAATCATCCAAGAACTGATTCAAAGTACACAACCACAAGAGTAAATTCAAGAGTTAACCTTAGACTCCTTCAGTAGTTTGACAACTTGAATCATGGATGGCCTCTTACAGGGATCATTAGAAGTGCAGCTACATGCAATGGCAAGAACCTCCATCATCTGATGTTTCCACGTTGCGAGCGAACCAGAAAGACAAGGGTCTATGGCTTCACATTGTTTCCCCTGCACTACCATCCGCCTCATCCACCCCACGAGATTGCCTCCTTCCATATCAGTTTGCCCCGTCGGTGCCCTCCCCGTTAGCAGTTCCAACATCACCACTCCAAAGCTGTAGACATCTCCTTTGATGGTAGCCATCATGGTCTGACCATATTCTGGTGGTATGTATCCAAATGTGCCAGCAAGAATGGTAGAGATATGAGTCTCGCACGCGCTGATAATACGCGCCAGTCCAAAATCAGATACTCTTGGCTCAAAATTCTTGTCCAACAGAATGTTGCTCGACTTGATATCCCTGTGAATAATGTGAGGCACGAAACCGTGATGCAGAAACGCCAGACCTCGAGCTGAAGCGAGACAAATCTTGAATCTAGTAGGCCAATCCAGGGTCTGCGCTGCATCTGCTTCATTTCTTAACCAATAGTCCAGGCTTCCATTTTCCATGTATTCATATATCAACAGCCTTTCATCTGCAAACACACTGTAACCAAGCAATGGAACTAAATTTTCATGCTTTACTTTCCCAATTGTTTCTATTTCTGCCAAGAATTCGCGGTCGCCACACGAGTGCCCTCCATTCAGTCTTTTAACAGCAACCACACGACCTCGAAATGCAGCTTTATACACGGTCCCAAATCCACCATCTCCAATGATGTAGCTCTTGCTGAAGTTTTCAGTAGCCGATAAAATTTCGGAAGGATTTATTCTTAACAAAGAATGCTGAAATGTGGCAATGTTGATGCTCACAGGTTCCTTGAGCTTTTTCAACACATGCTCATCACAAGATGCTGGTTCAACTGCTGCAGCAAGCTTACCTTTACCAATGTTCAAATCTGCTCGATTTTGGTGTCTGAGCATCATCCATGCAAACGTACCGCTAAGAAGGATAACAAACGTGACTGTGGCTGCAACACCAATACGTAACAGAGAAGCGCGAGAGAAAAGCGATGGCCGTGAAAAAGCTGAGTTACCCTTCTGGTTTAGCAAGCATAGCTCCACATTCCGACAAATTTCTGGCACATATCCGATGAAGTTGTTTCCGGAGAAGTTGGAGAAAGCGAGGCCTTGGTTTCCACAGATGGTGCATGGAAAGTAGTCTGTGAAATGGTTGTCAGACATATCAAGATATGACAAGGTAGAAAGTGCTGAAAGAGATGATGGTAATTTTCCTGTAAGATTATTGTTGCGCATATCTAACTTGGAAAGAGATGTAAAGTTGGAGATGGAGTCAGCGAGAGCGCCTGATAGCTTATTGTGACTGGCATCGAAGTGAATAAGAGAAATCGAGGTTCCAAGGCCGAAAGATAGAGATCCGGAGAAATTATTGTTGCTGATGTCCAAGCAAGATAAAGTTGTGATACTGAAAACTGAGTCTGGAAATGCACCTGACAACAAGTTATTTGAAAGGTCGAGCTTAGAGAGCGCCGGTATTTCTGACCCGAAATTCTCTGGGAGAACGCTACTTATCTGGTTATGTGAAAGCATTAAGCCCTGCAGTTTCTTCATTCTCCAATCAGAAAACAAAGGACCTGTCAACTGATTGTATGACAGATCAAGACATGTTAAGTTCTTCAAAGATGAAATCACAGAGGGGATGCTCCCATTCAGCTTGTTTCGCTGCAAATGTAAGTTGATAATCATAGTGCATTTATGTACTGATGCAGGAATAGGACCCCGGAGATCATTATTGGAAAGATCAAGCATTCCATAGCGCTGCGTAAACTCAGATTCCGGAGGAATACGGTTTTTAAAGCCGGTGCAAATCTCTTCCGGGATGAGACCAGAAAAGTTGTTATTTGACAAAACCAGGTTGTCAAGTAACTTGAGCTTGGAGATGAGTGTTGGGATCTGACCTGTCAGTCTGTTATTCCCAAGGTCTAAGGACACCAGACTCGTACAATCGAATAGTTCCGATGGAATCTCTCCACTAAGATTGTTCCCAGTTAAGTATAGATTTGAGAGTCTCTTCAGCTCGCCAATGCTCACAGGAATGCTTCCTTCAAACAGGTTATTATCTAGCCTCAGCCTCTTCAAGTTCGAACATTTCCCGATGGCCTCAGAAATCGGACCTTCGAGCGCGTTGTTGCTGACAAATACTTGCTCTAGTGTCTGAGATTCCCAGAGATTATCTGGAATTCTCCCAGAAAACTTATTCCTTGAAAGCTCCAAACTAACAAGACCAACATCTCCAAGATAGGCAGGTATCTCACCAGATAGGCCATTTCGTGACAACACCAAAACTCTTAACTTCGAGCATGCGATGAAAGTGTTCCCTATTTCACCCGAGAAGTTGTTTGAAGATAAGAACAGCCTCCGGAGTGATTTGGCATTGCATATATCAGCTGGCAGTTCTCCAGAAAGTATGTTGCCGCGAAGATCTAAGGACCACAACATAGGCAGGTTAAGCTGTGGTATGCTCCCACTGAAGCGATTATTCGACAACGATACAGTCTGGAGTAGCTTCAACTCAGAAATCCAGTCAGGTATAGAGCCAGAGAAATGATTGGAATCGAGAAAAAGCGACTCGAGAGCATCCAAATTGGCAAGGCTATCGGGTAATGGACCCGACAATGAGTTAAACGACAGGTCGATGTTTGTGAGGCTCTTACAGCTTCCTAGCTGAGAAGGAATTGTTCCAGTGAGTCCACAATGTGGAGCAACAAGAAACTTCAAATTCGAGAGCTCACCGATACCTACAGGGAGCTCCCCCTCCAAATCATTCTCAGCCAAATTCAAACTAACCAAACTTCTCAGACCTGATATTTCTTGTGGAATTTGGCCTGTAATTCCGCACTTCTCAACCTGAAGAACTTTCAGATTCCTTAAATTACAAATGGAAACTGGGAGAGGACCGGTCATATCGTTGAATGAGAGATCCATATATGAAAGGGCTGTTAAATTTCCAAAGCAAGAAGGAATGCTTCCTTCAAACTCGTTTCCACTGAGGTCAAGAGACACCAGCTCCTTCAAATTCCCAAGTTCTTGGGGAAGGTTTCCAGAAAACTGATTGGCTTGGACTGAGAGTTCCCTCAGATGCTGTAGCAAACTGAGCTCTGGCGGTAAATTACCATCAAACGTGTTGTTGTCAAGCAGAAGCACTCTCAAGCTCTTCAGGTTGGATATGTTCCCAGGCAGCATACCATTCAGTTTGTTTCCCCTGAGGTCCAGCTTCTCCAGCTTCTCCAAATTCCATAGATTTGAAGGAATAGCACCAGTTAGGCCACAATGGCTCAAGTTTAGGTACCTGAGTGACCTGAATCCTCCAAAGAGATCAGGAAAAGGAACATCCACAGGCTTCGTTGTCTTACACGTTAAATTTGCGTGCGTGACAACTTCACCATCCTCACATCTTATCCCGGTATAGTTACATGGAGATCGCGCCAAATCTTTCAACAACTCCGCGTGCCCCACATGGCTGAAAAAGACCAGAACTACAGCAAGAACAAGAGAAACTTTCCACACTAATGCCATCTTTAACCTAGATTCTGCAAGTTCAGTTATGATCAGGAATGTCTACTTCACATGAAAATGCTCATACGTTTACTCAAGTTTAAACTCACTTTTACGCTGCTGAGCTAAACCGCGACCCGAAGCCTCTTGGTATCTTTCTTAACTTGGTGCAATCTGCAGGAGGAAAAGATGAACGCAAAAATTGGGTAAGGAGACATGAAAGAACCGACTAATGCAGTGATTAAAGACACCCATACATTTCATCCACGCATAAAAAATTTAAAAAATCACCCACACATTAGTCCAACAAGCCAGAAAAAACTGGAAATCGACCTATGCCAAACTGGATCAACCGGATTAAAGACAAAACAAGTTCAGAGGAATAAACCTAGAGCAAGAAAAAAAAATGCAGTACAGATTCCTAGGAGGATCCAGCAACAATTTAAAGCGTCTAAAATCAAACCCTAGAACAACGTAGCCACCTACCTAGAAAAAAGTAGCCACCTTCATTTTATGTACAACTTGTAGAGAAGCCGAAATGAAGGTCAGGAGCTCAAACATAAGGCAGAAAACTTTAGAGAATCGATGAAGAAGAAGATGGGATGAATGCATGTAAGCATAGAAGCTTGAGATTTGACTATGTCCGTTTTCCTTACCAGAACTCTGAAGAAAAGGGTGGAAATGGGATAGATATGGACACGTTAGCCTCAAGATAGAGAGGGGAGTTGTGCATAGCTGGCGATAATGGCAATGATGCCATCACTGAAACCCATTTATACGTTAAAGTAGCCTTACTACTACAAAACAAAACAGAATAGCTGGGAAAGTTGCACCACCCCTTTTACTAATTTATTAATGGCGTTTTCAAAATTCAATAATAATAATAATAATAATAATAATAATCCATTCAAACGTAAATTTTCATTATCAATTACTCCCAGCGATTATTGACATATTTACTTTTTTAAACTCAAATTTGATAAACTTTAATCTTAAATAAAATTAATCTATGTATAATAAAAATATCATGTGAGATATTGTTAGATTCATCTTAACATCTATATTCTAAATATTAATTTTTTAGGCGAACATGTTATGTGTAACAAGAGATATTAACAGTAAAAAATGATCACTGAATACCATGAAAAAGTAAATAGACCAATAATTTTGGAACAGAGAGAGTATGTGGCATCTCGTGGATGGTATCCCAAAAATTAAATGTACACTAAATAGTATTTAATTATACATTTCAGGTACTCCCTCCGTCTCATCATATTCTGCACAGAATCTTTTCACAGTCTCCAATAAACATGTTTAACTGTAAATTTGTTTAGTTACGGACAATAATGACACAAAAAAAATTGATATTTAGAAACTACATGTTACGACGAATCTAACCTATCTCATACAATAAATTTATGGGTAATATGCAGATATAACCCCATATGTTATGGAAAGTGTAAATATAACCCTGAGTTATTTTTTAGTGCAAATATAACCATATTTATTACACATAAGTGCAAATATAACCCTAAAACCGCTATTCCGGCATTGACTGACCATTTCCGGCTATTGACCGACTAGAAATGACCAAAATGCATTTCTAACCTAATACAAAATTTTAAAAGACAAAAATACCCCCACCACCAATCCACCACCAACCTGCCACCACCACCAATCTGTGCCCCACCCCGCCACCACCTGAACCCCTCCCCACCACCACCTGAGCCTCGCCGGCCACCACTTGAGCCCATCCTCGCCACCACCTGAGCCCTGCTCACCACAATCTGAGCCCCTCCCCGCCACCACCTGAACCCTGCCATGCCACCACCTGAACGCCGCCACCACCTGAGCCCCGCTTGCCACCACCTGAGCCCCTCCCTGCCACCACCTGAGCCCCGCTTGTCACCACCTGAGCCCCTCCCTGCCACCACCTGAGCCCCGCCCGCCACCACCTCAGCCCATCCGCGCCACCACTTGAGCCCCGCCCGCCACCACCTAAGCCCATCCCCGCCACCACCCGAGCCCCGCTTGCCGCCACTTGAGCCCCGCTCGCCACCACCTGAGCCCCGCCCGCCACCACCTGAGCCCATCCCCGCCACCAGTTGAGCCCCGCCCGTCACCAGTTGAGCCCCGCCCGTCACCACCTAAGCCCATCCCCACCACTACCTAAGCCCCGTTTGCCACCATCTGAGCCCCTCCCCACCACCACCTGAACCCCGCCACCCATACTCACCACTGCTCCCTCGCCCTTGCCTTCGCTCAAGTCTCCGTTTCGCCTCTGCCTCAGTCCCGCACTCTAACCACCACCTCCGACCGGTCACCTAACTCCGTCACCGCTCGATGCCACCTGCCGTAAATCCTAGCACCACCACCTGCCCCGAACCCTAGCACCACCTCGCGCCATCCCACCATAGCGCCACCACCTTCCCCGAACCCTAGCACCACCTCGCGCAACCCCACTATAGCGCCACCTCCTCGACACAACCCCAAACTTCTCACCACCAACCCCAAACTCCTCACCATCGCCACATCCTCCTCTGCCCTAGCCTGCCTTCACCATCGCCAAACCCCGAATCCACAACACCACCATCGCCATGCCCTAGCCCTGAATCCACAACACCACCGGTGAAGCCCTAGCCACGAACTCTCCGCCACGAACTCTCCACCACCACCATCTGTAGATCGGAATCAAGAGGAAGAATTAGAAGTGGAAGAACGGCGCGGAGGGAAGAAGAAATAGTGGCAAGAAAGAGAAAAGGAAAGACTGGAAGGAAAGAGAAAATGAGAAAAGGAGAATGAAGCGGAGGGAAAGAGAAAAGGAAAGAGAAAAGGGGGTATTAATGCAAATTGGGGTAATATTGTCATTTGAGAAATAGATGTTTTTTCAGTTTTTTTTAAAACCATCCGGGGCAAATCGGCCATTTCACCGTATTCCAGCCTCAAACAAAAATGTTATATTTGCACATAACCCGAATAGATAGGGTTATATCTGCACTTTCGAATAGCGCAGGGTTATATGTGCATTTTCTTCTATTATATAGGGTTATATATGCACTTTTCTCTAAAATTATACCTCATATACCTATTCAAATATGTGGTCAAAGTTTGACATCTTTGATAAAAAAAGATTCTGTGCAGAACAGGCTGGGACAGAGGGAGTATTGGATTTTGTTTATTATGAAATGTATAATACTACTTCCATCCCAACAAAAATGACACATTTTAATTTTTGGAAGTCAAACAAAGCCTATTTCGACCATTAAATTCTATTATTATATTACAAAAATATTTTATGATACATGTTGTTGGATTCATCATAATATATGTTTTTAGATTACTTTTAATATATTTTTACACACACAAATAAAAAAAATTGAGAATTTTTTTTTCATTTTAATAAAACAAAGCAAAACTGTTGCATCTTTAATCCCCCGCTCTAGGATTTTAAACAATAATCAATGAATTTCAAACAAGGTTAAGTAAATCATTAGGCTTTTTCAATCGGGCTAACTTGTTATCACTTTACTTGCTAATTTTGGGCCATTTATATAAAATGATCTTAAGCAAATGATAACCAATATTTTATAAGCCTAATTTTCAAAGCCCATATCATTCTTTAAACCTTGCTGGTTCCCAAACTGTTTCTATGTCTTACACAACAAAACTGTTTCTTCCTCAATCTTCCTCACTAGACTGCCAATTTCTCTCCTCTTGTCTTGAAAAGTTCTCTGATTTCTTTCTTCCCATGAACCGTATAAAGCTACATCATACCTCACCAATTTTCTCCTTTTTCCCCTCACCTTTAGCAGCTTCACTAGTGTAGGAATGACTTATTAAAAGCACTTATATCGGCAATTTAAAGACACATTTTAGGTATCTACACACCAGCTCTGCCTTTAATCAATTTAAAAATAAGACGGTTCCAAGAACCATCTTTAAAAAAATGTCATTAACGGTGGTTAAAAACAACCTTTAATTTATTTCCGAACTCGAAAAATGCAGTTTTTTTCTCTCGTACCTTGCTACCATTTTCGAGCTCGGAAAGTCTCTCTACTTTTCGAACTCAAAAACTGGCACTAGCTGTGTGTCTTCTCTTGATAAAATGATAAGCAGTTTCCGGATTCGTGACCCCTTTCCGCTCTCTCTCTGGCATTGTTTGGAAGAGCATTTTTATCCTAAAATAATTTCCGAGCTCAAAAACTGTAACGCGTAAGACATTTCCGATTTCGGAAAATGTTTTCTGCCCTGTGAAACCAGAACATCAAAGATACGACACATTTTCCAAATTTGGAAACGTTTTCTGGTCTTTTGGTAAAAATTTGTTTCATTAATATTACCAGCATAAAAATAAGCTCAATATATAGCTACAATTTTTTTAAAATACATGATAATATCTTGAACCTAAACAAAAATCTATAGATAACGCTAACGAAGCAATAATCTATGTATAGGAATAGAAATAACTACAAATCTATTCCAACATATATCTAAGATTCATTTTTTTAATCTAACTTGAGTGTCCCTACCAATATTGGGATTTCGCAGTGTTGCTGACCGATTGAGAATTAGATGCCGAGCCAATGAATTTCGCGTATTGTTGATATCTTCTTGCGAGTAGGGTTTCCAATCCTTTTTGAAGATATGAAAATAACATTATAGTATTAAATTTTTGGTAAAGGCTATTTAGAAATATTACCACGATCAATTGTACAATTACCTTGTCAAGTTCAAGTACATCTTCCTGAAATTTGTCTATGCACTCGGACGCGTATAACATGACGTAATAGCCACACTCCCAAGTTTAAGCCTGTTTCTTGTACTATATGTAAGAAACATAAATTACTAAGACAATTGCATAAAATAATTGAGGATAGTATCTGGGAAATTAACATATTGGTAGACCACCTTGATTTCGACCGCGTGAAACGAACAATTTGTTTTCTCACTATTTTCCTTCATTGCAGATTCTAAAATCTCAAAGAATGCATCAGACGGTTGGAAGTGAAGGGGATCCATCCAATACGCTCGCTTCATTGTGGGTACTGTCAATATTAATATCTAATGGTCCCTGAATAAGAAAAAATATTTATTATTTAAAAATTGGGAAACAACGTTGGTAAATAAATTGAACGTAGTAAATAACCTCTCGATGTATGGCGCAACGAAAAGCATTGAATAGGAAGTTGCGAATGTAGCCGATCCTGTCTTGTTTTGTACAACCAATTTCCCGTATCAGCACTGGGCACATGTACCCAATCCATCACTTCTTTCGATTACTCATAAAAAACATGTACCTGGACAATTTCATAGTAGGTGTTAATTGTAATAATGGCTAGTGAAATTTAAATCGAATTTAGAAATAAAATGAATAAAGTCACTCACAAGGTGTAGATCGACATCATCGCTTGATTAACTTGCTCACATCTCCACAGGTCTTCAAAATCACTCCATCACTACTGCAGAGACCCCCTATGGCACCGGTCACTAGGGGCTATGGCACCGGTATTTTGTGCCTCCAGTCGACCGGTGCCTTTAGTAGGGTGGTGCTGAAATATAGTACTATGGCACCAGTTATAGAATCTGGTGCTGGTTTTTTATCACAGCACCAGTATTTAAGATGCCGGTGCTGACTACAGGTTCCTTCTTAATGATCACCGGTTTTACGTAGCACCGGTATATGAACATAAACTAGTGCCTAAAACTGAATAGATTAGAAATACAAGCACCCATTTGTTATTGTTTTACTGGTGCTCCTGCTTTAGAGATGGATGTTAAGCACCGGTAGTATTATTAGTAAAACCGGTGCTGATTTTTAAAATTTGCAATTTCATTTAAAAACTTTTCCAGGCTCTCCTGGAATGGAAACCCAAGGAAAACTCATAAAAGGAACTTAGACGAGATAAAAACACAATATAAATATTAAATTAATGGTAAGCAAGAATATTTGAAAATGTAAGAATTTTCTAGAGGAAAAAAAAATCCATCAATATGATATAACTTAAGAAAAAAGGTAAAACTCTATCCTAATCTAATGCAAACTTAAATACACTAGGTCCACTGACGTCTTTGATTGTTTGGAAGACACGTTCACCCAAGATTCACAACTTGTATCTGTGACGTCTCTATTATCTCCATGCCATTGTAGGCTCCCCTAGCCCGAGGAAATATCTATTGTGCACAAAATAAATCAATGATTAATAACATGAAAGTAATCTACATTGTAAGAATAAGAAACGTTTAATTTTTAATATGTCAACTAACTTACTAAATAAGATTTGGTGATGTACTGTTCAGCCTTACTCGTTCCATTTAGTTTGTGCACACTACGATTTTTCAAAGAAAACAATTCAAAATGTCAAAATGATGTAGCATTTAAACACCAAGGAAACACACTGTGTATAACTATTTTTATTAACTATGTATTCAACATTAACAATAGTTTAATGTTAAACACACAATGTTAAACCTTTGATGGTAAACACACCATGTCTACTTGGTGCTCATACGCTACTAATTCTCCACATTTGAAGTTGTGGAGTTCTACAAATGTTATAGCACCGTTACATAATGGAAGAAGCATTACTTAGTTAAAGGGCACTACATGAATAGAAAGCAACCAATGCAGTGCCCTTTAACTAATTCTTCTTCCATTACGAAAGTGAACAACACGTTTGGCATAGAAAACCATTTAAAATGTCGTAATGAAACATTTTACAGCACCAAGGAAACATGGCATGTATAAACAAACCTAGTCAAACATGTCATGTTTACTTGGCGTTGATAGACTGGAACATCTCCACAGTTTAAACATCAAATCGAAATCATCAAAACAAACAAAAAGACATGTAAACCGATGCTAATGCTTCTTCCGCTAAGCTTGTGCACAGTATAGTTTGTCATAGAAAATTATTTAAAATGTCTAAATGCTATATTATTTAAGCACCGAGGAAACATGATGTGTATAACTATGTTTGAATTATGTATTCAACATTAACAATGATTTCATGTTAAACACACTATGTTCAACAGATAAACACACCATGCTCATTGGTGCTCATACATTACAAAATCTCCACATTTTAAATTACGGAATTCTACAAATGTTACAACACTTTTCATAATGGAAGAAGCATTCACTCAGTTAGAAATAAATACGCGAATACGAGAATAGAAAGCATCCAATGCAGTGCCCTTTAACTAATGCTTCTTTTATTACGAAAGTGCACAACACAATTTGGCATAGAAAACCATTTAAGATGTTGAGATAAAGCAGTTTTACAGGACCAAGGAAACATGGAGTGTATAAACAAACCATGTCAAACACGCCACGCTTCCCTGGTGCTGATAGAATGCAATATCTCAATAGTTTAAACATCAACTATAAATAATAAAACACAGAAAAAGACCTATCAACCTTAATCTAGTTCATCATTCATTCAAAACATTGTAGTTGTTCAACACATTTTAAAATAAAACATAAACACATCAACATCCCACAATAAACTATATCACATTAATTAGAGAAAAAACCTTCAACATTGTACATAGTTTAATAGAAAATCACAGTTTATATCACAGGGTACACAATCTACAGTTTATATCATAGGGTACAAATTCTACATTGTATAGAACTGTTTATATCACAGTGTACAAAAAAATTCATCATAATACTAATTCTAATTCTGAAAAACCCCTAATCATGACACAATCATCTATATCACATGGGAACAAAAAATAATTCAGGCCAAAAAACCTAAATATCAAACCATACACAAGGAACTATACATATACATATACATATATACATATATATATATATATGTATGTATGTATGTAATACACTTTCAATTTAATTAGAAAATGCATAAAATCTCGCACAACCCAAAAAGTTCCAAAATGGAAAAAATCTCACACACCCCTTGAAAGACAACATAATCAAAAATCGAACACACCCAACAAAACAGAAAAAAGAAGAATGACCAATAGAAAAATAGAATCAGAAAAACATGAATGGAAGGGTGAGAGGAGGAAGAAGGCGGTTATGGAGGGACGAGGGACGAGGCCGCAACGGAATGGTTGGATGTTTAGGAGGCGGTGGCAGTGATAGAGAGGTGGTGGAGTGGGAGGATGAGAGGACAATCAGGAATTGAGTAGCTTTAGGGTTTCAAGTTTTCTTTATATAGATAAAATTTTAAGGGTTTAGATTAAATCAACATACATAAATCAAGAGTTCAGATTAAATCTAGATGGGATCTTCGTTATTTAATGTGACCGGTGCTATGTATTCCCTGAACCGATGCTAATTCTTGGTTAAAGCAGCTGCTTGATGCTGCGTGGGTATTTATTATTTTTTGCAACCCAAGAACATACATATAAAATTTTGTCTACCTACGGAGCACTGATTATAGAACCAGTGCTGGAATGGACCACCGATGCCAAAATAACAATAAAACAGCTGTGCGGAGCTGCTTATTTCTGACACACTATAAAATACTAGCACCTTTTCTTGATACCGGTGCTGACGGAATAGACGAACTAGTGCTCAACATTAAAATATGGAATTTTGAATTTCTTGTGCACGTATAGACCATTTTTTGTCTGGTACATCCGACAATCTTAGCACCGGTTAATAAACACCTAACCGATGTTGGTTTTTGGTACAACTATTTTGTAATATTCATTTGAAGTCCCTCTCAAGGGGTATAGTTTTTTCCATTTTTTTTCATATCCAATTGGGCTAAAAAATATTCAATTCAATACTCAATAGATCTCGTGTTTCATAATTGTATCCAATGGATACCCGCAGACCCTCTGATAAGAACTTTGTTAAAATAACACCGTTGCCCAAAACTTAAATACAACTCCTTATTTGTGGCCAATTAACACCACATTGTGTATTCTTGGGTTAATAAATATTTTTAAAAAGAATGTCATGTTTTATTAGAATTTGGTAAAGCGCTAGTACATGTGCTAGAGTATCTGGCTATAGATGACTTAGAAGTTAGGAAGTCCAAAATGAAAGTTTTCTTTGTTATTTATTTACACCAGCCATTGATTATTTTAATTCATTCTAGAAATTCACTTTTGGGTCCAACAATGTATGATTGCATCCGAGCGGAATTGAAATTGGAGGTTGGAGTGAAGTTTTTGCCTTAGGTTCCTCTAAGAATCTTGGAATTATCAAAACACAAAATTGGTGATTCAGTACTGCAATTGATTATTGTATGATCATAACTACGCGATTACGATTGGATTGGGTGAATGGAACATCCTTATAATAGATCCTAGATAACAAGTGCTACATTTACATGAATTGCAGTGTTGCCCAAAACTAAGTTTCACCTTGAGTATTGATTTGAAACACTTGATTATTGTTTTTACTTCCTAAATATATGAATTCTAAATAATGGAATTTTTGAATGTATAAATTTCAAAGCAGTAGTACATGTCTTAGACTAAATTGTGTGAAAAGGTTTGGAAATATAAACGAAAAATCATATTTCTTTAATACTATACGATTAATGTAAAAGCATGGTAATCCTCGAAGTAGTGGATAATAGCTATATTTCATCTACGAAATAACATAGAATTGTTTCAAGACGTAATCCAAATTTAATCACTACGATAGTATTATAAGGACAATAAGGATTGAAATTCATGAATAATATCTTGCAAACGACTCTTCATCCAACAATTGTGCATCTTCAGAGCTGGTCCCAACGTCGCTCTGCCCTACACCTGGGCCGGGATATGTAGGGAAAGGTCCAACTACTTTCATTGCGTCCAAAAACTGGTATTGAAATACCTTTCTCATGTGATCACACCAAGACCTTTGATATTGTGATTCCATCAGCAGACTATGTACACCCACCTCCAACGTCATGACTCTAAATTCCAATGTAGGACCACATTGTCCTGAGGGAATGTGAAGAAAGATTCTTCCGTAATCTTACCAATTGGATGCCGGTATATACTGTGCCGATAGTGGGGTACACCTGCTTTTGGGCACAATTCAGAGATTAGGCTGCAGAATCGTAACAACTTGTTATCTCTGCACCATGTCTCACCTCATTCACTATTTTCTAACCCAAATTCGATCGGATTTTTTTAATGGTGTACAGATGTCTCTGCCTCATACTGTGAACCTCAGTGTTCACCGGGTTCAATTTTGGATGCTACAAAGTGGTACCATCCATTCATCTTGGGAGTGAGTAGCTTCTTTGGCATCGTTTTCCAACCTGGTTTCATAATAGACTCGAGATCTGTTCCCTCCCTAGTTACCGTCCTCACAATCTCCCGTCCAGTGAGATCGTCAAAATCCCAACCCTGATCGGTATAGTAGTGGAATGCAAGAAATTCATCCTCCTTGGGGTGGAACATTTGGCAACCTGTACAACTTGTTTATGGATTCTGCAGTTAATTTCACAATTTTCCCACGACAGAACGCCTCAGTTCACCTTCCACCACACCGTAAATTGGCATAAAACTCCATCACTATGGTGAGGTTGAACATTGGAGCCGTGTCACTCAATTTCTCCCACCCAAGTGCTTGGATAGTTTCTTCCAAGTGGGGAGCATTTTCGATTCCTCTCTACAAAAATTGTTGCCCTGTTCTGTACGTTTGTTCAATTAACTTTGCTTGCTCCGAAATGAACCTCTTCCCCTGTTGTTTAATATTGGATTGCACCTCCGGAGAGGAAGGGGCTTCATTGCGTGTCCACTTGGAGCCAGTTTTTGGTGCCATTTCCTACAATGTTAAATGAGGCATTTCAACAAACACCTTCAATGCAACTAAAAAAATCTATACAATACTTGATTTCTTGAACATCAACATACCCTTGATGCGAGCCAAGCAAATCCAGTGTTTACATATATGTAGTTATTACACATTAATGCTATGTATATGATTGCAATATCGAAAAAAGTTGGAGAGAAAAGTGAACCAACATTGAAAAAAAGTTGTTATTTTTCCAAAAACTTTGGGTTCATGATTAATAATGTAGTAGAATATAAGAGCAATGTTTGAAAGAGAACTGATCTCAATCCTTTGGAGAGCTTGGGAGTTTGAACAAATGGGGAAAATGGGTTAGATTTTCTCTCCAAAATTAGAAAATGAAGAGCAACTCGTCGTGGATCTGAACAAATTTTAGAACTTGAATTTACTAGCACTGGTATGAAGCCTATAAATTGGTGCTAAAACTAATAAACGCGGCTGCTTGAGGTTGCGTTGAATTAATTTTTTGACCTTTTATCCCAACCCAAGAACATACTTGCAAAATAAATTCTAAGGGCCAGCACCGGTAGTAAAACCGATGTTGAAATCTACCAAAACTGGTGCCGACAACAATAAAAGATGCTGCATATGGCTGCGTAAATTTTTTTTACAAAATAATCCTTTTCTCAACTCGAGAGCTAATCCAAGAAATTTTGTCTAATTACACAACATTGGTGGTTCAACCAGTGCTGATATTACGAAAACCAATGCCTTAAAAAACAATAGAGCATATACTCTGTTTTTCAAACTTCAATAGTACCCGCAAACATTAATATTTTTAGCACTAATTTATCAAAACTGGTGCTCTTATTTTCCCTTTTTTTTTGTGCCAAGTAAACTATTTCTTAGTAGTTGCCCAGTTCAAGTAGCGGTTATCTGTACACCCATATACGATACCAGTACTATTTATTATGTATGCCACTGGTTTAAGGCATCCGTTTCAAAAAATTGGTGCATGAAATAAATGCCAACACCGGTTTTATTGAAATACCGGTATCAAACAATAAATCAGCCATGGTTTTTAGGGTCTCCAGGGCTCATACCGGTGCCATAGTACCTGTTTTCCAATAGTGCATAACGCCATGATTTCATGTTTGCATCCGAATACACGTTCATTTCCTGAGAATGTGAATGTTGAGTTTCGATCATGGGGTTGTCGAAAATTATAAATGACACGTACAAAGCTATGTAAGTCTCGAGGGACGTGGGATCTTGCCAATGGAGGTTCAACCCTGATTGGTGTTGTTGGCACCGATTTAGGCATCGATTTGATCAGTTTAGGTGTTGTCATCACCCTTTTTGGTGATGGAGGCCTTGTTTCCTTCAAATGTCCATCCTTGATAGGATTGGCGTGTATAAGTCTACGGGGCAAAATAAGGAACATTCCTTGTCAAGGTCCAACTTTCTTATATTCTCCATTCGAGATTGGCAAAGGGGCGCCCATCACCAAAGGATTCTCTAAGGAAACTCTTGAAAGACCTTCCACAATTGGTATGGAGTGATGGTGTTTCATTAAATCATGCAAAACTTCATCGGCTACATGTAGCGGCTTACCGTCTATGCCTTGATCAATGTATAGTTCACACGGACATGATTTCTAAAACATAGGCAGACATAGGTATTAAATATGAAACTAATTAATCAAAGGGACATAATGTAGAAATGATCCGTCGTACCTTTTTTTTCAATTGCGAGGGTGGCGTTGTCAAGGTTGTTGGGATTGAACAATTGTCTATCGGTTCTTGGATTTTGAACAATAGCTCCGCAATTTACCTCTACATCTCCGGGAGAATGTCATGAACCCCTCGATGGTTGTGTCTAATTGGTCATTAAGTCCTCTAAATTTTCTGGAAGAACTAGCCCAATGTGTTGGACCAAATTTTGAAGAACAATTTCTTGTTGCTCAATTTGTTATTTTGAAGTTGGGTTTTTTTTTTGCGACAAATGGAATCTCGAGGGCACTGCTCCATCGAGGACTGTACGATCCCAAATGCTTTCCGATGGGTCAAGAAACTACCCATACCCTTAAACCGGCCCGGATTGTCTGGTTTACCCATGGCTTCACAAAAGATGTCTTGGTTATCCCTTGTAATGAATTCCCCTTGTAATTGATCATTCTTCAATTTTTCCTAAGTGAAAACATAGATAGATATACCTTTGTTACTTCGATATAACCTGTATATAGTTCAATTTAACAACGTATTTATCTAAAATTTACATACCACTCTTTCGGCAAGTAGTTTGTCTTCATCCTTTGACATATAGAAGCTTCTTGTTTTGTCGGCCTTTAATAAATAGATTGCACCTCTCAATGTCATCTACACAAATCGGTTGCACAGAAGCCCTTGCCTCATATTTCGTCATCTCGCCCACTATTAGAATTTGAACATCTTGTTCTAGATGTTCCTTTATTAGCTCAATTGTCGCTAAACCATAACCCCCACGACTTAGTCAGTAATGAATTTTATTCTCCCTGGCAACTGGTAGGTTTTCTCTCCATGTACCCTAAGTTGAATGTTAGGTCATGTTAACACTATAGATATTTTAATGTAATTAATCACACTAATAATTTGCATATTATTTTACTAATGTTTTCACTATTCTCCAATGCCCTTTTCTTGTGATCTCCTAGCTCATGGGTTGAATCTCCATATAAGTTACCCATGGGCGATCACCTTTCTTATTGATAAATATGTAATCTCTTAGAAAAAGTGTATTTATGTTCACACCAACTCTTTGACATCATGAACATAGCCTTCTTTTGCAAAGCACCCATATATTGTGCTTCAATTTGAAAAGGTCTCTATGGAGATTATGAAACATAATGATATGAGGATAGGGAGTACATATGAAGACAAGTTGTAGAATAAAAATGTAGGAAAAATTATTCAGTAGAGCTACCTTGCATTCCATCCACAACATGTCCTTGTAATCATTTGGGACATCATGCCAAGAATCATACTTGATATCTACCCTTCTTCTACCAACCTTTGCCATCCAACTTGACCATTTGGCATGTTTCTCCGACACACATTCGCCCAACTTGACCATTTGGTATGTTTTCCCTATAGGTGGCCATACTTGCGAGCTTACTATTGCTAACCTCATGATGTTTCACTACATCGTGGAGGGTAGAAAGGTAAACCCGGGCTTCGCCGTCATCTCATTCATGTTGAAGGTCATGCAGATGAAGAAGAAAAATCTTCCTTATTGTGGTTTGATAACCACTATGACAAAAAAAGGTGAGCATAATCCCTCAAGAAAAGCCTCTAAGAATGGAGTACTATGACAAGAATTGGTTCCAACACAAGAACCTCCATTAAGACATTGATGACAAGTGGGTCTGCTGTGAAATACCCAATCAAAAAGTTAAGATTGCCAAGAGGGCTCGCAAAGAGGAAGTAGAAAGAGAAGAGGAATAGATCTCACGTAAGAGATAAATAATTTACTTAAGTACAATTTAAAATATAGAATTTTAATATCCATTCAATTTTGATCTATATTGATTTACAGGTACCAGCAACGGTTGGAAGGTTAGGTTGAGCAAGTACTTTGATTGTATGCGTGCGGACTTGACCGAGACACATGTTATGTTGACATGCACTCATTCCCAGTATGTCACGTTCCTAGAAGCTCAGGGCCACCAATTGGAATTGAGTGAAGATGACGAGCTACCTAACTTCGAGCCGGTCTTCTCGGAGAGTGAAGATGATGATGGTGATCATGGAAGAATCTAACTTTGATATAATGCTTGGTTAGAAGATATTGTAATTTCTTATGGATTTTTTGTGGTTGATCAACTTTTTGTTCTAAGCTTTGGTTGTTGCATTGAGAATTGAAGACAAAGTATTTTGATGAATCTACGAATGTTAATGCTTTTTTTTCTGTATGGAATCTCGTTATTTTGATGTATTATTTTCCCCTATATTCTTTTAATGACATTTTGTTGAATGTTATAGATATTTAATTAGTGCCCAAAAATTTGAGCTTTTAAAGTTGAGTTTGTTTTCAAGTAAGAAACTAGCCAAAAGACCAGGCGTATTTCCATGTTTGGAATTGCGTCTTTCCTTAGCATTTATAGTCCGGATGAATTTTCAGACTCGAAATAATTCCACTCTAGAAGATCAAAACACACGAATAGCTTTCCGAACTAGGAAATCTGGTTCACGAGCTCGGAAAATTTTTGTCTCTTTCATATCTGTTGGGACAAATGACTTTCCAAACTAAAAAAACCTATTTCTTAGCTCGTGTCTCATTTCTGGCCCGCTTCTAAAAAAACAAAACGTCCATTTTTTCCAATAATAAAAGTTTTCGAAGTCGGAAACTTTTCGTCACCTTATATTAAAGAGACGAATCACTTTTTCTGGACTCAGAAAGTACTTTCTATATAAAAAAAATAGGGCAATGAACAGATTTAAAACAAAACTCCCAAAACTCCAAACCCTAGCCTACTTACGATCTTGCAAACGACCCTCAATTTTTCCATTCTTGCCAAAATCCCACTAAGAATTTAGGATGGTTAGGGGGGAGGTTCAACACACAGAATGGCTAGATCTCATTCAACCGGCCACAATTCCAACTTTGATTAAAGAAGGTTCGTTTCTCAATTTGCTCAAATTCGGTATGATGCATTGCATGAGAATGGGAGGTTATCAGATATATATCTTGTTGACTTCAATGAGTACTTAGCTCTAGGGTTGGATGTTCTCCTTAAACCATTTAGTGAACAACATGTTGAGAATTTGCTTTCGTGTTATGAAAAAGCGTATTTTGCTTTGGTTTGCCAATTTTACGCTAATTTGCAAGAAGTGGGAATGAGGACTACACTGCTAGGGTAGGGGGTATTGAAATCCCGCTTAACCAATGGATTATTAATAAGATAATAGATTGTCCATACTTGCACCCTGAGTTTGTTTTTCTGGAGGATCCCGGTGGTCCGTTGGATGATTGCTACATCGGGAGAATTGGCCTCTAGAAGTTGACCCTACATACATTGACCCCGTGGAGTGTAGTGTGAGGTACTTTAGTCGCAATAGATTGGATTTAGGAAAACCTGAGTCCTCCGATCTAAAGATTTTTCCCATGGACCAACGTATTACATATGAGATCATTAATAGGAGTTTGGCTCCCTCGGGCGGACACTTGACCGAGCTTAATCCCCCAACCCTTATGCTATTCTATTTAATCATGGAGGGTAGAAAAATCAACCCCACGTGGAAATTTTTAGGCACATATTGCATTTTGCAACGTTGAAAAAGGTGTTGAATCACCTACCCTATGGGAGTTTAATAACTCGCATTTTGAGAACCGTTGAGGGGCTGACTATCTAATGGGAGGAAAAAGACCTGAAGTATAATGACAAGACTTACTTCAAGAACAGGGGTTGGATGTTGCATGATGGGAAGTGGTATCATAAGCCAATAGAAGAAGACGAGGAGAGCAAGAGGCCACAAATTGAGGAAGGTTAGTCACAAATGAGTTTGCGAGGATTTATTTCATAGATTGTTTATCTTTACTTCATTGTTTACATAATTCATATGTTGGTTTCTATACTTTGTAGGTAGTGAAAAGTCATACTTGAAAGTCTTCAAGGATTTCTACAAATGGATGAGCAAGGAATTTTGAGCTATGAAGGCAAAGATTAGGTTCATGGAAAAGTCTCAACGAGCTTATGAGCAACACCTCGCAACAAGCTCTCGACAATTACTGGACCAATTGACTTAAAATTGCAACATTTAAGATTTCAAAGAATGAAATTTGAAGACTTGCTTATGTTTATGACATTTGACTTTATTGTATAATTTTAAAGATTCAAGTATCTGTACTAAATTTATCCAATAATTTGTACTTTTCAATTGTTACAAAATTTTAATCATTTCAAGTACTAAATTTGTTTTCTTATAAATCTTATAAGGATTTGTTTAGAAATAACACCAATAGTAGAAGCGTGTGAAATATCCAAGGTACATCAATGAAAAAAAGACATAAACTACACTTGATACCAGACAACTTACTACTTATGCTTCCTTTTCTTGATCACCACCTTCTTTAACTTACACTTCCTACGTGTGATATTCCCATTACCGTTAATACTCATTCCTTCATCATGCTCACTACAACCTAGGAAACTGTGAAGACTCCGATCCTCCTCCTCTAGCAACATGACTTCTTCAGATCCATAACTTGCTATATGACATCCAAATCCAATAAATTCCTCTAACTCATTTTCTTCAACAAAAGCCCATTTCCCTTCGAAAACAATCTCCCACCTAGGATCAACAGGATCCCTGGCATAAAAAACCTGGTGCGCTTGAGATGCCAAGATGAAAGGATCGTTCTTCCATCCAACCTGACTTCTATCAACAAGGGTGAAGCCCAAATCCTCGATGCGCTACCCGTTGTTAATATCAACCCACTGCCATTTAAAAATTGGGACATACATACTTACATAGTCAAGCTCCCAAATTTCAGAAATCGTGCCAAAGTAGCACTTTAGAGCATACATAGGATTTTCATCACCACTACATCAAACGTACAATGCTTCGGAGACAAGAGAAACTTCATTGTTTTGAGTGACACTCTTATCATCCATTAATTTCATGGAAAACGTAAAACTATTGATTTCATAACCTCCCTAGGAAAAAAGGGTCCCCAATGGTCTATGAGCTAACCATTTAACTGTCGTTGGATGTTCTCCGACATCTACGTGATCCCGCAACTATGATGAAAATGTCAAAGTGTGAAATTAAAGTACCTGAGCCTCATTGAAATTAGGGTGACTCACTCACATGGCATCTATATGAATCTCGATGTATGCTACATCCTTGTGGTACGGAGAAAATAAATATGGTGCACTAGTGGAAGCGCCTCTATTAAAAGCGATTCCTTTGATCAATAGAAGCCACTTTGGGGGTGACTTCTCTTAACATGTCTTCCATTGATGAGGATCAAAAGAGGTTCCTGGAACCGCCTTCTAACGTAATAATGGAATGTGGTTAGAAAATTCCTTCTATTACTTATGAATTCGGAAGGCTGCCATCCGGTCAGACGTTGCCTAATGTTACGAAATCGTAACATAATGCACCCCATCAGACACTCGAAGTAGTTATGATCTTGGAAATAACTAAAAACCATCGGATCCAGTGATGTGTTCCGGACTCTAAACATGAAGCAAATCGTTGGATCTATACTTTAGTTACAAACTCGGAACTCACGATACTTCCAAACTCGGATGGATTTTCTGTTCCTTGTCTTTGTATGGTAGATTTTCAATTATTTAATTATTTATAAATTGTTCTTGACTCAAAACAAAAACTGGACCATCTCTTCCGAAATCGTAACCAGTAATCTGATCTATTAAAAAAAGTTGAAGAAGGACCGACATTAGTTCTGAGCTCAAAATAGCTTTCAAAAGTATGGTCAAATTTGGCAGTTTGAATAGAATGTGGCTATTTGAAAGTCTAAAAAACCAGGTCTACATACACAAAAATAACTTGTCATTTTCACACTATCTATATAAAAAATCTATAAACTACGCTAGTGTAGCAACAATATATAGATAGGAATAGAAATCTATCAAAATCTATTCCAATGACAATGTCAACATATATACTAGCTATTTATACCACTGCCACATTGGGATTTCCTATAGAAAAGGACGGGCGTTGACAATATACCTAGCCAAGAAATTTCTTGCCATGTTGATATCAGTTTACGGATACGGTTTCTCATCCTCTTTAAAGATCTGTACATTTGGGGAAAATAATAATATTTGTAATTAACCTATAGCATGGAAACAATGAAAGAAGATCTAAATCAAATCTTACGTCATTTATTTAAAGATAATCCATATGGATTTGTTGAAGACACTCTGCCGCATATACCATTACGTAATACCCACACTCCCAATTCTTCACTTGTACTAATTAATTCAAAAGAATTAATTTATCATATCAAAACTATAGAATTCTAGAATCAAATTGAAATGTCACCATGAAAAAAAAGTTCACCTGGATCTCGACTATCTCCAAACCCTTTGTACTAGATTCAGAAGGATAAGTTCACCTTGATCCCGAACCACTCTTTGACAATGTTTCTGATTTCTTGTGTCATCACTGGGCACAATACCCTTTCTTCCTTTGGTTAGCAAAATAATACATGTACCATTGAAATAGAATGAGAAAACGTTAACCGTAAAAATAGTAAAGCTAATAGATTATTCCTTTAAATTATGAAAGTATATATTACTTACAATACATATAATGACATTAGAATTTGATTGACTTGGTTACACCTCCACAAGTCTTCAAAGTCACTCCATGAGGCAATTATTTCCCTCTTTTGACCAAATACACATTCATTGCTCGAAGATGTGTAGGTTGGGTTGACTTGGTTTCCACCAATCAAATCAAACAAGACTCTAACAAATTCTGGTGAATCCTTCAAAACTTGTGCCCTTGTGAGTGTGGGCTTAGCCTTCTTTGGTGTTTTGTGAACTATTATGCGGGTCATTTTAGGCCTGGCCTTCAAATGAACATCTTTTGTAGGGTTCATATAGATTAGGCGATGAGGCCATAGGAGAAAAATTCCTTTGGCGGTTCCCACACTCTTGTAGTGGCCATATGCAATCGGCAATAGGGCATTGAGGACTAGTGGCTTCTCCAGTGAGACTCTACATATCCCATCCCGAATTAGTACGAAGTGATGATGTCGCATTAACTCGTGTAAAAATACCATCGGCAATATGGATTATCCTACCATCCTCCGCTTGATCAATGTACAACTCACACAAATGTGATGTCTACAACGGTAATAACAATGTCAAACAAACAAAGGTAAATGAAATTGAATATGATTATAAATATAAAAACTTGACTTTTTTTTCGGCGGACATGAAGGCGAGGTCAACATTATTGACTTTATCTCCTTGCAGAGGTAGAATAGGTTTATGGTTAACCTCAACATCTCCCGGTGAGTGGTGTGATCCTCTAGAAGGCGAAGTCCAACCCGGTGTTAAATTGGCTAAATTTTTGGGTAAGGGGAGTCTGGTTTGTTCAATTAACTTGCGGATCAAGATATCTTGTTGCTCGATAATTTTGTCTCATACTAGCGCTTCCTTTTGAAAGATGTGAACCCGAGATGGTTTAGCCTTCTTGTATGATCGAAGAATTCGGAATGCATCTCTTTGTGATAAGAATGATCCAACACCTCTTGCACGCCCCGAGTGATCAGGTTTTTCCATAGCCTTGCAGATGATGTCGTGCGTACCCATTGAATCGCCCTTCCAACTGTTTCTACTTTAATTTAGCCTATGCAGGAGTTTTATATATATATATAAAAATTAGTTTATTATATAGGATTTAAATTCTTAAATAGAAAAAAAGATTATAGGTGCTTACCACTCGGTTGCCAATTTCTCACTTAGGATCATTATCGTATTCACCTTTACTGTTTTGACGGCTAATCAGGAATAGATCGCACCCATGGGTATTACCGATGTTTTTGCCTCCTCCCTGGTCATTCCTCTGCTAAATGCTAGTTGGACATCCCTTCCAAAATGTTGCTTTAATAACTGTAGAGCAGCCAATCCATATCCCCAACGACTCTTACGATGAGGGGTTTTGTTTTCCTTTGCAAACCGTCACTTTTCACTCCTTGTACCCTTCATTTGTAGCTAATAGAGTTTATTTAAAATTAAAAAAATGTAATGTGTTGAAATAAAATAAGCAACGTTTATTTGGGCTCACATTTTCATCATTCTCCAAAGCTCGCCTCTTGTGGATCCCAACTTTCTGGTTGAATATGTGCATAAATCAATCATGAACGATCTCCTTTCTTACTAGAAAAAATGAAATCACGCGATAAGGTATATTTGTGCTCTCTCCAACTCTTCGCCATCATGGCCGTTGCCTTTATTTTAAAAATTATCCATATTCGGGGCGTTGAACTCAAATGGTAAATCAAAGTTATTTTCAAAGATTAATGTAGGATATTATTTATTTACATGTGTGGTTAAATAATTTCAATTTTACCGATATAACTGTAGGTACCTTGCACTCTATCCATAAGACATCTTTATATTATTTTTGAACCTCGAGCCAACTATCGTACTTGATGTATATCCCTATTCTACCAACCTTCCTACCCAACTAGACCATTTAGCTCATTCCTCCAATATAAACATTTCGGATTTGGTGAAAATCAACAAAGTTAATTCTTCTCTAGCCATTCTCCTTTCTAATGTTCTACAATGTATTCTAGCAATCCCTCCCACCTCCGACCACCCCTCCTCTTCATCGTCATCAATGCCTAGGTTTTGTGAATTTTCACCTATTGGATGAACATATTCATTATGAGTCCTCTTCCATGACATTATACTACCCAACAACACACATCATAATAAAAAAATGAATATAGAAAAACTAGGGTTTTATTTTTAAGAAATGAAAAACTATATTTGATGCTTATAATATATGTATATGTGTGTGTGTGTGTATACTTAGAAGAAATACACTAACACCATGAACATATCAAGGTATAATACCTAGGTAAAATTCTAATAGTAGAACAAAGGAAATGGTGAAATGTTTACCTTTTCATCCAAACAATTCAAAGTGGGAAAGAGAAATATTTGTTGACCACCTTGGGACACTCATGAGCCATGAAAACCCTAACCCATGGATTACCTTTTCTTTTGTACAAAATCTTGGCCATCGAGGGTGTAGATCACAAATATAGTATGCTTTATGTAGTTATGAACATAGATGAAGATTGGATGAAGAAATTTTGAAAGGATGAAAGATGGAAGAATGGAGGAGGGTTTGAGGGAAAATGGAGGGAATTCATGGTTTGATCAAGTGAGTATTGAATGGCCATTTGAAAATCGCCTTGAATGCACTTAAGAAGCTATGACCGATAACTAGTTCCAAGCTCAAAACTAAGTTACACACTCGAAAGATATTCGGACCTTCGTAACATGGAATTGACTCAGTTCCAGAATCGGAACCGAGTCTTTATATAAACAATAATTCTGCAATGGGCAAATCATTTTGATTTTCCCAAGGAGAAAAATCCCCTTATTCCAAATGCCCAAATCCTACATTTCCTAGCATTCAAAAAACCAAAATCAATCAGGCCACGGTATAGAGGTGGAGATGCCGGTGGTGGAGCGGGTGACGCTTCAACATGGAGCCATCAACCACATTGAGAATTGGGGAAATCAGACTTGTTCTTCAATACCGATCCTGAACATAGGTACGTTGAATTTCAATGTAGAAAATGCTGCAATCCTAAAGTAACTAAATGTTTGGACATTGAGCAGCTATACCTAGGTATTTGATTGAATATTGAAACCCTCTAATTTTGATAATCTCGTGAAATTAGAAGAATACATCCATTATGATGAGGTATTGCAATCCTACGCTAATTTAGGAAAGAGTAGAAACAATAGAGACCTCACAATGGTAAATGACGTAACGATTCCCATTACAAAATTTAGCATAAATGAAGCCCTAGGTTATGAGTACACTTACGCTAGCAAAATAACTCCGGTTGATAAGGGTCCAATTGAGTTATTTCACCAACAAAGTTGGCCTGCTATTAGTGAACTCACCCCTATATGCCCAGTTTCTATGGCTCGCAAATATTTTGGTTGTACGGGGAAAGTGCCATGGCAAGATGACGAGTATGATGTGGGGGTTTTGAGTGTTAAGCACATGTTAGTTTATGAGTGGATTTGCCAGAATATTCTTCCGTCTGGAGGGCATGGATGTGAGTTGACCATAGGTAACTTGATGTTCTACTACATCGTAGAGGGGGTTAAATTAAATCCTAGGTATACCATTTTGATGTACATTCTTAAGGCAGCTGTAGGGAAGAAGAAAGATCTCCCATATAGTGGTTAGATAACCGTTTTGATTGATGTAAATGGAAAGTGATCTCTGTCGACAAGCCACTCCATTTGGCCTACTACAATGAGGCTTGGTTTGATTACAAGCATTTGGTGTTAAATGAAGACCACAAGTGGCGAATTTGGCAGATTCCAGGGAAAGCCGCCAAAGCCCCCAAGCGAGCAAGGGAAGCATCATTTGATAAGGCTAAAGGATCTTTGTAACGTAAGTACATCGATAAAAAAATCTTTAAATAAATTGTTGTAAACATTACCTTTAGTACATAGTTATAAAAAAATATTGTTTTTGTTGCAGGTGAGAAGAGGGGTTGGGTGGAAAAATTCAAAAATTATTTGGCGTGCATCAAGGAGGATGTCAGTTCCGCCAACAATGAAGAAGCATCAGTGGAAACACGTCATTCCAAGTTTGTTGATTCCACAGGCCTTCACATCGAACTCTGCAATGATGACTCCATGCCTAATTTCAAACCTGAGCACTCTAGCGATGACAGTGATGATGAGGAGGAGTTTGAGGCAGAGGAAGGCCGTGGCAATGCTGATGAGAAATCCAGTTTAGAATTTGGTGGGATGAACTACGACAATGAAGAATATGATGATTAGTTCAAGGATAATGGAATTTGTTTTTGAACAGAAGACTAGTTTTGGACTAATTTTAAAGTTTTTTGAGAATTTATCATGAACATGGAATTGTTGTTGCTTGTTTAGCATTTTGAGGATTTTGAATATGCAAAATGTTTTGTTATATGGAAATGTCTGTGTTAACTGCATTTGGGCAAGTAGTTCTATAGTAAGGTAATTTCTACCATGGAATTTATGGATTACAATTACATAGAAGAACATCACATTTTTACCATACTTTTCGAACAAGTTCTGAGTCCGGAACTAAGTCGGGTCTTCGAAAATGAAATAGAAAGACAGAGTTCAGATATTAGAACAATGTCTTGCAATTAAGGAAACTTTCAAAAATTACTCAGTTCCAAGCTCGGAACATATGTTCCGAGGTTTTACTCATTTTCTGATCCTAGTCTGTGAGTCTCACCTAGTTGTGCCAATTTCATTTTTAGGTGACAAATTCTTTTCCGAGCTTGGAACAAATGTTCCAACTTCTTACTTACTTTCTGATCCCAGTCTGTGAGTCTCCACTTGTTGTGCCATTTTCTTTTTTTAGGTGACAGAAACTATTCTGAGTTCTTTCATATTATTTGCTATCAATTGTTTTTAGGTGACGGAGTTTGTTCCGAACTAGGAACGGGCGTTCCGACCTCTATGTTACTTTCTGTTCCAAATTTGGGATTTATTTGATTGGTCATACCAAGTTCCGAATTTGGAAGGCTATCCTCTATATAATTAAAATGGCGTTTAGATTTGATAAAACCAAAAATTGTAAACCCTGGATGAATTTCCGGTGGCGGAACCAAACAATCAAGAATTTCAAGTTCTAGTTTAGGTGGGGAACAATGTCAACATCGAATGCCGGTAGAGCGGTTCGTGGAAGGAGGTCAAAATCAACCAGAGGTGGATGTGGCACGGACCCTGGCTTTGACACAAGAAGGTTCGTATCTCTTCAATCGAAAAATAGGTATAATTTTTTAAGAAGTAGTGGGAAGTCTATGTATTGTTATGTCATAGACTTGAATGTTCACCTTATCATAGGGTTAGCCGACCCCTTACAAAAATTAGAAGGACAATATGTCTTAAAAACTATTGACGATGAATGAACCATCTTATTTTGACAAAGTTTTCCAATTTTATAGCAACTTGTATGAGATTGAGGGAGGGGTGCATATAGGACTAAGGTGAATGGGTTCAACGTAGAGCTTAGCCCTTAGATTATAAATAAAATCATTGATTGTCCCCATAAAGGCCCTAAAGACGTATATCCACAAGTAGAGAATGGTCCTTTAGATGATATTTACCATAGGGAAGAGTGACCTCTTGATGATGAGTATCTTAGGATTAACCCAGTGGAATGTAGTGTGCAGTATTTTTTCCAAAATGAGAATGATCTAGGAAGGCCCAAATCTTTTTCTTTGGATCACCTTTTTCTGGACGATCACATTGTGTGGGACTTCATAGCTAGGTAAATCATTCCCAAGCTTGGGCACATCACCGAACCTACCTATGCTACACTTATGATGTTCTACTACGTAATGGAGGGCTGTAGAATTAATTGCGGTTTGGCTATATTGAAACATATGTTGTTAGTTGGTACCTTGAATAAGGTAATCAAGAGTCTCCCTTAAGGGAACTTGATTACCTCTATTTTGAATACAATGGAGGGATTTGAGTTGAGCAGGGAGGAGAAACCTTAAAAGTACTTTGACAAACAGTATTTCTTGAAGAAAAAATGGGTATTACTCGATCAAAGTGGTATCATAAGACACCGGAAGCGGTGAAGCCAAGCAAGAGGTGTAGAATCGAGGAAAGGTAATATATTACCTTACAATCTTAAAAAAAACAACTATGTCTTTATTTTTTATGTATTCCTAATAATTACCCTTTTGTTTTGTAGATGAGTTCATGCCTAAATTTATGAAGGGCATGAAGCGGGTTTACAAATGGGTTCACGATGAGGTTTTCCAATTGAGAAAGCGTGTATGGACCCTCAAGCGAAAACAGAGAGCTTATGAGAGAGCTCTGAAAGAATCTAGGAAAGCACGCCTTAAGAGATGCTTTTCTATATAATGTCCATTGACTATATTTCTACTCTAGATTCTCTCTATTTGGATGTTGAATATTGTCCTACTCTAGATTCTTGATTTTTCTGTTGAATTTCTTAACTCTCATGTTTTCACTCCTAAGATGTTGACATTCAAATACTTTAATTTGTGAAATGTATGAGCTTGCAATTGTAATGTATTTTGATTCCTAAAGTATAGGTTGGAATTGCAATGTAATCAACTTGTTACTTGGTTAGGAAATATAGAAAAAAAAATACATGTGACCACATCTCCAGACGAGCTTCTGAGCTCGAAAGTGGTTCTTTGGAAATGGTCAACTTCAAAAAAAAATAATAAAAACGGCACTAAATGTTTACCTTACACTACTTCTTGTTTTTTTACATCTTCCCTTTTGGTGCCTTCCGCCACTTGGTCATCTTTCCATGGTTATCGACCGGTATGACTTCGTTGTGGTCCGTCCGACCCACGAACTCACGTAAACTAGCATCATCCTCTTCGAGGAGAAAATCTTCTTCATTTGATCCAAGCCAATGTTTGTACCAAAACCAATCAAATCCTCTTGTTCAAAATCCTCCATGACAGCCATTTTGTCCTTAATCACAATCTTCAGTCGAGAATTGATGGGATCTTTTACGTAGAAAACTTGATGACCTTATCGAGCCAATATGAATGGATCTTCTCTCCAACCCAATCGACTCCGATCGACCAGTGTGAAACCAAAATCTTCCGTTCTTTGTCCATTGTTATAATCAACCCATTCACATTTGAAAAATGGCACTCTCATTGTAACATAATTGCACTCCCATATTTCTGTAATGGTACCAAAGTAGCACATATGGGCATATATTGGATTGGAAGAATAAGATCCGAGAGCTTTCACAATACTTTGCGTTCTCACAGTACGACTTCTTCTCTATCCGAGCCATTGAATAACAAGCAGGAAGGAGATAACAAGCATATCCATCAGTAATGAGACAAATATTTATCCTAATACCCATGTCAACCAAATCAAGTTGAGAGTTCAATCCATATTTTGTTTTACATCACATACATTTTTCTCTAAGTGCATTACATCAAGACAATGTCTAACATCCAAATCCTCCCAATAAGGGAGTTGAAGAAAGATTGAGCATTTCTTTCAACTACTTTCAATTTCCAACTTACGCTTCCCCTTACCAAAATTGTTAGGCAATCCTCTAACCTTTTCAAATACATCAATGCTGGTTAATGGTACAGGCGCACCTCAAAACTCTGTCTTTCCATTGAACCACTTCTTCGAAAAATGCCACAGATGACCCTCAGGGAGAAAACGTCGATGTTTTTGGTAGCAAGTTTTAGAACCATGCTTAAGTTTACTAAATGAGGTTTCTTTCTCTCCAACTGGACATGCATAGTGGTGGCCTTTCACAGAATATCCTGAAAAATTTCCATAAGCGGAAAAATCATTTATGGTGCAAAACAAAAGGGGCTTCATCATGAAAAGATCATCCATAACTGCATAATAGGTACGGACTCCATGTTTGAACAACATCAACAAATCATCCACTAGAGGTGCAAGATATAAATCAATGTCATTACCCGGTTGCTTGGGGCCCAAAATCATTATGGACAAGAGAACATATTTTGTTTTCATTATCAACCATGATGGTAGATTGTATGTCACCAACATTACGGGCCAAGAACCATATGCGCCGCTCATGCTGCCAAATGGATTCATTCCATAGGTAGACAGTCCTAACCTTAAATGCTGGGAATCTGATCCGAACTCCTGGTATATGCCATCAAGCTTTTTCCATTGCTCACTATCAGAAGTATGCCTTATGACACTATCTGTTAGACGATCTCTTTCCACATGCCATCGTAGTAACTTTGCAACTTCTTTGGAAGCAAACAAATTTTGCAAATGTGGAAATTGGAAGATACCATAAGACCTTAGCGGGTGTCTTCTTCTTCGAAAAGGTCCCCACCTCCACACACACACCAATTTCACCGCGCTTTAACTTGTACCGAGATTCACTGCATACCAGACATTTTTCAAGTTTCTCATCCTCATTCCCCCTAAAAACATGCAATCATTTGGACATTTATGGATTTTTGTTTCTAATTCAAACCCATTGGAAAAATAACTCTTTTTGCAGCATCTCAGGCATGCAAACTTTGGGAAGCAATTTCCAAATCAATTCCAGAGTTTCAGTCATCCCTTTTTTAGTCCAACCAAATATAGCCTTCAAATTCATGATTTTCAATTTCGCGCCCACGTACAGTGGATGATTCTTGTCATTAAGCAACAACTCTAGGACCTTTGGTTTACCATGGATTTCTCTGGAAACATCCTCCACCATCTCATCAAACTTATCATCACAATCTAATTCAACCCCTTCATTGATTCCAACATTTCCACCTATATCCGTTAGTACCTTGCCAGGCCATATCCAACAAGTGTAACTTGTTTAGAAACCTCGAAAAATAAGGTGTCCACGCAACTTTTTATTCCTAAATATGTATCACTCTTGCAATCCTTACATGGGAACCATTCCCATTTTTGGACGCATGTTCAAAAGGCACCACAATAAATGAATCTACTAAACGAATATAATCGGGGGGATGCCTAAGGTCTCTCTCGATGAGTCTGATCCTATCCACTTACGACATGAAAATAATATCAAGACACATTCAATCATATATGCAACACAATTCCAATGAGCAACATTACAAATCAAAACCCTATTTTGAAACATTACAAAACTTACTTCAATAATTAAATATTTAGTTCAATTGGGTAAGAATGTTTGTATATGTAAAATTACCTTAGCCTTTTTACTTCCAAAGAGTGCCCTAACTTTTCAGCTTATTTCTCCAAATGAAGATGATATTGACAGCCTGAATTTATTGCTACTTTCCGGGAGTTCCGAATTCAGAACATAAATTGTACCTTACAAACATCAAGTTCATGATAGTCTGAAGTTGTTCCGTATTCATCTTTCCAACATAAGTTACGAGCTCAAAAGGCAAATCATTGTTTCAATTACAATGCACGCCTAGAAGTTCCGGACTCTGAACAATTATCGGATCCTTGTTCCAGACTTGGAACAACATTCGAATCCTTGTTCCGAGTTCGGAACATGATGCGTTCAAAGTCACTTTGACAGAACGCCTTCCATCTCCAACATACAAATGTGGTTATAAACAAACCGCCCTTGATTGACCAAAAATCCATCATTAAAAAAACAAGGTATCCAATTCACCCCAGTTCTGAGCTCGAAACCCCTCCTTGAAGGCAGTTTTACAAAAATTTTGCGGAACCGCCTTCTAATGGTGCCTTTAATGAGACCTCATCCACTAGTGACATCACATAAATCTTTCGCACCAGGGCTAAATAATTTTCCCTGTCTAACCCCTAAACCTTCCAAACTCCATTCATGTCAACCAATTTAAACCCCCAACAGATTCAACTTGCTTTATATAATCAGTGAAAAACTCGATGGTCTCTTCTATCATGTATCGTTGTACAATACTAGCATATAGCCTATACCGATTATTCACAAAGTGCTTGAAAATTTTAATGTACTTCTCTAACAGGTACATCCATCTAATGAAAAGTGGACCACAAAGCTTTATCTTCTGCACCAAATGGACGATCAAGTGTACCATAATGTCAAAAAAATGAGGCAGGGAAATACATTTCCATATGGCATAGAATTTCAACAATCATAACTTGCAACCTATCCAACATCGATACACTAATACTTTTGTGACAATGGATTTGAAAAAAAAAACAGAGCTTCGTAATGCATAATATTACATGAGAAGACAGTGTAGAATAAATGGCGATGGCATTCAATTCCTGCATTAGGTTGTGACAATCGTGTGACTTCAACCCATCAACCCTCAACTCCTCGACTAACAAACAACTGCTAATGTTGGATGAGTATACACCGTGCACTTTCACGCTACTAAGGGTCTCACGAAAACATTTCTTCTCCGACTGGGGCATTAAATAGAAAGAAGGGGGAAAATAACAATCATCACCGTACTCACTGGGGTAAGATTCTTCCTAGTACCCAACTCAACCAAATCTAGCCTAGCCTTCAATCCGTCCTTTGTTTTACTAGGGGTATTTAACAACGTCTTAACCAAAGAATCAAAAACATTCTTCTCAATGTGCATAAGGCCAAGACAGTGTCTAACTTCCAAATGCTCCAAATAAGGTAAGTTAAAAAAATTGAGCATTTCTTCCAACTTCCTTCAACGGCAGCTTTTCTTTTCTTCTTGCCAAAGTCATTGGGCAAATTATTAACCCTCTCATAAATATGTGTACCTGATTGTGGCACCAGTGCAACTTGTGCATCTACTTTCCCATTAAACCATTTTTTGGCCAATCGACATTGGTTCCCCTCGGGAAGAAACCCCCTGTGCCCCTGGTAAACAATCTTACAACCGTGTTTTAATTGAAAAAATTAGTGTTCTTCTCACACACTAGACAAGTTAAGTGGCTTTTCATAGAAAACCAAGACAAATTCCCATATGCAGGAAAATCATTAATTGTACAAAATAACAATGCTTTAAGAGTGAAGAAATCTTCAACCAACCCATCAAACACTCGAATACCGTCATTGAACAAAGTCAACAAATCCTTCACTAGAGGAGATAGATACACATCAATATCATTACCAGGTTGCTTTGGACATAATATCATCAAAGACAACACATACTTATGTTTCATGGTCAACCAAGACGGAAGGTTGTATATGACCAACATAACAGGCCAAGAGCTATGTGTGCTACTCATGTTACCAAAAGGATTCATACCGTATGTACACAGTCCTAAACTCAAATGCCAAGAATCTTTTCCAAACTGAGGGTACATAGCATCGACTTTCTTCCATTGCTACCCGTCTGAAATATGTCTTATCACATCGTTTGCCAATCGAACTCTATCTGCGTGCCAACGCAACAACTTTGCATCTTCCCCACATGCATAAAACTTCTTCAAACGAGGAATGATCGGGAGGTACCATAACACTTTTGGCAGTGTCATTTTTTTTTATTTCAATTGAACTTCCGCACCCATCGCAATCGCACCTCTCTTCAACTTGTACCAAGACTCGCTGGATACCCAACAAGTTTCCGATCTTTATCTACTTCCCTCCTATACAACATACAATCATTTGGCATGCATGGATTTTTTGCAATTCCAATCACATTGGGCATAGTATTCTTTTTGCGGCATATAACCTAACAGGCATTAAATTACCCTCCGGAAAAAAAATCCCTAAAAAAAATCAAGAGCCTCAGTCATCGACTTTTCTATCCATCCAAAATTTTCCTTTAAGTTCATTATCCGCAGAGTCACATTCAAAAGCTAGTTTTTCGAACCATTGTACAAAGGCATCCCTTTGTCGTCAGTCAAAACTTGTAATGACTCCATTTTACCTTTGAACTCCCTCGCAATATCTTCCACCATTTCTTCAAACTCGGCGTTACCATCTAATTCATCACCCGCCATTGTGTCCTCCAATTCATTCGAATGAGAGGCTTTCACAATTTCCCCATGCTATACCCAACGAGTATAGCTAGTTTGGAACCCTCTCATCATGAGATGTTCCCGCAACTTCTTCCTCCCTAAATACACATCATTTCTACAATCCTTCCAAGGGAAACTTACCCGCAAAAAACCAATTTTAGAAGCATGTTCAAACGCAAACGAAACAAGTGATTTAACCAATTGAATGTACTCAGGTGATTTCCTAAGATCATTACCAATTAGTTTCTCTCAATTGATTCTCCTAAAAGTCAATTTTCATGCAACACATGAGGATCCATTCAACAATAATCATCAACCTAGCTAATCTCAAACCATAATCATAAATCTAGATATATAGGAAGCATTCAATACACCTTAATTTTTTTTCAAGAAAATGGTTAACTTGATAATTTAAATTAAACTAACCTTCTCCAATGCGAAATGATGAAATCTCAAGCACAAAACCTTTTAAACAACAATGGGTAATTAATAAATGAGCTTCTTCTTCAAAGTTTTTAGGGTTTTGTGGCATTTAATGGAAATATGCACATTTTTTAAATAAATAGGGCCATTTCCAAACTCGGAAACCTTGCCCATTATTTATTAAGACACGAACAACCAAATTCCGAACTTGAAAAATTGACACGATACATTTACGAGATTGGAAATATTTCTCCTCTTTGTGGTAGGCAAACCATGGGTTTTCAGAGCTTGGAAACCTTTTCGTCCCTACTTTTCGACTTTGTAAAGCACCCTTATTGAAGGTTTTTAGCCATAACCGGCTTTAATTAGAGCTAATTAAAAGCAATTTAGCCTTGAACCGCCTTTAATAAGGGCTAATTTAAATTCTGCTTCTTCTATATTCAACATTTCATCCCTTTTAATTTGCTCATCCTCATGTTTAACTTATGAGCTGGTATCTAATGACATTTTTTCACTTTCTTTTACCCACTCCTGTTGTGTCATTGCAATTATCTTCTATATCTCTGAGAATGTTTTCTTATTTTGTTCTTGAAGTAGTCTTTCTAGCCTTAGCAGGTTCCTCCTTAACTCCTCCATACTTTCTCCTTTTCTCCACAAATTTTCCAATAATGGCCTAAATTCTTTAGATTTAGTCCACATATCGAAGAACTTAAATTGCATTCCTTCAGTTTTCCTCCCCTTTTAAATTGTTATCATCAATGGGAAATTATCAGCAACACTGTAAATCTTCATCGTACATAAAGACTCACTAAAGCTCTTTATCCAGCCCTGATTTATCAGTGCTCTATCTATTTTTCTCAAAATTATCTCCCCCACCTCCTCCTATTATCCCAGGTATACTATGGGTCAAAATTTTCAATTCTTGAAGTTCCAGTTTAGCTACTGTCTCCTGAAAATCCTCCATTTCTGGTGGTATAAGACTATTCCCACCAATTATGTCATCAATGTTTAAAGGTGCATTAAAATCACCAAAAAATATCCAAGGACCATCTCTTCAATTCTCTAAATTTTCCAATTGTTGTCATAGTTCTTTCTGTCATTCACGTCATTTTTTCCATATACAACTGTTACATAAAACGTCTCTATAATCTTAATAATTTCCACTTCCATATCCATAAGCTGCTCTTGTTTTGTTAACTCCTGAACTTGGAACAAATATGGATTCCAGCCGTATTCTAGCTTCTTTCACTGTTTGTCCATTTGTCTCAAACTTCCACCATAACCCCATTGTTTTCTGAAATTCCATTTCTTTCTCCTTTGTACCTTAGTTTCCAGTAATCCCGAAAAACCTACCTTACTTTTATGTATAATCCCTACTTTTTTCTGTTTTTTCTCTGCTATTTACACCCTGAATATTCCATACCATCATTGCATCATTCATGGTCGGTGGATCTTCTAATTCATTACCCCTTACTCCAATACATTCCCCTCTATTTCTCATACCCTTATATACTTTCATGTTTCCATCTCATCCTTCTTCAAAATTACTGGATTCTTACGGCTTTCTCCATTCTCTCCTATATTCTTCTGTTTTCTTTGCAACATGACATCCATCACTTCATTTTTCTTCTCATTTCTTGCATCTTTCATCTTTATATCTGCTTCTCCTTTAGGTACATACTATTGCCTTACAATCTGTTTGACAACAGCAATTTTTGTTTCCACTTTTTTGCACTCCTCTATAAGACGCCCAAGCCATATGCATTCGTTGCAACAAATAGGTAACCATTCAATTACAATATCCTGTTTCTGATTGATTTCATTTTCATCAATATAGAAAACAAACATTGGAACAGTATCACAAATTCTTACTTCTATCTGCACCCTTGCATAATTCAATCTGTCCATTTCCATTGTTATTCTATCCAGTTTCAATGGCCTCCCTACAGCACTAACAATTATGCACGATAGTTTAGGTTCCCAATATACCATAGGCAAACTAGGCAATTGGATCAAGAGTGGCACCATTTTAGGTTTTACTTCATCAATATCTTTTGACCATTCAAAGATTATCACTGGTTTATTGTCAAACAATAACATCCCATTCTCCACTGCATCATCCCTATGTTCATTCAATTTAAATTTCACCATAAACAACCCTTTTCTAACCTTCCACATCCTATGAATTTTATTTTTCCAGATTCTATAGAAATACCCCTGTACTACCTGAAATGGTGGAAAACTACACAAAATTTGACAAAGCATAGTAGTATCCCATGTTTTAATACTATCATCTACTTCATTTTTTGGGATTTTAGTCATTTTAATACCATTCACATCAATCAAGGTATAAGATTTTACCTCATCTTTTGTATGATCCTCAAACAATTATTTCCACGGTTTGGGTTGTTATTCATTCTCTCAGCTCAATTTGGTAACAGATTGACCCAGTTCCTTCAACTCATTTTCTTCATTCTCCACATTCTTAGTCCAGCTCATTCCTTTCACCTTGTTTTCTGTATATACTTTGTCATTAGCTACCCTTATACCCTCATTCAGCGTGTTTACAATAGCTATCACCTTTTCTTCTTCATCATTCAGATCGAGCTCAATCTCCTCTTCCTCACACACCTACTTCAACTTATGTCCTCCACTCTCATTTTCTCTACCCTTCTTCTCCTTTGTTAAAACTCTCTGTGATTTCCTTTTCTAACTTCCCAATTTCCCCATGGTAGCGTCACCGGAGAAATTTTCAGTACGATCCAGTAAGTACACGGTGAGCGTGTTTTTTACCCATATAAGAGAGAGAAACTAGATTATGAAATTCATGTTACATAAAAATAACGATATTAATAATTGAAAATTCATCCAATTGACTTTCAAAAGTCAAAATTTGTCACCATTACTGGACGAGTTAGTATTTGATTTGTGAAATTTTTACTTGTTTGAATTGATACCATAAGCAAGCACAAATAATATAATACACATTTAAACCAACTACGATACATAATTAACTGACACTTCAATTATTGTATTAAGGCAGAGTAACATGTAAGAATTGTGTATTTATAAATTCAAATTTTACCTTGAATGGTTTAATTTAGAATATTTTATTAAAGGTAATACACATATAGAAGTATCACAAAGTCTTATTTAAGACACACTAAACTTAAGGAATGGTCTATTATGCGATTATTATAGTATATGATTTGGACGACATTTTTTTTAAAAGTAATAAAAAAATGGAGGAATTGTTTGTAAATAAAATAAATTTGGCATGTAAATAAATAAATAAATAATATATATATATATATATACATATTTCATAATTTTATTTTATTTTCTCATTTTTTAATATTACCCAGAAACTGCTTTCTCTTGCTCGAAATCGTCGGCTCTCGCTCGGATTTGACCAAAAACTGTCGACTCCCGCCAGAATCTCGTCAGATACCCCTTGCACCCACCGATTTTAGCAGAGGTTGTCGGAAACCAGCGGATTGAAGTCTCATTTTGTTGGGGTATATTCTGTAATAGTGGATTCCAATGGAATGGTAAAATCACGCTTGGATGATTATGGTGAAACATTTCTTGGATATCGATGTGAGTCACGTTAAGAACACTTTCCTTAAAGAATAATTCGACCTTATTACAGCCTTAGGTTACACAAATTCCTTTCCAGGATAAAATAATTGAGAATCCCTCCTGTTATATGCTTGAATCAGGAGAATACTTTTAAGTACCTGTGTTTTTGGTTGCTCGTATGTCTGAGAAATTTTGAGAACTTCTCTTTGTGTTTCAGTCTGTTGTGTTTCGTGTACTGTTGTCTATTCTATGTTCTTCCACGTCTAACACCATGCATGCGTACACATGTATTTATAGGAAAAAAATATTGTGAAAAGATACAACACTTCATCGTTCTACATCAAACAATGTAGCTATCAGGAATATTACGAACAAATTCTTAAATGACACAACATTTTCTCCTTCTAGGACAATGCAGTAAGTTAGGCATGCTGCCAACACTGCATCCAGTACACAATCCTTAATTCATCCTCATCCTTCCAGTGAAAGAATTAAACACTGCACACCACCTCCGTCAGAATTATAAATAAATAGGGAGGTATCTAGAATAATGCATATTTACACATAACCTCTATCAGAATTATAAATAAATACCGAGGTATCTAGAATGATGCATTTTTCCACACAAGGCTAAGACAAGTTAGTCTAACCAACACAGTTTTAATACTTATCCCAAGACAGGTTAGTCTAACCAACACAGTTTTAATACTTATCCCAAGACAGGTTAGTCTAACCAACACAGTTTTAATACTTATCCCAAGACAGGTTAGTCTAACCAACACAGTTTTAATACTTATCCCAAACATGTTAGCTCGTAGATAGTTTTTACTAGTGTGCACTCCGCACCACCAAACTTGTTTTAACATCCTGAGTTCACAACTACTCGAATCCAATTATATTAAATATCATTGTGTTTCATAAAACACCAACAATCCTCCCCCATTTAAGTATTATCCTTGATTTGGAATATCCAACAACCAAACCAAACAAGTGCATAAATGAAAATGTCTTGAAGATTGAATTTTCACCTTAGTGAACTACCCATTCCAAATATTCGAGAATCAGGGTGTCTCTTAAGATTGAACCCTTCAACCCATTTCAACACTTAAAGATAATCCACACACAAGTTCAAATACAACTCAAAAGCTTAAACTGACATTATACAAGCCATGTGTCCCTATCCATTCATGAGTGCATACAAAGCCAAGCCTGGGCTTATTAAAGCGACTATACTTCACAGTTCACATAGGTGAATCTCTTTTATCGTACACCTGCAAATGTACTTTGTCAAAGCATCCATTAAGAAGTTACAACTTCAACCTTACTTTCATCCTAATCACTGACTTGTTTATCAAGTCCCTAACTAGTCATTTCGTCAAGTATTCCGCTAGATTGTGTTGATATCTTACAAAATCAACTAAAATGACACATGAGTTATTAACTCACGATTCACGTTATGCCTAGCGCCCAAGTGTTTAAGATTTCCAGTAAACACTTCACTATAAGCTTTAGCCATCTACCGGCTTAGGCCACAACAGAATTTCATGTACCGAATTTTGTAACCATTACGCCTCTTTACCACTAGTTTACATCAATATTTCTTTCATCATACTATCTCAGATTTCTTGTTCCATGCATATACAAGAACCTTTAACATTCAAACATCAACCGTGCATGCATAAACAATATTTCTCTTTCATAGATATTGTAAAAAATAAGGCATATCACCATGCTCCTTATCCCTCAAAATTCAAAGTAAAATTTATAATTAATAGTACTTATCTCTTTTATGTCTCTTGATTTTTCTTCTCCACAAATATTGTCAATTGAGTTTACCAATTAAAATTCGCATTCTTTGAATTAAGAGGATATTGAACACTCCTAATTAAAGTATGGTTTTACCAAACTATTCTAGGATTTCCTAGGATCACAGGTTTCACAATCCTTTGATACTTCAACAGAATTAGATTTTCTCAAAATCATCATTCTATTACGAAGAACTAATAGTTCATTCTTGCAGAGTTGCACCAACTCGTGCTTCTATTGACATGATTCATAGAATCAAAACCCCGTGTACTTTTCTTCAGGTTATACACCAATAACCAAAAACATATTTACTATTTCAAAATTATAATAGTTTAATCACTCAATCTCTTATAATATTTTTACCAATCTCAACATCATACACACAAGTTTTGGCCTTTCCAATTTATCAATCCAACAAAATAAAATTTTAACATTCAATATCAATGTTAAAACTCCAAACTACTTTCCCAAATGATATCATAATCAACAAAAGGGAAAAAACAAATTCTGACTTTCACTGAATCCAACACCATTTCATGTCAAGTATAAAACCATTCATTATATCTAGTTTTTTAAAAATCCGTGGATTAGTGAACTTACTTTTTGCAATTATCAAATTTATTTAGTTAAAACTAATGATATACAATCAGAAAATTGATTTTATTAAATTGGATTATATAAATCATCCCATAGTCACTACAGTAATTGATTACTTCAATGAAAAAATCTTCATGACAACACTTTATATGCATGCAGTACTATACCAGTATCAATCTTCACGCATTGTGTTAAAATTCATTGAATTACATTCACATATTAAGACCGAGCACTCATCAACCAAGTGTCTATATATACTTAAATATATAGTTCATGCACATAAATTAAATTATTATTAATTTGTGTGCATATAAAAGCATGTGTTTTCTCACACTAAAAAACCATCCATACTATGCAACGTCTACCGGATTTTAGTACTTTAGTAATTAATTTCTTTGCATGACAATTGGAGGAATAATTCAGTTCTTTCCAATACGCATTGGTAAAAGTCATACACATGTATTTCATAATTATATGGCTTCATACTAATCAAAATAAAAGTACTCGTACAACACAATTTTACAACCAAATATGAAAATAAATCTGTAACTTTTTGCTGCAACTATAATATTTCCATGCCATGTATTTAAAATATTATTATCATGCAATTCTTTCATAAAAAAAATTTACATCCTTATTATTCAATTTTTAAAAAGGATAATTTATCCAAATTATCAGTAAAATAGATTTAACATGTACATATATATATATATATATATATATTCACAATGTAGACATACATCAATCATATATCAAGGTATAAGCATATATAAATTGATTCTAACCTTTGTAGGGATCAAACTGTATTTCACATGAATCCAAAAGTCATGTTAAATGGATTAGATCCAAATCACACATATGCTTCTTCGCACCACCGAATCCACCCATGCATGCACATCTGTATATGTTGCACCACATCTACATATGGTACACCATCGCTTCCTTCGTACGCAATTTTTCATGGCCGAACCACCCAACTTATCATCCAATGCGTTTAAAAATTACTCTTTAAGATTGTTGAGGTATATTCTGGAATACTGTATTCTAATGGAATGGTAAAACCACGCTTGGATGATTATGGTGAAACTTTTCTTGGATATCGATGTGAGTCGCGTTAAGTGCGCTTTCCTTAAGAGTAATTCGATCCTATTACAGCCTTGGTTACACGAATTCCCTTCGAGGATAAAACAATCAAGAATCTCTCGTGTTCTAGGTTTGAATTAAGAGAATACTTTTGACCACCTGTGTTTTTGGTTGCTACGTATGTCTGAGAAATTCTGAAAAACTTCTCTTTGTGTTTCAGTCTATTGTGTTTCGTGTACTGTTGTCTATTCCATGTTCTTCCACGTCTAACACCATGCATGTGTACGCATGTATTTATAGGAAACAAATGTTGTGAAAAGATAAAACACTTCATCGTTCTACATCAAACAATGTAGTTATCAGAAATATTGCGAACAAATCTAGAAATGACACAACCTTCCCTCCTTCTAGGACAATGCAGTAAGTTAGGCATGCTGCCAATACTGCATCCCGTACACAATCCTTAATTCATCCTCATCCTTTCAGTCAAGGAATTAAACACTGCACACCACCTCCGTCAGAATTATAAATAAATACGGAGGTATCTAAAATGATGCATCTTTACACACCATCTCCGTCATAATTATAAATAAATACAGAGGTATCTAGAATGATGCATCTTTTCACACAAGGATAAGACAAGTTAGTTCAACCAACACACAGTTTTAATACTTATCCCAAGACAGGTTAGTCTAACCAACACAGTTTTAATACTTATCCCGAAAATGTAAGCTCGTGGATAGTTTTTACAAGTGTGCACTCCGCACCACCAAACTTGTTTTAACATCCCGAGTTCACAACTACTCGAATCCAATTATACTTAAATATCATTGTGTTTCATAAAACACAAACACGTTTGTGGTTGAGGCAATGTTTCCGATCACGGAGAATCAGATGTGGTCGTCCTACCTTCTATCTTAGTTCGTCACGCGGACAAAGTCTATGATACGATGTTGTTCGATTACAGAGTCGCCTCCGCCGGTGAATTGTATAATCACGACAGCCTAGGAGAGCAAGCTAGGTAGTGACACGGTAGTGCGATCCACGAGATCAGGCTAGATCCCAACGCTGGAGTCAAAGTCGAAGCCGGAAATCAACTCCATGAAGCCGAGGTGCGGCATAGTGAGAAGAACAACGCACCTGAGTGACGAGGATTTGGAAGAGAAGCACAAAGTCAAACGATGTAGACATTTCCGCCGGCGACGAACGCTAGTGAGGAGGAAGAAGAGCCTGTGATATTCACATGCTGAATTTGGGGACTACGCGTCAAGCGCGTGGAGTTCATGTGCGACTTGATTTTCTGCACTGTAATGCGCGTGAAGCCACATGCCTGGCAGTGTAAGGTTCTATATTATCTCTTTGTTTTAAATTGATATTTAATTGGATATTTAATTATTTTTTGTTGATGTTTTGTAATTTTCAGTGACATTTTGAAATTGCTATAAAATTTGACAATTTAATTTTAGTTCTTGTTTTCTTATTTTCAATTGATGTTTTGTTAATTTTAGTTGACATTTATTCTTTTCAGTTTGATGATTTCAAATTGATAATTGATTTGAAAAATTAAGCTTTGGTGATGATTTGTGTTTTTCCGTTGATGTTTTTCTAGTGATGTTTATGATTTTCATTTTGACGTTTTGAAATTGATATTATTTTGACAATTTAAGTTTTTGTTGATGTTTTGTGATTTTCATTTTTTTTCTAGGCGTAGTTGATCTTTACGATTTTCAGTTTGACGTTTTGAAATTGATATTTAATTTGACAATTTTAGGCTTTGCTGATGTTTTGGGATTTTCACTTGATGTTTTCTTAGTCGTAGTTGATGTTTATGATTTTCACTTGATGTTTTCTTAGTCGTAGTTGATGTTTATGATTTTCACTTGACGTTTTGAAATTGATATTTAATTTGACAATTTACCATTTCTTGATGTTTTGTGATTTTCAATTGATGTTTTTCTTGTCATCATTGATGTTTGTGATTTTTAGTTTAACGTTTTGAAACTAATATTTAATTTTACAATTTTAACCTTTGTTGGTGTTTTGTGATTTTCAGTTGATTTTTATCTAGTGGTAGTTGACGTTTAACCTTTTTCAGTTTCACATTTTGAAGTTGATATTTAATTTGACAGTTTAAGTTTTGTTGATATTTTATAATTTTCAGGGTATGTTTTTTCAGTTGTAGTTAATGTTTATGATTTTCATTTTGAGGAATGTGTCGATGTTTTTTAATATTTTTGTTGATATTTTATATTTTTTGTTGCAATTTTTAGTTAATTTTTTTTTTTTGCAATTTTTTAGATATTCTTTTAATATTTTATTTGAATTTTTCTTTGTAGATGGCAAGCAGAGGGGAAAATTAGGGAAAAGTCCCTGGGGAAAAAATTGGGGAAAGATCCTTGGAAAAAAATTGGGTAAAATCCCTAAATTTTTTTCGGAAAAGGTCTATAGGTTTAGAATAGACTTAAGATTGCATTTCCTTTTTATTTTACTAAACAGGTAGGGGTACTACCATGATTTCCTCGCTTAACCCGTTGAAGCCGCTTATTCTGTAACAAGAGCATTCGATGCATTTTCCTCATTATTTTTTTTAATGAAAATCACCCAAGGGTGGGGGTTGATATATTGGTACCCCAAGCCAAAAAGAACCAGAGTATAGTACGAGTAACTTTACAGAAAGCAACCGCATTGCCCACAAAAGTGAAGTATAGCCTACGCTAAGAACTATACATGATCCGAAATATCAGACGAGTTTTGTTAGTTGCGATTCCAAAGCAATGAATCTCCACACCCCGTGTTAATTCGCTCTTTGGCCAGACAACTAACTAGTAAATGGCCAGCTATAAAGAGATATAGCAAAAGTGGAATAACGTATGTTGAATGAGCCCGAGCCTCAGTATCCGAGTCACCAAGCAGCAGCACGGCTAGATCAGTAATAATAGTGAGGTATCCAAGGTGAATTCAGTTGAGAGGAACCTGTATGAATGAAAAAACCATCAGCAGTATCAATCCTATCACAAGTAATGTGAGATAGTTCTAATCTGGGGAGTGTTTATCTTATCAAGTGCAATAAGACCCCTAATATGCACAGGAGTATTACTGAGATGCAAAGTCAGGTTATGAGCAGAATGATGTTTAGCTATTGCATCTGCAACCAAATTACCCTCCCTAGGCACATACTGAAGCACAGCGCCCTTAAGAAGATGGTTAACTTTGTAGGCTACATCAAATACAGGCCAATGAGCAGTATAAGGTTCACATATCATCTTGACTGCCAATAAAGAGTCCGATTCGATGATAACAGATTCATTCAAATTGTTGTAACTCTGACAAGCAATTTTGACCGCAAGGATTTCAGCAAGAAGAGATGAATCAGCAGAGATGGTAACAGATTTAATCAATATGGGTGAACCAGTACAATTCCTTATAATTACCCCTACTGAAGCCTTATCAAGGAACCAAGATGCGTCCGTGTTAATCTTAATGCAATGTTGTGAAGGTCTCTCCCAACATACAGTTCTAATAATCGGTTTAGGAGGAGGTCTGAACTGAGGCAGGAGATTTTTTATTAGATGAGGCATGCCATTTGTGGATTTCAAATATGTAGGATTAGAAAACAGAGCTAGCCTGATAATGTCAGTAGCTTCCTTACGAATGTAATCAGCAGAAAAGGGGCACTGATAAAAAAGATATCGAGTTCTAGACTTCCAGAGGCACCAACAAGTAATGGTAGGGATTATGTTACATAACAACTGATAGCCTTTAGGTAGATCCATACAATTCCAGAAAGTGAAGAAGGTTTGAGCTAAGGTTTGAGGTTCAGGTAGTTGGAATTGAACTAAGGAAGCCATGTAGCTCCATACAGATTTGGCCAGAGGGCATGTAATGAAAAAATGTTCTAGTGAATCCCTATGGCAACAAGCAGGACATTCAATGCAAGACTAAACCCACATGTAATGAGTACATCATCAAATGGTAGTAGAGAATGTAACATCTTCCAAGCAAATATCGAAATCTTATTCTGTAGAGCCCTATGCCATAGAAATTTGAAGGCTAAAGAATTAACTGATGAGCCTGTAATTGCACGATATGCAGATTTAGATGAAAATTGACCAACAGGATCAGGTTTCCATATAATCCTATCCTCTCTTGATTCTTCAAGTTGGGCTTCCTGTAAGAAAGAGAGAGTATCATTTTCTAAAAAAGGAGAGATCAGTAGCATAATCTCATGTTTGTTTCTGATAAAGTCTGCCACTGTAGAATCCAGAAATGGTGCAGTGATATGATCAGGAACATGGTTTATTAATGGACCTATCATGCACCAATTTGATGTCCAAAAATTACATAACCCTTTACCATGAATTATGAAGGAGTTTTGATCAGCAAAAAGATTAACCGAACAAATCCTTTTCCAGGTTACAGATTTTTTATGTGAATCAGGAAAGGACCATAACAGTTGAGACCATAATGTGTTCCCTAGTTGACTTTTCCACCACAGTTTAAGGGAGCATACATCCAAAATAGCTCTAATTGACCTGAAACCTAAACCACCGTTAGAGATTGGAGTTGCTAGATGAGCTCATTTTTTCCAAACTTTGTTTCCTTTCCCATCAGACTCACCCCAGAAGAACCTAGACAACCTTCTTTCTAAGCTCTTGATTACTGTTTTTGGTGGTTTAGTAACATTCCAAAGATGTTGAGGCATTGAATATAAGCAGGACTGAATTAGAACTAATTTGCCCCCTGAACTTAGCCACTGATTTTTCCAATTTTGCAATTTTTTATCATATTTCTCCAGTGGCTGATAGTACCTAGTAAGTGTTCTACCTTTAAAAATGGGGCATCCTAGATATTGAAAAGGAAGGGAACCTTGCTTCATTTTAAGAATCATCCTGATCTGATTTAGTTTGCCAATTGAAGCCCTTTTACTAATATAGAAATCAGACTTATGAAAATTAAAATTTTGGCCGGAGGTGTACTCAAAAACATCCAGAAAGGCCTTAATCCTAACAAGATTAGATTTAGATGCTTGCATAAATATAATGGTGTCATCTGCATACATAAGATGGGTTGCAGCTGGGATTGGAGATGGTAACTGATAGTATGCAAGCTTGTTATTATGGAAAATGAAGGATAAACTTCTAGAGAAAGCTTCAGAAAAAAATATTAAAGAGAGAGGGGGATAGAGGATCACCTTGCTTAATTCCTCTTGTGACTTTGAAGAAACCCACAGGATTGCCATTTATAAGTATAGAGAAATAAGCTTGGGACAAATTAGACATCACAGCATGTAAAAATTTTCCTTGGAAACCAAATTTCAACATAATGTTCATCAAGAAATGCCAATTAACTCTATCAAACGCTTTCTGCAAGTCTAACTTCAGAATACAATTAGGAATCCTAGCTCTCTTATCTAGAAATCGAATCATTTCCTGGAGATAAAGGATATTATCCGAGATGTCCCTATTTTTCATGAAGGCCGACTGATTAGAAGAGATCAGATTATCCATGTATGGTCGAAGCCTTTCCATTAGAACCTTAGAACATATTTTATTAAGGACATTAGACAAACTTATAGGTCTGAAATCATCAAATGAGCAAGGTGTGGTTTTTTTTTTGGAATTAAGGTGATCCAAGTACTGGATATTCCCTTGGGCATGGGAGTGCCATCAATAAAATCATTAACGGCCTTAACTAGATCAGCTTTTATAATAGGCCAGCATTTAATGTAAAATTTGGATGTGAATCCGTCGGGACCAGGACTACTATTTCTATTTAAACCATTAACTACTACCTCAACCTCAGATTCAGTTGCAGGTTTAGATAATTCATAGTTATCAGATGCAGTAATAACATTGGGTATGTGATTCAGGAAATGTGAGTAGTATGTGTCATTAGGCAATAGATTTGGTTCCTGTAACAAATCTGTGTAAAAAGAAATGGCTTCATTGTTAATTTCCTTTTGAGTACTAAGCCATTGACCATCTTTACTTTTAATCTTACTAATCTGTAATCTAGAGTTTTTCTCCTGAACCACTTTATGGAAGAATTGAGTGTTATTATCACCTAGCTTGTTCCATTTCAATTTTGCTTTTTGTTTCCAAAACTTTTCCTTTTCTTTTTGAGCTCGTAACAATAAAACTTTTTTCCAATTTAATTCCATAAGCTCAGCATCTGAAGGATTTAGATCAAAGTTCGATTCCTGGATTCTAAGGGATTCTTCAGCATTTAAAATATTAGTATCAATGTTCCCAAAGCAATCTTTGTTCCATATCTTTATCTCCTTTTTAAGCCTGATTAGTTTAAGATAGAAACCTAGCAAACCCGTAACTTTCAATTCTTTATCCCAATTTACCTGAATTAGATTGATGAAATCCTGCCGATTAAACCAGACATTAAGAAACCTAAATGGTTTAGGGTTAGTAGTGGTCAAATTTGAGATTTGTAGCAACAGAGGGGAATGATCAGAGGTTTGTCTATTAAAGATTTGAATGGAATAGGAGGGAAACTTCTGATTCCAGGATATGGTAGATAAACCTCTATCAAGTCTTTTGGATGTGGGATTCCTAAGTCTAGAGTTGCACCATGTAAACAGATTCCCAACCATATTAATTTCCTGAACACCCGAAGTATTTATCCATGCATTAAAATCTCTAATGCTACCTAAGGAAGGTGTACTAGGGCCCCTATATTCAATGAGAGAAGTGATAGTATTAAAATCTCCAATAAAAATGATATCACCATTTGAGATAGGAGCTAGGTCTTTCCAAAGGTTCTTCCTACCTTCTCTATTTCTGAGTGCGTAAACAAAGACAGCATCCATTTGGACATTCAAGGTCAAATGATTTATGTGCACATGTAAAAATTGCTCATGAGAAGGTAATAGAGAGACTGTGATTGAATTTGACCACATAATCCATATCTTACTATTAAATAGGGTCAGACCATTTTGGTAGTTAAGTTTATCCATATATGAATGAAGTTTAGAGTTATCATGCATAGGTTCAATTAGGCACATCAAATGAATCTTTTTTAGTCTAACCAGATTACTTAATCTTAACATAGATGATTACATCCCCCTAATGTTCCACACCAAGTAATTTATTGAAGGGAGACTAGTCATTGCTCACCAGATTTGCTACTTTTAGTAGATGATCTAAGCATCATTTTGTTAATCTGGGAGAGGTAGTTAGTTCTTTTACCTTTTGACTTACCTTGCAATGCTTCCTGACCTAGATTAGAAGGGGATATGGTACTGGCTTGATGACAGGTGTTGTGTATTGGAGCTGCTACATCATCCTGATTACAAACTAAGTCCTCATGCTCATCCTGCAGAACTGCAAATCTATTTCCCACTCTTCCTTGAGAGGAGTTAGAAGTAATCTTTTGTTGTACCGAAAATAATGTATGTTTACCCACATGAATATCATCTATGGCATATGTCCGTGGGGTAAAATTGGTAAAGGCAGAATCATTGATCAGTTTGGATAAGGAGTTATCTGCACTAACATTATTTTTAGGGCTGATACATTTTTCAGGAGTGATATCCAGCCGAGAACCTACAGCCCTAGAGGTCTCAATGTTAGGAGTGGATTGCGGCTTTTGAGAAGAGGATGGCATTGCCACAAGATTTGCAATCTTATCTGTATCACTGATGATATGATCAGGCTGTTCATCAAGTATGATTAGGGGGGAGTTTCAAACTTTTTCCCAGTTGGCTGCCACAGGGACTGATTAATTATCTTGTTTTCTTCCTAAGGTTTGCCATTATAATTAGGAGGAAAGGCTCTACATTGGGCCAAAGAGTGACCTAGTTTAGAGCAGTGATCACAGTATAATGGGATGTCTTCATACTCAATTTGATATTTCTTATTATTTGTTACAGATCCCAAACGAATATGATTGCACAGAGGTTTTTGCAAATCAATTTCAACACAAAGTTTAATGCCTGAGGGTCGTGTGAGCATTTCAGTGGCTATGTCGTTTTTGATAAAACTCCCTATACTATTACCAATGGATTCTATTGAGGCAGAGTTGTAATAGTACAAAGGGACTTCTCTAATAATGCACCACACAGGAACTATGGGGGATTCTTTGTGAATTGAGAATTCAGGGGTCCATTTTAAAAGTTTGAGCAGGATACCACTAAAATTCCACACTCCCTTCATCCAGCAACGTTGATAATCGTTAAGCAGTTCGAATCTAATGAGCACATGCTTATAGTCTAAGGATCCGAGTTGGTACTTACCTGTGAACCTAACCGTTCTGAAGAATTGCTCCAGTTGCTCCATTGAGCATCTCCCTTTCGTGAATTTACCTACTAGGGCATTAGCATAATGAGATGACAATTTTGCGATCTGATCTTCAGAGTATAAGCATGCCACATCACCAAGGTGTTGGGATTTGGGAATTAACTCCGGGTTACTGGGTAAGACCTTAGTTAGAGGGGAGGATTTACTCTGTAATGTTGCGGCGAATGATAATGTAATAGGAGGTGTTTGATTTAGGTTACTGTTTTTCGAGATGGGTAGAGCTTGGACGGCCGCCATAGCTACCAACTACAGATAGGCTTTACCGGCGTATTGCCATTGCCGGCGGATAGTTGTTGCCAGAAGTCGGCAGCGAGTATCAGGATCAAATTGGAAGGAAAGGAATTGGAGGTGAGGAGGAGAAGAAGAAAATTCGCACTGTGTTCGCATCGTGGTTCGCACACACAAACAGTAAAGAGGCCGTTGATTCCTTCACAATCTTGCATTTTCCTTATTATAATAATAAGTTCACCTGTCAATGACTGAGCTGGTGCTTTGTTTTTTTCTAAAAAGAGTTAAAATTGCATAAAAATCCACGTGTAAAGTTTAGACTGCCTTACATGGTGTCGGCTCTAGAAGTATTTGTTATTTGTATAATTAAGATAAAATTTCTACCCACATTATGAATTTATTTAAGAAATTACCGATTACCTTATTTTCCTATTCATTTTGTTCAAATGAAACTTTTCGTTAAATTAAGCCTAGTACTGTCTCATTTCATATGCACACTTTGACTTTGGATTATTGACTTGAAAAATAATAGATATTTAATATTTTTCATTAAAAATAAATAAAATTTATAAAAAATTGATATTTTGAAAATATAAGTTACAATTAATGTATAAGATATCACACAATAATATTTGTACTTGAAAAAGTCTCAGAAAAAGTGGCATATTAAGTTTATGGACAGGTTAGAGACTATTTTAAAAAATGGGTTCAGTTTGTAATTAATCAAAAAATGCGCTAATTAGAAAGTCTTCTGAATATATTCTTCTTCAATTTTCAGTCTTCTCTTTCTCTCGCTCTTCTCCGCCTCATATCGAAGATTCAGCAGTTCAACTCATTCTGCGTAGCGAACTCTATCTCTTGAGCTCTAGTTTGAAGAGTTTCTTGCGCCAATTGGATGTGAAAGCTGAGGATCGTGAAAGCTGAGGATCGATAATTCTTGTAAATGTCGATGTCTGTGTGAATGGAATTCTCGTGAACCGAGGGTTTAGCAGGGGTTTGATTCCGCAGCTGCGGTTGTTGGCGAATTCAGAAGGATATTGGATGGTTAAGTAGCATATCTGCTGCAGAGGTACTTGGAGAACTATGTCCGGGGCTTAGCAAAGAGGCACTCAAGATCAGTGTCTAGCAAGGTCGGTATTCTTTGTCTCCTCGCTCTTCTCTTTCGGTCGTCGATTTTGAAATAGTTTGGATTAGAGGATTGAATGTTGTTGTGGTTGAGTTAGAATCGTGGATTCTGGAAACAATTCAGTTCGCTTTTTGCTAAGTGTGCGTGTGTGTGAATTTATATGTGTGTTAATGTGTAATTGCCTTATTATGATTCCAATGCTGGTACCGTACAACATTTTTGATGAGCTTCTGTTTTAATTTGATTATAAGGTAGTTTGAATTAGTAGATTGAATGTTATTATTGAGTTAAAATCATGGATTCTGGAAATGATTCAGTTCATATTTGATGACTGCGTGTGTTTGTGCGTTTATAAATTTATACGTATTGATGTAGATTATCCTTGGTATAATTCCGATGCTGGAATAGCATGTTTGATTAGTTCTGACTTTTCATTTGAGTGCGAGATTTTGTCTCTAATTTTTTTTAGTTAGTTTGAGTTGGTAGACTGAATGTTGTTGAGTTGGATTTGTGGATCTTGGTAATTATTTTGGGGATTGCACTTCATTTTATGCCTTTTCAGTGCACTAGTGTGTTAGTTGTGTCCTAACAGAAGCTTAGTATGGAGTAGAAAATTTGGAGTTATCAGCTAAGAAGAAGTGAACATAATGTTTGTCTGAATTCTTTTGTATTAACAAAGGTATGGAATGATATTCTACCATAGGGTATAGTGTGTATGTGTTGATATGTAGTTTCAGTGTGAGGTGAGAAGTTTTGAACTTAGTGTCATTTGGATTGTTTTGTATTGTTTCAGTGTGTATGCCTGTTTAGGTTTTGGTTTTTTGGCCAATGATCGTGATTATAGTGTGTCGTGTTATTCAGAATCCGATGATGCTGAAGATCATCACAACCATTTCTTCCCCAGAAATGGGGTACAAGAGTTTTCGGGAACTATTGGCTGATGAGAGTACAGATGAGGAAGTAGCATCAGGGGGTCCTCTTGTCCAGAAAACTGTGAATATAGATATTGTGCACAAGGGGAAAACTTTGGAGGGGCTAGCAGAACTCAAAGTAGATATAGATAATGTTTCGATGAAGATGGTGGGGGCAGCTCTGTCAAAAGATCCTTTACCTGTCAAAAGCATTTCCTCGTTGTCAAACATAATCTGAAAGAAGAACTGCATTTTGTTCCTACTGTTGGCTTTGTGATGAAAAGAATGATCTTGTTCCGCACAATGACAAAGATGAATGTGCTGGGGAAGGATTGACGAACAAGCACCAGAAATGTAGTCGGGAACCTACGATGGTTGAGACATTATATTATGCATTTGTTTAGTTGAGACATTATAGTATGCATTTGTTTAGTTATGTGTTGCAGTTGTTAATATTTAGTGTGTACTAATTAGTTTTATTGTGTATGCCATTTTTTTTCATTTATTGTTTGACTGTTCATTTTGAATTATAAACTGCAACTGTTCAGTTATATGTTGCATTTATTAGTATTCTAAGTATACTAATTAGTTGTACTGAGTATGACCTTTTATTTTTCATTTGTGGTTGATTATTCATTTTAAATTAGATGATGTATTTGTTTAGTTAAATATTGCATTTGTTAGTATTTAGCGTGTACTAGTTTGTTGTACTGAGTATGACCTTTTATTTTCATTTGTCGTTGATTGTTCATTTTGAATTATTAACAATATTTGTTCACTTATATCTTGCATTTATTAGTATTCAGTGTGTACTAATTAGTTATACTGAGTATGACATTTTCTTTTCATTTGATTGATCATTTTAAATTAGAAGTTGTATTTGTTTAGTTATACATTGCATTTGTTAGTATTCGGTGTGTGCTAGTTTGTTGTACTGTGTATGACTTTTTGTTTTCATTTGTCGTTGAAAACCAGGTGGTACCGATTGTTTGTTTTGAATTACGAGTTGCATCTTTTTACTTATATGTTGCACCTGTTAGTATTTAATGTGTACTTGTTAGTTGTACTGTGTATGACCTTTTGTGAATGACATTTTTTCTTCTCTTTTTTTGCTGATCGTTCGTTTTGAATTATGAACTGCATCTGTTTACCTATGCTAGTATTCAATGTGTACTTGTATTGTCTATGACCTTTTGTTTTAATTTGTTGTTAGTTGTACGTTTGAATTCCGAGTTGCATCTGTTTACTTATATGTTGCACATGTTAGTATTCAATGTGTACTTGTTAGTTGTAATGTTTATAACCTTTTATATTTTTTTTGTTAGTTGTACGTTTTGAATAACGAGTTGCATTTGTTTACTTATATGTTGCATTTGTTAGTATCAAGTGTGTACTTGTTAGTTGTGTTGTGTATGACTTTTCTTTTTTTGAAAAAAAATTGCGTTGGCTGTTTATTTTAAATTAGGAACTACATTGGTTTACTTATGTATTCCATCGGTTAGTATCCAGTATGTACTTGTTAGTTTTATTGTGTTTGACTTTTACTTTCATTGTTGATTATTGTTGTTTTGAATTAGAAATTGTACATGTTTGCTTATATGCTGCAACTGTTAATATCCATTATGTATGACATTTTTCTGGAGTTGGATCTATATATTTTTTTTTTAACTTTTAAGGAATCAGACAACATTAAACATTGGACCACACCAGAAGTTCTGACACAAGGAGGATTGAGAAAAAGATGATACTGGACTTTTAAGGAATTATATGCGTGTTTTTATTTAAAAAATATATGTTGTAAAGTAATTAATGTAGAGTCAATATGACAATGTTAAATTGTCAAATTTTAGTCTCCTCTGTTTGTATAAACTATAACATATACTAGTTGTAAACTAACATATGCATGTTTAACAAAATAGAAATGATTCATAACTTAACTTATACACATTTTCCTGGAAAAGTTTCATAATTCATATTTAGAGCTTTTAAAATAGGTGCATGTTTTAATACAAACGATTCGTATTTTAAGGTTACAAATGCATAGTATATACGAAAATTTTCAGCAGCATTTAGTTCATTTTTCAAATATTTGTCACATATTTTTTACATGTTCATAGCAGAAAAATTCATACATTCAGAAGTTTCAACAAAAAATTCACTTAATCGATGGCAATATAAGCAACATAAACTAAAATCTCGACTCTGTGAAAAGATTAATTAGTGACAATATCAATCCTTAGTATATTAACAACCAAACTAGTCTATTCAACCCAAGACATAATCCTAATCTTCACCACTAATGGAGTACTGGACCAAAAGTACAAGCAAGAAATGTATTGTGTAATGGAGTTCAACACCCTCAATGCAATGCCCCTTGGCCCAATTGTTTCCAACACCGGACTGACCGAAGACAAAGTTATCAGGCTTTCTCATCTTTGATATACATGAGAAATCAGTATTCCAAGAGCACAGATAAAGTAGTAGTGCATTTTTCTACAGCTAAGATGGGAAAGCTAATGTTACTACAGCTAATGTAATGACAACTCTCGTATGGCCAATGATGTAAAATAAAGCATTAAATATGTTTATCAGAACATCCCAGCTGACAATCATATTTTTGCAACTAACTATTTGCAACTTGACAATTTTTAACGGACCTTTCAAGTAATTAAATATTATTCAATGGATGAAAATGTGAAAATTTATAACCATGACCCATTTACATCTAATAATATTATTTTGAACAAGAGTATAAATAACAGTGGCGGAATATAGTCCATAGGATCTCATCAGCTGACACTGTTTGACAGCCTCTTTGCTAGAAAATCGGAGAATGTAGAACCCTGTGCCACAAGGTATATTATGAAGGCAAGTATCCGGCGATGAATATGGACATTGAAGTTGTACGCATAACTCCGCTCACTTCTGATGAAAAGAAATTGCCCAGGAGATATCCATTGATTACAATGATCAGCCCAGTCACCACCCATGAAACCACCTGAAAGTAGGTAAGGGACACATGAATCATCTCAGCACTGAAAGTGAACTAACATGTTCAAGAAAATCGCAAACGATATATACTAAGGTTGCAATTAAGAGATAACCGACACAGAGAACCATAAAATAGTATAGTGACTATAAAAAACCACCACATTAGATTCTATAAATGTAATAAAACCATAGCAAAAGATAAATGAATTGCTTCTATTAAGTAATTGTAACATGTTATATTCAGAAACAACATAAACTAGATGAAATAGACAGGAAAACCTGCATATCAACATCTTATGCTATCATGTGCAGCTTCAACTATGGTAAGAAAGAGTAGAGTACTAAATTTACTCTGCTGTAACATCTTTTGCTCTCATGTGCAGCTTCATCGATATTAACATCTTGTGCTGTAACTTTGCAAGGGGGGTGTTAGAAAGGACAGTAAAAAAATGTTACTATCAAGGATGTTATTGTAGCAAGCCCAACAACATGGTAGAGAATAAAAAGGGATAAGCAGAGCTGGAGGCCTTTGAACATGTAATCAAATGCCTTGTTGATCTCAGAGATTAGGACTTGGTGTTTGATGAACTTGTCCAGCTCCATCTCCTGCAAAACAACAAGGTACACATCTTCGTGTTCGTGTTTGATGAAACACGAACACGAAGAACACATTTTGTTGGCAAGGAAAATGCAAAATGGGATTTATGATTCCTGATAAAAGAATGTAGATTATACCTTGTTCATGTACTTTTCTACCACACCTGGGATGTCACTGCGAGGCTTGTAGTTTCCATAGAAGGTACCCTTGAGAGTCCTACATTTAGCAGATTCATGGGATTAGTTTTGAACACGTTGTTCTCACCCGGTACTCCAACTAGTACATCAACTCCCCAACCCTAAAAATGATACGAATGTCGGATAATTCCAAGTGCTGAAAACTATGTTGGATAAACCATGTAATAGAATTAGATACTAGAACAGTTACATCAAGAACACATTCGAATGCAGAGATCATAGCAGTGATATTTCCAGTGCACTCGACACTGTGGTCCACTCCCCCATCAGTAATTTCAGCAATCACCTGGTAAAACCATTGCCAAGATGAGAATGATATTTGACCTTCAACAAGGCATAATACTGAACCAAGAAGCATCACTTACCTGTTGAACAAGCTTATCAAAATAAATTTGATAACAGAGTCTTCAAATGTCAACCTTAATCAAATTTGATTACTGCTCAAGAAGAAGAGGCTCCCTAACCTCCAGATTGCTTGGGTGGAGCAGAGGCTCTCCCATCAGGTATGGCTTGAATTCTATCAGGTAGTGCAAAAACCAAATCATTATGGGCAGCAAGTTCTTCGCCCGTAAGTCCTTAGACCTAAATCAACGATCATCAGTAACACATTAGAGAATCATTTCTCGCTTATATTAACTAGAAGAGAATCATGAATGGAGTCCAAAAACAGTAGAGACACCTCTCCTTATTTTTCTAACAACTATGCAAAATTCAGCTTATATTAATTAGTTTCTAATACCAACCTTCAAGCTATATTGAGGAACTATTTTGCGAACAATAATCAATAAAAAAAACTCGAACATCTAAGGCATAATTTCTTCCCAAATAGAAACCCAAGGTTAAATCAGAATAGAAGACAATTCTAGTAACCTTTTTTATCGCCAATCTCTGCAATTCGGGGACTTCTTCAAGCAACCTAGCCTTCGTTCGAGGAATCTCGACATTGATCACTACTGCTGACACCCTACTCTTATCATTCGACTAGATTCAGCTTTCTGAACTCAGAAATCGTGGAGCAAATTTTCAAAACAAGAATTCATAAAAGCAACCCTTGAAATACAAACTGAGTCGAATTCAAAGTAGTAGCGAAGGACCTGAAGAGCGGTTTCAATGTCGGATTCGATGGCGAAGTGGAGCCGAGCAAAGGCATCGTTGCCGGCGATGTTGGCGTCCTTCTGCTTGTTGAAATAGACACATTTTCCCTATGACTACATATCTCTTTTTCGCTGTCGTCGCCGTCACCATTGTTCTTCCGTGGGAATTAAGCGTGAATTTGTTTAAAATGGGAAGAAGGGCATGGTTAGATATTTGCAATTTAACCAGCGAATTTTTTATAATATTTGTTAATTGAAAATTGGTCCACGACCTGTTCATAATTTTATGGACAGACCACCAATCATGAGATCCACTCTTTATACTTATATACTAATTCTGTTTTATGGTCAAAGTTAGGTAATTTTAACTAAATGAATAGTTAAATTAAATCTTGAAATGGGACAGAGGGAGTACTAAAGAAAACAAGAACAAAAATTGGAATATCAATATGGGTGAGAGTGATAAACCCCACCTTTTACAATTTAATAAAGGAAAAGTGTCAAGAAATGTGGCTTGTTCATAACCTTATTGACATACCACTTTACTTTATAATTTAAAACTTATTTTTTTTTAAAAAATATTTTATAAGTTAAAACATGTAATAAGGTGTGTTTGAATGTGAAAATATAAGAAATATTAAATAAAAATTACAATTCAACCCTTGTCCCAGCATAAGCTGCAATTCACTACTGCAGATGGGGTACATAGGCGCTGGTATCTCGCCTCACAGGCACTGGTATTAACCCCTTGAAATACCGGTGCCTAAGTATGGTGGTGCTGAAACGTATTTTTCCAGTAGCAGTAACCTATACCGATGCTGAAATGGAAGCAACACTGATATATTATATCGATGCATAAAATTCGGTATTGGTGCTATAAAAAATGAGTACCAGTAAATAACATTATCGATGCTATCTTTGTAATGCAGGTTCTAATTTGTTTGTAGCAACATTACATGATCACTACTAGTCCTTATTAAATTTATAAACTTTAACGCATCGGTTGCATTTTTACGACCATGTGCTTAAAATTCGTTAGCACATGTATGGAATGTACTACCAAATCTTGGGTTGCTAGCACTAGTGTGAAATGTACAGCCGTTCTTGTGTTTCTAGCTATGGTTGTATATTGATTGTACTGGTTTTAGTGTTCATTTTCATTTGCAACGCGCTATTTCGATTTGCTTGGCACATTCTGGATCTCTATCTGGGGAAATGTTATGGAAGAAATGTAGTAGAACTAGTTTATTTTTAGATTTAAAATAATATATATATTGAATGAAAGAAAGTCAAAATCTCGAATAAAAACTATAAAAAGAAGAAAGTATAAAAATATTCACAAATGACAACAAAAATCTTCAATCAAACATCACTCCGAATAACTCAACATAATATTTATCCCTATTTAAACCAGGATCTAGTCCATTGATGTCTTTGTTTCTTTTGAATATACCTCTAACCAAGGCTCTCATCATCTTTCAACTACATCTTGAATTTTGTAGCCATGATATGCTCCTTGTCCATCCGAAAACACCTGCGGTTTTTAACACGTACACATCAGGTCCAATTAGTGAATATGTTAGAAAAATGAAGGTTCGATTTGGAAACTATCCATTGACCTCAATAATGTTGGTAGAGTTTTATTTCAACACAAGTTCTTCCATGAACAGTATGACGTAGTACCACATTCCCACGAACTGGTCTGATGCCGGTGGTGGAAAAAAATCAATTTTCAATAACCAAACATAAGGAGTGAATGGCTTACATCAATGTTGGTGATTTTCCAAGTGTAATCGAGAGATGGTTCGATCTTATTCTTCTCCCTTAGATATCGACATGCTAGCCTATAAATGTAGAAATTTGAAAGCTTACATACTTGAATTAGACTAGATGAAATTTGTACAAGGAAAAGAATTTAAATACCTAGATATGACATATTTGTCAATATTATGGTGGGGTTTGATGCCCCCGTTCATTGTGTCAAGGGTAAAAACTTAATCCGTGCTAGGACGGGTGAAGATTAGGTGCCAATAATCATTGCATTGAAAATAAATAAGTTAATGACTTAGAAGGTGAAAATAGTCTAGAAGATGTATTAGAATTAGAGTTTGTGACTTACATTTTAATGTAGGATGCCAAATAGATCTCAACATTAGTTTCTAGCTTGGTTGTCAAAATCCGCTCAACACAGTTTTCAATTTCCCGTTCACTATGCTTTTTGATGAAGCTTCCCATGCTCGACGAACAAAATTAGATGCGCTTATTGCTAGTGTCATATACTTTGTCCCAAAGGTTCCTACAAGAATAGAAACGATTAATGATGACAAACAAAAACAATAATCGACTAGAATGTAAATTGTAAAACATACCCCATCCACACATCTATTTGTGCATTTGAGAGCCTGGTCATGGAATGGAAGTTCCCAAACTTGTTCCCAAACTCAACCATTTGGTTTATCTCCAATCCACATGCATGTGATGTGCTAAATATTGAAGGTCATAATTGGGGTAACAACATAACCTTGCTCGTCTCTTGTATGTCCTTGATAAGCTCGTTGCAATACTTGGTGCACTTCACTATCATAGGATAATCTTTCCAATTGATCCTATTGAGAGCTTGTGTATTTAAAGAAAAAACATTGTTACTTATTTGGTTGTATGAGAAAATATTAAAATAGGGAATATTTTTGGTGGTCTCAAGATGTACCTATTTGATAGACCTTGGGTGCAAAATTTTTGCTTGGATGGCCGGAGATTGTTGCTGGATCCGGATGGCTTTGGCGTTGATGTTTGTGTATCCTAGTAAGAAAATAAGTTTGGTTAAATAACAAGTAAGAAAAAACAGTATTAGTAAGAGGTTTAATAATTTGTTGTTAAACTTACCTAATCATCGCTGACATTGAGGCAATAAAAATCACTGTCCCTAGCTGCCTTTTTTTCCACGTCCTTCGCCTGAAGACTTGGTTGCTCGTCTCCATCTCCAATCAAAGAGATGGGCCAATCTTTGATACTCCCTAACACCTCTCCTATATCATTTAAAGTGTGGTTGGAAGATGGAAATCCAGTCTTAGAATGATAGATTGGCTCGCACACTTGAGCGTGAGCTACTTCACCCGGTGCCTTTTTGCGACTCCTAGCAAGGTTTTCGTGACTATCACATTTTCTCCTTTAATGTTCTTAATGAAAAAACTGAGCACTTCACCATTCCGTAAGTTTTAGAAAAAAATCAATATTTAGTTGGTCCTATAAATTGAAGATGTAATTGTATTAAATTGTTTAATGGAAAATAATGAAATCAATTTTTTACTATCTCCTCTTCATCGCTAGGATCATGTCCCGACTTGCTAAGACCGGTGGATACATCGACGAAGACCTTCTCAATGAAACTCTTTGGATCATCTAGGCCAGTGGAGATATTAACTCCACCCATCGCAATGATCCTCTTCACCAGCTGGTCTAGGTATGCAACCATTGCTTTCACCACCAGACTTTGAACATATTTTCTCGATGTTGTTATTAAAGTGGATATCTTTCAAAATGGTATTGATATAATTTCCCAGCTACTACTACATGTTGGTATGCTGCAATAATATTTTAAGAAATATATTTATTTTTTGCTTAATAATCAACGAGGCTCAACACTTATCCACCAAAATTCAAAGAAAAAACTGAAACTTCAAATGAGAAAAACTCGATTGGTTAAAATGCATATTACTTATACAAGAAAAAAACTTTGGCTTGCTTGATGCTTGCACAATACCTTGCAAGTTAAAAAAAACTAGCATGCTCGATGCTTGCACGTGAAATTATAAGTTAACCATTTGAATGCACCATGCATGCACAACGAGAATACTATATAGCAAAAGAAAAATAAACAATGAGAGAAATGTTTCATCTTCGCCAAGATCATCATAAGCACCGTCTTCATTGTCTGATGAACTTGAGAACTGATAATAATTTAAAGTAAAATTTTAAAGGCCTCCCCAGCTACAATATCCTTTCACATTCAAATACTTAAGTTTGGATCAATCATTAATTTACTACAAAAAAATTTTATATCAACATTATAAGCCTTTTGTAATTCAAGATGCTCGAGACTTTGCATCATGGTTGCAATGGCTCGAGCTTCATCCTCGTGTGAGAGATTTCTCTGCAAGTCCAGTGGATGCAAGTTTTGATGTAGTCTAGAAAGGGAGAAACAAGCCCTCCAGATGATCAAATCTTGTTGTAGTAACTCATATCCAAGTAGAAGAGATTCACAAGGTTCATCGCAATATTTTTTTAAATTTTTAATTAAACCATCAATGACGGGGATGTTAGGGTATCCAACCCCTTCCATAGATAAAATTGGGAAAAAATGCAAGTAGAATAGATATGAGATGATCCCTTTTACATAAAGACACTAGCTATAAAATTCTAAACAACGACCTTAGTGACATTTGAATGGGTAGGTAAATGATAAATGATTGTCTACTGTGATAGTTTCCAACAAGCTCAATCTAAACTCTCCAAACTAACTTCATTAACTCAATACAACAAGCCAGTCACTTTAGAAGCACCAAATCCTCGTATAAAACACTGATCTGTTGACACTTCCGATTACACTAAGGCGATAAAAAAAATTTAAGCTCCTTTCTATAGATCTCGGTGATCCCCATTAAACCTTTTCGTGCTCTTTCCCCTTGAAGTAGGGAAATTCAACCGGTCGTTTCCAATCACTAAGGTGCTTCTATATCCATGTTTAAAGCCAATGTTTTGTTCGTAGAATTGTCTATAACTCGACCTCGAAGGATACCCGTCAAAACTGTCTCTAGAATGATATAACTGAGTGATCAGTGTAATCGATTTGAAATATCCTATCAAGTCAGAGTCTACAAACATGCTTTTTATGTCCTTGGTACAAAATTTCCAAAAGTCAATTTATTCAATGATTTTGACTCGGATTTCTCCTATACCTTCTTTAGAAAAAAATATGAAATAAATTTAAATTTACCGAACCGTCTTACCAGAAAAAGGATCGATGGGAAATTTATTATTCACAAAGACAATCTGACAAAATGCTCCAGAAAAATAACCCTTTTTATACTCTACTCGTTTTGAAAAGGAGAACATAAACAGCGAAAAAACAATAAAATAAACCCAACCTAATTTGTAACCAATAACCCTAATCAGACCCCAAATAACCCAAACCCACTTAGACTTCTTGCATAAATGGCACAAATAAAGCCCTAATCTGCAGCGGTTGTGGAACCCTAAATGATAAAACATTATTTTTATCATTCATTCTTTCATTCAAGTGTGTGTACATATTGATAGAAAATGATAAAATATATTGTTTAGAAAATCTTTTTCCACGGAATTTGCATTCACAAAATCTAAAAATATATAATTTAGATCATAACTTTCGATAATCATTTTCTTCTCTCTGAAGGAGATTCACCCTAAACCCTACTCAAATAATCATTTTTCCGTCTAGCATACGGCAAAGCCACCGATGGATCCGCGAAATCCATCTCTATCCTATGGCCAAGAAATCAACAAATAATTGAGGAAAGCTCTACATATTGACCCTCGTGATCCACCAAATCCCGATTCTTCCACAATTGGTGCTCCCTTCAATCCAAAGCAGCAGATAGAACATCTCGGGGAGCCTGGGCTACATTTCTATGATGCTGAATGTCTTCGACTGGAAGCACCACTTAGATGGACACTCGTTGCCAAATTTTCCAGAAGCAGATCCCAAATGGAGAAGCTGAGGAAAGATTTTCACACGGCCGTCTTTAAGGGCCACACCAATATCACTTTGCTCGATAATCACCAAGTTCTAATTAGCTTTGAATTTCCTGATGATTATACTATAGGTGTTGGTTGCATAAAATATGGAACTTTAGCTCATATTAGATCTGTATGACTAAATGGGTGCCTAATTTTAACCCTAATGCCGATTCTCCTTTTGCACCTGTATGGATTTCATTATATGGATTGCTTTCGACTACAAGGGATTAATGTCAATTGGTAATCTTATTGGAAATCCGGTTAGAGCTGATAAGGCAACATTAAAAAAGTCTAGACCCCATGTAGCTAGAGTCTGTGTTGAAATTGATGTAACAAAACCAGTACTAGAGAGAGCCTGTTTAAGCTTTAGGGACATTGGCTTTTGGAAATACCTAGAATATGAAAATGTTCCGCAATATTGCTCTAACTGCCTCAAGCTAGGCTATTTAGCAACTATTTGCAGGTTTGATCAGGTTTCCTCTAAATTCTTTGCCTGGAGACCCAAAGATCTTAATTCAGAAATTCCCATAGGTAAGAAATCCAGCCCCAGAGATGGACAGGGAAAAGATAATGGTAAAGGGGTTAGTACTTCTTCCTCTGGTCTTTCAGTCAAGGACAAAATATATGTCCCAGTTCTTAATAATAAAAGAGCATTGATAACACATAACACTCCCTTGATTACAAATGCATAACTGACCAATCCTGGAATCAGTCAAAAGAAGAAACAACAAAGCAGGATTAGACCAACATCATAGTAGAGAGTTCTAAAGTTCAGACCCCTATTCAGGGGTTATATGTTTCCCTTTCACTCTCTTCTGGATCTTGTATGTAGCATAATGTTCATCCTTCTGTTAATGCCACATCTAATAGTGATTGCTCATAAAGTATTAATATCCCAGTGATGCCCACTAAAACTTTTATGAAAACTGATTCTTGTAAGCAACAAAATGATCATGATGACTCTTTTATTGCTAATACTATTGTCTCCAATAATGATCTATTTGTTTGTACTAATAACTCAGAGATGCCTACCTTTTCTACTGTGACAAATGACATGACTAAATCTAGTTCTAAATCTCCTAATTATGCTAAGGTTGGTTCTAAATCCTCTGATAAGAATAGTTCTAAAGCTATTAATGCTGCTAAGGTTGATTCTAAATCCAATGAACTTCATCAGGTAGCAAACCCTAACCAGTTAAATAATTGTGAATTGATTAAAATAGTTGATAGGTCAGAACACTCCTCGTCCTAGGACGAAGAAGATTTTATTGAAATAAATGGTGGGGAATCCCCACTACTAACCTCTAATGGGAAAAATGGAAAAATTTCTGACTGGTTAAACACATAAGTAATAAGTCTTCCTAATAAACCTAATAAGATTCAGGAAAGACTTAATTTGAGGAAATCAAATCTAGCTTAACTGAATCCCAAGCTAAACTGAACTCTATAATTAACCCTAATTTTGACAAGACAGAGGATTCCACTTTAATAAATAAACCAAGGAAATATGATAAAAAACGATTATAACCCTTTCATCTTTGAAATTCTCCAAAACTTCTCAATGATAGATTTAACAATCTGTGTATGGAATGTGAGAGGGATAGGAAATACTCCATCCAAAATAGGATGAAAGACTTAAAAGTAAGACACAATATCAAAATCCATGTCTTAATCGAACCTATGTTAATTGCATATTTGATACAGAAAATTGCAAAAATCATAAGTTTAAAAAAAATCTTCTCTGGTCCAAAATGTAAAATTTGGATTTTCTGGGATGATTCAGTCACTCCTAATACCATTTCAGTGGAAGAACAAATTGTTTTACATTAATCTCTCATCCAGATCTTAAAAATGAGTGCAAAATTGGTTTTATCTATGCAAAAACACACAATAAAATACATAAAACATATTATGAGACAAAGTTTCAACATTTAAAGGAGAAGCATTATGTCTAATTGGAGATTTCAATGTCATCTCCAAATATGAGGAATACCTGGGACCCTCTAATATAAACCCTAAATGCTTAAACAACTTTAATAACTTTTTAACAAACCAAGACTTATCAGACATCCCTACCCCTGGCAGCCTCTTCACATGGACTGGGATTAGACCTAATGGAATGGTATGGAAGAGAATGGATAGAGGGGTTTCAAACAATCTATGGTGGTTTAAATTCAATGCCTCTCATATCCAAGTTCTTGTAAGAGAAAATTCAGATAACACTCCCCTAATTCTACATGTTTCAGAAAACATCTCTTTTTCAGGCCCTAAACCATTTAAATTCCAAGAATGTTGGACTAAACACTAAACATTCATGGAACTTGTGGAGAAATCATGGAATACTCAAACAAGTGAAACTGGAATAAGGAAACTGGTCTTTAAACTAAAAGCTTTAAAGCCCTCTTTGAATCCTGGAATCATGAAGTGTTTGGCAACATCTTTGATGTTGTGCAAACTTGTGATGGCCAACTTACTCTAGCTAAAAATGATCTCCAAGCCAATGAAAATTATGAAAATTTAACTGCCTTTAATAATGACAAAGCAAAACTTAAATTAGCCATCTCTAATCAAGAAACATATTGGAGACAGAAATAAAATCTTAAATGGTAAAAAGAAGGTGACACTAATTCAAAATTCTTCCACCAATCTGTCAAATCTAAACATAAGAAACAAACAATTGCTTCAATTAAAAATTCAGAAGGCATCTGGATTTCTAATCAAGATGAAATAGGCAAAGAAGCAATTAAATACTATAAAGAATTACTTACTGAGGAAAATTCAGATCCACAGGTGTTAATACATCTTGGCTCTTGGAGAACATTCCTCAATCCGTAACACCAGACATGAATGCTCAACTCCTAAAATAAATTTCAATGGAGGAATGAATAGAAATAGTTAACTCCATGGACAGCTAATCTGCACCAGGTTCATATGGCTTTTCAGTAGTTTTCTATCACAAATGCCGGAACATCATAAAACATGATGTTCTTTTAGCAGCTAATGACTTCTTTTCAGGAACTGATATTCCAAAAGCCATCTCATCCACTTTAATAATATTAATCCCTAAGAAAGAGGTCTGCTCCAGCTTCAAGGACTATAGACCAATAAGCCTGTGTAGTTTTATCAACAAAATCTTCACCAAAACCATTTCTAATCGATTAAAACCTTTTCTAAATGACACAATCAGTCCAAAACAATCAGCTTTTGTGGATGGTAGAGAAATTGGTGTTAATGTTCTTCTCATGCAAGAAATGGTCAATTTTCTTTATTCCAAAACAAAAGGTTACAATATGGTTGTCAAAATGGATACAATGAAAGCATTTGATAGGATTTCTTGGCCCTTCATTGCTAGAACCCTTAACCAAATGGGCTTCTGCTCTACATTTATAAACTTAATCTTTAATAACCTCAAATCTGCCTTTTCTCCATTTTAATCAATGGAAAATCAATGGGCTTCTTTCCAGCATCAAGAGGTCTCAAATAAGGAGACCCCATCTCCTCACTCCTTTTTATCCTAATGGCTGAATCACTCTTAAGAAATCTGAATTTTCTTTTCAGATACTCTAATCTTGAACATTGTAAGCTTCCTAACCAAATGCAGAAGGTGACACATCTATCTTTTGCACATGACACAGTAATCCTTCTCAAATATTCAAAGGTTGGACTTAAAACTATTTTAAGTTTTCTTAAATCCTTCGAATTAGCATTTGGACAAAAAATCCAAAAAAAAAATCCGCTTTCTAAATTGATTAGAAAACTCCTCCTAGAATTATATCAGGGATTAAATCAAAGATAAAGATGATTGAAGGATCACTACCTTTTAAGTACTTGGGCTTCCCTATTTATGTAGGGATGCAAAGCACGAGGCTTCCATAAAGCACGAGGCTTCCATAAAGCACGTGACATGCCAAAATGAATAACACGATCTATTTTGTGCGATATGATTGCCGCTCATGCCGCCCAAGTTCACCAATTAGAATTAACAATTCTTTCTTTAAATGGCCTCGTTCTTCACCTTGTTCTCCACTCCCTTCTTCATTCATGAGGAGGGTGGCATCGACAAAGGAGGGAGATGATTGCTCTAGTGGAGGAGGATGGCATCGACGTGGCGGCGGAATAGTGGGTCTTCTCCAGCGATGTGACGGGCTTCATTTTGATGGAGGCGGTGGTCTTTCTCCTGCGGGAGAGGCGGGAAACAGAGCGAAAGTAGGGAGCCCAGAAGGCAAAGCGACAATAGGGAGGCGGGAGGTAGAGCGACATCAGAGAAGGAGGAGGCAGCGTGATATAGGCATGAGGTGGAGGCGGCGCGACAGAGGTGGAGGCGGTACAATGGCGTGAGGGTGAAGGAAAAGAGGCGTGAGGGAAGAGATCAGTAAAAATCCTACAAAATTGGGTGATGAGAAAAAAGCTAAAGGGCTGGGAAGGCTTTGAGATTCATATATATTGGAATAAAAGGCCCAACAAAGGCACCTCATTAATCAATTTTCATTAAAGGCGGAACTCTCTTTAATCAATTTAAATTCACCTTTAAAATGTTAGGTATGACTTGAGAGGGAGTTCCGAATTTGGAACCAATTTCGGGTCCAAATTAAATGTGATTCCTTGGTAACCGCCTTTGATTGCATGCCTTTAATCACCCTTCTCCTCTAGTGCAAGTACGATTACTAGATTTCATAAACTCACCTTCAGTTTCTTTTAACTTGTTGATTTTTGTTGTTTTGAGATGCTATAGTTTTTGTTGTTAATCGGCAGTGATGGGTTGCTTCAAATTTGTGATTTTATTTCTTTGGCTTTTCAACTTCCTTCAATTTATTCAAATTTTATGAAAGAAACAAATAAATATTTACTGAAAAAAATATTGATGAAACTCGTAATGAAGCCATATGAAGGGTACATTTTAATCTTTAATTAATTTTAAGAAAATATGAGTATGCATAATTCATGCTCGGCATTGTCCTAATTAAACTAACACATCATATGTGTACATATGTAATAAATAAAGAACGTATTTTAAGTCATCGGTCATTAGAAGAATTCTCCAGCAATTAAATTGCATATTGATCATACAAAGAAAACAATTGGCGTGCTTCCACAAGAAAGATAAGATATCAAGTCTATTGAATGTATATGAATGATTAACTTTTAAAGTTAATTTTCTCTATACTATCCAAAACTTTGAAAATAATGAAACATTAAGCTAGCTAACCATGGGAACGCACGATGCATGTACAACTTATTATTATATAAAAATAGCAGAATAAACATTTGGACATAAGTTATATGTTTTTCGAGATCATCATAAGCACCGGCTTTATCATTCGATGAACCTAAAAACTCTAAATAATCCTCCAAAAGTAAAGTTTAGAATGACTCACCAACTGCTACGTCCTTCACATTTAAATACTTCAGTTTGGAGCATTCATTTATTGTCTCGACAACATTTTCAGTATCAACGTATATAAGCACTTTCCAATTCAAGATGCTTGATATTTTGCATCGGGGTTGATGGAACGAGTTTCATCCGCTTGTAAGAGATTTAATAGCAAGTCCAATGTAAACATCTTTCGGTGAAGTCAAGCCTTGTTGAAGTAACTCACGTCCAAGTAGGTGAAATTCACAAGTTTCACCACAATATCTCGTTTACTCATTCTCTCATTCAATTTATATATAGAAAATGATGAAATATTAAGTGAAATTTGAAGAGACTTCTTTTTATTTAAAAGAAATTAAATAATGGGTAGCAACAATTCATGCACGATATTATTATTTTTGTTGGTTTTATTATCATTATTGTTATGTATTGAAAAATTATGAAATTTTAATAGATAATTGAATAAATATTGAAATAATTTATTTTTATACAAAACTAAAAATTATATTATTTTTGGAACGGTATTATTCTAGCTGAATGAAAAGTATTAGAGAGTATATATGTAAATATTTAGTTAGTAACAATAACACAGTTATAGATATGGTATAACCTTCTTTTACTATTTATTCATAGTGAATGATAATGAATCACCCATTACAGAATTATGCAATCTTAAATATATTAGAGCTACGACAACCTTCAATCGCTAAACCCTAAATTTTTCTTCTCCATTGCTATGGCAACAAGATTCTGAACCATAACTGCCATCATAACCTTTGATTAATCAACTAAGTTGTGCCGCAGCAAACTTTTAATCAAGTTTGAGTGCTAGCTATATGATAGAGGTTAAGCCCAAGAAGACCATTGGGCCAAAGGTATAGCAGCCCGATTAGGGGAATATTCAATACTCTACTTAATTATTGCATTCGAGGGTAATTAAGTGTCTTAATTAAGGAGAACATTATTTAGGACATGAAGTATAAATACAAGGAACACATTTACTTATGATTCATTCTGTCTTAATGATATTTGGATGCTTGGACTAACTTAAGCATCAGAGTGCGGACCCCTGGAACCTTAGGAATAGTTTATATGCAGGTCAGTTTGAGAAGAACCCAAGCCCACGAACCGGTAGGTGGTCGAAGACGCATCAAGTGGCGCCGTCTGTGGGGAAGACGAAGTCGGATCAAGGGTTTTGAGAGTTTATGTCAACGGTAGTTCGAAGGAGTAAAACTTTGAGGTCAATAGGTATAGGAGCTCGATCTCCACCAAGGTTAACATCGGAGAATCCATGAAGAGAAAATGATGCTCACATCGAGGACAGAGAAATTACTAAAATTCAAACTACGGGAACGGAGTTGTCGGCAGAGCCTAACACAAGCATAGCCCACGAGGGGGGGGGGGCAAACCTCAGTGGCGGTTGGCGCAAATCCCCTGGCGCCAATCCAGAACAATATGCCAGGGCCCTCGAGGACGCTGGAAGCGATGGGAGAGCAAAGACAAGGAAAAACTGATTCCTTGCTCGAATGGGTGGCTGATTCGAGGGATGAAAGGTTTACGGAGGTTTTAGGATATTCATATATGGAAGCTTATGGTCAGCACGAGTAAGGAAATCAGAACGTGGGGAGGGTGACCTCGAATCAAGATGTGGAACGATCAACTTAGATCCTGGCTATGGCCGGTTACCGAATCACCCCCCTCCGAGAGATGATAGGGTCATAACAGGAGCATTACCGCTCTCACCCTTGGGAATGACTACGGGGTGGGCCTCTCAACCCTTGATAGCCTACCCTTATCAAGGATATGCTGGAGAATTGCTACAAGCTAGACCCTAGCCTTCTATTCCTCGTATACTCCCAAGGTCCCTATATGCGCTACCTCCGCTAGCCCTATCTGCTCCTATCCTCGACATGGCCGGTCCAGGAACAGCATATGAGATAATGGCCTCTTCGGGCATGCAAGGATATAGGAGTATGAGAATCAGCCAAGGGTTGTACAATCCGTATACCAAACCACCCCCACCACCAGCATACCTGAGTCTCAGACAGCATTGGATGAACCCGAGATATGGAGGAACCCAACCTCTATATATGCCACAGTTGGGTGGTCATGATAGTGAGCTAAACCTGCCTGAGGGACAACACGAACCCCCTATCAGATGCAAGTGAGTCATTAAGAAAAGAGTTGGATATCTTGATCGGCTCCTTGGGCCAGACCGCGGGGTCTCCTTTCCGCTCGGTAATCACTGGGGTTCGATGGCCAATGGAAGTGAAGCCCCCAAAATGACTCCCCCAAAAGGACTCCCCACGTACATTGGTGAAACTGACCCTCGAGAGTTCATACAGACGTTCTTGGGCTTGATGAGTTCGAGGGACTTTGATGAGAAGTTAACATGCAAGCTAGTATATAGCTACTTGTGGGGAAAGATGCAGGAGTGGTTTAATAAGTTGCCAAGGGTCTCGCTTCGATCGTATCGGGACTTCAACGGAGCATTGTTGAGCCAGTATGCACAGAAGAAGAAATTTACCTAAACCCTGTTAGAACTCTACTAGACAAAGAAAAAGGCAGGAGAAAGCATGGAAACCTTCTATCACCGGTATATAGACGAGAGTTTGGGGTTGATAGAAACAACGGAGAATGAGGTAATCCAAGGGTACCTGTTAGGGATGCAGGACCCTACATAGATTTTAAGCATACATAGGGGGTTATTCCGGAAACCCCCACCCTTGCAAATTTTTCACAACTCTATCGCAGCCTGGAGAACAACAAATCTGTACTTTGATCATCACAGGGATTACAACCATGACACAAACGATTGCTTGCAGTTAAGGATGAAGAGTGACAGGTGTGAACGGGAAGGATAGTTTCGAGGACAGGGACATAGGAACCAGGCTACCCCCTTAAGGCCCCGGATAAACCAGTGGCAGCCTTATAGAAGAAAAATAAAAACAATGGGGGATAGATGAGATAGAAGGCCTTGAGAACAGGTGATTCGAGATAGGGGGCCGGAAGGAAGGCAGGATACACCCTAAGAGCAACAGGGGGGAAATCAAAACAGAGAAAACCCACCTGTCTAAAGGGTAATTAACGTCATCAATGGCATGGTAGGAGAGAGATCTTCGAATGCAGTTATAAGAGCTGGGGCTCAGAGGGTTCCCGCAGAAGAGCCCAACCATAAGAGGTTTCGACCGGATGAAACAATCACTTTCTTAGATCATATGGTTATTTCAGCCATTATTGGAACATCCTTAATCAGAAGGGTGTTTGATGATGATGGAAGCAGAGTAGAAGTGATGTTTGTTGAGTGTTTTGACCAGTTAGATATAGGGTGTAAAAACATGAAAACAATTTGCTTCCCCTTTATCAGGATTCACTGGAAACTCAATATTCACTATAGGAGAGATAACATTTACCATTTGAGTAGCAGATGGCAACAAGGGATTGACCATCAGGTGTAATTATACTTTCGTGGATGCACATTCCCCTTATAATGTCATTCTAGGAAGGCCATGAATGTGTCAGGCTCGGGCGGTCTGTCACACTATCACCTGATGATGAAGTTCCCAATTGAAAAGGGGGTGGCATCCATTCGAGGGGATCAGACTGCGGCCCAAAAATGTAACCTCACGACAGTACATAAGCGAGAAAATGAAGGGATGTAGCGGCAGTACACGTATGGGCAGGATTAGCAGATACAATACAGATGCCTATTCGGGATAAAGGGCCAGTAGCCATTGGGAAAATAATCCATGAAGATGTGAAAGGAAGATTGAAAAAATTGTTAGGAAAGTACAGAGATGTGTTCTCATGGGATACATCTGACCTGACGGGGGTTCCTTCGAGTCTTGCGCTACATAGACTGGACATTAACCCTTCGATTAAGCCAGTGAAGCAAAATAAAAGAGTGTTCGCTCCCGAAATAGCCTAGACAATTAAATAAGAAGTAGAGAAGTTATTAAGGGCGGACATAATCGAGGAGGTATTCTATCCTGATTGGATTGCTAACCCAGTCATGGTTCCAAAGCATGATGGAGCATAGAGGATGTGTATAGACTTTACTGATTTATATAAGTGTTGTCCCAAATATAGTTATCCGGTGCCACCAGTCGACAAGCTGGTAGAAGCCATCACTGGATATCGAATTTTTGCATTCTTTGATGCGCAAAAGGGGTATCACCAAATCCTCATGGCAGAGGATGACAAGGAAAAGACCTCATTTATTACAGATGTGGGCATGTATTACCATAAGAAGATGCTCTTTGGATTGAAGAATGCATAAGCTACTTACCAAAGACTGGTGGATAGATTGTTCAGGGGACAGATAGGGAAGAATATGGAAATATATATGGATGACATGGTGGTCAAAACAAAAAGTTATGAAGAATTCTTAATAGATCTAAAAGAGACATTGGGTAGGCTTCGAGAAGCTAATTTGAAGTTAAACCCATCGAAGTGTGTTATTGGTGTGGGGGTAGGGAAGTTTCTCAGATTTATGGTCTCAGAGAGAGGGATCAATGTAAACCATGAAAAGGTTGAAGTTCTGAAGACAATGAAAACCCCACAATTGATAAAGGATGTGCAGAAGCTAACAGAGTCTCTTACAACATTAAGCAGGTTATTATCGAAGGGGGCGGAGAAGCACTTACCTTTCTTTGATGTGCTTTGAAGAGCAAAGAAGTTTGAGTGGAATGGCAAGTGTGACGAGGCATTCAAGCAGTTGAAAGAACATCTGAGGACATTGCCTACCTTGATGAAACCAGACAAGAACAAGATGTTGTACTTGTATATTTACGCATCGCTGCTAGCAATCAGCGCATCTCTAGTAAAAGAAAAAGAAAAGGTTTAACATCTAATTTACTTTGTTAGTCATGCCTTGCAGGGGCCGGAGACAAGGTATACGATTCTTGAAAGGTTAATTCTAGCCCTTGTATATGCATCCAAAAGGTTGTGACCCTACTTCCAGGGATATAAGATAGTTGTGCTCATGAACCACCCCATTCGACAGATCCTGCTAAGGTCACAGATTTCAGGAAGAATAATGAAGTGGGCAGTAGAATTGGGAGATCATGATATCCAGTATCAACCTCGAGGGGCAGGCGCTGGCAGACTTTATAGTGGAAACTACAGAGCCCCTCGAGGTGTGTTTGGGTTCCATTCAAAATGAGGAAACAAGGCAAAGACAGATATGGAAGTTGTATGTGGATGGTTCCTCACATTCAGGAGGAAGTGGAGTCAGGGGTCCTACTAACTAGCCCTAATGTATTATGGGCATATCGGACAGCTGAGTCTTCCACTACTGGGGAAATGCCTTATAGTCTCATATATGGCTCGGAGGCAGTGATTCCTGTGGAAATAGGAGTTCCTAGCCCAATAATGATGGATGCTTCCTTATGCAGTGAACTTTGCATTTAAAGCAACTAACAATGAAGTTAGGTATGAGGAACTGATAACTGGATTGCACCTTGCAATGGAGTTGCAGGTGGAGGAATTGGAGGTTTTCAGTGACTCTCAAATTGTGGTTCAATAGGTGAATGGAGAGTACGAGGTCAGAGAGCGTAACCTGCAGAGGTACCTCGAGATAGTGAAAAACCTGTTAAAAATTTTCAATTCTTATACTTTGAAGCAGATTCCAAGGGAAAGCAATCATAAAGCGGACGCTCTAAGTAAGCTCACTTCTTCGGATTGGGGAACCCAATCCTAGCAGCAACTCCTCATGGAAACTTTGAACAGGAAAAGTCTTGAAGAACCTGTAGTGATGGCAATTGAAGAGGAAGACTCATAGATGACACCGTTCGTAACATATCTTCGAGAGGGTTTCCTGCCAGAAAATGAAGTGGATGCCAAGAAAATAAGGTTGAAGGCTCTAATGTATGTGTTGCAGGAAGGAGGGTTGTATAGAAGGGGTCATTTGCAGCCATTACTTCGATGCGTTAACTCTCACAAGGCCGACTACCTCATAAGAGAGGTTCATAAAGGAGGTATGTGGTAGTCACCATGGAGCCAGATCAATGGCAATGAGGCTTATTCGAGCAGGGTTTTACTAGCCGACAATGTTCGAGGATGCGAACTGATATATTCAAGCTTTCCATCAATGCCAGAGACATGCACCTATAACACATGTTCCATAGAAGAAATGAGAAGCATCTATAGCTTGTGGCCATTTGACAAATGAGGGATTGATTTGGTGGGACCTTTTTTTGGAAGCGCCCGGGAAATTCATATACCTAATAGTAGTTCTTGATTATTTCACAAAGTGGGTAGAGGCTGAGCCTTTGACAAACATAAGAGGAAAAACAATCATCTTCTTTTGCTAGAAGAATATTGTGTGTCGTTTTGGAATCCCAAGAACAATCATTACGGATAACGGAACACAATTTGCTCAGGATCCCTTCAAGAAGTGGTGCGAGGAATATCAAATCAAGCAAAAGATGACATCTGTTTACCACCCCCAAGCTAACGGGCAAGTGGAAGTAACCAACAGGACAATAGTAAATGGAAATACGAGCATGTCTCGAGGGGACGGAATGTAATTGGATATGGGAATTACCCAATGTATTATGAGCATATTGGATAGTTGAGTCTTCCACTACCGGGGAAATGCCTTATAGTCTCATATATGGCTTGGAGGCAGTGATTTATGCGGATATAGGAGTTCCTATCCCAAGGATGATAGCTGCTGTAGATAAGACAATCAATCAACAAAATCGATGTTTGGATTTGGATAAGGTAGAGGAAAAGAGAGTTAGATTCTCTACACAAGGCTAAAATTAAGGAACGGGTCAAAAGATACCATGATAGAAAGGTAGAGAAGGTGTTGTTTAGCTTGGGAGACTTGGTAATGAGAAAAAAAATGAAAAAAGCATAAAGGAGCCCAAGGGAAAGTTAGCTGCAAATTGGAAAGGACCTAATAGAGTGATCGAATCGCACTTGGGAGGAAGTTATGTTCTCGAGAAAATTAACGGGGTTCAAGTGCCAAGAAGGTGGAACATTACCAACTTGAGAAAATACTATCACCTGTAATGTTCGAGTGGTTTGCTCTGAAGTGCCACTCTGGTTAATGTTTAAGCGAATTGCTTTCACTACCACAGAGACCCCTCTCTAGCACTGATTTTTTAGCACCGATTTTTAAAACTGGTGCTAAAAATCTCATAAAACCGGTCTTTTTAATTTTAACACAAGTTTTTAAAACCCATTTTTTATAAAAAAATTTAACACCAATTTTTTAATAACCGGTGCTAAATTTTACAATAGCACCGGTTTTGGAAAACATAAGCTAAAAACTTGAAAATTTCATTTCCCGCCAAAGAAAAAGCCAAAAATTTTAAAATAGCTCCGGTTTTGGAAATATTAGCACCAATTTTTAAAAGTCGGTGCTAAATATTTGTAAAATTCTATCTCCCCGCCAAAAATTCAAATAGCACCGATTTTAGTAAAAAATAGCGCCGTTTTTTGTAAAAAATAGCACCAGTTTTACAAAACCAGTGCTAAAAATTTTTAAATTAATTTTCCGGCCAATGAAATAGCCAAAAAAATTTAAATAGCACCAGCTTTGGAAATTTTAGCACCGGTTTTTTTCCAACCGGTACTAAAAATTAAAAAATAGCACCGATTTTGGAAGACAATAGCACCGGTTTAAACCGGTTCTAAAAATTTAAAAATAGCACCGGTAAAAATTTTAAATTTTAAAATTTTTCCAACCAAAGAAATTGCCAAAAACAATTCCCTCCTACGAAATCGCAAAAAAAAATAAAAATTTAGCAACGGTTTTTGTAAACAATAACACCAGTTTTGTAAAACAGATGGTAGAAAATTTTAAAATTCATTTTCCCGCTAAAGAAATAGGAAAAATATTTTAAATAGCACTGGTTTTGGAAAAATTAGCACCGGTTTTGGAAGAAAATAGCACCGGTTTAAATTGGTGCTAAAAAACTTTTAAATTTTATTTTTTTTCCGCCAAAGAAATCGCCAAAAAACTTTTCCCGCCAAAGAAATTGAAAATTTTTTTTTTTTAAATTCTATCTTCCCGCCAAAAATTTCTAAATATTCGTCGAACTTTTTTAAAGTTCAATTTTTCTGCCAAAGAATTCAAAAAATTTGCCAAACATTTCAAATAATCTTCTCAGAAATTTCATGAGCTGGGAGCAGCTGCGCAACCGCTCTAAGCTATTTTTTTTAACTTTCAAAATTGTTCACTTCATTTGTTGACTTTAACTAATAACTAATTTAAGTTAAATTAATCAACGATCAAACGTTACTGACCTAATATATACAAATAAGAATAAAATTTGTTTACATTAACTATTTAACGCTCAACCCTTAATTGATTTAGTATACATAAATACAATTTTAACAAGTTAACGGTCAAACTTTACTTTACTTTTAATATATAAACACTAATAACTAGGCTGACTTTGACTAATCAACGGTCAAACTATACTTAACTTTCAATAGATAAACACTAATTTAAAGTTGACTTTAACTAATTAACGGTCAAACTTTATTTGAATTAGTATATAATAAATACTAATAAAAATGTTTGACTTTGTCTAATGAACGGTCAAACCTTAGTTAACTTTCTTTATATAAATACTAGTGACTAAGTTGACTTTAACTAATCAACGGGTCAAACTTTACTTGAATCTCTCTATATAGAAACACTAGTGACTAAGTTGAGAAAGCTGGAAGCTTCGGAGAAAGGCAAAAATAGGGCGCAGCCCTGACACTGTTCATCGTGTCCAATTTTTGCCAAGTTTCTCTTCCGGAGCTCCTCTTCTCTGGCGAGGAGCCCGACATTAATGTTGGGCTCCTCTCCGGGAATCTTTTAATATATGATTTGCATCTCAATTCGAAGCTATGTCCCAGATCTGGGTCTCTTTTCGAAACTCTGAAGTCCGTCCGTACGTCGCCATTTGGAAAAAGATCGCACTTTTGATCTTGGATTCTAAAAACCCATGCCTCAAATATGGATTTTCTTGAAAGAGAGAACAATTCTGAACCTTGAAGCGTGGAAATTTTTGGAAGAGGAGTAGAGCGTATTACAGGTCAGGAAGAATCCCGTCGATTATGGGTTCATGGGGGAGAACGTGCTTCCTCAAACTCGGAGGAGGAGGATTTGTGTGGATTGCAGTTCGGACCAAGACCTAAGCACAAATCTGACACAACTTTGGGTTGACCACAACCTGGGTTGCCGATGAAGAGTGTTCGGCGAATGTCTATCACTGCATAGGTAATTTAACTTGTTGAATTGGTGCGGATTTGTGCGAACTTGTGTGGACTGTTGTGGTAGACACTCTGCTTTCTGTGCGGATTTTGTGGATTATGGTAGGTCTGCTATTTTCTGTGCAAAATGTGGATTGGTACTCTGTTTCTACTCTGTTGGATGGATTGTTTAGTCAAATCTGAGCGGAATGTGTGTTTTGCTGTGGAACTCGGTTCTGTTGGGATGAGAACAGTGTGGATTCTAGTTTGTGGAATGTGTGAATTGCTGTGGAAAGGGATGAATTATTTTGTGTAAATATCTGTGTGGAATCGTGTGTGGTGTGCATGTTGAACACGAAACTGGGATGAATTTGCCAAAATTCTGAACTTTTTTGTCATCTCATGAACATCCATACGGATTTTATATTTTGTCTAATAAATCTGGGCTGTGGATAGATGAGGATACTTGTGAACAATTTGTGTCGATTCGTATGCAAAATCATATAGGCTCTGGACAATTTTATGAAATTCATGGGGGATTAGGTTTATGGATGGTTTTGAGGCATAGAGAGTGTTCGTATTTGGGAGAACTCTTCTTGGATTCAAGTAAACTTGTGTGCAAATCCCAGGCAACCGACCGGCCTAGCCTGTGTTCAAATCCCGGACTGGTCATCCGACCATGCTAGTGCCCAGAACCCGGTCAACTTCCGGCCATACTTGTGTTCAGAACCTGGACCGGGCATCCAGCCTTGCATGTGCTCAGATCCCGGATAATGCCCGGCCCTGTTTACTTGACCTGATTGGTATTCAAACCAATAGGCTATGTTTTATGCCATGAAATCAGACTTGCTTTATTTACTCATGAAAATTCATATGGAGTTTATGAGGGAGTGGGATTACCGCTGGGCTTCAAGCATATAGAGTGTTAGTATTTGGTGAGTTCTTCATTGATTCAAGTAAACTTGTGCTCAAATCCCGGGTGCCCGACCGGTCTAGCTTGTGTTCAACCCCCGGACTAGTCATCCAACCTCGCTAGTGCATAGAACCCGTCCACCTTCTGGCCTTGGAAGTGTACAAAACCTTGAATAGCCATCCAGCCTTGCTTGGACTCTGACCCCGGACACTGCCCGGCCAGGTTTACTTGAATTAATTGGAATTTAGACCAATAGGCTATGTTTTATGTCACGGATCTCAGAATTAATTTTACTCACTCATGAAAATTCACACGGATTTGGGATATGAGAATGTTATTGTTTGATGAGGCATATGCTTTGGGCTAGTCAGATTAAAAAAGGATATCAAGAGAAGTTTTGTTGTGTGTTGGTTGGAATTAGCCGATCGGTGCCCGGCGGCAGGCCATGACAGATTGTGTTTACTGGAATCATTAATGATGGTACACCCAAGTGTTGTCTTCACTCTTCACTCTCATGAGAATGCCCAAGTCAGGATGAAAGGAGGAGCAAACTGTTCAAATTGGCATTTTCTAAAATTTTGACAGTTTTCGGTGACTCGCCGGTGCCGGAAATACGTATTCTAGGAGAGATAGCAAGTCTGGGCGCCAGATTCATTTCACACTGTGACCGGTTCGGAATACCCGAAAGACAATAAAAGAGATGAAGGCTGGTTCAATGGGTAGGTGGCTCGAGGGCTGAAGGGTAATTCTAGGGGTAGGTGGTTCAAGAGCTTACGGGTGGTTCGAGAGGTAGATGGTTTGAGGGTTGAAGGGCAGTTCAAGGGGTAGATGGTATGAGGGGTAGGTGGAAAGAGCCTCGAGGGTTTGTTGGAGGGGTCTCGAGGGCCACGTGTTTGAGGGGTCTCAAAGGATAACTATTTGAGAGGTCTCGATGGCCAATGGTTCGAGACGTCTCGAGGGCCACGGGTTTTAGAGGTCTCGAGGGCTATAAGTTCGAGGGATCTCGAGGGCTATAAGTTCGAGGGATCTCGAGGGCTAGGGGTTCGAGGGATCTCAAGGGCCAAGGGTTTGAGGGATCTCGAGGGCTACGGGTTCGAGGGGTCTTGAGGATTGAGGGTTGGAAGGGCCTCAAGGACCACGGGTTTGAGGTGTCATAAAAATTTTTAAAAAAACCTTTCCTCATATGGCTGCATGGCTCTTCCACTGGTACTTGCATGGCTATTCGGGCCGGAAGGCCGAGTCCACTCTCGGTTTGGAAGGTCATCGCCGCACTTCAGCGACGGTTGGGTTGACACCCATGGGCAACAATCCACGGTTCGAGAGCTGGTTCACACATTCGGCTGTATGGAAGCTGTATTTGCTGCTTGCGCTATTTGCCTTCACTGCACTGAAAAGTGTAAAATGGTCTCAGGCTGTCCATTTACCTAAAATGGAAAGAACGGTTACAAAACCATTACGCAGGGCATGCACGGTATAAGTCATGCCCGGTCACTTATCACTAGGAGGTCTATCTATGGGGAACACTTGGGAGCACAACAGACTACGGTCAATTGGCTCTCAACCCCAAAGAGAAAACCTCGGCGCTCATCCAGAGATCGTTATCGAAGGCCAATAACACCTCTTTATCTTAATCTTAGAGGTGTACATGGTAGAAGCGGTGTGCCAGCTCTTCCCGGAGGGGATGACATACTACTTCATTTGAAGCCCAAGACCACTCTCGGTTTGGAAGACACCCGTGGGGAACAAACCATGGCTGAAGAGCCGGGTCACACAACTGGTTGTATGGAAGTAGCGTGGAGTGAGGGGCTAGTGAGGCTGTTCTCATGCCCCTTGGTATTTTCACAGACGATTTCTACAGGCCCCTGTCATCACAAAGGGGTAGCATCTTTTTGGGCCACCTGGCTGTATCATCTAGTCCAGGGGTAGCTTAGTAAGTATCATGTATTCACAGAGTGGGACAAGGTTCCCATTCCCGTATACTTTTCCGGTTCTTTCTCGGCCACCTGATTGTATCATCTAGATCAGGGGTAGTTTAGTAGGTTTCACTGTATCACGGGAGTGAGCCAATGTTCCCACTCCCGTAGACTCTCACGGTTTCTTTTTATTTACCATTACCTTCGACTAGTGACTAAACGATCAAACTTTACTCAACTTTCAATATATAAAAACTAATAATTAGGTTGACTTTGTCTAATCAACGGTGAAACTTAACTTGACTTTCAATAAATAAACACTAATAACAAAGTTGACTTTAACTAATTAAAGGCCACACTTTATTTGAATTAGTATATAATAAATACTAATAACTAGGTTGACTATGTCTAATCAACGGTCAAACCTTACTGGACTTTCAATTTATAAACACTAATAAAAAAGTTGACTTTAACTAATTAATGGTCAAACTTTACTTGACTCTCTCTCTCTCTGTATAGAAATACTAGTGACTAAGTTGACTTTAACTAATCAACGGTCAAACTTTACTCGGCTTTCAAAATATAAACACTAACAATTAGGTTGACTTTGTCTAATTAACGATCAAGCTTTACATGACTTTCAATAAATAATAATGTTTGACTAAGTTAACTTTAACTAATCAACGGTCAAATTTTACTTGACTCTCTCTCTCTCTCTCTTTGTATAGAAACACTAGTGACTTAGCTGACAAAGAAAGAGGAGGCAAAAATAGGGCGCATCCCTGCTACTGTTCATCGTAGTCAGTTTTCACCAGGTTTCTCTTCCGCAGCTCTTCTCCTCCGGCGAGGGACCCGACATTAATGTTGGGTTCCTCACTGGGATTCTTTTGATGTATGGTACACCGCCACTCTCGAAGAATCGAAACCCGAATTTGGGTTTCTCGCAAATTCTCTCCATTCAAAAATTGGCTTGGATTTTGGAGTAAGATCGGTCTTTGATCTTGGATTTCGAAAACCCATAGCTTCTTTATGGGTTTTCTGGGAAGAGGACTTGCTTTTCGGTCTTCAAGTTTGGAGCTTTTGGGTTCTTGAAGTTTGGAACTTTTGGAACTTGGATTTTGAAGACCCATAGCTTCACCATGGGTTTTCTTGGAAGAAGACCTGCCCACCGATCTTGAAAAGTGGAGCTTTCAAGCAGAAGACGAAAATAACTTTCCAGATATGATGTAGGATGAACACTTACGTGCCCAATGGAGGAGGACGGCGACGGATTCGGTGACCGCGGAACACAATCTACCATTTCCCCAAGTAAACTTTCACCTCTCGTTGGTAGATATACTGTGGTTAAAGGATTCGTATGTGGTCTATGGTGTTTTTGGAAAATATGGTTGTGATGGTGTGGATTTGTGATCTATGTGTGAATTTTTATAAACTCTGTGCGGAGTGAAAGCGTTTGGAAGAACTCTGTTCATTTTTGCATATTGTTGGGATTTGTTTTCTGATTTTGTTCGGGTTGATGTGGAACTGGGCGGATTATGGAAAATCACTTGTATTTGCTTGTGTTCAATTATTACGGATTGGAGGGAGGTGTGGATGTTTAGGATCACTCAGTAGGGATTGTTTTCGCATATGCTGTTTTGTGCGGAACAATGCTATTTTCTGGGGATGTATATGATTTAGTGTAAAAGTATTTAGTGTAGAGTCTATGTGGAATGTGGAACTCTATTTTGGGTGGAACTCTGTTTTAAGGAGTTCCTTTTGGGAAACTATGAGCTGGATTGGTAAGGGAAAATGATGAGGCTTATGAAGATTCTGTGCAGTTTAAAAGCTAAATTCGGATGAAAGAGGTCAGTAATACAAAGTTCATGGGAGATTAGGATTAATCAGGGGTTTTCAGGCATAGAGAGTGTTAGTATTCGGGTGAGTTCCAAATTGATTAGGGTAAACTTGTGTTCAAACCCCGGGCATTCGACCGGCCTAGCTTATGTTCAAATCTCGGCCTTGTCGTCCAGCCTTGCTAGTGCACAGATAATGGTCATTTCCGGCCTAGCTTGTGTTCAAAACCTGGGCAACTTCTGGCCTTGCAAGTGTTCAAACCCCAGCCAGTCCATCCGGCCTTGCTTGTGTCCAGATCCCAGTAACCCCCCAACCACGCTTGTGCTCAGATCCCGGACACTACCCGACCTTGTTTACTTGATTTATTTGGTATTTACAATGATAAGCTATGTTCTAAGCCGAGAACACAGATTTATTTTACTCTACCATGAGCATTCATATGGAAATCTTGATTTGGGGTGTTGGAATGTTATTGATGGATGAAGTACAAGCTTTAGGGCTTGTCAGATTCAAGATTGATGTTAGGAGAAGTTCTGTTGTGTGTTGGTTGAATCTAGCCGATTTAGTTCTTCGACAGCCATCCATAGCGCATTGATTTTACCGGAATCACTAATGATGGTATACCCAAAGTGTTGTTTGTGTTCATCAATCTCGTGAGAATTCCCAGAGGAGGATGAAAGCAGGAGCAGAATCTTCAAAATAGACTCATTTTTCAGAATTTTGCCCAGTTTCCGGCCACCTACTGGCGCCGGAAAAATACGATCCAGGCGAGAATCCAAAACTGGGTGTTGGACCCGTTTAAGGAATAAACGGGGAAAAGGGGGGTTCGAGGGGTAGGGGAAATGACTCTTGAAGGGTGGTTCGAGGGGGATGTGGTTCGAGGAGTGGATAGATCGAGGGTGGAAGCATGGTTCGAGGGTTCAAGGATGGTTCGAGGGTGGTTCCTTAGTGTGGTTCGAGGGTGAAAGGATGGTGCGAGGGTTGAAGGATGGTTCGAGGGGTAGCTGTAATGACTCTCAAAGGGTATTTTGAGGGGTCTCGAGGGTAGGTGGTCCAAATGGTGGTTCGAGGGTCAAAGGGTGGTTCAAGGGGTTGCTGGAATGAGGTATTCGAGTGCTGAAGGCGTTCGACTGCTCGAGCACTGGAGGTATTTGAGGGAGGGATGTTCGAGGGTTAAAGGGTGGTTCGAGGGGTAGATGGTTCGAGGGATAGGTAGTTCGAGGGGTAGGTGGTTCGAGGGGTAGGTAGTTTGAGGGTTGAAGGGTGATTCGAGGGGAAGCTCGAGATTCGAGTGCGGGAGGTGTTCGAGTGCCGGCGAGAGGCATTCGAGTGCAAAAGGTGCTCGAGTGCTCGAGGGGGCTTTCGAGTGCTGGAGATGTTCGAGAGCTTGAGGAGGCCATCCCAGAGCTGGAGATGTTCGAATCCTCAAGGGGTGGTTCGAGGGATGATTCCCTTGTCATCGAGGGGGGGGGCTGGTGGAGCACCCTCGAGGGGTATTTCCTTTACCCTCGAGGGGTGGTTCGTTTTACCCTCGAAGGGTTGTTCGTGGATGGCCTCGAAGGGTTGTTCGTGGATGGCCCTCGAGGGGAGGCTACTGCCCAAAAAAAAACCCAGCAGCTTCTCTCCATCTGGCAGCAAGGATTTCCCATTGTAGTTTGCATGGCCACGCAGGTCGGGTAGGGGGTTAATTAATCTTGCGTATGTAAATTAATTAACCCCTTGCTAGGTATCACTTGGATTTAACGGTTGAGTTATTTGCCTGTGCTGCACTCTATAGTGTAAAATGGCATCAGGCTGTCCATTTGCCTAAAATGGAAAGAATGGTTACAAAACCGTTACGTGGGGCATGCGCGGTAGAAGTCATGCCCGGTCTCTTATCACTAGGAAGTCTATCCACAGGGAACACTTGGGTGCACAACAGACTACTGTCAATCATCTCCAACCCCAAAGAGAAACCCTCGGCCCTCATCTAGAGACCGTTATCGAAGGACAATAACACCTTTTTATCTTCATCTTAGAGGTGTACATGGTAGAAGCGGTGTGCCAGCTCTTCCCGGAGGAGAGGACATACTACTTCATTTGAAGGCCGAGACCACTCTCGGTTTGGAAGACACCCATGGGGAGCAAACCATGGCGCAAGAGCCGGTTCACACTACCGGTTGCATAGAAGTTGTACGGAGCGAAGGGGTTAGTGAGTTTGTTCTCATGCCCCTCTGATTTCATGGATTGAGGGAGCTACTGAGTTTGCTCTCATTCCCATCTGTTTTAAGGGATGATTGTCACAGGCCCCGGTCACCACGACGGGGTCAGCATCTTTTGGCCACCTGGTTGTAACATCTAGATCAGGGGTAGTCTTATTAGGTTTCATGTATTCAAGGAGTGGGACAATGTTCCCACTCCCGTACACTATCATGGTTTTCCCATGATAGTGTTTTTTTTCACAGGCCCAAGTCACCACAATGGGGTTAGCATCATTTTGGCCCCCTAGTTGTAACATCTAGATCAGGGGTATTTTTATTAGGTTTCATGTATTAAGGGAGTGGGAATATGTTTCCCACTCCCGTAGACTCTCACGGTTTCTTTTTATTTATCATTACCTTCGACTAGTGACTTAGCTGAATTTAACTAATCAACGGTCTAACTTTACTCGATTTTCACTGTATAAACACTATTAACAAAGTTGACTTTTTATATATAAACACAAGTGACTAAACTGACCCTCGAACCTACTGCCTCGAGCCTCAAGCCCTTGAACCTCCTGCCTTGAGCCTCGAGCCCTCGAACCTCCTAACTCGACAACTTCACACTGGAGCCCTCGAACCTCCTACCTCAAACCCTTGAACCCTCGAACCTCCTACCTCAAACCCTCGAACCTCCTACCTCAAACCTTCGAACCTCCTACCTCGAGGACTCGAACCCTCAAGCCTCCAGCACTCAAGCCTTGAGCCTCCAGCCCTCGAGCCTCCAGCCCTCGAGTGTCAAGCATCCAGTCCTCGAGCCTCCAGCCCTCAAGCCTCCAGCCTCCAGCCCTCTAGCCTCCAGCCTCTAGCCCTCGAGCCTTCAGCCTCCAGCCCTCGAGCCTCGAGCCTCCAGCCCTCGAGCCTCCAGCCTCTAGCCCTCGAGCCTCCAGCCCTAAAGCCTCCAGCCTCCAGCCCTCCAGGCTCCAGGCTTCAGCCCTCCAGCCTCCAGCCTCTAGCCCTCCAGCCTCCAGCCCTCCAGCCTCCAGCCCTCCAGCCTCTAGCCTTGAGCCTCTAGCCCTCCAGCCTCCAGCCTCCAGCCCTCCAGCCTCCAGCCCTCCAGCCTCCAGCCTCAAGCCTCTAGCCCTCAAGCTTCCAGCCCTCCAGCCTCTAGCCTTTGAGCCTCTAGCCCTCGAGCCTCCAGCCCTCGAGCCTCCAGCCTTAAGCCTCAAGCCCTCAAGCCCTCAAACCTCTTGCGTCGTGCATCGAGCCTCAAACCTCGAGCCCTCGAACCTCCTGCCTCATGCATCAGCCTCAAACCTCAAGCCCTCGAACCTCCTACCTCGACCCTCACCGTTGCCATCATTTCTAAAAAACAATTTAATCTAAAAAAATAAAAAAGGAAACTCTGCCCTCATTTATTCATTTTCTTTCTTTCTTCCCAAAATTTATCCTTCGCGTTTTCCTCGCCGCTGGTCAACTAATCGACGATCGATGCTAGTTGGATTGGTGTGGGTGTGGTGGTTCGATTGGAGATGAGTTAGGGGCAGTGCGACGGTGGTTCAATTGGAGTAGTTGTGGAGCAGCGGCGACAAAGCGTTGCAGTGGGGGATAGAGTTTCTGGCGGAGCTAGGAGGTGGTAGAGCTAGGGTGAAGGTAGGGAGTGACGGAGCTAGGGCAGCGATGGTGCACGATTCTTTCTGGTGGCTAGTGGTGTGGGATTCTAGCAGAGTCAAGGTAGCACTAGGAGGTGGCAGAGCTAGGAGGTGGTGGAGCTAGGGTGGAGGTAGGGGAAAGGTTCTTTCTGGTGACTGGTGGCATGGGTTTCTGGTAGAGCTAGGGTAGAGCTAGGAGGTGGTGAAGCGACAACAGGGTGATGTGGTGGCGCAGGGGCAGCAGAGGTGGTGAGGCACCGGGGTCAGGCAGTGACAGTGGTGACGGGACGAGGCGGATGTGGTGGCGGGACGAGACAGCGGTGGTGGCAGACTCCAGTTTGCTTGCCCCTTAAAATAGGGCTTCATCTGAAATGGTAAGAATTTGTCAATAAGTCCTCGATGTTGCCTCATTCTTTACCCCTGATTCCCCTTATGGAGTTGCTTTTGTTAGTTGTTTGAGATTTTGGGGTAAAATGTGCGAATGAGGGTGAATTTTCTAGGTTTTATATTCTTTTATGAATTTTTCTTGTTTTATTGTGATTTCTGGGCTTGTGGAGATGTTAGCATATCATATGATCCAATAAAGTCTTGGTTTTTACTTCCTCATTTGAACAAGCATAGCAAAACTTGCTGATGAACTTTACAACTTGTCTGATTCATCAATGTTTTCACATCTCTAGAGAACAATTTTAGCTTTTATACAGTAATTAAGTAAGAGGCTTAATAATTAATTACATACCCTCTCTTTTGTCTCAGTCAGAGGACTTCAAGCACTTAGTTGATGTAGCACATGGTAATGGTTCAAAGTTGAATGATATGGTACCCTTCTTGATGTATTTCTGTGAACATTTTGTACTCATTTAGTCACAAGAATATTTTGGCATATTTATGTGTTGTACTTCTATAAAAAAAATAAATCTTTGTTAAGCTACATCTTATTTTAGTTATAACCTCTCTTCAACTGATTTATTGCCAATGATTGAATGTATCCCTTGTAACACGTTCTTTCACTTCTTGTTCTCCTTTGGACATAGTTCTTTATTCTTAATTTGTTCTTATAACTGACCAATATGGCATTACAAATATGGCTTCTTCTTGAGAGTTATGATACCAACCTCACCCCGACTTGATATGCAGCTAATTTTTTATAGATGTTTTTCTTCTTTTGTTTGCAGGTCTTGGATTATTGGTCATCTTAGACATAGTCCATTCTTACAATGCATCAGGTGAGATGGTTGGTTTATTGCTTTATTATGGTTCAAATGATTGTTGTTTTCATTCTGGTAATCTAATAAATTACGTTGACGGGTGAATTATGACTTTTTGGATGCCACTGTATTTCTAGTTGCATGTCATCCAACATTTGTAAGTGACTTGTCCATATTTCATAATATAAGAATGTCAACAAGGACTAGTTTGCATGTAAGATGACTAGATTATCACATTGCTTTGCCTTGGCATCAATGTTGCATTAACCAGGTTTCTTTGTTGATTCGGTATATCGCATCAACACTACATCTTATTCATGGAGAAGAGCATAAAATAGTAGAACTGATGTGCTTACTGTTTCTTTACTGTGGACTGATACCTCCAGGATATGATGAACTTGGATCAAACTAACAGAATTCTTTCAAGAGGTTCCGGTGGCTGTTCTAACATTCATTATATTAATGATTCTGCCATGGTAAACTTTGTTTATGTACCCATAATCATACTTATGGCCTCTTGAGTGAGATTCATCACGCTTCGTGAGTTGAAGTAGTTCAGTAGAAGTTATGACATGTGTGGTTTATCTTCACATCCCTATAGCAATCAATATGATATGATTGAGTTACTTTTTGCTTGTACTCATTTTGGATCTTTATGGGCGGTCGGTAGTGGGTTACCAAACTTTGTTGTTCCTCAGAAATTTGTTTAAAGTACTAGCTTGGCATCAATGCTTTCATAGATCCCTATTCACATAAATATTTTAGCACCGGTTAAAAAACTAGTGCTAACAAAAAAACCAGTGCTAATTTTAGCATCGGTAGAAAAACCGATGCTAAAATATTTACAACTAAAAAAATCCCTTCCTCTGAAAGCTGAAAAATCTCAGCATCCTTTTAGTGAGCTCCTCACGGAGGGTACCGTTGCCAATGAAGCAAAGGGAAAAGAAGGTCGACATTCTCTTGGTGGCCTCCGCCATTCTCTCGGTGGCATCCACCATTCTCTTGGTGGCCTCCGCCATTCTCTCGGTGGCCTCCGCCATTCTCTCGGTGGCCTCCACCATTCTCTCGGTGGCCTCCGCCATTCTCTCGGTGGCCTCATTCTCTCGATGGCCTCCGCCATTCTCTCGGTAGCCTCATGGAATATTTGGGAAGCCTGACAAAACAATTCAATTCCAATTGATGTTATAAAAAAAGGGATGATAAAAAAGTTAAATGTATAAAAAGGGGGGAGGGAATGGAAAAGAACCTTAGGGTTAGATGCCCCCATTGAAAGGTGATGCTTGATCCTGGATACAGACGCCGCATCATGCGAAGGGGGCGGAGACTATTGAGGAACATCCTCACTGCCATGTGATCCCATGAGTGGTCTTGGTGAGGAGGGATCAATACTATTGATGTTCGCCCTTGTCTTCTGGCGAACGTTCCTGGTGTGAGGTGTCTGCTCAGCACCATTGGTTGAAATAGGTCTTTCGAGGCCTGCTGGAGGAGGGGAGGCCGAGTTTGAGAGGGGAGACACCAGATTCGAGGGAATAGCAGCTTGATTCGAGGAGTCAATGATCCCCTTTGATTGAGCTTGACCCTTTTTCGAGGGTGTATTCTTCTTTAAGCCCTTAGTGAGACCCACTGAAAAAGTAGAGAGAGAAAGAGAGAGAGTCAGTCAATAGCGGTAAACCCAGTAACAAAACAAATGGGAGAAGTAGATGTCTATTAAGACACCCTTGGAGGGTCTCAAAGGCCTAAAGTCACTAACGATGGTCTCGAGGGGAGGGCCATCTCTGGAGCCCTCAGTTTCTCTTCTCCTTTTTCTTGTATCCTTCAGGAGTATGTTATACACATATTCTTCATAGACTCTGGGCGGGAACGCAAAGCTACAAATCCGGGGGTTGGGGTTGTTGAAGAGGCTGTAGTCGAGGGAGCTAGACAACATTTTTTTCCTATCCCTCTCGAGGGCACCTGGGCAGATATATTCCCCAGGATTGGGAGACTCGACTCAAATGCCCCAGTTCCACGGAGGAACTCGATATCTCCTACTATCGAATGAAATACCTTTCATCCATCTTTTCCAGTAGCCCGAATTTCCAGGAACACTAAAAACCTTATGATATGCTTCTCGTTTGACAAACGTGACGATCAGATCGGTAGAACACCCAATATAGGACACGAAGTATGGCGATCGAGACAGCTTATGTCTAGGTTTAATACCAAACTCATCACACCTGTTCAAGAACATCATAATGATCACTAAAACATTGGGATTGACTTGTACTGGGCTCACTTGGAATTTTCTAAGGAGCCTGGAAAAAAGGGGCGGAAAGGGAAAGGTGAGCCTGCAAGGAAGATGTCTGAGAGAGAGATGGACAATCTTTCTTCAGGAAGGTTATGGGGGGTATCACCCTCTCAAAAGGGTTGAAAATTGGCATCTGTGGCTATTCGTTGACCAGAAGGGATTGAGTCCAAAATTTTTAACATGGCAGGCCCAACTACTGTAACTGGGGGGCTCCCTCCCTGAGTCCTTTAGCCTTAACCTTAAATAAGGCCCCTTCTTCTTCTGTTAAGAGAATACCGCCATAGGAGATACCTGAGGCACTCTCAAGGGTGCTTTCTCCTCCTCGATAATTGTCTTCTCCCTCAAAAGAGATAATCTTCCTCCTCGTCTATGGCTTCAAGCTTTGGATCTGGAGAAGGATAAAATAAATCTTTCCGCTCGTAGAGGACCTCCTGATGTAGGGTTTTCCCATACCTGGAAGCCAATTTTCAATGGCATTTTGAAGAGGCATATCAATTATGGGGAAAACCATTTCTTCCCCAGGACTGTTAGCAATTTAACCAGATACGTCATCTCCAGCATCTGAATTGTACTAGAGTTCTTCGGAGTGAGTACATCCTAGGTCATTAATGGTTCTCTCTGGTGTACCTTCTCCTATCTTGCTAACCCTAATTTCACCAGAAAGTTTCTCAGAAATGGAACCCTCATCAGAGCGGGCTATGATTGAAAGGGCCGGAAATGAAAATATTAGAATGAGAGTAGAGATGAAAGAACTTACTAATATTCTGGGAAGGTGATGGAAATTGGATTGCTCGAGAAAAAAATACAGAAAGAATACTTGTAAGAAGAATGCCTGCAAAAGAGAAAAGTGAATAAGGAAGAGTAGGTGGGAGATAATTATGGGGACTGATGTGACGAGTAATTATTACTACCTTGGAAATATAAAGTTATGGAAAGACACAATCGCTTCTTTGTCTTCTGACAATGAGTTGTTTAGGAAGAATGACATGCGCGCTGTCGTACAGCACGAGCGCGCCCTTTTGAAATCCAAAACGACCGAGTTGATTAGAAAACCATGTTCTCACCCTCGAAGGCAGGAGCAACGAAGTGCAAGGTTCATTTCGAGTCTTCAAAGTCCTTGAACTATCCCATGCATTCGAGACCTCGAAGATCTTCATGACATTTCCGCTTTCTCAGGTCGAGAACCTACTTTTCTGGGGGCTCTTGATAGGGGTTAAGCCCAAGAAGGCCATTGGGCCGAAGGTATAGCAGCCCGATTAAGGGAATATTTAATACTCTACTTAATTACCACATTCATGGATAATTAAGGGCATTAATTAAAGAGAGCGTTATTTAGGACATGAAGTATACATACGAGGTATGCATTTACTTATGATTCATTCTGTATTAATGATATTTAAACGCTTGGACTAACTTAAGCATCGGAGTGCTAACCCCTAGAATCCCAGAGACAGTTTAATTACAGGTTAGTTTGAGAAGAACTCGGGCCCACGAATCGGTCGGTGGTCAAAGATGCATCACTACAGCACCAGTTTTGGATTCAACTTTGTCTTTTGCTTTTCATATCACGTGCACCAAATTTGTGATAAAGAAGATATTGTATTTTGAGAGCACCAATTTTGGATCACCAAGCCCTCTGTCGATCGCTCCTTTGTTACTGCCATTACGATGGTCGCGCTATCCAATAGCAGTTCAGTTAACAATGGCTCCAATTCGCCAGCTTACCAGCTCAGTGGCGATGCCACTCCACCTTGTTCATCGCAGAAATCCTCTTTCTGTGCCATTTTCACTATCTCTAATATCTAAAACAAAGTCTGGGTCTTGGATGGCATTAAGGTCACTTATGCCTCCTGGGTATGTCTGTTTAAACTTCATGCCAAGGGTTACAAAGTTTTTGAGCACATCGACGGTACACCGCCTCCTTTCGAGAAAGATGCAACTTTTGATGCTTGGTGTGAGATTGACGCTCATGGTCTTCAATAGATCTATGGTACATTGAGCGATGACTTCCTTCCATGTGTTCTTGAGGATGAATTCAATGCGCATGCCGCATGGACTCGTGTGAAGAACATCTTTACAAACAATATGGGTGCTCGAGCAGCGTCCCTGAAGGAGGAGTTCAACAATTTGAAACTTGAAGCTATGTCATATCTTGAGGCATACAATAATTGCTTGTGTGAACTTGCTGGCCAATTTAAGGATATGAGTGACAAATTCAATGACCAATGGCTAGTGCTTCAACTTGTACGAGGTTTGCCCAGTGAATTTGATACGCCTGCCTCTTACATTCACCAGACAATGCCGACATTTGAGACTGCTAGTAGCATCCTTGAATTTGTGCATTACCACCGCCTCCACAAGCTCTTGAACTCCCCCAAAACTCATCACCATTGTTGTCGTATTCCGTCTCCCACAACTCCAACCAGTGTCGGTCCTACGGTGGCAGAGGCGTGGCTGAGGGTATAACCGCTAGCAACCAAGTTCTGCCATGCCGCAATGGATGCCACCGCCACCCTGATTTTTGTTCTGGGGCCCTCCACTGACACTGTAACCCACTTCTCTGGGTTGGGCACCCTCTGGAAGACCTGGTATCCCACTCTAATGCGCGGCCCTCTAGCGAGAGGGTTCAGCTAGCCTCATCTGCCAACTCTGCCTCGCGGCTAGAATTAAGGTCAGACACACGTAGCCGACATGACCGCTCCTCAGCTGACAGACCTTGGTCAGGTATTCCAAGCATTGGCCATTCAGCCCAGCGGCAACACGTAGTGGATCAAGGATACTGTCGCATCATCCCACTTCACCTCGGATGCATGTACTATAATTTCTCCTTTACATACGAGCAATATTCATTCTATTCTTGTTGGTAATGGTAATAGTATTTCGGTTTTTGGTCATGGTATGTCCAAATGAACTACCACAAGTTATACCCTGCATCATACCAACGTGTTACATACCCGACACATTATCAAAAACATGTTATATTGGTTTGCTAGTTTATAAAAGATAATTAACGTGATTGTTGAGTTTGTCCCATTTGGTTTCTCTATGAATATTCATAGAATGGGGAGAATATTTGAGGAGCAATAATACAGGTGAGCTTAATCCCATGTCTCCCTTTCAGTTTTTAATTTCAGATTCCACGCCTGCTCAGTCTTTTATCACTTTTTCCCCGAACAACTAGCACTCACGCCTTGGCCACCCTGGTGTCCATGTTCTTCATTATCTCTAGTCTTGCTCATGCATTTCTTTCACTAAAGAGCCTAGCTCGAGTTTTTGTAATCCCTGTAAGATCAGTAAACATAAACGAATTAATTTTTTTTATTCCACTTCCACTGTTGTTGCTCCGTTTGATTTTATTAATTGTGATTTGTGGACATCACCAATTTTGAGTAAAAAAAATTACAATTATTACTTGGTTTTCATTGATAATTTTACTCAATATGTGTGGGCTTGTTCTCTAAAATCCAAGTATGAGGTGTTTTCAATTTTTTTTGCAATTTCATGCTTATGTTCAAACCCAATTTCAATGCAAAATTAAATCATTTCAATGTAATCTTGGTCACGAAGTTGATAACTCCTCTTTCCATGACTTTGCCGTGAAACACGGCCTAGTCTTCCGCTATTCATCCCCACAAACATCCTCTCAAAATTTTAAAGCCAAGTACATGATTTATCATCTAAATGAAATCATCCTAGCCCTACTGTATCATGTGTCACTTCTGCCAACCTTCTGGGTGGAAGCCCTAGACACTGCTGCTCACCTCCACAACATCGTACCCACAAAAGTCCTTGATTTCCGCTCTCCTGCTTCCATTCTATTTCTCAAAGAATCTACATACGACCATTTTTCGTGTTTTCAGTTGTGCCTGCTACCCCAACCTTTCTGCCAAAATGCCCTACAAAATATCACCTCACTCTTCTTGTTGTGTCTTCCTTGGTTATTTAAACCAATTTTGAGATATTGTTGACTTGATCTGTCCATTGGAAAGGTTACCGTGTCCCGTCATATCACATTCGATGAAACAGTCTTTCCTTTCTCTGAGTTAGCCCATGTCTCCACCTCTGCTTATCATTTTCTTAATCAGTTCTTTAACCTCATTTCTCCTGCCGTCCTCGATCATGACGCGTCATTACCCCACCTTTCCTACGCTATTCTCCAATCCCCATACCCACCCCTACGATGCCTCATATACTCACGATGCAGCCACCCATGTCCTATCCCCCTCCCGCCTTCACTCATGTCACCTCATTCACTTCCCTATGAAAACCATCTCCCTACATCGTCCTCCACATCACCTCACACGCCAGTCCCAAACACTCAACCCACCCCTCCCAAACTGCTACCCCGACCTACCCACCCCATGAACAGCTAGGAAATGAGCGAAATATTTAAGCCGCGAGCTCTATTATCAATCTTCCTAACCATCATTTCTCCACTTCCTAAATCACCTCACCTATCCCTCCAAGATCCAAGCTGAAATAATGCCATGCATAATGAATTTTGCGCGTTTAAGGATAATCGTAGGTGGGACTTAGTACCTCGCCCAGCTGATGCTCATGTCCTATGTTGCATGAGGGTATATCGTCACAACTTTCATTCGGATGGCTCTCTCCAATGGTATAAGGTCAGGCTTGTGGTTAATGGGAAAAATCAACAGGTTGTAATTGATTGCGATGAAACATTTAGTTACGTGGTTAAGCCCACAACTATTCACACTATTTAAAGCTTGGCCGTCTCTTTTTATTGGCCGATACATCATCTGAATGTAAGGAAACCTTTTCTCTAGGGCAACCTGCATGAAATAGTTTATATGCATCAGCCGTTTGGTCTTGTTGATCCCACAACACCGCAGCTTACCTATTTTCTTCGAAAGTCTTTATATGCCCTCAAGTAGACACCTCGGGATTGGTTCCATGAATTTCTTACATTTGTTCTGTCTCGCGGCTTCACAAGCAGCGTTTGCAAAAATTCACTATTCATCCTGATTCGTGGTGGCCACACAGCTTATTTGCTCTTATATATTGATGATATTATCCTCACTGCTTTGAGTACTACACTTCTCCGCAACATCAACTCTGAGTTGTCTCGAGAATTTTCTATGATCATGCTTGGTGCTCTTTATCACTTTCAGGGTATTTCTATTGCCCGCTTCTCCACTAGTTTATTCTTATAACAATAACACTATGCCAGAGACATTCTCGGTTTGGCCTCCATGTCATCCAGCAACTTATCGATGATACCTATTGGTACTGGTATAAAGCTTAATGCTACTGTCGGTCCATTTCTTGATAATCCCTGTCTGTACAGAAGTCTGGCCGGAGCTCTTCAGTACCTCACCATCACTCATCCAGACCTTTCCTATGTTGTACAATAGGTTTGCTTATTTATGCATGCACCTCGGGAACCTGATATTCAGCTTATTAAGAGCAGTTTGAGGTATTTTCAGGGTACCATTAGTCCTCAACATCACTTGGTCAAGTCTTAGTCCCACACGATTATTGCTTATTCTGATGAAGATTGGGATGGCCGTTTAGATTCTAGACGTTTGACTTCTAGCTATCGTGTATTTATTGGCGACAGCCCAGTGTCTTGGTCTTCCAAATTCTAGGTGACTATCTCTTGATCCAGTGCAGATGTCGAAAACAAGGGTGTGGAAAATGCAGTTGCAGAAGGAGTTGCTATGCAACTTTCTTCTTGAGCTGCGTGTTTCGATCAGGCGCTCCATACTTGTCTACTGCGATAATATTTATTCTGTGTATCTATCCTGCAATCCAGTGCAACATCAGCAGACCAAGCATGTTGAGTTTGATATTCATTTTGTCCATGAGAAGGCTCAGGTTGGTTCTGTTTGTGTGCTTCATGTTCCTCCTGAGTACGAGAATGTTGATATCTTTATTGAGGGACTACCAGGACATAACTTTCACTATTTTTTTATTGATCTTAACCTTTAAGCACGCGTAAACTAATGCCTTCAACAAATTTGTTATTATGTTTTGTTTGGTTGATTGTTACTTTTAGTTAGGTTTAGATGACAAAGGGTTGAGATAATCATTTTTGGTTTTCTTATCAAAATCTTGAGTTTTGTAGATGCAATTAGAACTAATGGAAACTATGTATTTACGAGAACCTACATATTCTTTTGTGAGCTTACTAGTAGGTCACTCATGAGTATTTCAGAATTATTTTGTAGAAATCTATCTGCAAGGTTTGGTAGTAGATATTTAAAGGTCATTTACATGGATGGTAGTAGATAGAGGCCACAAGTCAAAACGTGGTAGTAGATGGGAAAATGCAAAAAAAGCAAGGATTATAAGATTAACTCTTCAATACGAGGAACACACAAATCACCCGACACGGGATGTGCCAACCGACACGACCATGCCAGGGGCCATCGGTACGGGCCCTGCTAGGCATCTTCGACATAAGTTGCCTGCTCCATCATGGCTATGCCACAACACCTTTCCATGAGCCGCCAACTTCAACACGACCCATGCCATCCAAGACCCTTGTGCAGCTAAGTTTGGACATGAGCCATAGCCTTCAAATAGCCAGTGTTGTTTCAACTCAATGTTCAAAGGCCAGCCGATGGGGTGTGGAGTTTAACATAGCCGTGCATTCATTTTGCTTAACAATTGACTCCCAGCCAACGACCAGCAAGGATTCACGCAGCCTATGCTATTTAGAAATAAAATTTATGCACCCAGCCGACGACCTGTAAAGGTTTACATGGTTTGCAATGTTCAACTGATTGAGGATGCAACTCCCAGTCGACTGCCCATGTCGAACAATGTGGGCACACGCTTAGAAAGGCTGAGGACATACCCCAACCAGCAGTCCATGTTTGCTGGCACGACCCATGCTAGAGCTGGCTAGCACAACTGTGCCAACTTGTACGACCCAAGCAAAAGCCATGCAGCACGGCCGTGTCAGGCAGCATGGCCCATTGTAGAGCTAGCCAGTATGGACGTGCTACAAGCGACTACCCGCACTAATCTGCCAGGGTTTTAGGCCTCATTGTTGGGTATTTTTCAAGGACCATTTTCCTACAACTATATATAGAAGCCTATGTGTACTAGGGTTTATGTTTTGGCCATAAGTTTGGCTCATTATTCTAATCTTCAAGAGTAGGTAGAGAGAGAAAGAGAATAACCCTTCTCTCTAGTTGATTTCTTTTCTCCTTGTTTTTGCCCAAGGGCATTGAATCCAATGAAATACTTGGGTTCAATTCTTAGGGAGTAGTTAATAAGCCTGGGGTTTGTATTTTTATTAATGATTTGGTGTTTATTTTGGGAGATTATTTAGATCTACCTATTTCTATGTGCTTATGAATATTATGTTGGCTTAGTCTTATAATTCTTTTTAATTGCATGATTGTCACACCATGTTTTCATACACCTTATTGTAATTTCATGTCGGCACATCAATTGATATTCCCCGGGGAGTGAAACCTAGATGTATGTGGGTAACGATAGTCCAAAACCATATGAATGTATGCATGTGGGTCATCGAGTCAACGTTACAATAGACCATACACTTAGCTGGCGAGTTGGCTTGATGGTATTACAAATTATGATAATGTTAGTAGGAAACTATGGTTAGTGTATTCCCAACCTTAGAGCCATCGATAAGGTGCATATCCATTTGTCTCTTTAGGCCTAGGGAGAAGCATTCATGGTGGAGTTCCTGGGATGTAATCGTGTGGGAGAGAAACAGATATGTACACTGGAAGGGCTATTGTTGCACTCCCATAATTATGGAGGAGGTGCCGATGGAAGATTTCAAAATCACCCTATATGACGGGTATGGTGAAGTGTTGAACATCGACCAAACCATGTGTTATAAGCACTAGTATAGGTTTGTATGTCTTAAAGTGATTGAGTCGAGGGTCGAAACATATCACCAATCATGTACGCAAATATTCCCCAAGTGTTAGTTATTTTTAGTTTTATTCTCTTGTGATCTAGCATGCCTGTAGTGGTTAGTTAAGACCCCCTAAAAACTATTTTGCAACAGTAGCTATTCCTAACACAAAGATAGATTGACGACCCGGACATGGTTGTATGTAGTTGCCTTTTAGAAACCTAGTATCTCTGTGGCAATCCCGGGCTTGCCACTATCTACCCTCTAGGTAGCTTTGTAGTGGGAATGGGAGCAGAAGTACAAATCTTTATTTTTGTGAAGCCTTCGCCTCGGGTTAATTAGTTGATCTCCCTTAGTTCATTTTTATGACCCTAAGGAGGAGGCGAATCAAATTTTGGCACCGTTTCCGGGAATGCTAGTCCAAAAGTAAAATTGTTAACTTGCATAGCGTGTTAGTTGAGTAGTTTTTATTATTTTTTCTTTGTTTTGTTTTAGTTTCTTTAGTTGGTTTTTAGTGTCTAGCATGTGCTATAGTTGTTCCATTTGTTTTTGGTTGGTTATTGTTTGGTTTCTAGTTTATGGTACATACCCGTACCACAAACTTAGGAACTTTGCAAGAACTATCGGAAGGCATAAGTATTCGGAGGAGAAGAAAGAGGAGAACTAGAGCAAGGGTTCCACAAGAGCCGATTGTAGTTGAGGAGTAAGTAGTCATGGCAGGGGACAATCACACATTGAGGGAGTTGATGAATCCTAACTTGGAGAATCAACCCACGTGTATCGTTTTCCCTCCGTTACAACCAAATGTAACATGTGAACTCAAAAGCAGCATGATCTAATGTTTGCCAACATTCCACGGGATGACCGATGAGGATCCAAACAAGCATCTCTTAGAGTTCCATCTGGTATGTACCAACATGAAGCTGCCCGCAGTTTTGGAAGAGGACTACAACTTGCACTCCTTTCCTTTCTCGCTATGGGATTCAGCTAAGGACTGGTTATATTATCTTCCACCTGGATGCATTACATTGTGGATGGATATGAAGTGACGATTCCTTGAAAAATATTTTCCAGCTTCAAAATCCGAGGGCTTGAAGAAACAAATGTCCAACATATCCTAGATGGAAAACAAATCCACATATGAGTATTGGGAAAGATTCAAAAGGTTGTTGGAAAATTGTCCTTACCACCCGTTCAAAGAAGGTGACTTGGTGTATTACATCACAGAGAAGAGTCTGAGGGATACAATGGCGTTGTTTAAAGATATGGCCAATGGAACGAGGCAATTTGGCACTAGGTCACGGGTGAAAACATTCGATGAGCCGGCTCAATCACTTAACTTGGAAGAGAAAATGCAAGCGCTTGCCTTTGTGATGAAGGAATTCATGAAGGGGAGAGTTTATCAAGTCATGGTGTGCGGAATATGCAGTCTAGACCATCTCACTGACATGTGTCCAAAAGTAGTCAAAGATCTTGAAGAAGGGAAGGCGTTGGACCTCAATGAAGGTAATAAGCAATTTGCGAGGAGACAACAACAATAAGGGTTTTGGGGGAACCAAGGAAATGAGAGGAAATATTCCTTGGAAAATAACTTCACTAGGTATCTCGATCATCCCAACTTTCGTTAGCATAAGGAACATCAAGATCAAGGGTACAACTGATGCCCACGGCCTCAATCCTACCCAAGGGGAGAAGGGTCTTCCAACAACAATGTCGTATTATATAAGTTGGATATGGAGGAAATCCTAGATGCTATTGTTCAATTGGCAAAGAAACATGATGTGTTCACGAAATGAAAAAGGAGAGAAATTGAGAAGCTTGGCACTAGAGCATTCTCGAGCATCAAGAATATCGAAGTCCAAGTTGGGCAACTTGCCACAACGGTGAGCCAAATTGAGGCTAGGGAATCCTGAAAGCTACCTTCCCTACCCGAAGTACACCCAAGAAATGTGAGTGCATTGAAGCTAAGGAGCGGGAATGAGGTACTAGAGGCAGAGAAAGACAATGTGCAAGAGAAGGATGTGATTGTGGAAACCGATAAAACCAACTTTGAAGAGTTGGAAATGGTTGTTGAAGATTAGGTTCCCAAAGAGCTTCCAACCACTGAGGCGAGGGTGATTCCTCCACCTACCTAGGAGAAGGCCGAATGTGGCAACCAATGAGGCAAACATTCGCAAAATGTTTGAGAAGATTGAGGGTAGTGTTCCAGTTTTGAATTTGATTGAGCAAGTTCCCTCTTATGCTAAGTTCTTGAAAAATGCATGCACTAAAAAGAGGAACAAACAAATTAAGAAAGTAGGGCAATTAAAAATAAGGGGAGTTTCCACTGTAAATCACAAGAATTTTCCTAAGAAATATGATGACCCCGAGAATACCTATTTCCTTAGGTGGAAAGTAAGTGAAGAATGCTATAATAGACTTAGGTGCATCTATTAATGTGATCCCTTATAGACTTTATGAAAACCTGGACATAAGTGAGCTTAAGGAAACTAGGGTAATTGTTCATCTAGTCAATCATTCTCAATCTAGCCCTCAAGGTTTAGTTAAGGATGTCATGGTTAGAGTGGGAAATTTAGTGTTTCCGGTGGAATTTTATGTCCTTGACGTAGTGCATAATGGTGGTGCACCCCCAATTTTATTGGGGAGACCTTTTCTAAAAATGTCAAGGACAAAGATAAATGTTCATTTGGGAACACTAACCCTAAATGATGACATTGATAAGGTGGGGGTTGACATTTATAAGTGTAAGCCTGATTCATCTATTTCCTCTCTTATGTTCAATGGCATAACTTTGTGTAATGAACTTGTTCAATTTGACAACCCTTGCATGATGATTGAAAAAGAATGCTTAGATGAATTCTTTGAGGATGATGAGGTATTGCCCAATATTGAGACCTTACATGTCCTATTTTGCTTGAATGAACCTTGTTATGATACAATTTGTTTTGAGCACATTTCCCCTAGTGTGATTAAAGATGCTTTCCTTCCGATTTCTAACACTAACGTGAAACGGAGAAGGAAGAGGGCTAGGGAATTAAAAACTTGTAAGCCTTTTCCTACTCCCAAACTCAACAAAAATGTATCTACTATTGAGAGAGATGGATGAGTATGGTATGTTTCTCCAAAGTTAAAGGGAAAATCGAGAATGGTGTGGAGACCCATCCATAGGTATATGGTCACTGGTGGCGTCAAGGATGGTGATTCCGGCGATTCATAAATCCACTCTTCTTAGTTTTCAAACCAATACATGAATTAATAAGTCGTGAGAACGACACTAAAGCAACGATGCTTCTATTTTTTTGTGTTAATAGTTTTAAAAATGTTTTAGTGAATATTTGGGAATGTGTTTGATTTTTGGTGGTATTTTTAAGGATTATTAGTCATTAAATTTTGGCTAGAACAGTTCTACTCTCGGTTTTCGTGTTTTTGGATGCAGGAATTTTACAACAAAAGTTGAAAGGAGAAAAGCCTGGCCAGCCTCGTGCTACAGCATGCCAGCACAACCCGTGCTAGGCCGTATCAGCATTAGGCTGGTGGTGCTGAGCCTGAGTCTTAGCACGAGGTGGTGGCGCGGAGCAATAGCGCTAGCACGAGCTTTGCCTCGGAAACATCACCGAGCCACCCAGCCACCCAATCATAATTTCCTTATCCCTTTATAAATTGCCTCGTGTTTTTCATCATCTTCTTCATCTCCTCCTTTTTCTTCCCAGAACCCGAGCCGACTCCTTTCTCTTTCCCAATCTGATTTTTTGCCATAACTCCCTCAATCCTTGGCCAGATCACCTCAAATTTGTCCCAAAATCTTTCATTTTCCAATACCGACAAAGTCCACTCACTATAGTGATTAAAAATATCAAGATTAAACCCAGATTTTCCAATTTTCATTTTGGACCTCATTCAAGTTTTCTCCCAAGAACTTGAATTTTGATCCGTCCGGGTGTTGAGGATTGTTAAAAATTGGTATAGGAGGAGTTCTGTGCACTATTCAAGCACAAATTCACAAAAAGTAAACTCTGATCTTCAATCAAGGTACTCGGCTGACCCATTTGTGGAGAATTGTGGATTTTTGAATTTTTGGAATTTTTAAGTATTTGCATGTTTAGGATCTCTTGAGATTGGGGGATTTATTTTGATTGTTTAAATATTGCAGGAGAGTTCTTTTGAGTTTGGGATAGTTGGTTGAGGATTATTGGACTATTAATGTTGTTGGTTTTGTTTGTTGTGTTGTATTGTGCATTATGCCTCGTAGACAGAGATGGGAGCCTAGTGTACCTTTTATGGTGTTGACCAAACTCTGCAGGACTATCAAGAATGGTGAGTCCATCTTGTCGGGCACCCCATCCAATAGACGAAGTTTGTAGATGAGAGGACCCCCAAGGACCTCAAACTCTACAATTCAGTTGTGATGTTCCTGATGAGGATAGGGCTGAAGGAGTTCACGACAGCGTCTGCCCCCACATACACTAGATACACTTTGGAGTTTCTGTCTACTTTTTTGAGGGATACCAATAAGTTTAGAGGGAAGATTGTGAGATTTCATTTGGGGGAGTGGCCCATACTCGGAGCTTGGTTAAGTTTTTGGGTTGAAGTATTACAAACAGGTGAAGGGGTATAATGAGACTGATGTAGGCTTTGATATGCAAACATTCTGGCCCACCATAAACCGATGGTCGCGGGTGAAGGAGAGAAATAATAGCGACATAGTGCATCCAACGCATAGGTATGTGGCTAGGCTTTTGAGTGTGGTGGTCGGTTGCCATGGGGAGGCCACCACTGCGACTAAGCAGGATTGTATGTACTTGTGGTTTAAAGGCACTTGCTGAGCTTGCCCTGACATGGTGGATAAGTTCATTGGCTAGTGTATCTGCCTCTCCAGGAACCACACGGGTAAGATAGCGATCCGGGCATGATATCGCTCTCGTTGGATCATTTTTACCTTCTGGTGAGTGAAGAGATGGGGGAGAGCCCAAACACTCCTTACACCCTCACTCCCGCAGGTATGACAGAAGCGACACTGATAAGTCTACAAGCTGGGTTTGTGTACTGGTTGTTTAAGGGTCAGAAGTTCATGAGATTGCCCCAGAACAAAAGGACCGTGCTAGCCAGAACTTCATTCGTACTGCATGATCTCATCATACAACCTGATGAGGATTCACCAGTGATATTGGGAGTCTCTTATAAGAAGGAAGATGGCCATGTTCCGATGCATGAGTAGGAGATTCCGGAACAGCTCACACAGCCTTTTCCCACTGACCACTAGCTTGCTCAGCTGCCACCAACATTACTTCAGTTTGTGCCACACAAGTTTTTTGAGCAACCTTTAGTGCCACAACCCCCAGTCGAGTAGATATTTGGAGCACCAACACCATTCTAGGGGCCAGTTAGTATCCATGATGAGACCTATCTTTCCACGAGGCATAGTGCTGGATATTCTCACAAGCGCAACTACTCCCCCATGATGATTTCTTTGTGGAGTCGAGTAGGCAGAGCAGTCGTGGGTCCTCACCTACTCTCGAGCCCCATCGATATAGTATCTCCATTCTGACTCATCACGAGGCTCATCCATGGAAGCATCTTCAGTTAAGCTCTTTTCGGGAGCATAGTTCACCGGGTTACCGGTCAGCTTCTTCATAGTTCATTAGGTTAAGCCCTTTTGAGATCAGGCATGATGTGCACCAGCTGGGAGCTCAGCTCAACTACCACCAAGAGGATACTGCCGAACAATTTGACCGAGTAGATGATCAGCTCCAGCTTATAAGGGAAAACATTGGTTTACTGCATCATGGTTTGAGGGATATCACTGATAGGATGAGGACATCATGCATTGGAGATGAGTTGTATCACAAGGAGCCAAACGGACAAGGGCATGAAGCTAGACGCCGTAGACGGCACTGAGTACTCTTAAGTGTATCCAACCTTTCTTTTCACTTTGGTCACATGCATTGGAGAGATGCATGAACTAAGTGTGGGGTAGGGCTTGGAACACCTTCATGGTTGCAGCTCCTTTGCCTTCATTTTATCTTTTTCTAGCCTCTAATTTGCATGATTGTGATGATAATTGTTTTCCTTTGTCTTTCCGTCATTTGGATTTTTGAAATTTTGGTGGTTTTCTTGTTTTTGGGTGTGAGGGCACCTCTTTGCCGTTTGTATTTGGGGAAGTTTAGGTACCACTTTGGTGGTGTGTTTTGTTGGTAGTTTTTGTAGTTTGTATATGGGGGATGTTTTGGGAAAATTTTGGTGATGTCATTTTTGGTTTTTCTTACCGCCAGGTAGTATGAAACCCATCTTTGGGGCATTTTTTGCTGCACAAAAAAAATTGAAAAAGAAATATGCACCCACCCAAGTCAAAAACCCGAAAGAGCGACTTAGGAAACAATGGGAAAGACCCAGATAGTTTGAAAAAACTAGGAAAAAATGAGAGGCCATGTGTGAAAAAAGGTGAGAAGTGAATAACATTTGTGTGTTAAACTAGGATGAAAACTAGAAAGGATTTCTAGGAAAAATGAGAGAAATTGGAAACTAAATTGAACATATTTTGGATCATGTTTGGCGGTTTCTTCGGAAACCTCCCTCGGATTGTCTTTGGAACCTTGCTCGATGAAGTAAGCTAGTTTGGCACTTGTCATTTTATCTTACCTTTTTCATGACACAATTTGGTTGTATAGATTACTTAGTCTCCTTGGGGACTGTGAGAGTTATGAGATTCTTACATCTTTGGGGGAACTAGGAAAATCTAGGAATAAGTTGAATGTATTAGTAAACTTATCCTTGCATGTTGCATTCCTCTTGAATATTAACTCATTTTTGTTTGCTCGAGGACGAGTAAAGATTTAAGTATGGGAGGAATGGATCTGCACCTTTAAGCATGTGTAAACTAATGCAATCGACACATTTGCTATTATGTTTTGTTTGGATGATTGCTAGTTTTAGTTAGGTTTATACTACCACAGAGACCCCCTTCTAGCACAGGTTTTTTAGCACTGATTTTCAAAACCATTGCTAAAAAAGTAATAGCATTGTTTTTTTTATTTATACACCGATTTTTAAAACAGGTGTTAATTTTACAACGGTTTTTTAAAAACTGGGCTTAATTTTATAATAGCACCAGTTTTGAAAAAAAAATTGGTGCTAAAATTTTTTAAATTAGCACACGTTTTTAAATACTGGTGCTAAATATTTTTAAAATTCTATCTTCCTGCCAAAAATTGGCAAAAAATTCAAAATAGCACCGATTTTTATAAAAAATAACTGGTCCTAAAATTAAAAAATAGCACCGGTGCTAAAAAAATAAAAAATAACTCCGGTCCCAAAAAAAATCAAAATTCATTTTTCCCTCCAAAGAAATAGCTAAAATTTTAAAAATAGCACCAGTTTTAGAAAAATTAGCACATGCTTTTAAAAATCGATGCTAAATATTTTTAAAATTCTATCTTCCCACCAAAGAAATTCAAAATAGTATCGTTTTTGGAAGAAAATAAAACCGGTGCTAAAAATTTTAAAATTTTATTTTTTCCACCAAAGAAATCGCTAAAATATTTTTAAATAGCACCGGTTCTTAGAATCTGGCGCTAAATATTTTAAAATTTCTATTTTCTTGCCAAATAATTCAAAATAGCACCGGTTTTAAAAACTGGTGCTAAAAATGTAAAAATGGCATTAATTATTTTTTGAAAACCGGTGCTAAAGATTTTCAAAATTCATTTTTCCTGCCAGAGAAATAGCCAAAAATTTTTAAATAGCACCGGTTTTAAACAATCGGTGCTAAATATTAAAAAAATTCTATCTTCCCGTAAAAAATGGGCAAAAAATTCAAAATAGCAACAGTTTTGTAAAATTGCACTAGTTCTAAAAATAAAAAAATAGCAGCGGTTTCGGAAGAAAATAGCACCGATTTCTAAAAATTGGTGCAAAAAATTTTAAAAATCCATTTTTCCTGCCAAAAAAATTGCCAAATATTTTTAAAATAGCACCGGTTTTAAAAAAATTAGCACCAATTTTTAAAAACCGCCAAAAATTAGCACCAATTCATTTTTTCCGTCAAAGAAATCGCCAAAAATTTGTAAAATTCAATCTTCCTGCCAAAAATTTCAAAATATTCGTCAAAATTTTTGAAAGTTCAATTTTTCCGCCAAAGAATTAAAAACACTTGCCAATAATTATTTAAAAAATTGCCAAAAATTTCAAATAATCTTTTTAGAAATTTCATGGACTAGGAGCAGCTGCGCCCAGCAGCAATAAGCTATTTTTGTAACTTTCAAAATTGTTCACTTCTTTCATTGACTTTAACTAATAACTAAGTTAAGTTAAATTAATCAGCAATCAACCTTTATTGACCTAATATATAAATATAAATATAAATATATAAGAATAAAATTTGTTTACATTAACTAATTAACGCTTAACCCTCAATTGATTTAGTATACATAAATACAACTTTAACTAGTCAACGATTAATCCTTATTTGACTTTCAATATATAAACATTGATAACTAGGCTGAATTTGACTAATCAACGGTCGAACTGTACTTGAATTTTAATATATAAACACTAATAACAAAGTTGACATTAACTAATTAACAGTCAAACTTTATTTGAATCAGTATATAATAAATACTAATAAAAATGTTGACTATGACTAATCAACGACCAAACCTTACTTGACTTTCTATATATAAATACTAGTAACTAAGTTGACTTTAACTAGCCAACGATCAAACTTTACTTGAATTTCTATATGTAAACAATAGTAACTAAGTTGACTTTAAATAATCAACGATGAACCCTTACTTGACTTTAATTATATAAACACTAGTAACAAAGTTGACTTTAACTAATTAACGGTCAAACTTTATTTGAATTAGTATATAAAAAATACTAATAAAAATGTTGGACTCTGACTAATCAAAATACTAGTGTCTAAGTGGACTTTAACTAATCAACGGTCAAACTTTACTTGAATTTCTATATGTAACACTAGTAACTAAGTTGGCTTTAACTAATCAACGATAAACCCTTACTTGACTTTCAATATATAAACACTAGTAACAAAGTTGACTTTAACTAATTAACGGTCAAACTTTATTTGAATTAGTATATAATAATTACTAATAAAAATGTTTAACTTTTATTGACTTTAACTAATCAACGATAAACCCTTACTTGACTTCAATATGTAAACACTAATAACAAAGTTGATTTTAACTAATTAACGCTCAAACTTTATTTGAATTAGTATATAATGAATACTAATAAAAATGTTTGACTTTGACTAATTAACGGTCAAACCTTACTTGACTTTCTATGTATAAATACTAGTGACTAAGTTGACTTTAATTAATCAACGGTCAAACTTTACTTGAATTTCTATATGTAAAAACTAGTAACTAAGTTGACGTTAACTAATCAACGATGAACCCTTACTTGACTTTCAATATATAAATATTAATAACAAAGTTGACTTTAATTAATTAATGGTCAAACTTTATTTGAATTAGTATATAATAATTACTAATAAAAATGTTTGACTATGACTAATCAACGGTCAACCCTTACTTGACTTTCTATTTACAAACACTAATAACTAGGTTGAGTTTGACTAATCAACGGTCAACCTTTACTTGGTTTTCTACGTACAAATACTAATAACAAAGTTGACTTTAACTAATCCACGGTCAACCCTTACTTGACTTTCAATATTTAAACACTAATAACTAAGTTTACTTTAACTAATCCACGATCAAACCTTTTTTGACTTTCAATATATAAACACTAATAAGTAAGTTGACTTTAACTAATCCACGATCAACCCTTACTTGACTTTCAATATATAAACACCAATAACTAGGTTGACTTTGACTAATCAACAGTCAAACCTTACTTAATTTAGTATATAATAAATACAAATAAAAATGTTTGAGTTCGACTAATCAACGGTCAAACCTTAATTAACTTTCAATATATAAACACTAATAACTAAGTTGACTTTAAGTAATTAATGGTCAAACTTTATTTGAATTAGTATATATAAATACAAATCAAAATGTTTGACTTTGACTACTCAACGGTTAACCCTTACTTGACTTTCAATGTATAAACACTAATAATAAAGTTGACTTTAACTAATCCACGATCAACCCTTACTTGACTTTCAATATATAAACACTAATAATTATGCTGACTTTGACTAATCAATGGCCTAACCTTACTTGACTTATCAATGGCCTAACCTTACTTGACTTTCAATAGATAAACACTAATAACTATGTTGACTTTAACTAATTAACGGTCAAACTTTATTTGAATTAGTATATATAAATACAAATAAAAATGTTTGACTTTAACTAATCAACGGTCAAAACTTACTTGATTTTCAATATATAAACACTAATAACTAAGTTTTATTTGACCAATTAATTGTCAAACTTTATTTGAATTAATATATATAAATACAAATTTAAAAATGGATGGAAATAAGAGAAATGACTATTATACCCCTGTGTAACAATTTTAAAAAATTAAAAAGGGCACCCTGGCCCTCATTTCTTCATTTTCTTTCTTCCCAAAATTCTTTCTTCATTTTCCTTGCTGCTGCTCGACTGGTATGATCGACGGTGGTTCGATTGGTGTGGGCGACGGTGGTTCGATTGGAGATGAGTCAACGGTGGCACGACAGACCGGCTGAACGAATCCGGACTGGAGCAGTTGTGGAGCAGCAAGGCGAAGCAGCGCAGTGCGATGAAGGATGGGGATTTTGGCGGAGCTAGGAGGTGACGGAGCTAGGGGGTGGCGGAGCTAGAGTAGTGGTGGCGCACAGTTGGTGGTGTGGATTTCTAGTAGAGCTAGGGCAGAGCTAGGAGATGGCAGAGCTAGGGTGGAGGTAGGGGTGGCGAAGCTAGGGCAGCGGCGGCGATTTGTATAGATTCACCATGGATTTGTAAGTCTTATACACACCACATATCTCACATCTTGTTCTTCGTTTATGAATCGATTTAATATTTACAATGTTTGGGATTCATGCCTAATTTTCACACATGGGTTACATCGATTGGAACTTATTGTCTTAACACTAGATTTCTCTTTACTTGACCTGCCAGTATTGAAACCTGTATATGAACCAAGTCTGTTTTTTGTTATAGTTTCGGATATGATTTTTTCATATTGATAGTTTGGATTCGATGTAGCAAAGCTATGCGGAGCTGGCTGGGATTAATGTGGTGGCTCTAGTGAAAGAGAAGAAGACTAGAATCCTAAAAGTTAAATATTTCTCAGCAAGGTTGGGTTGAATTCAGGTGAGTGATTGTTGTTAGTAGAAAATGGTGTGTTGAGTTGAGTACATGGCCTAGCTATTTTTTATTAGTAAGAACCTAGTTATTTTTGTCATTATTGTTACATTTTCTTGATTTATGGGGAAGTAAATGCTGGATTTAACTTGTTTCTTTTGACTAGAAGGATGCAAAAAAGAAGCCAGTCAGATTGTTAGAGAAGCGATGACGACCCACAATGCTATACAGTGAGCAAATGCACTTGTTTTTCTTGGATTTCATGGATGTTTTGATGTGCAGTGTGTACTATAGATGTTCAATGTTATGAAGAAAAGTGGTTGTTTACAACTTTGTATCCACTCTGATATATATGAGTTGGTTTTAGTTTTAACACAATCTTTCTCTCTTTGATATTCCAATATGCATATCGGTGTAGATTCAGGATAAAACAATTAACGTTCGTCTTCATAATTTGTGAATAAATTGAGAAGTACAATTTTTTCTTTGGAAAACAATCTCTCAATATGTCTAGTATATTTTTGTTAGTTTCCTTAAATTGTAAGTCACCAACTAAGGCCATCTATCTTCAGTTTCATCCCATCTGTAGTTCTCCTATTAATGTGCCGAAGAAGATTTCATCAATTTTCATTTGTAACCTCACATGCCATTGAGATTTAAGTATGCAAATTTTCTTTTCAATTCTAGAATAATTGATCATGTGTGATGCACAGAATCATTTAAACTTTCCAGTTTAGCCTTATCTTATTTATCAAAAATCCGATATAGTTGTACTATAACTTTTCAATATGATATTATTAGTTCTTAACCTCTAGTCAACTAACATGACTTGATTCATAATTCTCTGCCTTTCATACCCCTTTCCCCTGTAATCACCAGTTACTACTCTTTTTTACCTCTTGTAATTTTCTTCACTTCGCATATTAACTTGTTTGGCTGATTACTTTGTTGCAAGAATTCCCAGTTTGTGTACAATATGGAATTCTACACCTTTCCTCAACAGTATATACCGACATATGTACGGGAATATTTAATTTTTCTCTGGTTTTGAAGAACTACCTCGTCTTTTACACCTGTCTCAGATGGGTGGATACCTTCGGACGCATCGCAATCACTTTGGAGAAACCGGCAATATTTGGAGCTTTCTACACCACGTCAAGCATCTTGCTGTATGTTATGGTGAGTGTTGGTGTTCTTCATTGTGTTTGAGGTGATGACTGGGTTTTGGACATCTTTTGTTAAGTTTTTTGTGGTGCAGAAAATGAAAACATCGTATTTTTTTTATATATGTTGCGTCGTTTGTTAATGGAGTTATCTGGACGATCTATGGCCTCATCGTGTCTAGTATAATTGTCTGGGTAATTTTCTTGATCTCTTAATCTCTGCCTCTTTTGTTGTTTCTCTGAAAATTTTCTTGAACCATTTGTGCTCTTCATCTTGAAAATGTACTGATCTGAATTGTTTATTTTTTATTTAAGTGATTACAATTCTCTTGTCTAGGCTTAGTATTATATGATGTTCTTGAGCTATAAATGCACAAATGGTTCTTGAAAATTTTGTATCATTCTCACTTTCAAACCAAAAAACATCTTATGTTTGCTATAGATCATTGCAGTTCTCTTGTCTATTTTGTGAATATGTCTAGGTTTAGCATTACATGAGTGTTCTTGAGCTGGGAAATGCACCAAAGTTTAAGTAGTAGTCCAATCTTAATTCATTTTTAATGTTGTCTTTTGAAAGTAGCTTGTACATTTTTTGTTACTATCTCAAGAAGATGATTTTCAATTGAAAAATGAGAAATTGTTTGTGCTATTTGGATTGAAAATAATGCACATATCTTGTTTAAAGACACATTTTCATTACATAGATTCATTTCCTAGCTATTTAGTTTTTTTTGTTAATATGGTACTACTTTCTTGTGTTTTTTCGGAGCTCTGATGTTTATGTGGGGTGAATTATAATTTGTAGATGTGGGAGGATCACATAAGCAAGGCTAAAGATGGAGGTTTGGTAAGATTTACTGATTTGGTTACATTTACCATTTCCACCTACCATTTTTGCAAACTAAATTGAAGTTTGTAGTTGTTTGGTCTTGTAGATGCATATGGAACGGTACATCCGAGCATTTTTAAGGATCATAGATTCAAGATTAGTTGTGTCTTAGCCTTGTGATTTGATGTGTATACGCCACATGATTCAATTGCTAGTTCAAGCTATAGTTATGTTTAGTCTCATAGATATTAATTTTGTATCATAACTTTTTTTGGTTTTATTTCTATACTATCAATTTCGTGAAGTTGATTTTATTATTAAATTAATGTCCTAATAAATTGTTAATTTTGGTTCTTTTCCCCTTTCTATGAAAGCGGCAGCGGGGAAGGGATTTTTTTTAGTCGTTGTAAATAAAATAGCACAGGTTGAAAATCCAGTTTTTTCCAACCAGTGAAGCTGTTTCATTGGTTACTTATGCACCCATTGTTTTTGCAAAAAAAAAAAAGCGGTGCTAGAAAAAAAACAAAACTGGTGCTAAAGGGGGGGGAGGTTTCTGTGATAGTGTTATATGATAAATGGTTTAGATGATCATTGTTGGTTTTCTTATCTAAATCCCGAGTTTTGTAAACTTAATTGGAACTAATGGATACTTTTTATTCACGAGCACCTAAATCTTCTTTTGTGAGCATACTAGTAGGTCACTCATGAGTACTTCGGCGTTCTTTTGTAGAAGGCCCTCTACAAAGTTGGTAGTAGATATTTGAAGGCCATTCGCAAGGACTATAGTAGATAAAAGGCCACGAGTCAAAACGTGGTAGTAGATGGAAATAATCTGGAAGAAGGAAGAAGGAAGGAGTTAAGCTTCAACTCTTCAAGACGAGGAACGACCGAATCAGTCAAAAGAGATGTGCCAACTGACACGGCCATGTCAGGGGCCATCGACAAGGGTTATTCCAGGAAGCACGGACATGCCACGCACCTTCGGCACGAACCATATGCTCCAACATGGCATGCCATAACACCTTGACATGAGCCGCCAGCTCCAACACGGCCCGTGCCATCCCAGACCCTTGTGCGACTAAGTATGGACACAATTCACTGCCTTCAAAATAGCCCCGTGTCATTTCAACTTAATGTTCAAAGACACACCGATGAGTGTGACGTTCAACACGGTTGTGCCATCATTTTTCTCAGATACCGACTCCTAACCGATGGCCTGAAAGGATTCATCCAGCTTCCACTATTTAGAATTAAAATTCATGCACTCGGGCAACGATCCATGAAGGTTTATACAACCCGGGCCATTCAACTGAGGATGCAACTCCCAGCTGATGGTTCTTTCTGAACGATGCGAACGCATGCTCAGAACGGCTGAGGACAAGCCTCATCCGGCGGTATGTGCCAACCAGCACGGCTTGTGTGAGAGCAAGGCATCACGACCCGTGTGAGAGCCAGCCGGAACGGACGTACCCCATGCCCGTGCAAGAGCAAGGCAGGACGGCCTGTGTGAGAGCCAGTCGGCGCTGATGTGCGACACGTGACTGTACGCGCCAATTTTGGCCACTAGAGTTTTTTGCCTCACTTTTGGCCTTTTTCAAGGCCCATTTCCTTGCTAATGTATATAGCTATGCCTACTAGAGTTTAAGTTTTGGCCATAACTTTGGCTCATTATTTTATCTTCAAAAGTAGTCAGAGAGAGAAAGGGAATAACCCCTCTCTCTAGTTTATTCCTATTCTCCTTGTTTTTGCCCAAGGGAATTGAATCCAATGAAATATTTGGGTTCAATGCTTAGGGAGTAGTTAATTAGCTTGGGGTTTGTATTTTTACTCATGATTAGGTGTTTGTTTTGGGAGATTTTTTAGATATACCTATTTCTATGTAGTTGTGAATATTATCTTGGCTTGTTCTTATGATTCTTGTTAATTGCATGTTTGTCACACCATGTTTGCATACACCCCAGTCTACTTTCATGTTGGCACATCTATTCATATCCCCCAGGGAGTGAAACCTAGATGTGTGCGGGTAATGATAGTCCAGAACCGTATGAGTGTAGCCGTGTGGGTTGTCAAGTCAATGCTACAATCGACCATACACAAGTATTAGCTGGCGAGTTGGCTGATGGTGTTATGGATAGAAATAGCGTTAGTATCAGACTAGGGTTAGCATATTCACAACCTTAGAGCTATCTTTAAGGGGCCTATCCCTTTGCCTCTGTAGGCCTAAGGAGAAGAATTTGTTGTGGAGTGCCCGAGATATAATCGTACGAGGGAGAAACGGATCTGCAAAGCAAAAGGACCGTTGTTGCACTCTCTTAATTACGGAGGTGGTGCAGATGGAAGATTGCAAAAACACCCCACATGACATGTATGGGTAAGTGTTGACCATCAACCAATCCAAGTGTCATAACCACTATGATAAGTTTGTATGTCTTAAATATGGTTAAGTCAAGGATCAAAACACATCACCGATCATGTTACACAAATATTCCCTGAGTGTTAGTTATTTATAGTTTTACCCTTTTGTAATCTAGCATGCTTGTAGTTGTTAGTTAAAACCCCCCAAAACTTGTTTTGCAATAGTAGCTATTCCTAACACATAAACGGATTGACGACCTAGACATGACTATGTATAGTTGGTTTTTAGACACACAACATCTCTGTGGACAATCCTGATCTTGCCACTATCTACCCTCTAGGTAGCTTAGTAGTGGGAACAGGAGCAGAATTACAAATCTTTGTCTTTGTGAAGCCTTCACCTCGGGTTAATTAGTTGATCTCCTATAGTTCATATTTACGACTCCGGGGAGGAGGCAAATCATCGATCCAGCCTGAGCGTCTTCCTCCCGCTCCAACTGAGGGGGTGCATTAGAAAGTAAATATGTAAATATTTTACCTAGAACGGCACAGTTGTAGAAATGGTATAACTCTCTTGTACAATCTATTTATACCGAATGATAATGAATCACCCATTACAAAAGTATGCAATCTTACAAAAAGTATATACATTCAATTTGCACCTATTCATGATACAGAATTTAAAAAACTTGTATTTATTTTATAGAGTATATATCACAAGGCTTTGTGTGTTGCCTTTCTTTTAACTCCTGTTTGACAAATCATTGTTTTTTTAGTATTTAGTATTTAGTATTTTGTTTAATTGTTTTTTTTAATGAAAAACACCCGAAGGTGAGGGAGTTATGTATTAGGTTCCCCAGGCCCTATAGGAAAATAAAACAGTTGGTACATAAGTATATCTAGATCCCTAGACATTGAGGCAACATTGTTGCCTCCAAAAGTACTAAACTATCGGAATGGTAGTACAATCGGTGAAGAAGTTACGATCCAAAAGAGAGAATCTCCACCCCTGTGTTAATTCTCTCCCTTGGCCAGACAACTTCTAAATGTAAGTAATGTACAATCTAAAAACTGTTGTACTCTAGAAGTGAGTAAAGATGATGAAGGCAGCACCAAAAGAATGGGCTCATCAGTTCCTCAATGTGGAATGAATGGAGAACTAAAGAGCAGCAACTCCCATCCAACCTCATGCACTGCAATGTCAGACCTGCATATCAGAACAACCATAACTCAGCAGTATCTATTCAAAAACATTATCATTTCTGTGTACTCGAATGGAAGGCATGGATTCTTTGTCTAAAGTAATGAGGCCTCTTATATGCCTAGGGATATTAGATATAGAAAGGCCAGAATCCGAATCAGAATGATACTTAGCAAGAGCATCAGCTACAGAGTTACCCTCTCTGAAAACATGTTGAAGATCAGCTCTACCAATCAAAGCCTTCACCTTATATACTTTGTCAAAAAGTTCCCAATGAGCAGCATAGGGGTCATTTATCATATTGACAGCAAGTTTTGAATCAGATTCAATTATAAAAGTTTGGTCAATGTGGGGGAAAATGTGACAAGCATGCAAAATGGCATCAATTTCTGCTAGTAGAGGTGTCACAACCAAAGAGGCAGCAGAACTTATCAGAATTGGGCAACCAAAGGTATCTTTAGCAATAAGACCAACAGAAGTTTTGTTTTGAGACCAAGTAGCATCCACATTAATTTTTATGAAACCAGACTTAGGCCTTTTCCAAAAAATCTTTGATATATTAGGCTTAGGAGGGGGGTCTGAGCAGAGGTGATAGATGCCTGAATGAGGGTGGGATAGGACCAGGGGGAAACAGTTTCGGGGGGCACACATGAAATGTTAATTTGATCAGATCCTGTACCTCTTTACAGATCGAATTAACTAAGAGGGGCTTCTTATCAAATAGGAAGCCATTCCTAGCTTTCCAGAGACCCCAACATATCAGAGAAGGTAGGATTCTACAGTAAATGCTGTCAAATTTTGGTAAATCACTACAATTCCAGAACAGATAAAACCTTTGCGGAATGGAATGAAGAGCATTTAGATTAAAGTGGAGCAACGATGCGAAGTTTGACCACACAGCCTGAGCCATATGACAAGTTATAAAGAAATGCTGAATCGAGTCAGAATGATTGCAGACAGGGAATTTTGATACTAAACTAAATCCACAAGTAATAAGCACATCATCTAATGGGAGAAAAGAGTGCAATAATTTCCATGTAAAAATAATGATCTTTTTCTGCAAAGGAATGCTCCAGAGAAAATTATTTGCAATGGAGTTACCTGATGATGAGGTTAAGGCCTTATAGCATGACTTGAAAGTAAAATTACCAGAGAATTCTGGTTTCCAAATCATTCTATCATCCCTTTCTGCTGTTATTTCAGCCCCCTGCAAAAACAAAAGCGTATCATGCCCCAAGAAGGAAGAAATCTAATCCAGAACAGAGTTCCTGTTTGTGATGAAATCGGCCACAGAGATGTTAGGCATAAGTGATGAAATATTCTCCGGAATATAGTTTATCATGGGGCCATTTGGACACCAGTTGGCCAACCAGAAACTACAACTCCCTTTACCGTGAATTATAGTGGAGTTTGATTCAGCAAAGGAGTTAATAAGGCAGATTCTTTTCCAAGTGACTGATTTTCTGTGGGATGGAGGAAGTGCCCATAGCAATTTTGACCACAAAGAGGTACCTTGTTGACACTTCCACCACAGTTTAACAGAACAAGACTCTACTATGGCCTTGAAAGATCTAAAACCCAGTCCATTCAATTTTGTAGGCTTAGCTAGGTCTGCCCATTTTTTCCATCCTCAGTTTTACCCCAAAAGAAGTGAGACAATTTTTTCTCAATTGATTTAATGATACCTTTAGGGGGATTTGTTACAGTCCAAATATGTTGAGGAATAGAATAGAGGCAAGATTTTATTAAGACCATTTTCCCTCCTCCACTAAGCCATTTATTTTTCCAATTTTGAAGCTTTTGGTCAATGTTAGCCAGCAAAGGATGATAGTATCTCATTAAGGTTCTTCCTCTAAAAACTGGGCAACCTAAGTATTTAAAAGGAAAAGATCCTTTTTTCATTTTTAAAACAGTTTTGACCTGATTAAGCTTAGCTAGACTTTCTCTTTTACTTAGATAAAATTCAGATTTATCAAAGTTAAATTTTTGGCCCGAGGTATACTCAAAAATTTCAAGGAATGCTTTGATCTTAATTAGATTCGACCTTGATGCTTGCATTAATATAATCGTGTCATCCGCATACATAAGATGGGAAACCGAAGGAATAGAAGCAGAAGTCTGAAAACTAGTCAATCTATTATTTTGGAATATAAAAGCTAAACTCGTAGAGAAAGCTTCAGAGAATAAGTTAAATAAAAAGGGTGAAAGAGGATCACCTTGTTTAATACCCCTTGATGCCTTGAAAAAACCTACAGGATATCCATTTACAAGTATAGAGAAATATGCTTGTGACAGATTATTCATAATCGCATTTAAAAACTTCCCATTAAAACCAAACTTAAGCAAGATGTGTCTAAGAAAGTTCCAATTGATTCTGTCAAATGCCTTTCTTAAATCCAGTTTGAGTATACAGTTTGGAGTTCCGTATTTCTTATCAAGAAATCTGATCGTTTCTTGTAAGTACAAGATATTATCAGATATGTCTATATTTTTCATAAATGCTGTTTGGTTAGGTGAAATCAAGCTTTCCATATACAGTTTTAACCTTTCCATTAACACTTTGGAACAGATTTTATTCAACACATTAGAAAGGCTAATTGGCCTAAAATCATCAAATGAGCATGGAGTAGGCTTTTTAGGTATCAAGGTAATCCAGGTGCTAGAAATTCCCCTAGGAATAGCAGATCCAGTAATGAAATTATTAACTGCAGAAATCAAGTCTATTTTAATGATAGGCCAGCACTTAGAGTAAAATTTGGGAGAAAATCCATCCGGACCTGGACTACTCATCTTATTCATCCCTTTTATGACTATTTCCAACTCAGATTCAGTGACAGGAGAGGCAAGTGTTTGATTATCTCTATCCTTAATGATGTTTGGAATCTGACTAAGGAAATGAGAATAATAGGTCTCATCAGATTCCTGAGCGGGTTCAGTGAGCAATTCAGAGAAATAATTAACAGCTGCATTTTGAATTCCCATCTGAGAGTTGATCCATTGACCATCACCATTTTTTATTTTAGTAATCTTCAACTTACAATTTCTTTCCTGCACTACCTTATGAAAGAAAGTTGTATTATTATCTCCTAACTTATGCCATTTAAGCCTTGCTTTCTGCTTCCAAAATTTTTCCTTTTCTTTTAAAGCTTTAAGCAGTAAAGCATTTTTCTCATTAAGTTTTACCCGTTCCAAAGTAGAGGGGTTCAAATCAAAAATAGTTTCCTGTGCTCTTAAAGCCTCCTCAGCCTGCTTTACATTAAGATCAATATTACCAAAACTATCTCTGTTCCAATTCTTAAGAGCTTTCTTAAGTCTAATCAATTTTAGATAGAATCTAAGCATACCTGTTTCAACTAAAGGTAAATTCCAGCTATCATTAATTAAACCAGTAAACTCCATCCTTTGAAACCAGGCATCAATAAATCTAAAAGGCTTTGGATTGGCAGTGGTCAGAGAAGAGATTTGGAGAAGAAGGGGTGAATGGTCAGAAGTCTGCCTATTCAGGATCTGAATGGAAGAGGATGAGAATTTAGAGTTCCAAGAGATGGTACTAAGACCTCTATCAAGTCTCTTAGAAGTTGGGTTCCTAAGTCTAGCATTACACCAAGTGAAAAGGTTTCCAACTGTGTTGATTTCTTGTATCCCATTCAAATTAATCCAAGAGTTAAAATCCCTAATACTGCCCAAGGCAGGGGAACTAGGACCTCTATACTCAGCCAGAGAAGTAATTGAGTTAAAATCACCAATAAAAATTGTTTCTCCTTTAGATATAGGTTGCAGATCTTTCCATAGATTCTTCCTACCATCCCTATTCCTAAGTGCATAAACAAAAACTGCCTCCATATGCCAATTAAGGGAATGGTGCAGAATGGTAACATGCATGAATTGTTCATGAGATGAGAGCAGCGAGACAGAAAGTGAATTAGTCCACATTAACCAAATTTTCCCATTATACAATGTCAAATTATGAGCAAAGGGGAGTTTCTGCATATATGTCTGACAAGAACTATTATTATGCATAGGTTCAATGATACAAAGCAGCTGTATTTTCTTAAGTTTACATAAATTAGAAAGCCTAAGCATTGATGTATCCATGCCCCTAAGATTCCACACTATAAAATTAACATGAGAGTTGACTATCATTGTTCACAGGATTTATTACTTTTTGTTGCTGATCTAAGCATCATTCTATTTAGACTTAGATAATTGTTTTTCTTTGATTTATACTTACCTTGTTGCATACCTGTAGAAGAAGAAGTGGCAGGATTCTGATGATGGGAATCGGCTTCCATAGATATCACAGCCTCAGATTTTGTTTCTTGTTTCTTAGAGCAATCCTCTAAGGCCTGCAAAACAGAAAATCTATTTGCCATCTTTCCAGGCTGGGAAAGTGCCATGTTGTGATTTGGACTATACATAGGTATTGAGAAGGAACCTATCTGAATATCATCTTTAGCATATGACAGAATAGGTGGTTTGGAAATAGCCGTATCTTTTAATAACCTTATGATAGAGTTATCTGGGCTATCCTGAGTCTTAGTATTAGTAATAGGAGATCCCTCAGTGTTAATGATACCCAGGGAAGGAGAGCTGTGTGATAGATTATGTTTAGAACCATTAGATGTTCCTTTAGTGTTATCAATCAGAGGGGGTGTTTGATCATCCACAGAGTCTAAAATTAAAGGTGCCTTATCAAATTTTTTGCCAGTAGGCTGCCAATGTGATTGGGGTAAGGTTTGAACTAGATTTGTATCCTGAGTTATTCCCTCATTAGGCAAAGGTTTCGCTTTACACTGGGACAGAGAATGACCAAGTTTTAAACAGTGATCACAGTACAGGGGTACATCTTCGTATTCAACCTGATATTTCCTATTGTTGGTTACAGAGCCCAGTTTTATGAAATTACTCAATGGTTTTTGGAGATCTATTTCCACACAGAATTTTATAGCTGATGGCATTGTTAGCATATCTGTGGCAAGATCATTCTTAATAAAACTACCAATGCTATTCCCTATTGCCTCAATGGAGGCTGAGTTATAGTAGTATAAGGGAACCTCACGAATTGTACACCAGATGGGAACTATTGGTGATTCAATGTGAGTAGAGAATTCAGGTGTCCATTTTAAGATCTTCAGGGAAATTCCATTAAAATTCCACACACATTTCATCCAACATCTTTGGTAATCGTTTATCAGTTCAAACCTAATTAAAACATGTTTGAAATCAAGTGAGCCCAGTTGATATTTACCTTCGAACCCAACCGTTTTGAAGGCCTGCTCCAGAAGATCCATTGAAATTCTCCCTTTAGTAAACTTACCCACCAATGCATTTGCATAATGGGCAGAGAGAGTGGCAATCTGGTCATCTGAGTATAGACATGAGGGATCCCCCAAGTGATGCGTTTTAGGGGTAATTTCTGGATTGTTGGGAAGGATTTTGGAAAGTGGCAGAGATTTGTTCTGTAACACAGCTGCGAAAGTTTTAGGTGGGGTATGATCACTAGTAGTTGCGGTCATATTGGCCGGCAACAGGGGCAACAGGGGTCAAGCTGTTGATGTTGCGGGCTAGCCGTTTCCAGCGAGAAGACGTTAACGGTAAGCGGAGGGAGGTACTGAAATTTGTTTTTCCTTTGGAAGTCTAGGGATTCGTGCCTGAGAGAAAAGTGATGGAAAAATTATTTACTGAAGCCTGAGATTAATTAGTGTTATGGTTTGTTTAATTGGTTTGACTCGTCGATTAAGTAACTGTTATTTTAAATGTTTGATTTTGCAAGGTTTTTATGGTAGTTGTTGGTTGTCAATCCAAAAACATGCTCTCATTAACCCTTTCAATTTAATGGAAGAGTATAGTTTTTCAATTAACTATCTAAAAATTAACCTGTAACACTTTTTCAAAGCTTGGTTGACTGAAATAAAAGTAAAAAATCAAGTGAAAAACTATTACCAAACACCTTTCTAATCTCCTTTTGAGCCAAATGTGCACTATATATGCATTGAAGATCGATTTTCTAGTATTTGATTATAAGTGGGTCTCCTGAGGTGGACTGTCCATAAATATTTTATAGTTCATGTATTTTTTATTTTATAAACTACATTTATTAAATTATATAATCCTTCTGGTTTTCTAAGATTGGTTTCATTGTTTTTGGCACTTGAATTTAGAAAATGTTAAATTAGTGGTGGAGAATGCATTGAAAGAGTAAAAATGAAAATTGAGTGGATGAAAACAACCATAATTTGCCAAAAGAGGAAGGGCCAATGTGAAAAAAAATCCCAAAAAGGAAAGTGAACCATTGTTAGAAAATTGGAGGGAATACTAAATATAAATGTAAAAATATTTTTTTATATTATGTATTTTTATATTTTCACATTTGAATACTCATTATTACTTGTTTAACTTTTAAAACACACTATTTAAATTTATAAAAACCATAATATTTAAAGTAAAAAGTGCAGTAGACTTTCTATAAGTTCATAGACAGCGTTACTTTGTGAGACTCTCTTTTTGATTAATATCTATTGAGTCCGTCTCTTGAAAGACTGTCTTTCCATAAGTCATGGAAAGACAAAGGTTTAAAGTGAAAATTAGAAGAAATTAAGATAAAATTTTTGGGTTTCATGAATCGGGTTACAAACTTTATAACTACTACATGTTGCATAATAAATTTTTAATATTACAACTAAGACCTTTTACCTTTTACAATTCTAATTAAATCTCGTCTTTCCATAAGAATATGGAAAGACGGTGTTTCCCAAGACTTTATCATATCTATTAGGTAAATACGGTTATATGCGGTGATAAGTAGGAGCCTTAATTACTCAATTCGGCCAAGTACTTGTTGAAGGAATCTGTCGTAATGTCACGGACACGGAGACAAAACAACAGTTAAGTAATCAGTTTTCCGACGTAAAAGAACCTTACACAAACAAACAACATCGTACTGTTTTACTTACCTGGTTTGTCTAGGACATACGGTTACAGATAGTGGTACTCGAGCAGCTTCTTCTTGGTGTACCGGAACAGCGTGTTGTAAACCACCATGAACCGAATAAGCGTGGTGAAGAGGCAGATGTCGGCGAGGATGAGTTCACCGCCGCAAAGGTACCTCGAGTTGCCAAGGTGAAAGTCGATGGTGTTCAATGGTGTTGAAGAGTCCGATGACTGCCTCGTCGTACGCCTCTTGGAATTGCGCAAAGTCCCAAAGGTAGACGTCGTTGTTCACCTTGGGGTAGGTGAGGTCATTCCATTTTTTATCTCGTCGGCAAGGGACGGCAGTGTGAGGTCGGTTGAAGGGCTCCCAAAAATGTTGAAGAACTCTATGATGTCATTGCAGAGGACCTATCTTTTCCCAATGTCCCACAACATTGGGACGGTGGGGCAACCGCTCTTGCCGCCGCGACGGAGGTTGTAGACTTCCCAGACTGTTTTGTAGCATTCTCCTCGTCAGAGGTGGGGAGGAGTTTGGGGTAGGGAGATTCCTCTGCCAACAAAGGAGGGACGATGGTGGTGGATTTCCAACTGGCGGCGAGGGGGCGATGTCGGCCTCCTGGATCATCCACGTGGGACATGGATGCGAGACGCAATTTCTTCTTCTGGGGATCAAAAATGGTGGAGGGGGGAGGCATCATTCTCCCGAGTGTGAAGGCGGTGGCACCGGTTGTTCCCTCCCTACCGAAAGATGCGACGACGGGGGAGATGAGGATGGGATTCACGGTGGTGGACACCATTTTTTGGGTAGGATTTGAGTTTTGGCGGTGGTGGTGGTGGTGGTGGTGGATTTGATGGGTTTGGAGAAAATTCTATTAATATGGATACAGTAGCCGGTGGTCGATGCAATGGTGGAGAAAGCATTCAACGAATGCGTTCTCTTATTTTTTGGTATTTTTTTGCATGAAAACTGGAGGATGCATTTACAAAATGCGTCCCCATTGTTAAAAAACAATTAACTGGGAAATGGAGGATGCATTTTGTGAATGCGTCATCATGGGTCCACATTTTTTTAATTCTAATTTTGAGAGGACACATTCGGTGAATGCATCCCCATCTTCTTGTTTTTTGTCACCTTTTTTCCTCACTTCCTCTGCCATTTTCCTTGTTTTCCCTCCACCATTTTCTTCCATTTTCTTTCCTCCGCTATTTTCTTCCGGCCACCGCCGTCTCATCCGTTGCTCAGGCCGCCACCATAGCTCAACTCACCGCGTCCTCCTCCCTCGATTGGTTCCCGCTTTAGTTAAATTATTTAGGTTTTCTTTAGATTTGCTCTGTTTGTTCTTTTTTTGGTCCTAATTGTTGTCACATTTGTAGTTGTAGCATCCGGCTGCCAGTTTGTACTTAAAAGAGGCCGCGTTTTGACTTCCTTTGACCACCGTTGACCGACTTTAACCGCACGCAGCACCTCCTCCTCCGTGAGTTTGAGACACCATCGAGGGAATTTTTAAATATCCAAGAGTTACCTGAACCATTCATGATTATACAGATATGTTAAATGATCATGTGTGATTTGTCCTCTAATATTTCCTATTGAATTTGGTGTAATACTATAATGTGTGAAGAACTTGGAAAAATCTTGTTGATATGAATGTGTTGAATGATTGTGTGTAGTTTGAATGATTATATTTGGTCTGATTCTATGAAAGTGTTGAATGATGATGTGTGACTATGTTTGAATTGATTATGTGTGATTTGGTCAGTAATTTTTGTATTGAAGTTGTGTGGTGTAATTAGTGTGGCGTAAGTGAGCACACATTTTAGGATAGTGTAATAGTTTGAAAATTGATAATAGTGTATGATGTGGCTGACCGATGATAATGGAACCCTGTACGGTTTAGGGTTTGAGGAGTTAAATATAAGTTGCTGAATAAAACTGTCTTTCCAAATATCAAATTATATGTTATGTATTTGTATAATGTAGTTGTACGATATTTTTGACGGTGTACATGTACAAAGGGGGTCAGATTAAGTTTGATTTGATTGTGGGTGTGTATTATGGTCCTCTTATACCGGAGAGGAACGTGGCTCTCAAACGGAGGTTAAGCTCCTCTGAGTTAGTTGATTCAATTTTCAGAAGGATTGGTATTGCAAGTGAGGGGTTTCTGTTGAAAATATATTATCGCTGTCATGAGCTAATTAGTTCGGCCATATACTATCGGTGTTATGATATGGAAGATGGCGAATCTACCGCGACCTTCTTCGACATTGTTGATCGAATGTTATTGTCCTCAGCAGATTTGTACTTTATTATGAAGAAGATGTCAAGCACCATCCACCGTGCGGGTGATCTCAGTTCAGGCACGTTCATGTCGTTGTTGAGCAACATCCAGAACTGTACACCTTTGCCAACCTTACCACCCCCTAATCGTTGCCAAGGTTTTGTCATTGGTGGGTCCAGCTAACCCAGTGCGTATGTTCACGTCTATTGTGCTCAGCCATCCACAAGTGGTGGTATATATAGTGTGCATCATGAGGGGCTGAATGTCTTCGATGATGATTATGTGGGTGAAATTGGCGAGCATGTTGTTGGTCATGTTGGTAGCGATAATGACGGTGAAGAAGAGGAACTTGATGAAGAAAGTGAAGATGATCATTTCTTATCAACTGATTCGAATCCAGGGGACGATGATGAACAAGTGGTGTGCATGAACAATGTTGCCACATCGTTCCATATTTTGGTGAATTCTAATATGGAGGCCTACTTAAGCGATTATGGGGGCCTTGATGAGGATGGCTATGGCCCAACTGATTGTGGTGACGGACTTCCTAGTTATGTTCAAGTGACTGGTGAAGTGGCATTGGGTATACGATTCCGGACGAAGCCAGAATTGGTAGAAGCTATTTCCATGTAGAGTTCTATGATGAACAGGGAACACATGGTCGTGGAGAGCAGGTCATACACATGGTATGCAAAATGCAAGGATGTTGTTGAAGGAACTGGTAATTGTCATTTGGTTGCTAGAGCCAGCAAAAGGACTTAGCATGGCATGTGAGAGATCACCAAATGGGAAAGTATTCAAGCTTTTGTTGGTGTTGGTCGATTGATGGGTGACACTAACCTGACATCGTTGATGATCGCCCATTCTATTCGCCACCACATTAACGTAAACCCTTCTTACAAGGTGAAAGATATACAAGCGCATGTGAAGATGGAGTTAAATGTGAGCCTTTCCTACAAGAAGGCATGCCATGCTCGATAGAAGGCTATTGACTTGGTATTTAGGACTTGGGAGGAATCCTTTGAACGGTTGCCAACATATATGAATGAGCTAGTCAGGGCCAATCCAAGCACCGTTGTTGATTGGGTAGACGTACCTGATAGAATACACGGGCATGGGAGTAGGCAATTGAAGTTCATTTTCTGGGTATTTGGTCAGGCTATCGATGCATTTCGCCACTGCAGGCCGATGATTAGTATGGATGGCACTCATTTGAGAGATGCATACAAGCCCACAATGCTTGTTGTCGTGATGCACAGTGCGAACGACTACATACTCCCCATTGTTTATGCAATTGTTGACGATGAAACAAACGAGAGTTGGAACTGGTTCATGCCGAGACTACATCTCCACGTGGTTGGTGGTGATAGTAGGTCAATCTGTATTATATCATATCGCCATGATGGAATTTTAAATGCAATGAGACATATGAAGGAATGGATGGAGCCAGCTGGATACCACCGATTTTTCTTGCATTATTTTCAGTCCAAATTCCTTAGTGCTGAGCGTGGGAAGTTCAAGAATGCACTTCTAAAGACTCTGGTTTTGCAGCTTGGTGGTGCCAGACGAGAGAGCAGGTAGGGGGAGTACAAGGAGGAGTTGGAGAGTATCGAACCATCTGCTAGGGATTGGTTGATACAACATGATAGCAGTAAGTGGTGACTTGCCTTTAATGAGGGTGATTGACGTTGGGGAATTCTTACAACCAATTTTTTAGAGAGTTACAAAAACTGTATACGGCGCCCACAACATCTCCCGATAACTGTGTGTGTTAAAGCGACTTTGAGCGAACAGCTGAAATGTTTACTCGAAGGTTGATTGGATGCCACAAATTGGAGGTACTTTCCTTATTCATTACAGTTCTTTATGTGTTCATGGCCAGTTTCTTGATTCTAAATTGATGATGAATTGTGTAGGTTCAAGTTCACTAGTAGGACTTGGAAAAAAATTCAGAAGCAAGACACTTGGGCACAGGGACATATTGTCACTGTGTTTGGTCATGAGTCACAGACTTATAGGGTTGTGACAAGGACCATTGATGGCAGCATTGGTGAGAGCTAATACATAGTTAGATACCAGAGAAAGGAATGTACTTGTCGTGAATGGGAAATTTTCTGTTTCCCTTGTTCCATGCATTGGCCGTCTGTAGGAATAGGCGTGACGATCCATCTACTCTATGTGACGGGGTATATCACACGACCACCTATGTGCAACAATATAGTCAAGGTTTCATGCATGTACGAGATCCATCACTATGACAATGTGCTAGTTGGAGGTTGATTCCCGATGTTGAAAAGTTTTGCAATAGGAGGCGTGGTTAGTTTCTGGAGAGAATGATAAGGAATCAAATGGATGAGAGGGTGCTGGGTGATTCCAGAGGCGTCCGTAGGCGAGGGTGTGCTTAGGATCATGTTAGTAATATGGAGTTTGTAAATTCTTTTGTTTTTCGAGTGCAATTGATTGGTGGCATTCGTATTACATGTATTTGTTTAAATTGAAGCTACTATGTGATTTGGTTTTAATATTTATCACTTGAAAGTATTTTTTTTTCCAGGAGTTGTATTATTATGTGTATTTGTGGAATATTTATCACATGCTGTAGTATTATGTGTATTTGTGGAAATCTTGACTGATTCATTTTGCCATGAGATTCTGATTGTCAGCAGGGACACACTATGTATCATCCAGGACCCATTGATGAGGATTCGCTGTACCTTCACCAGGAGCATCATGCACGTGCTTTGTACAACGGTCATTTAGAAGATGAGGCACTGCAGGTGAGTCGGTACGATGAGGCTTGCTGGATTGATCGGATGTCTTATCGAGTTATGCGCTATGTGCGTGAAGCTGGATTCCAGGGACTCTCGGATTCTGTACCAATTCACATTGACCATTCCCTCATCACTGCCTTAGTGGAGCGTTGGAAAATGAAGATGCACATATTTCACCTGCCGATGGGGAGGCTACCATCACTTTGCAGGATGTAGGCATCCTATGGGGTATTCTGATCAATGGCATGCTAATCACTGGTGTAGACACTAACAGGCGTATAGATGACTGGCAGAGACCGTGCATAGACTACCTTAGTGCTACACCAAACCCAAGTGCTATAGCCAGCTGGTTGGGAAACTTGTTGCACAGTCTATTGCCTATTGATGCTACTGAGGTACATTATCAACAGCGAGCTAGGGTTTTCATTCTATTGCTGGTCGGTGGAATGCTCATGTCAGAAACATTCGGGCACCTTATCCATTTGCTCTACTTGTCGGTAATGATGGACCTAGGTGCAGCACATCAGTAAAGTTTGGGGAGTGCCATTTTGGCACACTTGTACGGGTGCTTATGTGACGTTGCAATCCCACAAGTTAAATCCATATCTGGGCCACTTGTCTTGCTACAGGTAACATTATTGGTTAATCTTGTCAGTTGTACATACTTTTCATGATGACCTCTTATAATATTGCAATTTTATTTTATTTATTGTTAGGTGTGGGAATGGGAGCAAATACCATCCATCCGACCAGCTAGACGACTACCAGTGCCATCACGATGAGTGCTCTTGGGTCCGGGTACGTATCGAATTAGTCAGGAGACAATTGTTAAACCATTTACAATTCCAATAAATGGCTAATATTATTCATTATGTTGCTCATAGGTGGAGAGCCTGGTACGATTTATCACAATCACCAATGCATGTATTGAAAGTGTACCGTGATCAGCTAACATCTCTCCGTGATAGTCAGGTATATTGCAATTTGGATTTCCTTTCATTGCTTGGTGGAAAAAAGGTTTTTCTGTCCTAACCGTAACACCTACCTGTTATGTCAATTTATTTGGCAGCCATAAACCGATGATGAAGTGCAACAACTCCCACAGTACTGTACAACCGGTAGCAACAAATGGCTACTTTTTGTTGACCTCATTTGCTGGCATGTCATGGAGTACCATCATGTTCATCATGTTCTCAAGAAGTTTTGCCTTATCCAACCATCCCAGTTGGTAACTAGGAATGAATATAAATTGCTTCATACTAGAAACCGTCGAGGGAGGACATGCATGTATTGGCGTGTTGAACTAAGAAGATAACTCGATACTTGGGAAAATCGATCAGAGCAACAAGTTAATGCACTTGGGTCAGCGGATCCATACACACCCGGTCGAGAATACATGGAGTGGTATTTTTGCAAGACAGTGACCCTAATTGATTAGCCAGGACGGCCCTGAACAATTACGGAGGGTTTTCATGGCGACGAGGCTACTATGCAGTATATGGTATTCCCTAAATTTCTAATAGTGTTAACAAATAATACTTTAGATTTCCTCAATATTAAATATCTAATACATTTACCTGATTTATGTACTTGCAGGCAATGTCCGAGATGTTCATCTTGTCAGATATTAATTTAGATGAATGTCCCCCACGTTTCGTGGACGTTATCAGGGAAATGCATGATGTTGCAACATGTACTCTACAATATGCGCATGAGCCCTCCAGACTGCAGTTTTATCAGCCATATGTGCACAGTGAGGAACCTCCCCCTGGTGTGAGATATAATGACATCAGAAGCCACCGTCTAGCTCCACCTAGTCGACAGGGCGGTCGAAGACTGCGTGCTGGGAGCCATACAGACCACATTGGTTCATCACAAGTCGGACCCTCATATGCGAGTCCAACGATCCCCGTACCATCACATGGTGAACCCTCACAGTATGACACGAGTACAACTGATTTCACTGCATATCTTACTCCCACTGCTAATCATGCCAGACCATCACATTGGGAACCCTCACAATATGACACGACTACAGCTAATTTCACTGCATATGTCACTTCCACTGCTAGTCATGCATACATGTCGCCTACCGTTCCATTAGATACATGTAGTGTCCCACAAGTCCAGTATAATTGGAATGAGGACGCAGGAGATGATATGGAGGAGAATTTAACAGAGGGAGCTCCGCATTAGGACGTACATGTATCTACTAAGATGATTGTTCCACGACCTACATTCCGCACCATACGTCCTCCCCCATGTGGAACAGGTGGAAAGCTTTGCAGAGGCCGTCATTAGTACATTACATGCCATTGAAAACTCATTTCATTACATTTTTACCTATTTGTTTGACACATCTTCTTTAGATATTGTACATTTCTATTTATTTATATTCGTTAACAGTGGTAAAAGCTCACAATTAAAACAAACAATAAATAAGAATCTCCCAAATTACAATTCAAATAATTCATCCCTACTCTATAAAATAATTCATTCTTAGTATATATTTCAAGACTAGTTAAGAAATTGCAAATCGCACGATCGAAATTTATCATTACCGAAAATTTCAAAATATCATAAAACAGACACAAGTCTACATATGCGCTATACAATAGACTGATTAAAATATTGATATTATATTAAGGACGCATTCATAAAATGTTGGATAAAAAAATATTATTCGTTAAAATCAGGACGCATTTTTAATAACATGATGGTCAAAATTTATTTAATAAAATCAAGAGAAATTTTTTTTAAAACCAATATTGAGGGCGCATTCACAGAATGCATCCTCTTCACAAAGATTTAAAAATTTTCAGAAACTGAGAACACATTCATAGAATGCGTCCTCTTCACAATAATCAAAAAAAAAATTCTGACGGTGAGGACGCATTCTACACAATAATTATCAAAAAAATCTGCAAAAAAAAATTAATGACCATGAGGACGCATTCGGAAAATGCGTCCTCCACCATGGTATCCGAATTTCAGAAGATGCACAATTACATCCAAAATCATGAAATCATAAAATCAAGAACTCGATGGGTTTGGGGTTCATTTTCCTTTTGTGGCGGTGGAGTCCGGTTTTTAAACTGGATGGGCAAAATACATGCACATTGATATTCCTCAGGCTACAAGCATGAGACAACTAGTATATCGTTCTAGAAAGTTTTAATATATGAATAATATTTATTCATCGTCAAGTTGTATTTATTTATGTTTTAATATTACAATGGAAGTCATAATTTCAGCCTCGATCAAGAATTAATAGAAAGGGTGTGCAAAGAAGAAGCATGACTTGAACACAAAAAAAAGGAGCTAGTATTATAGAATTATAATGAGATTAACTTAGTTCTGCAAATAAGGAAAGACGGCTTGCGCCATAAGATCTTTATAAGAGGGTAACCATGAAAATAAAGATCTTTTACTTAAGTGCCAGTGCAGGTAGAAGAAATCTCACCATTGTTGTCATCTAATTTTTATCTTATAATTTTATCTTAAGAGTTTTGTCTTCCAATCCAAATTATTTAAAATTTTCTCATAAAGTATAATAACTAATATTTTTAAAATAGATAAATATTTAATTTATATTTATCTATTTTTGAATGGCATGCGTCATTAAATAATAGCTCAACAACTTACACAAGTGGAATTTGAACCCATATACACACGATGCTTGCACACGAGATTGATCAAGTGAGAGTTTATAGTTATTCAAGAGTCAAATGGAAAAACACGGTTTGGTACCCAACATGACCGAGTGAAAAATTCTCTCTCTGAAAGTTGAGAGCTACAGTGATCCTTTTTCACGAATCTTTCCTTTTGTTCCTGGTAATAGGCATCCGCAGCAATCACACAATCAAATTCATCCATATTCACAGTTCATCACTCATAACCCAGCCAGACACCTACACAAAAAAGTCATTTTCACAATTACCATATCACTTATCCATGAAACAATAAACTTCTATCAGTTTTTCCTTACAACAAAAGAATTTTACAGAACTGGGCCTTGTGTCAGTATCAGTTTGTTTCATCAGAGGATAACAGAGTAATAGAAGTCTAAGAGAAGAATGACCAACAGAGTTCATGAGGATCATTGGTCTGAAGGGTCAAGAGAAGGCTTCGACAACTCAGAGGAAAGGAGGGATGTTCTTTTTGGGGACGACCTTATCAGAGAAGTGCATTTACCTCGAAGGAATTGCATCGTTTTCAGGCCGGAGGAAAATGAATACCAAAAAGGACAGGGGCTGCTTGTAGATTGCCTGGTGGGATATTTTCTCGACTACAAACACTTTGCACTTACAAGAATGCAAATCCTTATTTCAAATTATTGGGGAGAAGGAGCTTATGTTATGGCAAAGAATGGGAAATTCTATGTCATTCAGTTCGACCAAAGGTCCAAACTACTTGCACTGCTTCACAATGGCCCTGTAAACATAGCTGGTGGACTGATTGCCTTGCATAGATTAATCCCAAAGATGGTTTTATCACACATGAGAGCCACCAGGGTTCTCTTTTGGGTTCGCATCTATGGTCTACCACTGGAATGCTTTGGTAGGAATACAATCAAGAAGTTCGCTAAAGTGGTAGGGGAAGTAGAGGAGGTGGAGTTTGGAGGACGGCTACTGCAACATGCAGAGTATGTAGGTGTGCGAGTTTGGACACTGGTCCAGAAACCTCTGGTCTCTGGTTTCTGGCTCAGACTGAGGCGGGGAGGAATGGTTTGGATTTCAATCGGATATGAACGAGTCCACAAAATGTGTAGATGCTGTGGTGCTCTAGGTCATACCTATCCACAATGTCATTGGCAGGATATTCAAGCACTGGAACAACACATTGATGAGAGATTTGCACTCCTCGGAGAAGATTTACAACTTGAAATATATGGAGACTTATCGGAGGATCTTTACCCCCCCAAATGTCAGGGTACACAGGAATATGCCAATGGGGAGGTTCACAAGGTTTCCCCAACACTATTTTCATACAAATGAACATAGGTTTTTGCATATGCCGGAGGAGGCTTTCATTGATGGTTTTAAGTTTTTTGAGGAAATTTACCCCACCCCAGAGGAACTGAGAGAAGTAGACCAGGAGTACAATCCTGAGAGCCCTCAACAGCGAAACCAACTACATGCAGAACAGGAGGAACCGACTGATTTTGCGGCAGACTTGGTCCGTCAAAATGAGATTAATCATATATATATATATATATATATCCAGGGGCTAGCAGAGGCTCGAGAAAGATTGCTGAGTCTCCCAGAGGTCCCAGATTTCTGGGATGATTATCAGGAGGATGAAGAGGTTAACATACCCGTTGGTCACTCAGATGTAGATATGCAGGAACTCAATCCACAATCACCCTCACAACATTCTCAGTAGAATTTGGAACCACATAATCAGGCGCATGTTGATGTCAGAACAAGGCACGTGGAGGGAGGTGATGGAGAGGTGGTCACGGAGACATACATGGTCAATGGTGGGAAGAGATATATGTTCGCAGAGGATGAATCTCTGGGAAGATCGACTACCAACATGGTGCAGCTCAAACAATTCACATTGGCAGACGGAACAGTAACTGAACCTTTCCTTACCAACGGGGGTATTTTCGGAAGATCAAGCTTGTTTTGTTGACTCTGACCAGAAGAAAGGGCTCAATTTTGACATGGATGTCACCATTAATTTTGGTGATGCAGGTGATGAGACTGATCTCATCATGAGTGTACAGAGTGCCATAAATGAAAGGTTACTGTAGGACGGCAAGGAGAAGGAGAAAGGAACAGATGAGGAGAGTGGAAAAGGAAAGAGCAAACTTGTCAAATCGCCCCATTTACAAAGCAAGTCAGAAAGGAGCAAAGGCCATTTGAGGCGACGCTAAAATGGAATCCATATTAATGAGCTAGCCAAAATTGTCCACAACAGTACTCAAGTTCGGACTCTGAGCCTGAGGATTTTGACCCACTGGATGCTTCAACAAGACAGAAGGGGGGAGTCAAGCAGCTTACAACAGGCTCAAACACTAGATATCATTGATGACTGGGATGGGATTTCTGGCATGAAAAGACGGGGTGAACAGAGAAGCTATGTGGATAAGAGGAGAAAGGAAATCAAGGCTGATGAGATGGATAATGAATGCAGGAGGATGTTAGTTGAGGACAAAGATGATGACTTCAAGCTGACTACCGGGGTGATACATTTGGATACCTACGAAAATATAGGTACCTCCAATAACTTTCTACTCTTTTCTAATGGGCCATTATATTCTAAGTGTGCACAACATAAACCACACCCAAGGAAGAAATTTACAAATTTTGACTTTTCAAGCCCAAATCTTTCGCCCTCCCCAAGCTTACTTTACCCAGTACTGAATAAAAACATACTACCCCCTCCGTTACGCAAACCCATAACAGTTATTACCAACCCAGAAATTGAACCTCAGAACCAAACACCCTTCCCCCTAGTCACAGTATACTCCGAAAGTTATTTTTTTTTATAATTGTAGCAATTAGAACAGGTATTTAGTGAGGGGGATGAAGATGGTACCGTTCTTCAGAATCTGTCTCCTGAGAGCAGCAAACAAGACACCCTTCCCGTGGATCTTACTTCACCGGACGGCTTCTTGATGCCAGAGGTAACCAATCTCAGTGGAGCAGAGTATCATTCCCGTTCATCTCCCTTTGGCCAGTCACCCTTTTTGGGCACAACCGAAGGATACCTTCCAAGTTTGAAATCATCAACACAGCTACTAAGGGGGATAGGAAGGGGGATAGGGTTGACTCTCGATAAGATGGATCTGGGAATTTCTTTGGGGGAGGAGGAGGAGGTGATTCAAAACCGAGAGGGAACCGAGTCGACCATGGGGTCCGACCACACTGGAGGAATTCACGAGCGTTCGGAGGTAGCTCACCACCCAGAGATAGGAGGCGACGGTAGGGGCTTAATTTCAGAGGATTTTGTGGAGGATTTTGTGGTTCCTTATCGTTTTGGGTTGTGGAACGAAGGCTTGAATGTGGAGGAGAAAGGAGTTGGGGATGATTGTTTGAAAAAAAAACGAAAAAGGGAAAAGCAACCTTTTATGTTCCAATGAATAATAATGAAGGTGATCTTTCGGGTTAAGGCCAAGAAATGGGCTAGTCCTCTGTTTTGGTGCCATTACCACAATGCCAAGCACAAATTACTTCACCAAATCACGAACAAGAAAATTCAAGGATTATCACTCGTATCATTGGAAGGAGAAGGAACATTAAATTTGCTCCTAAAATATCTACAATCGCCACTAGATTCCTAATTGAGAAGAGCATGGAAAAAGTTCGGTGTCTGAATATTGCTGATAACATACAACAGGCCTCAGTGGCATATGGCAGGGGAGCTACAGTCTGGCCGAAGTCTACATTTACCCAGGCCTACATGGATCAATCACATGTGGATAATATGTCACAATTGAACACAAGGAAGAAGGCTATCAACTGGGCAATGGAGGAATATATGCCAGTGGCGGAAGGCCTCCAAGTTAAGAGGAAAATAAAAATGCAGGAGGAGATTGAATGAATAGCTTTCTACAAAAGAAGACGTACTCTGGAATAGGAAGAGGAGGATTTTCATGAGATGGTTTTACTGTCTCTTGAAATTGACCAATGTGCTGGGAAGAAACAGGGAGAAATGGTTGTAGTCACAGCTAGAACTTTTGAAGCAGTGGTACAAACAGTGTTGCAAGGGGTTGAAGGAGTGGTACTTTGGTGGTTGGTCCAAAACAACCACCTAGAGGTACATGAATCTACTCTCTTGGAACTGCAGAGGCCCGTTGCATCCTCTGACAGTAAAGTTTCTAAATCACAACATCAATCTTTGTAACCTAATATTGTCTTTTTAATGGAAACAAAGGGAGGATACAGTAAGATTAGTAAATGGCTAGGAACAACATACTTTACTAGTTGAAAAATAGTGGATTTCCATAGGAGCAAGTGGTGGGCTTTTTGTAGCCTGGTCGTCAGACATGTTAGTATCTGCAGTTAAAAGCTACCAAAATTTTGTATGCTGCAATATTACAACCGCCAAGGGCGATGAATGGATGTTGATCCTTGTGTATGGGCACCCTGATAAAACACAGAGGAAACCAGTGTGGGATTCTCTACATGACATATTACAGAATACAGACCTTCCGGTTCTCTTCACAGGTGATTTCAATCAGGTTTTATATCAGGAGGACAAATTTGGTGGAAGGCCAGTTCATTCACTAGATACGAATGATATAAAAGGCCTGTTGAGGGAGGCTAATTTGAATGAACTTAGATGCAAGGGACAATGGTTTACCTGGTCCAATGGGAGGAGGGATATGGAGCTGATTATGGAGTGGCTAGACCGAGGTTTTGCTAATGCTAAATGGTTTAGGATGTTCCAGAGGCACAGTTTGCATAATCATACCATTATGAGATCGGACCACGGACTCCTCACCATCAACACACATCCAAGAGGTAGGCCTAGGAATGACTCTTTAACAAGACGCTTTGAATCCTTTTGGGTTTGATATCATCAAATTGCAGAACTGGTCAAACGAGTCTGGAGACCAGTGCAAATACAAGGTTTTTCTTCATCAGCAATAGCGGTTAACTACAGTGCGTACAGTTTTAATAGGAAGCTAGAGGAAACTACAACGAGGCTACATAATTGGGCCAAGGAAAACATGGGCAAGCTAGAATACATAATAAGGAGGGTCAACGAAAAATTGGGGGTGAAGCAAAAAAAGAAAGATGCTAATGGTATGCACTGGAAAACAAAAGAGCTGGAGGAACTTCTGACCATGCAGAATGACTATTGGAGACAAAGAGCAAAGGTAATGTGGCGATTGGAGGGTGATAAAAACACGAAATTATTCCACCATTGGTCGCAAAAGAGGAAAGGAAGAAACTACATATCGCAGCTCAAGAATGACATGGTGGAATGGACCTCCAAGCCAGATGATTTACAGCGTTTAGTCAACACCATGTAAGCTCTGTTTTTACTGTTGAATCTGTTATGCCCCAAGATGCTTTCGAGACTTGAATTTGCAAGATATTCTGAATCTCATCACTCAGAGAGTTGATCAGTTTCAACAGAGGGAACTAGAGTGTCCAGCGAGTCCACAGGAGATTAAAACAATAATTTTTCAAATGGGTAAATGGAAGGCACCGGGATCTGATGGTTTACCACCGGGCTTTTATCAACATTACTGGTCAGAGGTGGGTGTTGAAGTCACAACAGCGGTACAACAGTTTTTTGAAACTTCTATCATGCGAAGGGAGTGGAACCATACACAACTGGTTCTAATACCAAAGAGCAAATGTCCAACAGAGCCAGTGGACCTGAGACCGATAAGCCTGTGTAACGTTACTTACAAGATCATCGTGAAGGTCATTGCTAACAGAATTAAAAGAGTTATGGGTTTTCTCATATCGGGTAATCAGTCGGCTTTTGTGCAAGGAAAATCCATCATCGAAAACTCACTAATAGCACACGAGCTTATCGAATACATTCGTAGGAAAAAGACATGAAATCAATTAATGGCGGCTATGAAAATTGATATGAGTAAGGCTTATAATCGGGTCTCATGGGAGTTTCTGTAGAAAATGATGATACACATGGGTTTCCCCAGCAAATGGATAGGATGGGTCATGGAATGTGTCACATCCATCTCTTATTCTATAAAGCTAAATGGGTTAACGTCAACATCTTTCCAGCCAAAACAAGGAATAAGACAAGGATTCCCACTTTCCCCGTTCTTATTCATTCTATGCCAGGAAGCTCTTTCATCGATGATATCCTCTACAGTTTTTCAAGCTATCTGTCCAGGCATTAGGATAGGATGCTCTGTTCAACCTGTATCCCATCTTATGTTTGCGGATGATTGCATACTTTTCTTCAACATATCTGAAGAAGGATCAACAAAACTGGCGCAGACACTTAATCTTTTTGTTGCTTCTTCCGGACAGAGAATAAACTTTAAAAAGTCTGCGTTACTTGTTAGCCCAAATACATGGCCAAGAACAAAGGAACACCTGAAACACACTTTCAGAATCTTTGGGGACCTACTCAATGGAAGGTTCTTGGGTCATGACATGAATTTTGCAGGATCAAAGGTTAGATTATTGAACAAGCTCATATAGAGAATCAAAGCTAAGACTTCGATTTGGAAGACATGGGATCTATCCGTTATAGGAAAAGTCACTCTTTGCAAACCCGTATTAGCGTCAGTAACCCAATGTACACTCAGTACTTTCCGAATACCATCTTCTATCGCAAAGAAAATTGATAGCCACCTAGCAAGATTTATCTGGGCAGAGAATATTGATGGGAACGGGATACACTGGAAATCTTGGGAATCAATCTGCCAGTCAAAACTGCATGATGGAATGGGGATGCGATCTACAGAGCAAATGAACCAAGCCCTATTAGGAAAGCTAGCATGGAAGCTAATCAGTGACAAACAGTCCTTTTTCTCTAAGTTATTCCTGAATAAGTATTGCAATAACGAAGATTTCCAGACGGTTAAAATTATGAGAGGCGCAACGTGGGGATGGAGGGGAATCTTATGGGGTAGAGACCTACTCAAGACAGGTCTCAAATGGCAGGTGATCGATGGACAGGACATTAATATCCAGGATGAGTGGATCCTAAACCATCCTAATCCTATAAGGTATGACAGGCAACTGCTGCCAAGAATTAGATTCAAGGTGAGCGACCCCATTGATAATGCCCAACAATGGCGTTTGCCTTTACTTCGACTTTTCTTTAGCCACGAAATAGTTAATGAGATCACAGGGATTCACTTATCTGTTCAACCTCTCGGACATAAGGACTTCCAATATTGGGAAAAGGATTGCCTTGGAAAATATATAGTAAAAAGTGGTTATTATGAGTCATGGAACTCAAGAGCTCGACGTAAACCTTCGGCCTCAACACCCATTGAAGATAGGGACACGGAACTAAATCTTTGGAAAAGGATTTAGAACTCTACAGTTCCAGAGAAAGTTAAATTTCCAGTGTGGAGACTTGCTCATAATGCGGCTCCAACAGGACCTGCCTTGAGGAAAAGGAATATGAAGGTATCGTCTATCTGCCAAATGTGTCACTCTAAAAGGGAAACACCAACGCACATGATACTGGAATGTGATTTCTCAAGAAGAATCTGGCAATTATCAAGATTGGGTTTTGATTATCAACAAGGAATTCCAACACACTTTAAAGCAAGGCTTATAGCCTGGTTCAAGATAGCCCTGCAAGTTAAAGACATTAACCTCACATGCAGCATCATATGGGCTATCTGGTGTGTCAGAAACAAAGCAAAAATCGAACAAAAGGGGGTAAGGTTTGATTTGGTCCAAGATATTATCAATGATTTGCAGGCAGAAATGCCAAACAAGGATAATAGACTCCTGGAAGATCCCAATTCCAATCAATTACTCTTGGAACAAGTGTCATGTCCACTACAAGCCAATCAGTCAAAATGGGCGATAGTTGGAGATATTCATTTAATATGGTTCTCACATGGAAATCACCTAGACCTTGTTTATACCACTTGGACGAAATTGACACTGATGCAGCATTCAGAGCTCAGGACGGGAAGGCAGCGACTGCTTGGTGGGCGACAGGACGGGATGGGGGGAAACTTGTGGTTTGGAGCAAGGAATATCCATGTTCTATCCGGAGCCCAAGCTGAACTTACGGCAATCCACGAAGCAATGACGGATGCAAGGACGCGAGCTACAACACATATCTGTCTACCGACGGACTGTGAGATGGCTCTAAATCACATCAGCAATTTCCCAAGCGTACCACCAGGTTTACATGGTCTAATTAGAAATATTATGATGCTAGCAATGATCTTTACTAATATCCATAAAATGAAGGTCCCAAGATCGATTGTATGGAATGCTCATAATTTAGCTCGTCATGTAATAGGTGGAGGCTATGTACACCAAAATATGATTTTTTTAATGAAAACACCCTAGGGTGGGGGATAATATATAAGGTTCCCCAGGCCTTTGTAGAGACAAATATATGCAGAGTAATGTTTTGTACACGGAGATCATTGAGGCAACATTGTTGCCTCCAAAAGAATACCTAACATCTAGTAATGAAAATGAGAGTTGATAGATTTAGTGAATATGAAGGAGGTTAGGAATGGAAGTTTCAATTCCAAAAGAAAAAATCTCCACCCCCTGTGTTATTTCTTTCCTTTGGCCAGGCAACTTCATTCTAGCACCTCAAAATTAAGAGCTTAAAACAGAACCAAATCTTCGTCCTAGGAGTTGCAGAAGAGTTGTAAATTGGAGCATTCCATTCTCAGATCCAGGGTAGCCTAAGTGGCTGACCAGTAGGGATGGATTTCTGTATGTATAAAGATCAGCACCATAAGAGGATTTGAAGTAGAGTTCAGCTGTTGTACATGTAGAAAACCAAATGACAGAATATTAGCAGTATCAATCCTGCCTTGAGCTGTGCCTATGTATTCTAATATAGGGTGTGTGCTCCCTATCCAGCGAGATGAGACCTCTAATGTGTGTAGGTATATTGGAAAGGTTCAGAACCAGTTCACTATTGTGGGAAGAGTGATCCTTAGCAATTGGATCTGCCACAGAGTTACATTCCCTGAACACATGTTTAAGGTCGGCATTCTTTAGCAGGGAATGCACCTTAGAGGCTAAAGTGAAGAAAGGCAAGTGTGCAGTATAAGGGTTCTTGATCATGTTCACAACCAGCAAAGAATCAGATTCAATGGTGATGGAACTATCCAAAGCTAGATAGGCTTGGCAGGCAAGTAGGATGGCTATAATTTCTGCTTGAAGTGAAGAAACTACAGATATGGTAGTAGACTTTATAAGGCATGGAATTCCATCACAGTTTCTAGCAATCAGACCAACGGTGGAGTTAGTAGAGGACCAGGAAGCATCAACATTGATCTTTATGCAGTTTGGTTTCGGCCTTTCCCAGAAGACAATAGATATTGTAGGTTTAGGTGGTGGTCTAGGGGAGGGGATCATATGAGAGAACCTATAGCTCATAGGGAGGGAAGAACTAGAGGGTCAAGGTTTGGCAGAGATGGATAGGTAAATTAGATCACTGATTTCCTTGCATATCTGAACTGGAGAGAAGTGTTTGTTATCAAAATATAGACAATTTCTAGCCTTCCAAAGGCACCAGCAAATCAGAGAGGGAAGTATTTTACATATCAGCTGATGCATTCTGGGAAGATCATTGTAATTCCAGAATAAAAAGAACCTTTCATTTATTGAATCCAGACTACGAAGATTAAAATCTAGTAAAGCTGCCATCTTATTCCATATTGATTGAGCAAGGGGATAGTGATTTCTGCTGCCTGCAAAAAAAGAGAGAGTATCATGCTCTAAAAGAGGAGAAATCTGTGATAATATAGAGTATCTGTTGCTTATAAACTGAGCAACTGAGCAAGATAAGAGTGGAGAAATGATAGAGATAGGGATGAGATCCATAAGTGGCCCATTAGGGCACCAGTTAGCAGACCAAAAATTGCAGCTTCCTCTGCCATGAATAATTAGAGTGTTATTTTCTGCAAAAGAGTTAACTGAGCATATTCTCTTCCAAGTCATGGATTTTCTGTGTGTTTGGGGTAAGGACCAAATCATTTTTGCCCACATTATGGTTCCCAATTGACTTTTCCACCAAAGTTTAAGTGAACAAGAATCAATTATAGCCTGAACTGATCTAAAACCTAAACCATTCTGAGACCTAGGAGCAGCTAGATCAGACCATTTTTCCAAACTTTATTCTTCTTCCCTTCAGTCTCACCCCAGAAAAAAGTAGACATCTTTCTCTCTAATGTCTTAACTATATGGATAGGAGGTTTAGTGACAGTCCATAAGTGTTGAGGTAAGGAGTATATACAGGATTGAATTAGGGTCAGTTTACCTCCCGAACTCAACTATTTATTTTTCCAATTCATCAGCTTTTTATCCAAAATTTCCATTAAAGGTTGGAAGTATATGTTAAGTGTTCTACCTTTAAAGATTGGACATCCTAGGTATTTGAAAGGAAAAGATTTTTTTTTTCATTTTTAAGATCATCTTAACCTGATTTATCTTAGCAACTGTAGCCCTTTTACTAATGTAAAAATCAGATTTTTCAAAATTAAATTTCTGGCTCGAGGTAGATTCAAAGATTTCTAGGAAGGCTTTAATCTTAATAAGGTTAGGCTTTGAGGCTTGCATAAAAAAATGGTGATGATAATATAAAGACCGACTGTTTGTTTAAAAAAAAAAGTTCAAATGGTGAAGGGTTTTGGGTTTTTTTCATTCACACTTGACATTTGGGTTTTTTTTTGTACAAATACATTAATAAACCAATGGTTCAAAGTAACATTATGGTTACATTGAGAAGTCACGAAAGTCAAGTCGAGAATTCCGATTTCAAATTGAGAATGAAGACATCCATCCCTTGCTATATGGTAGCATTCCGAAGGACTTTGATTTGCAATCTTCTACTTTTTGGTGAAGATATTGCTATAATATGAATGCATGAATTCAAGGTTTCATTTAAATTTGGATAAAGTGCATGATTAAAATTTAAAAGTGTAGATATGACCATGTAAAATTTAAAAGTGCTAAACTAACCTTACAATTTTGAGCAATGACGCAGATATACCGAAATTCTAGTATTCTGGCATTGACTAAATGAATTCAGGCATTGATCAAATTGAAAAGATAAAAATACCCCTAGACTTAAAACTAGAATATTAATGGCCATTATACCCCTAGGCTTTATCTTTAAACTGGTTCGCCGCCGACCGCTAGTGATCGGGTTAGATTAGCATTTTATTAATACGATATGGTTAGGTCAACACTTAAGTAAAAAAATACAGGGTTAAATTTGCACTTATGTAAAATAGATAAGGTCAAATCAACACTGTCATAAAATTCAGACTAAACAACCTTATTATACTCACTACTAAACAACAATAAACATGATATTTGAACTAGATAGTTTCATTACTTTCTTTTCCCACTTGCACGTTTCTTCTTGTAAAAGGGATTCAATGTGTTCTAGATCTTGGACAAGAATGAACAACCTATATCTTCTCTATTTGTAATCAATAGTAGGTTGGACAATAAATTCTTTTAATATGGAAGTGTATGGCTAGGAGAAGAAAAATGGAACACATCATTCCAAAGAGTGTCACCAATTTGGATTCCACACTTCCACTCCTTGCTTTCAGAAATGGATTTCTTATCGTCATCTTGTTCCAATCGAAACATTTCAATTCCAAGATTGTAATGAAAGCATATTTATAAGGAGTGGACTCTTCTCAAAAAAAGATGTTTTTTTATGATAGTGCTGATTTGACTCTATCATTTTTATTGAACCCTATATTTTTTTTACCAAAGTGCTGCTCTAACCCTATCTTTTCAATAAAAGTTTTGATCTGACCCAGCCACCAATGGCCATGGCGGCAGAGAAGTAGCAAATGGCGGAAGGTTTTGGGTGGTTTTTGAGCACTTTTTGGGAAAGGTAATATTGTCTTTTCCTATTTTTTGAATTTTTGTTTTTTAAAAATAGGTATTGTGGTCATTTTAAAGAATTCCGGTCACAATTTGGTTGACATGGTTAGATTGACACTTTTGACCAAAATATAGGGTTAGATTTTCACTTTCAAATTTTACAAGGTTATATTAGCATTTTCAACCAAAACATAGAGTTAAAAACACACTTTTCTCTTTAATTTTATGTTCGTCATTTATATATACTTTCGATAAATTTATTTTATAGTATATTGAATAATGAATGAAAGACGTACTATTTATTTTCAAGTGAATTTCCGACCCCGATATGATGAAAGAACCAAGTATAGATATATTAAAATTTAAAGTTATTAATGAAACTCTCAGAAAATTTATTTAAGAGTACTTTTAATCTCTAATTATTTTTAAGAAATAAAAAATGGTTATGAACCATGCATGCATGATAGTATTATCATTCTATGTGATTTATTTGGAGCAACCATTTAGTGCCTCTAACATTTATTGCAATGTACATAAGCATTTTCTAATTTAAGATGTCGAAGACACTGCATCATGGTTGCAATGACTCGGCTTCACTGGGGTCTTCTGCCTGGAGCTGCTGCACATGATGTGTCTAAGTCAGCGGGAGCTGATCCAGGTTCTGCCAGAGGGAGCTGCCGCCAGCCACAGTGGAGTTGAGTCGGTGCATCATATGTCTTTTCCTCCTCTTTTTTTTGCATGTATAGTCGCGAGGCGGTTCATCTCAAGCTCCTATTGCTAGAGCTCCTAGACAATGTTATGCCCGAACACCCACATATCCATGATGTATTAGTGCTTCTAGGCGTCCGACATGAGTGACGCCATTGTGTTGGTAGCAGAGGTACGACAGAGTAGCCTTCGGTGGTGGTGCGATTGGAAAATTGGATATCTGAAATGGAAATGGAATCATTATATCATGAGAACTACAGCCATGCTGGTTTTTATAGGGGTTGGAAAGGGAGAATTTGGGAAGCGAGAATAGATTCCATAATCATGATAATCACATTCGTAATATTATAAACACTAAAATATGATACCCATTTCATTTTGACTTAATTCAATTTACTTCATTTCGATTAAGTTTAGTTCAATATATTTCAAGTTATTTAATGTTAGTTTATTCTATTTAATTTTTATTTTTAAAATACTAAACTATATAATATACTACATATTTAGACTAATACACTTAAATTCAGTCATGTTCAATTTAGTCATACATTCTATTCTATATGCACACATATAATGAATGAAAAAATGTGTTTGAAGTAGAAGACCATTAAAAATATTCTCCACCATAAAGTGTGTACGCTTACCATTGTTGATAAGGGAGAAATAACCAATTTGCACAAAGAGAGAGGATTTGAAGAAATCCAAAAACAAAAAACTTAACAAATCAATTTTCACCATGATGGAGATTGGAAGAAAGTTGAGTAGAGTCTGGAGCTGATCCAGAGTGTTTGAATGCAGTGAAAAAAACCAGCGGGGAAGAAACAGAGTAAGGAGAAAATTAAAAGTCTGAGGATTTAAGGAAACAAAAGGAAATTGCAAGCGAAGTTAGCTACGTTGGCTTCTAAATTGAGCTATTTAAAATTGTTATGGAGTATGACCAAATACCAAAGTTTTGTCAACGCCTTTGTTTGAAGGATAAGACATTTTTCTAAAGGATCTACATAGATAAAGATGTCAGAAATATTGTTGAAAGTTGGAGAATTTCATCTTGATCGAGATCTAATCTTAATCTTGAAGCTCGAGTTGAGGTTGGTCAAGGAAAACACTACATTAACCAATTTACAAGTATAGAAAATGTGCTGCCTCTAATTGTGCATTAAGATGAAAGCAAGACTCAACATTTGTTAAGAAAAACTTAACATTAGAAAAAATCAATCTGTTTAAATTGCATATTGAGCATGCAAGAAAACAATTGGCACGCTCGATGCTTGGAAAAGATATTTTTGCACAAGATATTTTTTGTGGGAATTTCATTTAAAACTTTTAAAATGTTTAAAAAAACTTGAAGAAGGATCAACTCAGCTCCAAAGATGGCAATAATCCCAAGTCAAAACGATCGAAAGTTTAAGCTACCATGATTCTACAAAACAATCTTCCACCGCTCAAACATGGAAAATGTGGTAAATATAAATTTTTTAATATACTTTTTATTTAAATACAAGGCAAAATTTTTGGTCATTCTATTTTCTTATATTGTATATCAATAAATTTCTTTGATTTAATTAAAACTCAGATGATCTTAGAGGAGCTTTTGGATAAAGACCAAAGGTGCCATGTTTCTTAACCCAATAACTTTAACATACTCTTCTGGTTGAGAGAAATGCTAGCTGGTTGAAATATGCTATCACGAGATTGGAAAAGTATATTTAGACATGGTTGGAGAACATTTTTTATCGATAACGATTTGCTTGAGGATAACATTTTACTTTTCACATATTTTAACGATGCTCTTATCAAAGTGGAGATCTTACGATATGGTGATGGAATAACTTCCTCTCAACCACAACACATTGGTATGCTGCAATAATTGTTTAAGAAACTATGTGTTTTTGCATTATAAACAGAGAGGCTCAACATTTATTAGCCAGAATTAAAATAAAAAACTAAACATTAACATAAGAAAAACTCGAATAGTTTGAAATGCAAAACGATCGTGCAAGGGAAATATTTGGCTAGCTCAATGCTTGCACAATACCGTGTGAGTTTAAAAAATGGGCATGCTCTATGCTTGCACGTGAAATTACAAGTTAACCATTTGAATGCACCATGCATGCACAAAAATATTACTATATAAAAGTAGAAATAAACAATGAGATAAAAGTTCCATCTCAACCAAGATCATCGTATGCACCGTCTTCACCATATGATGAACCTAAGGATTAATAATCTCAAGTGTAAATTTTAGAAAGCCTCACAAACTAAAAAGTCCTCTCACATTCAAATACTTAAGTTTGGAGCAACCATTTATTATGTCTAACACTTACTCTATCAACGTACATAAGAATTTTCTAATTAGAGATTCTCGAGACACTACATCATGGTTGCAATGACTCGGTGTCGCCGAGGTCTTTTGGCTGCAGCTGCTTCGCGTGATGTGGATGGGCTAATAGGAGTCGTACCAGGTTCTTGCAAAAGGAGCTGTCAACAGCTACGGGGGAATTTATATAGTTCATCATCACCCTTTTCCTCTTCTCCTTTATTTCTACATGTACGATGGTGAGGCGGTTCAGCTCGAGCTCCTTCTTCCAGTGTTCCAGGGCGATGTCGTACCCAAACAGTCATGGCTACATTCCACGGTAGTAATTCTAGGCGTCCGACGTGGGTGAAATTGTCATGTTAGTGGCAAAGGTATGACATTATAGGCTTCGATAGCGGCACCATTGGAGATTTGGAAACTAAAATTTGGAAATATTTGGCTTGCTCGATGCTTGCACAATATCGTGCAAAGGAAAAATAACAGCATGCTCAATGCTTGCACATGAAATTATAAGTTAACCATTTGAATGGACCATGCATGCACACAAATATTACTCTATAACATTAGAAAAATAAAAAATGAGACCAAAGTTTCATCTTCACCAAGATCATCGTATGCACCGTCTTCACCATCTGACAAACCTGAGGATTAATAATCTTTCAAATGTAAATTTTTTAATGTCTCACGAACTACAAAGTCCTTTCACATTCAAATAATTAAGTTTGGAGAAACCATTTATTATGTCTAACATTTATTGTATCAATAATCCGCCTCCACCTCGGGGCCGTAAAACTGAACTATGGGAAGTTAACAAATTTAACCCGAGGTAGAGGACATCAAAGAGATCAAAAATAAAGATTTGTATTCTGCTCATGTTCCCACTACTAAACTACTTGGAGGGTAGATAGTGGAAAGACCGAGTTTGTCCACAGAGATGCTAGGTGTCTAAAAGTAAACTACACACAACCACGTCCGGGTCATCAATACGTCCGTGTGTTAGGAATAGCTAGTATTGTAAAACAGGTTTTAGGGGGGTGGGGGGTTAACTAACAACTAAAATCATGCAAAGACCCAAGAAAATTAAACAATATATGACTGATACTTGTGGAATATTTCGTAACATGAGTGGTGATGTGCTTCATTTTACATGTGTTAACTGTTGCATCCAACATAGTTTTTGGTATGTTTTGTTTGGGGGATTGCTAGATTAGTTGAGTTTACATGACAAGGGGTTTAGACGGTCATGTTTGGTTTTATTGTCTAAATCCTGCATTTTGTAAAATTAATTAGTACTAATGGGTATCTTATATCCACGACCTCCTAGATCTTCCATTTGATCATCTTTATTGGGTCGGTCGTGGCTACTTTTTGGCTACATTCTATGTGAAAGCCGTTCGTAAGGGTGGTTGAAGATATTGAAGGCCGTTCGAAAAAACGGTAGAAGATATCGAAGGCCATTCACCTCTAGAATGGTAGTATACAAATGCCACAAACATCAATGCATGGTAGAAGGAGATTGGAGTAAAAAATAGGCGGCAAAAGAGATCAAAGCGGCCAATGAAGAAATGGGGAATCGTGCTCTAATGAGTTGTGCCAAAGTCCTAGAGTGATCCAAGAATATTTAGACTTCAGGGATGATTTATTGGATTTATCTTCTCAAGCACTACAAAATTAACTACTAGAACTTAAAAATCGAACTAAAGGTTCATCTGTAGCAAAGGAAACAAGTTCAGCCGGCCAAGGTACCACGGGTTAGCGTGGGTCGTTCATGGTCAAGCACCAATGGCCTGCACCTGAGGAGACGTCATGTGCCAACAGTTCTAGAATGAGGAAATGGTGCGACCCGCACCATATCCTACGGCCCATGCAGCACGAGTTTGAGAATTTTCTCAAAAATGGCTAAGTATGGGTGGGACCATCCCATTAGGACAGCCCGCATCATTCCAAGTTCAAGATGTCAAGACTAGCCTACAACCATGCTAAAGTTTGTGCCCCGCGCAAAAATTTTGAGCAGAATGAGCCTCCGGACCATGACCCTTGCTAAAGCATGCGCCTCGCTCCAAACTTCTGAGCAGACTGTGCTTCCAGACCATGGACTGTGTCATATCCCATGATCCGTGTAATAGTCTAACGCTATGGCCCATGCCAGATCCTGCACCCTGCACTAGATGAAGAACCACAACACACGTGCGATCATGCAAACCTCACCATCCACGACGACCCGAGCCAAGGGGCGGCTGAACTAGGGTTTTCACATTTTTGGTCTATTTTGGGCCTATTTTTAGGTCCAATCCCCTTCTGCTATATATATGACCTTAGTCTACTAGGTTAAATGTGTATAGATTAGATTAGTTCATTAGGAGAACACTTTTAGAGAGAGAAACACTCTCTCTTTTTCCTTTCTTTTCTTTTACTTTTGTGTTCATCCTAGATGTGGAATTCAGATCTATATTTGAATTCTATATCTATGGATTAGTTTCCATAGCTTGGGGATAATTGTAACTCATCTTTCAACTTATGTTTTGTGAGATTCATTAGATTCATCCTATTATTTGTGTTCATGATATTAATATGATTGTTCTTGAATGTTCTAAATGCATGAATATTACACCATAATTGCACACACTTTAGGTTGTATTCATGTACGGTGCGCTTATTGATGCCCCCTTGGGAAGAGTAACCTGGATGTTAGAATGGGTAAAGGAGTACATTGCGCCCGCGTCAATGTGTGCACGGGAAACCCAAGAATTTTTGTGACTTATTTTCCATCGCACCAGTCTTACCTGATTACGTAAAGTTTTTCGATAGGTTGCATGTAGAGATAGTGAAAAAGTAGCAAGCTATGGTTGTAAGAAGCCATAGTATTATAGATAAGCTAGGGTTGGGCCTAGTTGATAGGACCCAGGGGAAGTTGTGTATTCATGGTGGAAGCCCAGGACGTAATTGCACGGGGGAGAAATATACCTACAACAATGGTTGGACCTTATTGTACTCCCCTAACTATGATAGCGGCATCAATGGAAGGTTGCGAGTGCACCCAATATGACAAGTACGGGGAATTGTATGTCATCGGCCACACCACGTGTTGTGAACACTATATTAGGTTGTTTAGTAAATCTTGTATGTGAATGAATTGTGGATCGAAACATTTGGTTAGTCATCCCCAAGTGCTAGCTAATTAGATTACTTGTTGTTTTACTTTATTCTTTGTAGTTGTTAATCTAAAAATCCAAACCCCCCTTTTGTGTTAGTATTTACTAGTTATTCCTTTCACTCGAACGGATTGACGACCCGTATGAACTTGTGTTTTAGTTAATACGTAAGCCCAAGCATCTCTGTGGACAAACCTTGGGATTACTGCTAACTACCCTCTAGGTAGCGTAGCTGTGAGAACAGGTGCCGAATATAAATTTTATATTTGACCTTCTAAGCCTCCACTCAAGTTAATTAGCTACAATTAGCGACCCTGGGTGAAGGTGGGTCAAGTGGTGAAATGTTTTGATCCTTGATTCAATCACATTCAAGACATATGAACCTATCTTAATGCTCATGACACATAGAGTGGTCGAAGGTCAACACTTCTCCATACCGATCTCATAAGGTGCGCATGTAATTCTTCCATTGACCCTACCTCCATAATTAGGGGAGTGCAACAATGGCATAACACATTGTGCAGGTCTGATTCTCCCCTGTGCTATTATGTCTGAGGCACTACACTACGAATGCTCTATCCCTAGGCCTAAAGAGGCAGAGGAAGTAGGCATCTTATCAATGGCTCTAAGGTGGTGAATACGCTAACCCTAGTTTGCTACCAATGCTGTCTCTATTTGTAAGCCTTGAGTCCAACTTTCCAGGTAAGACTAGTATTCGGTCATCGTAACGGTAACCTGGTACCCTATATGCACACACCCATACACTCCCGAACCCCGCTACCCCTTATCACTTTTAGGTTTCTCTTCCTCAGGGGATATCAATAGATGTGCCAACATGATAGTAGACTATGCTGTGTGCCAATCTTAGTGTAACAATAATGCAATCAATAAGAATATGAAGAACAAGCTAGCATAATAATCATAAGCAAAATAGTAAAGGTATATCTATAGAATCTCCTAAAAGAAGCACGAAATCATGAATACAAATACAAACCCGAAGTTAATTAACTACTCCCGAAGAATTGCACCCAAGTATTTAATTGGATTCAATGCCCTTGGTTAAAAACAAGGAGAAAGGAAATAAAATAGAGAGAAGGATTATTCCCTTTCTCTCTCTACCTACTCTTAAAGATTAATATAATGAGTCAAAATTAAAACCTAGTAGGCATAGGCTCCTATATATATTATTAGGGAAATAGGCCTTGAAAAAGGCCCAAAATGAAGCCAAAAACTCTAGCAGCCGCAATGGGCGCGGGCTGTCGTACACAGCACGGTCGTGGCGGCTGGCTATGCCATGGATCGTGCTGCCATGCACGGTCATGCCGGCTTCCTCTTTCACAGACCATGCTAGTAGGCACAGTTGTGCTAGCCAGCTCTAGCACAGGTCGTGCCGGCCAACACAGACCAATAGCTAGGGTCGTTGGCTGGGAGTGTTGTCTCGCCCTAGTTGAATGGCGCAGGCTATGTGAGTCTTCACAGACTGCCTCTCGGGTGCTTGATTTTCACTTCTGAATGACATGTGGCATGTGGATCTTTACGGGACATGGGCTTGGAGTTGGTTTCTGAGCAAAATGATGGCATGGTCAGGTAGAATGTCATATCCCGTCGACTCGTCTGCGAATATTGAGTTGTAACGACATGGGCCATTTTGAAAGAAATGGCCCACATCCATACTTAGCCACATGAGGGTCTTGGGCGGCACAGGCCATGTTAGAGTTGGCAGCTCATGCCAAGGGATGGTAGCACATGCGGTGCTGGATAGGGCTCCTAGTGCCAAGAGGTTGTGGCACGTCTATGTTGCCTTGCACGACCCATGTTGTTGGCCTCTGGCACGACTGTGTTGGCTAGCGCATCCCGTGTCGGATGATTTGAGTGTTCATTATCTTGAAGAGTTAAACTTCAATTCCACTCTTTTTCCAGCTTCTCTCCATCTACTAAAACACTTTGACTTGTGGCCTTTTATCTACTACCACCCTCGCAGATAGCCTTCTAATATCTATTGCCATCCTTGTGGATGGCCTTCTATAAAATGAAGACAAAATACTCACACACAACCTACTAGTAAGTTCACAAAAGAAGATTTAGGTGCTCGTGAATACAAAGTATCCATTAGTTCCAATTAAGTATACAAAATTTAGGAATTAGATAAGAAAACCAACAATGGTCATCTAAACTCTTTGTCGAGTAAACCTAACAAAAATTAGCAATCAACCAAACAAAAAATAATAATAAATGTGTCGAAGACATTAGTTAAAGTATCCTTAAAGGTGATGTTCAGTTCCCCCACATTCAAACCTTTACTCGTCCTCGAGTAAACAAAAATGAGCAAAGATTCTAGAGGAATATAGCATGCAAGGATAGTTAACTAATACAATCAAATTATTCCAAGATTTCCCTAGTTCCCCCAAAGATGTAAGAATCTCACAAATCTCACACTCCCCAAAAAATTAAGTTATCTATACTACTAAATCGTAGGAAGAAAAAGTAAGATAAAAAAGATAAGTGTCAAAATAGCTTACTCCATCGAATAGGTCGCCAAAGACGATCCAAGAGATGTTTCTGAAGAAACCTCCAAAGATGATCCAAAATATGTTCAAATTAGTTTTCGATTTCTCTCATTTTTCTTAGAAGCCCTTTCTGGTTTTCATTCTAGCTAAACACACAAATGATACTCACTTCTCACCTTTTTCCACAAATGGCCTCTCATTTTTGCCTTGGTTTTTCAACCTAGTTGGGCATTTGCCTTTCATTTTTACTAAGGTTTTTCAACCTATCCAGGCCTTTCCCACTATTTCCTAAGTTGCCCTTTTGGGTTTTTTATTTAGCTGGGTATATAAATTTTTTTCATTTTTTCAAAATTTTTAAATTTTTTTTATGTAGTAAAAAATGCCCCAAAGATGGGGTTCATACTACATGAAGAAAAGCAAAACAAAAATTACACCACCAAAGTGTTTCTAAAACATCCTCCCAACAAAAGCAAGAAAAACTATCAACAAAACACAAAGGAATCTTGTAGAAATCCCTAAGGGCCCAGCTACTCTCTCCCGCACACTTAAACCATGCAATTTCCCCAATGCAACATAAAAAATGAAAATAACAAGTGGAGTCGGGGAAAGTAGTGGCCCATACTCTTGCGGCCCCAAAGGGCCCTCCCTCAATTGTCTCGCCGCGTGTCTTCTCCTTCTTTATTCTGGCCTCATCCTTTGTCTCTCAATGAGGACTAGGTCTCGGAACCCATCGAATTTCCAATTATAGAACCTCTCGATCAATCACTCAATGGTCTCCTCCTGAACGTTGGCCCTCTCATATATGATAGCAAACTCGTCTTTCATCCTCCGCTCTATGGATTCTAATCTATTCCCCCATGATCTCATGGAATCTTCCATCCCACCCATCATACTCCCAAACTCATCCAATTGTAAACTTGTTCCACAAACCAGTTGGCCAATTTCTTGCACTATTTAGGTTGACAACAAAAGTTGCTCCTCAAATGTGTGGAATTGGTCAAGAAATTCTATGGGTAGGCACCTCAGTGGGTGGTGCACGAAGTGGAATCTTGCCATCCTCTTCTATCTCCATGTCCAGAGTCGAGAGTTTTGTAGAATACCCTCTCGAATCTATGTCAGGGGCTATAAAAATATCCTCCAAAATAGTATCTTAGTTGATAGTTGTGCGTTCAGGTTATAGAATAACCATGAAAATGTACATTGTAGCAATGCCGTACAAACAAATGAAATGATCTTCGGATGTGCTAGAGGCAACTATCGATGCCCTCGCTAGCTTTTCCATTGTGTACCTTGTTCCTGAGCATTCTAATTTTTCCATCGCAAATGGAGAAGGAACCGGATATCCCAAGTGTTGAGCTAAAAGTCCGATCAGGCCACGCATTGTATCTTGCCACCTTTTTTCTTTCCTGCAGCAAAGCATTCTTCCACGAAAGCCCCTACCAGGTTCATTACCCAAAGGATTAGGACGTCCCGGATGGGGCATTGTGAGATCTCTCCTTGGCAAAATACTCACATGGATAAAAGTTGTTGGACATACTGTAAAGTCGAGTAGATTATTGTGGTACTTTTGCAAAAAGTCTTCCATTCGGTGCCCGGACTCTACAAAAATTGCTCAATGAGTACGGAAGGTCTTGATGGTGTGTTCTTGGAACCTACTTCCCGTACCTCCACCCAAACGCTTGAGTGATCTCCCTATGTATCATGGTGTACTCTTTGAAGTCAAGGTGAAAATGGATGATTCTCCTCCCATCATTTTCCGTTGATTGCTCGAAGGTCACCAAAAACTCCAAGGTCCATCTTATGTAGGTTTTTTAGTGCTTCTATAGGAAGCCTTCTAGGCCTATCCGACCTAGCAAGTAGGTGACGGGTTCAAGTAGGCCTAGACCTTCTGGAGTATCCTTGCATACAAACTTCGTCTCCAAGATGTTCCTCTTTGGGCTATTTAGGTACTTCCATCCTTGGGCCAAACTCCCGGAAATGGTGGTCAACCCCATGAACTCATTTACTACAAAGGCGGGGTTGGGAGAAAGGGAAGTTGTTAGCTCTTGTCTCCCAACTTTAGCCAACTTCTTTCTTTTCTCACCCCTGGAAGTTGTCTCCTTGTTTGGCTTACTTATCTTTGGGGACATTCTATCATAACAAGAAGAAGATAGTAATGGCACGAATATACAAGGATATGCATCAAGTATTATTCAAGAAGAACATTCTTTCTAAATAGCCAACACTTTACAAATCACGTCATTTCAAAACAAAGGTCATTCAATCAATAATAATTCTCCCTAAATAACACACGAGATAAATAATATCACCTCTTCAAAAAGATCATTCAATCAAGAATCACTCCTCCTAAACAACATAAACATGGAAAATCATATCATTTAAACACAAAAATAATGTACTTCCCCCACACTTAAATCATCAACAACTCATCCAATCACATAACCCACATGCTTCTCTAAAAAACATCAAAATTTTGAAATTCAAGCTTCTCAGCACAACCCACTGATGCTAAAGAAAGCAAGTAAATACAAAGTTCAAAGATTTACCCGGAATTTGAAACTAATATTTGAAGAACCACACAAGAATAAGCAAAAATTACTCTCCCTTGAGAGAAAACCCTTCAAAATTCAAAGCTTCTCAAAGGTGAAATGAGAGTGAGTGTTATTCAAGAACTTGCAATGGGTTAAAGGAATCTTATGGATAAGGGGGTGTACTAAGAGTCTAATTGCAGCAAATTATGCTCATCCAAAAATGGGTTATTTAGGAGGGAGGTACAAAGAGACAATGATGGTTTATGGAAAAATAGAAACTTTAGGGGGTAAAAATGTCATGTAATTAATGTTCAACGGAGGTGGTGATGTTTAGCATTGTAGTATTTACATCACATAATAAGATATTTTCTGAATTAATAGGCCAAAAGCACATGTTTTGGTTAAAATTTTGATTTTTTTTGAAAAATCTGAACTTTTGCCCATTTTTAAGCGTGGCATGAGGCACTGGCATGGACGTGCCACATGAAGGCTCGTATTGATCCCTTCTAGCACGAGTCATACCCCAGCACGGACATGCTCCCTTGGAGTCTCCCCTTTTCTTTTGAAAAATATTTTTCACCCAACAAGTTCTATTTCCCAACAACACAAAACACAAGACTCGATATTTCATTTAACGACCAACAAGATTTTCTACCATGATCAATTGTTAAACACACAACAAACATGCAAAATCTATCTATCTACCAAAAAGCATTAAATCAAAGCAAGAAAGATCACTGTATTTTTAGTGTCGTCCTCCTGGCTTATTTTCTCATGCATTTGAATTAAAATGAACCTACCATTGGGTCTCCAGAGTTGCCATTGGCAACTCCACCCACGATGATATCCTTATGAAGAGGTCTCCACCGGATTTCATCCTTACCTTTCTGCCCTTTGTTTGCCATAAAGAATGTATGTCCATACTCTATTAATGTTAAATTCATAGCTATTTCCTCGGGTTTAGGAGGTGGTCGGGGAGATTTTACGTCCTCTCCGCTAACCGCTACAAGTTAGTGGGCATAGAGAAACAATCTGAAACAAAAATACCTTCATTTAGCTCATACATCTCATATGTCTCATCAACATGATCATCATAGTTAATGTTCAAAACATTCTTTTGTTCATCAAACTCATCATCTTCAAAGAAATCATTTAGGCATTCTTTTTCATTCATCATGCAAGAATCATCAAATTGAGTAAGTTCATCACACAAGGTTACGCCTTGGCACATGAGAGAGGAGTTACGTAAATCTTGCTTAGACTTGTAAATATCAAACCCCACCTTATCAATGTCATTCTCTAGGGTTAGCATTCCCAAGTGGACATATATTTTAGTCCTTGACATTTTTAGAAACGGTGTCCCCAATATGATTGCAGGTGCACTACCATCGAGCGCTACGTCAAGGACATATAAGTCTGCCAGAAACACTAACTGGCCTAGTCTAACCATTGAATCTTTAACTAATCCCCTAGGGCTAGCTTGAGAATGATTGACTATTTGAACAATCACACTAGTGTCCTTAAATTCACCTATGTCTAGGCTTTCATAAAGGCTATAAGGTATCACACTATTAGATGAACCTAAGTCTATCATTTCATTCTTCACTAAGCTTCCACCTAAGGAAATAGGTTTTGAAACAATCTTGGTGTCATCACATTTCTTAGGCAAATTCTTATAATTTAGTGTAGTGACTCCCCCTATTTTCAATTTACCCAATTTCCTAAGAATAAATTGTTTTTTTTTGTCCCTGACATAGCATCTTATACATATTTTGGTCTCCAAGACCAAAACACGCCATTTTAGTACCCTACATATTCAAAATGATTTGTTTGGTCCCCTAGGCAATTTTCAAGGTTGTTTTCAAGTGGTTTTGGGGACCAAAAGATGGTACAAGATCATATGTTAGGGACCAAAAAAATAATTTAATCTACCTAAAAACCACTTGGAATCTGGTTTGGGGACTAAACAAATTATTTTGAATTTGTTGGGTACTGAAAGGATGTGGTATTGGTCTCGAGGACCAAACGATGGTATTAGGTCATATGTTAGAGACCAAAAAAATAATTTAGTCATTTCCTAATTCATTTGTTCCTCTTTTTACTACATGCATTTTTCAATAATTTAGCATAAGAGGGAACTTGCCCAATCAAATCTAAAATTGGAACGCTTATCTCAACCTTCTCGAAGACTTTGCGAATGTTTGCATTGGTTCTCACCTTTGGCCTTCCCCCAAAGTGCACTTGGAAAAGGTGGTGGAGGGATCACCCTTGCCTCGGTTTCCTTTGGTAGGTTCTTCTTCAAGAAAAATTTACCACTCATCAAAGTTGGTTTTGCCAGCTTCCACAATCAAATCATTCTCTTGCAAAATGTCTTTCTTGGCCTCTTGCACAACCTTCTCACTCCTTAGCTTCAATGCGCTCACATTTCTTGGATTTACCTCAGGTTGGGAAGGTAGTTTTCCGGATTCCCCAGCCTCAAGTCATCTTACCGAGGTGGCAAGTTTTCCAACTTGGACTTCAAGGTTTTTCATGCTCGAGAATGCTCTAGTGCCAAGCTTCTCAATTTATCTTCTTGTCAGCTCTGTGAACACATCATTTTTCATTGCCAATTTCCCAAAAGCATCTAGGATCTCCTCCCAGTCTTACTTGTATAAAAAGGCATTATTTTTGGAAGGCCTTTCTCCCCTGGGATATGGTTGAGGCTGTGGACCTCGATTGTACCCTTGACCTTGATTATCCTAGCGCCAACAAAAGTTTGGAAGATTACGATACCTAGGGTAAATGGTATTTGCGTAGGGATCTTGCCTCTCATTTTCTTTATTCCCCCGGAACTCTTGTTGTTTTTGTTCCCTCGCAAATTTCCTATTCCCTCCATTGTAATCCAATACATTCACCTCATCGAATTCTTCAACTACTTGTAGACAAGTGTTGGTGGGATGGTCTATTCTTTATTTTCTGTACACTTTGACTTGGTGAAATCTCCGCTTCATGAATTCCTTCATCATAGAGGGAAGAGCTTTCACTTGCTCTTCCAACTTGGGGGATTGAGCTGGCTTATCCAATGTTTTCACTCGCGAACTTGTGTCGAATTGCCTTGTTCCATTTGCCACTTTCTTCGAACAAAGCCATTGCATCCCTCATACTCTTGTTGGCGGTGGAACCGTTGCAAGCCGCGTTAACCATCCTTATGCCATCATCATAGAGCTCTTCAAATAATTATACACCAAGTCACCTTCCTTGAATGCACGATAAGGAAAACATGCCAACAACCTTTTGAATCTTGCTCAATACTCATATAGGGATTTTTTTGGCATCTGAGATATGTTTGACAGTTATTTCTCAAACCCCGTGGATTTTGAAGCTGGAAAAATACTTTTCAAGGAATCGCCGATTCATATATGTCCATGATGTAATGCACTCCGGTGGAAGATAATATAACCAATCCTTTGCTGAATCTTTCTGTGAAAAGGGAAATGATCGAAGGTTGTAATCATCTTTAGATACTCCAGGCAGCTTCAGGTTAGTGCATACGAGATGGAACTCTGTGAGATGTTTGTTTGGATCCTCCCCGGTCACCCCATGGAAAGTTGGCAAGCATTGGATCATCCCACTCTTTAGTTGGCATGTGATATTATTCCGCAACGGGGGAAAAACGATGCATAGGGGTTGATTCTCCAAATTTGGAGCCATCAACTCTCTCAAGGTACTATTGTCCTCCGCCATGATTACTTGCTCCTCAACTACAATCGGCTTATGTAGAAACCTCACTCTATTCCTCTTTCTTCTTGTCCTCCGACTACATGTGTCTTCTAGTAGGTCTTACAAAGTTCCTAAGTTCGTGTATGTACCATAAACTAGAAACCAAACAATAACCAACCAAAAACAAAACTAGAAAAAATAAATGGAACAACTATAACACATGCTCAACACTAAAAACCAACTAAAGAAACAAAAACAATACATACTACTCAACTAACACGCTATGCAAGTTAACGATAAAACTTTTAGACTAGCATCCCCAGCAACAGCCCAAAATTTTGATCTATATCCACCTCAGGGTAAAACAATGAACTCCGAGAGCACAACTAAATTAACCCAAGGTAGAGGATGTCAAAGAGATCAAAGATTAAGAATTTTATTCTTCTCCCATTCCCACTACTAAGCTACCCGGATGATAGATAGTGGCAAGACCGGGTTTGTCCATAGAGATGGTAGGTGTTTAAAAGTAAACTACACACAGCCATGTCCAGTTCATCAATCCGTCTGTGTGTTAGGAACAACTAGTATTGTAAAACACATTTTCGGTGGGGGGGGGGGGGGTTAAATTATGCAAAGAAACAAGAGAATTAAATTATAAATTACTGATACTAGGAGAATATTTGCGTAACATGACTGGTGAAATATTTTGGTCCTTGATTCAATCACATTCAAAACAATGAACCTATCCTAATGCTTATGCCATATAGAGTTGTCAATGGTCAACATTTCCCCATACCTGTTACATAGGGTGCACATGTAATTCTTCCATCAACCCCGCCTCCGTGATTAGGGGAGTGTAACAATGGCACAAAACATTGTGAAGGTCTAATTCTCCCCCATGTTGCTACGTCACGAGCACTGCACTACGAATGATCTACCCCTATGCCTACAAAGGCAAAGGAAGTAGGTAACTTATCAATGGCTCAAAGGCTACGAATACACTAACCCTATTTTTCTACTAACGATATCTCTATACGTAACCCTCAGGGCCAACTTTCTAGCTAAGACTAGTGTGTGCGGTCATCGTAATGGTAACTCAGTGACCCACATGCACACACCCATACAGTCCCGGACCCCGCTAACCCTTATCACATCTAGGTTTCTCTTCCTCAGGGGATATCAATAGATGTTCCAACAAGATAGTAGACTACGATGTGTGAAAATATTAGTGTGCAATCATGTAATAAAAAAGAATATGAAGAACAAGCCAACATAATAATCATAAGAAAAATAGGAAAGGTAGATCCATAGAATCTCCCAAAACAAGCACCAAATCATGAATACAAATGCAAACCCCAAGATAATTAACTACTTCCTTAGCATTGAACCCAAGTGTTTGATTATATTCAATGCCCTTGGGAAAAAATAAGGAGAAAAGAAATAAACTTGAGAGAAGGGTTTTTCCCTTTCTCTCTCTACATTATTCGATATGTTGTTCCAAATTTTCTCACCTTCCGTTATCTTCTCTTCCCTAATAAGTGCTTCAAATTTAATGACTTAAATCCATCATTGTTTAGTGTATCACCTATTCATATACCGCCGCCTTCTTATATTCCATAAAAGCTAACTTACTTCTTGTCAGATTTCCATCATTTTGTTCCCGGATAATTTGACCCCTCATTTTTTAGGCTTCAATATCGTAATTTAAATACTAAGCATTATTGGTTCCTCAAACATTTCATTCTTTCATCTTCCTTTTCCTTTCTTATTGTTCCTGTGCATCGTTATTCTCCGCCATCTCCACTCATAAGTTTCTCTGTCTTTCACTATTCTTGCCCTTTTTAATTGTGTTTCTCGACTGTAAATATTTATGGAAACTCTGTTCTATCAATTTTGTATTTCACTTTTTGTCTGTATGTTCTCTGATTGTCTATTCTGGTGTGTATTCTGTGTTCCTTTTTTCAATTTTTCTGGAATATATTGTTTGTATTTTGTGGCCCTAATTGATAGGATTTTCCTCTCCAATATTAGGAGACATTCCTACCTAAATGTCTAGCCCTAATCTTACCGATTCTCTCGTAGAAGATGTCTAGGTTGATGCTGTTAACTCTGGGGAGGATTCTTATCATCCCACCGGTTCTTCCTCCATTAACTGAAATTTTTCCGACAAATAATTGGAAAATTAAGAAATTGTCCTTTCATGTTTTCGCCTGAGCTCAAAGCTCCTCTTATTTCTAAAAGTGTTCGGACTTCTCCTGTTGGTTATATATCCTGCTATTTAGATTATCTCAAATTTGGCCTTGCTTTTCCTCTTTCCCAACATACCATATATTTACTTCTATATTTTTACATTGCATTGTCTCAATTTCATCCTAAGGGTATTTTGATCATTGTGGGTTTTCACTATGTGTGTACCCAAGCTAATGTCACTTTTTTAGTTGAATTATTCCGTAGCTCATATCAGCTTCGTAAAGGTAAAAAAATCGTCTAACGAATTCACTTTTTATCCTTTCATTTTCAGCATTGAGTTTGTTATTGGGTTTCCTAGTGATTGCGGTTTGTGGTGCTTAAAATTTTTTTTACGTAAAATCAAATCTCGAGTGTGAGCATATCCTTCCAGCTTTGAACTATAATGTTCCTAAGTCTAAGATTCCCTGGCCTGGTGTTCATCTTAATGTTAAATCTGTGGTTGTCTTAAAAATCAACAAACACTCGATAGTTGATGTGCTTCATTATATGTGCATTAACCATTGTATTCAACGTAAAATTTGGCTCGTTTTATATGTTGGATTGCTAGTATTAGTTAAGTTCACATGACAAGGGGTTTAGACGGCCATGTGTGTTTTTCTTGTCTAAACCTCACATTTTTTAGACTTAATTGGTACTTATGGACACCTTGTATCCACAGAAACCTAGATCTTCCTTTGTGATCATTCTTAGTAGGTCGCTTGTGGGTAGTTTTAATCACATTTTATGTTGAAGGTCGTTAGCAAGGATGGTAGAAGATGTCGAAGGCCACTCACATTAGAATGGTAGTAGATAAAGGCTATGAACATTAAATTGTGGTAATAGAATGATGGGGCCAAAGATAGGTGGCATTGAAGTTCAAAATGGCCAAGAAATAAATGGAGAATTGTGGTCCGAGAGTTGCATCAAGAACTAGGAACTATCCAAAAAGAATCACCCTTTGAGGTTTGTTACATTGGATTTGTCTTCTCAAAAGCCATAAAATTGACTATGAGAACTCTCAAAACAGACCAACGGTTCATCCATAGCGGAGCAAAAACGTTCAGCCGGCCAAAGCATCAGTAGGTCATCGCAGAACGCTCATAGACGACACCAAATAAGGCACCATAAGCCTGCGCCAAAGCATACGGGCAACGCCAAGGGTCTCTAGCATCAGTCATGCAAAAACCCAGAACAAGCCACATGCTCAAGTGCCCCTTTTCATTCTAAAATAGCAAAGTATGTGTGCAGACCGTCCAATTTTACACGGCCCACTCTGATCCAACTGAAAATTTTCAAGACCAGCCAGCGGGATGTCATTAATTGAGCATCCCATGCCAAAAGATTGAGAAAATCAAGGATTTTGATGATGGCCCATGCCAAACGACACAGACTGCAGATCAGAAGTGCAAAACTGACACTCCTAATGGTGGGCTGCGTCAAATAATAAGGACCGCAATCAGCATGGCCCACGCCAGATTCTGTGCCCCATGCTATCGATGCAAATGGGATGCGCTAAATCCTGCACCCCGCGTAATCATGAGGCAAACAGCCTACACCAGATTTGGTGCCCCATGCTAGCATGAGCCACATCAGCATCCCAGACTGCGCCATCCAAGCGGTCTGTGCTAGTGGTGGCTGACAAGGGTTTTTGACACATTTTGGCCTATTTTTAGGCCCAACCCCCTATTACTATAAATAGATCCTTAGTTTACAAGGGTAAAATATCATCTTCTTTTCACTTTTTAGATTTTGGAGAGCAACATAGAGAGAGAAATAGTTTCTCTTCTCCCTAGGTTCTTACTCTCTTCTCTTTTTGTTTTGCTTTAGCCCTAAACTGTGGAATTCAATGAAACACTTGAACTACATGTCTAGGGAGTAGTTTCTATAAATTGGTGTTAATTGTATTCATGTGTTGATTAATGATTTTGTGATATTTTTAGTTCAACCTAATTTATATGCTTTTAATATTATGATGGCTTGTTCTTGAATGTTATAATTGCATGAATGATACACTCAATTGGCACACACTCTAGTCTACATTCATGTGTGTACAAATATTGATACCCCCCAAAAAGAGAAACCTGGATGTGATATGGGTAGCAGGGTTCGGGTCCACGTGGGTGTTTGCACCTAGGTCTTTTCTGAGTTTTTCTATTACGATGACAACACACCAATCTTAGTTGATGAGTTGGTCTGAAGGGTTACGGGTAGAGATAGAAAATAGTAGCAAGCTAGGGTTGTAAGACGTCCTAGTGTCATCGATAAGGTGCCTACCTCCCTTTGCCTCATTTATAGGCTTAGGGAGTAAATCATTTGTGGTGTAATGCCCAAGTGGTAAAGGAGACACAGACCTACAACAATGGTTTGACCTTGTTGTGTTCCCCTAATTACGGAGGTGGTGTCGATGGAAGATTGTAAGTTCACCCTATGTAACAGGTATGGAGAAGTGCTGATCATCAACCACACCACATGTTATGAGCACTAGATAGGTTATTCATGTCTTACATGTGAATAAATCGAGGATCAAAACATTTAATCAACCATGTTATGTAAAAATTTCCCAAGTGTCTAGCTATATAGTTCACTTGCTTTTAATTTCATGTCCTTAGTTGTTAATTGAAAAACCAAACGCCCCCCCCCATTTTACCATACTATCTATTCCTAGAAACACTGACAGATTGACAACCCAGATGTTGTTGTGTTTAATTGACTATTAGGCCTTACCATCGTTGTGGACATACCAAACGCATACCACTAACTACCCCATAGGTAGCATAGTAGTGAGTTGGGTGCGGAACCATAAATTTAACTTTGTCTTTTGATCCATTTCTTTCGCTCGGGTTAATGAGCTACAATTAACGACCCTGAGTGAAGGCGGGTCAAATTTAGGCATCATTTTTGGGGATGCTAATTAGTTTAATTGTGAATCTATTTGTTAGTGATCTTATTGCCTTTAATCTGTTTGCTAGTGTTGCCTCGGGTAGGGTACTGTTAACCCCTAGTTTATGGTACATACTTGTACCAAAAACATAGGATTTTTGCATTACCCAACTGATAGCACAGGTAGTCGGAAACGAAGGAAGTGAAGAGCTAGAGTAGAGGTTCAACCTAGACTGGTTTTATTGGTAGAAGAGTTGCGAGAGATGGTGGAGGATAATAGAGCACTGAGAGAGCTCATTGACCCTAATTTGGAGAGTCATCTATTGTGCATCACATTTTCCTCATTACCACCAAATGTGAGATGTGAGTTGAAGAGTGGAATGATCCATTGCCTTCCCACCTTCCACAGTATGGTAGGGGAACACCCAAACAAGCACTTGTCTGAGTTTCACTTGGTCTGTAAAAACATGAAGCCTCCGGGTGTTATGGAGGATGACTGTAATCTGAGGGCTTTTCCATTCTCTCTTCAAGATTGGGCTAAGGATTGGTTATACTATTTACCGCCCAGTTGTATAGGCTCCTAGATGGATATAAAGAGAATATTTTTTGGAGAAATACTTTCCGGCATCTAAATCCATCGGACTGAAGAAGAAACTATGTAATATCACCCATAGAGCTACTGAGTCACTCTACGACTATTGGGAGCATTTCAAGAGGTTGCTAACAAATTGTCCATACCATCCTTTCGAGAAGGGAGACCTAGTTTACTACTTTTTCATAGGGTTTTGTGATGAATAAATGCAGATGGGGAATTCCGCATGTAATTGAGCCATCACCAACAAGCCGAAGGAAGCGATGACTTTCTTTGAAGAAATGGCCAATGGAATGTGACAGTTTCGCACAAGGTCAAAGGTTAAGGTCTTGGATAAACCCTCGTAATCACCTAAGTTAGAGGAGCAAGTTCAATCTCATGCTTTCATGAAGAATGAGCTCTTAAAAGGGAAGGTTCATCAGGTCAAAGTGTGTGGGGTGTGCAACCTTAACCACAACACCGAGGCATCTCCCAAAGTAGTGAAAGACTTGCAAGGGGTGAAGCTCATAGAGTACAACAATAGGGACATACCACAGTTTGCTAGGAGAAAACCACAGGGGTTCTGGGGGAACCAAGTTGGTGCACGGCAAGATCCTTACGCATACTTTTCGATGGAAGTGCACCCCCAATACTATTTGGGAAACCATTCTTTAAAATGTCTAGGACTAAAATTGATATCTATTTAGGAACCCTAACTCTAGAAGACGATGTGGGTAATATGGAATTTGACATCTATAATTCTAGGCATTATTCGATTAGTTCTTCTATTCTGTGAAAAGGTGAGACCCTATGTGATGAGCATGATTTATGTGAATCTTCTTATTTGAAAAATAAGCATGAATGTTTTGAGGAATCCCTTGTTGATGATGATAGCGTTGATGAGTCATTTACATTGTATGATTCAAGTGATAACATATTTGTGTTAGACTATTTTTCTATGATAACTAACTTGCAGTAGGAAAGGAAGAGTGTCAAGGGCTTAAAACCCCGTCGACCTCCGCCAAAACCCAAAGTGATGTTCATGGACTCAATCTTAGCAAGGAATGGTGATCCATTTTCTATGGCAGAAAAAGTGTCTGAAGGTAAGGTGACACACTGTGCAGTCCCCTCCATAACGATGTTATCATGGGTGGAGTAGCCGATGGCAATTTCAGAGGCCCAACACTAGGTTGTTCTAACTAAACTAGCTTAAAAAAGAAAAAAAGTCTTGAGGACGACAATAAATATACGGTGCTTCTTTTTACTTTTAATTCGTGATTTTGAGTAGTGGTTAGATAGATTTTGTATGTTTTTATTTGTGATGAGGATTTTGAGATGAAACTCTTCTTTGGTTTGTAAATTTGATTTCGAGTCTCGTGATTTTGTTTGGAAGGAATTAGGCTTGATGGGTGTCATAGTTTTTTTGCAAAAAAAGGGGAAAACTAAGGAAATAGGGTTAAATTGTTGCAGGCTCGTGCCGGATTTTGGCACGAGCTGTTCCAAGCTACACGACTTGTGTCACAGAAATTGGCACGAGGGGCCTCGTGCCATGATTTGGCACAATTTGTGCCAGGCGATATGGTCCGTGTCATAGGAATCGGCACAAGGGGGATTCTGTGTGGTACCTTCGATACGAGGGTATACGTGTTGTTACCCCATTTAAGTTGTCAAATTGTTCCAAAATGCAAATTGTTGAAAATTTGGAAATTTAAGCTAAAAGGGCATTTTTTGGTTCATAAATTCCCTAATTCCTTAGGATTTTTTATGCAAATAGTACTTTCAACACCCCTTGTGATGTAATTGATTGGTATTATTGTCCCCTAATTTGCAATTTTCAAAATTCCATCCTTATCTTAATTGTACCTCTCCCTCTTATCACCGTTGCTTAATTTTTAGATCCTTAGTGCATTCTTCCACCTAATTGAGTCATTTGACACATTCAAGCTTTTCAAGAAACACTCACTCACACATACTCTTAGTGAAAGGAAAATTTGACCTCTCAAAAATTAGCAATTTAAAGTCTTCTTGTGTGGATCTTGCAACTCTTAGCTTCGAATTCGGGGTAATCCATTGAACTCCTTGTTTATTTTCTTTATCAACATTGTGGTGGCATTATGTAAAGCATGATTCTTGAATGAGTGTATATTTTTGAGAAATGTGTTTGGGTTGTATGCATGATCTTGTGTTGAAGAACGTTTGGGTGGTTTGATGTGCTATTATGCTTGGATGATATGTTCTTCATCTATTGAGTGATTTAGGAGGGAATGAATCTTGATTACATGATCTTATTGATGGTTTGGTATGAATCTACATGAGTTATTGTTTAATGAGAATGTTCATGCTTGAATAGCCTTCATGTTGAGATATTCATGCTTTGAAATGCCTAGGCTATTTTGGAAGGATGTTGACTTGTTGAATGATATTGTGGGGCATGCCCTTGTTTATGATCACATTACCAATTTTCCCTTCATTATTTTAGGATGCCTCCGAAAAAGAGTGTGTCAGAGAAAGGGAAGTCTTCACGGGGTGAGAAAAGGAGGAAACCGGCAAAGGGTGCAAACCACAAGCCAGTGGTGATTATTCCTTGCAACCCCGCATTCGTGACTAAGGAATTCATGGGATTAGCCAGCATCTCTGGGACTACAGCCCAAAGGTAAAGGCATTTGAGAGAGCTGAAGATGAGTATATTGGAGACTGGATTTGCATGCAAAGACACCTTGGAAGTTCTAGGCTTACTCGAGCCCGTTACCTATCTATTGAGATAAGTAGGTCTAGAGGGGTTCCTCGAGAAGCACTCGAAGACCTACATCTAGTGGACTTTAGAGTTCCTAGCTACCCTATGGCAAGTCATGGACGAGGATGACCATCGAGCAATCATATTTCATTTGGATGACAAAGAGTATACAATGACACACATAGAGGTGGCTCACACTTTGGTGAGGTACGGTAGAGACATTCCAAGGACACATCGACATGGGATGTCATTCTCTATTGAGAATTTTTGGAGGCAACTAAAAGGGATGGACTGAAAGAATTTGTGCAAAAAGCACTGCCTTGGTTTATCCAGCATTGCATTACGTTCACCGGTTACTGGCAATGGGAGTATTTTTCCACTGTGAGCTAACGCAATGTCCGTGTTCAGATGTTCATTGCCTTTGGGAAATGAAACTTAGGATAACTAACAACTAAAATCATGCAAAGACACAAGAGAATTAAATTATAAATTACTGATACTTGGGGACTTAGTTACGTAACATGACTGATGAAGTTTTTTGGTCCTTGATTCAATCACATTCAAGACATATGAACCTATCCTAATGCTTATGACATGTAGTGTGGTCGATGGTCAACACTTGTCCATACCTATCAAGTAGGGTGTGCATGTGATTTTTCCATCGACCCCACCTCCGTAATTAAGGGGGTGTAATAATGACATAGCACATTGTACATAGGGGTGGGCGTCGGGTCGGGTTGTTCGATTTTCGGTTTAATCGGTTCGGTTTATTCAGTTTTTTTTCAAAAAATGCCAAAACCGAAACCGACCCAAATAAACCGAATAAACCAAACAACCCGAACCGAATTTAAAATTCGGATTCGGTTGGAATTTGATTTAAAACCGAATAAACCAAATTAATTCCAATTTTTATTAAATTCAATTCAATTAAATCAATTCAGGACCAAATAAACCAAAAGCCCATAAACACACTAAAATTTTAATTCCAAATAAATAATTACAGCCCAAAGATTAAGGCCAAGTAATTTACCATTAAAGGCCCATTTGGAATTTGGCATTTGCAATGTTAGGCTTACATTGCTTTGCCTTGAAAAAATAGGAGGAGTTAGTTCCCTATTTATAGGTGAAATTGAAGGGAAATTCTTGGCCTCTTCTGATGTGGGAAAATGTAGCAAGGCAAATGCTTGCCCTTTGCTTTGCTTGCTGCCTGCGTGCGTGCCTTGGCTTGGCCTTGCTTCCTTCTTGCTTCATGTTCCATCATGCTTCAAGCCTTCAATTTCATTTCATGTTCCATTTCCACCTTTTCTTCCATTATTTTTTTTATTGAATTTATTATGAGTCTGTCTCTTGAAATACGGTCTTTCCATAAATCATGGAAATATTATGGTTTAAAATGCAAATTAGAGCAAATGAAGATAAAGTTTATGGGTTGAATGAATCGGGTTATAAACTTTATAACTACTACACGTTACATAATAAAATTTTAATATTGCAACTAAGACCTTTTACTTTGTATTATTATAATTAAACTCTATATTTTCATAAGCCTACAGAATAATGGAAACACGGTATTTTCAAAGATTTTTTCATTTATTATTACATTATTTAATTTGAGGAGTATTTTGTGACTGATGATTATTTAATACCGTTTGATCTCAAATCCTTTTTATTATTATTACCCTATTAATTTGACTTATGTTTTTACCTTTTCCATACATGATGAATGTGTTTATAAAATATTCTGGCAAAGTCTTGGGAAAGACGGTCTTTCTATAGGTTTATGGAAAAACGGGATTTAATTAGAATAATAAAAGGTAAAAGGTCTTAGTTGCAATATTAAAATTTTAGTATGCAACATATAGTAGTTATAAATTTATAACCCGGTTCATGCAACCCAGAAATTTTATCTTCATTTTTTCTAATTTATAGTTTAAACCTTGGTCTTTCCATAAGTTATGGAAAGACCATTTTTCAAGAGACTGACTCATATTTTTTTATGATTTCTTTCTCTTCTATTTATATAAGTAATTTAAATACATTTAGAGGGTGATACAGAAATTCCACTATTAAATTAACACAACGTCTTGTTTTAGACTGACAAATCATTATACAATATTATTTTATAATTGATATAACTAATAAGCTGATTTGATATTTGTTTTTATTTATTGCAACAAATTTCTTATAACTTTTAAAATGTATGGTAATGTATAAATAATTATAATTTGACCCTAATAGTTATTGAAACGAGATTTTTCATGATTAGTCTAACATTTAGATGGTCTAATAGGAGACGTTCTCCTAAATTAACTATGATATTTATATGTTAATGTCTTCATCTCTTCACCAAGTAATCTCACCGTCTTCATCTCTTCACCAAATAATCTCTTCTGAGTCCATTGTAGTTTGTTAATTTTTTAGAGCAGAGGAAAATGTCCATTGTTTGAGAAATGCTTTAATGTAGTGAAAGTTTACTGTTGAAGAATCAATTATTCGTGCACCTTATCACTGTGATTACTAAGAGCACTGTAGTTTAGATATGGATATTTATTGATTATAGTTAATGTTTTCCATTTACGTTCATGCCAATAAGAATTTATAAGAATGTATATACTTATTTTTAAAATTTATAAGAAATTTAAACAAACTAATTTATTAAACTTGTTTATAATGAATATGGTTTATAAAATACTTGAATATCAGTCTTTTGTCTATTTGATCCATTTAATGTTAAGATGTTTGGGGTAATTTTTTAAAATTTATAGATTAGTCCTCCCACTTATATTTACTTATAAATTTAGTTTTGTATTTTTAAATTTTATTTATTATTATATATATTTTATTTATTTATTTATTTACAATTCGGTATTCGGGTCGGTTTTCGGTTTGAGTTTCAATATCCAAAACCAAACCAAAAACCATATTCAAAATTCGGTTTATTCAATTCGGTTATCCAAAAACCGTATTTTAAATTCGGTTCGGGTTATTCGGATTCGGATAATTCGGTTTTTGGTTCGGTTTTTGGTTTTCGGTTTTTTTGCCCACCCCTAATTGTACATGTCTGATTCTCCCCCATGCTATTACGTCACGGAAACTACACTACAGATGCTCTACCCCTAGGCCTAAAGAGGCAAAGGAAGTAGGCACCTTATCGATGGCTCTAAGGTTGCAAATATGATAACCCTATTTTTCTAATAACACTATATCTATCTGTACCCCTCTAGGCCAATTTGCCAACTTAGACTAGTGTGCGGACATTGTAATGGTAACTCAATGACCCACATGAACACACACATGCGGTCTAGGGCTACACCTTATTACATCTAAGTTTCTCTTCCTCTTGGGATATCAATAGATGCGCCAACATGATAGTAGAATATAGTATGTTCCAATATTAGTTTGGCAATCATGCAATCAACAAGAATATGAAGAACAAGCCAACAGAATATTCATGAGCAAAATAGGAAAGGTATATCTATTGAATCTCCCAAAAAAACCAAATCATGTATACAAATGCAAACCCCAAGTTAATTAACTTCCCCCCGAGCATTGAACCCAAGTATTTCATTGTATTCAATGCCCTTGGGGAAAAAATAAGGAGAAGAGAAACAAACTGGAGAGCAAGGTTATTCCCTTTCTCTCTCTACCTAGTTTTGAAGATTAGAATTGATGTGGTATTCCCAGTCAATCAAATGGTTGATGATCATCGTTGGTAAGTGTGAATCCTGCAAGAAAGATCCCAAAAGTGATTTTGGGGAAGAGGCTCCGATGATAAAGTTCATTCTTTTCCTTAGAGAACTGGTATTTCTCATTTTAGTGTCACTTACCTCAATCAATGTTGTTTTACACCGATAACCCCCACCCCCCCCCTCATCAATGAAGTCTATGAGAGACGAGGCGATGATTGTGTTTGTTGAATGTGTGCAGACTGTTCTTATGTTTATTCCCTAAGCTGTAATAACGCGTTCGTCATTATAGCAACTTATATTGTCTTCGCGAAGTGTTGCATGCTTCTTGGATTTAATTACGATTTTGTTGAAATTTATAATTTTTTTAATTTTAATTTGAATTCAGACTCCGAGTGTATGACTTTTGATAAGCTTAGTTGTTGCGATATTTTTTTCACTAAGTTGAGATTCTCTCCTCGTTATTCGATATGCTGTTCAATTTTTCTCACCTTCTGTTATCTTCTCTTCCCATATAAGTGCTTCGAATTTAATGACTTAACTTTGTCATTGTTCAGTGTATCGCCTTCTCGTATTTTGTAGAAGCTAACTTACTTCTTGTCAGATATCCATCATTATGTTCCCACATAATTTGACTCCTCATTTTTTAGGTTTCTATGTCGTAATTTAAATACTAAGCTTTATTGTTCGTCAAATGTTTAAGTCTTTCATTTTCCTCTTCCTTTTTTATTGCTCTTGTGCATCCTCATTCTCCGCCATCTCCACTGATAAGTTTCTCTAACTTTCACTCTTCTTGCCCTTTTTCAAACGTGTTTCTCAACTGTAAATCTATTTGGAGTCTCTGTTCTATCATATTTGTTGTTCACTTTTTATATGGAAGCTCTTTGATTGTGTATTCCGACGTGTATCCTGTGTTTCTTTTTTTGAATTTTGCCGGTTCATATTGTCTGTGTTTTGTGGCCTTAATTGATAGGATCTTCCTCTCCAATTTTAGAAGCCATTACTGCCCAAATGCCTACCCCTAATCTTACCGATTCTCTCATAGAATATGTCCAGGTTGATGGTTTTAACTCTAGGGAGGATTATAATCATCCCACTGGTTCTTCCTCCATTAATTGCATTTTGTCCGTCGAATATTTAGAATATTTAAAAGTTAATTTTCCTTTAGTGTCTTTGCTTGAGCTCAAAGCTCCTCTTATTTATGAAAGTGTTTGCACTCCTCCTGTTGGTTATATATCCTGCTATTTAGATTATATCAAATTTGGCCTTGCTTTTCTTCTTTCCCAACACGCTATAGATTTACTTCTATCTTATCGCATCACGTTGTCTCAATTTCATCCTAATGGTATTATGATCATCATGGGTTTTCACTATGTGTGTACTCAAGTTAATGTCCCTTTTTTAGTTAACTTATTATGTAGCTTGTATCAGCTTCGTAAGGCAAAAAAATCATCTGACGAATTCACTTTTTATCATGTCATTCTCAGTGTTGAGTTCATTAGTGGGTTTCCTATTGATTGTAGTTTGTGCCGCAAAAAAACTTCTTTTATGTAAAACCAATCTCGAGTGTGAGCATATCCTTCCAGCTTGGAACTATAATGTTCCTAAGTGTAAGCTTCCCCGGCCTAGTTTTCGTCTTAATTCTAACTCCGAGGTTGACTTAAAACTCAGCAAACACTCAATAGGTGATATGCTTCAGTATTCATGCACTAACCATTGCATTCAGCGTAATAATTGGCATGTTATACATGTTGGATTGCTAGTATTAGGTTAGTTTATGTGATAAGGGGTTTCGACGGCCATGTTTGTCTTTCTTGTCTAAATCCCATGTTTTGTAGATTTAATTGGTACTGATGGACACCTTGTATCCACGGGTACCTAGATCTTCCTTTGTGATCATCCTTAGTAGGTCGATCATGGGTACTTTTCATCACATTCTATGTTGAAGGTCGTTCGTAAGGACGGTAGAAGATATCGAAGGTCATTCACATTAGAATGGTAGTAAATGAAGGCCACAGATATTACATCGTGATAGTAGAAAGATGGAGAAAAAATAGGTGGCATTGAAGTTCAAAACGACCAAGGAAGAAATGGAGAAATGTGGTCCGAGAGCTGCATCAAGCCTTGGGAGAGATCCAAGAAGAATTAGCCTCTGAGCTTGATTCCATTGAATTCTTCTTCTCCAAAGCCATAAAATCAACTATAAGAACTCTCAAAATGGACCAAAGGTTCAATTGGTCAAAGCATCAACGAGTCAGCATTGATCGCTCATGGCTGGCACCAAACAAGACATCATAGGCCAGTGCCAAGCCTCGCGGCCCGCACCAAGGGTCTCTAGCACGAGTCGTGCCAAAACCTGACACGGGTCATGCACTCCTACAGGTCATGTGCTCAAGTGCCTATTTTCACTTCAAAATGGCTAAATATGGGTGTGGACCATCCCATTTTACACGTCCCGCGTTGTTCCAAGCGTAAAATGTATAAACCAGCTAGCGGGATGTGAAGAGTTGAGCAGCCCATACCAAAAGAATAGGAAAATTGAAAATTATGATGACGGCCCGTGCGAAACAATACAGATCGTGGATCAGAAGTGCAAAAATGACTCACCTGATGACGGGCGCGTCAGACGATGCAGACCACGCCCAGCATGGCCTGCACCAGATTCTATGCCCCACGCTAGGGATGCAAATGGGCAGTGCCAGATCCTGCACATCGTGCCAGCACAAGGCAAACAACCCGTGCCAGATCTGGCACCCCGTGCTGGCATGAGCTATACGAATTGCGTGGACTGCGCCATCCGCGGCGGCCCGTGCCAGTGGCGGATGACTAAGGTTTTTTTACATATTTTGGCCTATTTTTAGGCCCAATCCTCTACTACTATAAATAGAGCCTTAGTCTACTAGGGTAAAAGATCATCTTCTTTTCACTTTTTAGATTTTGGAGAGCAACTTAGAGAGAGAAACACTCTCTCTTCTCATAAGGTTCTTTCTCTCTTCTTTTTTTTTTGTTTTTCTATATCCCTAAGCCGTGTAATTAAATTAAACACTTGAATTATGTGTCAAGGGAGTAGTTTCTATAGCTTGGGGTTAATATTATTCATGTTTCGATTAATGCTCTTTTGAGATTTTTAGTTCATCCAAATTTATGTGCTTGTAATATTATGATGGTTTGTTCTTGAATGTTATAATTGCATGAATAATACACTCCACTAGCACACACACTAGTTAATATTCATATTGGTGCAAATATTGATATCCCTTGAAAGAGAAATCTGGATGTGATATGGGTAGCAGGGTTCGGGTCCACGTGGGTGTTTGTACGTGGGTCTTTTCTGAGTTTTTCTGTTACGATGACAGCACACCAATCTTAGCTGACGAGTTGGTCTGAACGGTTACGGGTAGAGATAGAAAATAGTAGAAAACTAGGGTTTTAAAAGGTCCTAGTGTCATCGATAAGGTGCCTACTTATCTTTGCCTCGTTTATAGGCTTAGGGAGTAGAGAATCCGCGGTGTAGTGCCAGGGACGTAAGGGAGAAAGAGACCTACAACAACGGTCGGACCTTGTTGTACTCCCCTAATTATGGAGGTAGTGCCAATGAAGATTGCAAGAGCACCTTATGTGATATGTATGGGGAAGCATTGGCCATCGACCACACCACATGTTATGAGAACTATATTAGGTTATTCATGACTTACATGTGAATTAATCGAGGATAGAAACATTTAATCAACCATGTTGCACAAATATTTCCTAAGTGTCTAGCTATATAGTTTATTTGATTTTTACTTTCATGTCCTTGGTTGTTAATTCAAAAACCAATCCCCCCTCTAATTTTACCGCATTATCTATTCCTAGCAACACTGACAGATTGACAACCGGGCGTGGTTGTGTTTAATTGACTATTAGACCCTAGCATCTCTATGGAAATACCCTTTGATTGCCACTAACTACCCTAGAGGTAGCATATTAGTGAGTTGGGTGCAGAAGTATAAATTTAAATTTAACCTATCAGCATGTGCCCACACTCGGGTTAATTAGCTCCAATTGACGACCCTGTGTGGAGGTGGATCAGTAGGTCTTTGCCGTGCTGAATCTGAGAGTGAAGGTGTTTGTTTTTTGTTATCTTATTGTTTCACTATGTCATATGTGTTATTTTCAGCCCTTGTTTTTCCCATTGCTCAGATATGTTTGCGTGTTCGCCTGGCTTATGTTGTATGTTATATTGTAGATATGGATCTAGTCAGTCGTCCCGCACACAGATCATTTATTTCTGATGATGAAGCTAAATAGATGGAAACCCTGCCTATCCAAATGCATGGTGCTGTTGGTGGTGATGTTTCTCCGGAGAATATTACTCATGCCACTTCTCAGTTAGTGTCCATTAAAGGTAACAGACCTGAAGAGGAGGAGGTATTTGTGGTTGACGCTTCTGCTACTACTAAGGAAAGAAGGAGAAAGAAATAAGTTAGTGGTTCGTCGACTGCCTTGGGGCCCCCTGAGAATAGAAGACACACTAGTTAGTCTCATTCTAATCCCCTAATGTGAAGCAATAATCTGTTGATAAAAGGGACAATTGCTTCCACTCTTTCTAAACTCTCTCTTCACAAATTGATGGTTATGGTATGTACATTATAGCATTGAATGGTGTTTGTCTTATTTTAGGTATCCTCTTATTGCAATTTCTAATAGTTGTATTTATTTGTGTCTTCCTCTGGCGACGTTATAAGATTGGTGAGAGTCTCCAGCTTGCTAGTGAACGGGTTATTAAATTTTCCAAGGAGGATGGTTCGCTTGCTTGGGATGGTCCTGAACACTTTATCCTTAGAGATAGGAAAATATTTTTGTATGAGATTCTACCTTCATTAACGTAGTTGAACGACCTTAATTCCATTTTTCTATCCTAAATTCTATCTTTTAGTAGTCTTCCTATTTTGAAGTAGACATTTAACACCGTTATCCAGTTTGTTTCTTCTGTCTGGTCTGATGACACAGTTGTTATTATCGTACTTCTAACTGGTATGATCTCTATATTGACATCGTTCTCTCTAAAAAATGAATATAAACTAATCGTCGCCAGTTTACTTAAGGCATTTTTCTTGGTATTTTTTGTCTGTGGTACATGTTGAATGTCAAAGTATTCAATTTGGCCCCTAAGTTCGCGAACTTTCCTAAAATACTTTATCAATTGCTCCTCCCGAACCTCAAAATCTCCACGAACTTGTTGGACCACTATATGTGAATCACTAAAGCACTTAAAGCTCTTAACCTTCATCCTGATTGTAAGATCCAAACCATGTATTCGTGCTTCACATTCAGCTTCGTAGTTTGTGAGTGGGAAGTTGAAACAAAGAAAATATCTATGTTCTCCTCCATCTGGATTAACTAATAGCAATCCTGCACCATGTCCTTTTTTGTTGGACGCTCCATCAACGAACAATTTCCATGTGATGTTCGTACACTTTGATTTCTCTTGGTCTATTCCAAGGTTATCTGGTGTACCAGCCTCTTGTGCATTTGTGCTTATCATTACTGCTATGAAATCTGCTAAGGCTAGCGCCTTAATTGCAGTTTACAGCTGAAACTAGATCTCATGCTGTCCCAATTCAAGAGCCCATTTAGTCATTCTTCTGGACGATTCTATCTTTGTAAAAATATTTTCAATTGGGTGTTGAGTATATACAACTACGTTGGGACTTTGAAAGTAGCTTCGTAACCTCCTTGTTGAGTAGACTAGTGCAAGAGTAAATCTTCAATCGGAAAGTATGACATTTTTGTGCTTTTCAATATCATGTTGATGTAGTATACCAGATATATGTGCCCTTCTTGATGAACCAAGACTGAACTCGCAGCTTTTCTTCAAATTTCCAGGTACAAGTATAGAGTCTTTTCAGGTAATGGTGCCTTTGACGTTGGCAACACTTGGTTGTTTTTTTAATGACTTGTATGCTTTCTGACTTTCCTCATTCCAGTTAAATTTCTTAGCTTTTTTAAGGATGTTGAACAGTGGGAAATATTTTTCCATATCTTTGGAGATGAATCTGCTAAGCAATGCTAGGGATCCCATCAACACCTGCACTTCTTTAACTGTTCCTAGTTGAGGTAGGCCGATTATTGCCAGTATCTTTTCTAGATTAGCTTCAATCCCTTTGGAGGATACTTTAAACCCCAAAAAATTTCCTGCACCCACTCCAATTATGCACTTCTTGGGGTTGAGTTTCATACCAATCGCACTTAGTGTATCTAGGGTTTCTTTTAAATTCTGCGCGAACTGGCACATGTTTTTTTGCTTTTAATCACAATGTTCTCAAGATATGCTTCCATATTTCATCCTATTTGACTGCAAAATTGTGTGTCAACTACACTTTGATATGTTTCTCTGGTGTTCTTCATTCTGAATGGAATCTTCACATAGCAAAACACTCCAAAGCTAGTTATGAAAGCTGTATTTTCCACATCTTCTGGATTCATTAGTATCTGGTGGTATCCTTTGTACGCATCCAAGAATGTTAGGACTTCGTAGCCTGATATTGCTTCCACCAACTGATCAATTTTAGGTAATGGATAGCAGCCTTTTGGACATGCTTTGTTTAAATCACTAAAGTCTATGCACATCTTCCGTCTTGCTTTTGCTTTCTTTACCACCACTGGATTTACCAACCACTTCAGATAAAATACTTCCTTAAGGATATTGGCATGGAGCTACGCTCTAACCTCCTCTTAAATTTCTTTCTATCTATCACTGGCGAAGCTTCGTTGTTTTTGCTTTATTGGCTTGATCGACTCACCAATATTTAGGGAGTGGGTAGATATGTTTGTATTGACTCCTCCCATGTTCTACACAGTCCACGCAAATGTATCTTTGTGAGTTCATAGAATTTCTTTCACTTTTTCTTTTACTTTGCTTGGACGATATTTTCCTAGCTTGATACTTGGAAGTGTCCTCCTCGTCCAGAATGACAATTTTTGTTTCCTCTTCGAGATCAACTTGAGGTTCCACTTTATTGAGCAAGCTTTATCCGAGATGGTACTGACCATTTTTGTTTGTTCAACACTGCTTCCTACCCTCATTGCAATAACCATGCACTACCTAGTTCTTTGCTAATTTCCTCGTATCTTTGCAATCCTTATTGGAGCTGGAAACTTCATTACTAAGTTATATGGGGGACCATATCGCCTTCGCTATGTTCATCCATGGCCTACCAATGATGGCGTTGAAAGGGCTTTGAGCCTTAATGACAACAAAGTAACACATGACATTGCAATTTTTGTTATTCTCACCTGTGGTAATTGGTAGTTGTATGCTTCCTAAAGATGTCTCTGCTCATCCAGTAAAGACTACAAGAAAGGATGTATACTTCTTCAAATCAGTTCCCTTATAACCGAGTTTTTCAAAGAAATCAAGGAATAAAATCTCGACGACACTCCCATCATCAACAAATACTCTGTGAACTATTGCATTTCTAGTCTTAGCGATAATAACTATCGGGTCATTATGAGCCAAAGCGTTGGGAACTGCGTATTTCTCACTAAGTCTTTTGACAGTTATTGTTTCATCATAGTAAAGTCTTTCTACAAAGTATCTAGCCCTAGCTTTCCAGGTGTTGTAGACGGAGCTTTAGTCGATCTATGGATTGATTTAATTACTTTCTTTAGGGCATCATTTACCAAGTCTTCTTCATAATCCACTACTACTGTCATTTTCTTATTCTTGCTCTGCATGTTCACTGCACCTTAGTTTTTTGCCATGGAGTGTCCCATCTTGTTGGCTTTGTTGTAACGGTTTCCTCCATCCTCCTTCTATATGCCTTTTCAAGTCTCTATAGTATTCGACGGCTTACCTGTGGTCTTTGTGAAATATGCAATAGTATTCCCTAGACTGCTTATGGTGATGCCATCATTGGCACAGGTTTGCGAAACAACTCCCTATTTTCCTACCAAACTTCCTTTCGCAACTTTGTCAAGAGAGCATCTTGAAATGGTGTCAATTGCGCTCCCAATTCTTTTCCCCTGAATGGGATATTCCCTTTTCCATTTTTAACAAAACTTCTTTGTGGATCTTCCATTATCCTTTCAGCTCGCTCACACTCTATTTTTTTTGTTGTTTTCTTCTTCACTTTGTACATGTTTTTCAGTCATCTTCTGCAATTCTCTTGGGTTCTCAGGCATATTCTTAGTATGTTACTTGTAGAAATCTCCTGATTCCATTCCTCTCGTGAATGTGCCTAGTGACGATTAAAATGATATATTGGATACTTGCAAACTTTCAGCAACAAACCTGTTTTCATATTCTGTGAGGCTCTCATCACTTTGCTAGGCTATGTTGTTTAAGTCAGTTATTGTTTTGGTAAATTTCTGTTTCTAATAGAAGTGCCCAAAAAATAGGTGTGATACTTGCACCCAAGACTGAATACTTCCACTTGGTAGATCTTCATACCATGTAATCATTCTTCCCGATGAAAGAATAGGGAAAGTTTTGCATACTAGTTTGATTTCCGCATTGCAAAATCACATACTATTGTGATAGAAATGTAATAATTTTTTGGGTCTGTTGCACCATCATAGATTTTTACATGCAACGATAGTTTGAATTCTTTTGGCATTTTGAAATTGCGAAGATGTTGTGCTAACGGTGACCGGTCTGTATCATCCTCTACCACTATATCCCTTAACTCGTCTTCCTAGTTAAGGCTCTCGTGCCTATGAATTACTTAATTATTTATATTTAAGGATTTTGGATTGATCATGGTTGGAACTTGTTATACAGATGCTCTCTATTTGCTTCTAAGAAAGCTGTGAAAGCTCTCCCCTTTTTTTCTTGATTTGTATTGAGAGATTCAGTTTCCACTTCGTCCCCATCTGTATCTTCTTTGTTATGCTCCCATTCTTTACTGGGAGCATATTCTTGATCTTGAATGGGGTGTATATCTTGATTATGTACAGACGTTCATTCATATGTATGATCATTCTAGCTTCTCTCATATCTGGTAAAAACCATGGTTATCCTGAAGGGAATAAAGAACTCAAAATAATTATCCATCCCCACAGAAAGTGCCAATAATGTGGTATTCTCAGTCAAGCAAATGGCTAATGATTACCGTTGGTAAATGTGAATCCTGCAAGAAAGGTACCGGAAGTGATTTTAGGGAAAAGGCTCTGACGATTATGTCAGTTCTTTTCCTTAGAGAATTGCCATTTCTCACTTTAGTGTCACTTATCTCAATCAATGTTACTCTTCTTGTATTTATAGTTGTCTGCAATTATGGCTCCATATTACTAGGTTTTAGATAGTGGATTAAATTACGGTTGCTATAAGTCCGGTTTGTGCCTGAGTCTTGGATGTGACTCAGTATTTCTTGGCTCGTGGACAAATCTTCTCAGATATGACTCCGCATTTCTCAGTTCATGACTGAGTCTTCTTAAGCCTGACTTCATCTTTCTCAATTCGTGGTTGAATCTTAGACTGGGCCTAAGGGCCAAAAGTCTTTGGTTTATGGCCTAGGTACACACCAAGAGTAATTAGCCAAGCTTAAATGCTAGTAAAAACAGGCTCCTATATATAGTAGTGGGGGAATGGGACTAGAAAAAGCCCAAAATGAGGCCAAAATGGTTGTTTTCCAGCTCTGGCACGAGTTGTGCCAGCTGATCAGAACCGTTTGTTGGGGCTTGGTCCTCGGTTTTCTGATTATTCACGCCCACGTTGTTTACCCTGAGTCATCGGCTGGGAGTGTTGTCTCGATCAGTTGAACAACACGGGCCGTGTGAGTCTTTGAGGACCATCGTTCATGTGCTTAATTTTCAAGTCCAAATGATGCGACGCATGTGGATCTTTGTGGGCTATCAGCTAGGAGTAGATTTTTTGAGCAAAATGATGGCATGGGCATGTGTAACGTCACACCCCATCGGCTGGTCTTTGAATATCGAGTTGAAATGACACGGGGCCATTTTGCAGGGAACGACATGCATCCATACTTAGCCACACAAGGGTTTGAGGTGGCACGGGCCGTGTTGGAATTGGCTACTCATACAAAGAGGTGGTGGACAGGTCGTGCTGGATTGCGTGCCTCGTGCCAAGAGGCTGTGGCACGTCTGTGTTGCCTAGCAAAACCCATGCTAATGGCCTCTAGCATGGCCATGTCAGCTGCCACGCCCCGTATTGGCTAATTCGATCTTTCCTTGTCCTGAAGAGTTGAACTTTAACTCCACTCTTTTTCCATCTTCTCTCCATCTTCTACCACTTTTTGACTTTTGTCCTTCTGTCCACTACCACCCATTTGGATGGCTTTCTAATATCTACTGCCACTCTTTCAGATGGTCTTCTACAAAATAATGACAAAATACTCACGAGCAACCTACTAGTAAGCTCATAAAAGAAGATCTAGGTGCTTATGAATACAAATTATCCATTAGTTCCAATTAAATCTACAAAACTCAGGATTTAGATAAGAAAACCAACAATGGTCATCCAAACCCTTTGTCACTTAAACCTAACTAAAACTAGCACTCGACCAAACAAAACATAATAACAAATGTGTCAAATGCATTAGTTAATGCATGCTTAAAGGTGCAGATTAATCAACGTATATAAGAAATTTATAATTTGAAATGCTCGAGACACTGCATCATGATTGTAATGACCCAGCATTGTCAAAGTCTTTCGAATGTAGCTATTGTGCATGATGTGGATGGGCCAGTAGGAGCAGATCCAGGTTTTGCCGTGGGAGCTGGTGATTGCAACGTTGGAATTAAGCCAGTGCATCATCATCATTTTCCTCATCATCATTTTCCTCATCTTCTTTATTTTTACATGTATTCTCGAGCTTCTGCTGCTGCTGCTACTGCTCCAGGGAGATTCCGAGCCCGAACAGTCGTGGCTACTTTCTGTAGTAGAGGAACGACATAGTAGGCTTCAATGGTGACCCCATTGGAGATTTGGAAACTAAACTTTGGAAGTATTTGGCTCGTTTAATTCTGCACAATACCATGCAAGTTTCAAAAAAAATGGCATGCTCGATGCTTGCACGTGAAATTATAAGTTAACCATTTGAATGTACCATGCATGCAAAACAATATAACTATATAACAATAGAAAAATGAAAATGAGACAAAAGTTTCAACTTCACCAAGATCATTGTATACACTATCTTCACCATCTGATGAACCTGAGGACTAATAATCTTTCAAAGGTAAATTTTTAAATGTCTCACCAACTACAACTTCCTTTCACATTAAAATACATAAGTTTAGATACACCATTTATTATGTCTAATAGTTATTGTATAACGTACATAAGTATTTTCTAATTTGAAATAATCGAGGCATTGCATCATAGTTGCAATGACTCAGTGTTTCCGAAGTCTTCTAGCTACAACTCCTGTGCTTGATGTGGATGGGCAAGCAAGAGCGTATCCAGGTTCTGCCAGAGGGAGCTGTCGGCTACCAAAGTGAAATTGAGCTAGTTCATCATCAGCCTTTTCCTCTTTTCCTTTATTCTGCAAATCGGGAGCGAGGCATTTCACCTCGAGCTCCTGCTGCTAGTGCCCTGGAAGATTCCGTGCCCAAACAGTCGTGGATCCTTGTAACGGTAGTGCTTACAGGCATCCAAAGTGAGTGACGTTAACGTGTTAGCGGCAAAAGTACGACATAGTAGGCTTCGGTAGTTGCGCCACTGGAGATTAGGAAACTAAAACTTTGGAATTGGCTCGCTCAATTATTGCTCAAGACCATGCAAGTTATATGAAATTGCATGCTCAATGCTTGCACATGAAATTATAAGTTAATTAACAATTTAAATACCCCATGCATGCAAAACAATATTACTATATGACAATAGACAAATAAAAAATGCGACAAAATTTTCATCTTCACCAAGATCATCGTATGCACCGTCTTCACCATCCGATGAACTGGAGGACTAATAATCTTCCAATGGTAAATTTTTGAATTCCTCACCATCTACAACGTTCTTTCACATATAGATACTTCAGTTTGGAGCAACCATTCATTATGTCTAAAATTTATTGTATCAACATACATAAGCATTTTCTAATTTTAGATGCTCGACAAACTGTATCATGATTGGAATAACTTGGCATTGCCGAGGTCTTCTGACTGCAGCTGCTTTTTGTGATGTGGATGGGCCAGCACAAGCTGATCCAGGTTCTGCTAGAGGGAGATGTCAGCAGCCACGGTGGAATTTAGCCAATGCATCATCAGCCTTTTCCTTTTCTCCTTTATTTCTGCATGTAATACGGCGAGATGGTTCATCTTGAGCTCCTACTGCTAGTGCTCTAGGGCGATGTCATCCCCGAACCTTCGTGGCTCCTTGCCATGGTAGTGCTTCCTAGCGTCCGACCAGACGTGAGTGACATCTTCGTGTTAGCGGCAGAGGTTCGACATAGTAAGCTTCGATGGTGATGCCATTAGATATTTATAATATTATGAATACTAAAACTTTATTAATTTAATTCATTTCATTTCGACTTAGTTTGGTTCAATTTATTTTAAGTTATTTAATTTCAGTTTATTTTTAAACTTTTATTTTTAAAGGAGTAGACTATAACATATAAAACATATTTACACATGTACACTCAAATTTAGTCATGTTCAATTTAGTCGTACATTCTATTCTATATGCACACAAGTAATGAATGAAGAACAAATTTTAAGTAGAAGAAAATTAGATATATTTGGGCCCTTAAAGTGTACAAACTCATGATTATTAATAAGGGAGAAGTAATCAATTTTTACAAAGAGACGGTTGTTGTAGGAATACGAAAACAAGAAACTTACCTTCCAATTTTCACCTTGGTGGAAATTGGAAGGAAGTTAAGTAGAGCCTGGAGCTCACCTAGAGTGTTTGAATTCAGTGAAAAAACTGGTTGGGGAGGAAATAGAATAAGGATAAAATTAATGGTCGATGAGTTCAAGGGAAATAAAGCAAAACTTCAAGTGAAGTTAGCCGTGTTTGCTTCTGAATGGCGTTATTTTGAACTATTATGGAGTATGAGTAAATACTTAAGTTGTGTCAACGCCTTTGTTTGAAGGACAAGCCGTCGGCTTCAAGAATCTGGAAAGATGAAGATGATAGAAAGATTATTGGAAGTTGAAAATTTTCATCATGATCTAGATTCAATTTTAATCTTGAAGTTCAAGGTCAAGTAAAGGTTTATCAATAAAAACACTACATCAACCAATTTACACATGTACAGGAAATGTGTCGCCCCCAATTGGGCATTAATCTGGCAGATAGACTCAACATTTACTCACCACATTTCAAAGAATTACAAAAACTTAACATTAGAAAAATGCATTCAATTTAGATTGCATATTGAGCATGCAGGGGGGGAAAATTGGCACGCTCAATGGTTGCACAAGATATTTCATTGTGGGATGGAGAGAGTATAAAATATGTTTTGTCTATTGTACAAAATCATTTTTAACTTTTGAAATGTTAAAAACAAAAACTAAAAGAAGGATCAACTCAGCTTTAAAGATGGCAAAGATCCCAAGTAAAAAAGATCAAAAGTTCATGCAACCATCATTCTACAAAATAATCTTCCACCCCTCAGACATGGAGATAGTGGTTAATAAGTATTGTTTAATATACTTTGTAATTATATACAACGTAAAAGTTTTGGTCATGTTATTTTCTCGTGTTATATCTAAATAAATCTCTTTGATTTAATTGAAACTCAGATGACCCCTGAGGAGTTTTGGATAAAGACAAAAGGTACCCTGTTCCCCAACCCGATAGCTTTTACATGCTCTTCTGGCTAAGAGAAATGTTAGCTGGTTGAAATATCATATCACGGGAATGAAAAAGTATATTGAGAACATGGTTGGAAAACGTTTTATATCGATAACGATTCGCTTGAGGATAACATTTTACTTTTCACATATTTTAACGATGCAAGTGGAGATCTTTTGATATGGTGATGGAATAACTTCCCCGCAACCACAACACATTGGTATGTTGCAATAATTGTTTAAAAAAACATGTGTTTTTGCATAATAATGAATGAGGCTCAACATTTATCCACCGGAATTCAAAGAAAAAACATAACCTTAACATAAGAAAAACTGGATTGGCTTAAAATGCATACGGATAATGCAAGGGAAAATTTTGGCCCGCTCAATGCTTGCAAAATACTGTGAAAATTAGAAAAAAAAAATTGGCATGCTCAATGCTTTCACATGAAATTATAAGTTAACCATTTGAATGCACCATGCATGCACAACAATATTACTATATAACAGTAGAAAATAAACAATAAGACAAAAGTTTCATCTCACCCAAGAACATCGTATGCATCGTCCTCACCATTTGATTAACATGAGGACTAATAATCTTTCAAAGGTAAATTTTTGAAAGCCTCGCAAATTAGAATGTCCTTTCACATTCAAATACTTATATTTGAAGCAACAATTTATTATGCCTAACACTTACTATATCAACGTGCATATGCATATTCTAATTAGAGATGCTCAAGACACTACATCATGGTTGCAATGAATCGGCATCACCGAGGTCTTCTGGCCGCAACTGCTTTGCGTGATGTGGATGGGCCAATAGGAGCTGATCCAGGTTCTGCCAGAGGAAGCTATCGGCGGCCATGATGGAATTCATCTAGTGCATCATCAGCCTTTTCCTCTTCTCCTTTATTTCAGCATGTAAGGCAGCGAGGCAGTTCAGCTTGAGCTCCTGCTTCTAGTGCTCCGAGGTGATGCCGTGCCCGAGCAGTCATGGCTCCTTGTCGTGGTAAAAGTTCTAGGTGTCCGACTTGAGTGACGTCGTCATGTTAGCAGAAAAGGTATAGCATTGTAGGCTTTGGTGGTGGCTCCATTGAGATTTGGAAACTAAAATTTGGAAATATTTGGTTTGCTCAATGCTAGCACAATACCGTGCAAGTTTTTAAAATAGCATGCTCAATGCTTGCACATGAAATTATAAGTTAACCATTTGAATATGCCATGCATTCATAACAGTATTACTGTATAAGATTAGAAAAACAAAAAATGAGACAAAAGTTTCAACTTCATCAAGATCATCGCATGCACCGTCTTCACCATTTGACGAACCTGAGGACTAATAATATTCCAAAGGTAAATTTTTTAATGCCTCACCCACTAAAACATCCTTTCACATTTAAATATTAAATTTTGGAGCAACCATTTACTATGTCTAACATTTATTGTATCAATGTACATAAGCATTTTCTAGTTCGAAATGCTCGAGACACAACATTATGGTTACAATGACTCAGCGTTGCCAAAGTCTTCAGGCTACGACTGTTATTTGTGATGTGGATGAGCCAGCAGAAGCTGATCCAGGTTTTGCCGAAAGGTGCTTCCGGCTGCCACGGTGGAATTGAGCCAGTGCATCATCAGCCTTTACCTCTTTTTATGTATTTTTGCATGTACGGCGGTGAGGCAGTTTAACTCGAGCTCCTGCTGCTAGGGCTCCAGGGAGATTCTGTTCTCGCACAGCCTTGGCTCCTTGCCGCGGTAGTGCTTCCGGGCGTCCAAATTGAGTGACATCATCATGTTTGCGGCAAAGTTATGACATAGTAGGCTTCGGTGGTGGCGCCATTAGAGATTAGGAAACTTAAACTTAGGAAATATTTTTTTCTCACTCAATTCTCTCAATACTGTGCAAGATTAAAAACAATTGGCTTGTTCGATTCTTGCACGTGAAATTATAAGTTAACCATTTGAATGCACCATGCATGCACAACAATATTACTATATAACACTAGAAAAATAAAAAAAATTGACAAAAGTTTCACCTTCACCAAGATCATCGTATGCACCGACTTCACCTTCCGGTGAACGTGAGGACTAATAATATTTAAATGGTAAATTTTTTAATGCCTCGCCAACTACAACGCCCTTAAACATACAAAGACATAAGTTTGGTGAAACCATTATTTATGTATAAAATTTATTTTATCAACATACATAAGCATTTTCTAATTCGAGATGCTCGAGACACTGCATCATGGTCGCAATAACTCAGCGTCGCCGAGGTCTTTTGGCTGCAGCTACTTTGCGTGATGTTCGTGGACCACCACGAGCTGATCCAGGTTCTTCCAGAGGGAGTTGCAGCGGCCACAGTGGAATTTATCCAGTGCATCATCAGCCTTTTCCTCTTATCTTTCATTTCCGGATGTACAGCACCAAGGAAGTTCAGCTCGAGCTCTTACTGCTAGTGCTCCAGAGATATTCTGTGCCTGAACACCCGCGGCTTCTTGCTATGGTAACACTTCTGAGCGTCCAACTTGAGTGACCTCTTTGTGTTAGCTGCAGAGGTACAACATAGTAAGCTTTGGTGGTTGCGCCACTGGAGATTAGGAAACTAAAATTTTGGAAATATTTGGCTCACCCAATTCTTGCGCACCGTTCAAGTTTAAAAAATTAGCATGCTTGATGCTTGCAAGTGAAATTATAAGTTAACCATTTGAATGCACCATACCATACGTGCATTACTGCATAACAATAGAAAAATAAAAAATGTGACAAAAGATTCATCTTCACCAAGATTATCGTATGCACCGTCTTCACCATCTGATGAACATGAGGACCAGTAATCTTTCAGTGGTAAATTTTTGAATGCCTCACCAACTGCAACATCCTTTTACATACAAATACTAAAGTTTGGAGTAACCATTCATTATGTCTAAAACATTATTGTATCAACGTACATAAGCATTTTCTAATTCGAGGTGATCGAGACACTGCATCATGGTTGCAATGAGTTGGCTTCGCCAAGTTCTTCTGGCTACAATTGCTTCACGTGATGTGGATGGGCCAGCACTAGCTGGTCCAGGTTTTGCCAGAGGGAGCTGCCAACGGCCACGGTGGAATATATCTAGTGCATCATCAGCCTTTCCTCTTCTCCTTTATTTCTACCTGTACTGCAACGAGGCAGTACATCTCGAGCTCCTGCTGCTAGTGCTTCAGGGCAATGTTGTGCCAGAACAGCCGTGACTCCTTGCCTCGATTGTGCTTCCTGACGTCCGATGTGAGTAATGTCTAGGGATAATCAAGGATCTAGGACCCGACTCAAACCCATAGGGTCTAGATCTATCGAGTCGGGTATGGGTCAGAAAATTTAGACCTATCAGGTTCAAGTCCAGGTATGAGTCTAGATTTTAAAAATGGGAACGGGCCCAGCTAAAATATTAAGACCCAAACCCAACCCGTAAACCCATATTACCCAAACTTTGTATTTTTATTTTTAATTAAAGGAATAATCTGTATTGTATTTTTTTTCTTGAAGAATTAATTCATGTCCATATTGAATATGAATTATTTTTATTTAAGATAATGCATATTTTATTTAGTGAAGAAAACAAATTAGAAAGTCAGACCCATTTTGGACCCAAGACCCGTTAAGACCCATTAGGTTTAGGCATAGATCTAAGATTTTCAGACCCTACGGGTCCGGGTCGGATTCGGGTCTAACTAAATTCTTTTAGGGTTGGGTCTGGGTCTTATAGGGCCCAACCCAAACCCGGCCGATGATCATCCCTAGTGATGTCGTCGTGTTAGCGGCAGAGGCAAGGCATAGTAGGCTTCGATGGTAATATTATGAAAACTAAAACTTTATTTATTCATTTGATTTCAACATAGTTTAATTCAGTTCATTTAATTTCAAATTATTTTAGTTCAATTTATTTCAATCTATTTAATTTCATATTATTTTTTAAATTTATTTTTTAAAAGACTAAACTATAACATATACAACATATTTGGACATATACACTCAAATTTAGTCATGTTCAATTTAGTCGTACATTTTATTCTATATGCACACATGTAATGACTGAAGAATGAATTTTAAGTAGAAGAATATTAGATATATTCGGCTCCTTAAAGTGTGCACACTCATGACTATTGATAAGGGAGAAGAAACCAATTTGCAAATGGTTGTTGTGGGAATACAAAAACAAGAAACTTAACAAATCAATTTTCACCCTGGTGGAAATTGGAAGGAAGTTGAGCAGAGCCTGGAGCTTACCTAGAGTGTTTGAATTTAGTGAAAAAACCGGCGGGGAAAGAAACAAAATAAGGAGAAAATTAACTGTCGAAGAGTTCAAGGAAGATGAAGCTTTTTCTTTTTGAAAAATCATTCATTCCAAGATTCTGGGAAAAATGCCAAACAGTAATTACAATAACTAGAATTGACATCCAACCTCACTAGCCTCTAGAAATAACCAATATGTTGTTAGGATATTTAAATTATATGTTAACCAGACTGATCGTCTGTACTATTACTAATCAGAGATCCAATAAAAATGGTAACATCGCCCTCAGGGATATTAACTAGCTTCTCACAAAAATCATGACCACTTGGCAGAAAGGAGCGTATCACGCATCAATATCGTTGCGCCAAACAGGGATCTTCTGCAACCGTAACACCACTTGATCCCACCATGATCTATGTTCAAACTGTAAACACATTAAAAAATACAGATCTGGCAAACCCAAACTAAAACCCAAAAATAAAACTACAAATAAAATTGCGAACACAAGATATGAACGAAGAGATCGAGAACAATACATCAACGTAAACAACTAAATCAAGTTATGATCATGAACAAAACGATCTAATCGATCAGGTTGAAGAACAAAACTAATTTGTGGAGATAAATCTCACACTTATTCAATAACTAAACAAGAATTAAAATAAACTGTTGTTCCTCATCTCCCCTATTTGAAAGATGGGAAAAATTTTAGGAAGATGGGATACAGCGGTAAGAGAAGCTAGAGAAGGTTTAGAGGCGAGAATAATATGATATGGGATTTAAGTAAATATCAGTTCAAGGAAGATGAAGCTAAACTACAAGAAAAGTTAGCCGCGTCGGATTATGAATGGAGCTATTTTTTAACTATTATGAAATACTAGATTGGTCACACCGCGCATTGCGCAGTGAGCTTGATAATAAATTATAGAAACTTTGTAGATTGGTAAAATATTTGTAATTGAAGTTATAAATGTACCAATTATATATGTAATAGAAGAGTTCATCGCTCTGAAGGGTGAGAGGTCGACTCAGTCGAGGGGTAAGGGCTTAGAGGTTGACTCCTTCGAGGGCTGAGAGGTGAAGCCCCTCGAGGGTTGAGAGTCCAGAATTTGGAGGTTTGAGACTTTGAGGCCTCTTGAAGATTCATTTGTTCGAGAGCTAAAGTCTTCGACTTGTTAAGGCCTGACTCGTGGACTCATGCGCTCGAATGGGTCTTGTGGCCTCGAAGGGGCTGTGCCTCGTGGCCTCGAAGGGGCAGTGCATTGTGGCCTCGAAGGGGTTTTTTTGTGGCCTCGAAGGGGTAGTGCATCGTTCCCTCGGAGAGGCAGTGTGCCCTCGAATGGGTCTTGTGACCTCGAAGGGGTCTTTTGGCCTCGAAGGGGTGTTGTGGCCTCGAAGGGGTCTTGTGGCCTCGAAAGAGTCTTGTTCCCTTGAATAGGTCTGTTGCACTCGAATGGGTCTGTGCGTCGTCCCTCGAAGGGGTAGTGGCTCGTGGGCTCAAAGGGGTTTTGTCTCCTGCCCTCGAAGGGGTAGTGAATCGTGGGCTCAAAGAGGTAGTGACTCGTGGGCTCGAATGGAGTAGTGTCTCGTGCACTCAAATGGGTCTTGTGGCCTCAAAGGGGTTGTGCCTCATACGCTTGAAAAGGCAGTGCATCGTGCCCTCAAAGGGGTACTGTCGTGGCCTCGAAGGGGTAGTGCATCGTTCCCTCAAAGGGGCAGTGGTTCGTTCCCTCGAATGGGTATATGCTTCGTGGGCTCGAAGAGGTGGTACTGTGGCCTCAAAGGGGCAGTGCATCGTGGCCTCAAAGGAGTCATGTGGACTCGCAGAGGTGATGTGCCCTCGAAGGGGTCTTGTGCCCTCGAATGGGTCTTGTAGCCTCGAAGGGCTGTTGTGACCTCGAAGGGGTTGTTTCGTGGGCTTGAAGGGGTAGTGCCCTGTGGGCTCGAAGGGGCTTTTTTATTCTTAGCTTCAAGGAGTTGTTCATTTTGGGCTCCAAGGGGTTTTGTGGCCTCGAAGGGGTCTTGTGGCCTCGAAGGGGTATTATGGCCTTAAAGGGGTCTTGTGCCCTCGAAGGGGTCTTGTGCCCTCGAAGGGGTCTTGTGCCCTCGAAGGGGTCGTGTGACCTCGAGGGGGTAATGACTCGGGGGCTCGAAGGGGTAGTGACTCGTAGGGTCGAAGGGGGTACTGTGTCGTGCAGTCGAATGGGTCTTGTGGCCTCGAAGGGGTAGTGCATTGTTCCCTCGAAGGGGCTGTGCTTCGTGCTCTGGAATGGGTATATGTTTCGTGGGCTCGAAGGGGTAGTACCGTGACCTCGAAGGGGCTGTGCATTCGTGGCCTCGAAGGGTTCTTGTGGCCTCGCAGGGGTCCTGTGCCCTCGAAGGTTTCTTGTGCCCTGGAATGGGTCTTATGGCTTCGAAGGGGTCCTCTGGCCTCGAAGGGGTAGTGCATGGTTCCCTCGAAGGGGCAGTGCTTCGTGCCCTCGAATGGGTATATGTCTCGTCCGCTCGAATGGGTCTTGTGGCCTCCAAGGGGCTATGCCTTGTAGCCTTCAAGGGGCAGTGCATCGTGCCCTGGTGAGGTGGATCTTCAACCTTGGAAAGGGTGGATAAGAGCCCTTGAAGGGGTAAGTGCAGCTGTTGAAGGGGTAAGACTTCAGCCTTCGAAGGGGTAACACTTTAGACCTCGGAGGGGTGGGTCTTCAGGCCTTCAAATGGGTGGGGACTTCAGACCTTGAAGGGGTGGATGTTCATATCTCGAAGTGGTGGAGTTGAAGCCCTCGGAGAGGTGGATCTTCAGCCGTCGAAGGGGTGGACTTTCAGACGTCGAAGGGGTGAGTGTTCAGCTTTCGAAGGGGCAGAAGATACAAATACATTTCCAACACTCGAACGGTTTTTACTTAGAGTCTTTTTGGAGATCTGGGTATTTGTCCATGCTAATACGAGGGGTTCATACATGGAAAATGGAATCATCTACAAAAAAGCTCTAAGTACAGTTTTGGTCAGTAATTTTGACAAATACATTTTATTTTTTAGTACAAAGTCTTGAAAATTACTTGAAGTAAAGTGTTGTAAAAGAATATTTTTACCCTTTTTAGGTTTGGGGAACCTAATATATATTCGTTCCATTAATATGGGGTCATTTAAAAAAACAAGGTAATCTATAGAATGGATCATAGAGTGGAAATTACTTGATTTATTTTCTGCTTGTGGCCATACCGAGGGTCTTTTGATGAGGGGACTGTTTTCAGTTTCAATCGAGTTGAAGCTGTTTATTTATTTCTTAGGTTAAAAGGGAATGTTGGTCGTTTCCTCACTCAATGGTTGAAAATGTGTTGATACTTCTATCCCTGAATAAAGCAAAAGCGAAAATGTTAATAGAAATTGTTTGGTAACGGAATGGAAATTAGAGATCGATGGGAAATTGGTTTTATAAACATATAATACCTTGAAAGGAGTCAACCTTCAATCGGCGACAAATTACTACAGGCAGGTCATTGACAGTGGCTTGCAATTGTTTGCCTTCATTTTCAAAAAATTCTTGCCACATAGTAAAAGTCATAGCCTGTAATCTAAACATGGATGAAAAACATTCAGGTAAATTGGGATGTAAAAGATAATTATATAATATTTTTCCAACATATAATATTTTTCGTACTTCTCATCAACAAGAACAAACTTTTGAATTTTCTTAGACCCAGTCGGTGTGTTGACAATACGAATTTGGAGGCATTCAACAACAATCCCTATAATATCTATAATTTTATACGATTAGGAAAGACAAAAAAATATGTTCAAATTTAAAGTTAAGAGACGTATTGAGAAATGATTACCTATCAGTTCCTGAGGTTTATCGACATGTACATGGATTTTTTTCAAATGGTACATAAGAATGTTGAGCTTAAATATGATGGTCGGAAGGAGGCATTTCTTCGATAACCATAGTCATGTTGATGATCCACTACATTGCTATATCACCCTTTTTATATCTGGGATCAATTGCTCTTATGTTTGCATTCGATATCTTGTACTGGTTATAAACTTGAATTCTTTGGCTCATGGTTTCACATGCTTTGTTAAACATTATACCTTCCACTTTGGCTCCCTATATCATCAGTAAATCTATCGGTATAAGAAATGATGATATTATATACTATCATAAAAAATAGTTAATTACCTTTTCATCAGAAAAAATAAAATTTTGGACTTTTGTAGGACTCCTTTGGCTTTGAAGTACAGAAAATTTTTCATCGACCGTAACGAATCTTATCCAAGGACGATCAGAATTGCGTAGTTAATCAATAGGTTTTTCCGATACCGTAGTTTCTGCATCACATATAATGACATGTTTAAGTGATTCAATATTTTAGTAAATATTTAAAATATTTGAGCATAATGTTTTGACATTGTGTAATAACATTAACAAACAAAAAAACAAATAAGGGAAGGAGATTCAAGGAAGTTACCAGAATGCTATGTTTACAGCAACCTCTGAATTTTTTTTCTGTCTTCTGTTGTTACCTAAGATGAACTGAGAAGATGATGATTATGATGACAACGAAGGAAGAGAAGCAAGGTAAATATATGAACAGATATGTATGATAAAGAAATAATATATTCTAATATATATATATACACACACACATATATATACATATATATATTCTTATATTATTATTATCATATTAGAAAATGCTATTAAATTATTGAGAAAAGAAAGAGATAACAACAAACAACATATGAAATTGTGCAAATGATGAGTAGAAGGTATAACGGAGGTATAATGGAAACAGGGTACCATACTGACTATAGAGGGTACAAATGATGAGAAGAATGTGGAGCAGTATTCGAACAAAGATTCTTATATAATAATAAGACAATGAGATAACAAGGAAAAGTATAGGAAATTGTGCTAATGATGAGGAGAAGACAGAATAATAGTGCACCTTCTAATGATGAGTAGAAGGTGGACCACAGGTATAATAACAAGGAAGGTAGTATATTGACTACAGAGGGTGTAAATGATGAGAAGAAGGTAGAACAGTATTCAAAGAAAGATTCTTATATACTAATAAGACAAGGATATAAGAAGGAAAATATCGGGAATTGTGCTAATGATGAGGAGAAGGCAAAAGGTGCAGATGATGAGAAGAAGGTGGAACAATATTCAATGAAAGATTCTCATATAATAATAAAACAAGGACATAAGAAGGAGCAAGATATAGGGAATTGTGTTAATGACGGGGGAGAAGTTAGAACCATAGTACACTAGACCCGAGAAACAATTTTGGCGAACAAAGAAATTTAAGATAAGGAGGAACAGTAATAGGTTGTATTTATGTATATATAAATATATATATATATATATAATAAGAAGATAAGATGGAAGAGTATAGGAAATTTTTTAAATGATGACAAGGATGTGGAACACGACAACACGGTATACGATGAAACATTCCAGTCAACAATCCGTCCTAAGAGATGGTGAAAGAGTAATATATTGTACCTAATTTGACTAATGTGTAGACTCAAGTGTTTCCAACGTTCCAGTTAAATCCTCTCTGGGAGAGGCGAAAGCTTCCATTAGAGGTTTGATATGTGACATTGTAGAAGTCAAGCCTGGCATTGGAAGTTGGAAAGGTAAAAATTCCATTGGAGATTCGAGGGCAGAATACTGAACCCATTCGAGGGAAAAAAATTCCATCCCGTCGATGGGCGGGACGTAGACCCCTTCGATGCCAGGAGAGTTGATTTATTTGACACCCAACAAGTTCACCCCTTCGAGGACAGAAAATGACTTATTCCTTCTAGGGCGAAGAGCTGAACCCCTTTGAGGGTAGGAAACTTCATCTCTTCGAGGGTCAACATCTGGACCCCTTCGAGGGCGAAGAGGAAGAACTGAACCTTTTCGACGGAAGAAGACTCCATCTCTCTGAGAGTCAAGAATTGGACCCCTTTGAGGGCAGGAGGCTCCAACTCCTCGAAGACAGAAAATTCAAACTCTCGAATGGGTGACAAAAACAACGTCCTGTTAGTCGCCCACCTGCCACCACATACAGAGGTGAAATAATTTAAATATTGTATTATTACAGTTGATTATCTGAACAACTATTTAATACATACCTTTAATATAAGGTTTAATAAGATGTATATAACCAGATCTCTATTGCATTTAAATTGGACAATAGTCTCTAAATCAGAAATCTTCATATGAATAATAACCATGCAGAAGCAAGATGTATAAATAATTTAAAGCTCTACAATGTACCTAAAGACATCTATAGAAAATGAAATAAGGAAGTACCTGGAAGTAGAAAAACTGAGGGAACTCCAAAATATGCAACAGAAAAAGCCAAAATGTTGCAAATCGAAAATGGGGAGCACAGCATGAGGAAAAATAGCATAACTACTACTCCTAAAAAAATCCCTTGTAAACTATATTTTTAGTTTTATTGTTTACTCATGTGCCTTCAAATGTGGAAGGTGTCAAAAGAACCTTGACAGATTCTGAAGGTTTTACTCGGGATAAAGCAACATACAGCTGACCATGGGAAAAGATGGGCTGTTCTAAATATAGTCCAACAAAATCTAATGTCTGACCTTGGGACTTATTGATTTTCATAGCAAAACAGAGTCTCACTAGGAATTGAAACCTTTTAAATGGTATGGAGGTCTTACTACTTTGGTCACAAACGATTGGTATTCGAGGAATGAATACCTGTTTGCCCTTATAAAGGCCAAAGGCTATCTCATCCCTAATGGTTGATTGACACAATTCACGAAAAATTAATCGTGTTCCATTACATAATCCCTCAGTTGGATTTAAATTACGTATAAGCATGATAGGACAATTGGGTTTTAGCAGTAATTTATGGGGTGAGAGACCTTTTCAATGAAGTGTATTAAGAAAATCCCCATGATCACTCTGATTTTTTTCACCCAAAGTTGCATTTGTACTAATATATAATCTCAGAGTGCCAGGAAAGGCATCAATCAAAAAGTTATTTATGCTGTCAACGGCAACATTTGTTGTAGCCAAAATGCACCTTCCTATCATATCACTTGGGTTTACTGCATATGCAGCTAAATCCGTGAACACACACTCAATTAACCTGTAAAAAATTCAAATTCTGTGAATGTCTCCATTAATAATCGATTCATTATGTAGAACATCTGTGGAAAAAGGATAAAAATGTTTTACCTTTGGATGGATGCTTCTTTGCCATATGGGATAACGATATGAGCTGGCAATTCGATCTCCTCATTGTAATCAATATACTATGTTCCCTCACCTATATGTAATAAAAAAAACCAAAATTGAGGATCATTTAAGGCCCTCATGTTTTGTTGAAGATGGAAGTTTTCCAATTTCGACCATAAATGAGATTATACAATGGATGCTTGAACTATTTCATCTCTTGATGCACATGGTATAACAGGTAAAGTTTGCTGAAAATATCCTCCTAAGAGAACAACCTTACCACCGAATGGAATATCGGCATCCATGAGATCCTTTAGTAACATATCTGAAGCTTCTAATGATTGTCGTTTTGCCATTGTGGCCTCATCCCAAATAATTAACTTAGCCACTATTATTAACTTTTCTAAACCACACTGTTTGCTCAATTAACAAACTTTGGTGTCAGAACAATCAAATGGTAATTTGAAATGGGAGTGTGTAGTCCTTCCTTCAGGCAACACAAAAGCAGCTACTCCAGGAGATGCAACAGCCAGTGCAATATAACCTTCAAACCGCAACGTCGCAAGCAAAGCTCTATACAAAAATGCTTTCCCTGTACCACCAGGCCCGTCAATAAAGAAAGATTATCCACTGTTGGCCATAACACTTTGCATGATTCGATCATATACCAGTCTTTTCTCAACATTTAATAGACCAAGCAGCAGTAATTCTTCATCCAAAATTTGAATACTCCTCTCACTGACTATTTCACGTGTTAAAATCTCATGAGATGATACATCAGTAATACTATCCATCAAACCATACTGTTTAATATCTCTACCTATTTCAAACAAAAATCCATTTGTAATATTCAAAACCTTTGTATTTACAAAGGCTTCAGTGACATGGGGCTGTGTTGATAATGTTTTGACGAAATCTGAACATAGTTCATTTCTAAACTTGAGCCATAATTCTTTCGGATCACGTGGCAAGCAAAACACCAGCAGAACAGCAAATAGAGATCTCAATGTTGATGGCATCTCAAATGAACAAGCTTCTTGTAGGGCATCTTCAATATAAGTATCTGAAGTCAACAAACCATATGCAATTGCGGCCTCTCTATAAGTATTGTATTGACTTCCTTCCACACTCTTCAAGTTTTCAAAGGATGTTGGTGATCGAACATGACACGGAAGAAGCCTTAAGTAATAGCGCTCACCCTCTGTGGGACTCACTGCAACCAGCCTACCGATAACATTCTTGGATTTTCTCTTCCTCCAACTCCGGTTTGATGTTAACCACACAAAGTGTTCTAGAAATTCTTTATATAAAAGATTCAATTCTTTTGCATGAGGATCACACGCATTCATTTGAAAGAAGCATGTAAGTGTAGTTCTACTAAGAAACTCATTTGCAGCAATCGGCTCAAGAGCGGCATCCTTGTGAGAAGTAATATATTGCTGACCTGGTAAGTGAACTTTTTTTTAATACGAACACCCGAGGGTGGGGGTATATATATATTGGCGCCCCAAGCCAATAGGAAACAGAGTATAGAAGGTTGATTTTACAAGAAGGCAACGTCATTGCCCGCAAAAGTAATCCTAATCTAGAGACTGTACATGAACGGGCGAAGATCCAGTTATGTTAGTTGCGTTTCCAAAGCTACGAATCTCCACACCCCGTGTTAATTCGCATTTTGGCCAGGCAACTAACATGGATATCAGTGCACTATCAGTATGAGACATTGCCAAGCAGTGTAGTAGATAACTGCAGTAGTGTAGCTGAGTAAACGGTGCAGCAGTGTAGCATCAGTAATGCAGTAGTGGCTCAGAAGCAGCAAGAGTCATCATCGGAGGAGAGGTCCACAGTCAGCTGGCCAAAACAGTGGCCACCGAGTATGATCATCAGGACAGCAAGTTGAATTCAGTGAGAAGTGACCTGCAAAGATAAAATCAAGCCATCAGCAGTATCAATCCTATCTCAAGTCATGTAAAGGGGTTCTAATTTGGGGTATTTGTAATCTATCAAGGGCAATGAGGCCCTGGATTTGCAGAGGCAGGTTATTAAGGTCTAAAGAAATGTTATGAGCAGCATGATGATGTTTTGCTATTGCATCTGCAACCAAATTACCTTCCCTATGAACATACTTAAGAGTAGCACCACACAGAAGCATTTGAATTTTATAAACCTCATCAAAAAGTGTCCAATGAGCAGTATAAGGCTCACAAATCATCTTAACAGCAAGTAAAGAATCAGACTCAATAATAACCGAGGCATTCAGGTTGATAAAGGACTGACAAGCAATTTTTACTGCAAGTATTTCAGCATGCAAGGATGAATTAGCAGAGATGGAAACCGATTTAACCAGTGAAGGTGAACCAGTGCAATCCCTAATAATTACCCCAACAGAAGCCCTATCTGAACTTGAAGAGAGTAAACAGCATGCTGAATATGGTTTAACTTAAAACCATATATTCTCCAAGTTTCTTCAGATGGACCAATCCAACGGTCATCTTGATACAATTTGATTTCATCAATAATTGTATCCTCGGGTGCCGAACCGTGCGGCCTAGCCGCGGTCCACCTTACCACGACTACCGCCTTGACCCCACGTGCATCGACGCACCACCCGGTTGCTCGCAGCAGACCGGGCCCGCTAGGGACGTGGTCGGGTATGCAGCGGAATATACACACCCGAGAGAGCATGGCTCACACACACAAGCCAACGAAGTAATATAAGGCCCAACAACTGGGAAGCAAAGGCTTACATTCAATATATCACAAAACGGTAACCGGGTGTAGAGAGCTCAGTTCGGTCACTGCCCTTGAAAATATACTTGTGAACATACTTGATGAGCCAAATAGTTGAGAAAATATCTACATTTATATGACACTCATATGTTGCGGATAAGTATTTATTATAGCCAACAACCCAGTTATTTCCTAGACTGTGTTTTTTTATGGTAACTGTTCTACCATTATCTCTCCTTCTATATAATGGATAACCATCCTCTGTATGACATGTTGACTGTATAAATGTCTTAGGGAATTTAAATTTACACTTACCGTTCCTCATACAAGGGCTTTTAGGATTCAATCTACCACATGGTCCATGCATCATATTTTTGCTCACAATACCAAAAAGATATGATTCTTTGTCTAGATCCGGTAGCTCGGCACAAACAATTTTATCATAAGCATCGGACCCCAAAGGTTTACAACCAGGTTGTAGAATAATTAACATATGGCAGTGAGACAGGCCTCTTTTTTATACTCAATAATGTACAATAAAGATTGCACAGTACCAAAATTTCCTTCTAAATAATTTCCTCCTTCAACTCATAAACCTTAGCACGGAAAATTCTTGCAAGTAACTCTGGCCTATCAATGGCAGTCTCACCAAAATGAAGGTTTTCTTGAATCTCTGCCAATACAGATTGCAAGTGATAGTCAGAAATATATCAGGCTTACCAAATTTTTGAACGATGGCCATGGCATCAAGATACCTGCGATGTATATCTCTAGGACCACCTATAAATGAAGCTGGAAGTACCACCCGACGACCAACTATGGATCCATCTGCTAAACCAGCATTCATACCATCCATAAGACCCTGTGCTATTTCAGTTCGAAACTGCCCCTGTTTGTCCCTCAAAAACTCTAGCTGACTGGTTTCTATTTTAATGTAAGCATCAACAACAAACCGTTGTAAGAGGCGTCCAACATGTAAAAACATTGATTCATCATCTGACCTCATTTGTTATTTATAGCAATAATATTCCCTTGCAGTAACTGCATCCTTGTTTTTTTTCTCATCCCTGACAACTGTAACAAAAGTAAAACATAAAAATGTACTAATCTGAATTCTGAAAAAATCAAAAGAGCACAACTACTGAATTTAAAAGTTGACTATAGACCTTTACTCTCATAATCTATAGTGATTCAGGACAATGAAACACACTCATTTCACCTCCAGACTCTTCACAGACCATATGCTTCCTCATAATCCTTTTAATATTCAAATGCCAACCAGATTGGCCCTTCTGAAAAATTAAAGGATATTGCATTGGATCATAACATCCATAATAATGTTTGATATTATAAGTTTTACCATCAGTGTTGTAGACTTGAACAAGTACAGTCCTTACTGCATCTTCCTCGAAGGGTTCAAAAAATATACTACCAACATGTGACACTGTTGGAATGTGGCATCGCCTCGGATCAAGTTTTGGATCTGCATTTAGAACAATAGTCTTCGTCTCGATGCTGTCAATATTTTTCAGTTGTTTAAAGAACTGACAATACAGATTTTCTCTCAATATATCCATCAACAATTTCATCGTTGGCTCATCGAATTTGTCAGCATAGTCAGACCCCATTCTTTTTTCGAACTCAAAGTCTGTGTCAAAAAAATACAGCTGAACACCAGCAGGTTCAACTCCCTCAGAACCATTTAAAGGTTTCAAATAGTGATACATTTTACCATGGACTTTGAAGGTATAAATTCTGCCGGGATTACCAGTTAAGTTGCGATCATAACCTGCACTCAAAGTTGTAAATGCTAATTTATTGTTGTAAGTCCGAACATTCTTCCTAAAATGGATAGACTGTGGTGTGATGCCAATAAAGAGAGCTTTTAATTGGTCTGCATTGGCACAGATGGGAAGTAAATTTCCCCTACAGAACAACATAATACATTTGACTCTCCCTCAAATCTCTTTGCCTTGCAATGAACACAATCAGTCATTACAGGTAATGTCTGTGCATAGGTGGGAATGTCATTTCCAAAAGCAATATTTTTAAACTTTCTCTTTTTCAGTGGACCTGAAGAGAAAACAAATTAAATATACCACAAATAACCATCAGCCAGTTAAATCTCATGTATGAAAAGATGTATTTGACGTAGGTAAAAATACTATTGCTGACATAAATATATACAGTATAATAATGTGATAGAATACAAGTAGAACTCTAGCGTAATGAACATGAGTTATGTTAGAATCAATAATAATCTAATCACAAATATGATTTACCTTTAACATACAGGTAAAATACATATCTATAAACATGAAAATAGCATTGATGATAAACCAAGAAAAACAAACCTGCAGAAGTAGAAGGTAAACTTTCATCCCTTGCTGTGTGAATAATAGCAGAACTGATAATTGGTAAATGACTATGAGAAAAAGAACACTCCTCTTGGTGCACATGGCCAGAAATATCAACTGGAGAATTTTCTTGTAACAAACCATCACGAAAAAAAAATGATATGTTGAATGTTGGAATGTACAGTAAACAAATGCTATATATGCAAAGAAAGAATGATGAATGATACACAAATAAGTATAGACCTGCAGAGTAGGTGTTGACGAAATAAACAGATGAATAAGAGGATACTGTATGGTGAGCATCAACATAAATATTAGCTGAAATATTTCCTCGTGAAGATGTAACAGAATTTGAAAAAGAACCATATGCTGCACAGAAAAATGCAGAGTAAGTATGTTGGAGAAAAACATAGAGAAATGGATTATACCAATCACTATGAATGAATTTATGTATATACAAGAGTCAAAGAAGTTTCATCTTGACCAAATAATGCCAAAGGCACGAACCAAAATCTGTGACAAAACATAATGCTGCAAAGTCAGGTACCAAAAAATACAGTGAACATGTAAAGACGGACTAACCCCTGCAGCGAGCTCGCAGATTTCGAATTTGCTGGACACTCAAATCACTTGATTCAACGATTAATAAATCATCGTGAGAAGCCACTAATCCTACAGGCTCTGCATTGCCATAACTACGGTTATCCATCGAATTCCTCGATGGGAGTAGATCATAAAATTCCTATACAATATCTACGAATAAACAGACTTTCAAATTGTGGACACAAACCTGCTACTGGCTGTTCATGAGATGTTTGAGATGAACATCTTAGTGCACCTGCTCTCTTTTTTGTTCGAGCATTAGTAATTTTTTTTCCGCAGGGATCTCACCATAAGCCTTTCTTCTCTTAGAAATTTCATGGCTAATAGCTGATGGATCTCCTGCAAGTTGTTGAATTTCATCTCCTGTACAAAAGAATTTGGTAAATTTGATTCTAATATTAATTGATGGTTAATAGTTGATAATGAGAAGAAAAAATTAGAACCAAAAGCACATACCAATATCATTCACCATTGAACCCTCCACTGACTTAAAAGAATGTTTTAAAGCACCTGCTCCCTTCTTCGCTGCAACAATTGTCCATTTGCCTCATGTGATGATCCAGCATAAGCCTTTCTCCTTTTAGCATTTCTGTTTAATCGATCAACAGCCTCCATTGATATATTTCTAGGTTTTATATGCGAAAAAATCTTAATGTTATGTGAACCTGGCCAAATACCCAAAATTCAAAAACCCACAAGCATTTACTGGGAGAAGAACAAACCACACGATTTGAGAACGGTGGGATTCCAAATTGTGAGGAAAAATAGAGTTTGCATTAGCGGATATTAGAGTACATCATATTGTGAGGAAAGAGTTTGGATTAGGGGATATTAGAGTAAATTATATTTCTGATTACATTATAATAATTGATTCTAGAATAAGTCACGTTGACTAAGAAATGTTTATAATATTTGTTTTTTGCATTATTTATTTATTCGTCCACCCCTCGAGGGCTGCGAATCCACCCTTTCGACGGCTCACCACCTCAAGGGCTCAAGATCCACTCCCCCGATGGATGAACACTCACCCCCTCAGGGGATCAAGATCCACTCCCTCAACAGCTAAACACTCACCCCCTCAAGGGCTCAACAACCACCCCATTGAGGGCCAAAGACTCACCCCCTCGAGGGCTACAGATTGACCCTCTCGAGACCTGGAGATCCACCCCCTCAAGGCCTGGAGATCCACCCCTTCGAGGCTTGAAGGCTGACCCCCTCGAGGGCTAAAGACTCACACCCTTGAGGGCCGAAGACTCACTGCTTCGAGGCCTGGAAACTCACTCCCTCCAGGGCTCAAGACTCACCCCCTCGAGGTCTGAAGGATCACCCCCTCCAGGGGTCTTGAAGCCTCGAACGGGTCTTGCGGCCTCGAACGGGTCTTGTGCCCTCAAATTGGTTTGTTTCCCTCGAATGTGTCTGTGCATCGTGCCCTCGAAGGGGTAGTGCCTCGTGGGATCAAAGGGGTTTTGTGTCGTGCCCTCGAAGGGGTAGTGACTCATAGGCTCGAAGGGGTAGTAACTCGTGGGCTCGAAGGGGGTACTGTCTTGTGTGGTCAAATGGGTCTTGTGGCTTCGAAGGGGATGTGGCTCGTGGCCTTGAAGGGGCACTGCACTGTGCCCTCGAATCTTGTGCCCACAAAGGAGTCTTGTGGCCTCGAAGGGGTCTTTTAGCCTCGAAGGGGTCGTTTCGTGGCCTCAAAGGGGTAGTGCATCGTTCCATCGAAGGGACAGTGCTTCGTGCCCTCGAATGGGTATCTGCTTCGTGGGCTCAAAGGGGTAGTACTGTGACCTCGAAGGGGCAGTGCTTCGTGCCCTCGAATGGGTATATTTCATGGGCTCAAAGGGGTAGTAAAAGTTTCGGTGTGTATTTTGAGTATAGGGGTTCGAGTGCTTGGGTTTCAGTACAGGGGTTTCGAGTACAAGGGATTCGGGTATAAGGGGTTCAAGTAGTTAGGTTGGAGTACAAAGGGTTTGAGTGGTTTATTTGAATGGAGACAGTTCAAGTGGAATGGGTATTATTGGGTGGTACTGGTTTGAGGGGTAAGTGGTACCAGTTTGAGCGGTGAGGTTCGAGGGGTAAGTATTACCATTTTGAGTGGTGATGTTCGAGGGGTAATTGGTTCAAGGGTAAGGTTCCAATGGTACTGGTTCGAGGGGTAAGGTTCGAGGGGTGAAGCCTTTTGTGGGTTCGAGGGGTCAAGGCTTAGGTTCAAGGGTAAGGTTCCAATAGTACTAGTTTGAGGGGTAAGGTTCGAGGGGTGAAGCCTTTTTGTGGGTTCGAGGGGTCAAGGCTTAACAGGAGTTCGAGGACAAGGCTTAACAGGGGTTCGAGGACAGGGACTCGAGGGCATGGGTTTGATCAGGATTCGAGGAAATATATTCGAGGGCTACTATTTAACAGGGGTTTAAGGGCAAATGCAGAGGTTCGAGGGCAGAGGAGGGGTTCGAGGGAAGAGCAAGGGTTCGAGGCCAAAGGTAGGGGTTCGAGGGCAGAGCAGGGGTTCGAGGGCAAAGCAGGGGTTCGAGGGAAAGGCAGGGGTTTCGAGGGTAAAGGCAGGGGTTCGAGGGAAGAGCAGGGGTTCGAGGGCAAAGGCAGGGGTTCGAGAGCAAAGGTAGGGGTTCGAGGGTAGAGCAGGGGTTCAAATGTAGAGCAGGGGTTCGAGGGTAGAGCATGGGTTCAAGGGCAAAGGCAGGGGTTCAAGGGCAAAGGCAGGGGTTCGAGGGCAAAGGCAGGGGTTCGAGGGCAGAGCAGGGGTTCGAGGATAAAGTAGGGGTTCGAAAGGCAGGGCTTCGAGGGTAAAGGTAGGGGTTCGAGGGCAGAGCAGGGGTTCGAGGCAAAGGCAGGGGTTCGAGGGCAAAGACAGAGGTTCAAGGGCAAAGGCAGAGGTTCAAGGGCAAAGGCAGAGGTTCGAGGGCAATCAGGGGTTCGAGGGAAAAGGTAGGGGTCCGAGGGCAAAGGCAGGGGTTCGAGGGCAAAGGCAGGGGTTCGAGGGCAGAGGCGTAGATTCGAGGGCAGAGCACGGGTTCGAGGACAAAGCAGGGGTTCGGGGGAAAATGCAGGGGTTCGAGGGCAAAAGCAGGGGTTCGAGGGCAGAGCAGGGGTTCGAGGGCAAAGTAGGGGTTCGAGGGCAAAGTAGGGGTTCGAGGGCAAAGACAGGGGTTCGAGGGCAAAGGCAGGGGTTCGACGGCAGAGCATGGATTTGAGGACATTGATTTGAAGGCTACTGTTTAATAGAGGTTTGAGGGCAAAGGCAAAGGTTCGAGGGTAGAGTAGGCGTTTGAGGGCAAAGCGGGGGTTCGAGGGCAGAGCATATTCGACGGCTACTATTTAGCAGGGGTTCTAGGGGTCAAGGCTTACCAGGAGTTCGAGGACAAGGCTTAACAGGGATTCAAGGACAGGGATTCGAGGGCATGGGTTTAATAGGGATTCAAGGACATAGATTCGAGGACATAGGTTTAATAGAGATTTGAGGACAGGGCAGGGGTTCAAGGGCAGAGCAGGGATTCGAGGGCAAAGGCAGGAGTTCGAGGGCAGAGTAGGGGTTCGAGAGCAAAGGTAGGGGTTCGACGGTAGAGTATAGATTCGAGGACATTGATTTCAGGGCTACTGTCTAATAGAGGTTCGAGGGCAAAGGCAAAGGTTCGAGGGCAGAGTAGGCGTTCGAGGGCAAAGCGGGGGTTCGAGGGCAAAGGCGGGGGTTCGAGGGCAGAGCATATTCGACGGCTACTGTTTAGCAGGGGTTCTAGGGGTCAAGGCTTACCAAGAGTTTGAGGATAAGGCTTAACAGGGATTTGAGGACAGGGATTCGAGGACAGGGATTCAAGGGCATGGGTTTAATAGGGATTCAAGGACATAGATTCGAGGGCATAGGTTTAATAGAGATTCAAGGACAGTGCAGGGGTTAAAGGGCAGAGCAGGGATTCGAGGGCAAAGGCAGGAGTTTGAGGGCAGAGTAGGGGTTCGAGGGCAAATCAGGGGTTCGAGGGCAAAGCAAGGGTTCGAGGGCAAAGGCAGGTGTTCGAGAGCAGAGTAGGGGTTCGGGGGCCAAGAAGGGGTTTGAGGAAAAAGCATGGGTTCGAGGGTAAAGGCAGGGGTTCGAGGGCAAAGGCAGAGGTTCGAGGGCAGAGCAGGGGTTCGAGAGAAAGGCAGGGGTTCGAGGGCAAAGGCAGGGGTTCAAGGGCAGAGCAGGGATTCGAGGACATAGATTCAAGGGCTACTGGTGAACAGGGGTTCAAGGGCAAAAGCAGAGGCTCGAGGGCAAAGGCAGAGGTTTGAGAGCCGAGCAGGGGTTCGAGGGCAAGGCCAAAGGTTCGAGGGCAAAGGCAGAGGTTCGAGGGAAAAGGCAGAGGTTCGAGGGAAAAGGCAGAGGTTCAAGGGCAAAGGTAGAGGTTCGAGGGCAGAGCAAGGGTTCGAGGGCAAAGTAGTTCGAGGGCAAAGGCAGGGGTTTGAGGGCAGAGCAGGGATTCGAGGGCAAAGGCAGGGGGTTCGAGGGCAGAGCAGGGGTTCGACGCAAAGCAGGGTTAGAGGGCAAAGCAGGGGTTCGAGGGCAAAGCAGGGGTTCAAGGGCAAAGCAGGGGTTCGAGGGCAAAGGCAGAGGTTCGAGGGCAGAGCAGGGGTTCCAGGGCAGAGCAGGGGTTCCAGGGCAAAGTAGGGGTTCCAGGGCAGAGCAGGGATTCGAGGGCTAGAAGGGGTATATGCTTCATGGGCTCAAAGGGGTTCTGCCTCGTGTGCTCGAACGGGTAGTTCCTCGTGGGCTCAAAGAGGTAGTTTTGTCGGCCACCTGGCAACACATATTGGCCCATATGGAGGCGCCACAACTTTTGAAAAATGGGATTCCCAAAAGGAGGGCTAAAAGCTTACCCATTCGAGGGCTCACATTCCACCCCTTCGAGGACTCAAGTTCAACCCCTTCGAGGCCCGAAGCTCCACCCCTTTGAAGATTGAAGGGGTACCTAGAACGATGTCGTTTTCATCGGCCACCTGGCAACACATGCAGGCCCACATGGAGGCACCGTAAATTTTGACAAATGGGATTCACAAGAGGACAAAAGTGGTGCCCAAAATGACATCGTTTTGGGCGGCCACTTCAGAGAACATAGAAGGGCACACACTTGGCTCCGCAGGGAAATGACCATTATGCCCATGACGACGGTTAACACAAGCGTGCCGTTTCGAAGTATTCCTTTTATATAGTAACCAGATGAGTAGATACCTAAGTTGTGTCAGTGTCTTTTGAAGGATAAGACGTCGATTTCAAGAGTCTGAAAATATGAAGATGAGAGAAAGTTTGTTGGAAGGTGAATTTCATCTTGATCCAGATCTTATCTTAAGCTCGAAGTTCAAGGTTGGTCAATAAAAACCCTATATCAACCAATTTACTAATGTGCAGAAAATGTGCCGCCCCTAATTGTGCATTAATCTGGCAGTTCACCATATTTCAAAGAAAAGGAAAAAATTAATAATATAAAAAATCATTATGTTTAAATTACATATTGAGCATGCAAGAAAAAATTGTCACGCTCGATTCTTGCTAATGATATTTAATTGTGGGATGGAGAGAGTATAAAAATATGTTTTGCTTGTTCTATAATATCATTTTGAACTTTTGAAATATTGAAACAAAAAAAACTGAGATGGATTAACTCAGATCCAAGGATGTAATGGTCCCAAGTAAATACAAACTAAAGTTCAAGCAACATTCATTCTACAAAACAATCTTCCACCGCTCAGACAAGGAGATGTCGTTTCCTGAACAGCCGTGGCTTCTTGTCGCAGTAGCGCTTCCGGCCATTTGAAGTAAAAGACGTTGTCGTGTTACCAGCAGAGGTACGGCATAGTAGTCTTTGATTGTGGTGCTATTTGAGATTTGGAGATGGGAAATGGAAATGGAACTACTATATTGAAAAGTCCGCTCATGAAAGTATTTATAGGGGTTTGGGAGGGAGGTTTTGGGAAGGGCAACTCAATTTCGTAATCACGATAATCACATTTTTGTAATATTATGAAAACTGAAACTTGATTTATTAATTAGCTTTTCCACGATTAGTTTTTCCAAGTTTAGCTTTTCCAGTTGTACATTCAGATCTCTCACATTGTACTTCGATTATCTTCTAGAGTTTGGGGAGCCTAATATATACCCCTTAACTTAGGTGAGTTATTTTTTATAAAAAAAAATTGATTTATTCAATTGATTTAGACAGAGTTTAATTCAATTTATTTCATTTTTACTTAGTTTAGCTCAATTTATTTCAAGTTATTTAATCTCAGTTTATTAATTTCAAATTTAATTATTAAAATACTAAACTGTAACATATACCACATATTTAGACATAAACACTCAAGTTTAGTCATGTTTAATTTAGTCATACATTCTATGCACACATGTAAGGAATGAAAAACTGTTTTAAGTTGAAAAAAAATTAGAATTATTATGCCCACTAAAGTGTGCACGCTTATGATCATTGATAAGGGAGAAGTAACCAATGTGCACAAACATACGGTTGTTGCATAAATGAAAAAAAAAGAAACTTAACAAATCAATTTTCACCATGATGGAGATTGGAGGGACGTTGAGCAGAGTGTAGAGCTAATTTAGAGTGTTTGAACTTAGAGAAAAATTCGACGAGGAAGAAACAGAGTAAGGAGAAAACTAATGGTCGAAGAGTTCAGGGAAAATAAAGCTAAAGCTAAGTTAGCCACATTGGATTCTAATTGGAGCTATTAAGAACTATTACGGAGTATGAGCAAATACCTAAGTTGTGTCAACGCTTTTGTTTGATAGACAAGATGTCGATTTCAAGGATCTGCAAAGAAGAAGATGAGAGAAAGATTGTTGGAAGTTGGCTAATTTCATCTTGATGATCTTAAACGTGAAGCTCAAGGTCAATTAGATGTTGTTCAAGAAAAACACTACATTAACCAGTTTACCAAAGTCCGAAAAATGCACTACCCCTAATTGTGAATTAATTTGACAGCGAGACTCGTCATTTATTCACCACATTTCAAAGAATTACAAAAACTTAATATTAGAAAAATCATTCGATTTAGATTGCATATTGAGCATGCAAAGAAAAAAATTGGCATGCTTGATGGTTGCACAAGATATTTCATTGTGGGATGGAGAGAGTATAAAAATATGTTTTGGTTTTTGTACAAAATCATTTTGAAAATTTGAAAAAATTAAAAAAAACTAAAAGAAGGATCAACTCAGCTCCAAAGATGGCAATGATCCCAAATAAAAAAGATCCAAAGTTCATGCAATCATCATTTTACAAAACAATCTTCCACCGCTCAGACATGGAGAAAGTGGTAAATATATATTGTTTAATCTAATTTTTAAATTATATACAAGGAAAAATTTTTGGTCTTGTTATTATCTCATTTTATATTTCAATAAACTTGTTTGATTTAATTGAAACTCAGATTTTCCTAGAGTAGTTTTTGATAAAGACCAAAGGTACCCTATTCCCCAACCCAATTACCTTGACATGCTCTTCTAGTTGAGAGATATGTTGGCTGGTTGAAATATCCTATCACGTGAATGGAAAAGTATATTTAGAACATGGTTAGAGAACTTTTTCTTATCGATCATGATCCTCTTGAGGATAACATTTTAATTTTCACATATATTAACAATGCTCTTATTGAAGTGGAGATCCTTCAACATGGTGATGGAATAACTTCCCACAACCACAACACATTGGTAAGGTGCAATAATTGTTTAATAAAATATGTTTTTTTAATAAAAATATGTTTTTTTTGCATAATAATCAACGAGGCTCAACATCTATCCACCGGAATTCAAAGGAAAATTTAACCTTAACATAAGAAAAACTTGATCGGCTCGAAAGGCATATTGATCATGCAAGGGAAAATTTTGGCTCGCTCGATACTTACACAATAGCGTGCAAATTAGAAAAAAAAAATTGGCATGCTCGATGCTTGCACGTGAAAATATAAGTGAACCATTTGAATGCACCATGCATGCACAACAATATTACCATATAACCGTAGAAAAATAAATAATGAGACAAAAGTTTCATCTTCACCAAGATCATTGCATGTACCGTCTTCACCGTCTGATGAACCTAAGGACTATTAATCTTTCAAAAGTAAATTTTTGAATGTTTCACCAACAACATCCTTTCACATTATGTTTGGAGCAACCATTTATTATGTCTAACATTTTCTGCATCAACTTAAATAAGCATTTTTCTAATTCAACGTGCTTGAGACACTACACCATGGTTGCAAAAAATTGGCATCACCGGGGTCTTTTGGCTGCAGGTGCTACATGTGATATGGTTGTGCCAACAGAAGCTTATCCAGGTTCTGGAGGAGGGAGCTGCCATTGGCCATGGTGGAATTCAGCTGCTGCATCAACATTTCCTCTTCTTCTCTATTTCTGCATGTATGTCGGCAAGGCAGTTCAGCTCAAGCTCCAGAGATTGGAGCTCCAAGATAATGTCGTGCTTGAACTACCATGACTCTTTATTGTGGTAGCGCTTCTGGACGTCCAACGTGAGTGAGGGCATCGTGTTGGCAGCAAATTTACGGTATAGTAGGCTTCGATGTTGGCGCTATTGAAGATTTAGAGATGTGAAATGCAAAAGGAACTATTGTATCGTGAGAAGTCCACCCATGAAAGTATTTATAGGGATTGGGGAAGGAGATTTTGGGAAGGTAACTCAATTTCTTAATCACGATAATTGCATTTTTGTAATATTATAAAAAAAACTAAAACGTTATTTACCCTTTCGTTTCGACTTAGTTTGATTCAATTTATTTCATTTCGACCTAGTTTAGTTCAATATATTTCAAGTTATTTAGTTTCAGTTTATTTAATTTAATTTTAATTTTTGAACTGCTAAACTATAACATAAACTACATATTTAGACTAATATACTCAAATTCAGTCATGTTCAATTTAGTCATACATTTTATTATGTATGCACACATGTAATGAATGAAAAATGTGATATAAGTAAAGAACATTAAAAATATTCACCCCCATAAAGTGTGCAAGCTTATGTTTGTTGATAAAGAGAAGTAACCAATTTGCACAAAGAGAAAGGTTTTGAAGAAATCCTAAACAAGAAACTTAGCATATCTATTTCCACCATGATGGAGATTGAAAGGAAGTTAATCAAAGTCTGGAGCTAGCCCAAAGTGTTTGAATGCAGTGGTAAAATCATCAGGGAAGAAACAGAGCAAGGAGAAAATTAAAAGTCGAAGAGTTCAAGGAAAAAGAAGCTAACTTGCAAGCAAAGTTAGCTATGTTAGCTTATGAAAGAAGCTATTTTGTATGGCTATGAAGTATGAGAAAATACTTAAGTTGTGTCAATGGCTACGTTTGAAGGATAAGACGTTGGTTTCAAGGATCTACAAAGATGAATAATGGTGTGTACCTAGCCCAGAGACTAAAAATTTATTTCCTTTAGGTCGAGCCCAAGACTCAGCCACTAACCGAGCAAAGTGGAGCCACGTCTAGAAGTGGTGAAGACACTTGTGAGTGATACTAGTATACTAGCTACCATGATGTAACCCATGATCTGTGGCCCTAGCAACAGAAAGCCAAATTGCTATCCCCTATAAATATAGGAAGGGCAGCACTGGCTAAGGCAAGTAAAACCGATTGAGAAATACCAGTTCTCTAAAAACAAATTGACTTGAATATCGGAGCACTTTCCCCGGAATCACTTCCGGGATCTTTCTTGCAGGACCGCGCTTATACTACGCTGATCACCAAACACCTCACCACACAAGGAATACCACATCATTGGCATTGTCTATGGGGACACAGAATTTTTCTTTCTAACTCCTTCATCCACTTCAGGGTAATCATGGTTTTCACCCGAAGCGAGAGAGGCTAGAATCATCGCACACCAGAATGAACGGCCATGCATAACTAGAATAAGCACCCCAGCCGGGATCAAGAATACATTCCCATTCCAAGAACATGAGCACATTAAAGAAGACACGGATGAAGATGAAGCGAAAGCTGAACATCCCAATGTAAACCAAGAAAATGAGAGGAAAGCTTTTGCGGCATTCTTGGAAGCGACTAGGGAGCACTTATACAACCAGTTTCTAGCCACTATCAAGATAAAATCCCCAAAGAAAAAAAAGGTGAGTCAAAGGCATGAAAGCCTTAATTACGAGTGGATTGAAGGGATATAGTGGCAGAAGACGATAGGGAATGGTCACCACCAGTACCGCAATCTTCAGAATTTCAAAATGCCAAAAGATTTTAAACTGTCGTTGCATGTGAAATTCTATGATGGGACAACGGACCCCAAGGAATTCTTACATTCCTATCGCAACATTATGCAATTTTGTGATGCAAAAATTGAACTGGTGTGCAAAGGTTTTCCTGTTTTATTGTCTGGGACAATGATTACATGGTATTAAGACCTATCAAGTGGTAGTATTCGGTCTTGAGCACAGTTATCAGACTTGGTTTTAGGACATTTCTATCAAAAGTAGAAATTTAACAAAACAATAGCAGACTTAAACAATATATCCCAGCAAACCAATAAAAGTCTGGCAGATTACCACAATAACTTTTTTACAGAAAGTTTACAAGTGCGCGATCTAACTTACCAATCATCACTAGGCGCATTCATGGGAGGTATGCGATCGGGAGAATTGTACAAAGAACTCATTAAAAAAATTCCTGAGAACCCAAGAGAATTACAGAAAATGATTGAAAGGCATGGGCGGGCTGAAGAAGCAAACAACCACAAAATAGAGTGCGAGCAAGGTGAAAAGAGAATAATGGAAGATCCACAGAGGCGCCTTGTGAAAAAAGGGAAAAGGGAATATCCGTTTCAATGGAAAAGATTTGGGGGTGCAGATGACATCATTTCCATAAACACCATTGACAAAGTCACCAAAGAAAATTTGGCAGGAAAACAGGGAATTGTTTCACAAACCTGTGCGAATGATAACAACACTAGACAAACGGTCTAGGGAATACTACAGCATTTTTCACAAGAACTGTGGACATGACATCGAATACTGCAAAGACTTAGAAAGGAAAATAGAGAAGAATTTGCAAAACAGTCATTTAAGTCAATACAAAAAGGAGGATGAAGGAAACTGTTATAGCGAAGCTAATAAAGCAGGAAATTCCATGGCGAAAACCAAAGAAAGGTTAATACGTAGAACAAGAATCAGAAAATGACAACAGCGATAGATTATGAGGATAACTTGGTGAACAATGACCCAGAGAAAGTAATCCTATCGATCCTTCCAGACGTTGTTAGACAAAGCTTCTATCGATCCATGGATCAATAGAAGCTCTGTCTAACAATTCTTGGAAAGCTAAGGCTAGATACTCCCCACCATAAGATTCAACCGACAAAAGATTTCACTGCGATAAGACGATAAAGTTTAGCAAGAAAGATATGGTTCCCAATTCTCGCCTCATAATAACCCAATGGTCATTATCGCTAAGATTGGAAATGACATAGTCCACTGATTATTTGTTGACTACGGGAGTGCAATCAAAATTCTATGCATTAATTTCTTTAACAAACTTGGATTCAAGCGAACTGATTTGAAAATGTCTACATCCTCTCTCGTAGGCTTTATCGGATGAGCGGAGACACCTTTGGGTAACATACAGCTGCCAGTTGCCATAGGTGAGAATATAAAAATTGCACCATTATGTGCAACTTTGTTTTCATGGATGCACAAAGCCTATTGAACGCCATCATTGGTAGGCCCTAGATGAACACAACGAAAGCAATATGGTTCTCATATCACTTAATGATGAAATTTCCAACTCCAGTAGGAATTACAACGAAACGATGAAATCAGCAAAAAGCTTGACATTGCATGGTTATCACAATGAGAGCAAGAAGATATGCTTAACAAACAAAAATGGTTAGCACCATCTCGGATAACGTCTTACTCAAGAAAATGGAACCTCAAGTTAATCTCGGAGAGGAAATTGAAATTGTCATTCTGGATGATGTGGACACTTCCAAATGTTTCAAGATAGGAAAATATCTTCCAAGCAAAGTGAAGGAAAAAGTGTTCTACAAAGTCACAAAAATGCATGGACTGTGCAGAACATAGGAGGAGCCAATCCAGACATAGCTACCCACTCCCTAAATATTAACCATTTGATCAGGCCAATTAAGAAAAACCGGTGAAGCTTCACTAAAGATAGACAAAAAGCGATCGAAGAGGAGGTTAGAGCATTGCTTCATGCAGGTATTCTAAAGGAAGTAACTTATCCAAAGTGGTTGGCAAACCCAGTGATGGTAAGAAAGACAGATGCAGGGTGGAGAATGTGCATAGACTTCACCGACCAAAACAAAGCATGTCCAAAAGACTACTATCTGTAACCTAAAATGGACCAGTTGGTGAAAGCAATATCAGGATACGAAGTCCTAGTGCTCATGGACATGTACAAAGGATACCACCTGATACTGATGAATTCAGAATATGCAAAAAAGATATCTTTCATAGCAATCTTTGGAGTGGTTTGCTACGTAAAGATGTCATTCGGCCTAAAAAATGATGGCAATACATATCTAAGATTAGTCAACACAACATTTCGCAATCAAATAAGACGAAATGTTGAAGCATATGTTGATGACATGGTGGTCAAAAGAAAAAAATGGTGTCAGTTTGTACAAGACTTGAAAGAAAACCTGGATACATTAAGCGTAGTTCGGCATGAAACTGAACCCCAAGAAGTGCATAATTAGAGTGAGCGCAGAAAAGTTTCTGGGGTACAAAGGCTCCTCGAAAGCAATTGAAGCTAACCCCAAAAAATACAAGCAATAGTCTATCTCCCTCAACTGTGAGCAAACGGAACCTCAAGTTGATCACGGAGAGGAAACCATAATTGTCGTTCTAGACGATGTGGACACTTCCAAATGTGTCAAGCTAGGAAAATATCTTATGGTGTATACCTAGCCCACGGACTAAAAGTTGTTGGCCTTTAGGCCCAGCCCAAGACACAGCTACGAACCAGGAAAAGTGAAGACGTCTAAAAGTATGGAGGAAACCTGTGAGTGATCTTGGGATTCTAGCTACCACAATGCAACCCATGATCTGAGACCCTAACAATGCGGAGCCATGATTGCAATCCATTATAGATATAGGGTTAGCAGCACTGGCTCAATAAGTAGAACTAATTGACAAATACCAATTCCCTAGAGGAAAGAACTGACTTGATCGGAGGAGCACTTTCCTTGGAATCTCTTCCAGGATCTTTCTTGCAAGACCGTGCTTATGCTACAATGATCGCCAACCACCTTATCTAACATGGAATACCACATCATAGATGACAGAAAGATTGTCGAAAGTTGGTGAATTTCATCTTGATCTAGATCAGATCTTGTACAAACACCTTTCAAACAAAATTGATTTTATTCAACAATTAATTCTTCCAGAGCATCTGGATATCGAGCCTACTTTGTTTCAAAACCAGCCAGCATGGTGTGTTGCTAAAAAAGAGCTGCAAAATATTAACACAAACACGGCGTCAGGAGACAAACTAGTTTGCACTCTGAATTTTTGCAAGACTATCAGAAATCTAATGAATTTCTTTCTCTTATAATTTATGCTATCATAAAGGCTAACCCTCCAAACCTCCACTCCAACTTATCCTACATACACAAATTCTGATGCTGAGCAGCGCTTGGTTTCAGAATCGTCTAACTTTTTTTACAAGCGTGCTTACAGCTGAGAACTTCATCGCAAATATGGATGTAAAATTCCTTTCTATGGGTAAAATTGAATTTGAAAAGAATATGGAATGCTCTTGGGCCCTGAATTTGATGCTCTCGGGGGACTCACGCAGTGGCGGATCCAGTACAGAAAATGAAGAGGAGCGATTTAAAGAAACAAGTAGTACTGATCTTCCTAACAATGTAGCTTGTAGAAGTGATTGAAAATTAGAAGGTTTTGGTTCTTTCACAAAGCCTAGTACTACCTCTGTTTCGTTGAATGTGACATAATAGCCTCAGGTGCTTAGATTTATGTGAATGAAATGAGTGCATGAATTCAAATTTAAAAATAAAAAAGTAGAATGAGTGAATGAAATTGGAAAAAAAAATTCATAAAAGGAAAGTATGCAAAATCCACAAAAATAATAATAATAAAAGAGTGTGTCATATCGAATGAGGAGTTGTAAGGATGAAGTGTCGTATATAATTGGATCCATCTCGGATATGGAAGATAAAGGGACACTTGTTTCAAATTTATCCTTTCTTGAACTCTAAGGCTGGTGACCCGACCGTAGCCAATGTAGAAGACCTTTTAAACCGCTACAAGGAGATTGTTTTCTGTAAAGAATAAAAGAGGTTTAGGAAAAATTTCCTTGTTGCTTTTCATTTAAGAGAGTGATGGAGAAATAGAGTTTTCAAGATAAGAATAAATCACTTTGATTAAGGGAATGATGTGTATTGAATATCTACTTGCCAACTATACAAGTCCCCCCCCCCCCCCCCCCCCCCCGGCAAACTCATGATCGGGGAACGAACATGAAACTTGTCTCAAAGAGTAAGAAAATGCTGATTTCCAACAGCCTTTGTGAAAATATCAGCTATCTGGTCCAGAGTACGAACATAATGAATAACAAGGTCTCCTAAAGAAACTTTTTCACAAATAAAGGGATAGTCAATCTTGATGGGCTTGGACAGCTGGTGAAAGATAGGATTCACAGAAAGGAAAGTGCCACTGAGATTGTCGCACAGAAGTATCGGAGGTTGCTGAATTGTAACATGCATTTCCTGTAACAACTATTGCAACCAGATGAGTTCTTTTTCAACAAAAGAAATTTCCATGTACTCAGCTTCCGTACTTGACCGGGCAACGACCTTCTGCTTGCGAGATGACCAACTGATAAAATTTCCACCAAAGTAGATAGGGAAGCCATGCTGAGATCGGTAGTCATCAAGATCAAACGCCCAGTCGACATCAAAGAAGATCACTTAACGCGAGTCATTAGCCTTATGAAGAACCAAGCCAGAGGATATATTTCCTTTCAGGTAGCGAAGAATGTGTTTAACCGCACACCAATGAGCTTTTGTGGGAGAGTGCATGAACTGGCAAACACAGTTTACAACATAAGAAATCTCGGGGTGAGAGATGGTGACAAACTACAGGGCACCAATAATGCTCCGATATAAGTCCGAATCAAAATGAGGATCATCATCAGCGACTAACTGAGGGCCAGACTCTGCAGGTGAGGAGATCGGGCGAGCTCCTGGCATATGGTTGTGATCTAAGATGTCGCAGTTGAATTTTTGTTGTGAGAGTTGTAGGTCCAAACCATTACGTGTGACCTTAACACCAGGAAATTATGCAGATCACCAAGGTCTTTTAGAGAGAAGTCACGATGTAACGAGCAAACAAACTCATCAATGAAGAACGCATGAGAACCTGTGATAGTGAGATTGTCCACATATACAAGAACATAACCATACGAGAGCTCTCTTTTTTGCAAATAAAGGAGGATCATAGAGACAGTTATTTAAACCATGGCAAAGTAAGCAGACAGAGAGTTTTTGGAACCACACCCTAGGAGCCTTCTTTAGGCCATATAGGGCCTTGCAAAGCCTGCAAACATATGAAGGCCTGTCAGAAGCAATGAACCCTTGAACCTGCTCTATGAAGACAGTCTCAACAAGATTTCCATTAGGAAAAGCATTGTTGACGTCGTCCTGGCGAAGACCAACCACACAAGGCAGATAGACTGAGAACTAGGCGAATGGTGGTGGGTTTAACAACCGGACTGAATGTGTCAAAGTAGTCGACGCCAGCCTCCTGATGAAATTCTTTGGCAGCACGCTTTATAGTGTTCTATCAAGTCATCAGCTTTACGCTTCAACCTGTATACCCACTTACAGCCAACAACATTAGCTCCCAAAGGACGAGGGACTAGGTACCACGTCTTATTACTCATTAAGGCCTCATATTCAAGCTGCATAACATGCTGCCAGTTAGGGTCTTTAGAGGATTGGAAAAAAAGGATTGGTGAAAAAGCTTTGGCTCAAGAGTTGCAGTGAGGGAAACCGAAATAGAGTATTTGGTGGACAGAAGAGTTTTGGGTTTGTGTGAATCAGTGGAGAAATGAGTGGCCATGTGATGACTAGAGTTTCCAGGCAAGCGAGACCAACTTGGGGCATTGGGGTAGAATAGAGAAGAGGGTGAAGGAAAAGGGGACAAAGGAGATGATAGTGATGATGGTGGAGGTTGAGGCTCGGGGGAGGTGGGAGCCACCGAGGGAGTGGGATTGGGGATGCATGGAGGTGAAGTGGTAGGTTAACTCGACTATGGCGATATGGTTGAGAGAGGTCGATGAGCGGAAGAGGCATCTTGGAGAGTGGAGGGGGGACTGTGCTGGAAGAAGATGAAGGTAATGAGTTGGAAGAGACATTACTAGAGTAGGGGAAGATAGACTCGTCAAACATGCCATATCAAGAGATATATGTGCGAGTAGTCGGGACATGATAACAGAGATAGCCTTTGTGTTTATTTCTATAACCCAAGAAGAAACAAAACAAAGAGTGATACTCTAGCTTGTTGAAGGTGTAGGGACGCAGAAATGGGTAACAACGACAGCCAAAGTATTTTTGAAAGTTGTAGTCTGGGGATTTTCCATAGAGATACTCGTAGGGGGACTTGTAACTCAAGACTGGGGTTATTGTACGATTGATCTGGTAGGCGGATGTGTGAAATTGTTGTTCCCAAAACTTGACAAGAAGATGAGAGTGAGCATGAAAGTAAGACCCTTTTCCACAATGGTTCGATTATGCCGCTCTATGGAACCATTTTGTTCAAGAGTATAAGGACAAGAGATTTTGTGGCGAATGCCAAGTGATTCGAGAAGGGTGGAGACATTGCAGTACTTTCACCCCAATCAGATTGAAAAGCTTTAATTTGAATGGGAATATGAGTTTAAACCAGTTTAATAAAAATCTCAGTAATGGAAAACACTTGTAATTTTGCAGAAATTAAGTAAAGCCACGTGAATTTAGTGCAATCATCAATGAAACTAACATAATGTCAACAATCATTTATGGAAAGTTTATGGGATGTGCCTCACACATCAGAATAAATCAAAGAAAAAAGTTTCAAAGAGGATTCAACACGACTAGGAAGGGGCATTCGATGACTCTTACCAAGTTGAAAAGAGCCACAAACTGAATCTAATTTATTACAAGACACTGGTAATTTTTTACTAGAAACTAGACGACAAATAATAGACTCATGAGGATGTGCCAGCCGATGATGCCAACATTGAAGAGATGTGTGCTCACTGAGACAGATGACTGGGACAGGACTGGAGGAAGTGGACACATGACGATGATGTGGGAGGCGTTATAAACCATTCTCAACGGTTCTCCTTAGAAGTGTCTGGCCCTGCAAGTTCTTAACAAGACAAAAATTCGAATTAAGTTCAACATAAACATTATTATCACAAGATAGTTTAGAGACTCTAAGCAATTTTTTGGCAATATTTGGAACATGTAAAATATTACGCAGATGTAAGGGTTTAGCAACATGATCAATAGAAAGCATAGAATGACCTAAATGAGCAATAAGGAGAGATATACCATCTCTGACCATGAGTTGATTATTACCATTGTAGGTGTTCTGAAGAGCGGGGTTGTGAATGTATGGCATCACATGATGGGAGACACCTGATTCGACAAAACAAGGATCCTCAATGTTGTGTGGGCTTGACATAGAAGCCTTGAATGGCGCCGTGCCACTGGATGCGCCAAAGAGGCTCATTGCGGCATTGCGATTCGTCGCCGAAAATGCATGGAGGTTCACACACTGGAAAACATTCAGTGCCACGTTCCCAGGCATCTCACAAATTTGTCACACGGTCGGAATAATCAAAGAGATCCGCAAACACAAATCTTAAAGAACAATCAAGGGCTGCAAGCACAAACCCTAAGTTTTGGTTTTGGAATCCACCAGAGAGAGAATAATTCTCAAAAATACTATTATGAAAGATCCAAACTCTGAAAAATACAATAAGTCATTAAATACTATAATGAAACCCTAGAATGATAAAAAAAGGAAATTTGGAATTAAATTTGAAATAAAACAAAATTTGGAAAACAGGGGAAAAAAGTAAATTACTCTTTTGAGGCCATAAATGACCTCAAATGGCCAAAAAAAAACCTGCCACATAGCATGGCCATTGGAATTGTAGTGCTCGTTGAGACAGTTCCATGCCACCAGAATAGCCTGATTCCGTATTGGGACTCAAAAATGCTCAAAATCATATCGGACCTTTGAGGCTATCCATCTCTTCTTCAAGTTTTTCCGCCATTCACCCTATATTAACTTGACACTGAGTGCGAGACCTATTAGCCGAATAGTTGCCAGCCGGAGGTACATCGCGATCAAGGAGGTTAGGCGCACGTTCCTGGTGCTGCGGACGATCACCAAAGAAGCGTTAACGACATTAGCTGCGGGAGATTGGAGCGAATGGAGCTCCTCTTCTTGCTGAATCTCCTCTTGCATCAGTATGCCCAGCAGTTTTTCGTAGGAAAAGGGTTCCTGACCCGCCTCCACTTAGGGTCGTTAATTTTAGCTAATTAACCCGAGTAAAGGCTGAGATCAAAGGTCAAAGGGGGTCAAATTTAAATTTATAGTTCTGCACCCAACTCACTACTATTCTACCGATAGGGTAGTTAGTGGCAAGCCCTGGGTATGTCCACAGAGTTGCTAGGGCCTAATAGTCAATTAAACACAACCATGACCGGGTTGTCAATCTGTCAGTGTTGCTAGGAGTAGATAGTATGGTAAACATGGGGGTTTGGTTTTTTGACAAACAACTACAACATGAAAGATAAAAATCATGTAAACTATATTAGCTAGACACTTGGGGAATATTTGCGTTACATGGTTGATTAATGTTTTGATCCTCGATTCATTCACATGCAAGATTTTAACAACCTAATCCTACGTGCACACACCCACGTGGACCCCTGCTACCCATATCACATCCGGGTTTCTCTTACCCAGGGGGTATCAATATTTGCACCAACATGAATGTAGACTAGAGTGTGCGCTAATGAAGTGTATCATTCATGCAATTATAACATTGAATAACAAACCATAATAATATCACAAACACATAAATTAGGATGAAGTAAGAATCTCACAAAAACATTAAACAACACATGAATATAATTATCCTCAAGTTATAGAAACTACTCCCTAGACATGGAATTCAAGTATTTCATTTAATTCCACATCATAAGGTTAAAGCAAAGTAAAAGAGAAAGAACCTAGAGAGAAGAGAGAGTGTTTCTCTCTCTAAGTTGCTCTTCAAACTACAAATGAACAAATGAAAAATGATCCAAAAGCTTCTAACCCTAATAGATTAAGGCTTTATATAGTAGTAGGGGATTGGGCCTAATAATAGGCCAAAATAGTGTGAAATCCTAGTCAGCCGCCACTGGCATGGACCGCTGCGGACGGCGCGGTCCCCATCGCTGATGTGGCTCGGGCCAGTGCGAGGCACCAGATCTGGCGCGACCTGTTTGCTTTTTGCTGGCGCAGGGCGCATAATCTGGTGTGGCCCGATTGCAATGCTACTGCGGGGTGTGGGATCTGGCGCAGGTCGTGTTAGGTGTGGTCTGCGTTGTCTGGTATGTCCCATCGTCAGGATAGTCGTTGTTGAACTTCCTATCTGTGGTCTGCGTCTTTGGTGCAGGTTGTCATCATAATCCTTGTTTTTCTCAGTCTTTTGGAGCGAGCCGCTCAATTCTTCACATCTCACTGGCTGGTCTGGACATTTAACACTTAGACCATACTTAGCCATTTTGGCGCGGGCTGTAGGAGATGGTGTGGCCCATGCCATTTTTTGGCACGGCTCGTGCCAGAGACCTTTCACGCAGGTCGTATAGTGTGTCACAGGCTTCCCTACTTGGTGTCGACCACGAGTGATCTGCGCCGACCCGTTGATGCTTCGACTGGCTGAACTTCTTTCCTTCGCTATGGATGAACCAGTTGTCCATTTTGAGAGTTCTTGTAGTCGATTTGATGGTTTTTGAGGAGAGAAATCCAATGGAATCAACCTTAAAGGTTGATTCTTCTTGGATTGTTCCCTGAATTTAGCGCAACTCTCAGACCACAATTTTTCGTTTCTTCCTTGGCCGTTTTGAACATCAATTCCGCATATCTTTGGCTCCATCCTTCTAATACTGCGATGTAGTATCTGTGGTCTTCATCTACTACCATTCTAATGTGAATGACTTTTAACCTCTTCTATTGTTCTTGTGAACGGCATTCACATAGAAAGTAACAAAATGTACCCACAAGCGACCTACTAAGGATGATCACAAAGGAAGATATAAGTGCCCATGGATACAAGGTATCAATTAGTACCAATTAAGTCCACAAAACGCAGGATTTAGACAAGAAAACCAAACATGGCCATCTAAACCCCTTGTCACGTAAACTCAACTAATACTAGTAATCCAACATATGAAATGAACCAGTTAGTACGCCGAATGCAACGGTTAAGCACGCATAATGAAGCACATCAGTTTCGACCAAAGAGACAAAGCTAATTAGAGAGGGCCAAACAGAGATCCAAGCCCGTGAAGGAGATAACCGACAAAGTTGGTGTCGCAAACCTCATACATACATTTGGAGAGAGTCTGTGAGTGCCTGTTTCTTCTCAAAGTAATCAAGAATGGACAACGAACCCTTGGACAACGTCTGTAATTACTGATGAAAGTGCATCTGGTGGCCATTTGTTTGGGAGTGAAAAGTCCAGGCAAGAATCGTCAATGCTTCAACGGTGGTGGTCACATGAGCGACGATGCCGGGGAGAGGAGTGGTGAGCGTGGAGCGGATCCATAAGAGCACAAGCATGTCCTTCTTTATCCATATTGGCGGCGCCGGGTTCAGTTATATTTTCGCCGGAGTGCCAGTCAACGGGTTGAGAGGATCAGAGGAAGGCACGGCTGGAGTTGTAATGGTCGCCGGAGGTGGTGTGCAGTCGACGAGGAAGGCGTCCAAGCCATACGCCTCAAGATCCGAATGAACAGTGATGCGTCATAGCGAGTAGTTTGAGCGATCAAGGCGAATCGCTAAATTTGGGAAACTGCAATTATGGTTCTGAGAATCAAAGGAAGCAACAATAAAGGCGTTGGTGGAGCCAATTGTTGAAGAATGTCCGGTCAACATTGTTGATTCGAATGTTAGGTTCTGATACCATGTAAAGAAAAAAAAAGGTTTAGAAAAAGTTTCTCATTTCAGAGAGTGATGGATAAATAGAGTTTATAAAATAAGAACCAATCTCTTCAATTAAAATATTGATTTGTATCGAATATCTACTTGTCAACTATACAAGAAAATATATACATATACATTTGTATTTGTGAAGGCTTAGGTGAGTCCACCTCCTTTGACCCTTAGGCCAATACAGAACTTATGTTGGACGAAACATCGGAGTCTCAAGAGAGCATAAACGGGAGTCGAAGACTCGAAGTGAATACAAATTGTGTGCATTTTTGCTTTTCTTTTCTCAATTCAAGGTTGTTAAATTGTTGTGGTTTGGGTTTCTCTTTGAATGAAAGGAGAGTTTTAAATCTTAGAAAAATAGCAAAATTCCTTATCGAGTAATTTTCAATGTACAATATCCACTCAATCTCTCGTGGTACTTGGATTTGCATCCAAACATTACTGATAAACTTATTATTTTGTACTCCGTAAGAAGTTACTTTCGCTCAAAAGAAACCATACAATTTTCTTTTTTTTCCGTCCTAAAAATATAACATGGTTTAAAAATTATTTAAATGATAACGAATATATTGATAAATTTTTCCAGTGTTCTCTTCAACTTTAATGACTTTCAGACTGGACTGACTATTTTTCCAACATACTCCTACTTTAAAATTTTATTATAATAGTTATAAAATTTATAACCCGATTCATGCAACCAAAAATTTTAACTTCATTTCTGTAAAGTCCTCCGGAGTTGGACTTATGTATGGCATATTGTGAATGCTGGTAATCTGGTGTTTGAACACCACCGAGTGATTTCTGGTGATATGGTGTTTTAACACCACTGCTGTCCAGCAGTTTTACAGCAGCTGTATTGTTGATGTCCACGATTGATGGAGTATATTATGGGATATAATTGTGCGATCTGATCAGAATATTGTGAAGATAATTGATTGATTTCGTGGTCATCTAATTCTGGTAAACGAATATTCCTGTAATAGTTAGGATTTGGTTAAGTAGTTAATTATGGAACAAGTCCTATTGATAACAGGATTGTTCATTTAAATACCAGATTAGTATTAGATCTTTCCTTAGACTAGAAGTCTATTTGGGGTAGAAGTTCGACAAGGAAAGAAGTCTATTCAAGGCAGGATTGCGATGGGATAAAGGGAAGAAGATTACAACGCAATCATTGACGCGTCCACAACTATTCTCTACGTTGAGAACTTTGGAGCGATCTGCCGTGTTGTTTGGAGGTTCGTGAATCAACCGACCAAGTTCGTAAAGATCAGAAATAAGGAAGTCTTAATTCCTCGGGAGGAGGAGATCCAGGGAGACGTGTTGATCGTGAGGGTTCAACGACGTAGGATCGACAGTGAGGGGAGCTCACAACATTCACTCTGTAGGTTAGCAATGGATTAGTATTTAAGTTAAGCTTCTTGTACTAAAGACTGCTTTCTAGTGAATGGTTTCTGATCTGGGCAAGGCCCCGCAGACGTAGGTGTATTTGCACCGAACTGCGTAACCAAGTTGTGTGTGCACTGCGTATTTCATTTTGCTTTTAAAACAAAACTAATCTTGGTGTTCCAACACCAAACTGTTAAACAACTTGGTATAAAGGTTTAGAAATCAGGTGAAACGGAATTTCAATTGGTATCAGAGCAAGGCACTTGCTAACCCCTATATAGGGAGAGTGAGATCAGGTTTCACCGTGGCACCGAAGGAGGGGGCCTCTGTCACGCGACCACCGCTATTGGAACAAGGCAATTACGCCTACTGGAAGGCACGTATGAAAGTATTCATTGGAGCATTGGATGATCAAGCATGGAACTATGTTGTAAATCAGTACACTCCACCTCCCAGTGACAAAACTAAAGAATCGAGCTCATCAACGATCAAACCGTATTCTGAATACTCTACTGAGGAGCATAGAGCTTACATGTCCAACTCAAAGGCATTGAATGCTATCTTTACAGCAGTGGATGAAGATCAATTTAAGATGATTTCAAACTGTGAGACTGCAAAGGAAGCATGGGATGTGTTACAGATATATCATGAAGGAACAAGCTCAGTTAGAGATTCAAAGTTGCAATACTATACATCGAAATTTGAGGAATTGAAAATGCGGGATGATGAAACTATCTCCGAGTTTAATGGACGGGTCCGAGATATTGCAAACAAGGCTTTTCAGTTTGGCAAAAAATACAAAGATCAAAAACTTGTAAGGAAAGTGTTGAGGGCATTACCCCCACGGTTCAATATGAAGGTCACAGCAATTAATGAAAATGGAAGGATTGGGATGATGACACTTGATGAGCTCATGGGGTCTCTGGAATCCTATGAGATGGAGATGTTGCAAAATAAAACCGGAAAGAAGGAGATGGCTTTTACAAGCACAACCTCTGGAAAGGAAGATGAACATACAGACATTGAAGATTCCGATGAAATTGCGAACATAACCAGAAACTTCTCAAGATTCATGAAGAAGATGGGCAGGAAGCCACAGGACAAGTCAAGCGGGATCAAAAATCCGAATGCCAACTTCACTCCCAGATTCGGTCAGGCGACTGGTGTTGAAACACCGAAGATCAAATCGGTAAATCCGAATCTGAACAGAAAAATCCAATGCAGAGAATGTGAAGGTTTTGGACACATACAAGCTGAGTGTGCCAATACACTTAAAAGGCAAGGGAAATCATATGCCATAACCTGGAGTGATGATGACGGAGGAGACGATATGAAGGACGGTGAAGAGTATACAAATCATGTTGCTTTCGGCGTGTCGTTGGAAGAGTCTGTTGAGATAAATCGCAGTGTGTTGAATGAAGAAGAAAGTGATAGCACAGATGAAGAGACTAGAAGCATAAGTGATGATGACATTCGCAAAGAAAGTATGGAGATGTATAAAATGTGGTTAAAAGTGGCAGATGAAAACAAAGAGCTCAAGGTTGATAACAAGAGGTTATGCGAAAAGGTTAGAGTGAATGAACTTGGAAAGAAAAATGCACTTGAAGAACTTGAACAACTTAAAAAGGAATTTGCTGAAGTAGTCCAACGAGCGGAGACAGCAGAACAGGCTATTAGACGTCTCAATACAGGGAAAGCTAAACTTGAAGATTGTTTGAAAATGGGACAAACTACCAAATTTGGAATTGGGTACGAAAGATCAGTAGATGCGTTGAAAAATAAGGCAGATCAAGGTGCACTTGCTCCAAGAATGATTGAGGAGAATTGCCTCATCAAGAGAATCAGGAGATGCGGATACTGTGGAGTTCCAGGTCATGTGAGAAACAGGTGTTTCAAATTACTTAAGACACTATCCGTCAACCCAGCACATCGGTGTTCCAACACCATTCCAGGTTACAACACTGTGCACCAAGTCAACACTGGAGGATACAGGAACGGATTCTTGAACACACATTCAACTCAGAGATCGCATCGCATCACTCGACCAGTAAGACAGGTATGGGTTCGAAAGTCTCAAAATATTTGTTTTTCAAGTTTTGTATGCTTTGGAGCACATACAGGAACCTCGTGGTACTTCGACAGTGCATGCTCAAGGCACATGACAGGAGTTCCTGAATTTCTGCGAAAATTTGAACCTGGATTTGGTGGACATGTTAAATTTGGTGATGGAAAGCGAAGCAGAATAATTGGCAAAGGGGAACTAGAAATCAAAGGGCTTCCAGTGTTCCAAGATGTGTTGCTAGTGGAAGGCCTGAAGGCTAACCTATTGAGTATCAGTCATCTATGTGATAATGATATGACGGTGTTCTTTGACAAAGATAAGTGTATTGTAAATCATGGGTCTGGAGTATTCACTGGATCTAGATCAATGGATAAGTGCTATCTACTCGATCAAGATGTCACCTGCTTGAGCTCGAAAAAGGAAGTTAATACACTGTGGCACAGAAAATTGGGGCACATAAATTATAAATCTTTGGCTCGAATTTCCAGACTAAATGCAGTCAGAGGAATTCCCGAAATCAGTGAACTCAAGGAGACTGTCTGTGGATCATGTAAGGAAGGAAAGCAAATTCGTATTCCTCACCATGTTGTACATGATGTTTCAACATCAAGACTTTTGGAACTTCTACATATGGATCTTATGGGGCCAGTGAGTACACTAAGTGTGGCCGGGAAGAAGTATATTTTTGTCTGTGTGGATGACTTCTCGAGGTATACGTGGGTATCATTCCTCAAAGAGAAATCAGAGGCCGCTGATGTATTCAAGACCTTGGCGCACAAGCTTCATGTAGAAAAAGGAATCGTTCGAATTGCACGCATCAGGAGTGATCATGGAAAGGAATTCGAAAACTCTAAGTTTCGAGACATCTGTGAAACGCTTGGTATTCATCACGAGTTCTCTGCTCCCATAACTCCTCAACAGAATGGGATAGTAGAAAGAAAGAATCGGACCCTGCAGGAAATGGCACGAGCAATGCTTGCTGAGAAAAAAATTAATTCGAGATATTGGGCTGAGGCAGTGCACACTGCATGCTACACCATCAACCGAGTATATCTGCGTCCGTTTACCGAGAAGACACCGTATGAGATCTGGAAAGGAAAGAAACCAGATGTGTCGTATTTCCATGTTTTTGGGAGTAAGTGTTACATTCTGAAGGATCGAGAACCCTTGTCTAAATTTGAATCCAGGAGCGACATTGGAATATTCTTGGGGTATTCTCCTACCAGCCGAGCATACCGAGTACTGAATCAACGTTCTGGCGTAGTCATGGAGTCCATTAATGTGGTGGTAGATGATTCAGAGGAGGACAATGCTGGAGAAGGTGATACACTTGACTCAGCCATTCCTACTGGTGTTGGAACACCAGCTTCATCAACCGGTGTTGAAACTCCAGAATCTGGAAATCGTGATTCTGACCAGAATCCAACAAGACATATGCAGTTAAGGGATCAACCCCGTGTAAATTACAGAGAATTAGTAGGATTATCGTGTTTCATCTCACTTACTGAACCAAGGAGTTACAAGGAGGCTTTGCTAGATGAATATTGGATCTCGGCAATGCAAGAAGAATTGCAGCAATTCAAGAGAAACAACGTTTGGTTTCTTACCCCACGACCTGTTGATGTGAATGTGATTGGCACCAAGTGGATTTTCAAAAACAAATCCGATGCAGATGGTAATGTCACCAGAAATAAAGCACGCCTGGTTGCTCAAGGGTACACACAAGTAGAAGGGGTTGACTTCGATGAAACTTTTGCCCCTGTAGCCAGATTGGAGTCCATCAGACTAATGTTGGCCGTGTCCTGCATCTTAGATTTTACTCTTTATCAAATGGATGTCAAGAGTGCATTCCTGAATGGCGTAGTAAAAGAAGAAGTTTACGTTGAACAACCTAAAGGGTTTGAAGACCCTCAGTTTCCTGATCATGTTTATAGATTGAATAAAGCGTTGTATGGACTCAAGCAGGCACCTCGTGCTTGGTATGAGCGACTGACAACCTTTCTGATTCAAAAGGGCTATCGTCGAGGGGGAGTAGATCGTACGTTGTTCGTCCTGCACAAGGGGTCTAAGATTCTAATTGCACAGATCTATGTGGATGACATTGTGTTTGGGTCTACCGATTCAGCCTTGTTAAAGGAGTTCGTTGACTTAATGACTCAAGAGTTCGAAATGAGCATGGTAGGAAAATTGTCCTATTTTTTGGGATTGCAGGTTAATCAGAAGGAGAATGGTTTGTTTATCAGTCAACAGAAATATGCTGAAAACCTGATCAAGAAATTCAGCCTTACGAGTGCAAAGGCAGTACGCACCCCAATGGCAACCACCGATAAGCTTACTAAGGATGAACAGGGGCAAAGTGTAGATCAGAAGGTGTACAGAAGCATGATTGGCAGCCTGTTGTACTTGACTGCAAGCAGACCAGACATCTGCTTAAGTGTTGGTATTTGTGCTCGCTACCAAGCTGATCCAAAGGAATCGCATATGACAGCAGTGAAAAGGATTATTCGATATATAAGTGGAACAGCGGAGTATGGAGTATGGTTTTCTCGGAACAAAGATTCGCAATTAGTAGGTTTCAGTGATTCGGACTGGGCTGGAAATGCGGATGATCGTAAGAGTACTACAGGTGGATGCTTCTTTGCAGGATCAAATCTTGTTAGTTGGTACAGTAAAAAGCAGAATTCTATATCATTGTCTATGGCTGAAGCAGAATACTTAGCTGCCGGAAGTTGCTGTGCGCAGTTACTATGGATGAAACAGATGATGAGAGACTATGGGTTCAATGATGTAGTTTGACAGTCTTGTGTGATAATAAAAGCGCCATTGATATTTCCAGGAATCCTATGCAGCACTCTAGAACGAAGCACATCGATATCCGACATCATTTTATCAGAGACTTGGTTGAAAAAGGAGAAGTCGCAATTCAGTATGTACCAACAGCCGAACAACTGGCGGATATCTTCACAAAACCTCTGGATGGTGAGACGTTTGAAGGGCTTAGACAGCACTTGGGTGTCTGTCGAATGTGAGGTACTCTGATCTGTACTTTCTATTGTATTATTTACTGTTGATTTGTTTCTTAGTTAGTATGGTGAAAAAGAAAAAAAATATGAAAAACCGAAAATACCAAAAAATTTGTGAAGTGGTGTTTAAACACCGAGGACTTCAGAGGGAGAAAAATCAGCTGGGCCGAAAGAAAAACTTATTGGGCCTAGGCTTGTATTCAGAAGGAAAGGAAAAGAGAAGGTCTTTTGGGTTTCGAAAAAAAGGGGGGAAAAAGGAGAAAGTGACAAATTGATTCCCACACAAACTCAAACACTCGACTGTTCATCTTCCTCATAGCTCACAGCTCCCTGTTCATCAGAAACAGTTGCCAAAACCCTCAATATTTGTAACCCACTCAAAACTCTGTAACAATGGCGAGCTCCAAGTTCAAGAAGATGGTCCGAGAATTTGTCAAGGTGCGGGTGCCGGAGAATCCGCGAATTGAAGAGCTCGATTTGGATGCGAATGTGGACGAGCTGTGTGGAGATCGAGTGCAGACACTAGCCAAGTGGGGTGGAAAAGTTCAGAGACGGAAAGCTAGGTTTGATCATTCTTTCGTCTATGATGGAATGTATTTTAGCTCTGTTCTTGATTTCATAGAGTGGATGGTGCAGAACAGGGGCTATGTAGACCTTAGAAAGTATGAAAATTTGCGTGGCAAGATTAACAAATTTAAACTTGAGGAATTGTTGACTGGTGGCATAGGAGAAATTAAGGAGATTAGTGACTATAATGCCAAACTAGTTGGGGTAGATTTCGGTGAACATTATAAAGTTGGAGATGAATTAGGCCAATATTTTACTATCTATACTCGGATAGGGTCCCTGCACAGGCATATTCTCAGACAATTGGGTGATGATGCTGTGATTCAGCCCTGGATAAAAGTGGTTAAATCCACTGATGTTGCTATGGAGATGGTTTGTGTTGATGAGTCCCTGAATCAGACTCAAGAGTCACTCAGAAATTTGCCTGTTCCGGTTTTGGAGATTAGTGACAGTGAAGAAGACGAAGGGTGTGCTGAGAGAGTTGATACAGAGGAAACTCCGATGAATGAACCAGGAGATGCTTCTTTGCTGGATGAGGCTCTGGCAACATTTATGAGATCCGAGGAGGCTCTGGCAGCATTTCTTGGATCAGGTTCTGAGAAAGAAGGTGATGAAGATGTGGCTGAGGACAAAAGAGAAGATGCAGATATGCCAGAAAGTGAAAAATTAAACTCTGCAACTGACAATGCAGAGTGTCTGGCTGTGGAAGAAGATACTGTAATGCAGGATACTGGTATTCCAACACCAGGAGAGGATCTGACTGAGGAGCAGAAAATTGCTGAGATGTTTGGGAGTGATGTTGAAACACCACTGAAGAAAAGTCCAGCTCAGGGACTTAAGAGGAGAAGGCAGCAAGTTGGTGTTGAAACACCGTCTGCATCTGAAGACAGATCTTTGCCTCAGATGCCTGAGATTGTTGAAGAGAGTGTGGCCTCGGCCAGTAAGAAAATTCGGAGATCAAAACGATGCAGAGACAGGGGTACAGCTGAAAGTGATGATAGTGACGAACCTATTGGACAGAAGCTGAAGAGATTGAGGGCAGAACGGAAGAAGAACTCTGCGGAGAAAATGAAGCCCAAAGTATTGCCTGCACCTGAGGTCAGTAAGGCCATCAGCAATGAACTGTACGATAATGAGAGCCAAGAAAAGTTGGACTTCATCAGTGGGAGACGAATTCTAGCAGAGAGACCGGCTGATGCTGAGAAGTATGAAGAGTGTGGATTTACTGATTTTCTCAAATACCTCAAGGTGATTAAAGCTGCCACATGCTTTGCTGAATACAATAAACAAATGGTGGTGGAATTTTATTCGAACCTGAAGGAAGACTGTGAAGATGAAGACTCTCAGTGGTTTCACAGAGTCTATGTGAGAGGGAAAGTAGTTGTATTCTCCCCTGAGGTAGTGAATAGATGCTTGCAGCATGGCAATCTCAAGAATACTCAATCGGTGTTCCAACACCAAATCCCAGAAAATTTTGATGAGGTGGCAATTGAGTTAACAGGAGGAGTGGAAAGCACTTGGCCACTGGCTGGGAGACAACAAATACCAGCATCCAATCTGACTTCCAGGTATTACTGTCTGTATACAGTAGCTGTTCATAATTGGATCCCTTCGGTAAACAACACGATTATTACCAAGGAAATGGCAACTCTGCTTTACAGTCTGGGTGCGAGGCATCGAGTCAATCTGGGTAAGCTGATATTCAATGACATTATGGACTGTGCTCGTAAGACCCAGAAGGAAGCTTTGGTTCATCCTTGTATCATATCGATGGTACTGCTGAAAGGGGGAGTGGTTGCAAGGGAAAATGATGAAGTTATAACTACCCAAGCTTTAAGGCCAACCCTCAGGACTTTGAGTGGCCGTATAGTGAAGGATCTTCCCTGGACACCTCCGGCAATGGGTTGCTCGAATGAAGGTGAAGCTCGGCTGAAAGCCATTGAGGCGAGAGCTACAGTTTGTCAAGAAATCCTTGGGCGTCATCAGGCAGCGATAGTCAAGATTCAGGGGGAGCTTGCAGATTTGGAGGCTGAGAGAGAAGCACTGCTGGCAGCACTGAGAGATGATGACGATTCGGACAGTGATGAATCCGGGAGCACTGATAGTTTGGCCTGATTGATTTTTTTCTTGGTGTTCTTGTCATATTAATGAATTCAGGGGGAGAATATTTTGGATTTTTTGGATTTTTGAATGGCTCTGGTAATTTATGCTGTTTGTGCTAGCTGGTATTCTGGTATTCTACATTTATTATGCTGCTTGGTTTTATGGTGTTCTATGGTGTTTGTGCTAATGTGGTATGAATTCACCAATCTGCCAAGGGGGAGATTGTAAAGTCCTCCGGAGTTGGACTTATGTATGGCATATTGTGAATACTGGTAATCTGGTGTTTGAACACCACCGAGTGATTTCTGGTGATATGGTGTTTTAACACCACTGCTGTCCAGCAGTTTTACAGCAGCTGTATTGTTGATGTCCACGATTGATGGAGTATATTATGGGATATAATTGTGCGATCTGATCAGAATATTGTGAAGATAATTGATTGATTTCGTGGTCATCTAATTCTGGTAAACGAATATTCCTGTAATAGTTAGGAATTGGTTAAGTAGTTAATTATGGAACAAGTCCTATTGATAACAGGATTGTTCATTTAAATACCAGATTAGTATTAGATCTTTCCTTAGACTAGAAGTCTATTTGGGGTAGAAGTTCGACAAGGAAAGAAGTCTATTCAAGGCAGGATTGCGATGGGATAAAGGGAAGAAGATTACAACGCAATCATTGACGCGTCCACAACTATTCTATACGTTGAGAACTTTGGAGCGATCTGCCGTGTTGTTTGGAGGTTCGTGAATCAACCGACCAAGTTCGTAAAGATCAGAAACAAGGAAGTCTTAATTCCTCGGGAGGAGGAGATCCAGGGAGACGTGTTGATCGTGAGGGTTCAACGACGTAGGATCGACAGTGAGGGGAGCTCACAACATTCACTCTGTAGGTTAGCAATGGATTAGTATTTAAGTTAAGCTTCTTGTACTAAAGACTGCTTTCTAGTGAATGGTTTCTGATCTGGGCAAGGCCCCGCAGACGTAGGTGTATTTGCACCGAACTGCGTAACCAAGTTGTGTGTGCACTGCGTATTTCGTTTTGCTTTTAAAACAAAACTAATCTTGGTGTTCCAACACCAAACTGTTAAACAACTTGGTATAAAGGTTTAGAAATCAGGTGAAACGGAATTTCAATTTCTTCTAATTTACACGTTAAACCTTAATTTTTACATGGATTATGGAAAGACCGTCTTTCAAGAGACAAACTCTAAAAAGAATTAGTCAAAAATAATTTTGCTAACTTTTGCTTGACGGGGAAGTGTAAAATTATGAATTTATTTCCCAATGTCTCCTAATTTTTTAGAAAATATACTCTATATTTATCATGTGGAATGAAATCTTTTGATAAAAAAAATCTATTGAAAAATGATACGTTGAATGTGCATACCGTGTCCAACTTGGGACAAAAGAACTGGTTTAACAATGCCATACTACTTTCTCATCTTTTAAAATAGACTCTAAATTCTATTATCATTGACTTCACTTTCTTCATACTCATTCTAAATTCTTATGACCAGTGGATTACCTAGTCCTTGCGCAATATCATTATTTAAAATATTGATCTTATATTTTATTTAAAATTTTAAGGTTTAGTCATTTAAAAAAATTATATGAATTATGAAGTGAAATAATTAATTTAAGTTAAAAATAGGTCAATATTGAATATAATAAAATTTAATTATTTTTATAATATATCATTTATATTATTTAAAAAGTAATTTTTTATATGTTCACATTCATTTTAAATGTTTATCATAATTATATGTATCTCATTGCAATAAATAAATCAAATGACCTTATTAGTCTCATTAATTATAAAATGTCCTCATTTAACAATTAGTCGATCTAAAATAAGACTTTATCATACATTAATAAATAAATAATATATATACATTTTTGTATCAAAATTAATATATCATTATTGTATAAAAAATATGAACATTTTATTATTTCAAATTATGTGTTTCTTTGGATTTTTTTAGTGAATAAGATATTTATGGTTTTAAATATGTATTTAGAAGTTATATATTTTAACAAGTTATAATTGATTATATATAGTAAAGAATTAAAACTAGTAACAAATTATAATAATAGTATGTTAACAAGTTATGATTGATTATATACAGAATAAAGAATTAAAATCAGTAACATATTATACTCTCTCCGTTCCATTAATAGTGGCACCATAGGTTTAGGTGCTTGGATTTAGGCGAAGAAAATGAGTTGATGAAATTGAATATAGAAAGTAAAAAGTAGAATGAGTGGATGAAATTGAAGGAATCTTACAAAAAATAGAAAGTGTGTCAATATAAAAGAAACAACCAAAAAAGGAAAGTGTGACACTAATAAAGAAACAGAGGGAGTAATATTAGTATGTTTTCAGACAACTTGATTTTAAGTTTGTCTTTTTTTAAATTAATCGGATTTATAGGGTTCCCGACCCTTTACTGTTAAAGATCAATTGTTGCCCGGAGACTTACATGAATCAGTGCTCGTAGTCTTACATCAAAACACTTGAAAATCACTAGAATTTTTTAGACATACGTCACGAAGAATGAAACATTGAAATCTAAACCATGTGGTAAATTGAAATGCAAATCAACTAAACTATACACATAGGCCCTAGTCGCTATTACAATGAGCAAAAGCCTATGTGGCAAAAATCTAGACCCTTAAGTTAATTAAAATTACTTCAATATCCCTAGTTGACATATATAATAAAGAGTTAAAACCAATAACAAATTATAATATTATTATGTTAACAAATTATGATTGATTATATATAGTACAATATTAAAATAAGTAACATATTATAATGTTAGTATATTATTTTTAGATAACTTAGTTTAGATTAGTTAAATGACTTCAATATTCTCAGTTGATAGCACCATTCAAAAACAAACAATTTTTATTACATGGTGATTGGGATAAATACTTGTTTAAAAGGGATGAACTATATTAAAACATTATTTACTATGCATAGTTTTCCTTTTACCCTTGTAATTTCCTCTTTACCCAACATGAAAAAAAAGGGTATTACTATATCACGCCATGTATTTTACTAGTTTACGCTCTAATATGTATATACATGTATAATACTAATATTAAGATTTTAAAATAAAATCAAAATCAAATGTGCGCCACCACCGTCGCCGCCGCTGTGCGCCACCGCTACCGTGCGCTAGCGCCGCTGCCGTGCACCAGCGTCGTCGTCGTCGCCGCCACCACCTTTTTCTCTTCTTCATCGTCTTCTCCGGCGGTCTCCGCCGTGTGCCACCGCCACCACCATGCCTTCTTCTTCCTCAGCTCCACCCGCCGTCCTCATCTTCCCCAGCTCTTCCCACCGCCGTCCCTCCTTCTCCTTCGCCCCGTCGAGCCTAGCCCCTCCGTCTCTCCTCTTTCATCCCTGTCGAGCGAAGCTAGTCCCGCCATCCTCCATTGTCCTTGTCCCCTCGAGCGAAACCCTAACCCTAGCGGCGGAGAATCGGGAGGGCGAACCGGGGTTTGGGGAGAGAGCTCGGTTCGCCACTGGCCGATGAGAACGGGAGCGAGCCCTGTTCGACGAGGAGAACGGGAGCGATCCCGGTTTGCCATTGGCCGAGGAGAACGGGAGCGAGCTTGGCGAGGAGAACGGGAGCGAGTTGGGCGAGGAGAACGGGTCCGGTTCACCGAGGAGAATGGGAGCCGGTTCGCCGAGGAGAGCGGGAGCCGGTTCACCGAGGAGAACGGGTCCGGAGTGAAGGAGAGAACGCAGCGGAGAGAACAGAGCGGAGAGAAGACTGGAGTGGAGATCCAGAGTGGAGATTGGGAACGGAGCGGGAGCGACGGAGATCGGAGTGGAGAGAACGGAGGCTGGAGAGCTGGAGGAGAAGACCGCCGCACAAAATCTTTTTTACGCTCATCAAAAAACTTATTTAATCATTCATATGTTTAACTACATGTAATAACGACAAACAAAAACTTACGTTTGAGACACTACTTGTTATGACGAATCCAACAATATTACATACAATAATATTGTTCCTTATATATCTACTCAAATATGCAGTCAAAGTTTGATAGAGAATAGTGCCAAATAGTAAGTGTGCAGTTTGAACTGGGACGGAGGGAGTATGTCCAACGCTCAGCTACACAATGCTAAGCTACACACTTACTATTTGATCATCAACACAATTAAACTTTAATCACATATTTAAATATTTGTATAAATAATAATATCATCGTATGTGATATTGTTGCATTTATCGTAATAAGTAGTTTCTAAATATCGAATTTCCATTTGTTATTTTTATACATAATTAAACATATAAATGGTATAATATATTTCTTAAAGACCGTAAAAAAAATTTTATGATGAAGATCTTCGTCACCCAAAAAATTGGTCAAAAGAAAATTTACCACTCCTACCAAACTCATATAGGCTTTTGGTGAAGAATTCCACTGTCCAAATTAGACCAACGGCAACAATTAAACTCAATAAATCCATATGCAGAAGCCAAGTCTAATCTAACCTAATCTAAATCATGGCCCACAAGCAAAGTATAATACAGCTCTTCAAACATTAAAGGCCTCTTCATTTGGTCCTTCAAACCCACTACTCTTAAAAAGGCATGAATCATTCACACCCCCCACAAAAACAAACAAAAAGCAACCAAATCTAAGAATGAAATTCAAAAACAGTTACTAACAATTTGTATGATTCTACTAAATCATTAGCAAACATCTAATCAGAGAAGTAACCCCAGAAACTAGACTAATAAGCCTGCAAATCCACCGGAAATAAAGCATATGACTGAGAAGACATAGGGCTAGGGCACCCCTTAGATTTAAGGTGTACCTTTGTTTCTTTGTCCCCCAAGCTTGTGGCATGCCAAAATAGTGACAATACCCCCCCAAAACCTCCATGATTTCATCCTCTCATTCTCATCCAATGTCACTTTGTACAATCTCCATATGTCTTCAACATTTTCCTACCCCATTGCAGATCATTTCTTGATCTTTTTTTCCCTGCCATTGCGAAACAGAGATCCCAGGCCAAGAATATTGGCAGTGCCTTTGGAAATGGTGGATGATGGAACTGGCATGTTGAGCACTGGACTTATCCTCATTCCATTTGCATTAGGCCCTCCATAATTCTTCCTCAATGGAGGCTTTTGAGACAGCCCTGAGGAAGTCTTGGGGAGTTTTGAATAGGTATTGTGCTTCTGGTTTTCTTTTGGTACAGAACCAGTTGAATTGCTCCTAGACAACAAGGGCAGTGACCAAAATGAGCTCTTTTTGTGGCCATTTTCACAGTGAAGACTATTACTTCTCTTGATACTCCAGAATGATTTTGACTGATTCTTCTGCTCTGAATCAGTACTCCCCATTCCCAGTATCGAATCCTTAGCATTTGTGGCTGGGTGGCCTAAAGGAAGGGGAGGAAGAGAGGGAATGTGGGGTTGATGAGAAAATGGCTTTGAAGTCGAAGAATGAACGAACTTTTCTTGAATCTGAAGAGGGCGAATAAGGCCATGAGAGAAAAGATCCTCAGCTGAAGTTGTTTCTCCCTCAATAATATTGCTGATGCTGAAATCGAACTCGTCGGAATCCATGGCTTCTAGCAGGGAAGAATCCCTCCTCAACTGCTTATCTTCTTCAACTGTTGAGGCCTCGTCTACCTGAAGAAGATCATGAGAAAATGAGATCCTTGGACTTGCAGTCAAGCTTGAATTCTCTGTACTCGTATCAATGGCCATCTTTTGCCCTGTTTGAAGTAACAAGATTCAGGATTGAAACAAGTCTCTGTCAGAGTGGCAACTGCAAGAAGAAGCAACCAGTATTGTTTAAATGTTTAGCAGGAAGTCAAAGAAATGAAAGTGGAAGAAACAAACTACTTTGAAAGTTTCAAACTTTAAATAGTAGCAAAGAGGAAGGAGTGCTCTACATGTACTTTCATTCATAATCTAAAAAGACAAAATTTGTAGCCAAAAATCAAATGCAACACATTAATTTCTAAATTTGACTGAAAGGGGATTCAAAAAGTTGAGGAAGAAAAGAAAGAATGGGAGAGGAGAGGCAAAAGTAAGAGAGAAGACGGCAACAGACAATACAACTACTAAAGCTTCATGGCAGTTTCCTTCTTGCAACGGCAAAGAAAAACTACTTATAACATGATGGCTCAATTTCTACATCTTCATGTTTTGTCATAGTAGATTAATTTTATTTCATCTTTACTCGCTATACATCTCAACCATTTGAATCTTAGTCAGCTCATATTATGATACAATTACAACTATGCATAGTAACTTCAGGTTTTTTGAAATGAACAATAATAATAAGTCAAAAGTTACCTAAACTACTTGTAACATGATGGCTCAATTTCTACATCTTGATGTTTTGTCATAGTAGATTCTTATTTACGTCAATTTTATTTTATCTTTAAGAGAAAAACTCCAGTGAGACCGTTCCACCGTAGGAAATGGTGAGACCGGGGATCAAATTGCAATAAATAAGAGAGGAACTAAAAAATGGGATCAGACTGCAAATATATAGAAAATGAGGGCTAAAGAAAATGGGTCTAAATTCGGATTATAAGGGAAATGGCACCAATCTGGTTCATAACCAACTGCCATATTTTGGAAACAAAATCCCCAAAATCAAGGAATCTGAATCCCTATGCAATTCAATCCGATAAAAATGGATTTAATGTCGCAAATCGCCAATCAATCCTCTGAAATCAACGGATTGTCCTCAGGTTTTTAAGTCTGCATCGGATTTGCTTCAAATTCGCATCAGGTTGAAGCTTGCGATCTCCAAAATCAGATCTGTAATTTTGCGACAGAATTACATCGGATTTGCTTCGGATTTGCGCCGGAATCGGATTCAGAGACAACTTTGCGACGAAAACATCAAAAAAAGCTTCTACATCTGCGAAGGTGAGATCTGGAATTTTAAGATCTTAGTTTTACAGTTTAAAATCTTAGTTTTAACGGTTGAAGTCTACAATCTAAGGTGTTGCTGGTATACACTATGGAAGACGAAACAATTCAAGGCAGTGGCATTGTTCTGTATGAAGGAGAAAGCAACGATTATGTTCAATCTGAAAATTCAACTAGTTTACATCCAGGTTAAGTTTTGATTTTGTATATACAGTTAAACGCATGAAGTAGTTGCATGAACACATGAAGTAATGTTTATTTGTTCTGAATTTTATTGTGACAGATATCGTATTCAGTTATGTGCATATACTGAAGAAACGCTGGTGTTTTACAATTTTCTGAAACATATTAGGTAATATAAGAAACATTGGATGTAATTGCATGAACAGATGAAGTAACGCAATAATATTCTAATAAACAATTCCCCAAAGACTGAAATTTGGTTGTAGACAAATTGTTGGGAAGATGTTGATGTTTTTAAATTTTCTAAAATATATGAGGTAATATGATGAACAAATGATGTAGTTGCATAAACACATGAAGTATCGTGATGTTATTCTTTTTTTTTTTGAGAAAATGTAGGTATTTTATAATTTTCTAAAACACATGAGGTAATAGGATGAACATTGGATGTAACTGTATGAACACATGATGTAACGTGAAAATTATCTGATTGACAAATCCCCAAGGTCTAAAATATGGTTATATGCAAATTGTTGGAAAAATGTAGGTGTTTTTAAATTTTCTGAAATGTTTGAAGTAACATAGTAAATCAATGATGTGACTACATGAACACATAAACTAAAACCAGTTACATTCATTTGGTTAAGACTATTTTCATATTTTCAAAGTTAGTTTATCACAACAAGTAATATGTTAAATACACGATGTAATTTAATAAAAATATAATCTATTGTGATTAATGTCTGAAATTTAATTAGTAGGATATATTATCAAAATATTTAGAAATTGTACAAATATATTAGTGACTTAACAACTGTTAATGAATGCCGAACTAAATTGTGAAATACACGAACAAACTAATATAATAGTTGATGTAATGAGCTACTGAAAGAATGCAATTTTGCAACAGGATCAGATTCTGTCACCAATTTAAGCGACCTATCGAAAGTTGATGTCACAGATTGCTTCAAAGGTTTGAGAGCAAAAACACTGTCAGAGTTCCTGATTTATACAGAAAACAGTCAAATGCATTGGGATTTGGGGTGCGATGTTCAACCCAAAGAGGTAAAAAAGACGGAACCATCCTAGAGAAGTATTTTGTTTGCTCAAATCAGGGAAACACAAAATTGAAGAATGAAACACCCGACACACATTCCAATAACAATATCATTGAAGAGGGCTATGAGAAGAAAAGAAGAAAAACAAAGAAAAATGTGGTTACGAGAACTGGATGCAAGGCTGGAATTCGGGTTAAATTTATCAATGGTGCCTATGAAGTTTTGCATCATGTGACATCTCACAACCATCCTTTCACTCGAGTCGAATGACAGTATTTGCAGAGAAGTGAAAGGAGAATCACCGAAGAAAAAGGGAAAACTATAGAAGGAATGGAAGGTGCAGGATTAAAACCAAGTCATGGATTCAAGTTTATGGCTTTTGAAGCTGGTGGTATTCATAATCTAGGACACACGATTAAGGATTATCTAAACTACGTGAACAGGTTGCGCATGAAGGAGATTGAAGGAGGCGATGCTCAGCAAGTAATTGAAAGACTCTCACAGAAGTGTACCGAAGAGGAAGATTTCTTCTTTAGAGTTAAATTGGATGATAATGGTAGGCTGACAACATTATTTTGGAGGGACTCAATGATGAAGGAAGACTACTCCCTCTTTGGCGATCTAATGGTATTTGACACCACATACAGGTATGATTTATATTTTGTAAAATACATATAAACACATGAAGTAACATCTGGAACACATTAAGTAGTATGTTATACACGCGATGTAGATTCATTACAGTATAAAAACATGAATGAAAGTAATATAATTCAACTTGATAATTCACAAAAGTCTAAAATGAGTTAACATGATCTAACTTTGTTAAGTGATTTGTCAACATACAGGACCAACAAATACAACTTGATCTGTGCTCCAATAGTCGGAATTAACAACCACGGCAATATAGTGATGTTTGGATGTGCTTTCATTGCTGACGAAAAAGCTTCAACTTTTGAATGGCTTCTTAATGTTTTCAAAAAATCAATGGGTGGTAAAGAGCCAGTAACAATATTTACAGACCAAGATCCGGCCATGGCCAAAGCAATCGAAAAGGTAACCATTCTTTAATTTGATTGATCTAGTATATAATTGGTTGATATGTTTATGTACTTACCATTATTATTTAGTTTAATAGTTCTTATGTATGTTCACAACATCTAATGTAATTTCAGTAATCATTGTCAATATAAATAAACCTGATAATTGGGGGAAAAATCAGGAACAATTACATCTAAAGTTTACATTTTAGTTCGTGTTTAATTGCTTTTAGATCATAAGTTTATACATGAACTTGTTTTGAATAAAATTATTCATGAAATTTTACAGGTTTTCACAAACACGAGGCATAGATTGTGCTTGTGGCACATTACACAAAATGCCATTAGTCATTTTGGTGAATTAAAAAAGGATGGTCCCTTCAAGGAAGCATTTGAGCATTGTTTGAAATACTGTAAAAAAGAAGAAGAATTTGAAATGGCGTGGAACAATATGATCAAGAATTTTTAGCTTGAAGACAAGGAATGGTTCAAGAGGCTATATTATATTAGAGAAAAGTGGTGCCCTGCAATGAGCAAAGACTTTTTCTCCGCGGGAACTCTTTCATCACAACGAAGTGAGAGCACAAACAAAGCTTTGTCATTCAATGCCAGCAAAATGACAACACTAAGCAGGTTCTTAACCATCTTTAATGAGACTATTGATCGCTGGAGGGCAAAGGAAATAGCGAAGGAAAATCAATGCTCAAAATCAGTGCCAAAGTCAGCTATACATGGATCAGAACTACTCAAACATGCAGCCCAAGAGTACACATTATCAATGTACTATAAGTTTGAGAAGGAATACAAGATTGCACAAGCAACAAAAGCATGTAAAGTTTTCACCCTAGGATCGGCAACAAAGTATGAAGTAAGTCCAGAAGAAGATGATACAAAAGTTGAAATTGTCACCTTCACACAACAAAGTGGAATGGTGGAAGTTAACTGCTCTTGCAAAACTTTTGAAGAAACAGGTATGTACTGATGAAATACAATTTACATGTTACCTTATATGTTAATAAGTCTAGTTCTTATATATATGTCATTAGTTCTTCATTAGCATAGTTAACTTTAAACTGCAGGATATTATATGCTTTAGAGCTAATTATATGCTTTAGGGTTTGGATGTTTATCTAATTAACTTGAATATATGCATGGTTATCTTTTTATGCTAGGAATGCTCTGCTTTCACTGTATCCGTATATTGCACATCAACTCAATCAGCGAAATACCATCACAATACATTCTGAAGCGATGGACAAAGCTTGCTAAAATGCAAGTATGGGACAAACTGAAAGCAGTACAAGAAAATCAAGAAGTAGACAAAACCAAAGACAAAGTTCCATGGCGGCACCAAATGGCAAGAAACTACTACAATCTGGTACTAAAATGTGAAGGTGACATAGAAACCCGGAAAATTCTTGAAGAAAGCTTCAAGAAATACAATGGAAAGGTACACCAAATTCTTGTCTCAAAAAGTACAAAAGGGCATGAAAATTCAAGCAGCATAGCAGAATCTTCAATCACTAAACCTCCAACAATCCAAGATCCATCTCCCACAAAGACAAAAGGAAGAAGCAAGAGAATTGAAGGATGGAAGCACAGAAAGAAACCAAAAACAAAGGAGTTTGGTACCAAGACACCAAAGCAACAATTCTAGACCTATGAGTTCCAATTTGAAATTTATTTATATTAACATTATGTACATGAACAAATCACTTAAATTGCCCTTCAAATGCTTGAAACACATGAACTAACGAGTGCTGTTTAATTAAACAAAAATATATTCCTAAGTAAATTGTGTCTGAAACTAATGATTCTAACAAATGAGCTAAAGTGAAATATACATGAACTAATGATAGAAAAAGTAAATAAAAATATGTCAAAAATTGAAGACTAAATTGTTCGAGAGCTCGAGGTAGGAGGATCGAGGCAGGAGGACTATAAACCGAACTATATACCCAAATAACTGAACAATTTACCTAAATGACACATAGCTTTGAACATACAAAAATATAATTACTAGACAAACTGTTAAACTATAATAGAAACAAAAGAGATAAACAATGCAACTAAATAGATAAACATAAGAACTAAAATCATACTAGAATCATCATAAAAAAATTTAAAGTTTCAATCCATTCGAAAATCATCTAAAAACATCATTCAGAATCAATCAATCCAACAACCTAGGAAATGGACCATTCAAATCACTACATAACAGATCCAAATCACATCATTCAAATCAATTCATATCTACGTTGTTTGTGGCATTCCTCCCATGCCATCCAATTCACCATCTTTAAACAAGTTAAAAGACGGAAGAGGCTTGTTCTGAGCCTGGTACTGTTTCCTTCTCATCCATTGGTTGCATGCTTCATCAACCATAGCAATCAACTTGTCATTCCATTCGATTGGTGATTCTTCATTTGGTGGCGAGTCATCTTACTGATTTGGAAGTTCTACACTCGTCCCAACAATAGGTGGCAAGTCTTGCAATGATTCATCCTCAACATCAGCCTTCACCATCTTCAACCTCTGATACATATCAGCGGTAACAACTTCAATGTTATGCTTCACGATCATTAAGGCCTCATCATAAGCCTACACAAGAAAAAAATCTATAAGTTTATACATAAAACTAAAAAAAACATATTAAATAGCCAATGAAAGCATAATCAACTAACCATAAACAATTCATATATAAACCAAACCAAACTATTAAACACTCAAACAGAAATATTAAGCACATGAACTAACTATACTAAAAGTCAATATAAAATAATGAAACTAAAAACCTAAATATGCACATAAAAATTTAAGATACTGAAACACATAAAAAATCATGCTAACCACATAACTAACAAAGCAAAGACATCAGGTAAAGTTTTAAACACTTACATTCTTAGCAAGACTTTTAATCTTAGAGTCAGTCAAAACTCCACGTGGGATTTTGAACTGCAGCACTTCATCACCTTCAGGAATAGAATCAGCTCCAATCTCAGGCTGAGCTCCAACATCACTCTTACCTCTATGACCCTCTTTCACTTTTTCGGCACAACTGATTGGATAACCATTCACCATGATTGTCCTGTCAAAACCTCCTCCAATGTACAACATCTTCACTTTCTCCCTCAACTTCGCATCAGTCCAATGATGGACTAGAGGAAGGCATGTTGGCTCCAACACACCACGGACAGGAAATCGGTGCAAATATAGAATCAAAAGGATAAGGACACACGCACTACAAGTTTGGTATTCTACATTGTTCTTATACCTCCTAATCATTGAAGCCATTTTGTCTAACACAAAAGTACACCAGTCGAGATTCTTAATCTCGTCAACATTTTCAATAGCTTCAAGGATTTTCATATCTACCTTCCCAGTAGCTATAGGAGCTAAAAAAGTATGAAGAACAATAGATCACAAAAAGTCTCTTGAACTCATCCCCTCCCTCCTTAAGTTCATTTATCCTATCTAAAATCAAGTGAAGGGGTATATCATGTTCATTCTCCCTACCAAACCTAGCCTTGTAACTATTCTTCAGTTGCATACCAGAATTCCTCTTCTCCACAACTTCCCTACCAGGGTTTCGAGGCAAGCACAGAACATCATAAACATCATCAGCGGTAACAAAGTATCTATCTACCCCAACCAGCTGAACACATGTACCAGGGTTAAAATTACTCACCAACCAAGGCACAATACCCGAGGGAAGTGCAATCTCCAATCTTAGTTTCAAAATGCCCCCAAAACCAATGGCTTTAACATCAGCCTTCTGCTTAGCACTGAGATCAGTGCACAAATCTGTGATTTTTACATGCTGACTTCCAGGCATAAACTTCTTTAAAAACCTATAAAACAATATAACACAAGTTAGTAAATATAACAACTGTGCATACAAACACCCAAACTAAGAGATAAAACACATCAAGTAAACATACAGTAATTTTAAAAAGCAAGTTCAATTAATAAACAGCAAAATCAATATGAAATTAATAATAAAAAAAGTAACTTATTTTTTAACAAAACTAAACAGGTAAACACATAAATAAAATCAACAAGTACATAAAATATTTATACTGTAACTCTACACATTAACAATTAAAAGTATAGTGAAACAAAACACTGAAAAACCAAAGAATGACAACATACCTAAACTAATAAACTCTAAATCAAAGTATACATACATACATAAAGTAAAATAAAAAATACTTAAAGTAATAAAACGTACCTAGAACCATCAGGAAGCTGAATTTCACAAACTTGTTTAATTTGCCGTGTCACTTCCATGCCATCATTAGTTTTCTTTGAGGCAGGTCCAGAAACACCATCTTCATCAAGCTTGCGCTTTCTCGTAGTAGAAGAATTCTTCGATGGCCCACTCCCATCTGCAACAACATCCTCATTATTGCTTCCAAATGACTTATTCTAAATAGGATTCTTCACTGCAGACACCTTCACTGCAGGCTTCTTAGCTGTGGGCTTCACAGTCGGCCCCTTCACGGCCGGCTCGTTTGCAGCAGGCTTCTTTGGAGCGAGCTTCTTCGCTGCAGGATTCTTCGTTGTAGGATTCTTCGTTGTGGGCTTCACAGCCGGCTCCTTCACAACTGGCTCCACTGCAGCAGGCACATTTGCAGCAGGCTTCTTTGGAGAGGGATTCTTAGTTGCAGGCTTCACAGCTTGCTCTTTCACAACTGCCTCCTTTGCAGCAGGCTTCTTTGGAGCAGGCTTCTTTGGAGAGGGATTCTTAGCTGCAGGCTTCACAGTAGGCTCTTTCACAACTGCCTCCTTTGCAACAGGTTCCTTCACAGTCAACTTATTTGTTGCAGGCGTCTTTGGAGCAGGCTTCTTCGCTGCAGGCTTCACAGTCGGCTCTTTCACAACTGGCTCCTTCGCAGCAGGCTCGTTCACAGACGACTCGTTTGCAGTAGGCTTCTTCATCGCAACCGGCTTCTTTGGAGCCGCCTTCTTCACAACTGGCTCATTTTCTTTCCCTTCACAAACCTTTTGTTTGCCCTATTCATTTGCATTCACAACAGCAGGAGGCAGATCAATAAAATCATCATCTTCAATATAATCTTCATCACTAATAATTCTTTTAACTTTAACCTTCTTCCTAACACCTTTCTTTTGACACATTTTCTGACCTACAACACACAAATGAAAAATAAATACTAAATCAAAAATACAAAATTAGAAGCAGATAAATCAATACATACCAGAATTGGTTTCACATCTCAAATCTTCAATAACAACATTTATATGGGCACTTATGGGACTTGCAGCCACACAAGTAGAACCTACAAATTTTAAAAATTAACAGATTCCAAATAAAACATAAAGTAATGAAAGATACACGATAACAAATATATTTAAACGTACCATCAACATTTCTTTCAATAGAACCCTCATTTCTTTCAACAGAAACATTTCCAGGCTCTGATGCAAAAAAATACAAAAACTAATGAGTTTAATAGCAAAACTAAACAACAATAAATATGAACTAATAATTCAAATGCTAACCAATATGTTCAATATTAGTTGAAGTAGTAGGACAAATAATGTGTTAATCCATGCTAATCACATCACATGCATCCACAATAACGAAAAAAAATGCAAAAATACCAAAGGGAACGCACTAAACACATAAAAAAATCACTAAACATTCAAAGTAAAACAAAGAAAATTAGATTTCGAACCAGCAACTCTATGTGACCTATCCACATCAGATTTACTAGCACTTTTACGCAATCTCCTCACAATATCAGCTATAAACAAAAAGCAATTATCAGCAACACATAAAGCAATAAATTAAAAAACAACAAAAAATTCGAATAAAATTCAATCATATTTAAATACCTGTGCTAGCAGTTTTCTTCTGATTTTTTTTCGTTCTATGCAAAGGAGGTTTAGAACCTGACAATTACACAATCAATTAAATAAAAAACATTAAGATTAAAAAAAATTTACAAACTACCAATATACATACCATCCAGCAACTTCGCCTGCAATCTACTTGATTTCCTCAAGCAAATTCCATCACCTACATTTGAAAAGTAATCACATAAAAACTTAAGGTAAAAACTGAAACACCTAAAGTACACAAACCAATATAACTGTGTATATACACATACACACAAGGAGAGAATCTCTGTGTGCGATTTTCACATACAAACGGTGCGATCGGAAAAATCCACTGTTCTTCTCTTTCATCTTAACAACCGCTTATTCCGACCACATTCCCATCGCCACCGTTAGCTCGTTGAGCACATTACTACCCGTTCAGCTCCCATGGCGGCTCCTCCACCTGGAGGCAGCCCGCCATCGGCCTACGCCGATTGCCTCAAACCACAGAGAAACCCAGATAGGAAAATGGCCCCAAAGCTCAAGAAACTAAATCTCAAACCCCAACTGTCTTACAAAGGGGAACCATGCTGTTTCTTCACTGAGGAAGAAATCGACCTCATTGCCGAGCCATTCAACGATGCCCTGATTGGAAAATTCACCAGAGGCCGGCCAACTCTACCATTTCTCCGGCACCATTTTCAGACAATCGGGTTCAAAGGGGAATTTAAAATCACTGCTCTGGATGCGAGGCACATGCGAATCACTTTCGACCTAGAAGAGGATCTGCATCGCTGCTGGAGCAGGTACACATGGAATCTTGGAGGAACTGTAATGAGGGTACTAAAGTGGACCAAGGAATTTGACATTGATGAGGAACCCCCTTTTGCACCAATCTGGATCAATGTCGAGCTGCCACCGATACATTTCTTCCACCCTGATGCCATAGAAGGTATTGGTGAGTCTCTAGGCAAATTTCTTTATGCTGATACCCCTACAGAGAACTTATCAAGACCTTCCACAGTTAGAATGAGTGTCGAATTCGACCTTAGGAACCCACTCCCTGCTAAAGTTAGACTAGGGACCCTGAGAAAACACAATACTACAACATTATCTATGAGGATCCTCCACACTACTGTAAGAAATGTAAGAAAATGGGACACAATGGGTCAAACTGTAGAATGAGGAACGGGAGCACTTCAATGTCAGCACAAGTAGCATCACCAGTAGAATCTGGAGCCATAAAAAACACAGCAAAAGGGCCAGCACTAAAAAGCCAAGCTCCTATCACTGGTGTCTACAAGAAGCCTCAACAAAAGCCAGAGCTTGGGAAAAAGTCTGTTGAGGTCTGGAAAAAGAAAGAAGGAACAGTCCTTCAAATAATCCAAGAGGAGGAAGATGATGTCTTCCTGGATGCTATTAACATGGAGGAACTATCTTTAGATAAAGGAAAAGGACTGATCATTCATGATTCTCCCTCACCATCATCAGCAAAATCTGGTCCATCAAAGAGAGGAATCTCCTCGGATGATTCCACATCACCAACGAGAGTAGGTACCTCTGGTCAAATAATTTTTCATACTACTAATCGTTTTCAAATTCTGGATGAAGCTCAGGAAAACGAGGAACAGGCTGAGGAGCAAGCAGTGGATCTCGAAATGGATCTTATGGAAATAAGTATTCAAAAGGAAATCTCCTTGGCCAATGATGAGAAGAGTCCCACCAACCAGGTTCCATATTCCTCCTCTAAAAGTAGTAACATTACTGCCACACCTTTACCTACTAGGAATGAGGAAGCGAATATGATTAGCTTGGAAAATGAGATTATGCCTGTCTTAGATGAGGAGCATATAGTTAATAATGTATCTGTGATGGAGAATGTGCCTGTGGCAAATGATCTGTCAAATGATTTATCTGTTGTTAATAGGACAAGAAAAGGGCTTGATATTGAATATGCTAATATAGACTCTCATGATGGAAATAAAGTCCTTAATGTGAATATGGAAGCCATGAATCTAGTGGACACCTTTAAACAAACGCTTGATCATATTTCAACTATACATTCTGAGCCTTCAGTGACTGTTGCACCCGTTTTACCCACTGAAGTCCAACTGAATCAATCTGGCAAGGTAGAGAAAAAGAAACCTACTTTCTTCTCTCAACCTAATAGAATCAGTTCTCGGCTAGCTGCAAAACAGAACATTTCCCATGAATTGTAAACTCTTAGCATGGAATGTAAATGGTTTAACCACCTCTGTGGAAAGACTAAAAGAATTAGGTTTAGTCCACAAGCCTGATATTTTAGCCATCATAGAACCTAAACAGAAACAAAACACTCTAGATGGCTTCACTAAGAAACTACACTTTCACTCGAGCTTAGCATCTGACTCAGGGAAAATATGGATAATGTGGAACACTAATATACAAATTCAACTCATCCATAATGATCCTAATTTTACAGTACTCAAAATTGACAACCAGGACCCAAGGAAAGCCTGGTACTTAATTGCTGTTTATGCTGAGCACTCTAGGCTAGAAAGACAAGAGATGTATGGTAGAATTCTAAATTTACCTTCTTTGCCATATCTCCTCATAGGAGATTTTAATGTCATTAGAACTCTCTCGGAGTATAATGGTTCCTCCAACCCTGGAATTGATAGTATAATGGACTTTGATACCTTTATAAATGCCATGGATCTGGAGGAACCTCACACAGTGGGAAACATTTACACATGGACTGGGTATAGACTGAAAGGAAAAGAAATTAAAGTTAAAGAAAAAGTTTCAAAAAAGCTAGACAGAGGATTAGTTAACCTGAAACTTAGACAAACCTTCCCAAGCATCTCAATCCATGTACTGAACAGAACCACATCAGACCATTGCCCACTTTTAGCAAGTTTGAATAATCAGGCCAAAACTTACCCAAAGCCATTTAGGTTTCAAAATATGTGGTATCTGAGAGAGGGATTTCAACAGGCCATAAGGATTAACTGGGATCAGCCAATTGAGTGTTATGGAATGCTAAAATTTTGTAATAAACTCAAAAGGCTCAAAGTTTTCCTTAAACAATGGAATAGAGAGGTCTTCAAAGATGTTTTCCAAAACATAAAAGAAGCAGAGCAGGAGGTAGATAGACTGGAAGCTGAGGATGATGAAATTGACAATCCCTTAACTTTAGAAGCTCTCAACACTACTAGATCCAACCTCCTAATCAAAATTAAGGAGAGAGACACTTTCTGGAAACAAAAGAGTAGAGTTAGATGGATGAAAGATGGGGACTGTAATAGTAAATTCTTCCACAACTCGGTAAAACAAAAGCACTCTAGATTATCCATACAAAAAATTAAGGATGAACATCAGAACTGGTTAACTGACCAGGATGCTATTGGAGGTGCAGGGGCAAGATTTTTTATGAATCTTCTCCAGGATGAGAACACAGATATGCATGGTCAAAACCTAGCTTATTTTCTCAAAGACATTCCATCCTTGATTACCTCTCAGACCAATACAGAGCTTTTGAAACCAGTTACCACTGAAGAGGTCAAAGCAGCTGTTTTTGGTCTGGGAGAACACAGTGCAAGTGGACCTGATGGGTTCCATGGACTGTTTTATAGGAACAGTTGGGACACCATAGCCCAAGACCTCACTGAGGCAGTAAGAGATTTTCAAGCTGGTACACCAATCCCAAGGGCAATGGCCTCTACACATATAGCCCTTATCCCTAAAAATCAGCACCCCTTAACCTTCAGTGAGTTTAGACCAATCAGTCTCTCCAACTTTAGTAACAAAGTCTGCTCAAATATTCTGATGGAGAGGATAAAGCAGCTAATGCCCTCACTTATATCAAGTGAACAATCAGCATTCCTTCAAGGGAGGGAAATAGCAGACAATGTTATACTTATGCAAGAATCCACTAGATTTTTGCAGAAAGATAAAGAGTGCCTCAACCTTATCCTTAAATTAGATATGACAAAAGCTTTTGATAGGGTTTCTTGGACTGCTCTTAATTCTCTATTGCTTAAATTGGGATTCCATGGCTCCCTGGTTAGAATAATCATGTCTAACATTGCATCTGCATGGTTCTCAGTCATAATAAATGAGGTAGCTTATGGTTTTTTCAAGCCATCAAGAGGACTCAAACAGGGGGATCCCCTGTCACCTTTCTTGTTTAACATTATGACTGAACTCATGTCAAGGAAGCTCCACAGTTTATTTGAGGCTGGTGCATTAGCTAGGTTTCATCTACCACAGCACACTACCCCACTCACACACCTGATTTATGCAGATGACACATGTATCTTCCTTAAAGCAACTGAAAAGACTCTTAAAAATTTTGTTGCATTCATCACTTCTTTTGAAAAGGCAACTGGCCAGAAGGTTAATATGCAAAAATCCAGTTTTTACACCGGGGATAAATGCAGTAGAGCACAAAAAGGAAAAATTAGGAGCATTGTGGGAATGCAGGAGGGTAGTTTCCCCTTTAAGTATTTAGGCTGCACTATATACAAGGGTAGAAAGCTAAATGCACATTTTCATGGCATTTTAGAAGCCATAAGTGCTAGAATTAATACATGGAGAGGAGGTAGGATAATACTAATCAAGTATGTTCTTTCCTCTATACCTCAACATGTATTTGCAGTGTTGCAGCCAATAAGCTTCATTCTCAGGAAAATTGAAATGCTATGCTCAGACTTTTTATGGGGTGAAACAGAAGGAAAAAAGCATAAGCATTGGAGATCCTGGGAAAGAATGGCTTATCCAGAACAAGAAAACGGGATTGGTTTTAAAAATCTAGACTCTATTATCGATGCATATTCCCTCAAGCTTTGGTGGAAAATGCAGCAAGGAATAGCACCTTGGACCAAGTTTCTTTGGTCCCTTCCAAACCATAGGAGAACCTCGGATGCATGGAAGAGAGTGAAGTCAGTCTCTGACTTTGCAGAAAACCACACTAGAATCATCTTAGGTAGGGGTACCTGCAGCTTTTGGTGCTCTAACTGGCTAGGATATGGAATGATGATAGACAAGATAGGTAGTATTGAACCCTTGAACCCTGATCTGACAGTTAGAGACTTCTGCTCAAACAAGGCTCCAATATTATCTTTTTTGGCACCATACATCTCTTCTGACATTTTACAGGAACTGTAAAAGGAACACACCTTCACAGAGGATATGGACTTAATGGTATGGACCCCAAGTCCACAAGGTAAGTTTTCGGTTAAAAGTGCTTACAAAAGCCTCAGACATAGTCATAGAGAGTCTACGTCTTTGAAGAAGGTACAGTCTCTAAACTTACCAGTTAAGATCTCATTTCTTGCTTGGAGAATTCTAAACAATCTGATGCCCATGGATGATATGCTTACTGATTTTGGGATTGTTAATGTATCAAAATGCCCTTTTTGTGAGCATGAGGACACTCTGCAGCATTTTTTTAATTCATGTCCCTATGCCTCTTTCATATGGAAACAATTGCATGCTATCTTAGAAATACCACAGATCCATTTTGTAAATCTATGGGATAGATTAACAACATACTGGAATATTACACATCTGTCAAAATTGCATGTGTTTCTGTGCTGCTCCTTGCCTTGTTTAATTTTATGGGAACTGTGGAAAGTGAGGGGTCAGGCTCTATACCAGGATGTTAAGAAAACACCTCTACAAACTTGGAAACAAGTAAAGGCCAACTGTAGGCTCATCTCCATAGCTAGGCCAATTGTCTCTGGCCATCCCTCTGACTGCATATGGGTTCAAAGAGGATTAATTTCCCTCCTGAATCCACCCCCACCAACAAAACTGATCCCCATTAAATGGGAGCCCCCAGATAGAGGATTTAAACTGAATGTAGATGCTTCTTTTAATCAAAACTCCTCATCAGTTGGGGGTCTCATAAGAGATTCTGGGGGAAGATTCAGGTTTGGTTTTTATGAACTAACACAGGGTGTTTCCCCATTGCAGGTTGAGCTTCTTGCAGGCCTGAAAGGCATTCGATTGGCACTGGAAAATGGATTCAATCAGATCTCATTGGAGATGGATAGTCAGAGCGCAGTGAGCATTATCAATGGCAAACTTGAGCCTCCATGGAATTGTCTTCAACTGGCCAGACAATTGGCGGACCTTATGAGGCAAAACAATATTCAAGCTCTCCACATCTACAGAGAAATCAATGGCCCTGCAGACTTCTTAGCAAAGTTGGGACAAAAGAGGCTGGTCTCACAGCATTTCACTGATTTCAGATGCATCCCACAACTGAAGGAAAAGCTTTTGGAGGACAAACTACACTTTTGGAGAAGAATCAGAGTACAAAACAGGACTAGCTAGGCTGGAGTGTAATTCGACACTAGGGTGGTGGAGTTTTACACAAACAGAAGGGCTACTCCTGTTTTTCTGATTAGCATATATGTCTGGATGACCATACTACTCATTCTTTTGTACAGGCTTTATGTATATGGCATAAGCCTATGACTGTAGGAACTGTGACAATTAGTGTCCAATTCTCTCATGTATCTATCTTTTGGACTATCTCTATGGGTATTTAATCCCAACTTGAAGGCTTGGGGAGCCATAATAAAATCCCCTCCTAATAAATAAAAAAAAACACATACACAAAGGCAGTGAAAATAGAAAACACATAAACATGCGACCTAAACACACAAATAGGCTGACTAAAAAAAGTGAAAACAAATAACATGCAAACTAAATAGATTCTAAACTAAACCACAACAGATCTACAACAAAGCCTGAACTAAATACATAAATAGCCTAACTAAACGAACAAACAACCTAATTAAACACATGAACAACCTAACAGAAAGATAATGCAAACTAAACCGAGCCTAAACTAAACACATAAACATGAAAACTAAACAACACATTAATATCCTAATATAAAGACAATTCAAAAAGAAAACATACAATGTAAACAGAGCATAAAATAAACCAGAAAAGAGGCACAACAAAGCTCGAACCAACCACATGGACATCCTAAGTTCCTAACTAAACACATGAACTGCCTAACTAAACACATGAACATCCTAAATAATTTGGTATACACCGTTACATATATAAAACAGAGCAACCAACACAAAACAGAGCAAATTCAATAACACCGAACGAAAAACCCTAATAATAAAAAAATTAACAAAAAAAAATAGAACAAACCTTCAGGCACGGATGAGGAACGAACAACATGAACAACCTCCATGGAATCTTCGCTGGAGTTCATCATATCTACAAAATGCCGAAACAATACTCAGAAACACACAATATATTAATAAAACAAACATGCACAGCTGGATTTACAGAGATAAGCGCCGAAATGACATAGAAATCATCGGAGACGAAGAAGAAAAACAAAAAACCCTAAATATAAACCCCAAATACAGTGAAAATAAGAAATTCTAACCTCTATAGGACCGGATTGAAGACGACAATGTAATGCAACTCAGAAATTGCAAATTTGAACGGATTTGAGCAGTTGAATCGGGAATTTATGGCAGCGATTTTCAGAGATTTGAGAAAGGGTTAATGCAGAAAATTGAAACGGAGGGGTTAATGTGAGAGAGAGAAACAGAGGAGATAGTTGGACGGTTGAATATAAATACGGAAAATTGAAAATTATCTAAAATATCTTCCATGCCCCTGAAAATATGTAATTTATGGTGAGACCCTTGGTCTCACCATAAGCTTGGGTGAGATGGTCTCACCCAAGTCTTCGTATATCTTTAATAGTCATACATCTCAATCATTTGAATTTTAGTCCGCTCATAGTATTATACAATTATAATTATGCATAGTAACTTCAGGTTTTTCGACATGAACAATAATAATAATCCAATAGTTACCTACCATTACCAATGTGTTGCACAAAAGTGAAGGCAAGTAATCTCAAAACCTTGGCTTGCCTTTTGGAGCATAATAAGCCTTGACTATTCTCCCCCTTCTAAGAAAATAATGTTCATTTTTGTTTTCTGGTTTATTGATAATGATACTGAGCATGACAAGATTGAAAACGACTGAAATTTTCCTTGGGACAGAAAAGCTAGTATGAAAATCCATTATTCCATTTTCAGGGATCTAAAATTTCAAAAAAAAATCAAACTCATATGATTCCATCATTTTCACTAGGTTCAAAATTAAGGTCATTTGGTTTAGGCCTATTACGAATTTACATCTCTCTCGTTGATTTCAACTCCGATTCCTTATGATGCCCATCTCAATTTAATTCAAAATTAACTAGTTGATGAACCCCAATTAACTGCATCAGTGCTCATTATTAATTAGTAAATGTCAAGAATTACATAAAAGAAGAAGCTCTAGTATCAACAGCCATTATTTCACTCCTGATTCAGTTGAAAACTCAACTCTATTCAATAATGCCACCAAACATTTAATCTAATTGTTTATCAATTTCCATAGGTGATGATTCCACTAAAATAATATAATTTAATCTATGGTCTTATCCCTACGAAATGAGTAAAATCATTGAAAATATGCCACTCGCAACCGAATCAGATACATCACTAAACACGATCAATTCTAATTACATTTTTATTGTGCATATCTGAAGATATATAAGTTCATATAATTTTGTAATCGAGAGAATTTACGTGTAAGATTGAACCCTTAAAAATTTATCTATGGCAGACGATGAGGCAATTGATTTCTTTTATCAGTAGAGAGAAAACATGATTGCATTTGTGAGAGAGAGAAGTAAAACAGCAGAAGAGAGGGAAAAATTGGAGCAAAGAAGAGTTAAAAATCTGACCTTTTGTTTGGTGAAGTTGGTGGCGAGGGGGGCTGAGTTGTTGCGAGTAGCGAGGAGTAGCAGAGAAAATGACCGACTTAGTGCAAATTAGCCGCGTTTATATGTTCTTTCGAAATTGCTGAGTAAAGGACACGGGTTTGGGAGCTTGCAGTTTGAGGGCGAAATCATGAAAATCTAAAGAGTTAAGTGCTCATGTAACCCTATGTTTAGAGGGTTTGTGCTGATATGACCCCGTGAAGTTGGAAAGTGACATTGTACTCCCGTGTTTTGCTAGAATGTGCTAATATAGCCATGAAGGCCTGAATTTGAACGGAATTCAGTAAAATGATCAATATACCCCTGATTTTAAAAATAAATAAATAAAATCCTTTTTGCCCTTCCCTTCCATTCTTCCCCGATTTGCTCCTCTCCTTCTTCCCCCATTTTCCTTTCCCTTTCCCTCTCCTTGTTCCCCATTTTCCTTTCCTTTTCCATTTTCCTTTCCTTTCGTTTCTTCCTCATTTTCCAGACCTGTTACTTTGCCCCACCGGAGCATATCTGCAGCGGACATGGAAATGCAAAGCTGCGGCAGAGCAAATCGAGGTGGGGGTGAGTCGAAGGCTGCGGTGGAGGTGAATCAGAGTGTCATTCCAATCGGATTTCCAATCGGCATTCTAGAGAGAGGTAGAGCGCAGTGGCAGGGCTAGGCAGGGGAAAGGTCGTGCACGGTGGCGCGGCTAGGTTAGGGTTGAGCGGTGGCAGTGAAGAGGCTAGGGTTGAGCAGTGACGGGGCTAGGGTTGAGCGGTGGTGGTGGCGGTGGTTGGGACCAGTGGTGGCGGGGCTAGGGTTGAGCGGTGGTGGTGGTGGTTGGGATGAGTGGTGGCGAGGCTAGGGACGAGCGGTGGTTGGGACGAATGGTGGCGGGGTTAGGGATGAGCGGTGGTGGGACTAAGGTTGAGCAGTGGTGGTGGTGGTTGGGACGAGTGGTGGTGGGGCTAGGGACGAGTGGTGGTGGGACTAGGGTTGAGCGGTGGTGGTGATGGTTGGGGCGGGTGGTGGTGGTGGTAGTGATTGGGCCGAGTGGTGGCGGTGGCTGGGGAGAGTAATGGCGGTGACTGCTAGTGGCGGTGGTGGTGGCTAGTGGTGGCCGGCGGTAGTGATAATGGCGGTGGTTATAGTGGTGGTGAAGAGGAAGAAACCTAGGTTATTTTAGTCATTAGATTTGTAATTTGAAGAGTAGGGGTATTTTAGTCTTTTCATTTTTGGTCAAGGCCAAAAATTACAAAGTCAACACCAAAATAGTGCCAAAAGGTTATATCGTCACTTCTGATGCAAAACACATGGCTACAATAGCATTTTTCAACTACACATGGTCATATTAGCACAAACCTCCAAAACATAGGGTCATATCAGTATTTTTCCCAAATCTAAATTTTTTAAGAGATGGTCTCCTCTTATATGAGACAACCTAAACTTTTGGTAGTGGTTTTTATGCAATTCCAATTCTATTCAACCTCCAGGACCTATCTCTAAATTTTATAGGGATCTATCTCTATGTTTTTTCAAGGACTTTTTTGTCCAATTTTTTTCATCATTTTTCGGCTAGCTGCAATCTGCAAAAAAATTCAAAAAAAAATCAATAAAATATTTAGAGATGCAAAAAAAAATAATATGACCATCGAACTGAAAATTATAACCATAAACTACAACTAGCAAAACATCAACGGAAAATCATAAAACATCATTAAAAAATTGCAACAAAAAATATATATACATATATAATAAAATAAATCAAAAAATGGAAGAAAAAAAACATCGACTAAAACTAACAAAACATCAGCTAAAAATAATAAACATCATAAACTGAAAATCATAAAAACATCAACAAAGTTAAAATTTTCAATTTTTTTTAAAAAAAAACCACAAGCATCAACATATATCACCCAAAATCTAAAAACATCAATTTCTATCATTTAAAGTGACCCCGGAAATGAAAAGCATCAACAGAAGGAAAAAACACTACAAAACATCAACTATATCACCAAAAAAGCTACAAACATCAACTCCTATCACCTAAAACTCACCTAGAAAATGTAAAACATCAACATAAAAGAACATCAACATAAAAGGGAAAAAAGAAGCAAAAAATATCAACTCATATAACCCCCAAAAACTACAAAACATCTACTCATATCAACTAAAACTCACACGAAAAATGAAAAATATCAACATGAGAGGAAAAAAATAGAAACATCAACAAAAAAGGTTACGGTACCTCAAGTTTATAAATTATTCACTCTGAAAATCATAATACATCAACAACCTTTTTAAAAAAAATAAAAACTACAAATATCAACGTATATCACTAAAAACTTACAAACATCAACTCCTAACACATAAACCTCATTCAAAAAATGTAAAACACCAACATAAGAAAAAATACACTCCAAACATGAACTCATATGACCTAAACCTCAGGTGGAAAATGAAAAATATCGACATGAGAAATTTTTTTTAAAAAAACTAGAAATATCAACTCATATCACCCAAAAATAACTACAACACATCAACTCATATCAAATAAACCTCACATGAATAATTAAAAAACATCAACATGAGAGGGAAAAAAACAAACGTCAACCAAAAAGTTACAGTACCTCAAGAATAAAAATTCTTCAAAAAAGATGAACCTAGTGGGATTCAAACCCAAGTCACTGGCCTCAAAGTTTATAGTAACAACCACTACACCAGAGGCTCATTATTGAGCATATACTCAGTCAAATAATCTTAAATCTCAGCATGTACTTCAAGAACATAAATTCTTCAAAATAAAGGTTCTAGTGGGATTCGAACCCAAGTTAGTAACCTCAATGCCTAAAATACTAACCACTACACCAAAGAACGTTTAATGATCATTCATTCATTCAAATAATATTAAACCTCAGTATGTCTTTGAAAAAAACAAAACTAAAACTCACTTCTCATGCGCAAAACCTCAGTCCGCCACTGCCCATCGCCGCCACCTCCGCCTTCTGCCGTCAAAGTCGCGCATTATGTAGATGTACCTCAACTAACACGCACGTAAGATTCGTGTGTCTTGTTGCTAGCTCACGTATGATTACCACGTCTCGTCATGTTTGTCTTCTTTGCTGGAAATTTGCTTCTTCACGTCTGCAAACCCTAGCGGTTGCCTCAACGCGAATCTCGATAGCGGTTAATCTCATCAGCAATTAATCTCGCTGATGGATGACTCTCGCGTGAATCTCGTCACTATGAATCTAGACAGCGGTGCCGCCTTAGATGCGTCGGAGACACTAGGTCGGAGTTGGAGATTGATCGAAGGCGGATAAGATTAGTCAGAGGCTGAGAAGAACGAATAGTGCCGAAATCCTGCAACGTTATCGACTCGTCGCTCTGAGTTCTCCTCGAAAGCGGTGGCGCCGTCGAAAGCGGCGGAGCATAGGTGGTCACCGCCGTAAATCTCGTAGCGTCGGTGCACAAGTAGTTGCGTCGGAGCAGAGGCAAATCATCGGAGCAGATCCAGCAAAAATCTAGCTAAAATCTGGCTGATGATAGCGGTTCCGGCAGAAACCCGACGGTTACTGTTCGTTGGAGGCAGTTTCTTGCAGCAGTTTCCAACAAAAATATAAATGAGAATGAAATAAATATCTAAAATTGTGATATTTATATATGAACCAAAAGTTTCTATATTTACAATAGAAGTCATCCACTTTTTCAACTACTTTTAAAAAAAAATAAACCCACACCAATAAAAATTTACAGTGATTGTATAATGAACCCTGGCCTAAAGTTTAGCCTGTCTAAAATATGAATTTCTAATTTTTTTAAATTATGATAAAGAAAATAAAAAATTGATAGTTTTACAATAGATGGCCTTCCTATTTTTTTTTATTTAAGTTGTGTTGTCTTCTTTTCTATCATCTAAAAGTATCAATGATTAAATAAATTTGTTAAAATCTTTTTCAAGTATAACTTGGATAAATATTAAAGTAAAGTTGAACAAAAAAATATCTTTTCTTGTTGGACTCTTCAATAAAAACAAGAAAAATGTGTTTTTATAACCCTACCTAGTTGACATATGTGCCAATATAACCTTTCAATATTTGAAAGTGTCAATATAACCCTATATAATTAGTGAAAGTGCCAATATAACCCTATAAGTTTTAAGGATGTGCTGATATAACCCTACAAACATTATAAATGTGCTGATATAACCCTACAAAAATTAGGAATGTGCTGATATAACCCAATAAGATTGCATAATGTGCTGATATAACCCTATCTAATTTCAGCAAACTATGGTGGTCCGGCAAACTATGAGGGTAAAAGTATCCACCTAATTTCAGAGTTAGCCCAAAGGGTATTTTGATCAATTTACATAGAGTCAACGCTGGAAAATTGATGTCAATGCCAGAAATGGGGTCTGAGGATTATATTAGCACTTTCATTAACTAGTTAGGGTTATATTTACACTAAAAATTATCATAGGTTTATATTGGCACTTACTTAAGTAGATAGGGTTATATTGACACTTACCCCTAAAAACAATCCTACCACCATAAACTACTTCGTTTTTGCATTGCTTTTTTGGGGGGTGAACACAACTTTTTTCACCTTGGAAACAAATAAATACAAAATAGCTATGGTAAAAACTAATTTGACCAGGCACCCCTTGGTAGTGTGTACATTTTTTTAAACGGAGCTTTTCGTTAGACCGTTTATAATCATAAAACATCATATTTCAATAACTTTTAGTGTTAAATTATAATTATTTATATTTTAAAATATGTTTTGAAGAGATATTCTCTTATTAAATCAACTAAAGGTTAGACAAATCATGAAAATCTCATTTTAATAATTTTTTAGGTCAAAACATAATTATTTATACATTGTGACACTTTTTTTAAACACCATATGTTATGATGAGGGTTTGGTTGACCTCTACCCGTATATTAACTAAAAAGTAAAAATACAAATAAAGAGTGGGGTTTAATACCCTACCTCATAAAATGAAAGGGTCTTTAGCTTAATAACTATACATTGTTATGTGGATTCCATATGGAGACTTGAAGTTATAAATAATACAAAATCGGGGAAAGGAGATTTGAACTCAGATTGCACATAGCTGACACACTGCCCTTTAAAATTTAAATTATACTCTAATAAAATAAAGTAGCAATGCAACAATGCTTACAACTAGATAAAAGTTCAATGGTTTTAGAGGTTAACTTTGTTTGATTGTTTTGATTTAACTTTGATTTTTTACGAACATACAAAAATCAAACTTTAGTCTTTGATTTTTTACGAGCATACAAAATCAAACTTCAGTCTTTGATTTTTTACGAGCATACAAAATCAAACTTCAGTCGTAACGGTTTCGTTGCAATGGTGTTTCTAAGTTTCGATCTCGAAACCACTGTCCTTCATTGGTTCTGGTATTAGAACTTGTGATTGATAAAATGATCATTTGTTGGACGATTTCAAAACACTGATACATGACGTCTGGATTACAACTATTGTGTAGTGGTGTTTAATTAACAATAGTTATTATTAAACCATCGGCCAAATGACATGAAACACGCATTTGGCTATAACCGTCGTCTAGGTTGACCGCATCCGATATCAGAACATATACCGGACACTGTTTCTAATATCGGACACGGTTCCCTTTTTATATGAGCTAATAACTCCATCCTTCACAATGTAAAATCCAAAATTATGGACGACATTGGAAGCTATGGAGTGTAATGAATAGGTTCATGTCCTATGGTTTTTTAAAAATTGAAGCCAGAACGGCTCCCTGTTTTAAAATTAGCTAACAATTATATCATTCACAAAATGAAACAAAAATTTATGGACGATTTTGGAAGCTAAGGATTGTAATTTCTCTGTTCATGTCGGATTAAGCTTTGAATTCATAAGAGTGTCCGAAAAATATTGTATCAAAGCAAATCCTCAAAAATTCAAGAAGATGGATTTTAAAAAACTTTTAGTGAAAGTCTACGGAATTGAAAGAAAAAATATCAGTTAGGCTCGAAAGATAATGTTTTGAAGAGATTATCTACAAGACAAAACATTGTTCTGAAATTAACATTCGATGCATGGAAAAATCTACAGCAGTTCTAGAAATTCATATCGAATAAGAAGTCCTAGAATGTGCTTCTTGGTAGGCTATCATTGCATGCCTGGCTAGTTGCCCTCAAAACCTTCTTCATTTTATAAGTGTTCTTCCTCAATTGTATTATCTTCTTTACATTTGCCTTCATTTCTTTGTACATGATGTACATGAGCGAGTTGTCGACTCCTCCCCTACAATATTTCTCCTCACATGAAAATTGGAAGATGTATGGTAAATGAATTTAAACTTAATGAAAAATTGATTGCACCTTCATTAGTGTACCCGCTCTTGGTATTATCTCTAACAAACATATGCATCCTTTACAAGTTTCCACTTTTTGTTCTCAAGGAACTTTTGATCATACATTTTAGACAGCAGTTTTTTGCTAAAAATTGGAAACATTTCATCTTGTTTGAGGAATTTAGAAATGAGTGAACCATACGGAGCTTGACAATCTTCTTTTGAATGAATGATTGGTGACAACATGTTTTCTATTATGGTGTAGCTGGAATTGATCTTCACCTTCTTTACAAAATAGTAGAATAACGTGATACTAGTGACTAAGAGCTCGCAGATGTGACATCTTGCCGGAACTAACCTTGCCACTATCTCATACAGATGTTGATTTCCTATTGTTAAATATTTGAGCTTATAACTCTCGGTGATGTCAGGTTCGTAGTGGTACCTATTAAAGTGCAACTGTCCAAGCTCAGCAAGATTCAACATTAGAGGTTCGATATGTACCAGTCAGTTCTGATGATGTCAATGGTTTAGGGGACCACCTACAACCGCCGGTAACAATCCTTGAGACTCTGTTAGGGATAATCCATATCTCGTTTATATTCCATTGATCAACCTCAAACCATCTACCATTGACCATAGTAGAGAAAGAGCCTTCATCAGTCTCCACAACATTGGAATAAAATTGACACACTTTGTCAAAGTGTGTTGCATCTGCAATGGCTAGGATCTCGGCACAACATTGGAATTCAAACAATAAACCTACAGTATTCAACCTTAGCATCGTGCCATGATCTAATTCTAATGCATAAGAATCAAATAGTTTCACATTTTGTAACAAATGTTTGTACCTCTCATGAGGTCCCAGAGACACAAACCTCGTAGCATTAAAAGTTGGAGCCCTCTTCCGCCGAGCCATTTGCTTCCTTCTCTTAGTAGTTCTATCTTACACAATTGAGTTTGAAGCTATGGTAATCTTCGCAGGGAACCTTATTGAAGAGTGAATTGGGTGGAATGCATGGATAATTTATAAAATATTTGAATATGTATGTGTGCATTGCTTGGGTTATGTAAAGAGACCAAATTCCAATTTTTTTATTCTATCCTCGTAACCCAAATTTTAGGGACTCGAAACATCTTCCAATTTTGGAACATCCATTGAATAATTTATATTACGAAAAAATAATTAATTAAGCGGGTAGCCACTTTCTCGAAAAATGTGCCAATCTCGAAACTTGATGACCCTTTATGTCAAATCAATGTCGACATCATTTTAGACATCGGAAGAATAATGTCTTGATAAATTTGGCTGACAAGATTTCATTCTCAATTTCAGAAGGTGCCTTTAAAATTCATAAAGCCTTTCTAGGATGAGTTCCAATGTCAGATTATGAATATGTTATTTATAATTGTTATTTCAAAAACAAAACATTTTACAAAAGTGCTCTCGAAATGGTCACCTGTTTGAAAAGTATTCCAATTTTTGTAAGTGATTTGGTTGTGTTTTGTATGTAAGAGTTGTTTCAAGTTTTGAATTTGGAACTGGTTACGAAACTATTTGTCACCGAGGATTTGATTCAACTAAATGAAAGTATGGACTTTGAAGTAGACATAAGTCCTTGGAGAAGCACTCAATGTTCCAGAACACTAACAAAATGCTTAAAACAACAATATCCAATCATTACATCAATCCCATCAGATCATATTCAAAGTCTAATATATAAAATCTAAAAAAGATAGTGTCAAAAATGGAATTTGGCTTTACAATTGTAAAGCGGTGAGAGATATAATTACAGATTTTCCTCGTCTTTATCTTCCTGCTCTTCATCGTTGTAGGATAAGGTAGCATTTCTAAATTGAACATCTTCATCAACTTCCCTTATCTCTATCTCGATATCTTTTCTCTGGTGGTAAGCATCATGTTCGGCCCTCAATTCCTCGACCTCATTCTCAAGGGATTTCCTTTGGAAAATAAAGCATCAAAATACTTTCCAGAGGTCATAAATGAACCCTTTCTCGCTCCCTGGAAAATCATAACATACAATTCAACAAACAACATTCACAATACAAACCAAAGTTACATTATTTGAATATGACTTAGTGGTTCCCGTTGGTGATGAAGCAGTAGACACCATATCACTGGCCCTCTTTGCACTTCTAGAGGCTCTCCCCGACATGACCTTCATCATCAGTTTGTCTACTAAATCCACTTTATCTTTATTTTTTAAAATGAATCGTTTGTAGGACGAGATTTTTATATGGTTCCCATCCCTATTCTATTAAGCTCAATTTTGCACATTGTGTGATTACAACATAAGAAGTGGAATAAATCCATTTACACTGACGCACTAGCAAAATATTACAATTCTAATCTATAGCCTCACTGGCTAAAAAGAGATACAAAAAGGCACTAAACGTTATTATAATATTAATCTTAGGCCTACATGGCAATGAGAAGGGCACACTGAAGATAAGTGGTTATCACTCTATAGTTATCTTGTAGCCATAATAGCATCGACCTAAGACTACCATCAGAACCAATCATAGAGAAGTATCAAATGACACACACACGAAATGTTTCGTACACACTTCTGATAAAAAATCTAAGGCAATCAAAACAAGGCAAATAAAGCTCACCAATTGAAAATCTGGTTCGTCTCCATTTAACCCGTAAAATCATTTCCCTAAACTAGTAAACTAAAACTAGTCATTTTGATTGCAAAACATATTATTCAACAATGTATAGAAATCAGTTATAATGCATGGAATTATCTCTAACTTGGCCCCAAAAGACAGTAAAGACCAATTCAATTGATTTAACAATATCGTTGGCCTATACATGCTAATGGACCATAATCCACATATCTGATTAAAATACTTAGAAAAAGAGTATGGCCATAAGTCTGTTGTTTAACTGATTTTGACTTGGATTTCTCCTTACTTTTTCTTTGGATATCATATTTGAAGTCAATCAAATTTTACCAGTACGGGCTACCATGAAAACATTGACAGAGATGAATCTCATCTGATACTAAAATCCAAAAATCCAATTTTAAAACCTGCTCATTTCAAAAGACTAAAAGAGAAAAAAAAAAGAAAAGAAATGAAATAAAAAAATATATAAAATAAAATAAAAGCCTTCCACCCAAAAAAGTTAAAATATTAATAAAAGGTTGAAGAAAAGAAAATAAAAGAGAACTACCCCGGCATAGCCATGACCTCGCCGCATAAGTTACGAAAATAGGTAACCTTTCTAGAAAAATTATAGAACAGGTCTGATTAGAAGTCATATACCCTCATTTTTCTACTATCTGGTGGGGTGTTCCGGTGAGAACGATACCGTCGCCTCATCAAAAAAACCATTGACCCTATGTCGCCGTCGCGAAATGACTACAGTATGAGAAAAGCCCAGCTTCTATATCCAGATCTGTGACCTTGACTCATTTGACTCATCTGAACCACTACGAGTTGACTCGTCCTACCCATTCCTAATTGACTTATCTGACCCCTTGTGAGTTGACCACCGCTTGTTGAACTGCTAACCACCACGCTTTGAGAAGCCGTACAGCCGCACGTTGAGACATCAGACCCGTCGTGAAGCACCGGACCATGGTTGCCATGAAAATCCGATAAGATTCGTCATGAATCAAGCTCTGACCCAAAAATTAAACATCGATGTGCGACGAATAGAAACCATTGGTATGTATATTAGGGACAAAATGAACCATGTCAGTTGCAGATCTACTTATTTCCATGCGTTTTAGACCGGGGAGGGCTAGTATGGGAAGTAGTGGTGATTGGGAGGGTGGGATTGGGGTTGGGGGCCGCCTAAGATAGTTGTTAGCAGCGGTGCCCCCCCAGATGGTGGAGCTAGGGTTTAAAGTTAGAGGGAGCTATTGGAGGATTTCTTTTCAGAGAGAGAGAGTTTTGCGGTTAAATATTGTGCAAAAATGACTAAATCCACTTCAAGCTGCTTAAGGTTAAGCCACTTCTGATCATAGTATTTGCAGGGAAATGGTAAGTCAACAGGTATAATTCCCTTCTCCTTGAACATTCTAGTGATCGAACAACCATAGGAGAACTCATTCTTTACTGTCGCAACGACGTTGTTCATGTAGGAGAATATGATGAACCAGGGATTGAAAGGTTCAACTTCCGTTATGTAATTGGAAACCATAAGGGTATCAATTGTAAGCCAACAAGCAGACCCTCTATTAGAAAGCACATTCATACACACCCACTCAAAAACTAATGTTTGCTTCACACTCAACACCGACAAGTCATATTTGTCAGTTTTGCCAGGCCTGTCTCCTAACAGTCTAAAGTACTTACGCCTCATATCTAAGGGACAAAAGGGTTGAGAATTAGTCTTGATAGGCCAAGGTTATTGTTGATATATCTCTAAGGTCCATCAGGGACTTTGGGACGCAAAAAAGTAACCATGGTCCAGGGGCACCTTAAAAATGCATTTATCGTGAGTTTACTAACATGGATTGTTATTCCACTAACCCTTGTAATGGTAGAGCTCTCGAGTTTCTCCCCCAAATTATCATAGAATTGAACCACTTCATCGTGATTATTTAAACAATCCATTGTTATTAGGTTGTGTAAAAAAGGACATAAATGGTCTAATATATAATCAAAATATAAATCAAAGACAGAGTCAAATTTCACCACCTTTGTAGTCGTGCATTTATGTTGTAGCCATTCTACGTGGTGCTTCTCTACCCCCTCGTTGAAGAACTTGCAGCTTCTGGTGGCCTCCGGTGAACTCTCGTGACCATTATGTGTTCTTGTTTTCTTCATCCTCTGGTTCCAATGATGGATTAGGAAGTGTCACACAAGAAGCCTCTGATGTCGAAGCCCTCTTAGAATTTGATGCACCCTGGGAACAACCGTGGTAGATGATGCAGTTTGAGTTCCCAAATGATATAACCTTAAGCTGCCGAAATGATCTCTACAAGAATCGCCCGAATTGTATCCGGTAGGGGGGCAGAATCTCCAATGATAAAGTCAGTATGTGGAGTTGGATGCTAAAAATGCTATTATTATTACTTACCTTGGTTCATTCATTTTTTTTTCATTTATAAGATCATTTTCACTATATTACCGGTTGTTTGTGTCCACGTTGGTAATGCTTATTTATCTACTATCGTGGGCTACGATCCCTAGCTTGTGGCTGCTACAATGCGTTATACAAAGTTACCCATTGTGAGGCTCGTGATCTTTGCAATGTTATTCGAAGCTGGCTCTCGCAAGGTATCCTCTCAGTCTTCCATGTGTAGTGTTTTGCACTCTTCTTTTCATACGTACTTACCTATCATATACCATAATCCCCCTAGTCATGGAGGACGGAGAATGTAAAATGGGAAATATGGTGTCCTTCACGAGATTATATACTATGTTCCGATGTGAATAACTTGTCGTAGTCCCATCATTTTAGACATCTGTCAATATTCAATGATTTGGTAATGCACTACTTCCACTTTGTATTTCTTATAAAATGCCTTTGACTTTTCCCATATGTGATACAATTGAGATTTATTTTTTAGATCTTGTGATATGCGATATCCAAGGTTAATTGCTTGAGATCTTATGTTGCCGCTCTGTGTATTTTCAATCTACCTCCGGTCTAAATTTTCATCAGAATTTATCTGTTGGATTTCTGATTTACTTTTTTGTTCATCAAGAGGTATGGGTCTATTGAAGATATTTGGTTTTTTGCCATGTATTGTTATCCCACCGGCCAAAGCTAAGACTGAGGGTGCGGCAATATCTTAGATTGTGGGCCAAGGAAGGAAACGTGATCTTAAGAAAAGTTTTTTATTCTTCTTCTGATAATGTCAGAAAAATTCTAAATATGTCACATACTTCCTCCTCCTATCAAGAGAGAAATGGACCTGATGAACAGGTGACAGGCCACGTCGATGTGTCTGCTTGTTATTCCATAGTCTGCTCTTGAGATATGATTAAGTTTTGTGTGCTTGTGCTTTATTTGATGATGTTGATACCGATTTGTAGGTTGTTGTTGATTCTTCAGCTCTATCAAGACATTTAAAAGAGATGGACCCTCTTATTCAAGATCTTAGCAGAATAAAGGCCGAACCCGATGGTGCTCGTGATCGTCTCTATTTGTCTGCGGAAGAGATTTTATGCTAGCAACATGAGATCGAACGTTTGAAGCAAGAAATGTGTCATCATCATCGTTATGCTCAGGTTGTAGTTCAACAGATCTTATAGTCCCAGGGATTTTGCGAGTTTATTTCTGAGATTACAGAAGCCTCTTGTGACCTCGAGAGGTTTATGTGTTATGAGTCAATACAGTCTTCTAACCCCAGTCGTGTACACAATTTTCCCATCATGTCAGATGTAAAACGAGGCTTAATCTGGCGTAGTAATGAAGTTCACCAACTATATTAGGCTAAGGTAGATGATAGAGCTTTCTCTTTCCCTCTCTTGATTTCTTGGAAGGGCATCCTGAAATGCTCAGTGTGGAGGAAGTACTTATCTGCATTGTGGATGCACAAAGACCTGACTTTCTTATTACGAATGAGTCTATTATCTGGAACAATAGGAATTCACCCTCGAGAGATCAAGTTCGTGAATGATAATGTATCTGTTATACGAATAATAGTTAATTTTTTTGTTGGCAAGATTCTTGTTATGGGTCTTCTATTGATATGTTGTTTACGTTTTTTCCTTATGTTTTTCTTTTTAGGTTATTGTCCTGTGTTGCAAGAGTGAATGTTCTTCAGCTACTGATATTGAATCCCCCTCTGGATGTTCTACTCTTGAGAGCTATTTGAGAGTAATGTGTATTGGCCACTCTATGATATCTCACATTCGAGATATGGTGCATAAGCTGCTTTCTATGTTCCAGACTGTGTCTAGTTCCATTGCCACAGGAACTGAGTTTATCTCTATCAGGGAACATGATAATTCTCAACCCCAGATGGGTCATTCTTTTCACCACAATAGCTTGGTTATGGCCATTCGTGATAGCCTAGATGAGCTTGTTAAATTTTCTAAGCTTATTAGAATTATGTATCTTGCAACACATAAGGATAGGTTGGTATGCCATGTAGGATAATCTTTGAGATGTGTACTGACTTGATGTATAGAACTTGTATCATCGTGGGACCAGAGGAGTGATGCCTATGGGGATTGCACTACTAAGTTCGAGAGTAATTACTAAGAATTGAGGTTTGCGTGTTGCCTCCAGCAGGATGAGTTGCGAAAATTGTATCATCAAGAACAAGAATGGATGCGGGTTTTTTTTTTAGTATGGCTGAGTTGCATCATAAAAGCAGAATATTGGAAAAGACTTTGTCTCATGTTGACAAGGTCAAGGATGATTTTCTTCCACTAAGGCTTTGATAGCAGAGTGGCAATATAAATATGATGCACAACTAGTTTGGAACCTGATCCTAGAGGAATTGAACAAGCACTTGACTGAGGAAAAAAACAATTTAGAATGGTAAATTGTGAGATGGGTCGGGGTCTTGATTCTTTCCTGGTATCCTCCTCAAGGGATGTTTGCAATATACCTTCCAGGACCTCTAACCATAGCTTGATTCCATCAAATCTAGAGATTTAGGATGATGTTTGTGATAACCTGAAGAGGCTTGAGGAAGAAAATGATGCTTTACAGCAGGGGGTGTCTCAAATATAAAAAGACTGTAGCATTCATGAGTTGACAACTCGATCGAGATGAATATGGTCTAATTAAATATTGGATATCTTACTATCAATAGTTCTTGGATATGTTGCGTCGATTAAATCAATGAGAACATCCTTCTTATGGATATATGGAGTACCTGCTTGGGAAATGCGAGGAGAAAAAGGATAGTCGTAGTGATAAAGGAAATATACCTTAGAGGATTTTCACCACTAATGTATATCTTACTTTCGTGTAATTTGGTGTTTAAGATTTTGAGTTTTTATTTCCTTGTCGTATTGGATGTTCATTCATTATGAGGGATCCTCCCTTGCTGGGGGTTATTACGCACAGGTAAAATATAAGGGTGTAAACCCTTGTTTTTTTAAACACGCGGGTGATTTTCGGGCTTAAATCGTGGGGTGGGGTAATACCCGCATATCGCAAAGGCACATTTTATTTTCTTGCTTAAGTCGCAGGGTAGGCTATGCCCATATATTGTGATTTTCATGCTTAAGTTGTGAGGTGGGGTTGTCCCTATATTTTGCGAAGCCACGTGTGACTTTCTTGCTTAAGTCGTGAGGTGGGGTTGTGCTCGTATTTTAAGAAGCTGCAAGCGATTTTCCTGCTTAAGTCGTGGGGTGGACCGTGCCCGTATTTTGCAAAACCACAAGTGATTTTCCTGCTCAAGTCATAGGTTGGAGCTGTGCCCGTAGTTTGCGAAGCCGCGGGTGATTTTCCTACTTAAGTCACAATGTAGGTATGTACACAATGTTTTTCCTATGGAAAGTCATTTTTTTCATTTATGTATATACAACCATGATCATTTCATGTTGTGAACCTTTTTAGGTGTTCCTCATCAACAATAATACCTAGACCTCTGTACAATATGTCTATTTAGGAACTCTAGGTCTACACTTGGTATTTCCTAAGGTTGGTTACATGCCACGTATTGGGGATAGGTGAATTATCCATTCGAGTGAGGGAGTAACCGTTGGACTTGTGTGTCGATGTTACCTTATACAGTCCCTTCCATGATGGGCAGAGTTTACCTGTCTTTTCGGCCAAGGTGGCTTCATTTTACCTTAGGACTAGGTCTTCTACTTTGAAGGTTGTCACTCGGACCCTGTCATTGTATGAATTTTCAATTTGTTGCTAGTATCTAGCTTCTCTGATGTATGTAAATTGTTGGCGTTCCTCCAAGATATCCAATTGTTCCCTCCTGTAGTACTTATTTTCTGTTTCACTATATGTTATTGCTCTTTGGCTAGGAATACTTACCTCTACCGGTAAGGCTACATATTTCCCATAAGTAAACTGAATGGTGTCTCTGATGTGGGTGTCCTTGGTGTGTTCATATATGCATATAGTACCGTAGGTAATTCTTCTACCCAACTTAATTTCTTTCCTTCCATACATTTTTGGATTCCTTGGACAATGGTCCAGTTTGTGACCTCTAATTGATTGTTAGCTTTAGGGTGTGCGACTGAGGTGAACTTTTGGAGTATGCTTAAATCATTTCACTATTTATTAAATGTGCCTCTTGAGAACTATGTATCATTGTCCGAGACAATTGTCTTAGGTATGCTAAAGTGGCATACAATGTTTTGACAGAGAAATGATATAGATGTTTTGACTATTATCCTGTTGATTGGCTTTTCCTCCACCCACTTAGTGAAATAATCTACTATGACTATGAGGAAATTTGCACCGTCTGATCTTGGTGGAATGGTCATACTTTGTATATTCCCCATTTTTGAATGGCCATGCACTGTATACATCTATTATCTCAGATTGTAGCTTCTGCTAAATTGTTGCATTTTCCTAACAGCTGATGCATTTTGGATAAACATGGGCACGTTTTTTAACATCATTGGCCAATGATATTCTGCTCTTAGTATTTTCTTTGCCAGCATTCTTGCTCCTTAGTGCAAACTGCACCAACCTTCGTGCATATCCCTGATGATTGAAGTTGCTCCGTAAGGTCTGACACACTGTAGCCATAGTGTAAGGTAACCTTCTTGTACAAGATATTATTAGAGTAGTTGTATGAAGGTCCTTTGAGCTCCATTTTTTTGTGCTTTTGTCCTATCCTGGGGCAAATTGTCATTCTGAAGAAACTTAATAGGGTTCATCCAACCTTTATCACCCTCCTGCAATTTTTCTACTATTGTAGATGTTGTGCTGCGTGATGGGGTGAATTTAACAAACACATATTTTTCATTATGAAGTGAGTTGAAGCCCAAAGTTGCTAAATTGCTAAGTTCTTCTGCCCTTGTGCTTTCTGAGTGAGGTATGTGTGATATGATGAAGTATTAAAACTTGTGGATGAGTTCTTTCATCCTATTCAGATACTTGATCAACTACCTTTCCTTGACTATGTAATCATCGAGTACCTGATGGAAGACCATATGTGAATCGATGTGAAGGTGAATGCGATGTATGCCCATTCTTGTAGCTTGGTCAAGTTCCCCAATGAGTGCTTCATACTCAACTTTGTTGTTCATTAAAGAGAACTAAAATTGATGTATGTATTTGTGTTCGTCTCCTTTGGATTGATCAGTATGATCCCTGCTCCACACCCTTCTTTGGACATTGCTTTATCAACGAACAAGTTCCACGCATTATGAATTACTTTCTCTTTTCCCTTTTGACTGATTAGGCTGTCCTTTTATGCTAACTTTGGATGTATCTCATTGGTCATGTCTGCTAGAAAATTTGCTAGGGATTGTGCCGGGATCAAAGTCTTTAGATTGAATGTGATTTCGTGTTCTTCCAACTCGATGGCCCATTTTATCAAACGACCTGATGTTGCAGGCTTGTGGAGAATCTATTTGATTGGTTGGTCTGTGTAGACCACAATATTGTGAACCTGAAAGAAAGGTTGGAGTCTTGTGGCGGAGTGGATTAGTGCTAGGATGAGTTTTTCTATGGATGAGTAATTCTTCTCTTCTCCTTAAGGATTCTAGTGATATAGTATACTGATATTTGGCAATTGGGTTCCAGCCTTACAAGAAAATAACTCACGACATGAAACTGCCAATTATAAGTATAGAGTTTCACTCGCCTTAGGTGCTGATAGAAATGAGAAACATTGTAATTCAGTTTTGAGGTTGTCATAAGCTTTTTGGCATTCCTCTGTCCAGGAGAATTTGGATTCTTTCCATAGTACGGCGAAGATATTTTTTTCTAGTTCTTTAGAAATGAAGCGGTTGAGAGCAGCTAGGGAGTATTTTTTTTCTGGATTGGCCTCGATTCCAATTAAGGGGACTTTGAACCCCTAGGAAATTTCCTGCCCTACACCGATGATACATTTTTAGGGTTAACTTTCATTTTGATGACTTGCAATGTGAGCACTATTTTTTAAGATCCCTCAGGAATTCCTTGAGGGTTTTGCTCTTGATGACCATAGCATCCACATGGATTTCTATGTTGCACCCAGCTTGATGTGAAAATGCCTTGTCAATTTTTTGCTGATACGTAGCTCCTACATTTTTTAAACCAAAGGGAATTTTGTTGTAACAGAAAGCTCTGAAGCTAGTGATAAACGTTGTTTTTTATAGCATCCTTTGGACTCATTTTTATTTGGTTTTTATCATTTGTATGGTTCTAGGAAGGCTAGAACTAGAGGGTAATAGTCCTTCGGACATTATCTGTTGAGATCAATGTAATTCATACACATCTGTCATCCAGCATCGGCCTTTCTCACCATAACGGGGTTAGCTAGCCATGTGGGGGTATACTATTTCTTTTAGTATTCGTACATGTACCAAGGTAGAGACCTTAAATTATGTGGCTCTCTGTCGATCATGTGCAAAGATTCTATGCTTCTGTCTGACTGGCTTGACTGCCGGGTCAATGTTTAGGCAGTGTGTAGCTATGGATGGGTCGACACCCCCCATTTCCTTTACAGAATAAGCAAACGAGGTATTGTATTTTTTTCAAGAGTCTTATTACCTTTGATTTGATCGATTCCAACAGCTTCCACCCTATTTTGCCTTCACTGGTTATGTCAAAGTCATTGATTTGAGTTGATTATGTGTTTTCTCCCAGCACTATCCTTTTGACTTGGTTTGTTGCGGGTTCTCCTCTAGTTATGGAACTAACCATGGGTTGTGCCTCTCTTATGGTAGATCTCAGGGCTATGACCATACACTACCTCGCTACCTTCTGGTTTCCTTGGATCGTGGTCGCCCTTGCTTCAGTTGGGAATTTCATGACTAGGTGGTAAGGAGACCAAATGGATTAGGCTGCATTCATCCATGGTCTGCCAATGATCATATTAAATGGGTCAGGTGCACCAATAACCACGAAGTCACATATAACTATAATCTTCTTGTTGTTTTGTTGACATATGTAGGTATTCTGATGTTATCGAGTGGCCATTTGAATTTCCTTGTGAAGTCGACTATTGAAGATGTTGGCTTCCTGCGAGAATCCTAGTTTGTCGAATTAGTCTACAAATGGTATTTCTACCATGCATGTATCGTCTATGAAGACTAGATGTATCTGAGAGTTACCTATCCTTATTATAATGACCATATGATCGTTATGAGAGGACCTTGCATGTTTCTTCCACACGTTGATAGACATTGTACTAGTCAACCAGTGGATTGCGTAAATGACATTCTCTGGGACGCTGTTACCAGTGTTATCTCCTAAATTTGTGGATATTGTCAACTTTGGTTTTAGCTTTACCTAGTTCTTGGTCACCGATAGGGTCTTGTTGCAGACATAGGATGCAGATCCTCCTGACTAGGTTTCTTCCTTTCTATATTGAGCGAGATGTTCTTGTCGCAGTAGTACTTCTGTATTTCTCCTCAAATTTTTTAGGCTATTTTTTTCATGCATGTGTTCTTTGTGGAAGTCACAATTATAATCCTTGGATATCTTCTCTATTGGGGCTCGCATAGGTATAGGATCTCTGAATAGATCCCTGTGGTTTTGCCAAATTTCTATCTAAGATTTGGTTAGCGAAAGTTTGCTGAAGGGAAATTGGTCCACTATTGGTTCTCTTCCCCTTGTGGGAACACCACCCATTCCTTTTTTTGTTCTTATTCTACTTAATTGGCTGTCTCTAATTCTTTTTTTTACCTCTCTCATTTTCCAACTTTTTGTTGTTGGCTTCCTCCATTTTGGATGTCTCTTGGATTTTTTTGGCATATCTGGTGTGAGTTTCTTGTAAAACTCCTCTAACCTCATGTCATTCATGAATTCTCCTAATGACATTGGGTGTGTGAGATCCTTAACCTCCAAGCTTTCTGATGAAGCGATCGTGGTACTCCGCAATGCTCTTGCCACTTCGTTGTGAGATGTTCATCAGTTTCGTGAATGCCTTTGTGAACTTCCATTTCTGGTAGAATCTTCCCATGAATTGGTCAGCTAACTGGCTCTAGCTACGTATGTTTCTACTGGGTAAACTGTCATACCAAATTATCGATGTTCATGCTAAGAAAATTAGAAAGGCTTTACAAACCAATTGGGTAGGCGGTTCAAATCTCGTGCTTGTCATGTAAGAGTGCAATTATTCCTTGGGGTTTGTCATCCCATCATACGCCTTGAGTTTTATTGGTACCTTAAATCCTTTTGGAATTATGAAGTTTCGTAAGCTTTCAGCGGTGAATGCTCAACCTCACTTTGAAATCATATTCTACGTCCTCGACACCGCTCTTGTTTATTTACTTTTTTTATTCGGTGAATGGCTGTGTCACAATACTTTTAGTACATGGAGGAATTGACAAACTGCTTGTATAGTTGTTCCCTGTCAGCTTCTAAAAAATCTAAGAAGGCTCTTTTTCTTTTTAGATGTGTGGAAAGGATTCTTGTTCATCATTTGACTCATGGACGTCCTCTGTGTTTGCTGGAGGGCTTATCTTTGGTGGAGGTGGAGGTGGTGGCGGTGTTGGCTCCACTGGTTCTCTATGCCTACTAGCCTGACTCCTAGTCATCATGTTTTTGGGAAAAACATTGACCCGATATTTAGTTTCCCACAAATGATGCCACTAATGCGCTATGAGTTCACGGAATGATAATGACCTTGAGTTGCCAGAAGGATCTCTGCAAGAATCTCTCAAATTGTATCCGGGGGAAAATCTCCGATGATAAAGTTAGTATGTGGAGTTGGATGCAAAAGTGCTACTTTTGTTACTTACCTTGGTTCTTTCTTTTGTGTTCAATTTTTAGGTCAGTTTCCCTATTTATCAGTTATTTGTGTCCACATTGGTCATGCCAATTAATATGCAATCGTGGGCCACGATCCCTAGCTCGTGCCTTTTGTGATACATTATACAAATTTACGTCTTGTGAGACTCATGATCTCTGTTATGTTATTCAAAGCTGGATCTCACGAGGTGTCCCCTCATTTTTACCATGAGTGGTGCTTTACACTCTTGCTTTCCTAGGTACTTACCTATCCTATACCAATAGAGAGTTGCAATTTTGGAATATTGGACTTGGTTCGAACGAACTACAATGGGTAGTGGTTTAGGAATTACAAAGTATGTTGGAAGATTCAAAAAGTGGGGAAGAACACTATTTGTTTAGGGAACTTGTCCCGATATCACAACGTATGCCGCCTATATATAAAGTACCTACCAAGAAACTTTTTCGATATCAAATAAAATGCTTAAACTCTAAAATTCATTATCTTTAAATATTATTTGGGAGAAAGTGGTGTTTACAGAATGCCTTTAAATTTTGGAATGCAGACTCACAAAATCTAGGCAATTATCGATCTTAGTTCTGAAACTGGAATCATGTTCAACGATTCCATAATATTAATTTGACCAACCAACGTGTAACCTTACGGCCAAATTTTTTGGTCTATTTATCTCCCTTAAATTGCCACCAAAACCCTATCCAATACCTAAACCCTCAAATCCATCTAAACAATTATTCTTCCGAAGACAATTTTCCCTACCCACATCACACCATCACTTTGATTACATGGATTCATCATCAAGGGAGGGTACTCAAAATTATTCAAATGTACTCTATCATCTTTTTAGGTTTTAGATCCCAATAAAAGGTTTATGCATGTATGTCTTTTAGTGAAACTATGTAATGTAAAGTGATGAACCCCAATTTACCATGGTCGTGTGCATTGCCATTGTGGTTGAAATCTGCAAGCCAAAGCCCCCGGAGGTTTTCTTGGGGGAAGAGGCTCGGACGATCAAGTCAGGAAAAAAATAGTGTAATTGCATAGTTAGGAATGAATAGTTGAGTTTATAGGGTTGCCTTTAGCCTTTATATAGGTTGGCAAGTAGGGCAACTGTTTTGTATGCTTGTAAAGCAAGTACCTCTCCCCTGGGTCAGCCCAAAGGATATTATCCAAAGTATAAAACAAGAGACCTGGGCCGGTTAGACTAAGCACTTGGGCCCAGTACAAATTTACACATTTTCAATAAGCCTCTAGAAAGTTGAGGGTTTGACCTTCAAATTCATCCCAAGGCCCTGGGTTCGAATTTGGGTCAGCCCCTATGAATTTTGTGATTCATCCTTTGATAAATTTTCTTTGAATTCACTATTAAGCAGGGTACGATGTTTGAGCCTAGGCAATGCTTCAGGGGTACATTTTTTGAGCCCCTACAATGCTTCAGGGGTTTGATCCCTAGGCAAATCAGGGATCCTCCAGGTTGGCTTTGAATTTGTCCTTCGATTGGATCAATTTGTTAGGGTATGCAACCCTCAGGTTTCTAATTAATGTTAGAGTTCAAGGGCCTGGCTTTGACCTTATTTATTTTACATGGGTCCTTCGGTCCTCAATAGTAAAAAATATGGGGGGTTCAACCCTCAACTTTCCAATCTATGTTAGAGTCTAGGGGCCTAGCTTCGGCCCCATTTATTTTACACGCAAACTTCGGGCTTCAATAGTAAGAAATAAAGGGGATTGCAATCTTTTTATTCCCCGAGAAGGCTCCGGCGTGAGAAGTGGAAAGGTTATGAGGGCGTGATGCTCACTCATACCTTTAACCGCGTGAGGTCCATATAGGACTTTATGCGCGCCACTTCTTCCATTAATGCCAGGAATTTCTCACCCATGTGGCCCATTTATTCACATATTCGCTTACAGTTTGGCGGCCCAAGATAATCATTACATTTTGTTCCCTCTAAATAAGATGTATTTATATGCTTTAGATTACTTTGCACCGAAATAAATTTTCAAATTTTAAACTCTATATCCCCCTCTCTTTCAGAGAAAATCAGGGTACTTCTCCTCCCCCACTAACATTTTCAGAGAACTCCGGCCAAACACTTCGGCTAAGAATCAGTAAGTTTTCTCTTATTTGATCCTTTCTTTCTCTTTATAAAATGTTGCAAACACCACTGGGAGGAGAACTTGATCCCGGCCTATTTTCGAGTTGTTTCCTCTACCGGCAGAGTGGAAAACTCCCACCTTCAAGTTTATGGCATTGTTCCATCGTTGGATGCTAGCACTAGTTTTTTCGACAGGGAAGACACAGGAAATTTGATGAGCTATCCAGTGCTGCCTCTAGGCTATCACCGGAAATGGGTGGTATTGAAAGAGAGGGTTCTGAGAGAAGCCACCATCCAGAAGGATGAGGAGGGTCGTCCCTTTATAATTGAGAAAATTCTGACCTCATTCCCAAAAGCCCTCGACCAGTCTCTAAGGAGATTTCCCATATTCTATTGACCCTTCCATTCATAATTAGGGTTCTAGAGGACCTGAGATTCGAGGTCCTTCGAGAATAAGAAAACCCTAAGGATACGAGGCCTGGTTGTTCGCTATTTATGAGCGCCACTTTAAATTTGGGCTTTGTTTTCCCATGCTCCCATCCTCTCTTGTCTTCTTAAGGAGCACCAAGTAAGTTTGTCCCAACTTCATTCGAACATTATACTTTATGTTATGGCATTCATGACCCATTATCATAGCCTAGGAATCATCCCGGGCTACAAATTGTTTAAGTCCCTATACTACCTTTCCCATAGCAAGGTCGTAGAACATGGGCGGAAAAAAATTGAGGAGATCATGACCCTTAGCAATAGGTTCTTGAACCACCCCATAAAAATTTCTTCGAACTACCGAGATTGGCATAAACCTCTTATTTATACGTTTAATAGTGAGGTTGAGAGCTATTACATCCCAGGGTGGAATTCAAACCCATGTTTGAGAAAACAGCCAATTACTCCGCTCTAGAAAATATGGTAGCGAATAGGGATAGGCTATTGAGCGAGCCCCTAGATATTTCTAAGAATTTTATTTATGTTTGGCCAGGAGAGGTCTATGAGAAATGGGTTTACAACCAAGAGCCTTTTTAATTAAGCCCCTCCTCTGGTAGACCCTTCGAGTGCCCCTTCCGCAGATAGAAGGAAGGGGAAAAAGAAGATAGCTAAGGGTGATAATCCCAAGAAAGTTAAGAAAAAATTCCCTCCGGTTGTCGAGGATGGGACCTTCAAAAGGCCAAAGAAGACATAGGCTAATTCTTCAAAACTCTCCAAACCTGTTTCAAGGCCTATAAAAGCCATTTTGGAGCCCCAAAATCCTGATAACGCTACAGAGGCTCCATCTAGGAGTTCCTCCCCACCACACAAAGGTGTTTATGACATTTTAGTTGTTGCCTTAATTGTTTTTACTTTTTATTTCCTCATCTGACTTTTCTTTCTTTTGTGTGATTCAGTGGGCTTCACTAGAAGAAAAGGCCTACTAGGATCATCTCTTAGAGGTCCAAACCCAGCCCCAGGACTAAGCGCCAATCCATCCGAGGTTCCCGGTACCCTGGCGAATAACAAATGGCCGCGTGAAGGAAGCTTTTCTCACAACCCTTCCCCCATAAGGCAATGGACCGATGAGGTTGTTTTTGTTGGGTTCCAAGCTACAACCAAGGCTAAACTCACTTTGGGGGAGGGTAACCTCATCTCTCCAGGTATTGTTGATCTTGCCCTTGCCTGTCTTCCAGAGGTGGCCAATCATGTGACCGCTCTGGGCTCTGTCTTCCAGACCCTCTTGGTGAAGACCATGGTAGCTCAAAAGGGTGCAACCAAGGTGGGAAACTTGGAGAAGGCGCATGAGGACAAAGTGAACGAGCTCGAAGGGGAGCTTAAGAAGTCTACCTCTGATCATAAGGAGGATTTGGAGAAAGTGGCCTCCCAACATGAGGAGGAACTGAAGAGGGTAGCCTCTCAGCATGAGGAGGAATTGAAGAAAGTAGCCTCCCAGCATGAGGAGGAATTGAAAAAGGTGGGATCCGAGCATTAGGAGTGTTTGAACGAGTTCGGGGAGAAGTGTTTGGAGACCCAGGCGTTCGTCCAAACCGTGACCAGTAAAAATGCTAAGCTGGCCAGTCTTCACTCCGTCGAGGGGCAGGCCTCCGTCTTCGAGGCTTACACCAACAAGCTTGTGAAGACCAAGGGATTCCGAGACTTCTTCTTGTCCCTCTCCAGAGTTTTGGCGGGGCTCACTCGGAACGTTCTTGCCCATTCCATTTATAAGGACCTACCTACCGAGTATGCTACAATGGTGGATGTCCACAAAAACAACTGTGAGCCAAAGAAGTTGGACCATCTTTGGTGGAAGTCTGTCAAAGATAAGGGTATGAAGTTCCAATTGCTCAAGCATCTGAAGGCCTCCAGCAAACTATTTTCTGTGAGGAGGTCCGCAATCTGAAAGTGGATAAGGATAACAAGTAGAGGCAGTCGGATCCCTTGACTCAGCCGAAGCCCCGGCGCAGGCCAACATCTTCGAGCTCTAACCAAACTGATCATAGCGCAGGGGAAAAAGAAGATGTATGAACTATTTCCTTAGGATTTCAAGTGTACCCTCTTTTTCTACTTATCAATGAAAGTTTTTATTTCTTTACTTATGTATTTTTGCTTTTTATCACTTGTAGATTCTAGACTTGGTGCCCTACCCCCCCCCCACACCAGCTAGAAAGGGGTGCCATTTTTTAGTTTATTTTCCAAGTCATGAAAGAATGGTATCACTGGAATGAATAGTGGGCGTGGGAGTACCGAATCGAAGCTTCTCAATTCAGGTATAAATCTATCCAGCTCGAAGAAGAGCTTTGAGCTGCGTATAAGGACCTTAGCCTAAGAACTCCTCGATGCCATAGCCATTCGGGGAAGGAAAAGGACCTCTTTTTCGTGGCTAAGAATGGTAACTTAGAGGACTATTGCCTCCTCAAATCTCAGCACAATGAGGTCCTTGAAGAGGTCACCATAAAAAATGGGTTTAGTTCGATGCATGAGTGCATTGCTGATGCCAAAGCGTTTAAGGCTTCGGGGGCATCATCTTCTTAGCCTAACAATATCATCGAGCGTTATCATTGCAAGGCCTAGGTGCATTGGGAAAATATGGATACAGTTTGGGTGTGCCTTCGTACAGTCACTGACATGCTAGAGGAGTGGAAAAAGTGGAATAAGGATTACTGACGTTTGGTTCCCTCCCTCGGGCGGGAAACTAAGGAAAATGATACTTGCATGGCTACCTATAGGGACAAGGAAAAGATCAAGAGAGACTATGTCAAGTTACATCAGACTCACACAGCGACTGCTAATAGTCTTTGAGCATATGGGCTCCAACTTGGGACTATTGAGGAAAATTTAATCAAAGAATTTAAAGTATTTATTCAAGAGACCCTCAACATCATGGAGACGAAACATATTACAAAGGATCCCAAGTACAGGAAGGCTTACAACGATGCTAAGAGATGGCTCGGCGAGTTACAAAAGGAAAAGAAGAACAATAGCGGGCTTTAAATTCTCATTCTGCTCTGAGAAGGAGTGAGGGTTCCCGGCCCTGCGGAGGGTAGCCCCTCCAGACTTCCCGCAACAGGGGAGGTTCTGTCTTCACTCGCTTGAGCCAGTCTTCTAGGATCCCTGCCCAGCAGATGAATCCCGCCCAGGTAGTGGTCTCTAGCTCCCAATCTGCACCTCCTACAGCTCCCATTCTTAGGGAAAATCAAGTAGGTAATCAGGTCTGCACCTCCGATCAAGGGAGGGGCGCCTTTGCTTCTGCCAGAGGGTCTTCGTCCAGCAAAGGGGTTGGCATTGCTAGCAGCAGAAGCCGAGTGGCCCCCTTCAATACAGGGGGTGAACACACCGAGGATGCACCATTAGTGAGGAAATCTCAAGGTTAACCCAGCAGGACTTTGAGCTCTACCCAAATGCCAAAGGCTGGAAAATTAAAGGAATACCCCCCCCCCCAAATTCCTTAAAAGGGGCTTACCTTAGTTGTATATAGATAGTTATCGTATATTGTAACTTTATCATTTTACTTGTGAGCCATTATAGCATTTTATATAATTGAAATAAAATTTCTTTGCGCCTTATTCTTTTTTGACCAATTGAACTTTTCATAAGGGGATTAACCCTTCTAATTTAGTTGAGTATTTCAACTCATTTCCTTTAATTTAAGCCATTATAGCATTTTGTGTAATTGAAATAAAATTTCTTTGCCCCTTATTCTTTTTTGAGCAATTAAAATTTGGGATAAGTGCCAATATAACCCTATCAACTTGAGTAAGTGCCAATATCACCCTATGATAATTTTTAGTGTAGATATAACCCCAACCAGTTAATGAAAGTGCCAATATAACCCTCAGACCCCATTTCCAGTATTGACCTCAATTTTTCAGCGTCGACTCTATGTGAATTGACCAAAATACCCTTTGGGCTAACTCTGAAATTGGGTGGACAATTTTACTCTCATAGTTAGCCGGAACGCCATAGTTCATTGAAATTAGGTAGGGTTATATCAACACATTATGAAATCTTATTGGGTTATATCGGCACATTCCTAATGTTTGTAGGGTTATATTAGTACATTTCTAATGTTTGTTGGGTTATATCAGCACATCCTTAAAACTTATAGGGTTATATTGGCACTTTCACTAACTATGTAGGGTTATATTGGCACTTTCAAATATTGAAAGGTTATATTGGCACTTATGTCAACTAGGTAGGGTTATAAAAGCACTTTTTTCTTAAAATTTTCACAAGGGGATCAACCTATCTAATTTATTTGAATATTTCAACTCGACCTGATGCCATTAACGATGATTTGATTTGTGACCTCCACCTGCCCGTTAGCTTAGGGGTGGTAAACGATAGTGACTCTCTAATGGATCTTATATTCCTTACACCATTTTTTAAAGGGTCATTAATGAACTAGGCACCGTTGTCAGTTATAATGGCTTGAGGAATCCCGAAACGGTGGATGATATTCTTCCGAAAAAAACCAATCACCGCTTTCCCTTTTTACGCCGGTTAGGGCTTCGGTCTCGACCCACTTTGTAAAGTAGTCCACAGCCATGACCAGGTATCAAAAGTGGCCAGGGACCTCCGGGAAAGGACCTACCACATCAATTCCCCATTTTTCAAATGGCCAAGAGCTATTTATGTCATCATTTCTTCTTGGGGGACATGGGTGATTGGCGCATGCCTTTGGCATTGATGGCAGGCGTGGATGTGTTTCTTAACCACTTCGAACATCTTGGACCAACAGTATCCAGTCAGGAGGAGCTTCTTAGCTATTGATCGAGCCCTTTGGTGACTTTTGCATGCTCTTTCATAACTCTCATGGATCAGATAGTCAGCTTTGTAGGGGGGCTATGCATCGAAGAAGCGGTTGCAGGCGACCTCGCCGATAGAGCACATCCTCGTGGATCACATATTTTTGGGTGATTTTAGCCTAACTTTCCTGGCTTCGATGGCATTTTTTGGAAAAGTACCATCTCGAAGGTAGCTCATAATAGGTGTTATCTACAAAAAAAAAATCTTCCACCATCAGCATCGTTGTTTCTTCTTTGAAGATACGTTTACTCAGCGTTTCCACCATAAGTGCCCTTAGGAATGTAAATCCAAGTATGAAAAAGCCAACTTGCCCAAAGCATCGGCCTTGTGGTTCTTCTCTCGAGGGACTTAAGTGAGGGTTTAATAGTGGAAATGTTCGAGGGGGGGTTTCACCACTTCCAAGTAATGCTGCAAGCTTTTTTTCCCTAGCCTCATATTCCCCTTGACTTTAAGGATCACGATTTTGGAATCATTGAATATTTCCAGCCTTTGAACTCCCAAGTCTTTGACTATTTGAATACCTATAACTAGTTATTTGAATTTAAAGTGTAAGGCATATGGATAGTCTTTCTTGCTGGGACTTGTGAGAAGGACACTGGCCCCACTGCCTCCCAAGTGTGATGACCCATCAACGTATAGCTTCCATGTTTCCATGGATTCTTTTGCATCGTCAACAACAATTGGTTCTGAAGTTTCCACAATGAAATCTGCTAAGGCTTGGCCTTTGATGGTTGTTTTTGGGCGGAACTGGATGTCTTGATTTCCCACTTCATCATTTTCCCTGAGGCCTCCGTCTTGAGGAGCACCTACCTAATTGGATGGCTGGTGAACAAAATGACCTTGTGACTTTAGAAATACGGTTGGAGGCGCCTTGCCACATAAACTAGGGCCAATATTAACTTTTCAAGGGCAGTGTATCGAGTTTCCAGACCATGCTTTTTTTCCCTCAGTGCTTTTTCATAAAAGTACCCAAAGTTACATGGACTTTAACCCAATTAGAAAATATAATACACTCCCCAGTATGTCTCCGCTCTCTTTCCCAAATACTCTATGAAACCATTGAATTCTCCACCTCTAGTCCATGTCTATCACTATCTCAACGCCATGAGTCAATCTCGTGACACCGTGGCTGTGCCACCGAATTCGCGCCTCCACCGGTCACCCTTCCATTGAACATAAATTTGAATAGCTTCCTATGTCGGCGATGTCATCTTCAAGTGCCCCTTTTTTTTAAATTGAGGGTAATATTATTAGCTACCCCAAAGCTGTAAAAAAGAAAAAGCAAAATGGCCTAAAGGCTCAGTATGTTACAGTGTAGGAATGAAGAAATAAAAGGCTCTAATCTAGCCTATAGAGCAAACATGTATTGCTCTAAAAAATGATCCAAATGATCATCAAAAGAATCTAGATTTACCTCACTAAACATGTTAGCGAATCGAGTAATCGAAACACAAGTCTGTCCCGTGAGGAAAAACTAGATTATGCTAAAACCTTAATATTAACAAAATTAGAAAGCACCAGCAGTGAAGTGTGGGTACTGCTCAGAAAGTTGGCTGGCATTGTGGTAAGATGCATGAACATCATTGTGGTGACACTGTAAGAGTTATCCCAGTGATGAAATCCTCAGTAATAGTCCAGTGTTTCCATGATCTCGTAAAAATTCTTGAACTGTGTAAGCTTTCAAGCAATGATGTCCCATGAAAGAGTCTGCAAATAACATAATAACCTTATCCGATTCTAGTCATTAATTCTTATACATGGTATCCCAGCTGCATCCAATATAATCAGACCCCTGATTTCATTGGAAACTGAATCCAAGTGAAACTGACCATGTTGCCTATGAACAGCAGTTTTGGCCAGAGCATCTGCCACTGCATTACCTTGTCTAAGTGTATGCACAAGCTTGATATTTCCAAGGCTCAATTTAGTTTCATAACATAAATCAAACAAGGGCCATGGAGCTTTATATGGATCCATAATATGCAATATAGCTTGTGAACTATCAGATTCAATTACACAGTTATGAGAGGCTAGCTGTATAAGATAGATTCCTTTTTGAATTTCCAAAATCTCTGCCTCTACAGAACTGTGTGCCTCCGTAGAATAGCTAGCCATAGTAATTACCCCACCATTTCCATCTCTGAGAACAAGACCTAACCCAGTAGAATTATCAGTTTTCCAAGCTGCATCCACATTTAGCTTACAACCTACTTCTGGTTTGTTCCACTTAACAACAGCTAGATGAGGTGATGGTTTTGTTGGCCATTTTGGTAATAAACCTGACTGTGTCAACAGTCTGGTATCATCACAGTTAGTGAACAATGGCCTTGCATAAAAATGTTGAAAATATACTCCCTAATCCTTGTTATAGTAACTTGAGTATTAGGGTTTTTATTATCAAACATTTTTTCACACCTAGCTTTCCATAAGAACCAGCAAACCACCATAGGTAAAAGTCTAAATAGGCATGAATGCAATGTAGTTTGAACTGGATTTGTGAGGTAGTATGATAATCTATTCCATAGAGTTGAAAAATGTGGAGGATTTATCCCTATAATGCGGCGAATTTCATTCCAGATAAGAGTAGCAAAAGAACAGTCATTAAAAAAGTGTTGGATGCCATCAGTGTTGTTACAGAACAAGTATTTAGAAGGAAGCTGAAATCCAAAAACTCTAGGACATCATCAAAAGGAAGAAATGCATTGAAAAGTTTCCATATAAAGATGGATATCTTTTTCTGAGCTCTTGGAAACCATAACTTACCAAGAGTAACAGAGGTACCTCTGTTGGATTGGAGTAGCTTATAAGCTGATTTGAAAGAGAAAATCTCTGCTATATCAGGCATCCAAATGAGTCTATCAGCTCTCTCCTCCTAGATTTTGGTCTCCTGCATAACAAGACAAATTTCAGGAATTAGCAATGGATAAATAGAGACAGAAAAACTAGCCCTGTTTAGCAGGAAGTGGCTAACATTGCAGTCAAAAGGAATGTTGGTGAGTTCATGAGCACAATGATCAATCAATGGACCTTTGCCTGTCTAGTTTGATGTCCAGAAGTTACATCTCCCATCACCAATAATAACCCTAGAATTTCTCTCAGCTAAAGAATTAACTGGTTGAATCATGTTCCATGTTTGGGATTTCCTAGCAGTAGGGGATAAAGACCAAATAAATTGTGCCCATGGTGCCTTTCCAAGCTGAAATTCCACCACAATTTAAGAGAACATGCTCTTATAATTGTGGGGATTGATCTGAATGCAAGGCCATTCTGGTCCAGTGGGTAGCACAAATTTCTCCACTTCCTCCAAACTCTTTTTGGACCCAGATCAGTCTCACCCCAGAAGAACTTAGACATCATTTTTTCCAAACTTTTGACAACATGAACTGTAGGCTTCATAACAGTCCAAATGTGCTGAGGGATAGAATAGATACAAGATTTAATTAAAATCATTTTACCCCCAGTACTTAGCCATCTATTTTTCCAGTTTTGCAACCTTCTATCAACCATTTCTAAAAGGGGCTGAAAATGAGCATTTAGCACTCTACCTTTAAAAATGGGGCATCCCAAATATTTAAATGGAAAAGTTCCCTGCTTCATTCCTAAAATCTCTTTTACCTGCCTTGTTTTAGCCACAGTGGCCCCCTTACCCAAGTAAAAATCACTTTTTTCGAAATTCACTTTTTGCCCTGTGGTGTTTTCAAAAACCACAAGGAAAGATTTCATTCGAATTATGTTCAATTTACTAGCTTTCAAGAAGATGACAGTATCATCTGCATAACTAAGATGAGAAATTGGGATTGCCCCTTGAGGAAGATCAAAAAACTGCAGTTTACCAGAATTAAACACATAAGCTAAACTTCTTGTGAAAGTCTCAGTAAAGATATTAAAAAGAAAAGGGTACAGAGGATCACCTTGTTTAATACCTCTAGAAGATTTGAAGAAACCTACTGGCTTACCATTAATCAACATAGAAAACCAAGCATGGGTGATATTTTCATGACAGAATGAACAAATTTACCATGCAGTCCAAACTTTAACAAAATACTATTAAGAAAAGCCCAACTAACCCTATCAAATGCCTTTGTTAAATCCAGTTTAATGACACAATTTGGATCTCTATTCTTCCTATCCAAGAATCTCAGCATCTCTTTGAGATAAATAACATTGTCAGAGATATCCCTGTGGCTCATAAAAGCTGACTGATGTGGGGATATGAGTTTAGGCATAATCAGTTTTAACCTCTCCATTAACAGTTTTGAAAAAATCTTGTTAATGAAATTGGACAAACTAATAGGCCTGTAATCATCAAAAGAAGATGGAGATTCTTTTTTAGGAATAATAGTGATCCATGTTGCTGCAATTCCTCTAGGAATGGAAGAACCAGAAAGAAAATCATTTACAGCTATCAACAGATCCTTGCATATTATTTCCCAACTTTTTGTGAAGAATTTTGATGAAAAACCATCATGCCCTGGACTACTATTTTTATTTAAACCAAAGACAACCAATCTAAGCTCCTCTAAGATAGCAGCCCTAATAAGCAAAGCATTATCCTGATCAGTTACAATTTTAGGAATTTGACTCAGAAAGTGAGAGAAGAATTCACCATTTGAATCTGTTATAGGTTCATAAAGAAGATCAGAATAATAATTAATAGCCTCAGTTTCAATTTCATAAATATCCTCAATCCAAACTCCCTGTGAGTTTTTTATCTTTGAAATACTGAGTCTTGACCTACTTTCTTTAACAGAGTATGGAAAAATTTAGTGTTCTCATCACCATCTCTGAGCCATTTATTTCTGGACTTTTGTTTCCAAAATTTTTCCTGTTCTTTTAGGGACCTAAGGAGTTGAGCCTAAGCCTGTTTAAGCTTAATCAATTCAGTTTCTGAACTGTTTAAGTCATAAATGATTTCCTGAATTCTCAACTCCTCCTCTGCCTTTGTAACATTATCCTGAATATTTCCAAAAACAGTTTTATTCCAAACCTTAATTTTGTTTTTTAACCTCTATAATGTTAAGAAAAAACCAAGAATTCCAGTTTCAGACAGAGGTATTTCCCAATCGTTCTTTATCAGTGATAAAAATCCAGGCCTGTTAAACCATGCATTGATAAATCTAAATGATTTAGGAGATGAGGGAATAGAGCTACCAACAGTAAGAAGAAGAGGGGAGTGATCAGAGGCTCCTTTATTAAGTACTTGGATAGAAGAAGAAGGAAATTTTGTACTCCACTGAAGGGTACAAAGTCCCCTATCTAACCTCTGAATGGTAGGGTTTTTAAGTCTACCATTTGACCAAGTAAAATTATTTCCAACAGTGTTGATATTATAGAGTGCATTATCATCAATGTACCTATTAAAATCATCCATGCTGGATTTTTTTTGGAAATGAGGGACCTTTATACTCATTGAAAGAAGATATTGTGTTAAAATCCCCAATGAGTAGGGTATCATTCATATTTCTGTCACTCAAAGCTTTCCACGGCTTTTTTCTCCCAGCAACTGTTCTAAGTGCATAAACAAAAATTCCCTCCATTGAGGAATTTAGTTTATGACTGTGAATGTTAACTGACAGAAATTGCAAATGATCGACTAACAGAGTTACATTGATTTGATCATTCCACATTAACCATATTTCACCATTTGAAGCCTGCATGCAGTTAGTGAAGTGTAGATCTTTCATGTATTTTCCACATTTTTCATTATTATACCATGGTTCGATAAGGCATAATAATTGAATTTTGTGAGTTTTAACAAGATCTTGTAATCTACGGAGTGATTTTTTCATGCCTCTAATATTCCAGACCATAAAATTGATTTTAATGGTTGTACTAATCATTTAAAACTTTTTTTAAAACCTTTTGAAGATCTAGTGATGATCTTGTTGGGACTAAATTGTTTACCAGGGGACATAATCTTATTGAGCTGAGTGAAAAAATTATTTTTCCTAGACTCATTAAGATCTTGCATATTGTGAGTATTTTTAGGACTACATACCTTTGCTGTGTCTACCTTTTCATTACAGTCAGTGTTTTGTTCATCAGTGGCTTGGGAGAATAAGAGCTCTTCAGTATGCTCCTCAGTATCTGCAGCAGCACTTACTTCAGAAGACTCTTCATCCTGCTCCTCCTCATCCCCATCTAGCCCATGTTGTTGGACATCAAGTAGAGGGAAGAATCTGTTATTCCTGTGACCTTCTTGGGAGTGGAAAATCATTTCTGGAGAAGATCTCCTGCCGATCTTCTTATTATCAGTCCAGAGATCCCTTGGAATAGTTCATCCTATAGACAGGGTTGGGTCTAAAGGAGATCATTTCGGGAGCAGGAGAGGTAGCTCTATCACTACTACCATTTTGAACCACTGTATTATCATTGTTTGAGGTCAAATGGAGAAGCTCGGTTGAGTGTTGGGTGTTTGAGGTAAAGAGGGGGAGCTCAGTTGAGAATTGGGCATTTTTAAGGATGTTAGAATAGTCAGCACCAGGGGAGGTTATAACCTCCACAATCTTATCACTAGGAACATTGTAACTTTTCTTCTGCTGAGCTTTAAAAACCCTGTCCTTTTCCGCTGTTGACAAACCAGATGCACCTTCCTGAATAATCACTGGATCCCCAGAGCTTGTACCTTTCCCATCAGTTCTGTTGTCAGTGTTTCCTATCACTTCATCAGTAGTACAACCAGCCATAGTACTAGAATCCATAACAACTGCAGGGGTTGCACCAAGATTGGTATCCTTAGCTTCCTGATTAAGTTTCTGACCAGCTGGTTTATATCTGCATTTTCTGAGTTCAGGATGCAGATAAATACGGGTAGAGTCATCATGTCCAATAGACTGACAATGATCGCAGTATAATGGTAAGTCTTCAAACTCGATAGGGAGCTTTAGAACCTTGTATTCAATTCCATCATCTTCAATACCTACCCTAATGAAACCAGGGAGTTTTTTCCTAAGGTCCACTTCTACACATAGTTTCACAGCATATGGCCTAGTAACTCCTACAGTTGCAGCATCCATTTTAATGAATTGTCCTATCTGATTGCCCATACTCTGAATCATGGTTTCATTATAGAAGAAAATAGGCACGTTTTTAATGGTAATCCATACCGGGACAATAGATGACTCGGTATCTGGAGAGAAGTCTAAAGTCCACTTGAGTACCTTCATTGATGCCCCAAGAAAGCTCCACTGCCCCTTTAGTCCTCCTTTTCCTCAAACCTAATCAGAACGTGACGGTAATCAATCGATCCCAGTTGAAATTTCCCTTTAAATCCAACTGACTTGAAAGCTTCATTAAGTTGCTTCATTAAGTTGCTCCATAGTCGGCTTTCCCCTGATGAATTTACCCACTAGAGCATTGTTGTAGTGGCCAGCGAGAATCTCAGCTTCCCTTCGAGTAACAATACAAGCGATGTCCCCCTTGTAAGTGGTCTTTGGTGTGATTTCTGGGTTTGATGGCAAAGAGGCATAGAGAGGAGGAGGTCGATTAGCTAGAGCTTGAAGGAAACTCCTATCCGGATGGGTGCCACCGTATTTCAGCGGAGGCGCCGCCATGGCGTGGTGGAGAAAAGTATACGTTTGTAACCGTTATGTTGACAGAACGGTTATAAAAGGAATAAAGAAACTGGAACAGTAAAAAAATTGCGTAAATAGTAATTAGTTTAGAGAGAAGAGAGAGCATTCGATGACTTAAAGTGTACCCTGGGGTCATCTTCAAGTGCCCCTAGCTAATAACCTACTTACAAAGTAGATTGGGTGATGGGCTTTATCTTTTTCTTTTACAAGAAATGCACGTATTGCTTAGGGGGATGCTAAGATGTATAGGTACAGATTTTCCCCCCTCTCTGGTTTCATCAGGGTGGGCAAGCTTTGTAAGTGTTCTTTTAAGTCTTTGAAGGCTTTGTCACACTCTTCTGTCCACTCAACTTTTTTGGATTTTCGAAGCACATCAAAGAATGGAAAATATTTCTAGACCCCTTTCGAAAGGAATCGACTAGGCGCAGCCAGCGATCCTGTTAGCCTTTGGTCGTCCTTGACCATTCGAGAGGGCTTTATGTTTATCAAAACCTCAACTTCCCCCTCTCTGAGACAATGAATCCTAAGAATTTTCCAACCACGACTCTGATCATGCACATAGCTGGGTTTAGCTTTAGATTGGATTCTCAGAGCCTCTAAAAGGTTTTTTCAAGGTCCAGTAGGAACTTGTCATAGCCCATTTTTTTCCACCATATCATCCACGTATATTTCTACATTTTTTCCAATCTATTTTTTGAAGAGCTTATCCACCGGCCTTTGGTAAGTGGCTCCTGCATTTTTTAGACCGAATGGCATTTTCTTGTAGCTAAACGTCCTCACTTCTGTTATGAATGATGTCTTCTGCTTATCCTCTTCCGCCATGAGTATCTTGTTATAGCTCTTATGGGAACCAAAAAAGGCTATCACCTCATATCCTGCTATTTCTTCAACCAGCATGTCAATGGAAGGTAAGGGATAGCTATCTTTGGGGCAGAATTTGTTGAGATCCATGAAGTCTATGCACATTCACCAAGCCCCATCGTGCTTGGGAACCATCATGGGATTTGCTATCCATTTGGGGTAAAATACTTCTTTGATGACTTTCGCTCGAAGAAGTTTCTGAACTTCTTCATTTATGGCCTCGGCCCTCTCGGGGGCGAATGACCTATTTTTCTGTTTAATTGGCTTTTAGGAGGGGGTCCACATTTAACCTGTGGACCATCAGCTTTTTAGGTATCTCTGTGAGGTCGAAGGTATTCCATGAAAACATATTGACACAGTTATCTAGGAGGTTCTTCAGCTTTTCTTTTATTGTGGGTGGTATCATATTTCCCACGGTCACCGTTCCTTGTGCTCGACGACCATTGGCTCCATGTCTGTGGGTTCAATTTCTCCATTGACCGAAGCGACCTTGCCCTCATTTTTAGCTTCTTTCAATGCTATCACCAAACATATCCTGGTCATGGGTTGGTCTTCCTTTATGACTGTTATTCCCTTCATGGTTGGGAAATTCATCATCAAGTGATAGGGGGGCTATACAGCCTGTGCCTAGCACATCCAAGGCTTTCCCAGTATCACATTACAGGGGGATATGCCATCAATCACTGTGAAGCTGAAATTGATCGTGACTTCTTTATCTCCACCAGTCACTTTAACTAAGAGGACCCCTAAGGGCAGCACCGTTTTCCCTGTGAAACCAGATAAGGGGGAGGTTGTTCTCCTCAAACTTTCACGCCCAAGCCCTAGTTGGTTGAAGCAATTGGCAAACATCACTTCTACTCCACTTTCATCATCCATGAACTCCCTTTTGACATGAAGTCTCTGATAGTTGCATGGATTACCATCGGGTCCGTATAGGGGGTTTGGCTAGGCACCGTGCCTGCTTTCGAGAAAGTGATGGCTTCTTCTGCTTGAAACTGTTTTTGGCAGGGTTATCCAGGGGGCACGAACCTAGATTGTGCTTTGATGATGGTGTTCAAAAATTGGTTACTCACCACCCCATTAATGAAATTGATCACCCGGTTAGCCTCGTCCCTACGGTTCCTATCCGACCAAGGTTTGGCATCAGGTCTCACATTTTCTCTCACCTGATTTCCAGCTTGCTCCCCATTTCTCTCACCTCAACTGGCCTTTTCTTGGAGCCATTCCAGCGGGCACTTTCCTTTTCCCTTCGAGGAGGCCTCTCCTCCTGGTTTTTCGCAGTCTGAGAGTAAGCCATCTCTTGCACATCTTTTAATGTCCTTCTTTAGGTGGGTGCATTTATTTGTATCATGACCACGCTCTTTATGATGGTCACAGAATTTGGTCGAATCTCTTTTTTCGGGTCTTTGCCCGGAGGGGAGTTCAAAACAGCCCCTTGTGGATGGAGTGTATTTCCACCTGGGATTTGGTTTGGGGAACATAGCCCTCCAAGCCTGTGTTCAAAGCTTCAGACCTTCTTGGTCTTGATTCTGGGACCTTAGGACCATTTTCACCCCACTTGTCCCCCTCTTATTTTCTCTTTGTGGCTTCTTTGATCTTCGAATATTGTTCCATAATTTCTCATAGTTGTTGCAGGGTTTCTGGCTTCTTCGAGACCAGCTTCTTATACAAGTCGAGGTTGGACCCTTTCATGTAGTTGAGGATCACCCCATCCTTAGTGCAATTGATTACACTGAGGCTCTCATCCACATATCGATGGTAAAATGCTTCTGTCGATTTGCCGGGCCTCTGTTTACTCTGATAGAGCTCGATCAGGGTTTTTGTAAATAATTTCTTTTGGAAAAATTGGCCTAACAAGACCCTTCCAAAATCTCTGTATGAGTGCAGTGATCCCTTGCCCAGCTTGTTATACCACTCCGGAGCTTTTCCTCGGAGGTAACTCCCTACTAGCTTACATGTCAGCTCTTCGTTGAAGTCCCTTGAATTCATCAGACTGAGGAAGGTCTGTATGAACTCCTGGGGGTTCGAATATCCACTGTATGTTGGGAATCCCTCGAGCAGTTTCACATTGCTAGGCCCTCGAGTGGCCATGATTACGAGGCTAAAGAGGGAGGTTGCAACTTGACCCAAAGGCTCGATCATCCTATCAAGCTCCCTTGTGGCATCACTTAACTCGCCTCCCATCTGCGGATCTCCTTATTGACTTGGCTAGAATTAAGCGTCGATGCTAGGTATCTGGTTCGAGGCCATGTATCCAGGTCATAGTCCTCCCACACTATGGCTCTGATACAGCTACTGTTGCCCCTGATGATAGGGGTCATATAAAGGGATCTCCAGCCAGGACCATTGCTCTCAAAACCTGGGTAATGCACAGCATAGCCATCGAGTAAGGGATTTCCTGGTTTGAAACGTGAGGTACCAAAATAGGCACTGAATATGCCAACGGTTGGCCCATGCTAGGGAACGTTGATTGGGGCCAATCTTGGGCCCCTGACCCCATATCCGCTTGGTGGGCTGTTCGTGGGGTGTCCTGCAATTGGAATCTTAGCTGCAACGCCAAGGGCATGGAAGGTGGGGGCACCACCTGCTGCTGAACCATCCTCTAATAGAGCATTGGGGGCTCCACCTGATAGCCAGCCGATCTAAGGGTTTGAGCTAGTTGCGCTAGGTCCTAGTGCTTGGGGGAACATGTTATTTGTGCCATTCATCACTCGAGAAGCTCTCATTGTGGCTTCTATTTGCAAATCCATCGTAGCTTCTGTGAACTGAAGTTCATTCTCCCTTGGTGGGCATGCATGGCTTTGTGATGTTAGGGCTCCAACGCCTTCTACCCAGGGCTCAACGTTGACATCCATCCATCTCGAAGGTACGGCAGCTTCCGTTCGAGACCCCTCTGGTGCCCTTGTTGTCAGGATTTGGTCTCAGCCTACCTATGGGAGTTTGTTACCATCGCTTGATGGGGTAGGATTCGATTGCATCTTGCTTCTGAATCCCCTTCTTCTCCAGTAGGGGGATTGTACTTCCTCGCCAGCGCCTAAGGTCTTGCCTTTTAGCCGTTCACTTCTACATAAGGTGCTTGTTGTAGAGGTGGACATAAATAACAAAAATACGCAGATCTGACTAACGGTCCCACCGGGCGTGCCAACTTGATGCACCCAAATTTACCGTCGTCGTGTGCACCGTCGTGACCGAAATCTGCAAGACAAAGCTCCAGGAGGTTTCTGGTTGGAAGAGGCTCCGACGATCAAGTTAGCAAACAACAGTGTAATTGTGTAATTAGGAATGAATAGTTGAGTTTGTAGGGTTACCTTTAGCCTTTATATAGGATGGGAAGTCGAACAACTGTTTTGTTTGCTTGTGGAGCAAGTACTTCTCCCCTGGGCCGGCCGAAAGGATACTACCCAAGGGATAAAATGAGAGACCTGGGCCGACTAGACTAGGCACTTCGGCCAAGTATGAATTTACACATTATCAGTGACTCCAGCGACGAAGACCTCTCCTATTCGCGAACGAATGCTTTCCACCCCGGCGGGAATGATGTGGTCAGACGCGAAGACCCAGCCTAAGAGTAAGCTTTGATCCTCTTGGAGTAATTCAACAAGAATTCTCGCGGTTATCGTAAAGCCCAACTTTGAAGTTCGACAAAAGTTCCTTCATTTCAATTTTTTGTGATTTCTTTCCTTTTATTTCCTTCGTTTTTTGCAGCAAAATTATTGTTTAGTTTTAGTGATATTTTGGAAGACTATTTTAAGTTTCATTTTCCAGATTTGAAAGCAGATTTTGATAATCTAAAAGGCTGTTTTTCTTAAACCTTAGAGCCTGGTATTCTTGTGATTAAATCAGCGAGTTTTGGAAGGATCAAGTTTACTGATGCATCAGAAAGATTGTCTTTCCATAGGCATATAAAAAGATGAGATTGAATTATAATTATAGAAATGTGAAAGGTTTTAATTGCAATATTAAAAATTTATTATGCAACTGCATTAGTTACAAGTTTATGACCCGATCGATGCAACCCTAAAATTTTATCTTAATTTCTTCTAATTTGCAGTTTAAACATTGGTCTTTCCATAACTTATAGAAAGACCGTCTTTCAAGAGACAGAATAAAATGTCGTTGCACTAAAAATCTTCTATAATAAAAGAAAATAACAATGTATAAGCAGGTCCTAACAATGTATTACTAAATAAATATTCCTTCTGATCTTCAATGGTCCCCTTTTATGAAATCTTTTTAAGATATATTTGATAATCGATAGGTTTAGTTTAATAGAATAACGAATTATAAAATTTTACTTTTTAGAACTACATGCTATGAAAAATTCATAAATATCTCACATGATATCCATATGCAACTAAAGCTATTGATGATAAAATATGCCTCACAAAGTTTGATGGTCCAATGAAACCATGGTGTATAAGTAGGTCCGCGCCTGCTCCTTCCGTCAGTAATGTCAAGTTATCGTAAACTTTCGGCATATTATTCTCATGACTCATGGTGTTTACATTGGCAACTTGTATTTCAATGTCGTTACTTATCAACTTTGATTGCATTACAAATTAAAGTTGCAGAAAAGCAACAGAAATTTGACCCAGAAAGAAAAACAAGGTGGTCAGTGGTCACACAGCTGCTAATCTAAGCATTTCACATTGTCTATAAAAGCTCACAACTTTAAAAATTGTCTGGCTTTGCACACTGAGAACCAAAGGCAAGGATCATCGATCAGATAGTGTGCACCTACGACCAACGAAGTAGGACACACTGAGAACGATGCCTCTAATCACACCACAAATTTCATGCCAAATATTGTTTGTTTTATTTGACAGGTCACCCTTTCTTATTACTTGTCATTATGCATCTGTCTAAGCTGTCCTTATTTTTTTACGTTTTCCTCCCCAACCTTAAAAGCCCCACAGTACTAGAGAGGCTGGTCCTTTACCACTGTAACCTATCTCTGAATGGCCGACCAGCTGGAGTAAATCATGGATCACTAAAATGTCACAAAACTAATATAGGGGGCGGTCGGTAACTTGGCTTTGTAAATAGTTTTGAATTTTACCATCTCATTTCGTTCAAACAATTTTTTTTAAAAAAATACTCCTCCTGTTTTACTATATTTGGCACACTAATCATTTTTTGTAGATTTTTCTAATATTCTCACATTTCTCTTTATGACAAAAAAGGAATTATTCTCAACCACTCAATAACTTTTTACTCTTTTTATTTAATTCTCTCAACACATTTCAATTTCCCAAAGAAACAAGGCAAAGTCTTGGGAAAGACGGTCTTTCCATAGGCTTATGGAAAGACGGGGTTTGATTAGAATTATAAAAGGTAAAAGGTCTTAGTTGCAATATTAAAGTTTTAGTATGGAACATGTAGTAGTTATAAAATTTATAACCCGGTTCATGCAACCCAAAAATTTTATCTTAATTTCTTCTAATTTACACTTTAAACCTTGGTCTTTCCATAACTTATGGAAAGACCGTCTTTCAAGAGACGGACTCAAGAAACAATATCTAAATTTATAGTGTCAAACATATTACAACAGAGGGAATATCTAGCAAATGACAGAAACGTTAGTTGAAAACATTATTTCTCTGCGAAAATGAGAAAAGATTGAGAGTGAATGGTTTTTCAATTTTTAGTATTAGTCTGTATATTTTGTATAAAACATTAAATAACCAACAATTATTTACCGAATGAGATTTATAAAGTCGAACACAGAACGCAAACAACCATTTATTTAATTTACTAATGGAACAAACCAAATGAAACATCTATCAATTAAAAGTTGCCAAACATGGATTAAAAGTCATTTACCAAACAGAACATTTGAGATACAAAAAAAAAAAAAAAAAAGTCCGACATTAAAGATCTGATGTGTGTTACTCTTTTGTTGAACCTGGTACATTTGACAAGACCTTGCAATTTGCATACAAGCTGATTTCTTGTCATTTACCCGTCCTACCAGTTCATGCAAACTCTGAGTTTTTATCTTTTACCAATTTCACCATTACGTGCAAACTGCCACAACCTTGTAATTCATCGGAAGCTTGAATGCATCAATCCACCTTCATTCAATAGTTCACTAGGATTGGATTAAAAGGGAACAAAAACAAGAAAAATGGAGATGATTGTGAAAAAGATGCACATGACGTGCGCCATTATTGTTGCCTTGATGTCGAAAAACAAAACCACTAATACTCCCTCCGTTTTTTTTTCATTGGCACACTTACTAAAAGTGGTGTTTTTTTTTAATTGGCACTTGCTATTTTGGGCAAGTTTAAGGTTTTTACATCCACTCATTTTACTTTCTCTTCTTTCAATTCAATTTCATCCACTCATTTAGCATCTCCTCAATTCTAACACCAAAAGAGAGGTGCCAATAAAAAAAAAACGGAGGGAGTACAAGTGATCTTTTTGTCTGCTGTTATGCTTTTTCTTCCAAATTTAAGAAAGAGATAGATGCTAAAGCTAGTATTTTTCAGATAGCGCTGTTTGTTTTCTCTCTCTTTCTTTATTGCAATGGCATAATGATGCAGGCCCCTTTAGTTCAGAATGCTGGGAGATTCTTATAGTAAATGAAACAAAAGCTTAAAAGAACAAAAAGAAAAGTGAGACATTAATGAAAGCATGATGCTCTCCAGGCCCTAAAACTAAGTTCACAGGCTAAAGATTTAAGTGCCTATTTGGTTGCACTGGATCCGGGGTTTGAAAAATGGAATTGAGGTTGCCGACACAGTAAAAACTCCTATAGTGAGCAATCTCAATTCCATTCCCAAACCCCCCAAATTCCACTTAAACAATCAGAGGGTAATATACCAGTTTCATAAAGATCAATGAGAATTGTAGCCTACAAAAGGCCAATATATATACAATGTCAGGTATGTACATCGCATTATCAACTTTCCTTCATAATCAATGACCTAAAACAAAATTTGAAGGCAATATATGCACATAGGACAATAAGGCCGTCCAATTCTTCTTACATAAACGTTAATTGACATTCAAATTAATGGACCAAACAAATAAGTAAACTATCTTTATGAAACAAATTGGTGCAATGAATTTACCAACCATTGTGCATCCATGTAACAATAATCATCTCAGATCGATAATGTCAAACTTCAATTTAGGATTCATATAAACATCTGTACACTGTTTGTAGATTGGGCTACCATCCAAAGGGGGGTCATGTGGGTGGAAACCACGCTTAGGGCATTGTCTTATGACGTTCATGCCACCAGGGGTTGTCAATCTGAACATACCATGCGTTCTGCATTATGAAATTCCAGAGTTAGGGAATTCAACAAGATGGAACATCCTTAACCAAAAGATACTTGTGATTAACATTACCTTGAACTATCTTTCGGTGCCATAACAATTGCAATAGCTTCTGGCAGCATGATCTGCTTGATAAACCAGAATATAAGTATGAGCAGAGGGCTAAAGTAATCAGAACTCGGCGTGAACAAAACTGTCTTTGATAAAGTCAAGAGAGAAAGGGAATAACATAAACAAAGATGTCTTTTCCCTCATAACTTGGTTTAACCCAGATAAAAGTCACACAAGTTAAAAATCAGAGAAGATTGGACCATCTCCAAGGGACTAGCTAAACCATGCTCCTTGGCTAAAATAGCCAGTGGAGAGAAAAAAAATCCAACTCCCAGCCACTAAATAAATTGGTTAGCTAAAATGGCTCGTGGTGGGCTGGCTAGCTAAAAATAATAATATTTTAATAGCTAGTGGAAAATTGGATCCACAATTTTTAAGGATTATCTTAATATCACCCACTATCTTAATATAATTAACTAAAAGTAATATTAAAATAATCAACCACTAGCTAAACTAACTAGAATGGTTGGAGTGTCAAGTTGAAAAATGGCTAGCTAAAATAAGTGTTAGAGAATTTGCAGCTAAAATTTAGCTAGACTGGTTGGAGATGCTTTGGGCATGACAGGTATCATGACTGCCCGCATCAGCAGATAGTACAATAGAACCGGTAGAATACTGACGATTACTAAGAAAATGCCAAGATCGGGGTGTGAAATTGAGGAGGGGCGCAGAAGATCGTGAAGGAAATATCTGAAACCTGATATGAGTATTGTGTGTGAACGTCAATAGATGACATGAAGCATGACTGCGTTGGATGTGTCTGCAAGAACATTTCAAGAAAAATGAATCAATCAGCAAGAGAATAATATAATTGAATTTAATTAGTGGTTCATAATGAATTTATCAACAAGTGAGAATGAGAAACACATTGACATTCATTCTTTCAACCAGAAAAAAATATTTAATTAATGTCTTTACTCTTTACAATTAAGGAGGTTTAACTTGCAATTTTTTATCCACCAAATGCTTCTTAAAATCATAAACACCTTAGGAACACGAATGAGCTTTAGTGATCAACAAAGACACATAAAACAAAGAAGAATAGAACCGAAATAAGAGGTGTACACAGAGTCTTAAGGCAAAGGTTTCATGAAAAAGCGTGCTGATAAATCAACTTTTTCTACTTCTAACATCCAAAAGAATGGGTTCAGTTAATAATAAACCTATTGTACGTGGATTTGTAAAACTGCGAGTGGCATAGTCCAGAAAGTCGGCCTCACATAATTTTTTAGCCATTGCTTGCTTGATGGAAGAGTTTCTTTCGTTATGCTATCTTCTCAAAAAGTACCACTTTATAAGTTGTTATATAGCAGCTAATTATAAACCGGTCCCCTATGTAACCTGATTATGCAAGTAGCAAAATATTATTTCCCAAAATCTGCCGAGAGATTATCTTTATAACTGATGAAGTGCATACATTAAACACATTATAAGATAGATTTTGAAGATTAACAGTTGACTTACATGAATCCAGCCTAAAGGAAAAAGAGACTGCTTATCCTGCACATCAAATATTTCTTCCTCATTTGTCGTTGAACACTGGTCAGAGACAAGCAATGAGAAGCAGCAGAAAAATTAATCGAAGCAGCAACATCTAAGACTGCATCCCAATTAATGAGACAACTACAATCATATGAAACTGAAGAGAAGCAAACAGACAGGGAAGAAACAAACCGAATCAGATGTTGATTCTTGCTTTGGGATGATAAGCGCTGTAACACTGAACTTTCTATTTTTCTGTGAATAACAAAATAAACCAAGCAACAGTTAGAAAATGTGTGTTTAGCCTCGCTACAAAACGCTCCCTGAGAATATGAACACTTTCGTCAAAATTACATACCAGTGAACCAGCAAGAACACCACAAGTCTCCAAATTCTTGTCTGTATTCAACTTAGCCATCCTCATGAAACTATCCATCAACGCAGTTGACTAATAGAAAACATTAATAAGATAGTTGATAATGAGAGTCTAATGAGGATTTCAAAAAAAGGTTAAGTAAAAGGTAAAGAACTCAGAAAGGGATTTACAAAACTTACAATGTGCAGTTCCAGAGGAGCTTCACCACATCTTAGGCTTTCAGGGGAAGGTGAGTCCAATACAGATTTTCCCCCAGTAACTGGAGGAGATGGAATCAAATCTTGTACCTCTGCCAGAACAGGAGGAGGAGAAGGTTGTCTGATAATCACAGTCTGCGCAGGGGCTTCTATTGTTTCAAAGGAAATCAGGGAAGCAAGTTCTTCAACATTATCAGTTTTGTTATTCACGATTTCGGGTTCTAATGGTTCCGATGTTGGGAATTTAGGTTCTAAATTGTAGTCACCCTTTTTGACCAATATATCATCCTCCACAGGCTTTTGGGCTCCGCTATCTTTTGCACTATCAGCATATTAAAAAATTAATTAATAACATAATCGTGTACTATCAACATATAAACTAAATTAATAGCATAACTAGAGATGGAGTGAGGAAGAGAAGTTGCACTCCAGGGACTAGGAAGAGAGGAGATAATTGGCCATCCATAGGGAGCTTACCTTGGAATAAGAACAGGCGTGAAATCAATAGTACTTGGATATCGCACCTACATCATCAGGACATGTAAAGTATGTATCTCTGCTGCTACAACATCAAAAGTATAAGTGAAAGACCTCATACCCCAATATCACTAGGTGGTGGCTGCCACTGCCTCCGAAGCCCATTTGGGCCAAAAACTGAATGTCTGGCCAGGGTCTCCTCCTTCGGACGATAGGTATTGAGGCTTCTGCTTTTGGTATTAAGGTATGAGACCCAAAGAGGAACAAATGGATTGTGTAAAAGAAAATCCAATGAATAGACAAAAATTATAAAGCCATGAGAAAAACAGAAGACTACATTTATAGTTAAATTTGGCTTATGTTTATGTGTAGCTTCATTTCAAGTCTTTGTAATTCATCTTATTCCCCATTAAATTCATCACAGTGGCTCTTTATTTTCTACATGTCTCACTAGGAGTCTGTTGTATGTCCAAACCACAATTCTCTTTTCCTCTTTTCATCTATAGGGCTACCTTACATTGTTTCTACTCCTATGTTTCAGTGTCACATTGTCAGTATGTCACATTCCAAATCTTTCCTTTTTGAAATGAATTCTTATCACCTAAAGACTAAATTACCCTTGCTGCTTGATGTAAATTCCCAAAACTCTTTACAATTCTCTTACAGTCTGAAAGTATCAAATCAAAATGTACATGCAAGTGCCATTTAATTGATTATATATTTCCGCATAAAACATTGTGTCCAAATTCACCTTGAGAGTAAAACCTGGGGCAAAGGGCAGTTTCAAAAAGTCTTCTAATCTATTTACTTCACACATTTTTCTCAACATTCTCAGATTCACATAATGCTCAATTCCTTTCATGTTAATATTCTTCACCCTAAGCCAACAAGAAGGAATGTTAAAGTAACAATATGCACTTAAAAAGGAACAGGAATAGAAGTCCCGTTGACTGGAACAGATAATCCAATCAGAAAACCATTCCTCATAAATTCCTCCACAAACTTCCAGCGGGGCAAAGGAACCCAAGAGACTACTCTTCAAAAGACTTACATTTGGTAAAATTGGTCCTGAAAAGGCCTAGAGAGAGGAAGTTGCGGATTCCTCGGAGCTTGAGAGTTATATATTTGAGCAACATAAGGCGAGACCTATCAAACGAGAGAGTATTCCACAGTTATCTATAAATCGCAGATTTCTCTTGCAAATGAAACAGAATATTGTAAAAAAGGAACTAATGAAGGCGGGGGGTAGAAAATAAAGATAAAAGAATTTTTTTGCCTAGCATCATTAATATATGATCCTGCAAAATCAATTCTAGGAAGAAAGGGAACATAATTTAATCATATAGTACATTCTAAATCCACGTGAGGTGTACCTGAGTCATAGCATCACTCATAGAATTTTGCAGTTTGGCTGGAGGGTACACTTTTGATGGCACTAATTGCTGATCTTGAGGTTGATAGCCCGAGTTATTCAATGAATGTGAACGTTGCCGGTTTGAGTCCTCAATCCTCCTTTGAACAATTGGCTGAAGTTTCTCAAGCTCAGACAGGGCATTTAATAATTTCTACAGATGAGCAGTCAAAACACTGATTAGATAAATGTTCGCATAGTACAAAATTGGACAAAACCGACAATCACCTTTTTCAAATAGTGCTTCTCAGTCTGCAAAGCTGATCTGTATTCACGATGACGTGGTATCGTTTCAGTAACCAAACTGAAACACAAAATAGATGGAATTGGTAACGTGATTCAGTACAGATTTCATAGAAGAAAACGATTTTCCCTCTAATTTGCAGAGTATTATTGAGTAACTATTTCTACATCAGATAATGACTTTCTAACCTTGAAAACCTTAGGAGCATAACGTAGAGATCAATGATATCATTCTCACATCTAAATATATCAGCCTGATACAAGAAAATGAGTGTGTGAATATTCAATAATAGAACTGAAGGGAAAACGAGCACATAAAAACACGTCCTGCAAACAGAGGGAGGGGGTGTTGAGGAAGAGTACAGGTTTTGCAAACAGAGAGGAAAAAAGTATATAAAAAATAATGGAGCAAACATAAAATTTTCATGAATTATGCACCTTATAACATCACACAATTTAACTTCAAGCACGTTAAATACTTTGTACCAATATTAAAACCTATTTTCTGTCTTTACAAATGTATCTCGAAGAGGGCAATTTTAGGCAAGTCTATTCTCAAAATATCAGTGAAGAAGCAAGCAGAATCAAAAAGCTCATCAACAAACATGATACTCCATCCGTCCCACAATTAGAGTCTCATTTCACAACCAATTTCTGTCCCAAAAAATAGAGTCTCTTTTCAATTTCATTACATTATGCCTTCTAATAATTGATTAACATATATAATGACATTTAAAACCTATCAACAAAAAAAAGAAAGAAAGAAGGCATCGTTTACTGATTTTTAGAAGCAGTACCTTCAAATGTAAAAAAGATGTACCTCGCTGACTCGCTCACATGAGAAGTGACTCTAATTATGTGACGGATAGAGAACTTGGCAAATATTCCTAGTTCTACACCACTTTGTTCTTCAACAACTACCTATAATACTACAACTGCTATGAGAAATGTTCGTTGAAATTTGAGCTTTGAACTATGAGAATCACTGCCTAAAGTTGAACTCCAACCTCAAGCACCAAAATCGTTAAAAGCAGTCTTCTCTTCCTCAACTATAAATACGATAAAATACTACGGTACACCTAAAACGTGACGAATAATATTCAAGTTCTACCATTGATCTCCACAAATAACATCATCAATCGATATTTAACGCGAAAAAACCGTGGATAATGGATAGTGTAGCTCACCTGTTTGAGAACATTATCCGCGATACGGAAGTAAAATCGAAGAGGAATTCGATTGTTGACTTCAATTTTCTTAGCACTGGCGGCTATGTTGATCGTTGCAGGCTCCGCCGCCGGCGAAAATGACGACGACGAGGACCTAGTCATCATGCTTACTGAACCTCTTGTTTTCACAATCCTATTTCATTTGCTGATCGGATCCAAGGTATTGGGGGCCCCGCGGGCGCTTGGGAACAATCGGCACGGCAGAGAGGGGGAATATTTGGGAAGGAGCGGCGTGAACGAGGAAGCATTTCGAGATTTTGTTAGGGGCAAAGATGTGAAATTCACTTGCTCGGCCTCTTCTTTATTTTATTTTATTGATAAGTCCCAATATAACCCTATATACTTGAGTAAATGTCAATATAACTTGTGATAATTTTTAGTGTAAAAATAACCCTAACTAGTTAATGAAGTGCCAATATAACCCTCAAACCCCATTTCCGGCATTGACCTCAATTTTTCGACGTTGATTCTATGTAAATTGACCAAAATACCCTTTGGGCAAATTCTGGAATTATGTGGACAATTTTACCCTCATAGTTTGCCAAACCACCACCGGGCCACCGTCGAACCACCGCTGGACCACCGCCGTAACAAGTAGGGTTATATCAGCATATTATGAAATCTTATTGGGTTATATCAGCACATTCCTAATGTTTGTAGGGTTACATCAACACATTCTTAAAGCTTATAGGATAATCAGCACATATTATAAATATTAAGTGTGTGGTACTTGGCTGGCCTTAACGGGCGACCACATCATTGTATACACACTATTATAACACCATAACAATATCTTATACAACATAAAACTTGACATTATGACACCATCATTAATATTAAACACCATTATTACATATCATAGGCTCATTTCAGAACTTATCAACATTAAAAACCCTAAGTCGAAAAACACAGCAAAATAACAATCAAACACAACAGGAAAGGTTATCCAATCATCAATCTGGACTAAACATAACAAAACAAATAAAATATCATTAAAACTCATATATTCTATAGTATGTGCTGATATGACCTTACATTTTTTACTAATGTGCTGATATAACCCTATAAATTTTAGGAATGTGCTGATTTAACCCTACCAGTTTTCATGATATGCTGATATAACCTGGCGGTGGTCCGGTTTGATGAGTTTACGGGTAATTTATGGCATTTCCTTTTTTTAGTATTTTAATTTTTTTCAGAAGGGAAAACATGTAATTTTGTAAAATTCTGGCTAAAAGTTTTCGGAGAGAGTTTATTGACACTTTTACTGACTAGATAGGATTATATACTTTCGAATATTAAAAGGTTGTATTGGCACATGTCAACTAGGTAGGGTTATAAAAATGCTTTTTTCTTTTCTTTTTTTGGTCTCATTCTCGTTAAATTGTAAGATCCTTACATTTTGTGCTAAATTTAAGCCGCACATACTCTACCGAACAACTATAACTAACCTCGTTAACTTTCTAGAACACATTATTGGCTCACATTGTGTGGAGTGAGTCTCCCACAAATGAACTTGTCATGAGGTTCTCGTGTCATATTGGCAGTCTACTACTTGACGTGCGACTCCAATCTATATTTTCTTCGGGTTGCAATAGCTCTGTAGTTTTGAAAAGGTTGTGGATGAATTTCTCCAATTTGCTGTGGAATGTGCCTGTTGGGGGAGTTCCGAGGGCACGTCCGTTTTGATTAGAAATAGGCTCGTACTACGTGTCTCCATATTTATTCATTGTTGGTCAGGTTAATCCCCGTTGGGATGCCACAACTTCGTAATTCCAGTAGGAAAGCTTTTTGGAGGTTGTCGCTGGATTTCTCTAATCAGCAGCATGGAAGAGCCCAAATCTAGCCGGAGTCACGAGAGCACCAACATCAGACCTAGAAAATAAAAACATTAAACAACTAAAATCAAATTAACCTAAAACCCTGCTTTCGTCTAAGGAAGTCATGCTACAGTGCAAATCTTTTATAAACCTGAAGTATATATCGCCTAAGAAGCATTGCCCTCCACTCGCTGCATAGGTGGTACTACAAGCCACTGAGAACTTTGGTGTACGCTAGAAACTCCGTGAGTCATGCCATGGTGAGGCCACGAGATGACCTATTTTGACTATTGCCCACAACCCATCAACATTGATAACAAAATCATCCAACAAAGAACATCGCTTCTCCACTGCAATCACCGCGAGACTATTGTGACTACAATCGATCACGAGGGATATTTTTTGGACGACGAAACTACATGTGAAGTAGGGGAGGGTTTTATGGATGGGTTGGAAAAGAAAGTGCCCTGGATGTGCTTTAGGCATGAATTTTTTGTAGGGTCGGGGTGGGAGGAAGTCAATCGCCATTTTGCCGCCTCTGACCACGGGTTTGATGTTGACCTTGTCGGAAATACCGTTAACTATGCTGGAGACGCTATTGGTCATCTTCGGATTTTGTTGACTATGCCAAATTCCATTGACTTCATTAACAATTGACTTCGACAGAAAAATCGCTGACTTCGCTGGGAAAATGGCTAACTTCGCTGAAATGTCGATGGCCTTACCAAAATGCCTTTGGCATCGCCAAGACGTCGGTAACCTAGCCAAAACTCTGTTGTACTCGCCAGAAATTTTTTGGACATGCCAGGTCACTGCTAGAATTGCCGGCTAGTTGTTTCTCACTCAGACGACTAGATCTAGTCATTGTCTTCATTGGCGGAGTGGTGTGAATGCCTTCTTCCTCACCGGACTAGCCTATCGGCGATTATGTCTCTTCTGCACCAAACTTTGACGTTCTTCTCTGCTGGTCGGCTCGTCGCTGACTAGCTTCTTCATCTGGTCCGGGAGAGTGACCATCTCAATGCACGGTTTCTTCTTTTTGCATGCGTATGTGGTCGCTGAAAAACTCCAGAAATGGCAGCGAGAATAAAGGTGATTCATGACCACCCACTTTGATCTACAAACTAATGGAAAAGACAACAGAAAGTAAAAGAGGGGGTTTTCAGACTGCCTTCGCAGGCAGCGGTGCCCCCCATTAACTAGGGTTTTGGTGTGTTGAAAAGGAGAGAGTTTTTAGAGAGAGAGAGAGAAAGCGGTTGGTGTGTGTGTTCCCTAGCTTCCCCTTTAAAACTACATTGGACCATTCACGTGGAAAAAATATTATATTAGATCCTACCATGGTAAAAATTAATGTTAAAATAGATAGAAAAGTGTGTTTTTAACCTTATATTTTGGTCGAAAGTGCCAAATAACCTTGTAAACTCTGAAAGTGCCAATCTAATCCTAAGTTTTGGATGAAAGTAACAATGTAACCTTGGCAACCTGAAATTGGTCAGAAATTGGTGAAATTACCATTATACTCTTGAGTTAAAAAATATTTTTTAAAATAAGAAATGACTATTATACCCTCTTATCTCTTCTCCAGATCTTGCACCCCCGCTACTAATATTCTCACTCCACCATTGCCATTGGCGTTAACCAATTTCCATTATGTAGCTTCTTTTTTCTTCTTCTTCAATGGCATTACGAATTGCCAATGACTACTTGTTGGTTACTCGATGGCGGGGTGTTAGCTCAGTGGTGCGGTGGTGTTGTGTTCGCTCCGATGTTCGTGGTGCGGTGGTATGATGTTTGCTCAAAATATTAGGGGCCAGAGTGCTCAAGATCGTCATCCACCAGGGTAGGGTTATGATGGGTAAGGTTACGACAAGGATAGGGTTAAGGCGAGGGTCATGGCGGGTAGGGTTACGCCATGGTAGGGTTACAAGTGATCGGTAGTGCTGGAGATGGTGCTGGGGAATTAAAGATGGTAAGATAAATGCTTATCAATGTATGATAATAAAAAAACCGAGGGCAACCAGTATGATTTTTGAATTGAACAGAATGTTGGCTGATATTTTAACTGTACATCATCAGGTTATACATAGATATTGTGATTCATTGGTTTTAAACGGACTAATCCCAGTACAGAAGCAACCAAAAACTAAAATCATTAGAGCATATAAATGGGAACCACCGGACATAGGGTATAAATTGAACACTAATGCAACATACTCCCATTTATCTTACTCTAAAGCTGGAATAATATTGAGAAACATGGAATGCACATTACAAATGGCAGCAATAGATAGTATAGCATCGGCAAACTCGCCATTAGAGGTTGAACTACTGGCCATCAGAGCAGGCCTTCACCTCTGTATTCAAAATAACTTCTCCCCCCTGATAATTGAAGCTGACTCTATGCAAGCTGCAGAGATACTACAAGGAAGAAAAATCTTACCCTAGAAGATCAGAATATTATGCTGAGAGATCAATGACTCCATCAATGACGTTGCTGCAAACATATGCACCACGTTTCAACACATTTTCAGACAACATAATCAAGTTGTGCACGAACTTGCACATATGACACTCAGTTTGGATCCTCAACTGACCACAACCTTACAAGCACATGACTTCAACCAAAGAGTCAAGGTAGCAATAATGGTAGATCAAATGAAACTGCCAAACATTAGAGTCCAATGCTAAAAGATCGACGCCCGTGTCTATCAGGTTCATCCAAGGAGTTATATATAACATCGATTTTTCGGAAATGTTTTCAAAGGATTGTTTTGGCTAGCAAATGTTAACACTTGGAGTAGAGGCATTTCGTTAGAAACACAATCCATTCAAAACAATATACATAGCACCGCTTTTGTCTTAGAAGCGCAGTCACATCCTCATAATAGGAGATTTCTTAAATCTAAAATAGTTGTAATGTTTTTTGTTACAGGGCTAGGGGTGGCCAACACATACCCCACACCTATAATTTAAAAAAAATCAAAGGCTATGAGATGAATTTTAATATGTATGCTCTCTGAGGCTGACCAACCAACAGATAGAATGACAAAAGTAGGAGCAAAAACACAAACTAATTCAGCTCTCATATTTAACGAACTAAACTTGATAGATAAAGGGCTCATACACCAAGATAAAATTTAAGTTGCACGTTACAACAATGATACTTTTGTCGCTCATTATAATCAGTTACTGCTCTATAACCACTAAGAACGTGTACATCACTTCAGAGCAAAAATTGATCTCATGTGGTCTATCAATAAGCAAGAAAAACCGGAGCTACTTGAAAGTATAACATGGAATGTGATGCGAGGATTCCTTCCGGGTGGAGATAAACCAACAAGATCAATCTGCATGTACGTACAAGAAACTCTGTAGGGTAGTCAAGCTAAGGAAAATATATTTTTTTTGTGTGCGGGACTTACCTCTTCAGTTTGTACATCGCTTTTCTTCTTATAAGTCTCTTGATCATGTCATCGTTTCCTACATTACTAGCTCGCCTTTTGCTCGATCATGGACTTAGTAGGGCACGTTATAGTAGTCACTACAAGAAAAATGACATTTTACTTTGCCCATTTTACCTCAGTTTTTTGGTTAACATCAAATAACCGAGGTAAAAAGTTCTTTTACTTTGGTTATTTATTTTTTAAAGTAAAAGATATTATTTACCCCGATTATAAAAAAAATGGAGGTAAATAATTGCTTTTTACCTCGATTATTATATGAACCGAAGTAAAAGGTTAAAAAATGAAGTAAATAATGTTACTGAATAGTGTGCATCGTCGCATATGTTGTTTCAAAAGATGGCCCAATTTTGCATTTAATGTCATTTACATCGACATGTGTTGTGATTGACTACTGGTGTCACGAATACATAAAAGATAAGTTAAGGTAAAGAATTTGACGATGATAGAAAAGAGGGAAAAAAGAACATGGGGGTCGTGCGCTTTTCCCCATTTTGGCATCTCTCTCCTCCCAATACCCGTCATCATGATTAATTTAGGGGAATGCAAAATTACAATTAGGTACTACAGTAGCTAGAAAATATTGTGCTACAAACACCCTAGAAATCCTCCCATCTTTTGTAGACGTCCAGTACCCCCTTTGTTTAATGGTTTTTAATCGTAGGATCATAAAATGGTTTATAAAATCATGCTATGTCAAATTGCACATATATAAAGTCAATTATATAATGTTCAAATAAAATAGTTAAATTATTAGAAAAACAGTAGTCATGAAAATATCCTTACAAATAGTACATGAATTAGAATAAGAATTGTCTTACTTCCAACATAACAAAAATTACAATACACTCAATCAGCTTGGATAATGATAACATCGAAGGCGATCCCCCTTGCACACATATAAAGTCAATTATATAATGTTCAAATAAAATAGTTAAATTATTAGAAATACAGTAGTCGTGAAAATATCCTTACGAATAGTACATAAATTCGAATAAGAATTGTCTCAGTTCCAATATAACAAAAATTACAATACACTCAATCAGCTCGGATAAAGATGACATTGAAGACAACCCCCCCCCCCAACTTCTATCACCTTGAAGAGCAAGGTGTCCCCGATGAATAGGCGGTTTCCCTTAAGGAAATCGCCAAAACCCTTTGGGGAAAGGGCCTAGATCTTCCCACCCCCAAGTAGTTCATGTGCCGCTCTGTCTTGTAGCGCCTCAGCACTGCGAGGGTCTTCTCAGTCGGCAGGAGTGGTACAATCTCCCACGGGATGTACTAAGTCACAGAAAAAAATATTGATTAGAAAAAAAAATTATATATGTATGTGCAATTGTCAACAAATTTATTATCATTTTTTTACCAATGTTGGGTTTTTCCCAAAGTTCAGCTACTTTAGAGTGCATGGAAAATGTGGACTATTGGCCGCCATTGTATGATGTTCAAGGTCGAACGCAAGAGGCTCTGGGTTGCTCCGTTGAGCGAAGAACTGTATGAAAATAAAAATATACTAATTGTGATAGAGTTTGAAGATGTATTAGTAAATATATTTGTGCAATGGTAGAAGACCGGGAAAAATGGGCGCTTGAAGATCCTTTGCCAACCATTAGTCCTGAATCGAAATTAAAATGTTAAGTGGGAACTAGCCTATGAAATTAACAGTGCAACGTTGCCAACCTGTCGCACTGTGCATGCTGGTCCAAAACAGTGGCTTGGTCGACATGTATAAGTGACATTGCTAAGTAATTGGTAAAACCCAACATAAGACCGACACAAGAACGAAGTCGCAATTCCAAAGTAAACTAAAGTGCCAAAATGTGACTTCGGTAACAATTCGGCAAAATGAGTGCAATGTCTCATGTTGAAGAACATGCTACTAGAAATTATAATGTTCGACCTCACACGCTAATTGAATAAATCGATTTGTGACAGACTGCTCACCGTCGTTGCATGTATCAGTGGAAGCTACGGGAAGAAACACATAAACCCAGAAAAAATAAAGGTATAACAACATAAAATTAAATAGAAAACCTTTGGAGACATACGTAAACATAGTACCTATGTTTATAGTCAAGGAAACTGCACACTCTAAAAAATCTGAGTAAAAACTAGAAAACCAAAAAAAGAACACATTCACAGACCACGGATCGAACAATGTAAAGTAGCAATAACAAACATTGGGTATTAGAAGATTAGAAAAATCATACATTTTTCCAAGGGAGAAGGAAAGGGAGGGGGAGACCATTGGAATTCACGTGACGGTTGTGAAGATAAGTTTGAACTATTTGTTAAGGTTCCCATATTTATACATGTTTCGAAATAACGTTATTTTGACTCCTTGTGAAGTCCACTTCGCATTGTGCCACATCGCATCTACGTCGGGTCAAAGAAAAATGATGTCAACCCATGACCAACGTCGCATGTGTATATGGGCCTCAGAATTTCAGTCCACCAGCTAGCTGGTCAACAGTGACAATTTATTAAAAAAATTGATTGTAACACATATTTGCTAGTTACAGTATAATTGACACAAATTAGTCATTATACACAAGTTTTTTTTAGTTTTCTAAATGGTCGTTAAATTAAAACTTTGTTTATATTTTAGGTTAAATATTAAAGATTGAATAACATATAAATAACATCAAACAAATATATTTTCACTTAAAGATTTTAGATATAAAATACATCCGAATGAATATTCTTCCAAATATGAATTAATATGTTTCAAATATATGATCATGTCATGTCTAAGCTAAACATCTGATGTTTGCGGGGGAAAACGATAACATGAAAAATTATGATGGGCCCAACACCATGTAGCAGCTTGAAGTATAGGGTGTCACTAACCTTGAGTTCCTCTGCAGCAAGAAATTGGCTAAACCGCTTTGGGGTCAGGGTCTTGAGCCTCATGTTCCCCGAGGAGTGCACGTTATACTCCCTCTCGTTACACCTGAGCACAACATCCAACTTGTACGGCGGTATGAGCTCCATAATCTGGCTAGGGACGTACTGAATTATGAACAAAAAACCTTTATTAGTACATATGAAAGTAATATATAGAAAATTTTAATTGAACTGACCAGCATTGGAATTGACCCAAAGTTTATTTAGGTCAGAGTGTGGACAAAATACGGAATGACATCACCGAATGTAGTCCACCAACGGTCATTATCTGAATCGCTGCGGATCTGTATTGGTCAATGAAATTATTATAAATTCAATTAGAATATAATTAATAAAATAAAATAATTTAAATCTAAACAAAAAATCGCTCACCTCAATCGGGGAATGGCTCAAACAAGCATTGTTAGCCATGACTCCTGAAGTCCAATATTATGATAGATTAAAAATGGTTCGATAGAAATAAATTCAATTAATCTTTTTAGTTGGTTAGGAATTGCACATACACTTCGATCCTAAAAATGACTTAACCGGCCAACATTTTTGGATCAACTTTGTGGACAAGTTGTTCCAAAATAATGACATGGTCGACGTATTCAAAGCGATATTGCTCATCCTTTGGTATAACTGAATGGTTAACCAAGACATGTGTGACATTACATAAAATATCAAATGCCAAAAGTATGAATGTGTGACTTCGCATGGGGATCACTTTAATAGAAGTGCGATCAATGGACCTGCGATGTCACATTCAAGCACAACGGATAAACTAACAACAGCAGAAAATGGGAAAAAAGAAAGATCGTAAACCTAAATATTGGGCCACATTAACGGGGGAAAACATAAAAACCTAATTCTAACAAGCTAGAACCTAATCCTAGAACCCTAATCTAAAGAAACTTCAAAATGTAAAACAAATAGCACATTCACACACCATATACATAACAATTTCAAGGATGAATACAAAATCAAAAGTAATAAAACTACACGTAGAAACCATACCTTTCAGAAGATGGGCAGGTATACTTTCAAAATTCTAGGAAAAGATGAAGGTTTGAAGTGATGTATGAGGTGGGCTTCATATATATTCATTTCAAATAGTTGTGAATTCCACCTCAGCCTATGCAACGTTGCATATCAGTCGATGTGCCTGACATCTGAATGATGTTTTAGAAATGCCGCCTAATCGAAATGTAGGTCTCTCTATTTCAGGCCACTAGCATAGGAATGGGCCTGTATTTGACCCACTGAGCTTGCGATGTTGCATGTCACACCAGTTTAGCAACCTTCGCTCGACTTGGACTGACGTCATCTTTCCTTATTTTGGGCCTCACGATTTCAGCCCACTAGCATAGCAATTGGGCCTGCGTTTGACCATAACAAACATAATTGACCAAAACAAAGGTTAATTGAATATTAGATACTATTAATTAAAATTTATAACTATCTATGAACTTTATTAAAGTTCAGTTAGTTTGGAATCGATTTTAACACAATTGGTGTACTTTTCAATTTTTACACTTAGGTCCCTCCAAGATGATGGAAGATGATTAAATGCAACATAGGAGATACCCTTGTCTAATTCACCAAATCACGAGTACAATGTTCCAATTTGGTCATGGACATGTCAATGGAATGGGACCAAAATCTTCTCAAACAGGGTATGAAGATACCTTATGAAAATCATATTATGCCGCAAACCTCCTTGCATCAGAACTCTGCGCCGGAACGTTGGGACAAAAGTTCGATATGGAAATTACGTGAACTGTCTAAGAGAGGCGCGAACCTGGGTAATCGTCCGTCAATTTTGTTAGTATTCTATTATTACCCACACTATTAGCGTTATGAGTACGATAATTTCCACCACATACAATCACATGAAAAAGCGCTAGTACATTGTCTATAGTAAATTGTTAATTGTTGCTTAAAAGTATACGAGGGTCACTTAAGAAGAACTTGTGGAAATCAATGTGGAATAAGACCAGTTTCTTTATTACTCCCGGTTATTATAAGTTCGACTAGGGATGATAAAGTTTATTTTTTGAAAGATCATCATCGAGTTTGGGAAAACCAGTGTACTTTTTGTTTTTACACTTAGATCCCTTAAAGATGGTGGAGAAGGACAAAATGCAACATAGGAGATACCCTTGTCTAATTCACAAAGTCATGAGCACGATGTTCTGATTTGGTCATGGACGGGTCAATGAAATGGGACCAAAATCTTCTCAAGCAATGTATGACAAAACCTTGCAAAAATTACACTGTGCCCCAAACCTCCTTGCATCAGAATTCTGCACTGGAATGTTAGGAAAAACGTTCGATATTGAGATTATGTGTACTGACTAAGAGAGGTGATGTGCACCATTATGCATGTGTTAACCAAGGCATTCATCATAATAATTGTTTGTTTTATATGTTGGGTTGCTAGTATTAGTTGAGTTTACGTGATAAGGGGTTTAGACAGTCATGTTTGGTTTTCTTATCTAAATCTCTCATTTTGTAGACTTAACCAGTACTAATGGACATCTTGTATCCATGGGCTCCTAGATCTTCCTTTGTGATCATCTTTAGTAGGTCACTCGTGGATACTTTTTGTTACATTCTATGTAAAGGCCGTTCGCAAGGACGGTAGTAGAGATCGAAGGCTATTCACAATAGAATGATAGTAGACGAAGGCCACATACATCAAATCAAAGTAGAAGGAGGTTAAGCTATATATAGGCGGCATTGGAGTTCAAGGAGGCCAATGAAGAAATGGATAATCGTGGTCCAAGAGAGCTGTGCCAAATCTGGGAATGATCCAAGAAGAATCAGCCTTTGAGGTTGGTTCCATTGGATTCATATCCTCAAGAACCAAATAATTGACTACAAGAACTTTCAAAATGGACTCACGATTTTCCCGTAGCGAAGAATGAAGTTCATTTGGCCAAAGTAAAAATGGGTCGGCACAGACCGTTCATGGATGGCAACAACGACCCGCACCGGACGACTTAGCCTGTGCCAAGGGCATTTAGCACGGACCATGCCAAGGGGTTTACATGGATTGCGCCAAACATGATGGGCCACATGCATGACTTCTAACTTTCACTCAAAATTGGCTAAGTATGAGCGCGGACCATCCCATTTTTGATGGCCTATGTCGTTCAGAGTGCAAAATGTCAAGAACAACCTGTGGGATGTGGAGAATCAAGAGACCCGTGCTAAGTTACAAAGAAAAATGATTTTTTTGATGACGGTACATGCCAAATGCCACATCCAGTGGATCAGAAGTGCAAAAAAAAATTGACTTTGATAGCGGCTTGCGCCAAACGACCCGAACAGCAAGAACACGACCCGCGGGGTTTGACACAGCATGCGTAAAGGGATATGCATGAACCGTGCCAGAGCAGATGACCTGCACTATGGACCAAGCACGGACCGTGACAAATTTGATGGTTCTACTAGCACGGATATGGTACACGGCGTGAACAGCGCCATCTACGACAGTCCGCGCCCTGCGGCTGAGTGGGGGTTTACATGTTTTGGCCTATTTTGGGCCTATTTTCAGGCCCAATCCCCAACTAATATAAATATAAGCCTTAGTTTACTAAGTTTAGAGAGTTAGTTAGTTTTAGATCATATTTTTATTCTACTCTTGTATTTTGGGAGAACATTTTAGAGAGAGATACATTCTCTCTTCTTTCTTTCCTTTCATTTTATTTTTCTTTAATTCTATGATGTGGAATTCAAATGTCTATTTGAATTCCATTTCTAGGGAGTAGTTTCTATAGCTTTGGGATAATTGTATTCACCAGTTGATTAATGTTTTATGAGATTCTTAGTTCATCCTAATTATTATGATTGTGATGTTATTGTGACTTGTTCTTGAATGCTAGAATTGCATGAATAGTACACTCCATATAAGCACACACTCTAGTCTATATTCATGTTGGTGGTAATATTAATGCTCCATTGGGAAGAGAAACCTTGGATGTGTTAATGGGTAATGGGGTAGGGTCCTCATGGATGTGTGCACGGGGGATGCCGAGTAATACTCTGATTATTTTCCATCACACCAGTCTTAGCTGATTATGTGAAGTAATCTGATAGGTTGTGGGTAGAGATAGTGACAAGTATAAAACTAGGGTTGTACCAGACCCTAATGTCATAGATAAGGTGCTTATGACCCTTTTCCTCATTCATAAGCCTATGCAATAGAGCATCTGTGGTGGAATGCATGGGATGTAATCGCACAGGGGAGAAATAGATTTACAACAATGGTCAAATTTTGTTCTACTCCCCAAATTACAAAGGCGGTGCCACTGGAGGGTTGCGAGCGCACCCGACGTGACAGGTACGGGAAAGTGTATTCCATCAACCACACTATGTTTTATGAGTACTATATTAGGTTGGTCTAAATCTCACATGTGAATGAATCAAGGATCAAGGATCAAAGCATTAAATCAACCATGTTACGCAAGTATTTCCCAAGTGTTTAGCCAAATAGATTAATTGCCTTTTACTTTCATGTTTTGTAGTTGTTAATTGAAAAACCAAATCCCTCCCATGTTTGTTATACTAGCTATTCATATCAACTCGTGCAGATTGACAACCTAGACGAGGTTATGTTTAATTAACTCTTAGTCCCTAGCATCTCTGTGGACATACCCAGGGCATACCACTAACAACCCTGTCGGTGGCATAGTAGTGAATTCGGTGCATAACTATACATTTTCATGGCATCCAATTTCCTTGGGTACTCCCACAATATCCTCTGTTCTCTATGCAAAAGCATTCACATTTTCCTCCAGCATTTTTAGCAAACTTGACTTTCCGTTCGGGGGACGCTCCTATCTACATTTTTGGTCCCTTTCCCACCAAAACTTCTTGAATCTTAGCCCCCAACTCTTTTGGGTCGGCCCTGCTAATCACCATGATGTTGCCCGGGTGCCCTTGGCTTGTTGTCCCGAGGCTGGTTCCGATGCCTCTCTCTTTCTCTTGCTTAAAGAAATCACGTGGTATTCTCTCGCCTTCTGCTGATCACATTTACCTGTCGCTATCTCTCCGGGCGTGGGAATTTCAGCAGTAAATGCAAAGTTGACATGATTCCCTTTAGAAGGGCCAACGCTAGTCTGCCAAGTATCATATTATATGGGCAGTTTGCTTTCATGAAGATAAACTCCATGTCTAACATTTTGATGTTGTTTCCTTCTCCTGCCGTAACTGGGAGGACAATTGTCCCTTCCAACCAGACGGTCATGTCTGCAAAGTCCACCAGCAGTGTGTCTATTGGTTCACTTCTTCTTTATGTTCTCATCCAGCTTTTTGAAACAATACCCGTACATTATCTCAGCCGAATTGCCACCTTTCACATATGCCATTTGGATCCTCTTGTCCATCACCTTTACTGTGACGACTACAGCGCCTCCGCTTGTTGGCCTATATGGGATGGAATTGTCAGCCCTAAAATAAATTTCTTCATTTATTTCTAGCTTCTTGTCTCCAGGAGTTACCTGGGGGTAAGCCCGCAAAGTGCCTTCCTTTGGGGCTCTGTCTTTCCTTCTGCACTTCCGCGGATTATAGAATAGATATCCATGACTGCTAACTCGAAGTCACCCACCTTTATCACTTTCTACCTCCTCTTGGTTCCTAATTTTCTTCCACTCAGGCCACTTGATTTCCCTTATTTAGATCTCTTCTTCTTTCAGGGGACCTTTTTGTGTCACACCATTCCTACGCCTTGTATCATTCGTATGCGCAGTTACCACCAGGTTTACACTAATACGTTGCTTGTTGTGGGCCTTTTCACTTTTAGCCAAATGTGCGAGGGTCTCATTCTAAATGAAAATTTCAATGGTCTATTTCAAGTGTATGCAGCCATCTATGTCGTGGTCGGGGTCGTCATGGTAATCACAGAAAATCGACCTATCTCTCTTCTCTGGTGGAAAATTCATCTTCCTTGTAGGCTCCACGATGCCCTTAGACACTATCAAGGCATATATCTCCATGGGGGATTTAATCAGGAGAGTAAACTTAATGTCGTACATTAACTTTCCATTTCTGCCTGACTCAGCCTTCCTTTTGTACTTGTCTCCTCATGTCTTACCTTTCTGTTGTCCTGAGCCTGCCACTGCTTCTCTCCTCCATTTTTATGCAAGGTCTGCCTTGTTGAAGTTTCCAACCCTTTTCATAAGCTCCCTTATATGCTTTGGAGGATTTAAGGTGAAATCTCTTAGCAACAACCCATGTCTCAGCCCGTTTATGAATGTGTCCACAAGGAACTGATTGCTCATTTCTTCAACCTGGTTTGCCACATCATTGAACCTTTCCCTCTCGGTTGGCTTTTGCCTTACTGCCAGCAACTCCGATCTGGTTTTCTTGAACTTCTCCCACTGCATGAAGCGGGCCAAGAACTTTCGCTCTAGCTGGCCAAAGCTATCTATAGTCTCATCTTCAATGTTCTTGAACCATACCCCGGGTGCTGTTGTGAGGGTCATCACGAACACCTTGCATCAAATGGCTTGCAAATGGAAAAGGTAGCTATGTTAGTGGAGAAGGTCCTTAGGGTCCATTTCCCCATTGTATTGTCCCAGGTTGGGGGGTATCTTTACCTTGGGATCCAACATGAACAACTATATCCTCTTTGTGAATGACGACCCCCTTCCTATTTTCTTAGATGATCCACTTTTTCCACCACCCATCTTTCTCCTACTCGTCTCTTGCCTTTCGTCAGGTAAACGCAGTTCTTGCCCCAGTTGTCCTCTGTTGTCATGAATGAGGGTTCCAATTTCTCATGACCTCATTTCTTATCCAAGAGGTGGTTGTTCCTCCTGCTTTTGACCCACTGCAATGCGTCTGATCATCTTTCTCCTCTTTCTAGGTGTTCATCCCCTGGTTTCCTTTACCGTGAAAAAGCTTCATCGGCTTGATGTGAAGCATGTGCCAATAGAGCCTTCTCCTGGTTTTCCATCTCATTTACCTTTTTCATCATCTTTTTCTGTGAGGCTATGATTGTTTGTAGGGTGCTTGAGTTGTTAGTTAACTTTTCTATGGTTTGTAACCGGTGTCGCTCCCCCGTAGGTGTGAGAGTTGGCTCATTCTCCGTGCTTGGTCTTCAATGAATATGTCGTTCAATAATGCTCTCGCTTTGACTATTGATAGCTCTTCCTTTCTGTCTAAGTTGCATGGTTTTATATGATTTATCCCTACAGACGACAGCAATGCTAATGCAAAATTTGGTTGAATTACTGGTCCTTGATGCTTGACCTAAGCTCATTCCAAAACCTACAAGAAACCACTAGAAAGTCAGGCAGGTAGGCCTTCAGTCGTACCTGCTCTGATGATCAAATTACACCGGAGTTTCTTGTTTGGTATTGGAAACCTGTTTGGAAACAAGGTGTCAGGGAACCTACCCTTTTCGCGTGCTCTCGTCCTTAATATATAGTCTTTGGTGGCTGATGGGACAGGTCACATCCCATCGCCCCATTTCATTGCAAGTTGATTCTTTTGTTGGAAGCTTCGGCTGTTGTCCGATCCAGAGCTTGCTCTATCGGTATTGGGCCTTCAGACCCACACACTATCAGTGAAAAAGTAGTTTAAATGGGTGGTTTTTACAACTTCTTTGCTGAGATGTAATGTAAGATTATGGATGTGGAGTGGTTGTGCGCATGAAAAGGCATACATGAATAAAATCCCACTTTGCCTATTGCAAGTTAATGAATGCTAGCACAATAGAACATGGTGAGGCTGAAGCCAAGCAAGAGTAAGATGAGTCACGTGCCCAAAAGGTTGCAAAAAATGCACACTCCCTCCTCCTTCTCAAGGAATTAGAGGACATGCCTAGATTTCCCATGCTCATCAAGCTTGAGAAATACGAGATTGACAAGTATAAGGATGATAATAATGATAAAGAAGATTGAGCTACTAACATGGTGACCGATCTTCTACAACAGCCTATCCAGCCTTCAGAGATGATTGGATACACCTCACATATCGGAGAGGGATGATGTAGAGATGGCTAATCACGTTGCCACATGATTGTGTACTGACCTGCCTCTACCCAGCCGTCGTTAAAACATACACAGAGGACTTATGGATCAAGAAGATGAAATTTATAGTTCTATACCCTGATCTCATTGCTATGCTACCTAGAGGGTAGTTAGCGTCAAGCCCTGGGTTTGTCCACAAGGATGCTAGGGCTCAAATAAAAATTAAAACACAGCCTTGTGTGGGTCATCTATACGCACGAGTGAAAGGAACAGCTAGTAGTGTACACATGCAACTAGAGGGGTTTTGGTATTTTCAACTATCAACTAAAAAGCATAAAATGAGCAAATGAGAAACCGTTTATATCAGGCACTTGGGAATCATTTAGCAACATGGTAGTTCCAATCCTTAATTCATTCACATAAAGACTTACAAATGACCTATTGGTGTGTACACAACACGTGGTGTGCCCGATGTCATAAACTTCCCCAACTCTATCCTGGTGGGTCCGCTCGCAACCCTCCATCGGCACCGCACTCGTAATTAGGGGGTACAACAAGGTCTGACCATCATTGTAGGTCTATTTCTCTCTCATGCTATTATGTCTCAGGCTTTCACCACGAATGCAACTACTCCTCCTGGGTCCTATATACGCTAGGCCCAAGGATCGTAGGCACCTTATCTGTGATACTAGGGTTTCAGCACAACACCTAGTTTGCTACTATTATCTATCTCTACCTGCAGCTTCTCGGACAACAATTACAAATTCAGCTAAGATAGGTGTGACAGTAAAAAGGCTAGAGCATTCTCAAATCCCCCATGCACACACCCACGCAGACACGTTCTCCCCTACCCATTCTAATATCAAGGTTTCACTTCCCAAGGAGGCATTAATAATTGCACCATAAATGAATATAGCCCAAAGTATGTGCTTATATGTGGTGTAGTATTCATGGACTTTTAACATTCAAGAACAATATCAATAATATCATAAACTCAAGGATATGAAGAATCTAATGAATCTCAAAAAGCATTTAGAACATACAAAGTGCCAAAATGAGTCCCAAGCTAGTCTAACTACTCTCTAGACATAGAATTCAAATATGAATTTGAATTCCACATCTTTAGGACAAAGAAAGAAGAAAAGAAAAGAAAAGCTTACAAAACCTACAAAAGGAACTCATTCCTTCTCTCCAAGCTCTCTACTCTCCAAATGTGTTTCCAAATATGTTCCAGCCTTCTCGAATGAGTAGACTAGGGTTCTATATATAGTAGTAGGAGATTGGGCCTAAAAATAGGCTCAAAATAGGCCAAAAGTAGCAAAACCCTAGGTCAGCTGCCAAGGCTTCACGGACTGGCACGGATGCCACGGTCTATGAAACATGCATAGCCGCGGGAGGCCAAATCTGTCACGGTCCATGAATGCTCATAGCTGCGATCTGTGGGATCTGGCATGGTCCGTGAAGCTGGGTTTGTGCCATGGTTTGTGTAGGTTTTCATGGACCATGAGTAGTACATTGTTTTATCTCAGAGTTTTCCCACGATCCGGGAAGGTTCTCACAGACCGAAAATAGCTAGTGGCCTTCGCTTAAAAAAAATTCATGGCTCGTGAAGGCTTTCACAGACTGGCTTCATACTGAGCCAAATTCTTCAACTCTTCATCCCCTTACTTCAGGACCCGATGCTTTTTTCACGGCCTGGCGCTTTACCTCATGAAGGTCTCGTGCACGTCTCATGCATGTCTTCAAGGAACCCCTGGATCTCTTGTGTAGTGCCGGACGTGTTCTTTGTCCCGGGCTGCTGGTGCTTGACCATGGGCGGTCTGTGATCGGGCGCTGGTGCTTCGTCAGTTGAACTTTGTTTGCTTCCAACAGGCGAACCGTTAGTCCTAATAGAGAGTTCTATTAGTCGATTTTGTAGTACTCAAGAAGACAAATCCAATGGAACCAGTTTAGAAGGCTAATTCTTCCGGGATTTTTCTCTGACTAAGGCAACACTCCTCGGACCATGATTCCCCATTTTCTCCTTTGGTCGTCTTGAACTTCAAAGCCAACTATCTTTGGCTTCAATCTCCTTCTACCATGCATTGATATTTGTGGCCTTCATCTACTACTATTCAAATGTGAATGACCTTCAAATCTTCTACCATTAAAAGCAAATGGCCTTCACAAGAATGTAATGTAACAAATAGTATTCACTGGCGACCTACTAAAGGTACTCAAAATGAAGACCACGAAGCCCATATCAAGAATCGCTAATCAAGTATACAAAATACAAGATTTAGAATAGAAAACCAAACATGGTTATCCAAACCCCTTGTCATGTAAACTCAACTATGGCCAAACCACCAACCAAAAGTAACTAAAACCTATGTCAAGTGCATTGGTTAAAGCATGTGAAATGGTGCATATCAGACTCCCCACACTTAAACCTTTACTTGTTCTCAAGTAACTAAAATCAAAGAAAAAGGTTTAAGTGGAATGAAACATGCAAAAATGGCCAATGCATTCAACTTATTCCCAAGTTACCCCAGTTCCTCAAGAAGGTGAAATTCCTCACAACTCTCACACTCCCCAAAGTTCCGAAAGCAACCAAACCACCCAAAGCAAGTATATTTGTATGGAAAAAGATAAGTGACAAAAGATTGGAATAAAGTCAAGCTTATTTCCCCAAACTAGCCCCAAAAGCAATCAAAGAGTAATCCTCAAGAAAAAAAATTCACCAAGGAAATCCAAAAGTCATTGACGTGGTTGCAACATAGGGATAACTCAAGATTCTCGACCTGGTTGCAACCAAGGAGTCCAATGTATCGCCAACCTAGTTTCTTGTTTCTTTTTTCTTTTTTTTAATCCCAATTTCTCTCATTTTTCCTATGATCTCTTTCGAGTTTTCATCCTAGCTTCATTCCACAAAAAATTCTCACCTCTCACCTTTTTCCACACGGCCTCTCACTTTTTCCTAGACCCGTAAGTCTCGCAAGGCCAAGTCTCTCACTTTTACCTAGGTCTTTTGACCTATTCGGGCTTTTCCTAATGTTACCCAAGTCGCCCTTTTGGGTTTTTGACTTGTCCAGGTTTTTATTTATTTTATTTTTTCAATTTTTTGTGTAGTACAAAATTTCCCCAAAAGTGAGCTTCATACTACAAAAGATAAGCAACAAACCAATACACCCCCAAATTCTAAAGCCACATTCCACATGCAAACTAGAATCCTCAAATCCTAGCATAACATGCAAACCACCAAAATTTTCCAAAAGCATCCCAATCACAAGTGACCAAAAATCTACCAAGGAATACAAACAAAGCATGCATGCACGAAGAAATCCATGAATGAAAATTCCTAAGTGCTTATTAATCCCTTCCCTACACTTAAACAATACATAGTCCCTTATGCATTCTCATATCGAATCAAGGGAGAAGTAGGGAGACTAGTGATACTTACGCTTCCGGACCCAAAGGGCCGACCTCCTCACGGCTAGTGAAACACTTTTCAATGAATCTTATTGCTTGGATCATGGCCTCAAGGAAATCCACCCTCGTGTCCAGCTCCTCAACTTGTGTCTTCACTCCTCCAATAACTTAAACTACCCCTTGAAGTACTTGGGAAGAACTTGAGAGTTGCTCCCCTAGTAGGTATAGTTGATCCATAATGTCCGTAGAAAGATGAGATCGGCTCGGAAGTGCTCTCGAAGATGTCTCCCCTTCTGTCTCTTCTAGGTCTGTACCCAGGTTGGCCAATACTCCATAGAAGTCCTCTCGAATCGTGAATCGGGTTCAATGAACAAGTCATCTAGGCTCGTATCAAGGTTGATAGAGGTGCGGTCTGATTGTGGGAGAACCATGAATTTGCAAGTAGATACCCCACCGTAAAGCAACTTAAATCTATCCTCCAAAGTTGTAGTTTCCACCATGAATGCCCTAGATAATTTCTTAATTGTATAGGTTGATCCCGACCTACCCAAATTGGCCAACCCCCAATGCGAGATAGGATGTCCCAAATGTTGCGCCAAGAGGCCAACCATGCATCCCACTGGAATCTTCCCACTCTTCTTCTCTCACATAATTATGCATTCTTGAACAAAAACACTTACCGACTCTGGGTAGATGTTCTCCTCCGGTGTTATCACCCAAAGAAGGTGTACATCGGAGCCTAGACAATGCGTCAATCCACTATGGCATAGAACGCCCATAGAAAGGAATTGATGAATATAATGTATTTCCAGGTGGACTATAGGCGTGCTCTTGTTAATATTCCTCATGTCTATCCCGGTTAGTTGTTTCCAAAAATTTCCAAGGGGGAATAGCATTCCCTGTCGATGAGTCTGTGGAATGTCTTGGCCGGTCTTCCACCCAAAAGCTAGTGCCACCTCCTTTTAGGTCTTTGGTATTCATTGTCATCAAAGTTAAACTTAATCACCTTGTAACCCTCCTCATATGTGACCTTCCAAATAGTGGCTATGAACTCTGGGGTACACCTTGTGTAGGTTTTTGAATGCATGTCAAGAAACTTTCTAGGCCTACCCGACCCAAAAGAAAGGGCATGGGTTCAAGTAAGCCTAGAGCCATCAAGGTGCTCTTGCAAGCAAAACCAATCTCCAAAATGATCTTTTTTGGTTCCCTCAAATTCCTCTATCATCGGGCTGCAGTCCAGGTAATGTTGGTTAAACCCATAAACTCATCGGTCACAGACTTGGGGTTGTAAGGAGCGGGAGTTGCTGGTTTAGGGTTTGCACCTTTTATCGGCTTCTTCCATTTTTCACCTTGCGAAGACTTCTCTCTCTATGAAGTACCATTTTGAGGAGGAATCCTAAACCTAATGGTCAGATATGTTCATCGCTGACTGCGGTTGTTGCCAGAATAATTTTCTCTGCATGTTGGCTGTTTAAATTGCGATATGCTGGCTACTGAGGTCGAGGTTGTAATCTTGATCTAAGCTGGGTTTCTTACCCATCGGCTATGTTTGTGGCCAAAATATTTTCTCTTTGCATGTTGGCGGCTAGGCCTGCAATTACTGGCTGTTGGAGCGAGGATTTCAATTTCGGCCTGGGCTAGGCTTAATACTCGTCGGCTATGGTTGTGGCCGAAATACCCTTTCTTTGCATGTTAGCGACCAAGCTTGCAATCTGTTGGTTGTTGGGGAAGAATTACATTTATGGCCTGGGCTAGGCTTATTACTCGTCGGCTATGGTTTTGGCTGAAGTACCTTTTATTTGCATATTGGCGGCCGGGACTGCAATCTGCTAGCTGTTGAGGCCATGATTGCATTTTTGGCCTGGGCTAAGCTTATTACTCGTCGGCTATGGTTGTGGCCAAAGTACCTTTTCTTTGCCTGTTGGCGGCCAGACCTGCAATCCGCTGGTTGTTGGAGCTAGGATTGCATTTTTGGTAAAGGCTAGGCTTATTACTCGTCGGCTATGGTTGTGGTCGGAGTACCTTTTCTTTTCCTGTTGGCGGACAGGCTTGCAATCCGCTGGCTATTGGGGCCAGGATTGCATTTTTAGCCTGGGCTAGGCTTATTACTCATCGGCTATGGTTGTGGCTAGAGTACCTTTTGTTTACCTGTTGGCGGTTGGGCCTGTAATCCACTGGCTGTTAGGGCCAGGATAGGGCTAGGTTTATTACTCGTCGGCTATGGTTGTGGTCGGAGTACCTTTTCTTTGCCTTTAAAGTGCCCAGGCCTGTATTCCATTGGCTGTTGGGGCCAGGATTGTACTTTTGGCCTGTGCTAGGCATATTATTTATCGGCTATGGTTGTGGCCGGAGTACTTTTTCTTTGCATGTTGGCGCCCAGGCCTACAGTCTGTTGGCCGTTGGGGCCAGGATTGCACTTTTGGCCTGGGCCAGGCTCATTGACAGCTTTTTTTGGCTATTTCCTTCCTGCATCAATAATTCACAGTACAAAAAAACTAGAACTTGGACCGAGACTTCCTTAGGATCATGCTTCTTATGGGTTTGCAAAAGACTTGATCCCTTCAGGAATCCCATCCTACCTGTCTAAAAATAATACAATTGGGCTGCAAGCGCCATATACCTATTCATACTTATAATAATTCAGCGTAGTACCTTCTTAAGTGGACGACATTCCAAGTGCGGGGGATTGATCTTCCATCCAATGTTTCCAGCTTGTAAGCTCATTTTCCCAACACTTCGACCACCTTGTACGGGCCTTCCCATTCTGCATCCAGCTTCTTTGGCCCCTGGGCTCTGCTGACTTCGTTCCTTCTCAACGCAAGGTCTCCCACTTTCATAGACCTAGGTCTGACCTTGCTGTTGTAGTGCTTCACCATCCAGGACTTGTACGCAGCCTCCTTCAGTGTTACTATTTCCCTGATTTCATCTAGCCCTTCCAAGTTTTCTCTGATCGCTTGATCGTTTACATCCTGATTCATTGGTTTGATTACCTCCTGATAGGAAGAACAATCTCCGAGGGGATGATGTCATTCATTGCCAAGCACAGCCTGAAGGGGTATTCCCCCGTGGCTATCCTTAGCGTGGTTATATACACCCACAACACACTCACCAGCTCATCCACCCATTCCTATTTTTCCTACCCCAGTCTCCTCTTTAAGCCTTGAACTATGGTCTTGTTTGTCTCCTTCGTCTACCCATTTGCCTATGGATGGGCAACAGACGTGAACTGCTGCCTTATGTTCAGACCAGCGCACCATGACCTAAATGGCTCATGGGTGAATTGCTTCCCGTTGTCGTTCACTATCACTTGTGAGATTCTGAACCTACACACTATGCTCCTCCAGGAAAAGTTTGTGATTTTCTTCCCTGTTATGCTTGACATGGCTTCGGTATCTACCCACTTAGTGAAGTTATCTATTGCCAACACTGGAAATTTCTTCCTTCCCTCGGCCTTGGGGAACAGTCCTGCAATGTCGATTCCCCATTTGGCAAATGGCTAGGGTGATCTTATGTTGGCCATTCATTCTGCAAGAAGCCTCTATACTCTAGCGTGTTCCTGACACTTGTGACATTCCCTGATCATTTTGTCTGTATCTGTTCTTATTATGGGCCAGTAATAACCCGCCCGCAGCGCCTGCAACACGACTATCTTTGGCCCTTGGTGGATATCACAGCTCCTCTCATGCATTTCTTTAAGGACTGTGGATGCTAGCTCAGGCTCTGCACATTTGAGCCACTGCTCTGTGTATCCCCTTTTGTACAGAAGCCCACTCTTCATAGCAAACTGTAGTGTTTTTCTCTTGATCGTCCTTGCCTCTTTATCATCTGCTGGCAACCTTTCATGTTCAAGGTAGTTTTGAATAGGTGTTGTCCAGTTGACTTCTACATTCTGTATTACTGCCACCTGGTCAACATCTGTCGACCTGTTCGCTAGTTCCTCCACCAACACAGATTTTTTTCAAGTGTGCGTGTGCCGAGGATGCTAGCTTGCTAAGTGCATTTGGTCTTGTATTCTACGACATGGGGACTCTAATGATGTTAAACTCTTTGAACTCAGACGCCAAGCTTCTGAACTTATCTTTATATTTCATCATAGCCGGGTCTTTGGCAGCGTACTGCCCGTTATACTGGTTGGCCACTAGCACTGAGTCTCCATTAGCCTGTAGTTTCTTTGCTCCCAACTTCATAACTATCTCCTTGTCTTTATCAGTTCCTCATACTCCACTTTGTTATTCGAGGCTGGGAACTTGAAACGTAAAGCATACGTTGCTTCTACACCTTCTGGATCTGATATGACTAGGGATACACCAACTCCTTCCACGACGGATGCTCCATCCACATACAACTTCCAAACGTCTGGCCATTTCATTTCATTCACATTTGCAGCCTATATGGGGCTTTGTACTTCTTCTACAACCTTCATTTTCTTCTCTTTGGGCATTTTCGCCAGAAAAGCTGCCATTACTTGCTGCTTTATTGCTCTCCCTGGGGAATACTCAATGGCATGCTCTCCTAGCTGCACTGTCCACTTCACTTATCTCTCTGATGTCTCTGGCTTGGTTAGTGTCGCTTTTAGTTGCTGATTAGTTAATAGTTATCACAAGATGTGCCTGGAAGTACTGTCTTAGCCTTCTTGCCGAGTGCACCAAAACCAGAGCAAGCTTCTCCTGACCTATGTATCTTCATTCTGGTCTTACAGGGCCTGACTCACAAAGTACACTGGTCGTTGTACCTTATTATCCTCCCTAACAAGCACGTCGTTGATTACCTCTTCGCCGGCTGCCACGTACATGTGCAGGGTTTCTCCCTTTTTTGGGCTGGTTAGGGTCGGGAGGTCATTCAGGTAGGTTTTAAGTTCCTCGAACACATTTTGTTCCAACTCTCCCCATCGTATTTCCCCTTTCTTATCCACACTCCATTTAAAAGTTTTGAAGAAAGAGGGTGCTCTCTACTGCCCGAGACATGAAACAATTTATCACTGCCAGCTTCCCGTCCTGGCTCTGGACCTCTTTAACTCTGCTGTCGACTTCATCTCTAGTATTACTTTGATTTTCTTAGGGTTGGCCCTCATTCCATCAGTCGACACCATGTGCCCCAGTAAGTCCCTGAATCGTGCCAGGGTCTCCCTGACGTCTTCCACGAAGCTTTCATACTGACTACTCTTTATTACCATGTTATCCACATACACCTCCAGGTTTCTCCCAACCTGCTCTAGAAAAATCTTGTCCACTACTCTCTTATACATGGCCTCATCATTTCTCAGGCCAAAAAGCATCATTCGGTAGCCAAAGGTCCCTTTCTCAGTTATAAAGACAGTGTTTTCCATATCACTTTCTAACATGGGGATCTGGTGCTATTCCTTGTATGCATCAAGGAAACATTTAATTGGGTAATTGGTAAGAGCGTCTACCTTTTGGCCAGTTGCAGACAGCGGGTAGCAATATTTGGGGTATGCCTTATTCTAAACTGTGTAATCTACGTATATTCTCCAGGTGTCATTTACCTTCTTTACCAACATAGGATTGGCTAGCTAGGTTAGGTAGGAGATTCCTTGCAGGATCCTCGCTGCAACCAACTGGCCTACCTCATTGTTTACTGCCTCATTCCTCTCTCTGCTAAGCATTCTCTGTTTCTTCTTGAAGGGCTTGTGAAATGGATCCACCTTCAGTTCATGACAGCCCACATCATTTGGGACCCTAGTCATATCTTCTGGCTTTCATTTGAAGGCCTTGTTGTTTCTCACAAGCACTTTTACTAGCTCTTCGGGTGGGGGGAGTGATGTTCCCACCTGAACTGACTGGTCACCACTCAACTTTACAGTCTCTACCTCTGTGCCTAGCTCTGACGGGTTACACCCACCCGTGATCATACGGACAGGTCTGGCCTTATTACTCAGTCCACACTCCTATCCTATCATTTGTATTTGCTGAGAGTAATTCTATGACATTCTCTAGCTTTTTGTTGATCTTTTTTCACCACTACTATTACTCCCCATGTTGGGAACTTTGGGAGCAGGTGTAGGGTTGATACAATCCCTTTCAGCAGGCCTAGCGATAGCCTTCCCAGTATCATGTTGTACGGGTCATTTGCCCTCATGATTATGAATTCAATGTCCACAGTCTTACTCTTCTCCCCTTCCCCCACTATCACCGGGAGGAGTATGGTCCCTTCATGCCATATTATCATGTCTGTACCAAAGGGATTTCCATTGGTTCCAATTTTTTTCTCGTGTTCTCGTCCACCTTCTTAAAACAATGCCAATACATAATCTCCTCTGAACTTCCACTGTCCACATATGCCCGATGGATTCTCTTGTCCATTACCTTTACAATTATCACCAATGCATCTCTGATGGCCGACCTGTCAAGGATAGGGTCATTATCATCGAACGTTATTGCTTTGTTCGGCCCCAACTTCCTGTCTACCGGCGTTAGTTGCGGCATCAGTGTGCAGCGTGCTTTTTGCTATGTTACGGGGTCATGCTATTCACCCAACCTCAATGCAACCCCATGCTCACATGCACGTGACAACCGTGCTTTGGTCCTGTGCTGCTCAATGCATGTCTGCGAATTGCCATCCCTTAACTGTGTTCCACGCGCCTTTGAGTCATCTAGTGATGACCTCTAACCAGTCATGGCATGTGATGTCCCTCTCTACGCCCGCGATGTGAAGTGCACAATGCCAGAGCTGTTTGTGCCCAACGCCCATGTGTGCGGTGCCCGGTCGCCTCCCAGGCTAGCACACTAAGTGTTGAGTCACGGCCCAAGAAGACATGTCTCAAGCTTCTTATCCCAGAAGTGTTCTCTTTTGCTTGAAATATACTTAGCTAGTAGAATTAGCTTCTTTTTTTTTTAATTGAAACCACCAGTAGGTGGGGGGATTCTATTATGGCTCCCCTTACCATCAGATTGGGATTTAATTCCCGTGAAACCAGTCCAGTAGATGTATACAAGAGAGAATTGGACACTAGTTGTCGCAATTCTTGCGGCATAGTCTATGCCAATATCAAAAGAGGCCTGTACATGGAAAATAAGGCGACTAGCCCAACATATAAGCTAATCGTTTAACCGGAAATGCCCTTCTGTTTGTGTACACCTCCACCCCTAGTGTCGATGTACACTCCAGCCTAGCATTTCCGGTTCTACGCCCTGATCCTTCTCCAAGAGTAGTGTGTGTCCTTCAGAAGTATTTCCTTTAGCTGTGGGATGCATGTAGGATCCGCGAAATGTTGTGGATCCCTTCTTTGTTGTCCATACTTTGCCAAGAAATCTGCTGCACCATTGATTTCTCTATAGATGTGTGACTAGCTCGGATGCCATGTTTCTTCATTAGATCTGCCACCTACCTAGCCAGTTGAAGGCAGTTCCATGGAGGCTTCAGTTTGCCATTGATGATGCTCACTGCATTCTGACTGTCCATCTCAAGTGAAAATTGATGAAAACCGGTTTCCACTGCCAGTTGAATGCCATGAAGGGCAGACTGAAGCTCCACCTGCAAAGGAGAAATACCCGTAGTAAGTTTATGGAAACCGAGTCTAAATCTACCCCCATTATCCCTAATGAGTCCCCCAACAGATGAGGAGTTTTGGTTGCAAGATGCATCAACATTCAGTTTAAAGCCTGTATCTGGAGGCTCCCATTTAATTGGGATCAGTTTTATTGGTGGGGGTGGATTCAAAAGTGAGATTAATCCTCGTTGGATCCATGTGCTATCTGAGGGGTTACTTGAAATCAGTGGCCTAACTATAGAGATGAGTCTACAGTTTGCCTTAACCTGCTTCCAAGTATGTAAAGGTGTTTGCTTAACATTCTGATATAGAACCTGTCCCCTTGCTTTCCACAGTTCCCATAGAATTAAACAAGGCAGTGAGTAACAGAGGAAGTTATGCAATTTTGACAGGTTTGTAATGTTCCAATAAGTTGTTAATCTATCCCATAAATTTGCAAACTGATCCTGTGGTAATTCTAGGATTGCATGCATTTGTTTCCATATGAAAGAGGCATAGGGGCATGAATTAAAAAAGTGTTGCAGAGTATCCTCATGCTCACAAAAAGGGCATTTAGATACAGTGACAATCCCAAATTCAGTGAGCATATCATCCATAGGCATCAAGTTGTTTAGTATTCTCCAAGTCAGAAAAGTGATCTTCACAGGTAGGTTTAGAGATTGCACCTTCTTCAATGATGATGATTCTCTATGTCTGTGTCTCAAACTTTTATAAGCACATTTAATCGAGAACTTACCTTGTGGACTAGGAGTCCAAACCATGATATCACTGTCCTCAGTGAGAGTGAGTTCCCTTTGCAATTCCTGTAAGAAGTCAGCAGAAATATGTGGTGCCAAAAAAGATAGTAATGGAGCCCTATTTGTGAAAAATTCTCTAACAGTTAGTTCTGGATTCAGTGGGGCATTTCCACCTATCTTATCTATCAATAGTCCATGGCCTGTCCAGTTTGAACACCAAAAACTACAAGTTCCCCTTCCCACAATAATTCTTGTGTGGTTTTCTGCAAATTCTGAAACTGATTGGACTCTTTTCTATACATCTGAAGTCCTCCTATGTTTTGGGAGAGACCAGATAAATTTTGTCCAGGGGGCTATTCCCTGCTGCATTTTCCACCAGAGTTTAAGGGAGTAAGCATCAATTATTGAATCTAAGTTTTTTAAGCCTATCCCATTTTCATCTTCTGGGAAAGACATTCTCTCCCAAGATCTCCAGTGTTTGTGCTTTTTACCTTCAGTTCCCCCCCATAGAAAATCAGAACACAACATTTCAATTCTTCTTAGGATAAAACAAGTTGGCTGTAGCACTGCAAACACATGTTGAGGAATAGAGGAGAGAACATACTTAATGAGTATGATCCTGCCTCCTCTGGAGATCCATTTTGAATTCCAGGTATGAATTTTTGCACTAATTGCTTCCAGAATACTATGAAAATGTGCATTTAGTTTCCTACCCTTGTATATAAGACAGCCTAAATACCTAAAGGGGAAACTGCCCTCTTGCATGCTCAGAATGTTAATGATTTTTCTTTTTTGTGCTCTGCTGCATTTATTTCCAGTGTAAAAGCAAGATTTCTGCATATTTACTTTCTGACCTGTTGCCTTTTCAAATGAGGTGATAAAAGCAGCAAAGTTTCTGAGGGATTTATCAGTTGCTTTTAAAAAAAATGCAAGTGTCATCAACATAAATCAGATGTGTTAGTGGGGTAGTGTGCTGTGGAAGATGAAACCTAGCTAATGCCCTAGATTCAAATAATGTATGGAGCTTCCTAGATATAAGCTCAGTGAGGATATTAAACAGAAATGGAGACAAGGGGTCCCCCTGTTTGAGACCTTTTGATGGCTTGAAGAAACCATATGCTACTCCATTTATTAAAACTGAAAACCATGCAGATGCTATGTTAGACATTAAGATTTTGACCAGGGATCCATGAAATCCTAATTTGAACAGTAAAGAATTCAGAGCTGTCCAAGAAACCCTGTCAAAAGCTTTTGTCATGTCCAGTTTCAGGATTAGGTTAAGACATTCATTGTCTTTCTGCAAGAATCTAGTGGATTCTTGCATCAGGATCACATTATCAGCAATTTCCTTCCCTTGAAGAAAAGCTGATTGTTCAGTTGATATAAGTGTGGGCATCAACTGTTTTATCCTCTCCATCAAAATCTTTGAACAAACTTTATTGCTAAAGTTTGAAAGGCTTATAGGTCTAAACTCATTAAAAGTTGAGGGATGCTGATTTTTAGGTATGAGGGCAATATGGGTGGATGCCATAGCCCTGGGGATTGGTGTACCTACTTGAAAGTCTCTTACTGCCTCAGTAAGATCTTGGCCAATAGTATCCCAACTGTTTCTATAGAACAGTCCATGAAATCCATCAGGACCACTGGCACTGTTTTCACTAAGACTAAACACAGCAGTTTTAACTTCATCAGAAGTAGCAGGTTTCAGAAGCTCTGTGTTTGTCTGGGGGGAGATCAGGGGTGGAATGTCTTGGAGAAAAAAGGTAAGGTTTGCACCATTGATGTCAGTATTCTCATCCTGTAGAAGATTAGAAAAAAACCTTACCCCTGCACTCCCAATATCATCCTGGTCAGTTAACCAGTGGTGGTTATCATCCTTAATTTTTTGTATGGATAGTTTGGAGTGTTTCTGCTTAACAGAGTTATGGAAGAATTGGCTATTACAGTCCCCATCTTTCATCCATCTCACCCTACTCTTTTGTTTCCAGAATGTATCTCTTTCCTTAATTTTGATTAGGAGGTTTGTTCTTGCAGTGTTGAGGGCTCCTAGGGTTAAAGCATTATCATTTTCATCATTTTCAGCCTCTAATCTATCTACCTCCTTCTCTGCTTCTTTAATGTTCTGAAACACATCTTTGAAGACATCCTTATTCCACTGTTTAAGAAAAATTTTTAGCCTTTTAAGTTTGTTACTAAATCTTAACATTCCATAACTCTCTATAGGCTGCTCCCAATTGTTCCTTAGGACCTGCTGGAAACCCTCTCTCAGATACCACATATTTTGGAACCTAAAAGGCTTTGGGTAGGTTTTATTCAGATTATGTAAACTTGTTAGAAGTGGACAATGATCTGATGTGGTTCTATTCAGTACCTGTATAGATATGCTTGGGAAGATGAGTCTAAGTTTTTGATTAGCTAAGCCCCTGTCTAATTTCTTAGCTACTCTTTCTTTTACCTTGATTTCTTTCCCTTTCAGCCTATACCCTGCCCAGGTGTAGATGTTTCCTACTGTGTGGGGTTCTTCCAGTTCCATGGCATTAATAAATATATCAAAATCCATTATGCTATCTATTCCAGGATTAGAGGTCCCTTTGTACTCAGAGAGTGTTCTGATAACATTAAAATCACCAATGAGGAAATATGGCCTTGAGGGTAAATTTAAAATTTTACCAAACATTTCCTGTCTTTCTAGTCTTGAGTGTGCAGCATAAACTACAATTAAATACCAGTCTTTCCCTATAACCTGATTGTCAATTTTAATAATTGTGAAAGTAGGGTCATTATGGATGAGATGTATTTGTATATTATTGTTCCACATTATCCATATCTTTCCTGATTCCGAAGCTAGACCAGAATGAAAGTGTAAAGTCTTGGTGAAATCTTCAAGAGAATTTTGTTTCTGCTTAGGTTCAATAATGGCTAGAATATCAGGCTTATGGACCAGACCTAATTCTTTGATTCTTTCCACAGAGGTGGATAAACCATTTACATTCCATGCTAAGATTTTACAATTCATGGAAAACATTCTGTTTTGCTGCTAGCCTTGAGCTGATTCTGTTTGGTTGAGTGAAGAAAGTAGATTTCTTCCTCTCAACCCTTCCAGACTGAGTTTGTTGGTCTGCACCTAGCAAGTTGGGGGCATCGGTTACCTGAGGTGCTGAGTGGGAGCTAATGGTGCTAGAGTGGAATAGTTTTGAGTTTTCCCCTAGGTGCAGAGGTTCCATATGATCTTTATTTCGTTTCTTTACCTCCTGTGAGATGTTAGCATTATGGTCCTCACTTAATTTTTCAATCCTACTATCATCAGATATTTCATTAGAAGGAGCATTTAGCACTTTTTCCATCACAGACACTTTCTCTATGTCAGGCATAACTTTGTCTACATGCACCTCATCAAGCAGATTCACAATCTCATTCTCAGAATCGATCACAGTCGTAGCATGTGATGATGTGGCAGTAAGTTTATTAGTTTTGTGTGTTGTGGAGAAGGGGAGAACCTGGATAGAAGGAAGCACTTCAGTGGCCTCCATGAAGTCCATTTCCAAGTCCTCAGCTAGGTCCTCTGCGTTTTGTTCTTGCTCGTGTAGCTCATCCAACAGCTGAAAACGGTTAGTAGATTGAGAAATTTGTTTATCCAGATTACCTGTTCTCAGGGGTGATGAGGGATCATCACAAGGTCTTTTTTGTTTGGATGGCCTCGAGTTAGCAGGTGGTGGGGAGTCATTGCTCATCAGGCCTTTTCCTTTGTCTGAGGGAAGTTCATCCGTGTTTATAGCATCCAGGAATTCTTCTTCTTCCTCCTCAGGGGTTATGTGAAGGCCAGCACCCACTTTTTTTTTCCAGACCTCTATATGCTTCTTCCCAGCTTCAGGAACAGATTGAGGTTTCTTATACGTTCCGGGGATAGGATCTTGTCCTTTTGGTAGTTGACCTTTTGCAGTGATCTTTTTGGTGCCATTACCAACCTGCTGATCGGCTTGTTCTGCTGAGTTTCCTATTCTTATTCTGCAGGTTGATACATTGTGTCCCAGTTTCTTACACTCCTTACAGTACTGTGGAGGGTCCTCATATACTATATTGTAATACTTGTGTTTTCTCAGGGTCCCTAGCCTAACCTTGCTTGGGAGGGGGTTTCTTAGATCAAATTCTACGCTCATTCTAACAGTGGAAGGTCATGATAAAGTCTCAGTTGGGATATCAGCATATAGAAATTTACCTAGAGACTGACCAATTCCTTCGAGAGCATCCGGATGGAAAAAATGAGTCGGAGGCAGCTCGACGTTTATCCAGATTGGCGCAAATGGGGGTTTCTCATCAATATCAAAATCCTTCGTCCATTTAAGAACTCTCATAACAGCTCCCCCAAGATTCCAAGTGTACCTGCTCCAGCATCGATGCAGATCCTCCTCGAGGTCGAAGGTGATTCTCACATGCCGCGCATCCAAAGCTGTAATTTTGTAATCCCCTTTGAAGCCAATTGTCTGAAAATGGTGCCGGAGAAATGGCAAGGTTGGCCGGCCTCTGGTGAATTTGCCGATTAGGGCTTCATTGAATGGCTCTGCGATTAGGTCGATTTGCTCCTCCGTGAAGAAGCAACATGGTTCCCCTTTGAATGACAATTGAGGTTTGAGGTTAAGTTTCTTGAGTTTAGGGTTCACTTTGCTTGCTGGGTTGCTCTTAGTTTTGAGACAATCGGCATAAGCTGATAGCGGGCTTCCTCCAGGTGGAGGAGCCGCCATGGGAGCGAGAGGAGTAGATCAAGAGATCGATTGTGATGGATTGAAAGAGATCGGAGATGGATTGAAGGAGATCGGAGATGGATTCGGTAGTCGCACTGTCAGTGTGTGTAAATCACACGTAGTTCCGTTGTAAATCGGAGATAAGAGATGCTAGTAGAATTAGCTTAGTTTACTTCTTTAGGTTAAGCCTGTGTGCCTTAGTTTCTTTGACAATTTTTTGTCTATGTACACAGAACCTCCCTTAACATTTGTACAACATATATGTAGAGCACTGAGCTATCCACATCCTGTTACCATTTTGCAATATATTGAAAATGAGCATTTGCTCCCTAGTTGTGGGCCTTGTATTACTTTGTTGGCTTGTGTGTGTGAACCATGCTCCCAATCTAAACTCATGTGTGTATTTATGTTACATACACGAACACGTCCCTCTAAAGTCTTGGTGTATTGTGAGCAACCAAGCAGAGTGCGACACACTTGGGAATTCAGGCGGTAGTCGTGACACTCTAGCATAACTAGACTGCACAGTTAACCCCCTCAAAGAGTGACCTGTGATAGCTGGTATCAAAGCTCAAGCAATCCTTGAGCGCATAGTGAAAGGTCATCACTATGTCAAAGAAGACTGATCGGTTGGAGAACATTGAGAGTGTCCTCTTTTGTGAGCACAAGGGTCTGGGAGCCTAGATTACCATGTGGATCTGATAGAAATGGATATTTCCATCATTAGGAAAGGCATCAAGATGGCCAATGTGAAGGCTGCGTGTTAGGATGAGGAGATCGCTGAGCTGAGGGAAGCTTTGGCATCTCGCGAGTTGAACGTTCCTGAGTTGAGAGGCATCATCGAGCAGCTTGGTGGAGACATGCGCATACTAATGCAAGTTGTGGCTAACTTGTCTCAAGGTGGGGGCGATGGTGGTGGTGTCCATGATGTGTACAAATGGAAAGTCCCGGGGCCTAAGAAATATAACATGGCACGTGATGTGAGAGAGCTTGATAACTTCTTGTACGAGATAGATCAATACTTTAAGGTGACCGAGACGAGCTTGAGAGCTGAGAAAGTCACTGTTTCCACGATATACTTGAAGGGCTCTGCTATGGTGTGGTGGCAATCCCATGATGGTGAGATAAAGGCAAGACGCCTGACCATCAACACATGGGATGAATTGAAGCTCAATGTGAAGCAATAATTCATACCAATATGAATTAATAGGATTTTTTGAGACTTAGAACCCTGGCGCAAACCGACACTATTATGGAGTACGTGTTAGCTTTCTAGGCTTGAATGCTCGACTTTCCTGACCATCCGAAGAAGTATAAACTCCTTTGACTTCAGCTAGGGATTGAAGCCATGGGATAGACTCGAGCTAAGGAGAGCTTGTTGCATTGACTATAACCCAGCGGTGACATCCATCGATATTCTGGAGGACTGTAGTGATGTAAGATTGCAAAGAGTTGATAGGGAGGTGAACAATTCTACTGTGGTCAAGGTGGGCAATGGTGCGAGTGCAAGTTTTCTCAAGGTGGGGAGTAACTTTAGACCCAGTAAGAGAAGTTGAGCGGGAAAAAATGGGGAAAGCCACAGTACAAGTGCAACTAGTTTAGTTGGGTCCAAACCAAGATGGGATAGACAAACTGGGAAGGCGCGACTTGTGTGTGAAATGTGCAAATGGAAGCATGCCCTTGTTAATTGTCTAACAGAGCAGAAGATCACTGCTATGTTACTCGAGGACTAGAGATAAATTAGAGAGGCATTGAGTAAGGTAGTTCATGAGTAATTGGCTGAGGTGTCTTGGCCCGAAGAGGAGGAACCATGCTCCATGGGAGCATTAAATCTATGGTGTAATTCCATAGTGGGATCAATAGAGCCAAGGAAGTTGAATCCATTAATAGAGCCTGAGATTGACCAGATGGTTGTTGTAGTGCGATCAAAGAGAGCTATTACTTGGTCAAGCAAAGCGGGAAAGGCCGCACCTAAGCTTAACAAACCTGAGATCATCTGTGTCAAAGTGTTAAGCCGGCAGAGCATTGATGTACATGGACGTATGTGTGAATGGAAAAATCATCTGAGTGATGGTCGACACTAGAGCTAGCCATGTGTATGTCTCTGAAACAGAGGCATTAAGATTAGGGCTCAAGTCAGAGAAAGCTGTGGGAAGGATGAAGGCCAATAACAGTGGAGCCCAACCAGTGCTGGGTGTTGTGAGGCGATGCTTGGGCAAGTTTGGCTCCATAGAGACCATAGTGGATTTCCAGATCGTTAAAATGGATGACTTCTATTTAGTCCTCGATATGGAATTTCTGAGAGATGCATAGATTGTCGCATACCCATATGACAATTGCCTTTACGTCTTAGGCACCAATCTATGCATGGTCAAAGTGACTGCAAAGAGTTCCGCTGGGGGTAAAATCTTGGCTTTGCAACTCATTATGCACATAAGACAAGATGAGGACCGCAGTTCCGTGGATCCCGGTAGGGAGAACAAAAATGAACAGTCATAATGGTCTACACCAGCAATGGGTTTGCCCGATGAATCCGAGGAACTTTGTGAAGGAAGTCTAAAAGCTGAGCATGTTGTGGGTTGCTCCCCAACTATAAGGGACAAATATTTGTTGAGCAAAGAGGGTAAGAAGCATTCGTCAGTTGCCACAAAGATTTGGATTCCAAAGATGTATTTACAGGTTGGTGCACCCCATTAAACTTCCTATTTTGGGTCATTCAAGCAAGCTAAACCTTGTAGACCTTGATGGGGAAACGATTCATCATTCACATCAGCAACCCCTTGTTGTTCCACAAGGCAGGAGGCAGAAATGTGAATGGATGATGATGCGTACTTGACAGCATCCAGAGTTTGACATTTCTTATGTCATCGATCAAGGAGTTGGTGCTATAAAATCAAGCCAGCTCAAAATAGAATGGAAGAGAAGCCGAGAACCACAGCTACATCAGAGTACACTAGTGCCAGCAATTGAAACGGCCCATTTCTAAAGGCAGGAGTTTATGAGAAAAATCTGGGTAGTAAAGAACCTTGGAGAATTGATGGCTTCGAGGACGTTTGCAGAATTGAGTGGGGGATAATGTTATAGGGTTGGGCTAATCACCCAACCTCAATGCAACCCCATGCCCACATACACACCACAGCCATGCTGCAATCCCATACTGCTCAACGTGTGTCTGCAAATCAGTCTCCCTCAACAGCGCAGCACATGCCTCTAGGTCATCCAGTGCCGACCGCCTAACAGCTCACGACCAATGATGTCCCCCTTTGTACCTACAACACACTATGCATAATGCTCGAGCCGTTTATACCCAACGCCCGCGCGCGCAGTGCCCAGTCGCCCGCCAGGCCAACACTCTAAGAGTTGAGTCACGGCCCGAGAAGAAATGTCCCAAGCTTCTTGTCCCAGAAGTATTCTTATTTTCTTGTAATATACTTAGCTAGTAGATTTAGCTTATATTTTACATCTTTAGGTCTAGGCCTGTGTGCCTTAGTTTCTTTGACAGTTTTTTGTCTATGTACTTGGAACCTCCCATAACGTTTGTACAACATATATGTGGAGTACTGAGCTACCCACACCTGGTTACCATTTTGCAATATATTGAAAGTGAACATTTTTTCCCCAGTTGTGGGACTTGTATTTCTTTGTTGGCTTGTGTGTGTGAATCATTTTTCCAATCAAAACACGTGTGTGTATTTGCACTGCATACTCGACCACGTCCCTCTAAAGGCTTGGTGTGCTGAGAGCAACCAAGCAGAGTGTGACTCACATGGGAATTTAGGTGGTAGTCGTGACACTCTAGCACGGCTAGGCCCCATGGTTAACCCCCTCAAAGGGTGAACCGTGATGTGTTGTGACTCTGTCCTTCCTCCTGCACTCCCACATATTATAGTATATATGTCTGTTACCGTCATTGCTATGTTATTATCCGCTGGGGAGCTCTCTCTCTACCTCTTACTACGGTCTTCCCCAACCTCAACTCTGGCAACCGTCTTCCCCTTATTGCGCTTGCGCTACCTGTCAGGACTTCGTGCTCGGTCATGCCCTTCCTGCTGCTTACGAAAGCCTCCGTGCTTATTCAAGATATGGTAAGTGGTTTTATTATGATCACTTACACTCCTTGCCAGGTGTGCCAACTTACCGCTCTGGACACAGTCTTCAATGTTGTGCTTCAGATGGATACAAACATTTGTGTCATGACCGTGGTCATTGTGGTAATCACATAATTAGGATTTGTTTCTCTTGTTGGGGTCCATCTTCATCCTGGGTGGGACATCTAGCATACCTTTCCCCGCGTACATGGAGAAGATTTCCTTGGGTGTTTTGATGAGCGGAGTGAAGACTCTTTCCGACTTGTTGAACCGGGTGGGCATCTGCTGGCTGCCTATTTTAGCTTGCTTGACCTTCCTTGCTTTTCCATCCCCTCCTGTATTGGCCTTCCGGCTTCCGTAACCACCTTGTGTTTCCTTTCTCCTCTTGTCAGCCAAGTCGACTCTGTTGATGATCTCGAACCTCTTCATTAATTCGACAATCATCCCTGGGGGTCCAGGGTGCAATCCCTCAACAACAGTTTATGCTTCAAGCCATTTATGAATGTGTCGATGAGAAACTGACTGCTCCTTTCCTCTACCTAATTAGCCTCATCGTTAAACCTTTCCCAGTACGCAGACAACATCTTTGTTGGTTTTTCCCTGATAGCCAACAGTTCAGAGTGTATTTTCTAAAACTTTTTCCTCTGCATAAAACATGCCAAAAACTTCTGCTCTAACTGGTTGAAGTTGCAATCATTTCATCTTCTAAGTTCTTGAACCACACACTGGCTACTGGCGTGAGGGTGGTTGCAAACACCTTGCACCAAATGGCCTGCGGTATTGAAAAAGTAGTTATATTGGTGCAAAATGTTTGCAGATAGTCTTTTGGATTTGCCTCGCTGTTATATTGCCCCGGGTTCATTGGTATTTTCAGCTTCGGGTTGGTCGTGAACGTCTGGATTTTCCTTGAGAAGGGAGGGCCCCTGCTCTTCCTCCTTGCTTCCTGTTCGACCCCCCAGCTAGGACTTTAACCCCGTCATGATCTTTCGCCTACGGCGGTGGTAGGTAACCTAACCACCACTCCTGTTTTGCTGTCGTCCATTCCCCTTCGGCATGTGGTTTCCTTCCAAAGATAGTTCTACCTTGGGCTGTCTCCGCCCTCTTTTCCATTTGATTGGGCTTTTCACTGTCGCCATCTTGCTCCAAGAACAGCTCTGTCAGTTATAAATCACATCCTCTTTATGTCCCATTACCATTTTGACATTCCTCCATATCATCATCATCTCCTTATAAGAGGCTATAATTGTTTGGATTATATCTAAGTTGTTCACCAGATCTGTTGTCGTCCAAAGCTGATGCCTCTCCCTTGTCGACGTCAGCATTGGGGCGGTCAAAGATTTTTCCTCCAAGTGCATCACGTCTTCCCTAACCACCTGGTATAGTAAGTTTCCTGCTTTTTGTGTCTCCATGTCGTTCAAGCTGCATGGATGCTATCCCCACAGATGACGCCAATGTTAATGCCAGAATTTGTAACCTCCATATTCACGAATTACTCTGGTTCCTACTCCAATGCTCTGGTCAACCATGTTTGCCGTGTAGTAGTAAATCTAGGGTGAATAGTGTAGTGATTGCAATCTTACCTTGTTTCGTGTATATTCCCCTTGTTATATGCACATTTGGTGGTTGATGGGACGTGCAATGTCCCATCAGTGTTCTGCCCATGCTTACCGTTGCCTTCTAAGATAAGCTGGGCTAATCTCTCCTTTTTCCTGCCTGGGCTGAAAGCTTTACCCTTGGGCCTAATTGAGCCAAACCTTATAAAGGGGTTTGTGGATTCAACTCCTTACTTGAGAACTCTAATGGTGATGCGAACAGATGAAGTCCAATATAGTTCATATATATGTCAAACCAGCTTAAAATGGAACTAAAGACAAGCCGAGGACCACGGCTACATGAGAGTACACTAGTACCACCAATTGAAGAAACCTATTTCTAAAGGAAGAAGTATATGAGAAAAATATGGGTAGCAAAGAACCTTGGAGAATTGATGGCTTCGAGGATGTTTGCCTAATTGAATGGGGGAGAATGTTATGGGGTGGGCTAATCACCCAACCTCAACGCAACCTCATGCCCACATGCACACCACAACCGTGTTGCGGTCCCGTACCACTCAACGTGTGTCTGCAAATTAGTCTACCTCAATCGCACTGCACATACCTCTAGGTCATCCAGTGCCAACCGCCTTAACTGCTCACGGCCCGTAATGTCCCTCTTTGTGCCCACGACACGCTGTGCACAATGCCCTAGCCATTTATGCCCAACGTCCATGCGCGCAGCACCTAGTCGCACGCCAAGCCAACACACTAAGTGTTGAGTCACGGCCCGAGAAGACATGTCCCAAGCTCCTTGTCCCAGAATTATTCTCTTTTGCTTGTAATATAATTAGCTAGTAGATTTAGCTTATTTTACATCTTTAGGTCCAGGCTTGTGTGCCTTAGTTTCTTTGACGATTTTTTGTCTATATACCAAGAACCACCCATAACGTTTGTACAACATATATGTGGAGTATTGAGCTACCCACATTTGGTTACCATTTTGCAATATATTGAAAATGAGCATTTGCTCCCCAGTTGTGGGCCTTGTATTTCTTTGTTGACTTGTGTGTGTGAGTTATGCTCCCAATCAAAACTCGTGTGTGTTTTTCTGTTGCATACTCGACCATGTCCCTCTAAAGGCTTGGTATGATAAGAGCAACCAAACTGAGTGTGACACACGTGGGAATTTAGGCGGTAGTTGTGACACTCTAGCACAGCTAGGCCTCACGGTTAACCCCTTCAGAGGGTGAACCGTGACGCGTTGTGACTCTATCCTTCCTCCTGCACTCCCACATATTATAGTATATATGTCTTTTACCGTCATTTCTCTGTTATTATCTACAGGGGAGCTCTCTCTCAACCTCTTGCTACGGTCTTCCTCAGCCTTAGCTCTGGCAACCTCCTTCCCCTTATCGCGTTTGTGCTCCCTGTCAGGGCTTCGTGCTTGGTCATGCCCTTCCTGCTGGTTACGAGAGCCTCTGTGCTTATCTAGCTCTGGTAAGTGGCTTTATTATGATCCCTTACAATCCTTGCCAGGTGTGCCAACTTGCCGCTCTGGATACAATCTTCAATATTGTGCTTCAGATGGATACATGCATTTGTGTCATGACTGTGGTCATCGTGGTAATCACATAATTAGAATTTGTTTCTCTTGTCGGGGTCCTTCTTCATCCTAGGTGGGACATCCAGCATACCTTTCCTCACGTACATGGAGAAGATTTCCTTGTGTGTTTTGATGAGCGGAGTGAAGACCCTTTCCGACCTGTTGAACCGGCTGGGTATCTGCCGGCTGCCTGTCTTAGCTCACTCGACCTTCCTTGCTTTTCCATCCCCTCCTGTATCGACCTTCTAGTTTCCATGGCCACCCTGTATTTCCTTCCCCCTCTTATCAGCTAAGTATACTCTGTTGAAGATCCCGAACCTCTTCATTAATTCGACAATCGTCCCTGGGGGTCCAGGGTGCAGTCCTTCAACAACAGTTCATGCTTCAAGCATTTTATGAACGTGTCAATGAGAAACTAACTGATCCTCTCCTTCACCTGATTAGCCACATCGTTAAACCTTTCCCAGTAAGCAGACAACGCCTCTGTTGATTTTTTCCTGATAGCCAACAGCTCAGAGTGCATCTTCTGAAACTTTTTACTCTGCATGAAAGGTGCCAAAAACTTCTGCTCTAACTGGTTGAAGTTGCAATCATTTCATCTTCTAAGTTCTTGAACCACACACTGGCTACTGGCGTGAGGGTGGTTGCAAGCACCTTGCACCAAATGGCACGCGATATCGTAAAAGTATCCATATTGGTGTAAAATGTGTGCATATGGTCTTCCGGATCTGCCTCGCTATTATATTGCCTTGGGTTCATTGGTATTTTCAACTTTGGGTCGGCCTTGAACGTCTGGATTCTCCTTCAGAAGGGGGGGCCCTGCTTTTCCTTCTTGCTTCCTGTTCGACCCCCCCCCCCAGTTGGGGCTTTAACCCCAGCATGATCTTTTGCCTTCGGTGGTGGCAGATAACCTAACTGTCACTCCCATTTTGCTGTCGTCTCTTTCCCTCCGGTTGGGCTTTCCTTCCAGTGATGGTTCTGCCTCGGGCTGTCTCCACCCTCTTTTCCCTTAGATTGGGCACTTCACTGACGCCATCTTGTTACGAGAGCAGCTTTGTCAGCTGTAAATCCCATCCTCTTTGTGTCCTATTACCAGTTTGATAGTCCTCCATCTCTATAAGCCTCATCATTATCTCCTTATAAGGGACCATGATTGTTTGGATTAAATATGATTTGTTTGCTAGATTCATTGTCGTCCGAAGCTGATGCCTCTTCCCTGTCGGCTTCAGTATTGAGACGGTCAAAGATTTTTCCTCCAAGTGCATCACGTCTTCCATAACCACCTGGTATAGTAAGTTTCCTGCTGTTTGTGCCTCCATGTCGTTCAAGCTGTGTGGACCCCCACAAATGGCGCCAATGTTAATACCAAATTTTGTAACCGCTCTGTTCACGATCCACTCTGGTTCCTGCTCCGATGCTCTGGTCAGCCATGTTTGCCGTGTAGGAGTAAATCTAGGGTGAATAGTGTAGTGATTGTAATATTACCTTGTTTCATGTATATTCCCCTTGTTATATGCACGTTTGGTATCCTGCCCATGCTTACCGTTGCCTTCTGAGACAACCTGGGCTTGTCTCTTCTTTTTCCTGTCTAGGCTGAAGGTTTTACCCTTGGGCTTAATTGGGCCAAACCTTATAAAGGGGTTTGTACATTCAATTCCTTAACTGAGAACTCCGATGGTAATGGAAACAGAGGAAGTTTAATATAATTCATATATACGTTGATTATTTTAATTCAGCTCAATGGAAGTCCAATTAATTCCAAGATCCCAGTCAAAGATGGGAAGAATTCAAGAAAATTCATTTATCCCAGTTTTCTCAGGTGGTTTGACGGGTAAGCAAAGCGGTATCGTTGTTCCGCTTGGCACGTTCTCTCACCGACATGAAATGGTTATGCTCCTGGTTAGGGGTACTAGTTATAGAAAATGGAAGGGGATGAATATGCCATTAATATGTTTCCCTTAAGGCCATATAGGGCCTAACTATTGTAGGACTAAGGGTATATACATGATCGGGTTATATTTCATAATATTTGGGGATATGTGTTTTAGACCTGATCGGGTTGTATTATGTGGTGATAATACTTTGTTTGAAGTATAAGGTTTTTAGGGGAGATTTAATGTTTTATTGGCCTTGTAGGTTAAGCCTTTATTTTAATTCCAATGTTATTTCATCGGTGATGTGGGTGCATTTCTAGTGAAATGCATTCCTAGGTGTTATTAGCGAGCCTATTTTTGTGTCTATTAGTATGGCCTCTATGTGGGGATAGATTTCTACAATTATGATTAATTTATTGAATTGTGCAAGGTTGTTGGTGTGCAACCTTCATGTGAATGTACCTTAATTAATATACTGTTGTCCAGTAATGGCGCTGGCACGATTTTGCTATGGTTGCGGTTGTTGTTTTTGCTACTTGTGGGAGGTCGTCGTCGTACCTCTCAAAGTTAATACTTTTAAGCCCTGTTGCTTCCTATCTACAATTAAGTAGATAATGGAAAGTCGGGGTTATCCACGAGAAGATGGATCTTTTCAAGTGTTTAAACATATATAGGAGAAGACATACTAAACATGTACATACATAGATATATATATATATAGATAAGCATTAAACACGGGGGGTATTGGTTGGTTTGTTCTTAAGTTATCAAATTGACATACAACAACTAGCAAAGCAAGAGAATGATACTAATCATGCAATACAACTAAAAATAAGATGAAAATAACAATTGACGGAACCTTGGGTGAATAGACTTCCACTTCCAAACCTCTTATCCATCATTGAACATGCAACCTATTTACTACTTTCACTACTTGTTGTGAAAGCTAAACTTCTATCCTTCTTAGGTGGTAGTTTGCAAGAGTGAATTCGACATCTCTTCTCAAACTTCACCAATGACTCCCGTAGTCAAAACACGACTCAAGGTATCCCATTGATGGCATTTAGCACGAAGAATCAACAAGATTGGAAACACTTATAAACACTACACCGTGTTTAAGCATTTTACCGATTTATGCATTTACACAAGATTGGTCAAGAACGATCGACATTCATAGACTTGTCTCATTTGCTACAAGCAACAAACATGACAAAGAGTTCAACATTATCATATTCACCTAGCAATTATCAATGCATCAACACAATCAAACGCTCTAAATCATACTCTTGGATTCCTATCAAGAAAGGGGGAAATCAACCCATTTCCCTAAACCCTAACAAGCATATCATACAAGTACTTCATTTACTCAAGCTTTCAATAACATTAATGACATTAACGAACACATTCAATGCTCCATAAATGCATACTAGTAAGAGTATTAAATAGGCTACAAATTATTCTTAAGACATAGGCTTGGAGGCCTTAGTCAATTGCTCCCAAGAGATAGATTAGCTACAAGAGTTCATGCTAATCAATGCAAAATAACTAATCATAAAATAAGAGAATTCAAATATGAAAATGGAAAGAAAAGGGTTCTGAATAGTACCAAAAAATGTAGATGATGAAGTGTATGAATGAGAGGAAAGAGAGTGCTATTTATAGTAAAAAGAGGATAAGATGTAATTCTGGCCACCTGTTGGTCGCGACTCGCGATGGGCTCGTCGCGACTCGCGACGGGTGCCAGAATTTTGGTTTGTTTCCTTTTCTTCTTCTTGTGGTATACAATCACCTTCCTAGCAATTCCTCTCATTTTTCAAGTCTTCAATGTCTCCAAAAATGGCCTACAATGGTCTCCGGTCTTCATGTCTTCCAATCAAGTCTTCGAAAATGTGATCTTCAATAGCCTCCGGTCTTCATTGCCTCTGTGTTCTTCCCTTGTCATGCAAAATCCACTTAGAAGAGGTAAAAGAGAATTAAGATGCTCTTACCCCTCCTAAGATAATTTTAAGGTAAAACACAAGCTCTCGATAATAAAAGAGTACAAAAGTGACCTAAAATTGTACTAAATTATGCACATAAAATGGACACATCAAGCCTCCCCACATTTAAACCTTACTCGCCCTCGAGTAATGAAAGATCAAAGCATACGAAGGAAATGACGTATCCACATCCTAACTATTATTCTCCCAAATCAATACCTCACAAAACTCTCAATATCACACATCTCAATGTTAAGGTCAAATGAGAAGTTTCCCACAACCCCTATTCCTAAACCTACCCAAAATATATCAACCCATCAATTCATTGATATCCCTAAAACATCTCTAGATCCCTAATTGATAATCTCAAATCCAATTATAAAGGGTGAAGCTAAAGGTATGTATAAGATTCAAAACACATGCTCCACTTTATATCAATATATCAACCTAAAAACGAAGCATATTAATGATCAAGCATTTCATAACTTACTTCGTCTTCTCCCGCTAAATTTTCCATTCCCAAAAGGTCCTCAAAATGTCAAGCTAGCCGATCCATCCGTGTGGTCACCGCAACCTTATGGCTCCAACGCCGGCAAATGAGTAAACACTTAACATTTTTCAATTTCTCCCATTTTCTCTCATTTTTCCTAGGAGCCCTTTTGGGTTTTCATCCTAGCCACATATCATGTTTCTTTGGCTCACATCTCACATTTTCCGCACATTTAGCTTCTCATTTTTGCCTAGGTCGCCCTTTCAGGTTTTCGACCTATCCGGGCCCCCAATGTTGCCTAAGTTGCCCTCTCTGGTTTTCAACTTAGCGGGATTCTTTTTTTAAAAATATTTGTAAAAATTTTTTCCAGCATTTTCACGTGTCTCCAATCCAAAAAGTAGCAAATTTCTTTCCAAATGTTAATACTAAGAAAAGTATTAAAACCAATATTATCCAAGTACATCAAAAGAAAAAAAAACATCCCAAAACAAAAGGAAGAAAATATCCAAAACAAAACAAAAGAGTTATGCAAAAGTGTCTCCAAACCCAATCACCTCAAAGTAGTAGATACCCCTCCCCATACTTAGAACACTACATTGCCCTCAATGTAGACAATGGGGCAAAAATGTACAAAGCAAAGTATGGAAAGGGTAAAGATGTGGTGCTCACAAAATCAATGCTGTGATGAAGAAGGGTCACCGCCAAAGTAGCACTGTTGATACTGTGCCAGCCACTTTGTGCTCCTCTGCCTCCCCGCTCTCCGCCTCTCCACTCCTGGATCAGGGCCTATAACACCGCCTGACTGGGACTGCAACTCATGGATGTGAGCTGACAAGTGGTCAATCTCCTCGTCCATATCAATCAAGGTCTGAGAGACAAATACATTGTACTCCAATATCATGCTATTATGTCGGTGGAATCCATCATGCATAGTCTGCATCATCCGCTCGTAGAAGTCCGGTGGAGGCTGGGAATAGTGAGGTGGAACATCGTCCTCCCGCATGGGCTCTATCTCTGGTGGAGGCTGCGGGGAGTGTTACTGCTGCTGTCGCTCAGAGGGAGGTAGAGTGCTATCATCACGCTGGACAGGAGCTGGGCCATGGTTGCAGAGCTCGTGCTGGAATTCATCTCTACATGAGGAGTCTGGTGAAATTGCCAAATCTCCCAGAGGTGTGTCAAATTCCAGCTTCGCCTTGCTCTGCTGAGGAAGTGCCATGAAAGTGACCTTCCTCGCACCATACAACCAATGGAAGAGTCCTGTGGTCATGTGGCACTGAGCATCTCAAATCGAACTAGCCTCTCAATGGTGATAAGATAAGATGTGTGCCTCCCTAAGCATGGAAAGTCAGTAGGAAGAACCAATCCTAAGTACTCTGCTAAAAGGCCTATCATGCCTCCAACCATAATCTTCCCCTTGGGTTTTCCTGCCATCTCAACGATTCTCTTCTTCCAAAATTCTGCCCACAGCCCATATCCTGGCCTCTCACTCGTTAAGTGCCACAGAAAGTGAATGTCATTGTCTGGCATATTCATCGGCTCCGCGGAGCAAAGTACTGTGCTAGCCAAGAGTCGGTGCACATAACGGAGTGCAGGGTGGATAATGGCGCTACTCTTATCTTGGGAGTTCTTCGGCCTCATATTGATGACATTCCAAAAATACATGTCATTCTCAATTGATCGCTCCTGGGCCTGTGGGTCCAGCCTGGTTAGTATCTCGGCGGTGTCAAATCTAAAGGCCTCCTCAATTTGGGAGACGGTCAATTGCCTAGATATATCATCTAAGTGAAATGCAATGTACCTCTCGCAGGGTTGATCACCCCTCGTACTGCTCATACGGATGGTGGACAAGAACTCCAGTGTGCACCTCCGGTAAGAGGGCGCGCTCCTACTCATAAACCCTTCCATTGCCCCTTTTGTGAGGAGACATCTCACAGGCTGAGTGAGGTCGAGTGCATCTAATGTGGGAACATCAACAAAGCTTGTCCCCTTGAGTTGGCACTTCTCCAGGGCCTCCCACCTTTCCGCATAGGACCCGGTGATCTGGGTCAAACCCATGTACCTATCCGTAGGGGGAGATACATGGCTTGATTCTGGAGCCTGTGGATGAGATGGAGGTGGAGCGGCGGTGCGCCCGCCTCGTGGGGGAGCCCTAGGTCTCTTCATGGGGCCATATCTAGCAATCACAGAAAACAAGTCAAACACACAGGAATATGTGTATATGTAATATTACAAATTCATAGTCAATTTTAAACTAGTTCATCATCACAGTCCGAACCAAAATCAAGTCCACTAGTTCAAGTTCTAAACACAATTGCATATACATTCCATACTATGTCCAACAAGCCCATATTCTCAAATCCATGAAGTTCTCACATAGTTGAAATCAATATGCTATATCTCAAAACCACAGTAGTACTCAACTAGCTTAGCCACCAATAGTATATTCACAATGTCAACATTCACGTCCCATGGCTAAACTACCCTAAGAAAAATAACATTGCAAAGCATAACAACATTTTATCCAAATAACAACCATGTTGAATCAAGGCCCAACATGCCTCCTATCTAGCATAAGTCACAATCTGTTCTCAGCCACAGCAACACAAATGCATACAATCCCAACTCAAACAAGCACAATACAATCCAAATCGCAACCACAAAATATGCACACCATACCCATCAAATTAAATTACAGGCACAATTTATTCACCAAAATCAACCACTATCCAACAATTCAATTTCCTAAGGCATCACACATAATCTGCACAATATCCATAAAAAATAATAATTTGAGTAGACATTCGTCATCACAATTCAAGCTCAATAAAGTGAAGAAATGCACCACCAAGATACATAGGAAGAAGAAAAGAGGAATCCCACAATCGATTCGGAATTGAATTGCTCAAAGTGACAAAACCCACAAATTCTAGGGTTTGTGTTCTTCAATGATTTTTTTTGTTTTTGATCTGTGGGTGGAGGTTAGGAAGAAATGATGGGGTATGGAGTGGTGGTTGTGAGTGGTGTAGCAGCGGCAGTGGTGGCGAGCAGCAGCGGCGAGCGGTGGTGGCGAGCGGCGGTGCTTGTGAAGAAGATGGAAGAGTTGCGGGAGAAGATGAAAGATTGTGGATATGTTTGTGGCAAAATGGGTTTAGCCCGTCATATAAAGCAGTTTGTACGGTCATCGCAACTTGCGCATGGTCGTCGTGACTCGCGACAGGTGGTCTCAAGGGGCATCAATTCAAGCTAGCCTCGTGGGTTAAAGATCACACCTTGAGAGCTCGAGGCTTCGAGGTCTCAAGGGGCTAGTGGCTTCGAGGATGAAAGAGCACACCTTGAGGGCTTGAGGCTTCGAGGTCTTGAGAGGCTAGTCTCGAAAGGTTGATGGATTTCAGGTTTGGCTCGAGGGTTCAGTGCTTCGAGGTCTTGAAGGGGTGGTGATGTCTCAAAGGGATCGGCTCGAGTCGAGGGTTTTGGGTTTCAAGGTCTCAAGGGGGTACACTTCGAGGGCTCACAACGAGGCCCTCACGAGGCCATCACGGCTCTCAAAAAGTGGAGGTCGAGACCTCCATTTCAACATAAGATTTCTAAGCCAGTCGCGACTCGCGACGATGTGGTCGCGACTCGCGACGAGGCCTCGCAAGGTCATCGCGACTCGCAAAAAGTGGCTCGTGACGATGTGGTCGCAACTCACGAGGTCATCGCAACTCATGGAAAGTGGCATCCGAGGGCTGAAATTTCACCCAAACTTACTGAGCCTGTCGCGATGATGTGGTTGCGACTCGCGATGAGGCCTCACGAGGTCATCGCGCCTCGTGGAAAGTGGCATCCGAGGGAAAAATTTCTCCCAAAATTACTGAGCCCGTCGCGACTTGCGATGATGTGGTCACGACTCACGATGGGCTACTAACCTAGTACTTAGAAAAAAAATTCCCGATTCCTTCTCTTGTCCAAGCCTTTCCTTCTTGACTCCAAGCATTTCTCCCTTCAAAAGTCCAATGCATTGGCATCAGTATTGCTACAAAATCATGGAGAAAACAACCCGTTAAAAACATAAAGAAAAACAATGAAGCTTAATGATAAAATTCTAAACCCAGCAACATCAACAGAGAGTCATGAATGACGATCCGGATGATCAAAACCAAGTTTATTTAACATCGTCGGCACGACTTACTTCCCTTTTCTTGGATTTTACTCACAAATCGGATCGAGTAGATCAACTTCCTCTCCTTTTTCCGGCACAAAATTCTCGTGGTAAGGTTTCAAACGTTGTCCATTAACCTTGAAAGTATTGGACTTAGCTCGATCTAGAATCTCTACCGGACCATGCGGGAATACCTTAACCACCTCAAAAGGACCGATCCATCAGGACCTCAACTTACCTGGAAATAGGCGAAGGCAAGATTGGAATAGGAAAACCTTTAGACCACCGTCAAAGTCCTTCCTGATGATCATCTTGTCGTGCCACACCTTTGTCTTCTCTTTATAGATTTCGGCGTTCTCATAGGACTCCCTCCGGATCTCATCCAGTTCATCCAATTGTAACTTCCTATGCAAGCCGGCCTCATCTACATCTAGATTGAATTCTTTGACCACCCAGCAAGCCTTATATTGAATTTCCACCGGTAGATGACAGGGCTTACCAAACACTAACTGGTATGGTGACATACCGATTGGTGTCTTGTAAGACATCCTATACACCCACAAGGCATCATTCAATCGAGAACTCCAATCCTTTCGGTTAGAGTTAACCATTTTTTGAAGGATATACTTGATTTCCCGATTGGAAACTTTGGCTTGCTCGTTAGTTTGCGGGTGATAGGTGGTGGATGTCTTGTAAGTGACGTCATACTTCTTCAAGAGTGCCGCTATGATCCGATTGCAAAATGGGTGCCACAGTCACTAATCAAGGCTTGGGGTACCCCAAACCTAGAAAAGATGTTATCTTTTAGGAATTCTGCAACCACTTTAGAATCATCAGTCCTAGTGGGTTTTGCTTCAACCCACTTCGATACATAATCAACAACAAGAAGAATATATGTAAAGCCATAAGAACTGGGGAAAGGTCCCATAAAGTCAATACCCCAAACATCAAATATTTCACAATATAGAATAGGCCTTTAGGGCATTTCATTCCTAGTGGAGATATTTCCTACTCTCTGGCATTCATCACAAGATTTGCAAAAGGTGTATGCATGTTTATTCAATGTAGGCCAATAAAACCCACTTTCTAAAACTTTCCTAATGGTTCTCCTTGCTTTAAAATGACCGCCACATACATGAGAATGACAAAATTTAAGAATTGAATGTACTTCATTATCAGGGATACATCTCCTAACAACTTGATCAGCACAATGTCTCCAAAAAAATGGATCATCCCACACATAATACTTAGCATCACTATTTAATTTATCCTTTTGGGCCTTAGAAAAATGAGGAGGGAATTTTCTGGCGACAAGAAAATTTATAATGTCGGCATACCACGGTTGGAGATCCCTAATGGTGAACAATTGTTCATCAGGGAATTCCTTCCCGTAGTTGCTCCTTCATTGTGGGGTTTACCTCAATGTCTTCGCATGGAGTCAACCGGCTCAAATGATCGGCCACAAGGTTTTCCGCACCCTTCTTGTCTCGCACCTCCAACTCAAATTCGCTCAAAAGTATGATCCACCTAATCAATCTTGGCTTGACCTCTTTCTTCGTCATTAAATGACGAAGCGATGTATGGTCAGTGTACACAATAACTTTTGTACCAAGCAAGTAAGATCGAAATTTTTCCAAAGAAAATACCACTGCTAGTAACTCCTTTTCGGTGGTGGAATAGTTTCGTTGGGCTTCATTTAGAGACATGGATGCATTGTAGATGGCGTGAGGTGCTCTCCCCACCCTTTGACCAAGCACCTCTCCAACGGCGCAATCACTCGCATTATGCATAATCTCAAAAGGCATCGACCAATCCGGGGTTGTATAAAAGGGGCCAAAACTTACCTTCATTTCAATGTATCGAAGGCCCCTTTACAACCCCTCATCCATCACAAATTCCACCTATTTCTTCAACAACTTGCATAAAGGGGATGCTATATTCGAGAAGTCCTTGATGAATCGGCGATAGAATCCTGCATGGCCAAGAAAAGAGTGCACTTTGCGCACATTAGTAGGATAAGGCAAAGTTTGAATTGTGTCTATCTTTGCCTTGTCAACATCAATACCCATAGAGGAGACAACATGGCCTAAGACAATGCCTTGCTTCACCATAAAATGACATTTCTCATAATTTAACACAAGATTAGTATCAATGCAACGTTTAAGAACTTGTGCCAAATTTGCTAAACAATTGTCAAAAGAGTTACCATGAATGGTGAAATCATCCATGAATACCTCGATAAAATTTTCAACAAATTCTGAGAAAATGCCTACCATACACCTTTGGAAAGTTATGGGGGTGTTACATAACCCGAAAGGCATGCGTCGGTAAGCAAACGTACCAAAGGGGCACATGAAGGTGGTCTTTTCTTGGTCTTCTAGGGCGATAGTCACTTAAAAGTACCCCGAGTACCCATCCAAAAAGCAATAGAAGGGGTGACTTGCTAACCTCTCAAGCATTTGATCAATGAATGGCAACGGGAAGAGATCCTTCCGGGTTTCTGCATTTAACCTCCTGTAGTCAATGCAAACGCGCCACCCATTTTGAAGTCGGGTGGGCACCATTTCACCCTTCTCATTTTCAACCACCATCACCCCACACTTCTTGGGTACCACCTGAGTTGGACTCACCCACTTGTTATCCGAGATTGGATAGATCATGCCCTCTTGGAGTAACTTGAGGATTTCCGCCTTCACCACATCCATCATAGGTGGGTTCAAACGGCGTTGGGGTTGCCGAACGTTTTTCACATCTTCTTCCAACAAGATGCTATGCATACAAGTGGATAGACTTATGCCTTTGATATCGGCAATAGTCCATCCAATTGCTTCCTTGTTTTCCCATAACACGACCATCAACTTCTCTTCTTGCTCTTTGGTGAGCTTGCTTGAAATGATAACCGGAAGCGTCTCCCCTTCCCTAAGAAAAGCGTACTTGAGGTCACTTGGAAAAGGTTTGAGTTCAATCACCGGCGCTTTCACAAGTGACGGGAGGAATTCTGGTTCTTCGGGCTCCTCTAAGAGTAGAGGAGGAGGTTTTGAGAGACTTGGTTTCAATTCTTCAAGCAAGTTCAAATCCTCACAACTTTCCTTCAAGTTAGTGCTCATAGAGTATACATTGTGGGCATCATTACTATCACATTGCAAAGCAACTAATAAATAATCATCACCACTTAGTTCAAAAACATCTGGCATAACTTCTTCAACAACATCTAGGGCATGGAAAACATGTTCTTCACTAGGATACTTCATAGAGTTATTTATATTAAACTCTACTTTTATTCCATCAAATTCCATGGTGAGGGTACCTTTATTCACATCAATCATTGTCCTAGAGGTTTTCAAAAATGGCCTCCCCAACAAAATCGGGGTGGCATGTTTATCATGCTTCATGTCAAGGACATAAAAATCGACGGGGAAAACTAAGGAATCCACCTTAACTAACACATCCTCGACAATACCTTTAGGGTATGCACTAGAACGATCGGCCAATTGGATCACCACCCCAGTTTTGTGCAATGTTCCCAAGTTGAGGTTTTCATATAAGGAATAAGGAATTACATTTATTGATGAACCAAATTAAGCATAGCTTTTTCAAAATGTGTATTTCCTATTATGCAAGAGATTGTGAACATGCCGGGATCGCTACATTTAGGGGTAGCTCTTTTTTGACACAAGGCGGAAACATGCTCACTTTTTCCATTTTCAACTTATTTTGGGCCCTTTGTTTCCTATTCACAACACATAATTCCTTGAGAAATTTAGCATATCTAGGAATTTGTTCAATGGCTTTCAAGAGTGAGATATTTACCTCACATCTACGAAAGACTTCGTAGATGTCCTTGATGTCTTCCTTCCTCCTTTTGTCTTTCAAGGCTTCCGGGAATGGAGGTTCCGGTACATATGGAAGGGTCTCCACCATATTTTCTCTTTTGTGAGGAGGAGATGAGGGTTCCGGGATGGAGGTTGACTTTGGTCTTGGTGCCAATATCCCCACCTCGATTTCTTCTTCCTTGCCCTTTTTGGCTAATTCTTCGGCCTTTCTCCTCGTGAGCTTCTTCCTTCTCAACCCCTTTTCCAAACACCCCAATCCTCTTAGGCTCCTATTCAACAATTTCATTATCCGGTGAAGTGCCAACCTCTCTACCACTTCTCAAAGCGATAACACTTGCATTTGTCAAGGGTTGATCTCCGGTTGGAAGGTAGCTTACCCTTTTCCCAGGCTTCCATCCGGTTCACCACTTGAGCTATTTGGCTCACTTGGTTTTCCAGGTTCTTGATGCTTGCTTTGGATTCATCTTGGAATTTCTCACTTTTCTCCGCACACATGCCTAACCGGTAAATGGCTTGCATCACCTCATCCTTTGTTAGCCCCGAGCTCTTCCCTTGGTCTCGGGGTTTGTTTTGAAGCCTTTGGAATTGTTGTTGAGGTGGCATATATTGTTGTTGAGGAGGCCGATATGGTTGAGGGTTTTGGCTTCCTTGAGGGTTTCCATACCGGAGGTTCGGGTTATCACGATTTCCTAAATTATATCCCCGATTTTGGTACCCTTGATAACCTTGGTAGCCTTGGATACCTTGGTAACCTTGCCCACCTTGATATCCTTGGTAGCCTTGCCCACCTTGATATCCTTGGTTGCCTTGGTAGCCTTGATAGCCCATGACACTTACCTCTTTAACATAATCCTCTTGCAAAGTGGGGCAAGTGTCCGTAGGATGCGCCAAGTAACAAATTTCACATGATTTAACATGTGGCGCATTTCCTCCGGGCTTTGTCATCAAATATTTCACCATGGATGCAAGGGCTAAGACTTGATCCTCGAGCTTTCCACTATTTGAAGAGTCACCTGCGGGCATTGGATTTCTCCTCAAATCGGCCCTTGAGCTAAAGTTTCTCGATTCTTCCGCTAGCTCTTCATATAATTGCATGGCCTCGGAGGATGTCTTGTTTATAAGGGTGCCACCAGAAGAACTTCTCACCAATCTTTGATCTTCATCAAGAAGACCATTGTAGAAGTAATAAACCAAAATCCCCCTCCGAATAACCGTGATAAGGGCAACTTGTAAGAAGCTTCTTGAACCTCTCCCAATAATTAAAGAGAGATTCTTCATGCCATTGGAGGATGTTGCTTATGTCATTCTTCAAGGTGGCGGATCTAGAGGCCAGAAAGTATTGGGCTAGAAACTTTGTTTTCATATGAAACCAACTCTTAATGCTCTTGGGTGGTAGGTAGTGGAGCCAATCTCTTGCACCATTCCTCAGTATGAATGACAATGCCTTCAACTTATAGAAATCTTCATCCACTCCATAGGGGACCGTACCACCGCACAATAAGTGAAACTCGGTGAGGTGTTTGTTAGCATTATCCCCTTGCCTACCAAGGAAGACGAGTAGCATGTTGATGAACCCAGTCTTTAGCTCAAAATGCCCGTTTGGTCTAACCACGGAATACTCGATACACATCAGTTGTTGATCGAGGTTGGAAGCCATGATGTCTCTCAACAAAGGTTGCCCTAAAGGGATCTCTCTTTGATGGAGAGGAGGATGGTGACGCTCCCCTCTCATATGCTAATCTTCGTGCTGGATTCGATGTTGTATTGATGAAGATGTATCCGCAAATTGGTCACTAAGAGGGGTGTTATTCACACTTTCCAAAGAAAGCCTCCTAGCCCGTCTCAAATTCAACTCCAACTCGGGGTCGTAGTGTAGGGGTTCTTGTTAAGAGGATCATGTGCAAACCATACACCAAGACCTTGAACAATACGTCTCTAAGCCAAGTGAAAATGGAAAATCAACTAAGAAATCAAAATAAAAAACAAACTAACAAATATTCACAAATAGCTTATAATCACACATAATATGCCCAAACACTTAAAAATAAATGTCTTTTCCCCGGCAGCGGCACCAAATTTGGGAGGTCATCGCCGTACCTCTCAAAGTTAATACTTTTAAGCCATGTTGCTTCCTATCTACAATTAAGTAGATAATGGCAAGTTGGGGTCGTCCACGAGAAGAGGGATCTTTTCAAGTGTTTAAATATATATAGGAGAAGACATACTAAACATGTACATATATAGATATATACATACACACATATATATAAGCATGTAAACACGGGGGGTTTTGGTTGGTTTGTTCTTAAGTTATCAAATTGAAATACAACAACTAGCAAAGCAAGAGAACGATGCTAATCATGCAATACAACTAAAGATAATATGAAAATAACAATTGACGGAACCTTGGGCGCAATAGACTTCCACTTCCAAACCTCTTATCCATCATTGAATATGCAACCTATTTACTACTTTCACTACTTGTTGTGAAGGCTAAACTTCTATCTTTCTTAGGTAGTAGTTTGCAAGAGTGAATTTGACATCTCTTGTCAAACCTCACCAATGACTCCCGTAGTCGAAACACGACTCAAGGTATCCTATTGATGGCATTTAGCACGAAGAATCAACAAGATTGGAAACACTTATAAACACTACACTGTGTCTAAGCATTTTACCGATTTATGCATTTACACAATATTAGTCAAGAACAATCGACATTCATAGACTTGTCTCATTTGCTACAAGCAACAAACATGACAAAGAGTTCAACATTATCATATTCACCTAGCAATTATCAATGCATCAACACAATCAAAAGCTCTAAATCATACTCTTGGATTCCTATCAAGAAAGGGGGAAAATCAACTCATTTCCCCAAACCCTAACAAGCATATCATACAAGTACTTTATATACTCAAGCTTTCATAACATTAATGACATTAACAATCACATTCAATGCTACATAAATGCATAATAGTAAGAGTATTAAATAGGCTACAAATTGTTCTTAAGACATGGGCTTGGAAGCCTTAGTCAATTGCTCCCAAGAGATAGATTAGCTACAAGAGTTTATGCTAATCAATGCAAAACAACTAATCATAAAACAAGAGAATTCAAAGAGGGAAATGGAAATAAAAGGGTTCTGAACAGTACCAAAAAACGCAGATGATAAAGTGTATGAATGAGAGGAAAGAGAGTGCTATTTATAGTACAAAGAGGATAAGATGTAATTCTGGCCGTCGTGAGTCGCGATGGGTGCCAGAATTTTGCTTTGTTTCCTTTTCTTCTTCTTGTGGTATACAATCACCTTCCTAGCAATTCCTCTTATTTTTTAAGTCTTCAATGTCTCCAAAAAATGGTCTTCAATGGCCTCCAGTCTTCATGTCTTCGAAGCAAGTCTTCGAAAATGTGATCTTCAATGGCCTCTGGTCTTCATTGCCTCCGTGTTCTTCCATTGTCACGCAAAATCCACTTAGAAGAGGTAAAATAGTGTAAAGATGCTCTTACCCATCCTAAGATAATTTTAAGGTAAAACACAATCTCTCGATAATAAAAGAGCATAAAAGTGACCAAAAATAGTACTAAATTATGCACATAAAATGGACACATCAACTTGCCTTTGTTCTGATCTCATTAAGGCGATTAATGGTTTGCTCTTGGTTAGTTTCATTGGGCTGGTGTCCTTGTTCTGTCATTTCCATGTGTTGGGATTCCTTGTTGCCATGGTATTTCTCCATTACTATGGTCACTCCCCCCTTCTTTTGTATACTTATACGTCGTTGTTCTCTTCAGGCTATTTCTCGTGTCCTTTTATATGTCTGGAACCCTAAAGTGGTTTCTAACTATCCTCGAGGTCGATCAAAACCTAGAAAGAAAATAAAAAAATAGAAACCCACCGACGGCACTAGGGATGATAATAGTTCTAGACCTGTTAGGTTGGGTATAGGTCCGAAAATTTTGGATCCATCGGGTCTAGGTATGGGTCTATATTTTTAAAAATAGATCTTGGTCCGGGTCTAAAATATTAAGACTCAGACCCGACCTGAACCCGACCCATATTACCCTAACTATATATATTTTTTATCCTAATTTCTAAATTACTTTCACCTCTTCGTATTTTTATTTTTAATTAAATAAATAATATGTATTGTATACATTTTTTCTTAAGTAATTCATGTCAATGTTGGACTTGAATTATTTGTATTTAAGACAATACATATTTTATTTAGTGAAGAAAAAATATTAGAAAGTTAGACCCATTTAGGGCCCGTATTAGACCCAAGACCCGTTTAGACCCATTGGGTTTGGGTATTGGTCTAAAATGTTTAGACCCTACGGGTCCGGGTTGGTTTTGGGTCTAACTAATTTTTTTAGGGTCGAGTCTGGGTCTTATTAGACCCGACCGAGACCCTACCCATGATCATCCCTATACGAGACCATTACTGCTAGAATTATTCCAGATGGAGATAAACCACAATGCCAGTCGACATACTCCACTCGTCAAGTGCCTGCAAGAAACCCCCCGGGGAAAAACTTCGATGCCCAAGTCAGACTAAGGAAAATATATGTTTTCGTGTGTGTTTAGAGACTAACCTTTTCAGTTTGTGCTTCATTTCTATTCTTATAGGTCTCTTGATTATATCATCATGGTCTGCGTTATCTGTAGGTCTTATGCTATATCTTTGAGAGGTCAACGACGTACCTCTCAAAGTTGCTAATTCTAAGCCCTGAATGCTTCCTAACTACAACTAAGTAGATAGTGGCAAACCGTGGTCTTCCACAAAGAAGAGGGATTTTACTAAGGGTTCATGCATATAAGGGTAAATATAAGCCTAGATATAAATATGCATACATATATAAAAGCAACTAAATTGGGGGGGGATTGGTTTTTCTAAGTTATGAATTTAAAGACAAGACAAATAGCAAAGTAAGATAAATCTACTAAACATGCAACAAGCTACTCGAATAAGGATGAAACACAAATTACGGGACCTTGGGCGCAATGGATTTCCACTTCCAAGCCTCTTATCTATCCTTGAACTTATAACCTATTCACTACTTTCACTACTTGTTGTGAAGATAAATCTTCCATCCTTCTTAGATAGTAGTTTGCAAGAGTGAATTAGACATCTCTTGTCAAACCTCACAAGTGACTCCTTTAGTCGAGAAATGACTAAAAGTATTCCATTAATGACATTGAGTATGAAGAATCAACAAGTTTGATAACACTTATAAACAATACACCGTGTATAAGCATTGAACCAGTTCATGCTTTTACACAAGATTAGTCAAGAACGTTCAGCGTTCATAGACCTCTCATATTTGCTACATCAAACAAACATGACAAAGAGTTCAACATCATCACATTAATCTAGCAATTATCAACTCATCAACATTATTAGAAGTTCTAACTCATGCTCTTGGATTTCATGTTAAAAGAGGAAAAACTTAACTACTTTCTCCCAACCCTAACAAGCAATCATACAAGCAATTCATATGCTCAAACTTTCAACACCATTAATGATATCAACAACCAGAATTCAAAGCTTCATAAATGCACAATAGCTAAGCATTAAATAGGTTATAAATGGTTCTCGAGACATGTGCTTGGAAACCTTAATCAATTGCTCCCAAAACAAAGTTTAGCTAATACAAATCATAATAACATTCATACACAAATTTATAGAGAAATAAAGAGAGAAAATATGAAAAGATGAAGAACCTAGGGTTTGGAATGGAGGATTTTTGGCCAAGAGAAAGGTTATAAGTGAGGATAAGATAAGAGATATTTATAGTACAAGATTTGGTAAAAAATAAGTCAAAAGGGTAGCACGGTGCTGAGTCACTTGGTTGAGAGTCCACTGCACAGGCACGCGCATGAACGTGCAAATTGGTCATGAGCGCTATCTTCGTGTCTTGTCTCGAGCGCACGGACGTGTGGTTGCTTGCGCTGGTCGCGCGAAATGACGCTTAGAATATGCGCCACGAGTTCTTCTCTCGCGTGCGGGCATGCGGTTAAGGGCGCTGGCTGTGCGCCCGGTCTTCTTCACCCGGCCGGTCGATCTTTGCGTCGGTCGACCGATCTTCGTTCTTCAACTCCAAACTTTTCTTCTACCACATTTTGGCTCGTGACCTTCAATTTTCTACCATCCTTGCGAATGACCTTCACTTAACCAATCTGAAGTGCTTACAAGCAATCTAAAAATTAAGCTTGAAAAAAAGAATCTAGACGCTCGTAAGGACAAAAAATCCATTAAACTATAAATAGGTTACATAATGAAGGATTTAGATATGAAAACTAAAAATGGTCATTTAAACCCCTTGTGATGTAAACCTACCTAAATCTAGCAATCTTCCAACAAAAAGATGGCAAAAGAAATGTTAAAATGCTTTGGAAAATACATGCATTTGACGTCTTATCAAATCTTGGACTTAGTGGGGCATATTGTGATGGTGGTGCTTCTGCGCTTTTTATCGAAGGTGATTGCTTGCGAGCGAACTTGATTAGGTTTGCTTTCTTGCTCGAAGTGAACTTGTTGTAGCGGACTAGTATTGTGCGGACTAGGTATGTACCATAATAATTTGGGGAGAAACAACGAAGAAATTCAAGGAACCAAAAAAATCCCTCAAACATTATGATAGTATGAGACTTCATGGATGATTTACTGCAACTCTATTGCTGATGAAAGAAGGTAAAGTTTCTTTTTCCTTCCCTATTCAATGCATGGAAACTTTTGGTTTTTGACTAAGAAGTTAGTTGATCTATATACAAAAAATAAAAAATAAAGATGGTTTCTTCTATGAGAATTTAGAGAATCCAACCCTTTGTATTAAACATTAGATAATCCTTAACTTTTAGGTTTCAAAGGATCCTATTCCATCAAATCTTGGAATTGTATCTATTTTTCATGGAAGTACTATACATAAAATCTTATAAATATAGAACTTCCATGGCAATAAGGATACACTAAATTAGCATTGGTCATTAGGTGTAAGAAGCTAATACAACTAAGAAAAAAACACATTTGTAGAAAGCAAAAACAAAAGTCAATTTTCAAGTAAGGTGAGTGGCGTACCGCACAGTGATAATACACCGTCCCTATTATCCATTGTTATAAACATCCATCGTCATCCGCAGTAAATGACCCTCCTTCATGTGTGAAACTCCAAAATTTAATAATTCGAACTCTATCCCTATTCATTCAATTTATCCCTACTCCAAATCAAAGTTTCAAATATAGCCCTTCACTTACTGTATCACAGTAAATCAGTCCTTTGCGGCATTGAGATGTTCACCTTAACTATTCCCCAAGGTAGATAGAATAGATTACACATTTTGGTATACAAAAAAGGGTAATATGCAGATATAACCCTATATGTTGAGGAAAGTGCAAATATAACCCTCAATTGTTTTTTAATGCAAATATAACCATATCTATTGCACATAAGTGCAAATATAACCCTGAAGCCATTATTCCGGCATTGGCTGGCCATTTCTGGCCACTGACTGACCAGAAATGACCAAATTGCCCTTATACAAAATTAAAAAGACAAAATTGCCCCCAATCACTACCATCAGCAACCACCTGGCTCACCACTACCAGCCACTACCGGAGCTCATTTGCCTCCCCTGCCATCACCTCACCTTCACCCCACCACCACCACCAACCATTCCCACCACCAGCAACCACCATCAGCTAGCAATGCCGCCACTACCTTCTCACCACCACCAGCCACTACTGGAGCTCCTCTGCCTCCCCTGCCATCACCACACCTTCACCCTGCCACCACCACCAACCATTCCCACCACCACCACCAATCCCTCCAGCCATCACATCACCACTTCTCACCACCCATCAGACCTACCAGAACTCTTCTGCCTCACCACCACCAGCAACCACCAGCAGCTAGCACTGCCGGCACCACCTGGCTCACCACTACCAGCAACTACCAGAGCTCCTCTGCCTCCCCTACAATCACCTCACCTTCACCCCGCCACCACCACTAACCGTTCCCACCACCACCACCAATCCCTCTAGCCATCACCACCTCTCGCCACCCATCAGACCTACCACCACGCCACATCAGACCCCCCCGCCACTTATCAGACTCGCCACCACACCACATAAAGGCACAAACCCAGAAAAGAAAAATAGGACGAAATCAAAGCTTCAAACATACCTCTGATGAACATACCTCGGACGAAATCAGACCTTGGACTAAGCAGAATGAACAACACCACCTCGATCACCACGGGCCCCCAATTCGCCGTATTCGTCATCTTCTTCTGCTTCAGATTTTACAATTTTGGAAACCTAATTTGATAAATTGGGGGAAATCGAGGGTGAGTGGGAAGAAGAACAAAAGGGATAGTTGAGCGGAAGAAAGAGTGGAGCAGTGGCGGGAGTGGAGCATCGACAGGAGTGGAAGAAGAATGGAGCAGCGGCAGAGTGAGTGGAAGAAGAGAATAGTGGCAGAGTTGGTAAGAGACGAAGGGCAATATGGTTATTACATCATTTGAAAATTTTAAAATTTTAAAACATATACCGACCAGGGTAAAGCATCAAATTGCCGGAAAAAGTTATATTTGCACTTTCAAATTGCCGGAATAGATAAGGTTATATTTGCACTTTCAATTAGCGCATGGTTATATCTGCACTTTCATCAATTATATAGGGTTATATCTGCACTTTTCTCTATTTTTTTTTTTTGTGAAGGATGCTACTACTTCGGACGCAGTAACAACCTTTAATTGACTTTTTTCTTTGACTGGTTTAGAGAGCCAATAGAAATCTCCATCAATGGTGGTTTCATTACATTTTCTTTTAAATTATATAGACCACCTCATCTCCACAGAGCAATTGAAAAAAAGAAAAGAAAAAGAATTCTGAGTTTTGAGTGATTAAATTCACGGAGTCCGCCTCCCTCTGTCTTCTCACCTAATAATAAATTGATTTACTCAAAATATAAATTTGTTTTGTGATATTTATATAAAAAAGAAAATCGGATCTGGGACTCGTCGGAAGTCATCGGCGCTTAAACCCGAACACTGTGGTCTCGACTTGTCTTCTCTGTTTTGAAAACCCTTAAAAAGCCGCCGGCGATTTCTTCCGCTCCTAACCCTCCCAAAGCTTCCATTTTTCCCCTCCGTAGATCTCTTTCAATCCCTTCCTTTATTGTATCTACGAATTGGTAGCCGACATTGACTGCCTTCCTCCGTAATTTATCTCGACTAAAACTTGTGGCGGATTTTGCAGAGAAGCGCTTATAATTTTTGGTGGAAGTTTGTTGGTTTTTGCTTGTCTTCACGCGCCGAAGATCAATAACTCTGGCCGGTATGTTTCGCTGTTTTCAAATTTTTTTTTTAAATACAAGACGCTTTTATTTTCTCTAGTTTATGTATGCATGCATATATGTGTTAATATGTGCAGTTGTTTTCAGTTCCACTTCACTCATGTTTTTTGTTGTAAAATATTACGTGAAGTTATAGGCTTGTTTGTTTGAGCCGGTAGGTTGCTACTGTTGCATGCTGTTCTTAAATTTGGTTGCAAACTGTAGGTTTTACCTTATAGTTGTAGTGGAGGCTTTCCCTCCAATATTACGGTGAAATTCGTCAAACCCTAAGGGAACCTTTAGTTTTTTTTTGGTTAATCAAAGGGGGACCAAAAATGTGGTCGCTACCAGGCTTTGCCCCGCACTGTACCGTCTTCTCTAATACAGATACCTACACTTGCATTTTGATCTGTTTGGCGGTACGCAACTCTTCACACTGACCAGGAGTGTTATGTGTCGTATCGCGTGTCCCTCCCTATTGGGGTGCAACCAAGTTACATAGGATAGAGGCCTCTTGTTGAATCGGGATACACTTTCTTAGTGTTTTATTTACCCTGACCAAGATGACACCTTTTTTGCATTACTCCCTTTGTTTTACTCATTCCATAACATGTGTCAAAGCTGTCTTTTGGAGACTTAGATCGAGTTGCTGTATGGATTGGATAGTCATTCACTATTGTTTCATCATCAAAGGATAGTCAACCACATGTACACAAATGATAAATCAGCAATTTGACCATTTAAGTAGGGTACAGATCTTTCAAAGTTCAAACTACAAGGAAGTTTAGAAACAATAAATGAGGGAACATATCTGCCAGTCTTTTTGAGTGTCAAGTTGACTGAACTCAAATTCAATTTTAAAGTCTGTGCTCCAAAAGCACTACTTGCATTCATGATATAATTAAGGGTCATAATTTAGGTATTGTTTATTGACTACCTGCTTGATCGGGTTATCACCTGCTTAGTTCCTGGGTCATGATTTGTATTAAATATATGAATTGTGGATCTTGTTGCTCTTCCATTTTGACTTGGTGTATCTTTGTCTCTCAAGGTTTGACTATGCCATAGGGGTCCGAGGTAGTCATGGCCTCCAAAGGTCCAAGGTCCAAGCTTGACCATGAAACCCGAGCCAAGAGGCAGAAGGTGAGAACTGCAATCTTCTTGTCGTTAAATTTATATATATTGTGCATGAAGTATGGTGGATTACAGCTTGCATCAAGTTTGTTTGCCTGCTTAAGCATATTGTATATAGCTCCTGCTCATCTTAGGTACGCTACTGTTCATGTTAATTGAAACATGTGGTGATACACTAGAACTGCATTGAAAATGTGTCTTGATCGCGAGGATGAGACATGGGATCAGACATGATACATATAGCCAACCATGCACGATGGGCTACAAGTTTAGTTGCTATTTCAGTTTTCTTTTACTATTTAAATGTGGCTATTGGACAAACGTATGAAACCTTTTCCATCTTGTAGTACGAGTCAATAATCTAGTATTCAGTTGAGGAGGTTTCTTCTCCGAGTCTGTGATGTCAATTAGTTAAATCTGTTGAACTAAACTTGTTGACAATGTGAATTGTTTGGCTGGGCTATTGCTGCTCATGATTGTGATTTTTTAGATTTAGCTCTTAAAATAGTTTGTCTGTTGTAAACTGGAACAATGTGGAAACTATACTTGGTGGTTCTGTACATAGAGTGGATTTTAGCAACTTGTAGTTGATTGTGTTTCTCACTAAGGATTTTAATTTTTGAAACACGCTAGACAATGGATTGCCGAGGACTAAATCTTTGTTACACATTGTCTTGAATCAAGGATAGGCAACCTTGAGCAATCCCTTGGGTAAAAATTCGATGTAAGAATCTACCTGGGGTAGGAAATGCGGCAAATTTCCTTTCAAAAAATTCGTTTTTTGAAGGGTTGGTCAAAATATCTTGAGATTTTTAGCATGAGCTGTGACTCAAGCTAACCTGAATTCTATTGTATTATGATGATGATTGTATTGAGTTTTTCCGTTACCTAAAATTCAAGGTTGAGGTTTTCGAACTATAAAGTTAGGTGGTAAGGTGCACATCTGATTAGGGATTTTTATTCAGTTGGCCTGGCTGTTAATGATTGATATATTGTACATGATAGGCACTTGAAACTCCCAAAGAACCCCAGCGTCCTAAAACCCATTGGGATCATGTCCTGGAAGAGATGGTTTGGTTGTCCAAGGTAACTTGGTTTTTGATTGATCTATGCAATTATGCACTCGTTTAGCAAAAGCTCTTACTGAATTTGAGTATATTATAATGTTAATGTTAATGTTAACGTTAACAAACCAATCATTTAGGACTTTGAGTCAGAGAGAAAATGGAAACTTGCTCAGGCCAAAAAGGTTGCAATCAGAGCTAGCAAGGGTATGTTGGATCAAGCCACAAGAGGAGAGAAGAGAGTGAAGGTTTTGCTTTGTCCCTTTGTGACATTATTTCAATGACACTGCTTGTTTAGTGCATTTCTTATCTTTTTCTACCCTTTTTTACTGTAACTTTTGTCTTTCACATAACTAGGAAGAAGAGCACAGGTTGCGAAAAGTTGCTCTCAACATTTCCAAGGATGTGAAGAAATTTTGGTTGAAAATAGAGAAGCTGGTAAAGTTTGCAAGATATTCTTTTATTAGACTTTCCTCTGCCATATTTGCTTGAAGACTGGAATTTTTCTTCTTACTATTCTTCCTTAGGTTCTTTACAAGCACCAGCTGGAAGTTGACGTGACAAAGAAAAAAGCACTTGATAAACAGCTTGAGTTTCTCTTAGGACAAACTGAAAGGTTTCCCTGATCTCCTCGACAATTTATCAAATCATAGGAGTTTTCTTTTTTTACTTTTGTTTTGAACCTGGTTTGTGGATGCTAGAACATTGTTTCATTTTGTATTGCACTAGGTATTCCACAATGTTGGCAGAGAACCTTGTTAGCTCACCAACTCATGTTAAATTATTGAACCCGAGCTCCCCTCAACAATTAAAGAAAGTTGAAGAGAGAGAGGATGGGATTGGGGAGGGAAGAGGTGGACCAAATATTCGTAAGAAGCACTATACTACAGTGCTAGTCATCTGCTTTTTTTTTTGTATCGTTTGTTTGTACTTTGCTGACTTTCCAGACTATTAATTTTTGATAGAATCTCAATTGAATGAACCTGATATGGATGAAGACTATGATATGGACTCTGGGGATGAACCGGTAAGGCCCTTTCCTTTTTCATATATGTTACATGCAATTTAAGCATGTTTTTGGTGTGTTATATATTTATGAGCCATACCCTAATATTTTTGACAGTAATAGCAAGCCCTGCATCTTCATGCATTATTATTTTACATATAGCTTTGCATCCCTTCTACATTTTGGGGACCTGCCTTCTAATACCTCTGTTCTTGATCTTCCTGTATCTATGCGTATGCCATCTTACTATAAACTTGGGGGCGTGCTCTTTAGCATGCTGATGGTAGCTACTTCTATGCTGATGTCTGCCTTTTAATGTGCTCCATTGAGTTCAAGTCCTTCATAGGCGTTTGTGTTTATGGAATGCTGTTTAATTAACGTTTCCTGATTTGAGGTGTATGAGCTATATTTGGAGCCTCTTCTGGCCCATAAGAAAATGACCAAGAAATGCAGGGGCTGGGATCTCTTTGATATACGAGATTTTCACAGTAATAGTAGAGGGTCAGGAGTTTCAATTTGGATTATCTTAGGGTTAACTTAAAATAGGAGCTTCATCCACCCAAAGAATGTATTAAAAGCCTATAACTTACTGAGGGCTGGTTAGTCCACTAATAACTAAAACCTTGGATCCCAAAAATTATAGACCAAAGAGAGATTTGACATTACATATAAGTTGCTATGGTGTCAATGATGGGTGAAATGATAAATATGTAGACTGTTAAGCACTACAAGAATCTGGGTTTTAAAAAGCGCAAAGTGCAGCGAAACGCTAATGGTAAAATTTACCGAAGCGCGCTGAGCGCAAGCGCTCGCTTTTTGGAAAAAACGCTTGCAAAACATGTACTAGGATTATTTCATTAAAGACACAACATAGAACTTAGAATAATAACACAATATCATAAAAGACAAATAAAACTTTCAACACAATACCAAATTAAAAGTTTTAAGGGTGGTAAGAAGAGCTAAACGACTAAGATCGAAGGATTCTTAAATTATTATGAGATCATTTAAGGCTCTAATCTCTAGTCATCGGAAAAATCATCATAATCTTCACTAAAAGTATCCCTATGGACCTCATCTCCATCCCTAAACTCCATGTCATCTTCCATATCATTTCCCATATCCCCCTCGATCTCTTCTTGATGTACTTCATATGTTGCTGTTGCTGTTGCCGTCGGTTTTTGAAAACGGGAGCAGGGAAACTGAGCCGCGGAAGTGAAGACGAGGCTGTAGGAAGTGAAGACAAGGCTACGTCGGTGAAGATGAGAGTAACTGAGCCAATTTTTTTTTGTTTAATTTCCTAACTTATTCCAACTCTAATACTATTCCATTTCAGCCCAAACTCTTCTCAGCCCAACTCATTTCATTAATTAAAAAAAGAAAAGAAGTCCCATTTCAGCCCGTAAACGAAAAGTGTGCTTTTCTTCGCGCTTCGCCGAAAGCGCGCTTTTCGTCAGCGTCAGCGCTTCTCCATACAAAGCGCTCAGGGGAGCGCCCAACGCTTTTTAGTGCTTTAAGCGCACTTTTTCAATCCATCCCAGACAAGAATTACATTCTGATAGCCTAAAACTTGTCACGAAGAGTAACTTAACAACCTAAACATCCATACAACATGGACTACCTGATGCCCTTATTGCTATCTGTAGATGCTGCATCATATTAATCAAACAGAATAAAACTTGAATATTGTAGGTTGACATGTTGGTTTTGGTTCTGATCAGATTGCTGCATAATTGTTCTAGTTCACTGCAAACTATGATCTGATGTAACTATATTGTTATGGTATGTTTTAGGAAGATGACGAGCATACGATAGAGGAAGACGAAGCTCTGATAACTAGAGAGGAAAGGGAAGCAGAATTGGCAGCTTTGAAAGATGAAATAGATCTTCCTTTGGATGTGCTTCTTAAGCGTTATTCTGAGGAAGGTACTAACTCATGTATTTAATTTTTTTGGAGACCTGTGTATAAATTACACATAGTTTCCCAAATTATTTAGTTTTCTTTTCCCAGATAGTGGATAATGATAATGATGTGTGTGTGTGTTTGTTTTTGTTATATTTCATTACTGAGTTTTAAAGCTATCTGTTTGAAATCTCACCTTGATGGAAATGCTGATTATTTCCTCCGTCCATAAATAAATGCAACCAAGAGCACATTATTTATTGTACAGGAAAGGGAATGGGGAAATGTGTAGATTGATTAGTTTTTGGAGATAAAGTAGGAGAGAGACAAGGGAACTGTGTAGCTATGATTTGTTTCTGTGATGAAGTAAGGTTAAATAGATAATTAACACACTATAACTTGCTAATAATAGGTTGGTTGCTTTAACTGTGTTTATTTTCTAAAAGAGAGTGTTGCAGATAATTATAGACGGAGGACATGTTTTGTTTTTAATGATTGCCGTAAAATGTGATTTCATGCTTAAAATGTGTTTCCTATCCACCTTAAAGTTTTGTTTGTATTAAACAAATTCTTACGACCGTCTTTATACTATTTGTAGATGAAATTGCTTTAATTGATGAGATGATAGAAGGCATAAATGGCAAGTTAAGAGCTTGGAGAGGTATAGCTATTAAAGCATATTACAGTAGGTCCATATGTATCCTAACCACAATATATAAAGAATGCCACTTTAATTTCATAATAAGAATGATAGGATAAGGGTGAAATTTGGCAAAATGGAATTAAATCAATAGTGAAGTCAAAAGATTACACATAGGATCCAAGTAGGATTGAACAAATGAATCGTAAACCCTCTAAGCTTTGTGGTAGTAGAGTACTATTTAGTAGGAACAAGAATTTTGTGTGGCAGCTGCTGAACATAGCACTTTATGGTGTTATGAGGAATACTTATGAAAATGAATGGAAGATGCAGTTAGAATGTTTGAAAATGTTGAGATCACCGTGTCCTTTGGGGGTTAGAATTATAGAACCAGAAAGCATTAGAAACAATGTAGGGATTGCACCAAGAGATAAAAAGAAGAGAGAGGAACAAGCCTAAGATGGTGTAGAGTAGTTTAGAATGTGTACGACATCATGTCTCAAACTTTGCGTAAAATTATGTTCTTTGGTGCTGTGGCAGAACAGTTTGCATGAGGCCTGAAGTAGCCCCAACTAGAAAAAATAGCTCAACAGTAGTGGGGATGTTCTGAACATATGGGCTTAAGCTAATGTCTTATCCCATTGTTTCGAACAAAGTATAATTTGCCCCATTCAAATAGCAAATTTAAACTACCTCCATCCCTATTTAAACTTCCGAATTGTATATGGCTCAAATGTTTAAGCAGCTGATGTGACACCATTTTTTCACATGGGTTTGTTCTAAATTAGGAAGTTTAGGTGAATCACATGGGTTTTAGCTGACGTGGCACAAATTGTGAGGGTATTTTAGGTGAATTTTTCTTACCAAAAAGGAAAGTAGAATTAGGAAGTTTATTGTGGTACGAAATAAAAAGGAAAATAGGAAGTTTATTGTGGGACGGGGGAAGTACTTATAAAAAATATAGTTTTTTAATTAATTGGTTGTCATGTGATGCCTACCTACAAGCTTGATCCTTATTTGAAGTGTAGGAATATGAATTTACAATGCCAAAACCGTACATGCTGTCTATTGAGAATTGGAGAAATGCATTAACACCTTATCATTGTTAACAAAAGGGGCCTTGGAGCAATGGTTAACATTGCTTCCAGGGACATGGAGGTCGCGTGTTTGAGCCCTTGAAGCCGACTCATGCACAAATAATGCAAGATAAAGCTATCTACATCAGGCCTTTATCGGGCCAGGCGTTCCCCTCCAAGCCTCAGTAGGATTGGTAGTTTATACACAGAAAAAAAAACTTTTTTTGTTGGCTGGAGTTTAAGCTGTTTTTGTTCTTAGGGGTTGAGCTTACAACTTTAATCGTACGCCATGTGAAAGGCACACAATAAGTTTGTTGTTCCAATTTACACCACATGCAAATTTTGATTAATTTAATTTCCCAGTCAGCAAAGAGACTAGTACGAAGCATATCGCTGATGTCTCCGGAGCAACACAGTCAAATGAATATGGTTAGTGTCTTTAACTATTTGAGAGTGCATAGTTTGGTCTATTTCCTGTGCTGTTTATTCTATTTACAAAAAGGCTTTATAGGAACCAAGAATGGAATTGCAACTACCTTAGCTAATGGTGGAGGGAGCTCACCAGAATCCCCTAGTCATCGTTGTGTAAGTTGTATGTTTTTATGGTTTGTTGCAGTGTATTGCAGAGGGATCTCTATGTCAACTTAATAATCTGTCATTTTGTGGCAGGGTGAAAGTAATGGCTTTCTACATGCCTCAGATAATCATATTTCAGATGTTGAAGTACAGACAGCTAGATCTATAAACAAATTTAGGGAGTTAGACAAGAAGTATTTATTTGAGGATTTTAGTGATGAACAGGTAGTTCCAAACATCTCTATGTTCATTTATAATTCTTTATAGTTTAGTGTTTTCTATGCGAAGCTTGCCACATGAATTCTTACCTCGCCTTTATTCAGATGTGGTATTAAAGATGCTTGATGTAAGTCCTGGTTTGCAAAAGTTTATTCCCTGGCTCTACTTTGTTATAGTGCTGTTCTTGTCACTTGATTGAAGAAACATTGTTGAGATGCATTATTAGCTAATTTGTCAGACCCAGCATTTATGGTGTTTATAATGTGTTTAAAATGGTCAGGATAAATATAGCTTTTCCAGGGCTTCTTCTGCACTTCATATTGATTTAAATGCTAAAGAAATAGTTTCCACTATAGAAGCTTTGCAGTGTAGGTACATCTCTCACCTGTGTTATGCTATACCTGTTCTTTACCCCTCTTGTAAAGGGACCCTATATTAGAATGGCATTGCAATGAGGCTTCCTTCATTGTTTGTGTGTGTGCCTGTTATTTCAAAGACATTCTTTAGCTAACTTTGTTTTTCTCCTCTCATCTGCCATACTTTGTACGTGCAGGAGGATGAAGATTTTAGACTATCCAATGGAGAAGAAAAAGATGATAATCTGGTAAATGTCTTGGGTTATATATCTAGTTTCCTAGGATATTTGAGTGTGTTCACCGATGTGTGCAGAGTAAAACGTACCTTTCCACTTGGTCACTGGGATGTTGGTTAACTCCTGTCTGCTCTCTAGCCTTGCATAGGTCTGGGGTAATTTTATTCTGATCTGTGGTCGGTTTGTTTTTATAAGGGTTACCATGTTAGAGAAACATTAGTTTGAAGTGATTGGTGATTAGGTCAAGCAATAACACATCACCTAGGACAACGGCCTATACATAATGTTTGGAGTGACAGACATGTCCTAGGTCATTGAATTCCCGAGACATGTGTAGTGTCGGTTCATTGTGTAAATCCTGAAACACGACATTACCTGCTTTGTAGTTTGTTTATTGCTTAATTTCCCACTAGCTATGATCAAATAATTAGGCAGCTACCGTGGTAGAGGTTTCTAGTACTAGTGTTGCAACTTTTGTTTGCCTCTAAACGTAGTCTTGTTACATCATACTGATCTATTCGTTCCATTTAGATGTTTGTTTTGAGTTGGTCACAGTTGTTTTGATGTGGGAAAATTTGGGGATATGTGGTAGATGTATTTGTATTCTCCCGTTAGATTTTTATGTTGCATGAATCTTCTTGTGGTCCAAGTTTTTCTATTCATCATCTTGGTTGCATGGCTATGTTATTTACTCAAATTGTCGTTTATATTTACTCAAATTGTCGTTTATATTTACTCAAATTGTCGTTGAACTAAGTGGCATTTAAACTTTAGGATGATGAGACAACCATGCTAGAAGAAGAAGAACTAGCAAAGGCAGAGTCAAATGATTCCGGAATGGAGGTAAACACAAAACGTCCATGCGGTGCTTTTGAACCTTTTGCTTAAACTTCAGTTAGTTCTATTTGTACTATGCTTTAATCGTCTACTGGATGCATCCTTTGTTTAGCTGTGCTGTATGTTTGAATAAATCGGTTTCTTTTCAGATATCATTACTTCAGAAAGAGAGTGAAATTCCCCTAGAAGAATTGCTTGCAAGGTACAAAAAGGTACATAACAAAAAAGAATATGATCCGTTTTTTGTTGTTGCAGATTGAAATATGCCCATTCGTGTCAACCAATGTATTCTTTGTTTCAGGATTCGGATCCTACGGAAGATGAATTCAATGGCCCAGAGTCTGAATATGCTTCTGCCTTTGAGAATTGTGTGCATTCTCCTGATAAGCAGTTGAAAGTTTCTGTGAATAGAGAAGATAAATTTAGTGCATTTCAGCCTGCAACATGCTCCCACGCAGATGAAGCAGAGACTGAAAGCATGGTAGAAGCTGGAGAAGAGGGGGAGAGTGCGAACAGGATCGCTGATGCAGCAGCAGCTGCAAGGTCAGCACAGCCAACGGGTAACACATTCTCTACCACAAAAGTGCGGACTAAGTTCCCATTTTTACTCAAGTATCCTCTTCGTGAGTATCAACATATTGGGTTGGATTGGCTTGTCACCATGTATGAGAAGAAACTCAATGGGATTTTGGCCGATGAAATGGGCTTGGGAAAGACGATCATGACCATTGCTTTACTGGCTCATTTAGCATGTGAAAAGGGGATTTGGGGCCCTCATCTTATTGTTGTCCCAACAAGTGTTATGCTCAATTGGGAGACTGAGTTTCTTAAATGGTGTCCTGCTTTTAAGATACTGACTTACTTTGGAAGTGCAAAAGAGCGGAAAATAAAAAGGCAAGGCTGGCTGAAACCTAATTCTTTTCATGTGTGTATTACAACTTATAGGCTTGTAATTCAGGATTCTAAGGTTTTTAAGAGGAAGAAGTGGAAATACTTGATTTTGGATGAAGCTCACCTAATAAAGAACTGGAAGTCACAGAGATGGCAAACACTTCTCAATTTCAATTCAAAAAGGCGCATTCTCTTAACTGGTACACCATTGCAGAATGATCTAATGGAACTATGGTCCTTAATGCATTTCTTGATGCCACACATTTTTCAGTCTCATCAAGAATTTAAAGACTGGTTCAGTAATCCAATTACTGGGATGGTTGAGGGACAAGAAAAAGTGAACAAAGAAGTTGTTGATCGGTTGCACAATGTCCTTCGACCCTTTTTATTGCGCAGGTTGAAGAGGGATGTAGAGAAGCAGCTTCCGCTGAAGCATGAACATGTGATCTACTGTAGACTCTCAAAGAGGCAGCGGAACTTATATGAGGATTTTATTGCAAGCTCAGAGACACAATCAACTTTATGCAGTTCAAATTTTTTTGGGATGATCAGTATTATTATGCAGCTTCGTAAAGTATGCAATCATCCTGATTTGTTTGAAGGTCGTCCAATTGTCAGTTCTTTTGATATGGATGGCATTGATGAGCAGTTGAGTTCATCCATTTGTTCAATGCTTGTGCCAGCTCCATTTTCTGCAGTTGACCTTGTTGGTTTAGGGTTTTCATTTACACATTTGGATCTAAGCATGGATTCTTGGGAGAATGAAGAGGTTCAAGCTATTGCTACACCGTCATGCCTGATTGAGGGTCGTGTGCAACTGGTTGAAGAAGTGGGACATGCATTAAAGCCTAAGAAAGGATTCCCTGCCACAAATCTTTTTGAGGATATCCACAAGGCACTTGTCAAGGAGAGACTGAAAGAAGCAAAGGAGAGGGCTGCATCTATCGCTTGGTGGAATTCCATAAGGTGCAAAAGGAAACCAATTTACTCTACAGGCTTGCGGGCACTCGTCACAATAAAACATCCAGTCTCTGTTACTCGTGGTCAGAAATGTCATCCTTTATCATGCTCATGTTCATCTATTCTCGCAGATGTTGTACTATCACCAGCTGAACGATTTCAGAGAATGGCTGATCAGGTTGAGAGTTTCATGTTTGTAATCCCTGCTGCACGTGCCCCCGCACCTGCTTGCTGGAGTAGTAAAGGTGGAAGTTCTGTGTTTATTAAGCCAACATTTAGGGAAGCATGCGCTGTGGTTTTTTCTCCTCTTCTCACACCTTTTCGTCCTGCAATTGTCCGGAGGCAAGTCTATTTTCCAGATAGAAGACTTATACAGTTTGACTGTGGCAAATTACAGGAACTCGCTGTGTTGCTAAGGCATCTAAAATTAGGTGGTCATAGAGCTTTAATATTTACCCAAATGACTAAGATGCTTGATGTTCTGGAGGCTTTCATTAACTTGTATGGTTACACATACATGCGGCTTGATGGTTCTACCCAGCCAGAAGAGAGGCAAACATTGATGCAGCGGTTCAACACAAATCCAAAAATTTTTCTCTTCATTTTGTCGACCCGTAGTGGTGGTGTTGGCATCAACCTTGTTGGGGCTGATACAGTCATCTTTTATGATAGTGACTGGAATCCTGCTATGGATCAACAGGCTCAAGATCGCTGTCATAGGATTGGGCAGACGCGTGAAGTGAACATTTATCGGTTGATCAGTGAGAGCACTATTGAGGAAAACATCTTAAAGAAAGCGAAGCAGAAGCGTATACTTGATGATTTAGTAATCCAAAGTGGGAGCTATAATACAGAATTTTTTAAAAAGCTTGATCCTATGGAATTGTTCTCAGGCCATCAAACAGTTTCTTTAAGAGAGAAGCAAACCGAAGAAAATAATAATGGGAGCTCTGAGATTCCTCTCTCCAGTGCAGATGTTGAGGCGGCTCTAAAGCATGCTGAAGATGAAGCAGACTACATGGCATTGAAAAAAGTTGAACAGGAAGAAGCTGTAGAGAACCAAGAGTTCACTGAAGAAGCCATTGGGAGATTGGAAGATGATGAATTTGTAAATGATGAGGATGTGAAGCCTGATGAGAAGAACGATGAGAAGGGCGATGAACCTATTGATCCTAGTGGTTTGGTTACAGTAGCCAACAAGGAGAATGTTGCAACATTAATTGTGCAGGATCCAGTTGAAGCTGGAGCTCTTACTCTTGCTGGTGAGGAAGATGATTTTGATATGCTTGCCGATGTGAAAGAGATGGCTGCAGCAGCGGCTGCATCAGGACAAACTATTTTATCCTTTGAGAATCATTTACGACCAATTGACCGATATGCCATTAGATTCATGGAATTGTGGGACCCAATCATAGACAAAACTGCAACTCAATCCCAGATGCAGTTTGAAGAGAGAGAATGGGAACTGGATCACATTGAGAGATTGAAGGAGGACATGGAAGCTGAGATCGATGATGATGAAGAACCTTTTGTTTATGAAAGTAAGTTACACTTGTTGGGTTTGTTCTTCTGGAAGTTTCAATCTCATTGCTAACACACTCGAATTTGTTGGCTTCATCACCCAGTATCTTATTCACACTTTTTAATACTGATATTGTATTTCTAATACTTATGACGAGCATCATGTGCTCAAGGATGCTGTTAATGACAATATTTTCCCCTGATACCAGGTTGGGATACTGATTTTGCAACTGAGGTTTATAGACGCCGAGTTGAGATTTTGACTAAACGCCAGGTTAGTAAGGCCACTGTTATCCTTTTCTTACCAGTGTGACACCCCCTCTCTATTATCTTTTCTACATCTTGAGTAACAAGATTAAAGGAGGTAAAACCAGCTGTCTAGAAAGCAGATATCTGTTTTTATTTAATTTTTCTCAAAGGTCTTGTAGTTTTTTTTATTCTGAAGAAGTTTTTTGAACTCTTAATAGTTGATGGAAGAACAGAAAAAGGCAGCTAGGGAGAAAGAGCTTGCAGAGTATGAGATCTCCAATTCTGCGCGGTATGTCATCTGAAATTCTTGTTAGTAGTCAGCTTGCTTTGATTTCAGGTGGAAATTCCACCATAAGTATAACAAGTTTGGAAGGTTTATTATTTTTTCCCCTGTTATACAGGAATCAACCATCAACTGTCCGTAAGCCCAAGTCAAAGAAAAAGACCAAGAAAGCAAAGTTCAAGTCTCTGAAGAGAGGTTCTTTGGCTGATGCAGTAAGCACTGTTGAGGAGTCACCTTTAGAACTGATGCCAATTGAAGGAGAAGTTGTTTATGATGATGACACGTCTACCTCTGGCAATGCGTCTCCATGTCTAAAGCTTGAGAAAAAACGTAAGCAAGGACCATGTGTTCATGAAGAGAGGAGCACAAAGAAGAGCAAGAAATTCAAGAAGGAGAAGGCCACCCAGACACCCTCTTGGGTATTGGACTCCAAATTTTCCGGAAAAGGGCAGGATGAACCTCAATGCTTTGGACAATATGAGAGTATTGTAGTTGATGCTGATGTCAAGTTGGTAAACAGAAATAAGATGGGAAAGAAGATTTCAATTGTTCCGATGCCAGTTAAGCGAATTATGACTATAAAAGCAGAGAAACCTAAGAAGAAGGGGAACACTTGGCCTAAAGATTGCTTCCCTTTACCGGATTTTTGGTTGCCCCAAGAGGATGCTGGTCTATGTGCTGCTGTGAATGAGTATGGCCCAAACTGGAGCTTAGTCAGTGAAATCCTGTATGAAATTTCCCCCGGTGGGCGTTTTCGCGGGAGGTATCGACATCCGGTCCACTGTTGTGAGAGATTCAGGGAACTTGTACAGAAATATGTCTTTTCTAGTGCAGAGGCTGCAAATAGTGAAAAAGTTGGCAATACTGGCTCTGGGAAAGCACTACTTAGAGTAACCGAGGTAAGCAAATTGAAAGAAGTAGAAAAAAAGGAAAACGGTTAACCCAAATTTTAAAAAAAGTTTCTATGATTTGTCAATATTTTTACACACTTGTGCTCCGTGCCTGTTAAAATATGTAGAATTTGATGGCCACAGTAAATGTTCTGCTGGTATCTGTCTATTTTTGGAGAGTCTTGTAGCACAGGTTGCCTTGGTTTTTGGTGAGTCTTGGTAGTTGGTAAGTATTGTTCCTACGGGACCTGAGTTCATGGGTCCGGCCTCTGGAATTTGCCTTTGAGAAGAATTTAGTGTAGTGTTTCACAACTAGGCCTTAATTGCTTGCTTTTTCCCGTCCTCTGCCATGTGGCCTTTTTGCACGTCTGCCTTTATAGTAGATGTCATGCTTACAGGGCTTTAGCTAGTGTATGCCATGTTCCTCTGGTCTAATCTGGATTCTGTTTATGTAGCTTAACAATGATGTAGAGCTGTTGCTACTGTATCATAGAGGACTGTAAGAATACGATTTTTTGTGTTGTAGTCTATGATATAAAAGACCCATTCCCATGCACCAGTGCTTTGGTCTTCGCAAAGTGATGTGTAGATGCTGGATAGTTTGTGATGTATAGGAAGGTCGGAAGATCTTGGAAGATTAATTGGAATGGTTTTTTAATTTTTAGTATCATGTCTGATTTCGTCTGATTCTTATATTTTGAACCTAAAGCTGAAGACATTATATTTCTATTACATACTACTTGCTTGTGTTGATACTTAGAGTGGCTTGTTAAAGACTAAGTGAGTACCCAAAAAACTGGTTAGATCCAATAAAACAGAGTCAGGGACTCCTGGTTCAGTGGAAACTACTCAATTTTTGGATTGCTGGCATACACGGAAGTATAACCCGCATATACATATATATATATATATATATACATATATATGTATATATATGTGTGTGTGTGTGTGTGTATATATATATATGTTTGCTAAAGCTCCTGGTTTTCCCTTAATTGATAAGGATAGGGTTTGGTGTTTGCTTACTACGGGATTTATGGGATTTAGACTTGTTATAAATCTATGAAGTTTTTATTTCATCAACCAAGAAATTTTATGGAAAAAGGGCTATATTATGTATCATATTAATCTCATGTATTGGAGTAGGTTTGCTTAATGACATGTTAGCTCTGCTTTGTCCAAGTAAACCAAATGCTTATTTTAGAGTTAGGGGGTGTATGCTTGCAGACTTATGTGTTTTTGTTTGGCTAACATGTATATTTATTTCAGGACCAGATGAGAATTTTGTTGGATGTTACATCTCAGCAACCTGATCCTGAACATCTTGTTCAAAAGCATTTCTTTGCCCTTCTTTCTTCCTCATGGAGGTTTTCATCTCAAGGCAATCCCAGGCACAACCTTGCATCTTCTGAAAATGCCTTATATTCTTCTAACAGGAACCACTTCCACAAGAATTTCAATCAGGAACCATCTGATGTTATGAAGTTCAGAAATTTGAGCCTATGTGGAAATTTAGTATCTGCTGCACTGTGTGATGATCAAAGAGCTAGAAAGGTTGGCCAGGTGCCGATTTGCAACCAAATGGATGAAGGCTGTACAGTTTCAGAACGACTGGATGTTACACTCGAATTGCTGGGGAGTGAGCATAATAGTGCCAGCCTTTTACCTTCGGTAGTTAATGTTTCAATACCTGGGCTTGAGATGCCATATTCAAGATTAATAGGGGAAGAAAATCAGCTCCGGTCTTCCCAGAATTTGGCAGAAAAACGGTTAAGGTATGGCTTATGAATAAAAATATACTAGCTGAATTACTGTGTTCTGTTTCATTCTGTATCTGCAGTACTTATAATATTTTTGTCTCTTGTATGGTCTGCAAGTAAACTCTACACTGTTTCTTCAACTGCATTATGTTGCAAGCATGAACTAATTGAAATATATTCCTGTGAGTATGGGAATTATTTGTTTCATCCAGTAATATTGTCTAGAAAAGGGACCCAGATTGTAAAATGGAGTAATTTATTTTTCCTGCCAAACAAAACCATTCCTTGTGATCTTGCACATTTAAGGAGTTTGATTGGGATTGGGATCCTTAATATCTATTTCATTTCTCTTTTATATATGTTCACCGTCTGCACTCAAAGGCCCCATCTTTGGTGGAAATTTTTTAAAGTTATCTTTTTCTTTTTTCACTTGAATCTTTGTGCTTGGTTTTTCCTAGTTACTCCCCTCTATGTGGATGTCATGTATTTTCTTTTCAATGTTCTCTCTCTTTTTCCGGTCAATGTTATCTCGATGTAACTTTTTATGTTCATCTACTTCCACTTTGGAATCACTGATGAACATAAAAAGTCGGATGGCCTCCTGTAGATGGATGATTCAGCACATGCTAATTTTATGCAACTGATGTAATTTCAAGGTGTCAGTCTTTTTGCATAACCAATTATGTCTTGCTCTTTTTAAACAGAGAGGCATCAAGATCATGCCTTACAGATTGCTTGCATTGGGCTTCACTGCCTTTTTCAAGTGGTGATATGAAGTCGCCGGCTCCAGTCAAACCACAAGCACTGGGAAAGCACAAGCTATTGGTTTCTGATTCAAGCAAGGCTCCGAGATCAAAGTTGAGAAAGACAACCATGGAATCTAGTGATATTTATAGTCTGCCATCTGAACGAGGCCTCCTCCCTGTATTTAACGAGTCTGGTGCAAAACATGATTTGCCTTCTACTAGCTTTTCAGAACTCGGAATATGTGATGTTGATTTCAGTTCCACCTTTGACCTCAATCGTGATGTTTCTCTTGCAAGAGAGGGATCAGATCTGGCTCCACATGTATATCTTCCCGACCTCTTTTCTGGATTGGATGATTTTGGGATAATGCCTGAATTCACAGATGTTGGGTAATATTCTTCTAGGAATGTCAAAAAGTGCTTTTGAGATACCAGTACAAGACATGCCTTCAGCTGCAGCATGGAAAGTAGCATGGCAGATATACTCAGCAGTCAAGGAGGAGAGTACAGGTTACTTCAGGCTGGAAGATCATGCCCATGCCCTCAGGAGCAAGGTAAAGTGGCATGGTGCTTTTTGAGACCTAAATTCAGGCAGGCCTGGGATCTACATAGACAATGATCTTCAAGAGCTTGCTCTGAAATTGGACATATGGCGATGGATTTTTAGAAGTGGGCAGGTCAGGAGGAGAGGGCAGGGTTGGGGTGGTGGGTGGAGGGCTTGTATTAGATAAGGAATATAATGTGAGGATATTGACCTATATACGTTTGTATTTTTCCTCTCTGGTGGGCATTGCATGCTTGCAATTTTGGAGAAAATCATGAAATGGTTATGCAAGCATTTTCCTAATGAGAGCCATATGAAATCATATAAGATTCTATCGAAAGCTGACATATTTGTGTGCTTGTTTAGTGTTTGTGCGTTGCAAGCTTGCACTAGATCGGAAGCACAATACTTGTCAATCGTGCCTGTGAAATCATTTTTCCAACTAACATGAGTTCTTAGGTCTGATGATGGGGAAGGTCAATCTAGTTGCTGAAATGGCACAATGGTATGCCGGAATTTTAGTAGTCCGTTCTTAGTTATGCCTCGTGTTTTTTTCTCTGGAAATCTCAACTTATTGTTAATGTGTTTGTTGCAGGAGACAACCGAGACTTTTGATCTGCTTTGGACATGAAGTTTCTGATGTGGAACCATTTGGAAATTCTCTCAATGGACATTTGCCTTCACCAGAAGGTACTTGGCTTTTCTGCTGGTGGTGTGTAGGTAGGTTGAAGTTCAAGTACTTGCTTCTGTCGCCTGTCGATGTTACTGCATCTACTTAACAGGTGAAAAAAGAGCAAGCATGGATTATACCACCATCCCCTAATTCTAAGCCTAAAAGGGATCAAGTTTCGTCAAGGTATATGATTAGAAACAGCATTAAAATTGGACTCTTTTGGGAATGGAGTAAAAGGGATCGTATAATCTAAAACTCACTTCCCCTTTTTCTTGATGTATACCTTGATGTAGTAACTGAGGGAGAATGAAAGTCACTGGTCTCTCTTTAAACCCTTCCAACTATTGTTACAAATCTAGTTATTAAGGTTGTAGTTGGTACCGTTCTATGACGAAGCTTGATCTTCTTGCTGTTTTGAGGGTTAAATAATTCAGATGGTGCCATGCCACATGGTCATATTTTGGCTTGTGTTGCTACTGAGAACTGTAAAGCGATCAATAACTTATGCTTTGTAGTCTGACACCATGGTCCTGCAGTGATAGAAATTGTGGTTTATCCATTCCATTTTAGGTGGGTTAGTCACTTAGATTTATAATTGCCCCATCTGATGATGATGTTATTGTAGCCATTGATCTTCTTATCGAAGTACACCACTTATTTTGGTCATTGATCTTAGACTCAAATGAGTACTACCTTGTTCCACCTTAAGCGATTTCGAGTGTTATCAGCCTGGCTGCTATGTATTAGCACATGTATAACCTTTCTATTGATGATGAAGAATTATCGATAACTAGACCGGACAACAACGAACCCGAGCGGAGAAGTGATATTTGATATTTGATATCTGATTAATGATTCAAATTCCAAAATTATCCGACTGAACTGAAATGAACCAACATCAAAAGGATCCGAACCTGAAGATCAGTTCCGAAGCAAAATTGAACATAAACTTAAAGAGTTCTCTTGCGCACCTAAGAACTCATCGGGAGGAGGTTTATATATGGTCATAATATTGGACAATCTGTCTATTTTTACTCCATAACTAACTGATGGTTCCACAATGCAGTTTCATTCAGCAAGAAGGTAGCAAAGTACTAACACTACTTTGAAAACTGACACAGAATGCAATTGGATGCACTGAAGGGAAATGGACCTCAGTAAGAAGCTGTGTCGAAAGAATGTTGATTCAGAAGCCCTGGACTACACTTGTTTGGCAAAACTTCAGTAGATTGTTTTCTGTGAGATAGATTCAGCTCAAAGTCCTGTTACTCCCAACATGGGGTTTTGTTAAGGAAATAGAAACCATTTCCTTGTAGGAAATGTTATAAATGGTAGTTACCTTATAGACTATAATCCTATTTACTTTGGTTTGTTGTATCCTTATATATTGTAATCTTCATCATTAATGAGATGTGCTATTGATGTGATATCAATGCACCATAATGAAGTATTTTATATTTTAACATGGTATCAGAGCCAGGTTTTAAGGTGGAAGCTCAATATATTTTGAAATTTAACATGGTATCAGAGCCTAGGTTGGGTTTATTGGGGCGATGTGTGGATCCTCTTTAATTTGGCCTGTTATGGGTTGTGGAGTGTTTTCACATTGGCATGTGATGAGTCGTGTTGAAAGATATATCCCACATTGGTTTCTTAAAGCCTAAATGACTTACATATAGGGTCTTGGGTCACTCCACTTAATACCAATTGGTTTTAAGATGGAAGCTCAAGATACTTTGAAATTTATCATGTATCAGAGCCTAAGATCTTGAAGACCGGAGTCGATGTCCTTCTCGCTGTTGGTTGTTGCTATTTGCTGCCATAGCTCGTTAAGGATTTACATCGTCACCACCCAAATTTTATTGTTGTCTTTTGCTGCTCGCTGCTATTTGCTGTCGCAACTTGCCAACTTCTTGTTTTGTTGGTGTCATTCGCAGCTCGTTGCTATCTGTTGTCCCATCTCGTTGACTATTATTGCTGTTTTGTTGTTGATGTCGTCCACTGTTCACCGCTATCTGCTGTTGCAGCCTGTTGATCAACTCATATATTATTATTATTATGGTCATGTTCGTGATGAATACTGCTCTTACTACCATTCTACCGATGCCGTTGTGTATGTCCTTCCTGCTACCACTGTCGCTATTAGCTGTTGCCGTCGCCACAAGGATCTTTGCCGCTTGCCGTTGTTGCTCACCAATCGATCATGTTCATGGTCTTTTACTGCTTTTAATGAAGTTGAATACTACTTTACCGCTTCTACTACTGCTAATGAAGTTGAATACTGCTTTACCAATGCAACTGTTATTGTTGATGCTGCATTTCTACCTCGATTGAGATTTTTTTTTAATGATTAACAATTTCACAAATCTTCTTCGCAAGCTGGGCATTCTTGTTCATCATGCTTCAACTTGAGGGAGGGTATTAAGGAAATAAAAATCATTTCCTTGTATGAAATGTTATAAATGGTAGTTACTTTATAGAATTAGTTTCCTTACGTTAGATTATAGACGATAATTTCCTTATAGAATTATAATCATTGGGTTGTTATAGCCCTATATTTTGTAATCTTCATCATTGATGAGATGTGTCATTGATTTGGTATCAGTGTGCAATAATAAATTCTTTTATATATTAACAGGTTCCTTGCTGCAACAAAGAAAGGAGCAACACTTTTCAAATTCATGGGTATATTTCTGAAAAACTCATTCATGAGTTTTTATAGCGCAAAGTAGATTTATGCGGACATTTTAAGTAGGTATTGTATACATTGAAATTAAGTAGTGCATTACCATAATCAGGAAGCTCTCTTTGTGACTTTGACTTTCCCAACTGCTTCTTTATCAAGAATCTGCTATTATCATTATACAAAAAATGTTGGTTGTGCATGTACCAAATGTACAATAACAGGTCGTTTGGTTCAAGTAAAGGAAATAGAATGGAATCAGGAAGGGAAAAGGAAAAGAAACGAAAGGAATGATGCTGGATTTCTCAAACTACATGGTTTAGTAATGGAGAGGGAATCAAGTTCTCCTCCATTCCCTTCTGTTCGGTTCAAGAAGGGAACCAAACTTTGATTTATAATACATTGCAATTTAAAACCCATGGTCATATATAGGTTAATCAAGTAAACTACTTTAAGAACGTGGAACTAAATTAATCAATCAAAATAATAAATCAAATTATTTAGTGTATAATAAAATATTATATTTATATTAAAATATTGAAATCATTACTTACAGTATAAATTATGAAATAATAATATTTTTATAAAATTAATAATACTATTAATTTTATTAATATTTAACCCGTATACAACTCAAAAAGTAAATTTATTATATTATTTTTTCTCGTATGATATTAATTTTTTTATCTCAGTTTATTCAAGTTAGAGTATATATTACTGCTTCATTTATAACTATTTATATTATAGATTTATTAAATAATAGCATTTATATAAAAAATATAACTATTCTTCAAAATATAAAGTTAAAAAATAATATGATTTTTTAATTAAAAAATAAATTTATATGAAAGTTATAGCTTTATTTAAATTTGACTCATATGCAACTCAACAAAATAATATCACAGTATATTTACTGAAATAGTAATCATAATATTGTAATTTTTATTTTGATAATAGTATAACTCAGTTATGATATATAAAATAGTAATATTTATAGAAAATAATATAATTTTTTACAATTTTTTTATTTTTAATATATATATGCATATATTAATAAATGAATTATTTATATAAGAGAATAGTATATATTTATCTTTAAATGATATAACTATTATTTATAGTATAAATTAAGAAATAATATGATTTATGATTAAATTTTAGTTTATAAGAAAACTATAGTTTTAGTAATATTCAACAACTCAAAAAAATTATAATACTATTTTTTCATTAGTGTTAATAAATTTTTTTGTATATTATAAATATAAGTTAAAATATAGCAATACTATTTCATTAATTTATTCTCTTAAAATATAACAATAAATGTATATGATTAATGTTCTACCTAATTATTTTTGTACGAAACTAAAATCTTAAATAACATTAAACATATCATGTATTTCAAGAATCTTCACTGTTTAAGAAGTTGTAATGTTTACGAGTGAAAAAGTAGTTTATCCTTGTAAACGAAACCTGAAATATGGGGAATCCGAATCTCAGGGTGAGGGTAGAGAATCACCATTCTCCGAATTGAGGGAATCCCAAACCGTAAAAAAAGGAAATGGGAATGATTAAAAATACCAACCAAACATAAATTAACAGATTGATTACGCTTTTTCCCTTTCCCCATTCCGGTTCCCCCAAACCAAACAGTCCCTAAAGTTTTGACCACGAACTGAGGAATCAGTACCAAACAAGGCCACATTTCATTATAACATCGCACATATTAAGCGGACAACGAATATTCTCCCCGGGCTCAGGAACACTATTTTTGAACCAATTCAAGAAAGGGTACATGAGCCTCAGCCTATCAATTCGATTGGATATAACCAGATCACAACTATGACTCCCCGACCTAACTCCAGTTGGTCGGTTGTCTACCTCTTCGTCACCGGGCTTAATGGTACTACCTTCACTATTATGAAATTCATATCTACAACATCTATAACCGCCTGACTCTACACCCCAACATTCCCATCATCATCAGCCGTTAGAATATTCAAGCTTTGGGCATCTCTCGCATCAATATCAGAAATACAAGTACTTGAAAACATCATATCGATGATTACAACAAAAAGAATATAATGCTTACCTGGAATGAGGAATCAAAGGATGATTATATCGATTAGAGCAAATAAGTATCTTCTAAAACTTTATAGGATTCATGCAAGGTTTAGCGCTAGACAAAAGTGAAAGGAAAGATAAATATAGACGGAAATAATCACCAAGATCTATTTATCGGGGGAAAACTTAAATCTCGTTTCCAAGGTACAAGATAAGCGACATTTCGAAGGATGGAAACTTTTAAAAAAATGGAGCCCTTATGTTGCTTACGTAGAAATATCCTCAATAAACAACCGAACGTTACATGAACCATGAACACATAATCCAAGATATGAAGCAGAACAAAGGCATCCCGAATTATAGAAAATAACTCATTAACTACCTACGAAACTCTCAGAAGTTAACACTACGTACCAAGTGGAATGTCGATCAAGTCCAACCTCTATGTCATTACAAAAAGCTAGCACAATGGCCAGATCGTCCTACCATTTTCCACAATACACTTTCATATTCACCCATCAACGCCTCATGGGTCCATGACTAAGGGGATTATGGTATATATATGGTTGAAATATCAAGCCCAAACTACACAGAAGCTAGCTTCGAGAAACTACCGAAGTGTTTCCACTACAAAGAACGAATACATGCTGAGATTAATGTAAAATTTAGCCAACACTACTTAGGTGTAGAAACATTAAGCCACTACCATGAATGTTACGCACACAACTGCCACTTAGGCCATGATTAAGAAATCGTTACACACACTATCCACACGGGGAAAAGCCATGCAATCACCACGATGGCCACAACCAGCACGATATTTGCATCAGACTTCGGCATGCGCTATCTACGCGGGGAAAGTCATGCAGCCACCACGATAGCCACGACCAACACATCTTTGCATCAGACTTCACCCCTATAATGTTGGCCAACATGCATATAAATAGATGATTGGTTGAGATATCAAGGTAAGCAACAACTAGTAATCAAATATATTATATTCAGTAATAGAAGATCATGACTTAGGAATCAAATCCTTAACCCGGATCCAATCTGGGACTTTGGTTGCAGGATCAACGCCACTGAGCCAGTTTGTCATGAGCCTGAATAATCACTATTATTTGGAAGAAAAAACCACATCAACTTATAATATAAACCAACAAGGATAACCAAGGTTTGGCCTTTAGTGATCACATGTCAACCGGTGCTCGACTTCTAATACAATCCAGAAAGGATGACCAAGGTTTGACATTTATTGATCTCAGGTCAACCGTTGCATGACTTCTAATACAAACCATCCAAGATGACCAAGTTTGACCTTTACTGATCTGAGGTTAACTGTTGCTCAACTTCTAATATAAACCAATAAAGATGACCGATGTTTAACCTATATGAATTAAACCATTGCTTGACTTCTAATACAAACCAACAAGGATGACCAAGGTTTTCCCTAAACTGATCCTAGGTCAACCGTTGGTTGACATCTAATATAAACAAACAAAAATGGCCATGTTTAACCTTTAGTGATATTAGGTCAACCCTTTCTTGACTTCTAATATCAAACAACAAAGATGACCAAAAGTTTGACCTTTACTAACTTCAGGTTAATCATTGCTCGACTTCTAACATAAACCCACAAAGGTGACCAAAGTTAAACCTTTACTAATCTTAGGTCAACCTTTGCTCGACTTCTAATACAAGCCAACAAGGATGACAAAGGTTTGACATTTACTACCATAGGTCAACCGTTGCTTGACTTTTAATACAAACCAATAAGGATGACCAAGGTTTAAAATTTACATATCTTAGGTCAATTGTTAATAGAACTATAACACAAACCAACAAAGATGATCAAGACTTGACCTTTAATGATCTTAGGTCAACAATATAAACCAACAAAGATGACCATAGTTTAACCTTTACTGATTTCAAGCAAGTGTTGCCCAACTTCTAGTATAAACCAACAAAAATGACTTCACAAGTCAACAATTGCTTGACTTCTTGTACAAATTAATAAAGGTGACAAAGGATTGATCTTTACTGATTTCACGTCAACCGTTGCTCAACTTCTATTGCAGAAAAATTAAGATGACCAATATTTGACATTTTGTGGTCTCATGTCAACCTTACCTCAACTTCTAACATAAACTAACAAACATGATCAAGGTTTTACTTTACTGATCACAAGACAACTGTTGCTCGACATCTAATGCAAACCAACAAGAATGACCAAGGTTTGACATTTAATGATCATAAGCAAATCGTTGCTTGAATTCTAATACAAACCAACAAGGATGACAAAGCTCTGACCTTCACCGATCTCATGGCAACCGTTTCTAGACTTCTAATGCAAACCAACAAAGATGATCAAGGCTTGACCTTTAATGATCTTAGGTCAACCTCTGCTCAACTTCTAATATAAACCAACAAAGATGACCAAGGTTTGACGTACTCTCTCCATCCCATTTCATATTGCTTGATTTGACTTTTGCAAGTCAAACTTAGCCAACTTTGGCCATCAAATTTTATTATTATGTGTAAAACTATTATCATGTTATATGTTGTTTGATTCATCGTAACAATGAAAACCAAATCCGATGGGCCAAAATAATTACTACATGTAGATGTGCTGAATAAATATTTTGGCCCATTATTAATTACACCTAACGTTGTTCGGTCATGGACCACTGTTGGCCTTATCGAGCTAGAAACCAATGTCACAAGCTTAGTGGCAGACTCAACGAGATGAATCACCACTCTAAACAATGTTTTTTAAAAAAATGAGTATATATAAATCAAATCTCGGATCTTTCAAACTTCTCCTCTCCCCCATTCCGCAAACCTACAACTCGAAAGACTCAATGTCAAAGGTATGTCTTAAGAACCAATTCCTTGTATATTTGTATGTTTATTGTTAGTTATTTTCATGAAATTCAATTTGGGTCTCACCATTGTGAATTTCGATGCAATTATTCATTTTGTGTTTTGAATTGCCTAGTATATGCATGTTCATGTATGTTAGTTGTTATTAGTGGCAGATTTGTCGGTATGAACCCCGGTTTTGCTGCTGTTTCGTGTTGAATGTTGTTGTTAGCTAAGTATTTTCCGTTGAATGCGGTGTTAGCTATCCTTCGATCGTGTTGTCTCTTTAAGCGATAGCTTAACGACGTAGACTGTACCGGCTAGTTATGACTATGCCAATAACCAACAATTCTGCAATGTTGGTATCACACTGTAGGTCTAATCGACAACATGGACAATGGGTGACCGACATCGCACATTTAAGGTGGTTTTGCCTTAACCAAAAATCAATTTTTGAATCTTATAGTCTCAATTTACTCAATACAGATTTTATCAGTATTATTATTTTTATTACAATAATATTTGGGATTAAGGGTGAACAATGCAAAATCAATTGGTGCGAACAACCATCGTGAGGTATGTCAACCACATCAAATTTTAAATTACTTATTTAATAATAGTGCACAAATTTAATTTATTTATTTAATAAAGTAGGTGAGATATGGTAGCCACAACGTGACACAGGGTGTCAAGAACTACACCATGTCACACGACAACCCCCGATTCAACTACATTCTTTCCCAGGAGAACTTTAGGAAAGTTCCCATTATGGTAGCTTTTCATGCCTATTTATCCATTGAATTTTTTAATCCAATATATGTTTTTCTAAAATCATTTCGTACTAACTGTATTTTTTGTTTGAGATTTGATTCATTCCACTAGACATGCTTGCACGCACATGACAAAAGAAAGTTCCAGTCATACTCAAGTGTAATGAGTATGATTGGGACATAAGCTACTCCGGGAACTAGAAGAACAAAAATATTTCCTCGAAGATATGCAAAAAATTTAGGAGGATTATACACGGCCCGTCATGTGGAGATGCTTGTTTCTTTGAATGAATGGAAGCGATCGGCGGCCACATCGTGTTCAAGGTTCTCATGATTAGTGACATTCTTAGGCGCAGATGATTGTTTGTCTTTAGATGGGGAAATCTTTAACTCTAGTTTGAAAAAATTCGAGATGAAGGAATTTTTTACCTCGATTATTAGCCAAATATCAAATAACTGAGATAAAAGTCCAAAATAAAAAAAACCATTTTACTTGTAGTGTGAGTCTTCTGTTTTTATAAAAAATTGCTACTTATAAACCCTTACAAAATGAGAAAGTCTCTTGTAGACCGACTAACAGTTAGACCAATCATAAAAAACCTCGTTTCGATAACTTTTAGGATCAAATTATAATTATTTATACATTATGATACATTTTAAAAGTATTTCAAATTATAGGAAGTTGTTGATGTGTGTTAATTTTGTTGTTTATTTTGTTGGGATTCACTGTGATTTTACGGGATTAATGTGCACTTTAGGTGTTTTATTTGTAACATATCACAGTTTTCGGGCTCAAGGAATTTGGAGGAGAGTTAGGAGCAAAGGGCAATTTCGGCAAATGAAGCAGTCAAAATGGAAAGCAGAACCGTATAAGCTATTTTGGAGCTGATTTGGACTGATTTAAGAAGATATTGAGGGAGATATCCTTGGAGATAACTTTGGAGATTTAGTTGAATTTTATGTCTTCAAATCAGAATTCAAATTTGGAAAGTATTCTATTGTATTTGGAAGAGTCCAATATGGACAAGATTTGTAATTGCTGCATGCATATATATATGCAGAATGCAGACATACGCCAGGGGGATTATTCATTCTTATTCTCTGTTCTAGAACCAAAAACATCAGTTTTTCTTTGGCTTTTGTTTTTCTTACACCAGACATTAGTTAGGTAGAAAATCATCATCATCCGTGCTCTTGTTTTCATCCTGGAACATTGCTAAGGATTTAATCACTTGCTCTTGATTTGTTCCTTGGTATTCGTGCCAAACATCCAGTATTACGGTTTGCTTTATTTATTTTATTTTATTTGATCAAGATAATTGTGTTTATTATTTATTTGTTTAGTTTAATTACCATGAGTAGCTAATTCATATATTGGTAGAGAATAACAAATGTGAGTTTATAAATCGTGATGCCTAATTGCATTATAATTGATTCTTGCATGTTCTTGATTGTTCTTGATTGTTTTTGGTTGAATTTTATTTCTAATATGTTTAGGCCTGATCAACTAAAATGTTTTTTTAGAATAATGCTATCAAATTTTTGCCAATACGTAATTGTTGGATGAGATTAGTAAGTAGTACAGTCTTGTGAAAAATAGCTAACTAGCTAAGACTGTAATCGCAAGATAGAGAATAATTGAGTGTGCGTTACTATTTGCTTTTACTTTGGAAATTGCTATATCGGGTTCTTTAAATATTTAATGCTATCAAAATGTGTTCCGGTTTAGCGAATACTTTCTGGGAACATTTTGGTAAGGGAAACAGTTAATTAATCATAATTAGTTGACTGTCGATAAAGTAAGAAAGAACTGGGGGGGGGGGTTAAGCGTACCTACTTCCCTATAACCGGTAGATGTGTAGGAATTGATTAATTATTGCGCCTATGATCGATATTAACTAGCATGAGTTATTCTTAGCCGATATCATTCATTTATATATTTATTTCTCATATTTTTAAAGTCGCCATTTGCATTTTTAGAAGTTAGTAACATCATTCTATTTGGGGCGTGGTGGCATCACCAAAAAGGTTTTCAAAATTAGTGGAAAAAATAATAATTATTGATTATTGCTTTTGATCCTCGTGGGATCGACCCTGCTTATCATTGTACTAATCAGTATTAATATGAATTTACAGGTTATTTGGCGATTTAAACGATGCTCACCAAATTGGAGCCGTTGTCGGGGAGCAGTAAGTCAATTTCTATAATTTTTTCTACTAATCTGTGTGTTACTGTGCTTGGTTTATGAGTAGATCATCCAGGCCAAATTTAATATTTGACCCAAAAATTGAAAAGACAGCCAAGCAGAACAGATGCGAACAAAGGCGCGAAAAATAGTTTCTGCTGAGACCCTTCAGTTTGGCCAAACCGAACCCATCGTAATTTCAGCAACTACCTTTGATTTGGGAACTGACATCGAGATGGACGGAGCAGACCAAAATCTGAATCCTGGATAGAACCCAAACAACCCATACATGTGGGAACTTACCGGTCATAGTGAAGATGACCCCCCTACTCCCATTCAGTTGCCAGAGAACGAAAATCCTATTGAAATCAAGCTGGCGTTCCTGAACGTACTTCCCAAGTTCCACGGTAGAAGCACTGAAGACCCTTACAATTTTCTAAGCGAATTTATCAAGATTTGTAAGGTTCAGAAGAGGCCATCTACCGTGATGGAAGATCAATTCAAATTGGTGGCATTCCCATTCAGTTTGACAGGAGCAGCAAATCAGTGGTTTTCGAGCTTGCCCCCCAACTCCATTGCGACATGGGCAGAATTAAAGATATTGTTCTTGGAGTACTACTTTCCAGCCACAAGAACAGATGCCTTGAAGAAGGAGATCACAAGCATCAAGCAAGAGTATGATGAACCCTTGAGTATGTATTGGCTGAGGTTCAGGAAGTTGGTAGACAGTTGCCCTAATCACCGAATGATGGAAGGCCAGTTGCTTCAATGCTTCTATCAAGGGATAACATCCAGCAACAATATTTGGAAAAATGGAGATTAATATTCCATTCTTGCAGGCAATAAGGATACCACCAATAAGCAAGTTCTTGAAAGATTTTATTGCAGGAAAGCCAAAGGATTCGATCAAGATCACGATGAATGAATCTATGTCAGCTGTGATCCAAAAGAAAATGCCTCAAAAGTGCAAGGACCCAGGTATGTTTTCCTTACCTTGTTACATTGGAGATAAGAAGATTGATGCTTCCATGTGTGATTTAGGAGTTTTGATTAATGTTATGCCATTATCTGTGTATCAAACTTTGAATGGAGCTGAAATGGTAGACACTAGAATGGTAATTCAGTTAGCAGATAAATCTTATGTATGTCCTGAAGGGATGTTGGAAAATGCGCTAGTGCGAGTCAATAACTTTGTGTACCCCACAGATTTTTATGTGGTGAAAATGAATCATACTAATGATAAGGGAATACAAGGGGTATTGTTGGGTCGTCCATTCTTGAAAACAGCAAACACCATTATTAATGCTGGTGATGGAACTATTTCTCTTGATTATTTTGGTGATAAGTCCACATTCAACATTGATAAACCTATGAAGAAACCTATAGATTCTGAGAATGTGTTTGGCATCAATCATACTGACCCTCTTGTCCAAGATTCTCTTGAGACTAAAATTCTGCGGGATATGATGAAAATTCCAGAAGAGGTAGATGTTCAAGTCTCAAGTGATAAGGAAATCCGCAAATTGTTGTGTTCAGTGTACTATCAGAAAGTGGCCCAGAACTGAAGTAAACAACGGAGGGCCCAGCCCCACTCAATACATGTCGGGTGTTCGGAAAAATTCTGAAGGGCGCACTGGGTCCAATTTAGCCAAACCGGACCTGTCCGCCAAACTAGTCTCATTGGATGTGAAAGCCTCAAATTGGGAGTTGAAGCCGTTACCACCCGATCTGAAGTATGGTGATGATACTTTTCCAGTGGATATGGAGATGCTCAAGTGTGAGGAAGAAATTCCTCTACACACCACTCAGCCAAATTGACGACATCCACAGTCTGGCCCAAAACTATAAACAAAGGCGCTAATTGGGAGGCAACCCAATTTTCTTAGTTTTTTTTCTTTTAAGTTTTTTTTGTCTGTTAGGAATTTCAATTTCTCATCTGCTCTCAATTCTTGATCTACAGAGTTGAAGTGCTTGAATTTTCACCATGGAAAATTCCCACCTTTGGAGAGTTGGGACTCGTAGGGTTCCGATTGGCCAAACTGGAGGTCTGCGACAGAACCTGATTTAGATACAACACTCTCTTCTTGTTGGGAATTCCTCCAAACCCCTCCCTGTTTTTTTTAATTTATGTTTTCTTCAATTATGTTTTTTTGTTTTTTAGGTGGTTTTGTTCTTTCTTACATTTTTACTAAACTTGCTTGAGGGCAAGCAAGGTTTAAATGTGAGGAGGATTATATGTTTATGTGTTATGTGTTAATGTCATTTAATAAAAAAATAAAAAAATATTTTTGATTTTTTTTGAGTCGAGTCAAATTCAGCATACTATTCTTGATATTATTGTTTCTTGACGGACTGAACTTGCTTGTGAGAAAGCTCTTGTGTGACATATTTGGTTACTTGATACACCTCTAAAATTACTTGGTAAATGTGTCCAATATAATTGGGGTAAATTGGCCTAGATGATACTTGGAATGACGAAAAAGGACAAGTAATTGAACATTTGAGCCTAGTAAAAGTGAGGTTTTGAGCTAGAGTAGAGCAGTCTTTACATCAATCCTTTTTTTGAGAGTCATGGCAGTGTTTGAATTATTTGGTGTGAAAATGATGAAAGGCATAGGATTTAACCCCACAACTTATATTGCCTACCATACATCACCCTTAATAAACCCCTTGAAGCCTTGACCATTTTCTTTGTTTGAGCCACAGAAAAATGAAACCAAAGCCTATTTTTATTCCCCTCTTTTGTGTCCCTTATATATGCATGCTTGTGATTATGATAGGTTCTCAGATTATTTGCTGCTGATATGCTTTAAGAAATATCAGTGAGTACCTTGATTTTGATGTATGAAATGACCATGTAGTACTGAGTTTAAAAGTGTAGTAGAATGATAATAAAATGAGTGATTTGGTGCTGGAAATTCAGAAAAAAGAGGGCTGATGTGCCCAGAAAAAAAAGAAAAAAAGAAAAAAATTAGAAAAATCAGAAAAAATGGAAAGAAAAAAAAGAAAAAAAATTCCAGCACCAACACTTAGTAACTACAGCCAGTTTTGAGTAGATTTTTCCACTTTATGATGGCTGGAAATTATCTTTTTGATTGAGGAATTTTTGGGCTGAAATGAGCATGCATGTATATTTATATTTTTAGCTTAGAACCCTTAGGACCTTACCTCATTTTTTTATTCCCCCTAGCCCCGTTACAATCTTGAATAAAGACCTTTCTAATTTGCAGTGAATGATTTGAGTATTGTCATGTGAAATTATATATTGATGACTGTCTCCTACATCTAGAGCGAATGTATGAACCGTGAGAAATGTTTGATGCTTGTCTGATTTTGACCAAGTTGAGGGCTGGTTTGCATTAATTTGAGGATAAATTTACCAATGTCATTTGAAAGGTGTGAGAGTGTCAAGTGTGTTATACATGAGCATTTCTTATTAGTAAGGTAAGGTTTGTCTATGAATCAAGAAATTAAGGATTGGTATGCTGAGTTTGATTGTTTGTTGGATTGTAGTTAGTGTTTTTTTTTGTTATTTTTCTTTTGAGTCTTTCTTAGAGTCAGTTGGGGATACTTGGAACTTTGTGATAAACAACAGGATTTCATTCTCAATTCATACTTGAGGGCAAGCATGACTCAAGTGTGAGGATATTTGATGTGTGTTAATTTTATTGTTTATTTTATTAGGATTAACTGTGATATTACGGGATTAATGTGCACTTTAGGTGTTTTATTTGTAACAGACCACAGTTTTCGGGCTCAAGAGGAATTTGGGAGAGAGTTAGGAGCATTGGGCAATTTCGGCAAATGAAGCAGTCAAAATGGAAAGCAGAACCATAGCAGCTATTTTGGAGCTGATTTGGACTGATTTAAGAAGATATTGAGGGAGATATCCTTGGAGATAACTTTGAAGATTTAATTGTGTAAAGTCTAGATTTATCTAGTTGGCAATTTATGGAAATTATGCAAATATGGTATTATTGAGTTGTAACATCAAAGAAGGAATTTTGGTGAAATAAGGAAAGGTTGAAGACTGAATCCAAGAAGGATACATCTAGTCCAAGTTGTATTTGAGTTGGAGAATATATCAATTCCTATATATGTGGGATTAGATTAATGTTATGGAATTGAATTAACTGATGAGCATATACGGATGAGCATATACAGATGTGAATTAATGTTGAACAGCAGAACAGACCATGTTGGAACATGGTGCTGCTGCAGAAGTTACGCCACGGTTTTAACGGAATTCAAAGCCGAAATATTGGAGTGTTTTAGAATTTATGGTAATCGTATATTTGGCTATATATTGGGCGTGTGAAGCATAATTAGTTTATGGAAAAATCCCTACTTATATGGAGAAGATTTATTCGAATATATGAGATAGAATGAGTTAAGGTAAATCCCTTTATTTATGGGATTTGGATATGCTTCCAGAATCAGATTTGGAATAGGAATATTGTGGAGATAATCAAGGAGTATTCAGATCTGATTCGTGGATATAAATTGGGGACAAAACACGGCTGCATACTTACGGACTTAATAGAAAAAATCTGCACACAGATTTTTATCTTTCGAGAATTGCATAGAGCCAGTATACTGTGTTCCAACACACCTGCTGCACAAAGTTCAGAATCATATGCCTTAATTCCTCGGGAGGAGGAGATCCAGCGTCGACGAGTTTCGAGGTCAGAGGGAGTCTGATCAAGGCGGATCGGTAGCAAGGGGAGCTTGCAGGATTCACGTTATAGTTAGATAAGATAAGTATAATTGTATGGTGTACTTTGTACTGTATCTTTCTGATTAGTGGATTCATTCTGAACTGGGCCAGGCCCCGCAGATGTAGGTGGTTTACACCGAACTGCGTAACCAAGTCGTGTGTCTTTTACATTTTACGTTATTTCACACTTGGTTAAACTAGGCATGTTGGAACACACCAGTAGTGATAATTGAATTAATTAGGTAAAACCAAATTTCAAATTGGATTTTATTTCTTCAAATCAGAATTCAAATTTGAAAAGTGTTCTATTGTATTTGGAAGAGTCCAATATGGACAAGATTTGTAATTGCTGCATGCGTATATATACGCAGAATGTAGACATACGCCAGGGGGATTATTCATTCTTATTCTCGGTTCCAGAACCAAAAACATCAGTTTTTCTCTGGCTTTTTTTTCTTACAGCAGACATTAGTTAGGTAGAAAATCATCATCATCTGTGCTCTTGTTTTCATCCTGGAACATTGCTAAGGATTTAATCAATTGCTCTTGATGTGTTTCCTTGGTATTCGTGCCAAACATCCAGTATTACGGTTTGCTTTATTTATTTTATTTTATTTGATCAAGATAATTGTGTTTATTATTTATTTGTTTAGTGTAATTACCATGAGTAGCTAATTCATATATTGGTAGAGAATAACAAATGTTAGTTTATAAATCGCGAGGCCTAATTGCATTATAATTGATTCTTACATGTTCTTGATTGTTTTTGGTTGAATTTTATTTCTAATATGTTTAGGCCTGATCGACTTAAATAATTTTTTAGAATAATGCTATCTAATTTCCGCCAATACGTAATTGTTGGATGGGATTAGTAAGTAGTACAGTCTTGTGAAAAACAGCTAACTAGCTAAGACTGTAATAGCAAGATCGGGAATAATTGAGTGTACGTTACTATTTGCTTTTAAACCGGTAGATGTGTAGGAATTGATTAATTATTGTGCCTATGATCGATATTAACTAGCATGCGTTATTCTTAGCCGATATCATTCATTTATATATTTATTTCTCATATTTTTAAAGTCGTCATTTGCATTTTTAGAAGTTAGTAAAATCATTCTATTTGAGGCGTGGTGGCATCACCGAAAAGGTTTTCAAAAATAGTGGAAAAAATAATAATTATTGATTATTGCTTTTGCTCCTCGTGGGATCGACCCTGCTTATCATTGTACTAATCATTATTAATATGAATTTACAGATTATTTGGCGAGTTAAACGACACTCACCAGTTGTAATAAATAAAAATGAAAACATCAAATCACCCTTTTTTTTGAAATAAAACTATGATTTCATTCATTGAAAAGATGTTGTACAAAGTGTAGGATGTGCTCCCATTTAGAGGTAAACTCTACAATAGTTTTAGCATATTGAGCTAAAGAATGTGCTACGGTGTTGTGTTGTCGTCTAACCCAGCACAGTTCTGGGTGTAAATGCCTATTAGCTAGGTTGGTGATGTCGTCAATGATTAGGCCAAAATCCGACAGGTCTTCAGTATGATTCTTGATTGCCCTTATGACTACCTGTGCGTCTCCTTGAATACGACTGATCCGTATACCTCTTTGTAAGGCAGTAAGCATCCCTGCTCTTAGAGACATAGCTTCTAAGACATAGCTTCTGCGTGTTTAACTGCATGCACTATTGGAAGGTTCCGCGATTCCCCATAAATCCAAGTTCCAACTGGAGAACATATGTACCATCCAAGACATGTTCTGCTTTGGGATATTGCTGCATCAAAGTGGAGAGTGTTGCCATCGGTTAACGATTGATTGAATTGAATACTCGTCTCCTGATTTGATTTTCCACCTCTTAATGTTTCAGCTAGATTTGAGAGCATTTTGTGGTGTAATTGACGCAATGCTGTGGTTTCAGGTCATGACTCTCTCCATGCAGAAGCTTATTTCTGTGATGCCACAGCTGTGATAATAGGGTTGCAACACATGCCATATCCCTTGGCATTAATTCCAATAATAGATCTTGAACCCATAGACTTGCGCTTTGTTGTTGGAAGTGGAAGATCCTCCCATGAAGCTCAGCGGTGAGCCATATACTGTGCGCTAACGGGCAGTGGAAGAATATATGTTCAACAGAAATGTCATCCATTGTGCAACTAAGGCAGGAAGGTTCAGCTGGCATGTGCCGTTGAAGTTGCAGCAGATTGATTGCCGATGGCAAATGATTTTTACATAATCGCCACAGGAAGTGTTTTACTTTGGGTTGAACCGGTAAGTTCCATATCTTCTTCCAGTGTGGAGAGGGTCCTGAGCTACTTGACGCCATGTTACCTGCAATTACAAGAGTGGAGGAGTTAAGTTCTCAAATCACCCCATTAGTTACACTAAATGACTCGTTTGACAGTGACTTAGTCAAAAACAAAACTTTGTTACAAAATTAAGAATTAGTTAAATTAACTAACAGCATTTCATTAAAATCTAGATTTCCCAAATTTTTAATAAAATCAAGAATCAAATTATGATTAGAAAACTGAAAAAACTAGTGGATGTAATCAAATCTCTCACAGATTCATCAAACTAAGACAAGGTCACGGGAAAGACGAGCTTTCTATAGACTTACGTAAAGATGGTGTTGAATTCAAATTATAGAAAGGTAAAAATTTTTAGTTGTAATATTAAAACATGAGAAAGTCTCAGGAAAGACGGCCTTTCCATAAGCTTATGGACAGTCCTCAGGGGCATTTGCCTTAAATGTTGTAATTTTTTATAAAATTTAAATATTGCATTTTATAAGTTAAAACAAGTAATAATATGTATTTGAAGGTGAAAATATAAAAATATATGATATAAAAAATATTTTAAAATTTTGTATGTAATTTAAGAAATGCAGTGTATAAGGTAAGAAATAAGTGGTCTGTTCATAAGCTTATGGATAGGATAGACAGACCTACTCATTAATAGTTATAAGTTTATGATCCTATTATTGCAACCCAAAAATTTTATCTTAATTTTTTCTAATTTGCCGTTTAAACTATGCTCTTTTCAATACTTATGGAAAGACACCTTTTAAGTGACAGAATCAACTAAAATCGAATTAAGATTTAGGTATTCATAATTATAAAATCAACAAAAACCGATTGTAAAAACTCAATACTCATCATGGCCGGTTTGGGGGCTGATACGGCACCCCTTGATTTATACAAAGCTTGTGCAGGCCTTCCGGAAGAGCTTCTGACACGGCGAGAGTGTAACAGCCCGGGACATTCTTTTCGAGACGAAGCCAGCGGGCAGCCCAGGCCGAAGGGTCGATGACGGAGATGATGCCGTTAAAATTAGGAGTGGTGCAGCTCGCCACCAGATCCGTGTACACATCCATCTCGAAGAAAGGGCAGTTCTCACATCCCGACTCCCGGAACTGATCGTACGTCTTCACCAGACGGCACCGAAGGCATGCCCGGAGCCCGTGACCCAGACTCGTCGGAAGTTGAGCCGCTTCCCCTCTTCTTCCCATATTCGTTTTGCCGGAGACTCCCATCAAACTACTGAACCAAAATCAAATTACGACTCGATATCGCGTTCTTCACCACGTCCCTTGCTTTCCTCTCTTTATACAAGGAGGAAAACAATCGTTCCTACAATTTTGGAACACAAAATCGGAAAAGGATTATTAAGTCCTTATCAGAATCGGAACCGGATGTTATCAACCAATTTCCTTAGAATTTAAAAGTTTTTAATTCTTCACTTTAACCTCATTATTTTTGCAATTTTCCCCTCGTTCCTATTTTATTCAGTTCACAAAGATTCATTTAAAGCGCCGGTGAGCGTCGTTTTACTCGCCAAATAACCTGCAAACTCAGATTGATACCAGATAGTATATTGGTAAGCAGAGTCGATCCCACGAGAAGCAATAATAATAATTTATAATTTTTTCTTCCAACTAATTTTGAAACCTTTTTGGTGATGCCGCTACGCTTTAAATTCAAGAATGATTTCTAACACTAAAATTGAAAATGATGACCCTAAAAATGAGAAATAAATCTATAGGTGAATGATATCGGCCAAGAATAACTCATGCTAGTTAATATTGATCATAGGAACAATAATATTTTAATCCTTACACATCTATTGGTTATAGAAAAGTAGGTACACTTAACCTCCTCAATTCTTTCTTACTTTATCGACAGTTAATCAACTAACTGTTTCCCTTACCAAAATGCCCCAGAAAGTATTCGCTGAACTAGAACATATTTTTACAGCATTAAGAATTAAAATAACCCGATATAACATTTACCAAAGTAAAAGCAAATAACAATGCACACTCAATTATTCTCTATCTTGCTATTACATTATTAGCTAATTAGTTGTTTTCACAAGATTGTGCCACTTAACTAATCCTATCCAACAATTACGTATTGTCGGAAATTAAATGACAGTATTCTAAAAACATTCAAGTTGGACAGACTCAAACATATTAGAAATAAATTCAACCAAGTACAATAAATAACATGCAAGAATCAATTATAAACTAATTAGTCCTCAGAATTTATTACTAGTATTTGTTATTTTCTGCAGATAACAAATTAGCTACTCATACTGATTGAATTAAACAAATTTATAATATAACATATAAACATAGTAATAATAATAAATAATTACGAAGCGCAAAAAAAGTAAACCGGGAACTTGGTTACATGCAACCAAGAAATTGCATGCTGCAAATCGAACTATGATTTTTTCTATTTAGAATTTGTACTACTCTTTCCTATGGATTTGTTACAGGTACAGAAGACAAAGGTCAACACAAAAAATACCCAATCATGGAATGAACAACTGATAATATACTGAGGACATCAAAGCCGACTTCATTAAATTTAGCACGGACTAGAGTGAAGCACATCAGGGGAAGTGTTTTGCAAGAAGACACTATGGAAGACTATCATTCTATGTCAACATTGGGTGTGGAGGCATAAAAATGGTAGGCCATAGTGAAATTCGCAACGGATTTTATAGGCCGGATGTATGTTTACATGGGGGATGTGAACATATAGAAAAGCTTAGTGTAAATAGCTTTCCACGAGTTTTTTCTGCTGTATAACTCTTTGAGCTCATGAAGCTTTTTTTTTTATCAAGGTTTGGGGAGCACAATATATTCCCTTTCACTACGGTGAGTTAAAATTTTTTTAAAAAAAGGGAAAAAAAGAAATTGCATGTTGCTCAATAGAAAAGCAATGACAATCTTTTATGGAAAATTATAAATACGCCCTCAGGGTCGTCCATCCCCCAAGTGGCGCTTCCTCAATGACCCTCCACACGTGTGGAAATAAGAGAGCTTGACCCGCCTCGACACGGGGTCGTTAATTGTAGCTAATTAACCCGAGCCGAGGGCTGTTGGTTAAAGATAGAATTTATAGTTTTGCACCCTGATCTCACTGCTACGCTACCTAGAGGGTAGTTAGCGGAAAGCCATGAGTTTGTCCACTGAGATGCTAGGTCTAATGTACCAACCTAAAACACAACATCGTACGGGTCATCAATCTATACGAGTGAAAGGAATAGCTATTAAAGCAAACATGCAAATGGGAGTGGGGAGAGGGGTGTTGGATTTTCAACCTAAGAACTACAAAACATGTAAAGTAAATAACACGACTACAATATAAAGCTAGCACTTGGGGAAATCATTGAGTGACTTGGTAAATCTAATGCTTCTATTCTCGATTCTTTCACATAGAGAACTCAACAAACCTAATAGTGTGCCCATAACATGTGGTATGGCAGATGACATACACTTCTCCGTCCCTGTCATGACGGGTGCTCTCGCAACCCTCCATCAACAGCGCCATAATAACTAGGGGAGTACAACAAGGTCCGAGCGTTGTTGTAGGTCTGATTCTCCCCCGTGCGATTACGTCCGGGGCTTCCATCACAAATGCAACTACTCCTCCAGGTCCTATCAATTAGGCTCAAGGATCGTAGCCACCTTATCTGTGATACTAGAGTTTCTTGTAATACTAGCTTGCTACTAATTAAGCTATCTCTACCCAGAACCCGTCGAAAAACTTTACAAAGTCGGCTAAGACTGGTGCGATGGTAAGTGGGTCTGAGATGACTTTGAATATCCCGTGCACACACTCACGCATACTCGTTCCCCTCCACCCATACAAACATCCAGGTTCCCTTCCCAGAGGGGCATCAGTATATGCGCCTAGCATAAATACAGCCCAAAGTGTGTGCTTATATGTGGTGTGATATTCATGCATTAAACTGAAAAACAAATCACAATAATATTATGAACACAAAATTAGGATGAAGTATAGAATCTCTAAGATAATACCAAAGTCACTACAACTTATCCCAAAGCTATAGAAACTACTCCTTAGATATGGAATTCAAATGAAGATTTGAATTCCACATCTTTTGGGATCAAAGCAAAATAAAAGATGAAAAGATAAAGCTACTAAGGAGAGAATCTCATGTCTAGTCTTCTACAATGATATGAAGTTCTAAAAATAATGACCAACTCCTAAACCTAGTAGACTAAGGTTCTATATATAGTAGTAGGAGAATGGGCCTATAGGCCAAAATAGGGTAAACCCTAGCTCAGCCGCCGCCCAGTGAGAGGCACTACGGATGACGTGGACCATGGCATGTACTTGGCGTGGGACACACAAGGCTTGGCATGGGTCACGCCTCTTCATAACGCGGGGCACCTGTTCTTGAGTGGGGCGCAGATCTTCAGCCGTGGCACGGGATGCGAAGGTTGGTGCAGGTCACGTCTGGCATTGGTGTGTGCCACATTGTCTCCTGTATGGCACCATTAGAGTGTTGATCTTTGAGCTCCTGATCCGCACCCATGGCTGTTGGCGCGGGCCGTGGTCATGCTAGGTGCTCTGCTAAGAAACTTTGCGTGGGCCATGTAAATTCCCACACCCCATCGGCAGGTCTTAATGGAATGAACTTAGAATGACGTGGGATGCCTAAAACGGGATGCCATGCCCCCATGCTTACCCGCGTGGAGGGGTTCTTGACTTTGAGCTGCGGGCCGGTATAACCGGAGCAGGTCGCGCCAATGCCTCACGTTGGTCTTCTTGGCGTGGGGTGTCTTCTCTGGCGCGGGTCGTTGGTGCTAAACCATGCACGGCCTGCGCCATCCCATGTGCTTCGGCCAGCTGAACTAGTTTCCTTTGCTACGGGAGAACCGTTAGTATGATATGAGAGTTTTAGTAGTCGATTTTATAGTACTCGAGAAGAAAAATCCAATGGAACCAGCCTTGAAGGCTAATTATTATTGGATCATTCTCGGACTAAGGCATAACTCATCGGAACACGATTCCCCGTTTCTCCATGTGCCGCTATGAACTTTGTAGTTGCCTATCTTTGGCTTCAATCTTCTTCTACCATGCATTGATGATTGTGGCCTTCGTCTACTACCATTCAAGAGATGAATGGCCTTCATCTCTACTACCATCCTTGCAGACGGCCTTCAATATCTTCTACCGTCCTTGCAGATGGCCTTCACATAGAATGTAAACAAAAAGTACCCATGGGCGACCTACTAAATATGATCAAAGGGAAGATCAAGGATCCCGTGGATACGAGATGTCAATTAGTACCAATTAAGTCTACAAAATGCGGGATTTAGACAAGAAAACCAAACATGGCCGTATAAACCCCTTGTCACGTAAACTCAACTAATAATAACAACCCACCAGGCAAAAGTAACTAAAAAGTATGTCAAATGTGTCGGTTAAGACACACAAAATGAAGCAGATTGGAGCTAAAGGCGAGTGTGTTCAGTTTCTTTTAAATTGGGTGTTTGTAATCTTTGACCCATGTTTGAAATCTTTAACCCATATTTCCATCCTTCTTTTTTTGAAACATTAGTTCAGAGTTGGTGATTTCCACCATTGACACCCGTCTGCTCAATCTTCTCATCCGCTTGAGGCACCAAACCGTGACGTCGCCAGCAAGTTCTTATTTCAGAATTCCATTTTCTTTGCGACATAATGAGTATACGGTAGCCCTATAGTCAGCTTCGGTGTTGGTGAATTTTCTAACGGTGTTGGTTACTCTAAAGTTTGCTCGCTGCTCTAAGCCGGTGGTTGCTCTGTGACCATAGATTATGTGTTCGCATACATGTGGTATGCCTAAGGTTATGTGTCCGGTGTGAGTGACTATATGCCATGTTGTCCCCTCTGTCTCATGCTCTATGGTCAGAGGTTTAAATTAGGGTTTCTGGTTAGGATTATATTCCATTTAGTGGCAAATTTTGTTTGACGAGGTACAATTACTTCACATTTATTAATTATGTTTCTGAATCTTTCCTTTTGTCGATTAGGAAGATATTGATGAATGAAGATATTGATGAATGAAGATATTGATGAATGAAGATATTGCTAGGAACACTCATGGTCCAGGAACTAATGAATTAATGGAACTATTGATGTAACAAATTAATGAACTTATGAACCATAAATTTTTATGTAACTAGGACTTGTGAATTTTGTATGTGATGATGTGTTCTCTTTTCCCTTTTGAACTAAATGTCGACTTAAAGGAAGATGTCAGTGGTATTTAATGTGCCATAAATCCTGTAAATGATGGTGGCACTGTAGTTGAATGAGTCGAGCTATTGATGAGGTGATATAATTTAAACACCGGGATGGAAGAACTTGTGGATGGAGATGAAGTGTTAGTGGATAGAAAGAGGCAATGTGGTGAATTTGTGCGTGGCTCGGATGGTGAAGACATTCATATGACCCGAGATGAATATGACGCCGAAGAATTTTTTCATAATTTTGTATATTTGAACATGGATGGTGATGAACATGACATGTTGTGCGATGATGATGATGTAGTCTTCGAGGAGATAGAGGACTATGGTGATCTTGTGATCCGAATGATGGGTAATATGAGTAAGAATGAGCCTACATGTAGAAGTGTTAATGTTGTGACTAGACCAAGAGAGGGGATGATATTCAGTACAGGTGAATAATTTGTTGCGCACATTCATCAATATGCGCATTCTGAGGGATTTCAGGTCGCCATTCGAAGTTTGGATCGGTTGAATGAGGGCGGGAGTGTTGTTATCCTGCTTGGTGCATCTTTGGGGGGGGTAATGGTTAGTGCCTACGCTAACTATTATCGAATCCATATGGCATGTCAGAAATACGGGGTATTTGTATCAAGATCAACATGCCCAAACCATTCTATCCAAACTTGCAAGTCAAATTATTTGTATCGGGTGAATGCAAGATAAATCAGTGATGAGACCTAGAAGATCACATTGCTTAAAGATGTTCATAATCACAAATGTGTGCCTGAAGATTCCCATCAGTTGCCATGGTATCAGATTATTAGTATTTCCAATCAGAGGCTCATCTTGGAGCTCCATAGCTCCGGTGACTCAGTCACACACATATTCAATATATTTGTTAATAGATACAAGGGGTATATGGCGGTCCCCTTTACTGAGACTGACATGCGTAACTTCATATATTTTCATTCTAGGGAGCTCATGAAACATAAGGATTTTGCTGCAATGGAAGTACATTTTAATAAAATGCGGGATGAGTGTTCAGGTTTCACTTATGAGAATCAGATTGACCTAGATAGGAAGTTGAAGAATGTCTTTTGGGCAGATTCAAGATGTAGGGAGGCATATAAAGAGTTCGAAGATGTAGAGTCCCTTGACGCCACATTTGTGAAAAATCCTTATAGGATGCCATTTGCGCCTTTCATTAGGGGTGAATCATTATGAGCAATCTATGTTGTTTGGTTGCACCCTGCTGGGTAAGGAGGACACGGAAAGTTTTGTGTGGTTGTTCAAAACATAGAAAAAGTGCATGGGCGTCGCCCCTTCAAAAATTTGACAGACCAAGATAGATCCATAGGTACTATTCTAAATAATGTCTTATATTTTTTGTAGAAGTTGTATAGTCGATGTGAGTGTCTCACATATTAATAAATGCTTTTGTTCATCTATTGTGTGATTAGGGAAATCCATTGAAATATCATTTCCAAATGCGAAGCACATGTGGTGTTTATGGCATGTTATCACAATATAGCTAGGAATTTGGGGAGTAATGCAGAATGGAAAGCACTGTATCGTGAAATGTTGGGATCTTTGCATGATTCTTTTACCATGGATGAGTAGGAAAGTTGGAAGGAAATGGTGGCGAAATTGTTCAACATTCAGTCCAATTCTTGGGTGGTAGAAATGTATGAGTGGAGGGAGAAATGAGTGCAAGTTTATTTCCGAGGAGAATTTCGGGCGGGCATGTCATCGATCCTGCTAAGCGAGGGCATGAATAACCTATTTAAGGGGTTTGTCAATATTAACACTAGCCTTACAAAGTTTGTGGAGAAGTACAGTCAGACTGTGTGCAAGAGGATCAAAGAAGAGGAAGATGCTACGTTCAAGGGCGTGAACTTATGTTCAAGGGAGACTAGTAGACACCTTTTTTATGTTGTCCTTGAGAAGTTGTTTACTCGTGCAAAATTCATGGAGTTTCACGAGGAGTTGATAGAGATGAGTAAGAATAGTGGGTCAAAAGTTAGAGATGAAGGAGGAGTTGTAGAGTACGACGTTTGTGTGAAGGAATTTCATCCTAGATGGATGAAGAAGCACATCTTTATGGTTACGCTTGATAGGAATACGATGGAATTAGGTTGTGTGTGCTAGAAATTTGAGTTTCGCGGGGATATTATGTACCCGTGCTCTACGTGTGTTTTGGGAAGAGGAAGTGAATGATGTAGTTGGGAAGTTTATCCTTCAAAGGTGGCATAAAGATATCCCCCAGAAGTACTTGAAGGAGAAATACCCCATGTCGACTCTTTTTGGAATAACTCTAATTGGGTATGGTAGATATGATGCAATGCATAATTTTTGTGAAGAAATTTGTGTCATGGTAATCAACGATGAAGTGCTGTACAAAAAAGGAATGGTGGAACTTTGCAAATTGAAGTTGGACTTGGAAGCAAAGGCGGAGTCTTCCGATGGGCTCGGGAAGGATTTCATGTCAGGAATAAGGAGGGTGTATGCGAGGAAACCCACTCCCGTTCCTCCAAACAAAGAAGTTAGACCTCAAATTTGGGACAAGCCTGATCCATATGTAGTGAAGGATCCTACAGACAAGGGAGGGCGTGGCAGGGGTCCAACAAAAAGGAATATGTCTATGTTTGATCGCATCTTTGGATCTCGTTGCGGAGGTGGACAGAGAGGCAGGAGCGGTGGAATATCCACTCCTGGTTTGAATCCCATTATGAGAAACTCAGCACCACATGTATAATCTTCTCACCATATCAAAAAACAATTATGTACTTCATGTACAAGCATGTAGTATAATTCACCTTGGTTTGTGATAATCTTTCATCATCCTGTACATCAGGCATTTTTTTGGTCAATTTAATGTAGGTGGAGGTAGTATGGGGCATGGTGACAATGACATCGGTGCTGTTCTTGATTCAACAACAAGAATTCCTCTATTCAGCTTTTTACAACATCCTTGTTAAAGTAAAAATTATTAAGTCTACGGTGCGGATGCTTGGGAAATAGATGTTGATTGGGATTATGAATGTGTAGTAGCCAAATCCTTGGGTGTTTTTTGTTTATGTTTTTTGCATGGGAACCCTTAATTATTGCATCTGTTTCAGTAGGAGTCCCACTACCATGAAAATTGAAAGCTGTTGTATAATTACAACCCTTAATTATATCTATTGTCAGTGTAGATTTATTTTACCAATGACCAATTACTGATGTTTACATGTGTTAGTGAGAAGAAAGCTAAGATGATGGAGTAAACATAACTAATCAACTACGATCTGAATAGCTTTGGTAAAATAAGCACAAATTGATTAAAACAACTAAAATAACCAAGTGTGAGGGAAGAACGACAGTACATTAATAATATACTCATTTGATGTCTATATACTTATGGTGTTTTGATACATATGACAAATACAATAATATATAAAGCTAGTCTATGTTAAAAGAATAGTAAACACAACCCCTTGCAATTCCCCGCACTAGCTAGTGAAATGATTATCTGTTGGTGTTTAAGGAATACAAGCTATTTAAGTATGATTGGATTCAAGTAGTTGTGAGCTCGGGATTTTAAAACAAGTTTGGTGGTGTGGAGTGCACACTTGTACAAACTTTCTACGAGCTTACTATGTGGAAAAATGTACATTTCAGAGTTCATTATATTTCTGATAACTACGATACACTAGATGTAGAAATTTTAATCATTTACGTGAAAAGATGTGTTGTTTCAGAATGCATTTTTAACAACCAGGATACATTGAATGTGGAAAATATAATCATTCATGTGGAAAGATGCATTATCTTACAATTGTATCAGAGTGATGCATTGTAAGTGAGGTGACCTATAACCTACAGATTCCACGATGGGTAGTATCTTTTTGGGACATCTTACAATTGTATCAGAATGGTGCATTGTAAGTGTGGCGGCCTATGACCCACAGATTCCATGATAGGTAGTATCTTTTTGGGAGAATTACTATATAAACATGCGTATGCATGCACAGAAATATAAGTGAAAATATTATAATTTCAAGACTTACTCAGTAACTAAAATACTTTACTCAAAACCCTTCTCTCATTTCAAGCCTATATCAAGGAGGTATCTTGATTGTTTTATCCTCAAGGATAATTTGTGTAACCCAAGGCAATAACCTTTAAGGAAAGCTTATGTTAACACGACTCAAATCAAAATCCAAGTTCTATTAGACCAACATTTACCAGAATACAGTTTTATAAATTTACTTATACTTTCCCCAAAATCCAAACCATTGTTTGTTTCTTCCAACATTCTACAACATTTTCTGCTGGTCTGCACCATTTCGCATGCTTTAACCAATGCATTTGACATAGTTTTTAGTTACTTTTGGTTGGCGGTTGGCGACATTGGTTGAGTTTACATAACAAGGGGTTCAGACAATCATGTTTGGTTTTCTATTCTAAATCCCGCATTTTGTATACTTAATTAGTGATTCTTGACATATTGTGTTCACGGGCTCCTTGGTCTTCATTATTAGTACCTTTAGTAGGTCGCCCGTGAATGCTATTTGTTACATTACATTCTTGTGAAGGCCGTTTGCTTTTAACGGTAGAAGATTTGAAGGCCATTCGCATTTGAATGGTAGTAGAAGAAGGCCACGAACATTAACACATGGCAGAAGGAGATTAAATCCAAAGATAGGCGGCTTCGGAGTTCAAGACGGTCAAAGGAGAAAATGGTGAATCATGGTCCGAGGAGTGTTGCCTTAGTCCGAGAACGATCCAGGAAGAATTAGCCTTCAAGGATGGTTCCATTGGATTCTTCTTCTTGAGTACTACAACTACTAGAACTCCCAATTCGGACTAACGGTTCACCCATGACAAGCAAATGAAGTTTAGCCAACAAAGCACCAGAGACCGCTCACGGACTGAGCATGGTCAAGCACCAGCGGCCCGTAACAATCTTCACAGCCTGTGGTACACAAGAATCCAGGGGTTCCGTGAAGACCTACATGATCCTAGCTTCACGGACAGTGCCAGATCCCATGGGCCGCGACTATGAACATTCACAGACCGTGGCAGATCTGACATCTCATGGCTATGCATGCTTCACGGTCTGTGGCATCCGTGCTAGCCCGTGAAACCTTGGTGGCTGACCTAAGGTTTTTCTACTTTTGGCCTATTTTTGGGACCAATCTCCTACTACTATATATAGGAACCTAGTATATTCATTCGAGAGAGGTTGGATCATATTTGGAAACACATTTGGAGAGGACAGAGCTTGAAGAGAAGGTGTTCCTTTTGTAGGTTTTATAATCTTTTCTTTTCTTTTCTTCTTGCTTTGTCCCGAAGATGTGGAATTCAAATCTATATTTTAATTCTATGTCTAGGGAGTAGTTAGATTAGCTTGGGATTCATCTTGTCACTTAGTATGTTTTAAATGCTTTGAGATTTATTAGATTCATCCTATCTTTGTGCTTATGATATTATTGTGATTGTTCTTGAATGTTATAAATGCATGATAAGTAAACCACATATAAGCACACACTTTGGGATATACTCATGTATGGTGAAATTATTGATGCCCCCTTAGGAAGAGAAACATAGATGTTAGAATGGGTAGGGGAGAATGCATCCGCGTGGGTGTGTGCATGAGGGATTCGAGAATGCTCAAACCTATTTGGTATCGCTCCAATCTTAGCTGACTTCATAATTGTTGTTCGAGAGGTTGTGAGTAGAGATAATAAATAGTAGCAAGCTATGTGTTGTGCTGAAACCCTAGTATCACAGATAAGGTGCATACGAACCTTGGGCCTAGCGTATATAAGACCAGGGGAGAGTAGTTGCATTCATGGTGGAAGCTCGAGATGTAATAACACGGGAAGAAACAGACCTGCAACAATGGTCAGACCTCATTGTACTCCCCTAATTATGATGGCGGTGCTAATGGAGGGTTGCGAGTGCACCCTTCATGACAGGGTTAGGGAAGTGTATGGAAAAGAGCTCTCAATAGAAAATTCTCTCTCTAGCTCTGGGGCGAAAAAAAGAAGAAAAAAGGCGCAGCCTTTCTTCCATCTTTTGGAAGCCGATTTCTTCAATTTCATTAACAATCCACCGATGAATTATGGTTTAACGGATTCTACTCTGGATTCCGCACAAAACTATATGCAATTCGTGGTGAGTTTTTGATCTAAATTGGCTTTGGAGTAGGGTTTGAATTCGGCAAAGAGGGTTCTTGGTGGATCTTGATCGTGATCTGGATTTGGAGTGTGGATTTGGTTTCGGATCAGGATTTGGGAGGGAGATCGCAATTGTTCTTCACTTGAGTCCTAGTTCGAGAAGGAGTTTGATTGAAAAACTCAATCTTTCTTCGATTTGGATTGGGATTTGGTGTGTGCAAGGGAGTATAAAGGTTTTGATTATAATTTTCAGCACGAATTATAATCAAATTCCTACAACTTGGATCGGTTTTGGCACCAAGCTTGGAGTTTGATCGGAATCCAACTTCGGACACAAGATTTGAGTTCGGTTTGCTTGGAGATCACGGTTTTCACGGTTTCCAGGTTTATTCGATCCATCTTCTTGAGTTTTGTTTGAATTTCGATTTGGAGCATGATTTTATGTATGTGTGCATCCGATCTAGTGCTTGCAAGATTTCGGTTTTAAGATCACCTCTTGATCCGATTTCTCTTAGGTTTTAAATCGGTTTTGATTCAAGTATTGTTCTTGCTTGTTTTCGAACTCGGTTTTCACATTGGTGGATTACGGTTTTGATTTCAAGCTTTTGGTGCATGTTTTGCATGTTCTTGAAGTTGTTTAGTGATTGTGATTTCGGTTTTGTGTGAAGTTTGTTCTTGAAACCGATTAATCCTAGGGTTTTTCGATTTAGAGTGCAAGCTTTGTTTATTGTTGGTGTGCTTTCGATTGGTGATTTTCCGATCGGATTGTTTGTTTTCGTTTGTGATTTGGTTGTTTTGGTGAATCCGATCTGTTTTATCGGAATTCATCCATTACAATGGTGATGAATATGGGAAACAAATCGGGTGAAAGGAACAACAATGGTGATGGTATGGCCGATATGAATGTTAATCAGAGGAAGAATCAGCAAGTGCAACCAAGAGATTGGAATGATCCGAAATTGGAGAGGAGAAGGAGATGGGATGATCCTGAGATTCTAATGAATAAGTCGGACATTGAAGTTGTTGCAAACAATGGAGATAGTGTCGATTTTGTGCTCACTGATGAAGAGATTCATAAGGATCTACATAAGCCATTTTTCGGATTCTTGGGTGTGTTTCCGGGTTTCTTTCCAGGTATGTATGCCATTCGTACATTGTTGGTAGCAAAGTGGGAGGTGCAGTGTAATGTTCAGACCAAGCAGAATGGATACGTCATGTTCAAGTTCAACAGTGCAGAGGATAGAGACAAGGTGATGAATGGTCCTGACCATTATCTCCATGGAAAGAAGTTGTTCATGATGCTAGTCGATGAATCCGGACAATATGATGCGACCATTCAGGCTACTAAACCAGTTTGGTTAAGGATGGAACACTTGCCAAAGGCGTACTGGCACAAGAAGTCGTTGGAGAAAATTGCTACTTCTCTAGGAGAACCTATCCTTATGGACAATGGTACTCTTGAGTTAAGGGGCTATTATGCACGCCTCTTGGTATGGATTGACACATCGAGAAAGCTTAAGGAGGAGGTGAATTTTCGTGTTCCATCTGGGGATTTGTTTGTGCAAAAAATCATCTACGATTATTGTAGGCCTTGGTGCACTAATTGTGGTGAAAACAATCATCTCATGGATGAGTGTGATGACTATTGGAATGCCAAGGAGACACAACCGAAGAAACCTATGGCCGAGAGCAAAGTTGTGAAGGCAAAGGGCAAGAAAAATATTAGAACTCGGTACAATGATCATGTTTGGGTTCGGAAAATGCAAGCTGAAACTATTGGAGATAATCAGAACTCAAATTCGGTTGGAGGCAATGAGAATGTGACAATTGAGGATGCCTCTTCGGACAATGAGGAAGTAGAAAGGCAAAGGAAAGGGAAAGGAAAAGTGGTTGAAAGCATAGTTAAGAATATCGAGAGAGTTGGTAGTGCAAGAAAAGGGCCAGGAATATCGATTCGGGGAGAGCAGGACGATGATCATCGGGCCGTTGTTGCGCTGCCTGCAGCACCTACGCCCGTTGCCATAAGCACTGGCGCTGCAACCATGGGCGCTGGAATTCGTGGCGCGGGTGCAAAATCAAGACAAACAGCGCCTGGAGATGCTGGCGCTGGGCGCGGCGTTGGCACCAATTCTGCTCAAGCGCTGCCTGGAGCTGCTGGCGCTGGAAAACAAGCACAATTAGCGCGCGGCAGAAGCACTGAGCGCAGGCAGTCCAGCACCCGTTCGGCCACTGAATCCGATAAAAAACAGCAAGCTTTTGGAGATGATGATAATCCGGTTGAAGGGGCGGGTAAACTGCCTAAGCAGATGATTCATCCGGATGCTCGGGGCTCTAAAATACCAAGATTGCACAGGAGTAAGAGTAAGAGTAGACCTCCCTCCGCATCAGGGGTTTTGACCAGGTCTAGAAGCAAGAGTAGGACTCGATTAAATGAGCAAGGGAAGGGTATCCAGAAACCTTTTCAGCGAATGCTATCAGCTACAAGGAGTCATTCGGATAGTTCTGGAAGTAAATCGACTGAAGGCGGCGGTCCGAAGCCACAAGGGACCTCTGTTTCCCAATGAATACATCAGCAATGAATGTCAGGGGTCTATCGGCCCCTGTGAGAAGGAGGTGGGTGAAAAATATCATCTCCACGAATAGAGTTGGTCTGTGTGGTTTGTTGGAAACAAAAATGGAGGATAAGGTGTTGCGCATTTTTCTGAAAAGTTTTAAGGGTTGGAAGTTTACGCACAATTTTGAACTGTGGCAGAACTCGAGGATATTAATCATCTGGGATCCGAAAGGCTTCTTGGTTGATGTTCTAGGGAAAACGCCGCAATGTATTCATCTGAAAGTTCGTAATCTTGTTTCTGGGATTGAGTTTTTCTGCACATTTGTGTATGGGCATAGTGAAGGACGTTTGGCGCGTTTACCACTATGGGAGGAGTTGAAGTCGTTTGGAGCTAGCCTGAATGCGCCTTGGATGGTCCTTGGTGATTTTAATGCTATCCTTAGCGTTGAAGATCATTACGGGACTAATGTACCTAGTCTGTATCCGATGAGGGAATTTCAGGATGTTTGTGTAAAGTGTGGACTTAGAGATGCACCTGCAATGGGAGAACATCTAACTTGGCATAGTGCGGATTGGAAGATTTGGAGGAAGCTGGATAGAGTGCTATTGAATCACGGTTGGGATGAAGCTGCCTGTCGTACAACCTTCTTACCAATCTCGGCTCAATCAGACCACTCTCCCATGGTGGTGGATATGTCGCAGGAGATTGATGGAAAGGGAAGGCCATTTCGCTTTCAGAATATGTGGTTGGGTCATCCGAATTGTGGACAGATTGTAGAAGATTATTGGAGTCCGTCGGTTGAAGGGACTAAGCAGTTTTCGGTGACCAGGAAATTATTTCGTATGAAGTACCCCTTGAAGGAATTGGGTCGACTTGATTTAAGCCATATTTCCGAGAAGGCAAAGGCTGCGGATACAGAGTACAACAAGGCTTTCGACAAATTCGATGCTAAGTATGCTTCGGAGGATGATGTTGCGGCATTGCGCAAGTTAAAGAAGCAAGCAATGTTGTTTTATTTGGCGGAGTATTCCTTTCTTGCGCAAAAGGGAAGGATTAATCATATTACTCAGGCGGATAAGGGATCACAGTATTTTCACTCTATGGTCTCTGCACGAAAAGGAGGAGGTATCCCTGCAATTATCGACAGTGACAATCGTATCGTTACTTCCAATAGTCGCAAGGGAGAGTTATTTGCTGAGTTTTATAAAGGACTATTCGGTATGAAGAGGGACAGAGTGGCCACGGATCCGAGCATATTTGATGAGAGTTCGAAGCTTACCGAGGTGGAAAGAGCCTACTTGGATCAGGATGTGGCGAGTATTGAAGTTAAACAGGCGCTATTTGCAATGGCGGATGATAAGTCTCCGGGTCCGGATGGCTATACGGCAGGATTTTTTAAGAAGCAGTGGAATACAGTGGGAGAGGAAGTTACGGCTGCAGTACTGGAATTCTTTCAGACAGGCGACATTTTGGCGCAGCTTAATCACACTGCAGTGGCTCTAATTCCGAAGAAGCCGGATAATCTGAAGGTCGGCGACTTCAGACCAATTGCGTGCTGCAATGTGGTCTATAAAATTACCACGAAGATTATGGCGAATCGGATTGAAGGTATTTTACCAGGTATTATTGACCCTAGTCAGGGAGCATTCGTGAAGGGCAGAAAAATCTCGGATAATGTCATGTTAGCACAGGAATTTGTCCGGGGATATGGCAGAGTCCGAAATTCGCCCAGATGTATGATTATGGTGGATCTTCAAAAAGCGTTTGATACAGTCTCTTGGGATTTCTTAGAAGAAGTTTTACTTGGACTGGGATTTCCGGAAAGACTAACGAGCAGAATTATGACCTGTGTGTACACTTCTTCGTTCTCGATTGCAGTCAATGGTAAACTATGCGATCACTTTCAGGGACAGAGGGGTATTCGTCAGGGTGACCCTTTGTCGCCTCACCTGTTTGTGATCTGTATGGAGTATTTCTCGAGATTACTGAAAAGGAGGACGTCATCTAGGCATTTTACATTCCATCCGAGATGTGAGACTCTTCGGATCACGCATCTGGCCTTTGCAGATGATCTCATGCTCTTTTCTAAGGCGAACACGAGTTCTGTACATATACTCATGGACGCCTTGAATGAGTTTGAGCGCACTTCGGGTTTGGGAATTAATGCAGCAAAGTCGAAGTTCTTTGGGGTTGGTATAAAGGAGGATTTGAGCTTCACAGGTATTCCTTGGGCGACATTCCCAGTTAGATACTTAGGCGTGCCACTTGATTCTAGCAAGTTGAAGGTGACACAATTTGGTACACTATTGGGAAAGGTAGATTCGGAAATAGCTAAATGGAAGGGCCATACCCTCTCCTATGCAGGCAAATTGGAACTTGTGAGATCAATTGTTGGAGGTATTGCGGGATTTTGGATCCAGAATTTCGTTATACAAACCACGGTAATGGATGCTCTTGAACAGAAATGTAAAAGGTTTTTATGGGGAGGAAAACATAAGGCGAAGGTGGCATGGAAGAAACTTTGTGCGCCTAAGTCTTTTGGAGGCCTCGGTTTGAGGGACTTTGTTACGTGGAATAGGGCTTCAATGGCTAAAAGGCTGTGGGATATTCACTTGAAAAAGGATAGCCTTTGGGTCCGATGGATTCACTCATACTACCTTCAGGGAGTAGATTTTTGGGGATTAAATCCGAGAATTGCAAATGGGAGATTGGGAGAGCGATACTCGAGCTACTTTGGTGATCTCTGCAAACTCAGGGATGAATTGTTCGCAATGTTTAATGGGGACTTGCAAGAGGTAATCGGCCATCTTGGTGTTTGGTCTGGCTCGGGAAAGTTTACTAGTGCAGCTTATCTTCATATGCATCGTCATAGATACCCGAATGTTTATGACGTTGGTCGATCAAGTGAAAGGGTTTTCAACAGTATTTGGCGTGGGTTTGTACCTCCGAAATTCTCATTCATCACTTGGTTGGCGGTCATTCAGAGACTTCATACGAAAGATAAGCATCGGATGGAGGAAGGGGATAGCATGGAGAAGATATGCTCTTTGTGCCATTTGGAAGAGGAGACAAATGAGCATTTGTTTTTCAAGTGTGAATTTTCTGAGGTTGTTTGGGGGCGTATTCGGACTTGGATTGGTTTAAGGAGACGAACTAATTCAATCCAAAGTTCCATGACTTGGGTGAAGAGGCAAGTAAAAGGATCCAAGATGCGAAAGAAGTTTGGTATACTAGCCTTGATCACCACGGTTTATCGCCTTTGGAGGGAAAGAAACAATGTGGTTATGGATGGTGCTCAGCCAAGTTCGGAAAGAGTGGTGAAAATCATCATGAAGGATTGCTACATGGTGATGAATAGGCTGTTTCCGGAGGAGCACTTGTTCTAAATGGAGAGGCTGCTTGGAGATTGAAGGGTGCTGGCGGAAACGAGACATGTGCTTCACAATTCGGGTCAAGGTGCTTCATTCCTGGCACTGTGCTGGCATCAGGTGTAGCGCTGGAACTCGTTTGGCGAAGGGATGCAGGACGCCAACAAGGGAGATGGTTTTGGCGAGTGAAGGCTGGAAAGATGTGTCACGGTTTGGCTATTCTGGCGCGGTTTTCAGTGATTGATGATGCGGTTTTCAGCGCCGGGATAGGTTGTTTTGTGCTCGATGGTGTCCGGATTGGCCTATGGTTTTCTTGGATTTCTTTTGGCACTTGCAGCTCGGTACTCAGGTAGAGGCAATAGGTTTTAGAGTAAGGATTTCCATCCTATTACTCCTTCTCCTAAGCCTAGTTTTTACTATTGATTTGACGGTTATTTATGCGCTTTATGCTCGCGCTACACTTTGTGTTAAAATAGCATATAGCTGTCCATTTGCTCAAAATGGAGTGGGCGAGTACATACTCGCCACGCTTGGTGCACGCGGTAGAAGTGCATCCATTCTCACATCTTTCGGAAGTTGGTCTTATTGGGAGACACTAAGGTCCGAGGCACGGCCTCATTCATCTTGGCCCATAGGATCAGCTTCGGTGCAAAAGGAGAATGCCAGAAGGCCAATAACATCCCTCTTTCTTCATCTTAGGGATGTATATGGTAGAAGCAGTTGTCCATTTGGTTCATCGGCTTCAAATTATATGCGACATCCAAGACCCGAGACACCCTCGGCTGCATTAGGATTTTCTTATTATCCGTTCTTGGTTCTTAGTCCCTTCATCAACGATCCAAATACTACAATACTTCAAGACCCGAGACCCTTCTCGGTTGCATTTTGGAATTGGATTGAAGAAGGCCCCATTTGTTAGGGGTAGAAGCGGATTTGTTTTATGGGTAGTGAGTTTGTTCTCACCCCATCATTTGGGTTATAGCCTGTGTTTTTCCAGGTTGTTTTTGTGCTCCCTCTGCTCGGCTATCTTGCATTGGGTTGGTTGTTATTTTATTTGGACAAAAGGGGGGGGGATAGTTGAGTGTTGTCTTCTGGATTTACACTCTACTATTCCCCCCCTACCTCTTTCGGATTTTACTCCTTAGGTTTACTATGTAGCCTAGGGTTGGATTCTTTTGTATTTGGTGGGGTCCATTTAGGGCTCCACTGCAGGTTCCACCGTCTATACTATTTACCTATTTACGTTAGGGAAGTGTATGCCATCGGCCACACCTCATGTTGTGAAGACACTGATAGAACTTTTATATGTCTATATGTGAATGAATTGGGGATTGATGCATTAGAACTACCATGTTGCTAAATGATTCCCAAGTGCCTAGTATAAATACTTTACTTGTTTGTCAATTACATGCTTGTAGTTGGTTGAAAACACCAACCCCCCCACCCCCAGTTGCATGTCTAAATTACTAGCTATTCCTTTTACTCGTGCGGATTGACGACCTGAATGAGGTTGTGTTTTAACTATTATTTGAGCCCTAGCATCCTTGTGGACAATCCCAGGTCTCGCCACTTACTATCCATTGGTAGCTTAGACGTAAGAACGGGTGCAGAATATAAATCTCTATCATTAACCTGTAAGCCCCTCGGCTCGTATTTCAATGATAATTGGGTCGGGCAGGTCAAATTTTGGTGCCGCTGCTGAGGATGCTTTTCTGTTCAAGTATTAGTTGATCATGACATATTAGTAGAGTAGTTAGTAGTGTCTTTTATTTATTTTTCTTTTGTTTGTTTTGTTTGCTATAAGTAGAGGTTTGGTCATAGTTTCCTTGTTACTTTGATTCTGTTTGCTATTGTGACATTGGAAGGATAGTGTGACCCTATTTTATGGTACATACCCGTACCACAAATCTAGGTGGTTTGCATTCTCTAACTAATTCCACAGGTAATCGGAGGAGAAGGAGAAAGAGAACTAGATCAGAGGCTCAACCTAGGGGTTTGGATTTTGAGGAAGCATAGCCCAAGATGGAAGAAGATAACCGCACTTTGAGAGATCTTATGGCCCCAAATTTAAAGAACCAACCCTTATGTATCACATTCCCACTGTGCCTTTAGATGTGACTTGTGAGCTGAAAAGTGAGATGATACATTGCCTTCCTACTTTCCACGGTATGACGGGAGAGGATCCAAGCAAACATTTGTTGGAATTCCATTTGGTGTGAACAAATATGAAGCCGCCGGGAGTGTCGGAAGATGATTACAACTTGAGAACATTTCTCTTTTCACTGCAAGATGGAGCAAAATATTGGTTGTATTATCTACCACCGGGTTGCATTGGTTCGTGGATGGATATGAAGCAGTAATTCTTGGAAAAATACTTTCCAACATCTAAGTCGGCTTGGTTGAAGAAGCAATTGTCCAACATTACTCAAGTAGTGACCGAGAGCCTATATGATTATTAGGAGAGGTTTAAGAGACTCCTAGCTAGTTGCCCATACCACCCATTCAAGGAAAGAGATTTGGTCTATTACTTCTTTGAAGGCCTTTGTGATGAAGACATGAGGATGGAAAATGCCGCATGTGACGGTTCTACAGTCAACAAGAGCCCAAAGGATGCGATGGCACTTTTTTGAAGAGGTGGCCAATGGGATGATGCAATTTGGTACACGGTCTAGGGTTAAGGTCTTGGATGAACCTGCACACACACAAAAGTTGGAGGACCAAGTCCAAGCTCTTGCCTCTATGATGAAAGAGCTTTTGCGAGGAAAGATGCACCAAGTTAAGATGTGTGGGGTTTGCAACCTCGACCACCACTCCAAAAAATGGTCCGAGGTTGTTGGTGATGTGCAAGAAGTGAACGTCATGGACTACAACAATCGAGATGGACCTTAATTTGCTAGGGGTCAACAACAAGGGTTCCGGGGGAACCAAGGCGAACCAAGACCGTACCCTTTGCCAATACATTCAATCTGTGGTATAGAGATCAACCTAATTTCCGATGGAGGGATGACAATCAACCAGAGGTAAATCCAAGAAATGTGAGTGCACTCAAGCTATGGAGTGGGAAGGAAGTTCGCGAAACCGAGAAGAAGGTGACACAAGAGGATGACAAGTTAGTGGAGGACACCAAAGCACATTTCGAAGAAGAAGATATAGTTTTCAAGTCCTAGGATCTCACACCACTTGAGGCACAAGTTTCTATTTCACCTCCATTTCCAAGTGCTTTGAGGGGAAAGCCAAAAATGGAGACAAATGAGGCCAACATTCGGAAAGTCTTAAAAAAGCGGAGATATCTATCCCTATCTTGGAATTGATTGAAAATGTGCCATCATATGCTAAATTTCTTAAGGTTGAATGTACTAAGAAAAGGCGTAGACCACCCAAGAAGTTTAGGAAGCTAAAAATTGAATCATAAGAATTTGACTTAGAAATGTTATGACCCCGGGATGTTTTCTATCCCGATTTCTTTAGGGGGAACACTTGTTAAACATGCCATGATAGATTTAGGAGCTTCTACCTATGTGATTCCATTTAGTCTACTTGAATGTCTTGAAATTTGAGAACTTAAAGAGACTGGAGTGATTTTTCAACTCGCCGATCACTCCCAAGCTAGCCCTTGTGGGCTAGTGAAGGATGTGATGGTGCGAGTAGGCAAGATAATTTTTCTGATGGACTTTTATATCCTAGACGTAGCGCACGACAGAAGTGCACCCCCAATCCTTTTGGGGAGACCTTTTCTAAAAATGTCTAAGACTAAAATTGATGTCCGCTCGGGAATCTTGACTCTAGAGGATGACATAGATAAAGCGGAATTCAACATTTATAAATCTAGGCATGATTCAACAAAATCTTCTCTTATGTGCAAAGGTGTGACACTTTTTGATGAGTATGATATTCTTGAAGCTTCTTGTGTTACCAATAAGCATGAATCTCTTGTTGATAAGATTGTGGAGGACCCCGATGAATTTCATGATTTGGTCAATGATATGTCCGTACTAGATTATTTTTCTATGCTAACCAAATTTCAGTGGGATAAGGGAAGTGTTGAGGATTTGATACCTTCTCGACCTCCTCCTTACCCCAAAGTGATATTCATGGTGTCAAGGTTGGAAAAGCAAGGAGAGACATTTCTAGGTGCCGACAAGGGCTACAAAGGTAAGGATGGCTCGTTGTGGAGACCTCTCCACAATGATGTCATCGTAAGCAGAGTCACCGATGGCGATTCCAGAGACCCACCGGTAAGTGTTTCAAATTAGAATGCGTGAAAAGGAAATAAGTCATGATGATGACAATAAATATAAGCGGTTCTTTTGTTTTCTTGTTTAAAGTAGTGACTTGGTAGATTTTGCATGTCTTGCTTGAAATAAAGGATCTTTTAAATGAAATTCTTGCTTGATTTGGAGATCTAGATGAGAAAAGTTGTGCTTATGAAGTTGGAATGGATTTTGATGGGTGACATAGTTTTCTTTCAAAAGTTGAGAAGAGCTAAGGAATAGTGAAAGATCTGGGACTTGCTTCGTGACAATGCTTGTCACAAAGGGCAGGTCTCGTGCCATGATGATGGCCACGAGACTCAGTCTCGTGATGGTGGGAGAACTGGGCAAACAATTCTTTTTGTCGATTTTTAATTTTTCACCCCCAACTTGTCTAAAAAATGTAACTTTTCGAAAAGGAAGTTTGGATTTCAAAATTTAAAATGCATTTTTGATTCAAGAAGTGAGATTTCCTATTTCCTTATTAATGTTTATGCAATTAGTACTTTCAACATTAATTGATTGTACTACTTGTCCCCCAATTTCAAATTCCATCTTTATCTACATTGTACCTCTCTCTCTCTCTCCCTCTCTTTCACCTATGCTAAAATTTCATTCTCATGGTACAATTATCCACCTCATTTCATCATCTATACACTCTTTCTTCTCAAGAAACACTCAATCACACACACAAACACACTCTCGAGTGATCTCGAAAAGGTGAAGCTTTTCTCCTAAAAATTAGCAATTTTTGCTTCTTCTTGTGTGGTTAAACTTCTTGGCTTCAAATTTTAGGTAACCATTTGATCTCTTTGTATATATGCTTGATTGACATTGTGGTGTTGTTATGAAAAATAAGATTTTTGAATGAGGATGTGTTGATGTGATGTTGTTTGAGCTTGTGTATCCAATCTCGTGATGATGAATTTATGGGAGTCTGGAATGTGCTATAAATCTTGAATGATGTGTTCTTCCTTTGTGGGTGATTAGAGAGAGCATGAATCTTGTTTTCATGAATTTATTGATGGGCTAGTGAAAGACATACATGGTGGGAACTACAACTTCAGAGGATAGATTTGTGTAACTTTACGGTGGAGCACCTACTTGCAAATTCATGGTTCTTCTGCAACCGGAGCGCACCTCTATCAACCTTCATACGACCCTAGATGACTTGTTCATTGAACCCAATCCACGATTCAAGGACTTTTATAGAGTATTGGCCAACCCGGAGATAGACCTAGAAGAGGCCGAAGGGGAGACATCTTTGAGAGCACTTCCGAGCCGATCTCATCTTACCATGGGCATTATGGATCAACTACACCTACTTGGGGAGAAACTCTCAAGTTCTTTCCAAGTACTTTAGGAGATAGTTCAAGCTATTGGAGGAGTGAAGGCACAAGTTGACGATTTAAACACGAGGGTGGATTGTCTTGAGGCCACAATCCAAGCAACAAGATTCATTGAAAGGTGTTTCACTAGCCACGAGGAGACCAGTCCTTCGAGGCCGGAAGCGTAAGTATCACTACTTTCCCTAATTCACCTTTGATTTGACATGAGAATGCATAAGGGACTATGCATTGTTTAGGTGTGGGGAAGGGATTAGTGAGTACTTAGGAATTCTCATTCATGGATTTCTTTGTGAATGCATGCTTTGTTTGTTTTTCTTGGTAGATTTAACACTTAAATTTATTTTCAAACAACATGTGGCATAAATGAAGTAACACATAGGATTAATAACACATGAATGCTAAATAACAAAGGCTTCAAGAATGAGCAAAGCAATCTATTCAACTCGTTGTGAAGATAAATCTTCCATCCTTCTTAGATAGTAGTTTGCAAGAGTGAATTTTACATCTCTTGTCAAACCTCACCAATGACTCCCTTAGTACTAAAAGTATCCCATTGATGGCATTTAGCACGAAGAATAAAAAAGTTTGGCAACACTTATAAACACTACACCGTGTCTAAGCATTTAACCAATTCATTCATTTACACAAGATTAGTCAAGAACGATCGTCATTCATAGACTTCTCTCATTTGCTACCTAAAACAAACATGACAACGAGTTCGACATCATCACATTCATCTAGAAATTATCAACACATCAACATCATTTAAGAAGCTCTAACTCATGCTCTTGGATTCCACATTAAAAGAGGGGAGAATTAGCTACTTTCTCCCAACCCTAACAAGTAATCATACACGCAATTTATATACTCAAGCATCCAATAACATCAATGCCATTAACAATTCACATTCAAAGCTTAATAAATGTATAGTAGAAAAAGCACCATATATATATATATGGTTCTTACTACATAGAAATGGAAGCTTCAATCCATTGCTCCCAAGATAAAACTAAGTTAGATAGTTAAAAGACATGATTAACCTACAAAAACTAAGAAAAGAAAGAAAGAAAAACTAGGCTTTGAACCCAGAAAAATGCAAGAAGAAGAAAGTGGATTCGTGTTGTTTAAGAGGAGAGGATAAGGTGAGTAATTATAGTACAAAAAGAAAGAAGAGTTTCTGGCCATTCGCCCGTCGCGAGTCGCGATGGGCTCACGACGAACTCCATTTCCAGCAGCTTGGTGTCTTTTCTCTTCTTGTTTTATATCCTCCTCTTCTCTTCACTTCTTCAATTCTTCAAATCTTCAAAAGCCCAAATACAAGTCTTCAAATCTTCAAAGGTATTCTTCAAAGTCTTCAAATCTTCAAAGGTATTCTTCAAAGTCTTCAAACAAATTACCTTGTCACAAAAAATTATCTAGAAAAGTAATAAAAGCGTAAAGGTTGCTTTTCACCCTCCTTAGAGAACTTCAAGCAAATATTGTCACATTTAGAGCAGAAAAGTGTACAAAAGTGAATCCTAAAAGTCCTAATATAACCGTATAAAATGGGCACATTATAAACAAATGTTGTCTTTTGCTTAATCTGATATTCCTCGCACCACTTCTTGAAGGGATCCTGAGCAAACTGTCTTCTAATGTCCGTAGTGATCATTCTTGGGATTCCAAAATGACACACAATGTTCTTCCAGCAAAAGGAGATGACTTTTTGTCCTCTTATGTTTGTCAAAATCTCAGCTTATACCCACTTTGTGAAATAATAAACAGTTACTATTAGGTATCTGAATTTTCCTGGCGCTTCCGGAAAAGGGCCCACCAAATCGATCCCTCATTTTTAAAATGGCCACAAACTATAGATGCTTCTCATTTCTTCCCGTGGAACATGTGTTATAGGTGCATGTCTCTGACATTGATGGTAAGCCTGAATATGTCGGTTCTCGTACTTGAACATTGTCGGCCAGTAAAACCCCGCTCGAATGAGCCTCCTCGCCATGGACCTGGCTCCTTGGTGGCTGCTGCATACCCCTTTGTGAACCTCTCTTATGAGATAAATAAGCTTCATGAGGGTTAACACATCGAAGTAATGGCTGCAAATGACCCCTTGTATACAACCCTTCTTCCTACAAAACATACATTGGAGCCTTCAACCTTATCTTTCTAGCACCCAATTTATTTTTTGTAGGACTCCCTCTCGAAGATAGCTACAAACGGTGTCATCTAGGATTCTTCCACTTCAATCTCCATTACCACTGGTTCTTCAATACTTTGCCTACTTAAAGTTTCTATGAGGAGTTGCTGCTGGAATTGGGTTCCCAAATCTGAAGATGCGAGCTTACTTAGAGCGTCTGCTTTATGATTTCTTTCCCTCGGAACCTACATCAACGTATAATATTTGAAAATTTTTAACAAGTTCTTCACTACCTCGAGGTATCTCTGCAGGTTACGCTCTCTGGCCTAGTACTCTCCATTCACCTGCTGGACCACAATTTGAGAGTCACTGAAAACCTCCAGTTTCTCCACCCACAGCTCCTTTGTGAAGCACAATTTAGTGAACAGTGCCTCATACTTAACTTCATTGTTAGTTGCTTTAAATGTAAAATTCAATGCATAAGGATAATCTCTGCCATTGGGGCTAGTTAGTAGGACCCCGACTCCACTTCCTCCTAAATGTAACGAACCATCCACCATACAACTTCCATATCTTTCTTTGCCTTGTTTCATCATCCTGAATGGGATCCAAACACACCTCGAGGGGCTCTGTAGTTTCCAATATAAATTCTGCCAGTGCCTGCTCCTTAATCGCAACTCAAGGTTGATACTGGATATCATGCTCTCCTAATTCTACTTCCCACTTCATCATTCTTCCTGAAATCTCTTGCCTTAGTGGGATCCGTCGAATGGGGTGGTTCGTGAGCACCACTATCTTATATCCCTGGAAGTTGGGTCTCAACCTTCGGGCTGCATGTACGAGGGCTAGAATCAACCTTTCGAGAACCGCATGCATTGTCTCTGGCCCCTGAAAGGCACGACTGACAAAGTAAATTGGATGTTGAACCTTTCCTTTTCTTTTACTAGAGCCGCGCTGATTGCTAGTGACGACGCGGAAATATACAAGTACAACGTCTCATCCTTGTCTGGTTTCATCAAGGTAGACAATGTCCCCAAATATTCTTTCAATTGCTCGAATGCCTCATCGCACTTTCCATTCCACTCACACTTCTTTACCCTTCGAAGCGCATAAAAAAAGGGTAAGTGCTTCTCTGCCCCCTTCGATAAGAACCTGCTTAATGCTGCTAGAGACCCTGTAGGCTTCTGCATATCCTTTATTGATTGTGGGGTTTTTATTGTCCTCACAGCTTCGACCTTTTCCGGGTTTACATCGATCCCTCTCTCTGAGACCATAAACCCGAGAAACTTCCCTGCCCCCATACCAATAACACACTTAGACGGGCTCAACTTGAAATTTGCTTCTCAAAGCCTACCAAATGTTTCTTCCAGATCTTTTAAGAATTCTTCATAAATTTTGCTTTTGACCACCATGCTATCCACATATATTTCCATATTATTCCCTATCTGTCCCTTGAACAGTCTATCCACCAGCCTCAAGTAAGTACCTCCAGCATTCTTCAATCCAAAGGGCATCTTCTTATAGCAGTATGTGCCCACATCTGTAATAAACGATGTATTTTCCTTGTCTTCCTCCACCATGAGGATTTGGTGATACCCCTTATGCACATCAAAGAATGCCAAAATTTGATATCCTGTGATGGCTTCTACCAGCTTATCGATTGGTGGCAATGGGTAACTATCTTTGGGCAGCATTTATTTAAGTTAGTAAAGTCTATAAACATCCTCCATGCTCCATCATGCTTTGGAACCATGATTGGGTTAGCAATCCAATTAGGATAGAATACCTTCTTGATTATGCCCGCCCTCAATAACTTCTCCACTTCTTCTTTAATTGCCTCAGCTCTTTAGGGAGCGAACACCCTTCTCTTCTACTTCACTGGCTTAATCGAGGGGTTAATGTTCAGTTTATGTAGTGCGAGACTCAAAAAGATCCCCCGTAAGGTCAGAGGTATCCCACGAGAACACGTCTCCGTACTCTCTCAACAAGTCTTTCAATCTTCCTTTCACATCCTCGGGAATTAGTTTCCCAATAGCTAAGACCCTTTATCCTGAATAGACAGCTGTATTGTATCAGCTAATCCTACCTATACGTGTACAGCCACTACATCCCTTCATTTCCTCGATTCCTGTACCACTGCGAGGTTACATTTCTGGGCTACAGTCTGATCCCCTTGAATGGATGCCACCCCCTTTTCAGATGGGAACTTCATTATCATGTGATAGGATGACCAGACCACCTGAGCGTGGCACATCCACGACCTTCCTAAAATCACATTATAAGGGGAAGGTACATCCACAACAATAAAATTACACCTGATGGTCACTCCCTTGTCACGATCCGCTACTCGAACGGGCAATGTTATCTCTCCTATAGTGAATATTGGGTTTCCCTTGAATCCTGATAAAGGGGAAGCATATTTTTTTAAAAACAATTCACACCCTATCTCTAACTGGTTAAAACACTCAGTAAACATCACTTCTACCCCACCTCCATCATCAACGAACACCCTTCTGATCAAGGAAGTTCCAAAAATGGCTGAAATTACCATAGGATCTGCATGGGGCGTTTGGTCTGGCACAACATCCGCTTCCGAGAAAGTGACCCTCTTATCCGGTCGAAAGTTCTTATGACTGGGCTTTTCTGTGGGAACCTTTCAAGCTTAAGCTCTTACAACAACGTTCAAAGATCTCTCTCTCACTATGCCATTGATGATGTTAATTACCCTTCGTATGGGTGGGTTTTCTCCATTTTAATTTCCCCCATGTTGCCATCTTTCTCGCCCCCTGTCTCGAACCACCTGTTCTCGAGGCCTTCTATCTCCTCTATCCATATTGTTTTGATTGTTTCTTCTATAAGGCTGCCACTGGTTCATCCGGGGCCTCGAGGGGGTAGCCTGGTTCCTATGTCCCTGTCCTCGAAACCATCCTTCTCGTTCACACCTATCAATCTCCATCCTTAACTGCATGCAATCATTTGTGTCATGGGTGTAATCCCTGTGATGATCACAGTACCAATTTGTTGCTCTCTGGGCTACAATAGAGTTGTGCTAACACTGCAAGGGTGAGGGTGTCCGGAACAACCCTCTATGTATGCTTAAAATCTGTGTTTGGGTTCTTCCTCCGAGCGTTAGAGGCAATGGATTATACCTCTCGAATGGTTTTCTTATGGGTTCGACCGACCTTTTTCCTCTATGTTATATATTTCTTCCTGCTTTCTCTACAAGGCTATCTCTTTTCCTTCTGGTTGCCTCATCTACCCTCGAATACTGTTCAACGACTTCCTGAAGTTTTTTGCAAAGCCTTAGGGGTATTGGTACTCAGCTTCTAATATAATTCTAGGTCCCGCATCCCCAGTAGGTACCCCTTGATTACCTCATTCTCCATCGTTTCTATCACCCCTAAACTCTCGTCTTCATACCTGTGATAGAAGGTTTCTGTGCTTTTCCTTACCTTTTGCTTCGTCTGGTAGAGTTCTAACAAAGTTTTGGTAAACTTCTTCTTCTGTGCATACTGGATAAACAATGCTCTGCTGAAGTCCCGATACGATCGAAGCGAGCCCCTTGGAAACTTATTAAACCACTCCCGTGCCTTTCCCCACAAGTAGCTACCTACCAGCTTGCATGTCGATTTCTCATCAAAGTTCCTCAAAACTCATCAAGCCCAGGAATGTCTGTATAAACTCTCATGGGAAAGTTTCACTAATGTACGTGGGAAGTCCTTTTGGGAGCTTCACTTCTATTGGCCATCGAACCTCGGTGATCACTGAGCAAAAAGGAGACCCCGCAGCCTGGCCCAAGGGGCCGATTAACCTATCAAATTCCTTTCTAAACGATTACTTGCATCCGAGGGGGTTTCGTGCTGCCCCAAGCAGGTTCAGCCCCCTATCGTGACCACCTAACTGTGGCATATAGAGAGGTGGGGGTTCTCCATATCTCGGGTTCATCCAATGCTGTCCGAGATTCGGGTATGCTGGCGGTAGGGGTGGTTAGACATAAGGATTTTACAACCCCTGACTGATTCCCATACTTCCGTATCCTTGTGTACCAGAAGAGGCCATTATTCTATATGTTGTTCCTGGACCGGCCAGGTCGAGGGTAGGAGCAGATATGCCTAGCAGAGGTAGCGTATATACGGGACCTTGAGAATAATCAGGAATAGAAGGTTGGGGCCTAGCATGTAGCGGTTCTCCAGTATATCCCTGATAAGGGTAGGCTATCAGGGGTTGAGAATCCCACCATATTTATTTCCAAAGGTGAGGGCGGTAATGCCCCCATCGTGACCCTATCATCCCTCAGAGGAGGGGTGATTCGGTAACCGGCTGCAGCCAGATGCTGAGCTGCTTGTTTCACATCTTGATTTGGGGTATCCCTCCCCACGTTCTAATTTCCTTGCCCATGTTAACCATATGCTTCCATATACAAATCTCCCGAAACCATCGTAAACCTTCCATCCCTCGAATCAGCCACCCTTTTGAGCAAGGAATCGATGTTTCCTTGTCTTTGCTCTCCCATCACTTCCAGTGTCCTCAAGGGCCTCAACGCATCATTAGGAACTGGCACCAAGAGATTTGCGTCAACTACCACTGAGGTTTGCCTCCCCCCTCATGGCCTATGCCTGCTTTAGGCTCCGTTCCTAATTTCGTTCCTGTCTTTTGAATGTTAGCTATCTCGCTGTCCTTGATGCGGGCATCGTTTTATTCTCCTGGATTCTCCGATGTTAACCTTGGTGGAGATCTAGCCCCCGTACCTATTGACCTCAACCTTTCACTCCTTCAAACTACCATGGACATAAACTCTCAAATTGATCCGGCTTAGTCGTCCCCACAGACGGCGTCACTTGATGCATCTTCCATCACCGACTAGTTTGTGGGCCTGAGTTCTTCTCGAACTAACCTGCAATTAAACTGTCCCTGGGGTTCCAGGGGTCAGCACTCCAATTCCTAAGTTAGTCCAAGCATCCAAAAATTATTAAGACATAATGAATCATAAGTAAATGCGTACCTTGTATTTATACTCCATGTTCTAAATAATGTTCACCTTAATTATCACCCTTAATTACCCATGAATGTAGTAATTAATTTAGAGTTTAAATATTCCCCTAACGAAGCTGCCATACCTTCGGCCCAATGGCCTTCTTGGGCTTAACCTCTTTCGGCGGACAAACAGCCTTTTTATCCATTCATTAATGGCGGCTGAAGCTACCTTTTAATGGCTGGTTCCCCTTAGTTCCACTTGGTTATCCACAACCCAATGGTGCTGAGCTCGAAGAAGGAATAAGAGAAGAGATTTATCGTCAATAATTTTTGGATGAGCAACACCATGGAATAGGTTGTGAGCTTGAATCCCTTATCATAAATTCGAACTTCTCTCTTAGTTGTGAGATAATCTTTTCTAAAGACTTGTTCTCATCCATATCGAGTGTTCTCGACAATAACCAATTCAAGTAAGGAAGGATCCTCACCAACGTTAGCATCTTCTCTCGAGAGGTCCTTGTGTAGACGTTCAATTTTATCTAATGGTGCCTTGTAAAGTCAATCGACATCCCCCACCTAGGATCTGAGTCCATAGACTTCACCTCGGCTAGCTATAAGTCAGCCCTCGAGGATATATGTCATGTTAGCATCAGCAAGACACCTTTTCAAAGATATAATTTTTTTGAGAATCCGATGCACTGATTCTTGAAAACCAGATCTAGAAGGGTCACAATTCTAAACAAACTCGAGGGGCATAACGCTATTATGCTTTCTACACTCGACATTCTTCAACAATTTTATTTTCCCGAGATGATCTCCACTTTGCCAGGACTTCAAATCTCCTTTGGTAGAGTCCAACTCCTTCCTGGCAGATTCCAAAGCTAAAGTCAAGGTGGATACCTTCTCCTTGAGACTCAATATACATGGATGAGTCTTGTTCCGCTAAGAGTCTAACTCTTCAGAGCACTTCCTCAACACTAACATGGTCCTCATTAAATTCACTCTACCAGATTCAAGTTCCTTTCGCAATGCGTAAAGCTACGAAGACAAACATATAGACACAAAATTAATAAAAGAAATTTCATTCATAGCCAAAGAAATAAAAAGTTACATCCAAGGCTCTAAAGGAGCCAAAGTTATAGAACGTTTCATACATTTAAAGAATTATCCCCTATTTGGACCTCGCCATGTGTACAGCCTCAGCGTTGACCTCCGTTTCCTCTTCGTTAGGGTCAGGAATTGCGTGAATCTCCTCAGCAGAGTGGTATTTGCTTGAGGCCTTGAGATGGTTCACTAAGGAAAAATCCAAACCTCCCTTGTAGACAACCTCGTCCCACCTTTGGTTGATCTGCCCCACACCTTCAGACTTAGAGGCCTCCTTCAGAAATTTGACATTATCTTCAAAAAGAGAGGAAGATATCTAGGGTAGGATCACCTCTTCAAGGAGGAGGTTACGCCCAACACTCTTCGCCATATCGAGGAGGTCGACGAAGAGATCAAAAAGTTCTTTGCTTTGGAGAACCTTGTCTTTGAATACCTCCAACAAGGCCATCTGAGCTGCTTGATCTCGGGCTTGTTTGGCCTCTTCAACGGAGACATTCTTCTCAAGGATGAGACGCTCGTTCGCAGTCTCGAGGTCAGCAGCTCTAATTTTATAAGCTTCGAGTGCCAGCTTCAATGAGGCAATTTTCTCATATTTTTCCTCTTGAGCAGAGGAGAGAGAAATGTATTGAGAACCCAAACCCCAGAGGATGAAGGAGAGAGAAAAGGGGAGAAAAGAAGAAACCAATTCAAGACCCTTAATTACCAGGAAAAAATACAAGGGTTAGAAGAAGTTTGGGAATATAAAAGCAAAATAGAAGAGAAGAAATAAAAATAACTTCTCAATAGAAAACCTACTTGGGGATTCTGGGCAAAAGGGCCGAGAGAGCCTTCCTTCACAACAAAAAGGATTGGCGAGTGGGCCATGAGGATGGCCCTAGGATCAGAACCCCTAGAGGCTTCCCTTTGGATAGCCTTGTCCTGAGAAATATTTTGGCGGCTTTCCCTCGAGGGAAATTGTCCTCACCCCTTCGTTTTAGAGGCAATTTCACGAGAGGGGTAATCTCATGGGGGGGTAGAGGTGGAGGCAACCTTCACAAGATTATTGTTACCCCCCTCTTGTTCATTGTACTACCCAAACTCCTGACCACTGAGGAAGATCAAAAGAAAGTTTTAAAAAACTGAAAAGGGGAAGAAGTACAAAAAATAGACAGTAAGACATAAAAGATACCTTCATAATCAAACCAATCAACAATTTTATCGAGAGGGGGCTCCCGGATGATTAGGTCGAGGGAAGGCTTAGACCTATCTGCCTCCTTTATTAACCTTCTTCGCTTATAGCTCTGTTTAGGTGTACCTTCTGAGCTATGATGCAGCCTTGACAATTTCCTATATCTATTTGTCTCATAAACATAATTTTCATAAACCTTGACTGGCCAAGCTTTCCCCCCAATTGAGTTTTTGGGGTTGGAATAGTTAGCATAAGAAATGGGTGATGCTAGAAGTTGATCCACGATACCATTGAGATGAGCAGGACAAACAATTCTGTTTGGGAGTTGGGTTTCAACTTTGATATCAGGGTCCCACCGGGGAACCTTATACCTAAGGCAATTAAAGGTGAGCCCTTTCTTGCCATCCCTCCATTTCCCCGCCGGGAATGGTAAAGAACTTGCGCCTCCTTAGCCTAGTGGAAAGCGTGATAATACTTTTAGAAGAGTTGCCATTGGCCGATACGGTAAATAAGGAATGAAATAACATGTACTTGGGCTTGATGCCGAGCCTATACTACTGTGTTAGGAACACCATTATGGCTATTATGACATTAGGGTGAACCTGAGCGGGACTCACTTAAAAATCCCTGAGTATCTCGAGAATATGGGGGGAAAGGGAAAACATAGCCTAGAGCAGATCAGCTTCAGATAGATAACTGACCTCCCCTCAGGAGGATCTTCAGGAGAACCCGTGGCCCCCAACTGTTGTAATTCTACGTCGGGAGGAATTCCTTGACCAGGGGGTAGTGATTGTAGAATCCCTGGTAGTGACCAGGACCTTTCATGGGTAGGGGCTCTCGATTTTCCTCTTCCTCTATGGAGAGCTCTCGAACATTCCTTTCCTTAGCCTCGAGGGTAAGGGGCACTGGTGTATGAGCACTTACTTCTTCCCCTATTGGAACCCTCGAGGAGCTCCCCTCAATAGGGGGAGTATTGCTAAACTCGATATCCCCCACGTGTGCTGATCTTTGGATATATCATTTTCTTAGATCCAGAGGCAAAAAATAGGGATATCCTCCTTCAGGCATGTCAGATATCGGAATAAAATGGATATGGCCGCGTTCATCGACCTCTACGTCGGAATCTTGGTGAGAATGTTCTAAGTTGCTGGAAGAGGCATCACAATTTACTTTTCTAACTGTCTGACCCTGATTCCTCTGACCTAGCCTTCCCGGAGTAGCCTCTCTCACCTGATTTCTCACTGGAGATAGCCATAATAAAGAAGAATAAACAAAACAAGAGAAGATGAAGATTGAGGGAACTTACTGGTAAAAGAAAGGGAAAGATGAAGGTGAAAAACTGGGAGTAGATGAGGAAAATGTTGATGAAATCTTCTCTGGATGCCTACGAATAAAGTGAGAAGACGTGGGAGAAGTGGGAAGTTAAAAAGCCTGAAATGGTGATCAAAGTAATGGCTGTCTTGGGGAAGGCAAAAATTCAAAAAGGCGTGCAAAAATTGTCATAAATGTTTTTAAGATAACTACTGCTCATGCACCCTTTCGCATAACTGGTCGACATGCACACCCTTTGAAATTCCATTTGAAAAAAGAAAATGAGAAAATTAAATACTGCCTCCAAGCTTAAAAAGATTATTCGAAGAAATGGAGAATTCATAACTCCATAGCCCTCGAAGCTCTTTGAAGTGCCTCAAGATTAAAGTCGAGATATATCAGGTTTCATTAGCTTTGAGGTACCATTAATATTTCCGGGGGCTCTTGATAATGGGCTGACCCGAAAGAAGCCCAGAGGATGTTTTTGGGCCTATCTCGGCCCGAAAAAAGCAGCATAAGGTAGAATGTATAGTTTCCGTATATCTTGGGAGATAATTACGGTAATTAAGGATGAGCGTTATTCGTATAATTCAATATAAATAACAGGTACGTATTCATTGTGGGTATGAAACTTTTGATCACCTATTTAGATATGTTACTGACTTAAGAATCAAAGAGTTTACCCCTTGAATCTTTCGAAACTTTTTGTTTGCAGATTGCAATCAGGAAACTCGGCAGTGCGACTTGATTGTTTCCAGACGCATCACTGAGTCAAACTTCTATCATTCAAAAATGTTTTACGCTGCATTAGTCCATCAACAAATTTGCCAAATCCACTTCTCTTTTCAGTGGTGTGGAAGCCGACAATTTTCCCCCTTTTTTTAAGGTAGCCGACAATGAATCCACAAATGAGTCAAAACTTCAAAATCAAAGCCCGTATTTCAACAAGAGACGTTCCAAAATTATACTCCAGTTTTTAAATACTAATACACAATTCTATTTATAATTTATTTTCAAAATACAAATTATTTTTCTTGTATGTCATACAAAATTATTTTTCAATAAAGATGGTTACTATTTGCGCTTTATGGTGTTTTATACCGATTTTTTGATCAAATTAAATAAACTTAATTTGAAAAAAGATTTAATATCAACACATGATATTTTTTTAGATTTGTTACAACATATAATTTCAAAGGCAAAGTCTTGGAAAATATCGTCTTTCCATAGGTATATGGAAAGACATGGTTGAATTAAAATTATAGAAATATAAAAGATTTAAGTTGAAACATTAAAAATTTATTATTCGATGCGCACTAGTTATAAGTTTATGACCCGATTAATGCAACTCAAAAATTTTATCTTGATTTTATAAAAAATAAATTAAACTCTTCTAAGTGAAGGGGTATATATTGGGCTTCCCACGCCTATAAAAAGGTGTACATAGTTTGAGTGGAAAAGATAAATTGTGCAACTACATAAGAACGTGGAAAAGCTACGCACAAGAAATAATATCCAAAACTATTGTCCCCAAACCCCTTGTTGACAATAGTTATGGCCCTAAATCCCAAACGACGCATTCTATGGTCTACCATTTTTTTGCCTCCACACCCACATATTAGCAAAAAGAGGTGGCCTTCCATAAACGCCACTCACAAACCTTTTCCCCAAAAAAGATTCACTAACAGCAATATCATCTCCATTTTTATAAGTCCTCTTGAAACAGGAGCCATGATGATCCCATGATAGAGACAAAAGGCTTTATGGTTAGGTTGAATTGTGTAAATTGAGGAGCACTGTTATTCCACGAATGAACTCCAGGGCAAGCAACTTTGAGTCCGGGGCACTGTTGTACCAAAAGAAAGGCAGCATGATGTCCAAGGCTAACAACTTTGAAGATAGACAAGGCATCCAACTCCACTCTTTTGCACATGTCAAGAAGAAAGAAAAGAAGCAGTAAAAGGTTTTAAAATATGTGCTCAATAGAAACATCAAATCAGTTATGATATACGAATATAAGGGAAACAGATTGCATCAAGGTGAATGAAACCCCTGATCTTTCTAGGTAAGGTGTTAAAGTTAAAAGAGCAATTTCACCATTTCTGAACTTGCAACCTTAGCTAGTTGACCAGTAACACTATTACCTTCCCTGTAGATGTAGGATATGACTCCATTGATTTGAATCATCTTGTTCCAAATATCCCTCATAAGAGAGATGTGTTTCTAGGGTATTTGGAAATCTTTCTTAACCATGTTAACCAACAAGAGAGAATCACATTCAATTTCCAGATGAAATCCCTCTCTTTGAATAGCTAAATCTAACCCAAGATTCAGTGCTTCCATCTCTTCCTGAAACAAGAACACTGCTCCAGAGGTCTAGCTGAGGCTGTAATCAATCTGCCCCGAGCATCTCTAATTACAACACTAGCACCAGAGTCACCATTTCCTAACACTGAGCCATCAGTGTTAAGTTTAAATTGAGTTGGAAAATTCCATTGGACAATTCTAAGGGTAGATTTTATTTTTCCATTCGTTTTGGATTCCAGAAGCACAGGGAAACCAGCAGATATTATCCACTTATATCCCAGCTTATGAGCAAGAAAAATGTGTTGAAACTGGGACAAAATGTTCTTGATCATCAACATGTTGTTAGGTTCAATGAGTTAAAAGAAATATTTATTTCTAGCACTCCATATAAACCACACTACAATGCAAGGTATGATTCTAACTAGATTCAAAAAATCAGTTGATTTATGAGAAGCAGACCAGTAGAAGTAGAACCTATCCCAAAGGTAAGTAAAATCAGAAATTTGAATGTTAAAGATTCTATTTATAGTACTCCAATATTCTCAATAAAGCTACAAGAGTTGAATATGTGATGAATATCTTCACAATGTTTTTCACAGAAGCAGCATTTGGATGGCAGTTGGAAATTAAAGTCTTCTAGCACATCAAGTAATGCCACAAGTCTGTTTAATAATTGCCAACTAAAAATGCTGATTTTCTTTGGTAGTAGCTTAGACCATAAGAAGTTGAATGATGGAATCATAGCTCTTCTAGGTCTAATAAGGTCATATGCACTTTTGATAGAGAAAAAAGCCATTTTCAGATGGCTTCCATATCAGAGAATCCTTATATTCAGGATATAAGATTAGATTCTTTTTGAGAAATGTTATGATATGTGAAGGAAAGCCAACTTCTGTACTAACTATAAATTCTATATGGTTAGCATATAACTCATTTATTGAGGCATCAGGGAAAGGAACAAGAGAGTTGGAGGACCATAAGTAGGATAAAAGATCGAAATCAAACCAATTTGTATCCCAGAAAGATACATCACCTATTCATATTTGCAATTTGGAGTTTGACATGGATGGATCAGTAACATCCATCACTCATTTCCAAGTTTTTGAGCTCTTTAGATGATCTGGGATAGACCACATCACTTTTGACCATAGAGAGTTTCCCCATTGTAGTTTCCACCACAACTTTAAGGAGAAACTTTGTACAATGGTGTGTAAGTTCTTAAATCCTAGGCCATTTTCTGTTTTAGGGTAACTTAATTTAGGATAGGCTTTCCATACTTTTTTGCTACTTGATTCAGATTTCCAGAAAAACTTGGCTAAAATGGTGTGAATCTTGTCAAGAACCCCTTTTGTAGGTTTCAGCACTGCTAGCAAATTCAAAGGTATTGCAGACAACACATGTTTAATAAGTATCAGCCTTCCTCTTGATTCAAAAAGTTGTCATTTACTTATTTTGGAAAAAATAGATTCTATTAAATTTTGATAGTAGATATTCTTGTTTCTTCCTAAATAGATGGGGGCATCCTAAATATTTAAAAGGAAAAGAGCCTTCTATCATTCTAGTTTGAGCTAAGATTTCATGTTTGATTCCAGGGGTTGCAAATTTGGAAAGATAGAAATTAGACTTCTCAAAGTTCACCTTGTGGTCAGTGGTTAGTTCAAAGGATTTCAGAAATGATATGAAGGTTCTAAGCATTCTTTGAGTATTTCATGAAAACAACTGTATCATCTGCAAAGGCTAAATGTGTGATTGTTTTCATTGAAGAAGGCATTTTGTAGAAATCTATATTTGCATATGCAAATAGAAATTTTAGATTTCTAGAAAAGGCTTCAGATAGAAGGATAAAAAAGTAGGGAGAAAGGGGATCCCCTTGTTTAAGTCCTCTTAATGGTTTGAAAAAAACCATTAGAGCTGCCATTGATCAATATAGAAAAGTGAAAAGCATTTATATTCCCTAGTATTAATTGACCAGAGAAGTGTGAAACCCCATTTTGATTAGTAGACAGTTTAAAAACTGCCAATAAACTCTATCAAAGGCCTTCATCATATCCAATTTGAATATGACATTTGAACCCCTATGTTTTGAATTCAAAATTTGTAATTTCCTGCATTAGCAAAACATTATCTGCCTATTCTCTACCTTCAACAAAAGCAAATTGTTCATGAGAGATTAGACTTGGCATGAGAGGTTTCGGTCTTATACTTAGCAATTTTGAAAAGATTTTGTTTACAAAATTGCAAAGGCTTATGGGACTGTAATCCTTAAAAGAAGACGTGACTTCTCTTTTGGGGATCAAGGTTATGAGGGCAGATGAGATAGCTTTTTGGATAGGTTTCCCTACATAAAGTCAAGAACAGCTGATAATAGATCAGTTTTGACTATGTCCCAGCAAGTTTTGAAAAAATTCCCAGAGAATCCATCATGTCCAGGAGCAGAGTCTGCATCCATAGAGGATATGACTTCTGATAATTCTTCCATTGTGACTTGCTTTGTAAGATGCTGATTTATCTCAGCTGTTACCATTTGGGGAATGTTTTCTATTAGCCATGCAGAATTAATCACAGGAGCATTATCTTCAGTTAATAGAGTACAAAAGAAAGACACTGCTTTAAGACCAATTTCTTTCTGATCATATAACCAGATTCCTTGTGAGGATTTGATAGAAGCTATATATTGCTTAGAGTGCTTAGCTTTGACTGAATTATGAAAAAAATTAGTATTTCAATTACATTATTTTAACCATTTAATCATGGCTTTTTGTTTCCAGAAGGTTTCTTGTTGTGACAGGGCCAGAGTTAAATCAGCCTTAGATTTGTTGTAAGAAATTAGATTTAAATCATTATCAAATGATTGTAAATCTTGTTCAGCTTCTAAAACTTTTTCCTCACAGGTTTTCACCTTATCAAAAATATTACCAAATGTGTTTTTGTTCCAACTTTTTAAGGTTTGTTTTGTAATTTTAAGTTTAAAGGTGAGTCATTCCATTCCAATTAGATTGGTGTCAGTCTGCCATGATTCCTGTACTAAGGACATGAAAGAGGGGTGGCTGATCCAACAATTTTGGAATTTGAAGGGTTTAGGGCCTGTGAAACAGGTCTGATTTTAATATGTAGGATTAGAGGGGGAGGATAAGATCGTTCTCTAGCAATCACATTTATATGTGATGTAGGAAAATCTTTTAGCCATAGATTATTTTCCATGCCTCTGTCAAGTATTTTCTAGACCCTTCCATGTGGTCTCACACTCGTCCATGTTAATTGGCTTCCTAAAATTGGCTGGTTTGTGTAGTTGCCAGCAGTTTTGAAAGAATTAAAATCAGCAATCACTGATGGATCAGGTATTGACTGTCTCAGATATTCATTCTGTTTTTCAATCACATTCAGATCACCTATCATCAACATAGGGATATCTTTAAGTGTTAATAAGGACTCCCATAGTTTTGCCTTTGCCTTTTGTGTATATTTGGCATACACAAAAGCAATATGACAGTCCTTATTGGGGGGGAGGGTGCTTGACTTTGGTCAGGAGGTATTGTTTGTGTGTTTTAATTACATCCACTTTAGCACTATTGTCCCAAAATAATCAGACCTTACAGCCAGGTCTTGAATAGAAGTTTTTATATCCCAGATCAAAAGCAGTGTTTGAGATCTGGGAATATTTTATGATTGGTTCAATAAGTTCTAAGAGGACTATCTTATATCGATTTTTAATATCTTTTACTCTTATCTTAGAAGCTTGATTACGAATTCCTCTTACATTCCTTATGAAAAGATTTACTTCCATTTAAAATTGTTTCTTTGAGGACAATATCGATATGGTGAACACTGTTTTGGGTGTGGAAGAGTAGTCTTTTCGACTATATTTCCTGGTTACTTTAGGGATCTGAGATGTATCATCTGTTAAATGTTTTAGCAAGACATTGAATTTGTTTTGAGAGGCAACCATCTCAGACAAGAAAAAGTCTTGTGACATGGATACCATAATATCATTAAACCTTTCAGGTTCAGAATTATATCCACATTTTAGGCTAAGATCTTTACTTTGTTTCACTTTTGTTATGCTCTTCTTCTTAGCCTTAGAACCTAATGATAGGAGAGGGGACAACCCAACATTTATTTCTATAAAAATTATTTTTAAGAATCATAGATGTAGTGCCTGGGTGCACAGATTGGGTCTTAGAAGCTGAGGCAGTAATATCCAAAACAGGAGAGGAAGAACATGGCATATGGAAATCATGATTCACAATAGAGTTAACCATAATATCGGGATCATTTTTAGATTGCAACCCTATGTTAGAATCCTTTGCAGAGTGAGTCTTATTAAGATTCTAAGAAGGGGGATCAGAATAATCACATGGATATTAGGATTAACAATTGGCACAGGGGAAATTGGCACCTGGATATCATAATTCACAATAGGCTTCACCATAGTGGAAATTGGCATAACCACATCAGTTTTAGAACCAAGTTCATCCTTATTAACTAAGATAGTATTACTTGAGTTGATCAACATTGAATTAGATATTGAGCTATTTGTGATATCAGGGATTTCACATGAAGAATAGGTGTATCATTATTCAGTGTTTGAGAAAGAGAAATCTGATAGGGAACCTGAGCCTCTGTCGTAGAGGTTAAAATTTTTGTTTAGGGGAATGAAGGGGATGACGAGTAGAGGCTAAGTCTTTCGGTTTAAGATTATTTGTTTTTGTCCGGGTGACCATTGTATGTTGAGTGTTTTCAACAGGGTGAAAATAAGAAGGAGAATTGGAAGGAGGAGCAGACCTGGGAGAGGCAGCGTCCGCCGACCGAGAGGGAGAGGTGGGAGACTCCGGTGGGCTGGGAGAAGAAGGAGCAGCCACCGACGGACTGGGTTGCAATGGAGGCGGCAGATCGGTGGACTGGGTACGCAGCGCCGAAGGCAACACTGCATGGATAGGCGGCGGAGCAGCAAGGCCAATGGGAACAGGCTGGACGGACAGAGACCGAGGCAGTGGGATGGGATTCAAGGTCGGGGTAGTGATTGCAAGTTGAAGAAGAGAGAGCAGGACATGCTCAGAATTGGTGGACGGAGTATAGGAGACATGAGTGACATGATCAGGATAGGGAAACATATATTCATAAAAAAATGACATAACTAGCAATATACACACGATTAGTTGGAACATGCAAACACAGATAACCTTTATAATGGGAGCTATAACCAATAAAAATACATGGAGAAGAATGATACATAAGTTTATTGGATCTATAGGGATGGAGAAACGGATAGAAGAGGCAACAGATTTTAAGAAGTCATAGTCAGGAATTTCATTAAAGAGAGACTCATAAGGAGATTTATGGTTGAGAGTAGGGGATAGTGTATGATTATGGAGATAGATAAAAGTGTGAAAACTGTGTTCCTAGAATTAGACAGCAAGACGCGCATGCGACAGAAGAGATATGCCATTTTCAATAATCGTACGATGACGATGTTCAGCTGCACCACTTTGAAACTGGGTATGAGGACAAGAGACATGATGAGAGATACCTTGACTGTGAAGATAGGATGATACATTTCGAAACTCATCCCCCCAGTCTGATTGGAATTGTTCAATTTTAGAGTCGAACTGGGTGTCAACCATTTTTTTGAAAAAGTTGAAAATAGTGAAGAACTTGAGATTTTTTAGCAAAGAAATAGATCCAAACAAATTTAGTGCAGCCATAAACAAAAATAAAAAAATGTAACGATTTCCATTAAATGCCGAAACAGGAGCAGGACCCCAAACATCAGGGTAAACAAGATCAATGGTGCCTGACTAGACTCATAAACATGAGAGATTGGTAATCTATGGCTCTTTCCAAGCTGACAAGACTCACAAATTTTATTCAAATTGTTTAAAGACATAGGAAGATTAAAATGACTAACTAAACAACGAAGTGAAGACTCATAAGGATGGCCTAGACGCTCGTGCCAGGTTTGAAGACCAGCTCGCCTGCCAAGGAGAGCGCATGAGAGAGCTTTGAATGACTGAGTTGGTGGAGGGTTGAGGCAATAGAGGCCATTTTCAGCGGTCCCAGTTAGAAGTGTCCAACCTTGCTGATCCTTCACATAATAATGATTCGGAAAGAATAGCATGTAAGCATTATTGTCCTTAGTAATTTGAGAAACACTAAGAAGAAACACTAAGACTAAACCACTAAGAAGATTAAAACGACTAACTAAACAACAAAGTGAAGACTCATAAGGATAGCCTAGACGCTCGTGCCAGGTTTGAAGACCGGCTCGCGTGCCAAGGAGAGCACATGAGAGAGCTTTGAATGACTGAGTTAGTGGAGGGTTGAGGCAATAGAGGCCATTTTCAGCGGTCCCGGTTAGAAGTGTCCGACCTTGCTGGTCCTTTACATAATAATGATTTGGAAAGAATAGCATACAAGCATTATTGTCCTTAGTAATTTGAGAAACACTAAGAAGATTTTTACAGATTTTGAGAACAAATAGAATGTTATGTAAATGAACAGGCTAATTAACTGATGGAAAAATAGTAAAGCCCAAATGCGTAACAGAAAGTGACATACCGTTGCTAACCTGTAAGCTGTCATTACCATTGTAATCAGAATGAACAGGCATATAGGAGAAATTAGAGGTGACGTGATTTGTAGCACCAGAATCAAAGAACCAGGCAGGATCATGCAGGGTAGAAGGCGACGCTTAGAGGGCCGCCAGATAGGCTTGGCGAGCAGCAGTAAGCTGCTGCTGGCACCTCTGATTGTTGCGACGAGGCTATGTAGACCGGTTCGGGCGGTGGCGAGTGGGAGGAAAGTCAAAGGTGTTTAACCTCTGCCTGCAGTTGAGAGCCTTATGAACGGAGTGATGGAAAATTTGGCAATGAAGGGCTGGCCAAGAGGAGCCATCAGATGCCAACTGGGTGGTGCGAAGGGCGGCATTAGCCACAAACTGGGGAATGGAACCAAGTTGATCTTGAATACAGGTTTCTTCTTCCAATAACATACCAAGCAGCTGGTGAGAAGAGATATCACTCGTACGAAGATTGAAGGCAGTGTGAAACGCAAAATACGACGCATCAAGGCCATGAAGAATGCATTCAACAAATTCATCATCCAAAATAAAATGGGAGCACTTGGCAAGAGAGTCAGAGAACAAGCGCTTCCTCTCCACATACTCAAGGATGAAGAGAGAACCTTTCGGGAATGTTTGTAGTTGATGCTTAAGGTGCATTAAGTTTGCACGAGTTTGTGCATGAAACTTCTGTTCCTAAAGAATCCATGCATCAGATGTAGTGACAAGACGAACAACATGAGGTAGAAGAGACATCGAAATCGTCGATTGGATCCATAGAAGGACCGGACGATCCTTTTTCTTCCAAGAAGTGAACTCCAGGTTTAGGCATAAAGAGGTATGCGTCTTGGTCAAATCCGTAGAAGGCAACAAAAGCTTATCTGGGGCCGATCCCAGGAGCAAGAAGGAGTCCAAATTGTAAGCCACAAGAGAGAACTTGACGGACTGGCGCCAGAGGGAGTAATTCTGGCGTTCAAGGAAAAATTGGAGAGCATGGAGCTTGATGGATGGAGTACCATCGGTGGTAGCAATCGTGAGCGGATCAGCGTTGGGTTGCTGATCGCCATCAAACGTTAGCGGTGGGGAGAGTCGACGGCAGCCATGGAGGAGGAGGGCGGCTGGCAGCACTAGGTAGGTTTTTTAAGGTTTTGTGCTAATTTTTTTAAGGAAGAGAGAGAGAGAGGATCGGCTAGGCTGTTACCATGTAAAACTGTATAAGGATTCTGTAAAACTGTCTGCTTTCGTTTATCATATCAACATGTGTTTATACAAGATGCTTACTTAATGAATAAGCTTAACTAGGTTACCTAAGGTAAATACAATAACTATTTACCAAAAATACATATATACTCTAATAATAGATGGGAGTAGCAATTTTAAAACATAATAACAAAAAATATTGTCCCTCTGTTTATCTGAATATGGTACTATAAGTTTAGTTGTTTTGATTTGGGTGAATAAAATAAGTGTATGAAATTGAATATAAAAAGTATAAAGTACAAACATGGAATGAAATTGAAGGAATGTTGCCAAACTTAGAAAGTATAGAACTCTTTCTGTCCCAGCTCTATTCACACTAGGCACTATTCATTCAGTCAAAATTGTTATATATAAGATAATATATAAAAAATATATAATATCATGTGCGATATCATTAGAATTGTGTTAACATATATTTTTTTAATATTATTTTTTTTATCATTTTTATAGATGCACGATTAAAAATATTAATGGTTAAAAATAGTTTTGATCAATCTGAAAAAAGTTTATTTTTTACAAATAGAGGTGGAACAGATGGAGTAATATAAAAGACACAACTAAAAAAAATGCTGAAATATGGGGATGACTGCCAAAGCTTTCTATTTTTCATTTTCATTGTCCCAACTAAAGATTATAATTTTTATTGTAGTTGAAATTGGGTCCAGTCATTTTAATTCTTAATCTCTATTACATCAACATGCGTGGATATTCATGCAAATAGTTACTTTCCCGCCCCTCTATAAGTGTCTTACCATTTATTTTTTAACTATTCATTTGATGATTAAAAAAGTTCAATATCTTATATTATGCATGATAAAAAATTAAATATTGTAAAAATATACGAGACGATGAATATAGTAAGGTTATATTTATATATTTATAATTTTTTCCAATCTAAACCGTATGTACTTGAATGACAGTGAAGTATGACACTTGGAATCTATGGAGCAAAACTTTATGGAAGGATTAGAATATAAGTAGAGTCTCTGGAGTGGTTGAATTATTTTAGTTATCTGCTGTGTTTACGTAAGAAATCAGAAAACGTGTGTAGACGACTAAGACAAACACGTAACTTTTCTCTCACAAAATCAAGAAAATTCGACTCAACTTCGGAGGCATTTGATCCGACAAGTGTTACATAAAAAGCTTGATTTGGACTCGTTCATTATTAACATCTACTTTTTACCAAGCTCAATCACTTGATGCATCTTGAAGCGTTGTGTGGTTGGTCTTGCTAGCTTACTCCAAAGTCTGGTTGGGAATTTAATGACTAATGAGTGGAATTTCCACGGAAATCCGTCAATGGTTCGCAGGTCTTCTTGAAATGGGTTTGATCTCAAGACTGTTTGCTTGTTTGGACAAGCGGCTGAGAGGCGGCGGCGGCGACTCTGACGCCGACGGCGAAGGCGCGTCCACAGGGGACTTGTTCTTCGAGCTCCGGGCTCTGCAAATTGCTACCAATTTTTTCTCCGACTTGAACAAGCTCGGCCATGGCGGGTTCGGCCCGGTTTACAAGGTATTCCCTCTGCCCCTGAGATCACGTTACATTTGTCGCACTGTATATTTTGTCTTTTTTTCAAAAAAAAATTTTAGTTATACGTAATTGATAGACCGAGTAAGTGATCATAAGGGAAATCATGGGAATTTTGCATGCAGGGATTGTTGCCAAATGGTCAAGAAATAGCTGTAAAGAAACTAGCTCTAGATTCTAGACAGGGAGTAAGGGAGTTTACAAATGAGGTGAAATTGCTGCTGAAAATTCAGCATAAAAACCTTGTCACATTGTTGGGATGCTGTGTTGAAGGGCCTGAAATGATGTTGGTTTATGAGTATCTTCCAAACAAGAGCCTCGATTATTTCCTTTTTGGTAAAACCCTTGTCCTAGAACATCATGTTTTTCATCTGCTTCTCTGTCTCACGAAGTTGGAAAAAGCCTGGTTTTTTATGGTTACTGATTTAATTGCAGGTAAGGGGATGTCTTCCTCATTAGATTGGAAGAAAAGATTGCAAATTGTTACTGGGATTGCTAGAGGGCTTCTCTATTTACACGAGGAAGCCCCGGAAAGAATCATTCATAGAGACATCAAAGCTAGTAATATCCTGTTGGATGATAAACTCAATCCGAAAATCTCGGATTTTGGCCTGGCTAGGCTGTTTCCAGGGGAGGAAACCCATTTGAATACATTCAGGATATCCGGTACACGGTAATGAGTTCTTGTTTCTTGCTGATTTATGTTCTGTAGTTGGTTTTACACTGAGTTTATCTCTGTTGATATGATGCTCAGTGGGTATATGGCACCTGAATATGCAATACATGGATATATGTCGGTGAAGACTGATGTTTTCAGTTTTGGCATTTTGGTCCTGGAGATAGTCAGTGGGAGGAAGAACAATGAGCAGCGATTGGGTGCCGAAAAGTCAGACGTATTAAACTATGTGAGATTCTCACCTTAACTAACTTATGTAATGATTCTGATGGATTCTCCAGCCTCAGGAGTGTCCTAAACGATTTAATGACCACTTACAGGAGCTTTTTTGTCAATTCTTCAACTCCTCCTAGTTAACCTTTCATCAACCATGTATGTATTCTTAGCTGAATATATGATGAAAATGCAAGAATTGTGTTTTTGTTCTGCTTCATTCTAACTGCAATTGTGCGACTGGCGGGCTTGGCTATCATTTAGCTTAAGTGAAAATACAGAGAAGTGGAAGGACATAATGACCATACCTTATAAACCATGTCACCTTCGAAAAAGTGTGTGATCAAATGTGATTCCCTTTGGTTCATCATGAATCAATGTAACTAGCACTAGAAACTTCATAAGTATTCTGTTTTTCCTTGCATTTCTGACAGAGATCATAAATAGCATATTAGCTTACATTTCCGACGTAAGAAAACATGATCTTACTTTTCTGATGTTACAATAACCTGAACTTCCTTTTCAGGCTTGGAATCTTTATCAGGCTGGGAAGGCGTTGGAGTTAGTTGATCCAGACCTTGATAAGTACATTCCTGATGAAGCAGCCATGTGTATCCAATTAGGTTTGCTCTGCTGCCAAGCGAATGTTTCAGAGAGGCTGGACATGAACACTGTCCATATAACATTGTCTAGTGACTCCTTCGATTTACCAAAACCTGGAAAACCTGCAGTTCATGGTCGTGTGGGACGATATAATACCACATCTTCAACGGGTTCAACCACCGGCATCACAACCACGAGCAGAACTGATGCGCCTTCTACTACGCAGACTGGTGTCTCCCAGGCTTCCACTGGCAGCCTTTACTTTGGGGATTATTCTAGGAATTCAATGTCTTATTCTTCTATGGATGAAGGCAGATGATTCAAGTCCCAGTTCTTCCTTTTCTTCTTATGTGCAGTATTCAAATTCAAATTTCTATGTAACTCTAGATTCTATTTGTAGTTCTAGGTAGCATACAGGAATTAGTATTCATTCTTTTTCTCATTTCGATTGGTTTTGAACCGTTTGCTACATAATAAGCCAGGGAATGACAGTAATTTTAAGATCTCAATTAGGTTATGTAGTCATCCATGTCTTTCAGAGTTCAGATTGTCTTGTGCCATTATTGCATGGGCAAAACACAAATATGATCATCTATTTTGGTCATAAACACTAATATAATATTGCAAGATCAAATGGTCATACGTATCAATATAACACTGCAAGATCAAAAAATGCTATTATAATCCTATATTTTATATTAGAAGTGTCGATATAATATTTTATCACTATTCCGATGTTGACTACAAAGTTCAGAGTATTGACCAAACATAAAAAAGACTAAACTACCCCAAATTTTAAAACAAAAAATGCAATAATAAAAATATTCCTAAGTTTTTTTCATCATCGTACCCACTGCTGCTCCCACCAATGCTTCACTACTTCTGCCACCGCCGCTTCTCCACCGCCCCTCGCCTCCGCTGCCACTTCTCCGCCGCCGCTCTCTGCCACCTGCCGGTAGCACGGCAACTGGAATATGGAAATTCACTTACAGAACCTGGGATTTAAAAAAAAAACACAGAATCACAACATAAACAAAAAGCATCAAACTTTCAACAAAAATAGGCAAAATCCATCATCAACACCGAAATTCAAACTTTTCAGCAATGCCATCATATTAAAACCCATATCTCACCTCACATTCACAATCAAATCACAAGCCCCGACGGATCCGTCGATCAAACCAGATCTGCTCCGTCGTGCTCCGCCTCTGCTCCGCCGTGCGCCGCCAGAAACCGCCGTTGAAAACGATGCCGTATCATTATTTCCGGTCATCTCCTCGAAATGGCAACTTGGAAGAGGCTCTCTTCCTCGCCGGCACCGTCCCGTAGCAGGACCGCGGCTGCCCGAATCGGTTCGACTGGTCCCGGTCCGCCCGGACTGATAATAGGTGTCAGCGCCGTCAGCCAAGTTGTCTCCGGCCAGTTCTACATCGACCTGCTCGGTTTAGTCGCGCGGTTGAACTGCATCCTCTCGGCCCAGATTCGGACCACCAGAGAGAGCAGGGAAGGAGAGAGCAGGGGTGGAGTTGGTTAAGGTTTACTTACGGTGTGCTGTTGGTCAACAGAGTGAGCAGGGGTGGAGTTGATGTTAGGGTTATGGAAAAACGAATAAATGAGGTATGGTTTGCCCCCCACCATGAAATCTGTGAGTTGGTTAGGGTTTGCCCGCCATGAAAACCATCCTCCCGGCCCAGTTAATGGGAAAACAAATAAATGAGGTAAAACTAAGTTTGGAAAACGAAGGGATAAAGGTAAAATTTGCAGAGATAATAGGTATAACGTCCCTCCATGTTTTTCTATTTTTTGAAATCAAGGATATAACCGTCGTTTCAAGTTTTTCAGTCAAATTCAGGGGTTATATTAGCACATTTCAACAAATCATAGGGTTATAATATCACTTTCTAATCTTGCAGGGTTGTATTGGCACATATGACCAAATCATATAGTCATATGGGCACTTTACCTTTATTAACTCTAGTAAATAAAAAATGGATTCTCATTTTGTGTGGTTTAAAAACGAACATTTTTATATAAAAAAAAATCAAATCGTCCGTACTTTAGGGTTACCGTCATTTTTTACTAATACCATGTACCATACCAACAATGTAGGTATATTATTCTAAAAACCAATACTGCGCCAAATATTTGGCATACCAACACATCGGTATACCAAAAAGTCGGTTGGTATCGGTATGGTATGGTAGAATACCACCAAATTTAAAATATAATGAATTAAATTTTTTATTCATAAAAAAACTACAATAATTAGAATTTCTATTGCATAAGCATAATTTTAGAAAATTAAATTTTCTATATTAATAATAATAAAGTAAGATAACATCACATTAAAAACTATAGTAGTAAGTTATAAAATATAAAGGAAAATTATGACTTTAATTTATTTTTATTAGACTTAATATAAAAATATCAGTTGTAAAGAAATATTATTTAAGAAAAATAATTTAAACTCTTTCCCATATCCAACATATTGGAACCAAAACATAGACGACATATTTTAAATTATTGCTATTGGTTTTAATATTAATGAATAATTAAATCTTAACTAAATAAAATTTCAAAATGTACATAATATTATATATATATATAGTTGTGTGGTACTGTACGTTAGTACTATTGTATTATTTTCTCAATACTATTATCGTCACATCTTAAGCGTATGGTACAGTATTATCGTACCACGTCATCGGTTACCAACATATTCGGTATATATGGTACATGAATCGATTGGTAAGTTGGCTGCTACGGTACTTTCGCTCAAAATGCCAGCCCTACTTTAGGATATTAATCTCTTCATGTTAATTGTCAACTACTCCCCCCGTTCTCTTAATGATCCACTTTCCATTTTGAGGTGGTATTTTTATTTTGGATCTTTTCTCTTTTGACAATAACTAGATTAATTTCATCCACTTCCTTTTTTTACTTCTAAAACTCTCAATTTAACATCCACCAGTCATTTTTCTTTTTTCAAAAAGAAAGTGTCATTTTAAGGAGGACCATATATAGAGGACGAGAATGAGTAGATCAAATTACATTAAAAGTGAGACTAAGCTCATTTATACATAATCACTTAACTATAACAAACCTTCAAATCTTATACTCATATGAGAGACACTAAAGTTGAACATTTGATGTAGCAAAGAAAATCAATCAATCTAGAATCAAAGTGATAAAATCAGACATATAATTGCTTTGAGTTGTCGTCGTCCACATAGAAAATGCTCTTCTAAAATCGCAACTCCAAAACTTTCGAATTGCATTACCAACCAAAATAATTAGTTTCTCGAATTAAATTGCAAAATATAATCCTCCAATCATTTTTATCACATACAGACGACAGTGGCATAGCCAGAAATTTTTTCTAGGGGAGGCTCGAGGCAGTCAGGCATCAGCGGCGGGCGGAACGACGGCAACGTCAGGCACGGAGACAGAGGAGAGCTGGTGTGCAGCGCCCCTGTCTCTTGTTTTCCCAATTCATGTGAATATATGTGGATGCTTTCATTTAAAGTCTGGGTGGCCTAATTAGCCCACTGTCACTGGAGATAAGAATACCAAATGTGAAGGCCCAAACAAACACTTGAGCCCACAAAGTCTAATGAATATGAAGGTTCATATAATTAGGGAGCAGTCTTCTTCTCCGAGCGTTCAATCGGAAGAGCAAAGATGCTGATGGGGAAGTGGATCCCTAATCGCCATATGCGCCTTCCACCACTTCTACCTTCACGCCGACAACTCAAGTAGGGTTGGATCCCTACCTCGTGTAACAGTAGCTCCGCCACTGTACAGATGGTGCTTAACTGCTTTATACCACTAAAGATATTTGTCATAGTTTTTTCCTTAGGTCATTGTTTGGCAAGAAGAACCCGCTACTTAGGATGTTTCCTAGTTCATAGCTTTCATCAAACAATTTTATAAGGGAGAGGGGGCATTAAGAGGGAGTGGCTCTGTCGCGGAGCCGCCATTGGAGGTTGCAACAAGATTTGTTTATTTCGCCGAAGATCAATAGTTATTTGGACTTTAATGAAGTAAATTGTTATCGATTTAAATAATTCTACACATTGGTTCAAATTTCATATTGTGTTAATAAATTTTGTTGACCCGTGTTGACCACCTGTGCAGCCATAGAAAAATAAAGCCTCAGTTTGCATTGACAACATACCCAACCTGCTGTAGCTAGGGGTGGCAAAATAGACCTGTAACCGGTAAGTTAAGCAAGTTGTCTATTTTTAAATCCGGATGGGTATGGGTAAAATATGTAGTTAAAAATATGGGTCGGACGGGGTTAGGTTTGCGGGTTGACCGCGGGTTTACCCATATGGGTTTAAAACCGCGATTTCACCCATGTGGGTTGGTATATAAACTCATATGTGTTGGTATATAAACTCATATGTGTTGGTATATAAACTCATATATGTTGGTATATGGGTTGAAACATGTGGGTTTACCCATACAGGTTGGTATATAAACCCATACCAGTCAATAATGGGTTGAAACCTGCAACCCATAACAGTTTAGATATAAACCCATATGGGTTAATATATGGGTTAAAACCTGCGGGTTTGACCCATAACGGTTTAGATATAAAACCCACATGGGTTAATATATGGGTTGAAACCAGCAGGTTTAACCATTTTCAACCCATGAGTTGAATAATTTTTAATCCGGGGTTGAGCGGGTTTCAACCCAACCCGTTTTGACCCAAACCATTATTTGACCCGTTATAAAATGAGTTGAAACAGGTCATGCCCATATGGCCATATTATTTAATTACCTATATTAACCAATCCATATTTGATCCATCCGCCCATTTGCCGCCCCTAACCACATCACAAGTTATTGTTCCGCCCTGTGTTACGAGATCGACCAAAGAAAAGGATAAAAGAGGTATTTTCTAGAGAAATGTTGCAGAATCGAGAAACAAAAGGCACAAAAGAAACACAAAAAGATTGAGAAATGACTAAGAGAGATTAAGAGTTAAAAAGAACAGGGGGAGCATATATTTGGGAGTTCTTGATGCTATAATTTACACAATGGATCCAAAAATCCCCTATCTATCAATTCTTATTCTTCTTATATCCATCCCTTCTTCTTAACTGCATAATTGAACAATTGTTATGTTCTTGACCGTTGCAAAGCCGTGGAAGCAACCCAGCCGTAGTTAGCTATAACCTCCAATTGTTAGTTTCAGAAATCTCCCTTCTACCCTGACTGAATTGGGCTGATCATGACAAATCACTATCCTTAAATGATTCTTGTCCTCAAGCATGAAAAAATTCAAAAAACCGCACTTGTCTTATGCTCTTTAGAGTCAAAATTAAACTCCAAAATTGAATGGATGGTAACCTGAATGAGCAGGGTTTTAATGTTGAAAGGAGGGTGATAGAATCATTGACTTCTATTATAAAATCAATTGGTATTATGTAGAGATGACCCATAATAATGTATACTGTGGGACTAATTCTAACATGTTCCCTCACGTGCAGCGGTATAAATCATCGCACAAACGTGGACAAAAGGGGGGGTAACGGGCCAACATTGGGATCTGATACTATAATAGAATTAATCATTGACTCTATCATAAAATCAATTTGTATTATATAGAGGTAACCCATGATCTTATATAATGAATTACATGACAGTTAACCACCACTAACTCTAGAGGGAAACGATGTTAATGATCAGTAATGATCTGTTGTATTCTTTCTTGAGTGTCATGAATGTTGAATTGACACTCATACTGCTTATCCATTTCTTCCGAACTTTGCATGCAATATCATTTTTTCCAATGGTTTCATTGAAACCATTTTTTCATGCAATATTGCATGTATTACCATTTTTTGTCACCTGATCTGCTGAAGAGTTTCATTGGAAGGGATAATGGAAGCACGAGAGTTAAGAAACGGAGTGATCCTTCTACGCATCCATTCTCCGCATCCATCTCACACAGAGTATTTATAGGATTTGAGAATTCAATTCTCAATCTTTAAAATAAAAGACCTTTGAATATCTAACTTTACTAAATTAACACATGATTCCTTATCACCCTACTTTAGGTCAATTACTAGTTTATAATTTGAAAAAACTAATATGTATGGTGAAAAAGATAGAAATCTATTCCCAGCTGGAATTCGTTCAAGACGAAGATTGAAGTATCCAAATATCTAGGTTTAGATGTAGTACCATCAATGGCACCGCCAACACTAATAGTTTTGATCCTGAAATTGCAAAACTTCAAATTTTGCTTCTCTTCACAAACCATCAACTTCTTCTTTCCTCTTTTTCAGTAACAAAGCACTCCTTGGCTTTCCATATTTTTGGGCTATCAAGACTGGATGTGGAGAATAAATATTCTCTTATGCTGAAACAAGGCCTCAAAATCTAATCTAATAAGGATCAAAGATTTTTTAGAAACTTTTGAATTCACTTCTGGTCAAAAAATTAATTATGAAAAATCTGATTTCTATATAATTAAAAGAGCTACACCTGCAAGAATTAATCAGATTAGGACAATCCTAGGAATGAAAAAAGGTTCTTTTCTGTTTAAATACCTAGATTGCCCAATTTTCAAAGGAAGAACACTCAACACATATTTTCAACCATTGCTGGAACTTATAGATAAAAAGCTCTTGAATTGGCAAAACAAGTGGTTAAGTCCAGGAGGTAAACTAGTTCTCATTCAATCATGCATATACTCCCTTCCACAACATATATGGTCTGCCCTAAAGCCCCCTAAACATATAATTAAGACACTGGAAAGGAAAATGACCAGATTCTTTTGGGGAGAAAAGGAAGGAAAAATGAATAAAGTTTCGAGAAAGTGGTCTGACCTAAGTGCACATAGATTTCAGAATGGTTTAGGTTTCAGATCAATACAGGCAATATTGACTCATGTTCCCTCAAACTGTGGTGGAAAAGCCAACAGGGCACCACCATGTGGGCTAAACTGACGTGGTCATTACATCAAATGCACAGAAAATCCCAAACTTGGAAGAGAATATGTATTGTTAACTCTTTTGCAGAAAATAACTCTCTGATTATCCATGGCCAAGGTAACTGTAACTTTTGGACTGCTAATTGGTGCCCTAATGGACCACTCATTAACTGTGTCCCCTCCTCTGCCCTTTCTTCACTTTCCTCCTCTTGCACAGTAGCTGATTTCATCAAGAATAAAAGACATATTCTAACTCAGATCTCTCCTTATTTAGAACATGATACTCTGATTTTCTTGCAGGAGGCAAATATAAATATGGAAAGAGAGGAAAGAATGATCTGGAAACCGGAGGAGACTGGATTTTTTACCTTCAGACCAGCATACAAGGCACTCACACATCTACCAGATACCTTTCCTGCTACTAAACGGATATGGAACCCTAGATTGCAGAAAAAAATCTCAATTTTCACCTGAAAAATGCTAAACTCCGTTTTGCCTTTTGATAATGTTTTAATCAAATGTGGATTTAGCCTAGCTTCTAAATGCCCAGCATGCAACCAAGCCGATTCCCTTGAACATTTTTTCATTTCTTGTCACCTAGCCCAAACTATATGGAATGATACTTCTGCTATAATGGGACATAACTTACATACTCTAGACAAATTAACTGATAGATTCTTTGCATACTGGAACAACAATGATCTGTCTAGAGTACATAGAGTTATCTGTAGATTGCTGCCCTCTTTGATTTGTTGGTCTCTATGGAAAGCCAGAAATACTTTCTATTTTGACAACAAGAATTTCTCATCTGCTCATATCTGTAAAGAAGTAAGAGAGCTAATCTTTCTATCACTTTCAGCTAAGCCTTGCTTCTCAAACAATCACCTTAATATGAGCTTTCCCATTTCCTCACTGATCCCACCCCTCAGACCACCTCCAAAACCTTCCATCTCCATTGTCTACTGGAAAAGGCCAGGACCTAATACCATAATAATCAATGTGGATGCTTCCTGGTCTTCCACAAACTCAGTACTCGGCCTTATAGCCAGAGACAGTAATGGAAATCCATGCCTAATCCAATCCACAAACACCTCTCCTAAATCACCAATAGAAGCTGAAATGAAAGCCATCCAATTTGCATGTCAGGTATTCCCATCTCTGGATTGCAACTGCAATTTCATAATTGAATCAGATTCAATGCTTGCTGTAAATATGATTAACAATCCAAAAGAGCTAAATGGTCCATCTATACTCTAGCTTTTCAAGTCCACTCCATATTAAAAGATGCCACCCTCAAACATGTTTTCAGAGAGTGCAACCCGGTTGCTGAGGCAATTGCTAAACACAGATCCACTCACCTTGAGGATTCTAATTTGAACCTTTCTAACATCCCTGCAAACATCAGAGGCCTTATTAATCTAGATAGGGATCATACACCCTACATTAGAACTCATAGGCATGTAACTAAGGACGATTGATACTGCTGATTTCTTTTTTATTGTTTCAGGAACCACTATGGATCTACACTACTAAGATGCAAATATGGCATGTTGTGTAATGTTGTGCTCCAGATCCAGTGCTCCAGTGCTACAGTTCTGAGCTCCATTCCCGAACTCCAGTGCCCCACAACTGGAGCTCCAGTCCGGTGCTCCGGTGCTCCAGCCTACCTTACCGACTTAAACAAAAAGTCGTCCAGTTTACTTACAATGCTTCACAACTGGATTATGACTACAAAACTCCTCACTCAGTATCATCCATTAGACTACCTCCTTGTTTCTCCTACATTTTGAGATTATTTTGATATGTCAAATGATAGTTGCCTGGCCAAAGTAAGGAATTAACCATGGGGTGGAGATTACTTACTTTGGATATGCAACTACCATCGCTACTCTTTATCACACATGTATTTCTTATTACAAACTATAGGCTATAGATGCTAGCTATTCTTTTGGAGGCAACGAGGTTGCCTCAGTAGAAAGTCCGCAAAACTATCTCTCTGTAATTATCTTATTTTTCAAAGGTTTGGGGATTCTTATATATAATCCCCCACCCGAGGGTGTATTAAAAAAATGTTCTTAGAATTCCAGAAAATCTCCAGCTTTGGTGTACCAAATCCATCACATTAAAATAATTGTCAACGGTTCTAATTCATCATGCTATGATAGTATTTTAAGCATTTCATAAACTAAAATTGACATGGATTTTCTAGTGGCATGTAATTGTGAAATGCTTCAATACTTCCATCAGGTATTATACATTTGATGCGCTTGATTTGATCCTTTTATCTTCTGAAGTGTGTCAAACCGCGATCTTATAGTTGAACCTTGTTTCAACGCATCAAACCTATGAAAAACTCCCCGGGGTGGCTAGGGGAAGAAGCTCTGATGCCAAAGTGATGCAGCGGCATCTTAGGGTTAGCGTCATTCTCGAGTTCCTATGATTTAGGGTTACCTATGATTTAAGGTTAGGGTTAGTGTTCTTTATTTCCTTATTCTAGTTGATTTTGGTTAAGTTTACTCTTCCTATTCTGATTGTGATTAGGATTGAGAGTACTATTTATGGTTCTATTCTTTTGCTTTGTAATTTAGATTTGATAACAAGAAAACAGAGATATTCTTCTCTTCCATTGAGTCGATTTGATTAAATTCATCGTATCAAGAAGCAGGTCTCTAGAGATTCGTTTGAATCCCTAGATCAAGCTAAAGTCACGTTCATATGCAGCGTGGTATCAGAGCAAAAACTCTTGCGCCATGGAAAGACCTCGATGTGATCCACCCCAATCTAAAGCAAAAATCACTCATCAAACCCTCGCTCGCATTCAAAACCAAATTCAACAATTCACCGCAGCAATGCAAGCTTTTACCATGCATCAAGTACCACCACCACCGCCGGAACAACCAGATGACTATCACGATCACACCGATGAGGGAGAAAACCCCTTTGCTGGAGGAGGCACAAACTCTATTGTGCCGCAAGAAGATGATTGGCGTTGGGAGCATGGTTTCAAATTCAAAATCCCCGAGTTCCATGGTGGCCCGACCACTGAGGAATTGCTTGATTGGATAGTTACAATTGAAGAAATCCTGGAATTCAAGCATGTTTCTTTGGAGCGTTGTGTCCCAGTTATTGCGATACGTTTTTGCAACAGAGTTGCAGCTTGGTGGAACCAAACCAAGGCTTCACATGTTCGTTTAGGAAAACCAAAAATTATGTCATGGGAAAAATTGAAGAAACATCTACGCAACACCTTTTTACCATTCAACTACGACCAAATCATGTTCCAACGTTTGCAAAACTTGCGACAAGGAAATCGGTCTGTAGAAGAATATGTCACTGAATTGTTTTTGCTCCTTACACCTATTGATATTTAGGATTTGGAAAGTCAAGTCGTGGCTAGGTTCATCGGTGGTTTACATATACAAATTCAGTACACACTAAATCTTTTCCACCCTGTCACCGTGGCCGAAGAACACCAGCAAGTGTTAACAGTCGAAGCACAAACTAAGGTCATTTTTCACCGTTGAGTTCGTCGCGACAACCACGACATCCTCCTACAACAAGTGCCATTCCATTCGGACCTGAACCCATTCTCGCCATGCCCAAAACATCCATTGTCCTAGCTGAACCTCTTCGTTCCAATCGACTGGGTACTCTGCGTTGTTTTTCTTGCGGTGAACTAGGCCATCGATAATCTGCTTGTCCAACACGCAACCATAGGGGTTTGTTACTTAATTTTTCAGGCCGTGATGTCAAACTTGAATATGGAGATGATCCTGATGAGTTACCGAAAGAATTAGAAGCTTACATGGGCATGTCATTAATGTTACGAAGATCTTGCCTCGCACCTTGAGCCCCCGTTGATTTTCCCCAACGTAATGTGTTGTTCCAATCCCGTAGCACGATTGGAGGCAAGGTTTGCACATTTATCATTGACTGTGATAGTTACAAAAATGTTATCGCAGCAGAGGCGGTCCAAAAATTATCACTCAAGGATGATTAACACCCCAATTTGTACAAACTAGCATGGTTGCAGCAAAACAGTGAGGTGCGTGTCACGCGTCTCACTTTGGTTGCATTTTTCTTCAGGGAATCATGTCGAACCCAGGTTTATTGTAGCATTGTGCCGATGGATGCTTGTCACATTCTTCTTGGTTGTCCATGGGAATTCGATCGCAAGGTACACCATGATGGTTTTCTAAACTAAAGAAGAGTTTGATATTGAGTAAGAGATGGAAATTATTAATTTTATTCATCACTGGAGTACCGTATATATAATACAAGTATGTAACTAAATCCCAAAGTTATAGGGATTCTACTAACTAAGTCTACGTAAATACAAAGTCAGAGAAGTAACTAACTAGACTAAGTCTTACTAAAATACATAGTCAGAGAAGTAACTAACTAGACTAAGTCTTGCATGACTAATTCAAAATATATACGTAGAGTTCTAATACCCCCCCTCAAGTTGGAGCGGGAGTGGGATTCGAACGTATGCCCAACTTGAACAAAAGTTGACGAAACTGTTCTGCACCCAGGGGTTTAGTGAAGATATCAGCAAGCTGATTTGATGAGGAGATGTAAGTTGGAGAAATTAAACCTGATAATAGTTTTTCACGTACAAAGTAACAATCAAGTTCAATGTGTTTCGTACGTTCGTGAAAAACAGGATTTTCAGCAATGTGGATGGCCGCTTGATTATCACAGTAAACCGGAATTGGCTTGGGAATTGGGATGCGAAGATCAGTAAATAGAAAGGAAAGCCATTGTAATTCGGCAGTTAGATTAGCCATAGCCCTATATTCAGCTTCGGCGGATGATCTGGAGACAGTTGGTTGCTTCTTAGATTTCCAAGAAAGTGGACTAGCACCAAGCATGGTAAAGTAACCCGTTGTCGAACGATGAGTGGTAGGACATCCAGCCCAATCTGAATCTGTGTACCCTTGAAGGTTTAGAGAACTGGAAGAAGATAGAAGGATTCCATGAGAAAGAGTGCCTTTGAGATATCGCACGATACGTAAGGCCGCTTCTAAATGGGCAGACCTTGGTTGTTGCATAAATTGGCTAAGAGAATTAACAGAATACGTTATATCTGGTCTAGTAACTGTAAGATAAAGAAGACGACCAATCAAACGTCTAAAAATGCTGGGATCGGGTAATAATTCCCCTGAAGTAGGAAGAAGTTTAAGATGTTGATCCATAGGAAAAGCTGAAGTTTTAGCGCCAGTAAGGCCAGAATCCTGGAGAATGTCAAGTATATATTTGCGTTGGCATAAAAATAACCCATGAGATGATCTGGATACTTCAATGCCAAGAAAATATTGTAATTTGCCTAGATCTTTAATAGAGAATTTGGATTCAAGTCGAGATTTAAGAGAGGATATAAAAGATGTATCATTTCCTGTAATGATAATATCATCAACATAAACCAAGACAAAGACTGAAATATTATGTTGGTGATAAAAGAAAAGTGAATAATCTGCACGAGATTGAATAAATCCTTCAACTAAGAGGGTTGAGGAAAATTTTGAAAACCATTGTCGAGATGCTTGTTTAAGACCGTAGAGGGACTTATTCAAGCGACAAACACGATGATCGCCTTGCTTACGAAAGCCAGGGGGAATTTGCATATAGACTTCTTCATTGAGGTCTCCTTGTAAAAATGCATTATTGACATCAAGTTGATGGAGAGACCAACCTCGAATTGAAGCTAAGGATAATAACACACGAACGGTAACTAATTTAGCCACAGGTGCAAAGGTATCATGATAATCGATGCCTTCCTGTTGCGTATATCCTTTTGCAATGAGTCTAGCTTTGCGGCGTTCAATACTGCCATCAGATTTGAATTTAGTCTTGTAAACCCATTTACAACCAACGGCTGACTTACCGGGTGGTAGAGGAGTTAATGTCCATGTGCAATGAGCTTCCAAAGCTGCAATCTCCTTGGACATAGCTTCACGCCATTCAGCATGTTTCATGGTCTCAGTAAAGGTTCTCGGCTCATGAGATGTAAGGATAGAAGTAAGGAAATCCTTATGAGTGGAGCTGAATTTATCAAATGATAAATGGTGAGTGAGTGGGTAAGGAGAAGTAGTAGTACATGAAATATTAGTGCAGATATAATCCTTCTTCCAAACAGGTTCTTGGCGATCACGAGTAGAGTGCCGAAGTGGTATTTGTGATTTATTTGTGATAGAATTACTTGCTAGTTCTTGATAATTTTGTGAACTAGATGAGGAAGGATATGTGGGAGACGTGGATGAAGAATTTGAATTAGAAGGAGAAGGACTTAAAGGAGATTGTGGAGACGGAATGGAGTCCAAGACATGAGTTGATATGGAATGAGCTAGGAGAGGATGATCAGATGATGTGTTTGCAGTAGTGTGAGGAGTATCATAGGATGGAGATGGTGAATTAACCAAAGAACTAGGAATATCATCATCATAATACAATGGTGATGTCTCGGTATTCAAAAAAAAATCGTGTACAGGAGGCATGGCGTCTTGGAATGGAAATATATGTTCCTTGAACACAACATCGCGAGAAACATATTTTTGGTTTGATTCGATATCGAGGATCATATATCCTTTATGATTAAATGGATAGCCTAAGAAGATACCTGGTTTAGCACGAGGGTCAAACTTTGTTTGGACCGATGTATTTCGAGCAAAACAAAGACAACCAAAAATTTGAAGATGGTCATATTTCGGCGGAGATCGGAGAAGAATCTCGTGTGGGGACTTATTGGACAATACCGGACTTGGCATTTTATTTATCAAATATGCAGCGGTAAGAACACATTCACCCCAATAATCGATTGGTATATTGGATTGAAACCGTAGAGCTCTTGCCACCGAAAGAAGATGGCAATGTTTTCTCTCAACAACTCCATTTTGTTGAGGGGTATACACACAACTTCGTTGATGGTGTATTCCATGAGATCGAAACCATGATTGAATGTCTTTTGACAAAAATTCTGTCCCATTGTTGGATCGAAACTTTTGTAGTTGAGGTAAAAAAAATGGAGAGGGATCCTGTAGAAATGGAGCTGATCATATGTGAATATTGTGTAATGACGAATTTATGGAAATATTGAATATACTGAAGAGTCTCAGATTTAGAACACATAAGGTAGACCCAAGTACATCTTGAGTAATCATCAACGATGGTAAGAAAGTATTTAGCGCCATCTTCAGAAGAGATAGAAAAAAGGTCCCCATATGTCACAATGGATGAGCTCAAAGCAACGAGAAGAAGAAATAACAGATTGATTAAACGATAAACGAGTTTGTTTTGCTCGAGGGCAAACAATACATTCGGAAGAGAAATTGGAATGAATGAAATCTACTGTTTTACATAGAAACTTAAAACGGTTTAAGCCTGGATGGCCTAACCGACAATGCCAAAGATCTAGTGGCGTTTTATTACATGGAGCAATGGAAGAAAAACAAGCAGCTGAAGGGTGGCGGAGTTGATAAAGACCAGAAACAAGATCAGCCTGACCAATCGTCCGATTCGAGCGAAGGTCCTGAAAAGTGCATGAAGAATCAAGAAATTCAGCTTTGCAATGGAGAGATTTAGTTAATTGAGATATAGAAATGAGATTGAATTTAAATGCAGGAATATGATAAACTTGTGATAATCTCAATGTTGGTGAGAATATTATTTCCCCAATATGATGTACAGTGACAAGAGATCCATCTGGTAATTGAACATCAATATGCTTTGAAGGAGAATGATATTTGCTAAATAAAGACAAATTAGTGCAAACGTGATGCGTTGCACCACTATCAACATACCAAACAGGATGATAATTAGTCATATTACCTGTGAGATTCACTTTAGGCGACGTGTCCGAATCAGCTGTTGGAGTGGACAACATTGCAAGGAGACGACTGTATTGATCGGCTGAAAGTGATGGAAGAAGTTGCTCACTAGATGTGGTTGCAGCAAACGCAGAAGGGTGAGTGCTTCCTTTTGGTTTGGTTTGGGGAAAGCCATGAATTTGATAGCATGTCTGGCAAGTATGTCCATACTTGCTACAATGATCACAATATGGGCGTTGTCTTTTGTTGGTGTTGTTATTATGCCGACGAGAAGGATCATACTTGTTAACATTGAGAGCAGCAGCATCAACACTGGGATGAGAAGTAGCATTAATGAACTGTTGTTCCTCTTCTTGCTTGACAAGATTGTAGATTCGCTGAGCTGAAGGCAGCGGTTCAATCAAGAGGATTTGACTGCGAAGGCTTGAGAAACGATCATGAAGTCCTTGCAAAAATTCCATGGTACGATCCCTTTCATGGCGTTCAAGAAGACTCTTTCCAGCACCACAAATACATGGCTCATGGGGATTAAGAGAATCAATTTCATCCCAGAGTGTCTTGAGTTTGGTGTGATATGCCGTAACGGAAAGATCGTCTTGCTTGAGACCAGTGACAGTTGTTTTCAGTTGATACAACTTTGGAGCATTTGAGTGTGTGAATCTTAACTTCAGATCTTGCCAAATTGCATAAGAAGAATCAGCATACATCAAGCTCGACCGGATATCAGTGTGGACTGAATTTGTGATCCACATCCCTACCAAGTCATCACACCGTTTCCAGCATGCTTGGGTTATGGGATCGGTTGGACGTGGGATAGAACCATCCACGAATCCAAGCTTGTTCTTTGCATTCAAGGCTTTTGAAATTCCACGAGCCCATGTCGGGTAGTTGTCACCTTGAAGCAAAGGAGAGAAAAACACCGTCGTAGGATTATCAGACGGGTGAATGAAGTAAGGATCATTGACTGACATAGATGATTTAGAAGTATCATCACGAGCTTCAGATTGAGATTTAGTTGAGTTCTTCTCAACTTCCATTTTAGAAGAGTTTATTTCTTCTGCTGGCGTTGCTGCCATGATTGATGAGTGGTGGAAAAGTTAGAAAATATGTTGCTCTGATACCATAAAGAAGAGTTTGATATTGAGTAAGAGATGGAAATTATTAATTTTATTCATCACTGGAGTACCGTATATATAATACAAGTATGTAACTAAATCCCAAAGTTATAGGGATTCTACTAACTAAGTCTACGTAAATACAAAGTCAGAGAAGTAACTAACTAGACTAAGTCTTACTAAAATACATAGTCAGAGAAGTAACTAACTAGACTAAGTCTTGCACGACTAATTCAAAATATATACGTACAGTTCTAATATAAACACATAAAACTTCAAGTTCAAAAATCGTCACTTCGTGATAAAACCTTCCACATCGCTGCCGTTATCCACAACACCAAACCCACTTTTACTATTACAAAAGTCTCCATTTGAAGCTGCCATGCGTATGGAAGACATGATCTCCATATTGGTCACCATGTCCAAAACTCCGCCGATCGATGCGATAATGAAACCTGGGTTTGCCGTTTTACTCTTAATTTGCAGATGTTTTTCCTGAAGATCTCCCACCCACATTACCACCCTTGCATGACATTCAACATCATATCGACTTGGTTCTGGACACTGCTTTCCCAAATCGACCACACTATCGTATGGGCCCAAGCGAGCATGAAGAACTACGTAAACAACTCGAGGAATTAGTGTCTAAAGGATTTTTGCGCGAAAGCATGAGCCCATGTGCGGTCACGAAATTGCTCATACCATATAAGGATGGTTCTTGGCGCATGTGTGTGGATTGTCGAGCTATTAACAAAATCACTGTCTGTTATCATTTTCCAATTCCTCTTTTGTACGACCTGCTCGATCAAATTGGTTCAGCTTGTGTTTTCTCCAAGCTTGATCTCCGAAGTCGGTATCATCAGATTTATGCATGTCAGGATGATGAGTGAAAAATAACTTTCAAAACTCGTGAAGGCTTTTTTGAATGGTTGGTCATGCCATTTGGTTTGTCGAATGCGCCTAGCACTTTCATGCGCATTATGAATCAAGCTTTGCAACTTTTTATTGGGAAGTTTGTCATCGTCTACTTCAATGACATCTTAATCTTCAGTTTTTTGCTCGACGAATATTTGCGACATTTGCAGGAGGTCCTTCTTGTATTAAGATGTGAAAAAATTGTATGCAACAATGAGGAAGTGTTCATTTGGTTCCTCACAGGTCCACTTCTTGGGTTATACTGTCTCAGCTAACGGTCTTTCTGTCTACCCTGACAAAGTTTTAGCATTCGCAACTTGGCCACAACCACCAACTATTTCCAAAGCTCACAGCTTTCTTGGTTTGGCATCTTTCTACCGCCGCTCCGTCCCACAATTTAGTTCTATTATGGCCCCTTTTACGGACATCATTCACGATGGAAAGTTTGTTTGGACACTGGATGCAACAACCACATTCAATATCATCAAAGATAAGCTTACCTCAGCCCCAATCTTAGCTCTTCCCGATTTTAATTTGGTCTTCGAGTTGCATTGTAATGCCTCCAAGGTAGGTATTAGTGCTCTGCTAAGCCAACACAATCGTCCTGTTGTGTTCTTCAGTGAAAAACTTGCAGGGGCACGTTTTCGTTATAGTAACTATGACATTGAGTTCTATGCTATCGTTCAGGCCATTAAGCATTGGTGACATTACTTATTTCCCAAAGAATTTGTCCTGTATATGGATCATGATGCCCTCAAGTATCTCGGTAACCAGGACAAGGTTTCGTCCCACCATGGATCTTGGATTTCTTATCTCCAGCAATTCACGTTTGTCATCAAGCACACTTCGGGGACTAGTAATCGTGTTGCTGATGCTTTGAGTGGGCGTCACTCTTTGCTTTCCATTATTCACGTCTCGATACCCATATTTAGTTCATTTGCAGATCTCTACTCTATTGATCCATTTTTTGGTCCTATTTGGGAAGCAGTTACTATGGATTCTACGGTGCCATATGTTATTCACGAGGGGTTCTTATTCCATGACAATTGTTTATGCATCCTTGACTGCAGCCTTTGTTTGCAACTGATTTCCAAGCTTCATAAAAAGGAACATGTTGGTCGTGATCATACTTTACACTTGGTTTCTTTCACGTATTTTTGGCCTTCGCTTCGTCGTGATGTGGAACGCTTTGTCCAGCGTTGTATCACTTGTCAAACTTCTAAAGGTCAAGCATCGAATGCAGGTTTGTATCTTCCTTTGCCTATTCTGACACAACCTTGGACCGATGTTAGTATGGATTTTGTGTTGGGGCTTCCACGTACTTAGAAGGAATATGGTTCCATATTTGCTGTGGTCGATCGTTGTTCCAAGATGGTGTATTTCATTCCTTGTAAACGTACCACTGACGCTGTCCAGGTTGCTTCTTTATTTTTTTGGGAGATTTATCGTCTATATGGTTTGCCGATGTCCATTGTTTCTGACTGGGATTCTTGTTTTCTTTGACATTTTTGGAGGTCCTTGTGGAAACTCCTTGACATGAGTCTTGATATGGGTTCTGCGTATCACCCTCAGTCAGATGGGCAAACCAAGGTTACTAATCGTTCTTTGGGTAACCTATTTCAATGTTTAGTTGGTTAGTCTATTAAGTCATGGAATTGTAAGCTTCCATAGGCGGAGTTTGCTCACAATCATGCTCTCAATCAGAGCACTGGGTTTAGTCCTTTTCAAGTTATTTATGGTGTTATTCCTCATTGTCCGCCTGATCTTTCTTCGCTTTCGGATTGTTTGCGTATGCATGAGGGTGCTGAAAATTTGTTGATAGTATTTTGGATACTCACATTGGCTAAAGAAAACTTGAAAGCTTTTGTACCAAAGTATAAAAATGCTGCCGATATTCATCGTCGTCATCTTGTCTTTGAAGTTGGTGATCTAGTTTGGGTTGTACTTACTTGGGATCGTGTTTCTTATCATGTTTATAACAAGCTGTCAGCCAAGAAGATTGGTTCATTGGAAGTTCTTGAACGTATTAACAACAATGCCTATCGTCTTCGCTTCCCTCAAAATGTCAACACTTCTGATGTGTTCAATGTCAAATACCTATCCCGTTTTCTTTCCCCAGATCCACTTTATGATTCGAGGACGAATCCTTCCCTGATGTAGCGGCATCTTAGGGTTAGCGCCATTCTTGAGTTCCTATAATTTAGGGTTAGGGTTCTTTATTTCCTTGTTCTAGGTTTTTGTTAAGTCTATTTTCCTTATTCTAGTTGGTTTTGGTTAAGTCTACTCTTCCGATTCAGATTGTGATTAGGATTGAGAGTACTATTTATAGTTCTATTCTTTTGCTTTGTAATTCAGATTTGATAATAAGAAAACTGTGATATTCTATTCTTCCCTTGAGTCGATTTGATTAAATTCATCATATCAAGAAGCATGTCTCTAGAGATTCGTTTGAATCCGTAGATTGAGCTGAAGTTGCATTTGTATGCTGCCACAAAGTTACACCAAAAGTATTCAATCTGACCATTGATAATTCATTGAATAGAATGGATGAATATCTTAGTATTCCAATCATGTTTGGGGTAAGTATGCACACTCTGTGTAGGATTAGATGTCATACCTTAATAGATTAACCATATGTTCAGTATACCATATCTGTACATGGAAAATGAGTGTATTCCATTGGTAGAATCAGAATTGGAGATCTTCAATTTGGCCGTTGGGTTTTGGCCCAAAAAAATATGATGAGGGTGCTAATGGTCAAAGTGGAAAATATTAGCATGGCCTTTTCCCTGATGGGAAGCTTCGGCTCCAACCCTTATCAATAGCCCTGAGACCTGAAGGTTGAGTTTCGACAGAGACATTTGGTTCTCTCTTGCATCAGCATCCAAAGGTCATGCATCAGCATCCAAAGGTCATGCATCATGGGTAACCTTCCATTTTCCCTCTCTTTTGACTAACTCTATAGAATTTGAATTGTTGGCACGTTTTGCATTAATTAAGGCTTCATGTGCCGCGACCTTGGGCTGAGTGAGAGAAATTTCCATAAGCAGTGCACATTATCATCATTTTTAAGGCAATAGTTATTACCTAAATTACGAAGAGTCCCTTAGTGACGGGTGACATATAAATACCCCTTCTTCATGAAATCACATTTCACTTTTACAAGTTTTTATCACCCGTCGTTCTAAGTCAAGCTCCTTCTCTTCTTCAAGTTTTTCTAACAACTTTTTGCAAGTATTTCTGTTTCTCCTCCGTCATTCATAATCATTCAGGCTCTTCAGTTTTGTAGAACTTGCTGTCTCGCAGGGAGCGGGTAGCTCTCATGAGAGCAGTGCTTCCCATCCTTCCTGTCCCAACCCCTATGTTAGGGAGGAATGCGAAAAAGGTTTTTGGTCGTTAGCTCATAGTTTATCTTTTCAATTGGGAAATAGTGGAGTCGATAGTACAAGCGGTCGCCCTCCCTTCTAATTATAGTTATGATGGATGTGTTTCTACTGTCGAAGAATGTACGACTAGTAAAGCCTAAGGAAGAACAATCTCTCTGGGAACCCCCAGTTGGTCGGATGGCTAATGACAGGGGGTTTTAGCGGGTTGTTGAACTACCAAACCATATAAAAAAAATTAAATTTATAAGTTTGTATCCACCTACAATATTATTAAAGGCCTGTTTTGGCAATAAGCTGTTGGCGGTTGACTGTTTCATTTACCTGGTTTGACCAACTGTTTATGTTAGCTGTTTGACCATTAACTGTTTACAAAAGTGTTTTGCAAATGTAACTGTTGGTTGTTAGCGGATTTATGCAAAATGACATTTAAGGATATGTCAACCATTCATTATTTATTAAAATATTTTACATATTTTATTATTGTTATTTTCATTAATATTATCATAATTTTTAAAATTATTTAACATATTCACTAATGTTGAAAAAACATATTTGCTAATTCATTTCAAATACTCCCTCCATTTTTTTTTCATTGACATCTCTCTTTTGGTGTAAGAATTGAGGAGATGCTAAATGAGTGGATGAAATTGAATTGAAAGAAGAGAAAGTAAAATGAGTTGATGTAAAAACCTTAAACTTGCCCAAAATAGCAAGTGCCAATTAAAAAAAAATACCACTTTTAATAAGTGTGCCAATGAAAAAAAACGGAGGGAGTATTGTTTGTACTTGTTAGAATAAGTAAATGTGATGATTAGATTATATTTGATTTGTATTTATCTTGTTGATTAGTCTGGAGTTATTTTAGTTATAGTCTATCTCTTATACTTTATTTATTTTATTTAGTATTATCAAAATCATTACGAAAAATCACTCTGGTATCATAACAAGTCTAATCTTGGTACTAAAATTTTTGCTCCCCTTTCGTTTTATTCTTTTAAAAAAAAATTCCGTCCAAGCCCGGCGAATTCCCGGCGCCGATCCCGTCATCTTCAGTACTTTCGGCGACTTACCAGTCAATTTCCGGCAACTTTCCAGCAAACAGTCCAGCAGCCCTCCTCTCTCAAATCGGCTCCTTTCCAGCCCTCTCCGGTGACGCACTCCTAGTTCCGGTGACCGACTCATTATATCCGGCTCCAATTCATCTTCTCTAACAGCATCTTTCCCCGCAGTGTTTCTCTCCGGCTCGGTGTCGAATCTCCAAAGTTCTCCCGCTCCAATTATTTCTAGCCGTCGACCTCATCTTCTCCGTCGCGTCAACTCTGGCGGATTTCTTCCACCAAAGGCATTTTCCTTCAAGCTGTCTTCTCCGATGTGAATTAGGACATCCGCACAGCCTGTCTCAAGTCTCTGGCCAGCTCTCAAGAGTTCTTCGCCTCCTCAGCGCGTGAGATCCACGCGGCGACAGGCCTTAGGTACGCGCCAATTATGCATTATCAACTTCACCCGAGCGTGTGACACACGCGCTCGCAGTGCCTTCCCGCGCGTATCGACTTGCCCGCCAGTTTTCTTTTGCGTTTGGTCCACGATTCAGGCGAATCCTTATTCATTTTTTCATAGTGTGACTTCCTTTGAGAGTACCCCCATGTCTGCGCACCATGGATTCAAGTGGATTTTAGATTCTGCTGCCACAAAGTACATGGCCTCGTACCTCGCTGTTGTTGATCACTTGACTGATTATGATGGTTTTATTAATGTTTAGGTTGGTAATGGTGCTAAATTTCTTATTACACACGTTGGTAATTCTTGAATTTCTAAGTCTTTGCTTATTTATGATGTGCTAATTGTGTCGGATATCACCAAAAATTAGCTTTCTATTAGCAAATTAACTCGGAATTTAAATGTTGTTGTCTGCTTTAATGATCGTTCATTTATTATTTGACATAAAATTACCAGGGAAACCTTGGATCATGGTCATATTGAACTTTATGTCTTAGACTATGGTGCATCTGCTTTACTGTCTACTGTGGAGTCAAATATGTCGTGTGCGTCCTTCCAAATCTGGCATGCTAGACTTTGTCATATTCCTCATTCCGTTATTTTTGGTTTGCGTGCTTCTAGATCTTTAACTATCTCATTGGTTTTGACTAAACCCACCCTTTGTGAAGCGTGTGAAAAAGCTAAAGGGAAACGTTTATCTTTTCATAAAAATGATAAACATCCTGCTAGGGTACTTGATCTTGTTCATTGTGATTTATGGGGGCCTTCTCTTATTTTATCTGCTGATGGTTTCGTCTACTATGCCATTTTCCTTGATGATCATTCCTGACTCTCGTAGTTTTATTCAATGCGCCGCAAGTCTGATTTTTGGGATGTTTATCGCCAGTTTGAGACTTTTGTGGAGAATCAGTTCTCTTTCTCCATTAAGGTGTTTCAGAGTGATGAGGAGACTGGGTTCGTAAATGGTCACTTACGCTCTCACTTTCAGACAAAGGGCATTCACCATCCAATTTCTTGCTCGTATACTCCTGAGCAGAACGGTTGGGTTGAGCGCAAGCACCGTCACATTGCTGAGATGGGTTTGTCCATGTTGTATCACTCTTATGTCCCTCTCTCTCACTGGCCAGACACTTTGCTGCAACCACTTATACCATAAATCAGTTGCTCACTTCTATTCCAGGCGGACGATCACCATATGAAGTTATTAATGGCCAGGCTCCTATATACACTAATTTTCATGCTTTTGGTTGTCGGGCCTTCCCATTTGTTTGCCCTTCTTCCAACCACAATGAGAGTTAAATTAACTCACTGTCCTAATCCTTTAAGTGCTGAACTAATAGCTATTCAAACTGCATATGAAATGTGTAAAGAATTCTCTCTATGCTCATGTGTCATTGAGTCAGACTGTTCGACTGCAGTTAATGGTATAATCAACCCCTCAGCCAGTCCTTGGAAATTTTACTCAACATGTAGCACACTTAACAAGGATCATTTACAGTTCCCAATTCATTATATTCCTAGGGAAGCTAACCAACCAGCAGATTTTCTGGCCAAATTTGCTATGCTCTGCAGGGTGATGTAGACATCATGTCAACCCCATTTTTCCTTAGGGGTCTACTTTCGTTGGATAATTTAGGAATTCCAGGGATTCGAATAGGAATATTGGATCACACGCACATGGAAGTCTAGTATATATCTGCAGTTCGTTTCTGACATGAATCAGAATTTATTTGATTTCCTTGAGACTTCTAACATCTACTCCTCCTCTATTTTGCTCCTTTTTTCTCTTCATGCTAGTCTAGATACTGCTGATCTGCTTCTCCTCTTACAGGTACCTATGTTTTGCGCACGGGTTTGGACTATTATGGTGGACATGCACTACATCACAATCAGTCACCGGGACTCTGATCAACAACTGTCATTTGGAACAAATTTATCAAAGGAAACTGAAGATGGTATCAGAAACACAGGAACACTTAACTAATAGAACGTTGACATATAGGAGTTTCGAATTTTTGCTTCTCCGACTTGTTCGCAATCTTTTGGCTAAGTATCTTTCTGTACTTTCTCTTAGGAACTCGCTACTTTTAGTTTAGGGTGGAAGCTCAACCCCTTTTGGAAAAAAGTGTCTTTGCTTCAAGAGCTAGTTCTAGCTCTCTAATCATCTAGTTCATGGAATTTTGCCACTCGTGATGTAAACTGACTTTCAGCGCCAATGCGGCATTTTCAGTCAGTCCGGGGAGCCGAATATATTTCCCTCCATCTACAGATGGTTTAATTTGTTTAAAAAACCACAAGCTATCTCCTCACAGTATTTCGTGTGTATTTCTTGGCTATAGCTCGCAGTATAAAGGTTTTCAGTGTCTCGATCGCACTACTGGCAGAGTCTATATCACTCAGCATGCTCTTTTTGATGAAACGTGCTTTCCATTCACCCCATCCATTCCTTTGGCAACTAGTTCTCCACTTTTAGTGTTAGATGTTTGGGCAAAATACTGATACGACCCTATGTTTTGGAGGTTTGTGCTAATATGACCCTGTGAAGTTGAAAAGTGCTATTGTAGCCCTATGTTTTGCATCAGAAGTGCCGATATAATCCTGTGGCACTATTCTGGTATTGACTTAATAATTTTCGGCATTGACCAAACCTAAAATGACAAAAATATCCCTAGTCTTAAACCTAATAATATAATGACTAAAATACCCCTACATTCTTCTTCTTCATTATCTCCATGACCATAACCATGGCTTTTCCACCGCCACCACCTCCGCCGCACCACCACCTCTACCGTCGCTTCACCACCTCTGCCGCTTCCCTGACAGATTAAAATCAACAACAATTCCATTAAATCCTCCTACTTCAGAATGCCAAAAAGAATGACTTAGTTCAGTAATTTGTACAAATAGAGAATCTCAACTGAAGCACCAAACAATGCTAAAGAACTTACCACCCAACACCACCACCAAGTAGCAAGCAATCTCAAATGATATGAAAACTTACCAAATAATGCCAGAGAATCTCAACCGAAGTTACGATGTACACTTACCGCCCAGCACCACCGCTGCCACCCAGCACCACCGCCACCATCTCTAAACCCTAGCACCACCTCGATGAATATCCGCCAGTGGTGGAGCATTGCAACCACGATGAATCCATGGCGGAGGATGTCTGATTCGAAGACCCAGGGAAGATTCGACGAAGGCCGCGATTGAACCCAACTAAGACCATCGAAGACCCAACACCACCACCGCGGTTGAACCCGACGAAAATTTTGGGCCCGATGCGCCGCCGCCGATGCGATGCCTCAACGCCTCGATGCGATGCCTCGACGATGCGATGCCGCTCGATGCGATGCCTCAATTTTGGGCTCGATGCGATGCCACCGATGTGACGCCTTGATGCGCCGCCGCCGATGCAACGCCTGGTGCGCCGCCTCGGTGTGGTGCCTCGACGATGCAGATTTTGGGTCGGAAGCTAGTGGAGGAAGAAGAAAGAGAAGAAGAAAAGAGGAAGAAGAAAAGAGGAGAAAAAAAGAGGAAGAAGAAAATAGCAGAAGAAAAGAGGAAGAAGGAAGAGAAGAAGAAAAGAGCAGAAGAAAAGAGGAAGAAGAAAGAGAAGAAGAAAAGAGGAAGAAGAAAGAGACAATGAGGGCACAATTATCTTTTAACATTTTTAAAATTTTTAATTTTTATAAAACATGGGTATAATAGTCATTTTATGTATTTCCGGCCAGAATCGGGTCGATAGGGTTATATTAGCACATTTCGGCAAAGCACAGGGCTATATTAGCACTTTCCAACTTCACAGGGTCATATTAGCACAAACCCTCAAAACATAGGGTCATATGAGTACTTGACTCTAGATGTTTCTGCATTTCTTGATCCCGATTCTGACTCGGCACATCCTTTTCCTACAGTTTCTCCTGTGCTGACTCCATCTCCTTCGGCCCTTTGCTTCATTTGTGCTATAGATCTGACTCTAGTTCATCAGCCAGCACCACCCACATTTCTGACGGCCAGTCTGACTGCCCAATCTCTGCCAAGTTCTTCCACCCCTTCACCGGTTACCTCTGCTAACTCCACTCCTCCGGCTTCTCCTCTTTAACATCGTACCATCGGATGGCTACTAGGTCGGCTACTGGGTCCATACAACGCATGAATTATTCAGATATTGTCGCCCATGGTCTTACTGCTACCTTACGTGCTCAGTATAAGCCTAGAGATTATCGCACCGCCCTTCACGATCTGGCTTGGGTTTCTGCTATGGATGAAAAAATGACAGCTCTTTGTGGTCAACGCACCTGGGATTTGGTGCATCGCCCTTCAGACGCTAACAATGTTGGCTCCAAATGGGTTTATCGACTGAAGTATTGACCAGATGGCACTATTGAGCGTCATAAGGCTAAACTTGTGGCCCAGTGTTTCTCACAAATTTTGGGTTTACACTTTGACCACACTTTCAGTCATGTGGACAAAGCCTCCACTTTTTGGACAGTTCTCGTCATTGCCACGATGCGCTCCTGGCCACTTCAACAGCTGGATGTCAAGAACACCTTTCTTAATGGCGTTCTTGATGCTCTAGTTTATATGAAGCAACCCGTTGGATACAAGGACCATGTTCATCCAGATTATGCTTGTCTCTTGCAGAAGGCCATTTATAGACTTAAGCAAGCTCATTGGGCATGGTTTTAACACTTCAGCCCTTATTTGACTCAGCTTGGTTTTCAGTGCAGCTCGACCGACACCTCTTTGTTTGTTCTTTAATGATGATCATCGTTACTAAGTCTCCTGGTGTATGCCGACGACATTATTCTTACAGGAAACAATTTGACTCTCATTCGGCAGTTTATTGATCGGACACATCGGGAGTTTGCGATTAAGGACCTTGGCACTCATCACTACTTTCTTGGCCTGGAAGTTTCACCTATTTCATCCGGTCTACTTCTTGGTTAAGCAAAGTATGCTCGGGACATTCTCACTCGTGCAGGGATGTCTGATGCTGCACTAGTCTCGACACCATTTGTGCCAGGTTCTCAGTTGCACAGTTCGACCAATCTACCATTTTAGAATCTGATCTTACATCATTCTCTACTTGGGGCCCTTCTGTACTTGACCATCACTCGTCATGATTTGGCTTTTTTGGTCAACACTGTCAGTCAATATCTTCAGGATCCCAAAGACAATCATTTTGCTTATGTTACTTGGATACTGTGGTATGTTCGGGGTACTCTGTATTTTAGTCTTACTTTTCGGTCTGCTAGTTCTCCGGAGGTGGTGGGGTACTCTGACGCTGATTGGGCTCGCTGTTTGGAGACTTACCGATCCACATATGGATATGCTATTTTTCTTGGTGGAAACCCTGTTTCTTGGAGTGCCAAAAATAGCCCACAGTTTCTCATTCAAGAATTGAGCCTGAGTATCGTGCTCTTGTCAACACTGTCTCAAAAGTTATTTGGCTTACTCATTTACTCCGAGATCTTCGAGTTCCCTTGTCTGGTTCTCCGGTTCTGTTATGCGACACTAACAGTGCCATATTTTTGGGGCATAATTCAGTTGCTCACAAGTGGGCTAAGCATATCGACATCAGTTATCACTTCATTCAAGAGTTGGTTGCTTCCGATAAGCTGCGATTTGCTCATGTTCCTACTTCACTTCAGATTGCGGACATCTTCACCAAAGGTCTCTCTTGTCCGCTGTTCAAGTTCTTCAGGTCCAAGCTTTGCATCGGCGAACATCTGGCGCTTTGCTTGAGGGGGGGGGGTTTGAATAAGTCAATGTGATGATTAGATTAGATTTGTGTTTATATTTTTTACTAGGCTAGAGTTATTTTTGTCTTAATCTCTTGTACTCTATTTATCCCATTCATTATTATCAGAATCATTACGGGAAATCACTCTCTCTGTATTGTTATTTATTATGAGCATTAATATAAGAGAATACATATAAACTATATTAGTTGACTTATTTTCCTTATATATTAGAAATTTTAGTTATATTTAAAATGTAAAAATTACAATATTATATGAATATCAAAGAAATATATGAAAATGAAACATACTTCAGCTTTTTTAAATAACACATATTACAAAAACAAATGCTACTAAACTTTTAAAAATCTAAGATTAACGTCCAACTCTATTAGCTCCCTATCTTTAATTTTAATTACTAGTATCTTGTTAAAAAATTATAATAATCATCAATATTGTTTCTCTAGTTATATTTAAATAGTTAATAATTCTATAATGTTTAATTCACTAATATTCGAGTTCGGATATGTATGACTCGAGTTTCAAATATTAATTTATTAAGAATATTAAATTAAAAATCCTCTTTCAAATAAATATTATTTAAATTTACAAGGTTAAAATATGAATATTAATAAATAATAATGTAAAAAATAAGAGTCGTAAACCTTTGCAGCTGAGAAAATATACGCAGCATGGTTTTTGTTGATGGGATATATGCACCTGGTGATGGAATATATGAATAAAATGATTTTAAGCGTTATTATAAAAAGGTAGAAGGTTAAAATAGTAATTGTTACAAGTAAAAACCAAACGCTAGGGGAATAAGCTAGTATTATTAGCACTTTGTATGTGGCGGATACGCTACATGAAAAAGCCAAGAAACCAAACACTTTTTTTTTCGTATTTATTAACGGTTTGATCAGGAAAAAAGACCAACAACTAAAAACCAATCAAAATGGCCATCAAAAAGCAAATGCTAAACAGAGCCAAAGTAATGTAGTAAACAAGTAAAGATCGAACCCAAAAGTTAATCTTACTTTCTACCCAGTCCTAAAATCTGGCCAACTCTTCACACAAACAAATGGGAGTTTTGGAAATTTTGGTTATTAATTTCAGAAAAAATATCTATATGGATGATCTTGACAAAGGCAATATCAAGCATCCAATGAACAACTGCCACATATAATTTACCTAAAGTAATTAATTTATTTTTGATTCCTTTTAAACATCTTTACATCACTCTCATTTTTACTACTTTCTTTCCTCACGGGCGGTCGTCACATTATATCAATCTTTATCGTCCCACTCCCGTTTCTCAACCACCCACTACTAGAAAATAGGTACATACACAGCGGTTAAATTCATGAGCACAGGTATATCGGTGCGTATGTAACCAATTGCACCGGTATTTATCACGTTAATATCAGTACCAGTGAAAATAATTACATACGCACCGATATCCTGTCAACCGGTGTACAATTCACCTAATTTTACACCGGTGTTGGTTCTAGCAGTGTACATATTCAAATATTTTGCCCCGGTATTATTTGTAAAGGTGGTTATGACCGGTGTATTTGCTTGCATGTGCACCGGTAAACGATTACCGGTGTGTACATATTTCCTTTTAAAATTAATTTTGCGCCAAGGGACACATTTTTAAACCGGTTACCGGAACTTATCGGTGCAGAAATTAAAAAAATGCGGGAAAAGGCTGCATTTGTACACCGGTTACTATTAGAAGCGGTGTAGGATATAAACATGCACCGGTATGTTCTTAATACCGGTTCATAGATTTTTTATAGTAATTTGGCACCAAAACTATTCATTTTTGCACTGGTACTATGAACTTACTGGTGAAGAAGCAAAAATACACTGGAATAGACTAAATATCTACATTGGTGACTGTTTTGCCGAAGTAGGAGTTACATATGCATCGGTAAAGTCTTATTACCGGTGTAGAAAATCGCATCAAATGCTCACCTACCACTTTTTTTAGCGGGTTAATAATGAGATTTTTGAAAGAAGAGATTCATTAATGGTGTTTTTTGGTTGATAAAGGCATTGACTTCTCCACAATGAAGACCCTTGAAGGTACCATTTTTTTAATTACATTTATGGATATTAAAGATTTCATGTATCTTTTTGGTTAGTAGAGATATTTACATTTTGTGTTCGATCATTTGATGGTGATTGAGGTAGAATTGTTGATATTAATTTGTGATTCGTTCTCAAGGTTGTTGTAGTTATAATGCTATGGCTTTTGATTCTTATAGTGTTGGACATGTTTAGAATGTTGTAATTGTAATGTGGAATATTGGTGTATATTGTGCAATGTTGGATGTTGCATGATTAGGAGGTCGTCATGAAAAATTCTATTGTATTAAATGTGTTGAAGTTTAATTGGTGGACATTTATTGATATGTAGAGTTGTATCGTGCCATCGAGAGGCGTAAGCATGTGTATGCCAACGTTAGTAGGGTGAGCGATGAATATGTTGTGTTCGTGGATGAGTTCTTGGAGCATGATTTTATTCGAGAGAAGTGAATATTATGTCCCTTTCGTGATTGTGGAAAATGAATTCGTACTGATAAGAAGGACGGACATCCTGAAACTCCATTTGTATAGCCGAGGGTTTGCAAAATATTATGTTGTATGGACCTTTCATGGGGAAAAATCACCACCGAAAGTGAGAGTTAGTAGTGAGGGAGAGTGTTTTGGGGATGCTAAGTTGGATGACATGTGTGAGACGGTTGTTAATGAGTTTAAAGGGAGTTCCAAGGTTTTGTCTAACTTCCTTGGTGAGAAGGATACACCATTGCATCCCGGTTGCAAGAATAAAGACACGGTCATGTCGTGTTTGATTGAGTTGTGTTAATTTGAAAGGTGTATGGTCATGGAGTGATACTAGCATGAATAAATTGCTTAAGTTTTTGAATGAAAAGCTTCCACCCAGTAACGGGGTTCTTGATAACCTTTATGTGAAGCTAAGAGAATTTTGTGTCTGATGGGATTGGAGTATGAAAAGATACATGCTTATCCGAACGATTGTGTCCTGTATAAAGGTGACCTTATTGATAAGATTGTTTGTCCAGTATGCAATGTGTCGCATTATAAGAAGAAGAGAAATGTGGCTGTCGGTGGAGAGCATGTTGTGCCGGTGAGGAGGCAGGTGCCAGCCAAATATATGTGGTATCTTCCAATTATTCCGAGGCTGAGAAGGTTGTTTAAGAATGAAGATGATGCAAAGAACTCGACATGGTTCATTGATAAGGGAGGTTGTAAAGATGATAATATGATTCAACACCCGGTTGACGCGGACCAGTGGAAGAAATTTGATAAGATGTATCCACAATTTGCATCCAAACCTAGGAATTTGAGATTTTCTTTGTGTACTGATGGTATGAACCCATTTGGGAATATGTCCTCGAAACATAGTTCGTGGCTGGTATGCTTGCCATTTAGAATCTTCCCCGTTCTTGTGCATGAAGAGAAAATATGTGTTGGTGCCCATCATGATTTCAGGCCTGAAACAACCTAGAAATGACATAGACACTTATCTTACCCCTTTGATAAAATATTTGAAGGTGCTTTGGTTTATTGGCGCCTTATGTTTGATGGTTTTAGTGGTGAAGAGTTTACCTTGAAGGCGATGCTTTTTTGTACCATAAATGATTTCCCGGCATATGGTAACCTTTTCAGTTATGTGGTCAAGGATCACAAGGCTTGCCCAATTTGTGAGGATGAGTTAGATTACCATTATTTGAGAAATGGGAGGAAGACTGTTTATTTGGGTCACTGTAAATTCCCGTCGGTGAAGCATAAGTTGCGGGATAACACGATTGCATTCGTTGGTGGGAATGAGAGGAGAAACGCACCCAAACCTTTGACCGGTGCATCCATTCACAACAAGGTGAAGAAATTGAATGTTGTTCTTGGTAAGAAGTTATCAAAGGGTGGTGGGGGTTATACACGGACCGTGGAAGAAACAAACATTTTCTTTGATTTGCCGTACTGGGAAAATTTGGAGGTTTTCCATTGTTTGGATGTCTTGCATATCAAAAAGAAAGTTTGTGAGAGTCTAATTGGAACACTTTTAAACATTCTCTGGAAGACTAAGGATAGCTTTAATGCGAGGAAAGACTTAGTGGACCTTGGTATACAGTTGTATCTAGCACCGGAGGTAAGAGCAAAGCGAACGTACTTGCCCCCGCTTCTTACAATCTGTCAAATATAGAGAGGAGATCGGTGTGTGAGAGCATCCAAGGAATGAAGCTATCATCTGGTTACTCCTCTAATGTTATTCGGTTTGTGAATGATGAGTTGCGTCTTAATGCTTTGAAATCACATGATTGCCATGTCCTTATGCAAATTGCAATCCGTGGGCGTTTGGAAGAGGAAGTTATATTTTATACGCTTGTGTTTCTTCTTTAACTAGATATGAAGGAAAAATATTAGCAGGCAATAGCTAGATGAACTGGATCGAGAGGCTGTTGTTGTTCTATGCCATTTGGAGAAGTATTTTCCCCCGTCATTCTTTGACATCATGGTGCACCTAGAGGTACACTTTATTAGGGAGATACATTTGTGCGGGCCCGTTGGAATGCATTGGATGTACCCCTTTGAGCGTCACATGGCTGTTAAGGGTTATTTTCATAATCGTAATCGGCCTGATTCCTCTATTGTTCAGAGGTATGTCACCGAGGAGATCATCGAGTATTTTACAACAAACTTGGTTGGAAGAAGATCGGTTGGTGTTCCAAGTGGACCCCACTGCGGAAGTTGGAATGGGACTTCATGTTCTGAGGGTACGCTTCATGCACCCTATCCCGCTGAGTTGATGATTGTTCACCTATATGTATTACGTAATAGTAGCAAGACTGTAACATATGTTGAAGAACATGCTTCCCTGTTGGAAGAGATTCATCCAGACTGGCCCTCGAATAAAATTCAGGTCGAGCATGCTTCAAAGTTTGTTAACTGGTTTTACAATCGTCGTAATGTCGAAGGGATGCCTAGTAAGCTGCAGGCGTTTGCAAGGAAGCCAAAATGCACTGTTAGATGGTACCTTGGTTATGGTATTAATGGCTTTAGTTTCTCAACATTGGCGAAGGATAAGAAGAGCGACACTCAAAATAGTGGTGTTTATATTGAATTTGAATCCATGTGGCAGGAAAGCAAGTGAGATAAACATCTGGTTGTTGCTGTGATGCCTTTCTATTGGGCCAATGAGGAAACTTGGAAGTTGGATTGTGTAGAGTTCAAGGTTGTTGTCTTCAAGTGTCGTTGGGTGGAACACAGTTCCGGTGTTGTAGTTGAGAAACCCATGGGGTTCACATTGGTCGACTTGAATCGTGTAGGATATGAAGATGACAAGTTCATCTTAGCTACCCAAGCACGCCATGTTTTTTACATCAAGGTCCCTTAGAATGAGAAGTATCATGTGGTGTTGCATGGGAAGAAGTTTTACTTTGATGAAGAGATTGACCAGCTTGACATAACTGATAGTCCTGAGTTTCCATCAGTATTTTCTGGTTTGGAAGACGTTGGGGGACCCGTTGTTGGAAGGCGTTCTCATGGTGATGGGCCGTGGGTTGATGAGAGAGGTGAAATAGTAGGTGGGGACAATGTCTTGAAGTGAAAGCGATAGATAAGTCGTTCCTGACCGCTGTTCTTCTGACCATGTTTTGTGAAAAATCGTCTGATTTTTAAGTGAAATAGCTTGTAATGTATTTAATTGACACTCTTTTATGAATTGGTTGGTATGATCCGTGATTTCAATGGAGAGTTTATGAATTGAATCAGTGAAAATGTATAATAATTTTACTTAAAATATTTACTAGATGCAATATATTTACACTGGAAAAGTATAAATTACCTGTGTAGAAAAAATGGGGAGGTACTCTATTTTGTACTTACGAACCAGTTGTCTTACTAGTTCACAATACTTAGAATTATTTTTGTTTTTTGCTCTCGGGTATGACAATGTTACTTTTTTTACTCTTAAAGCAGCCTAAAATAGCTGCATTTTATAAAATTTGCACCGGTTGAAGTATCGGTGTTGGATACTTAGAAATATTTTTTGATCTTTCGTATCTGCTGACGGGGTTGAACCATTTTCTCGTTATTATTCGTAGAAAACTTGTAGTAGTAGTTTGAAACAGTAGATTCTGTACTAAACATTGACAGTGTTGCACTTAGACCATTTAGCATTTGTACTTTTGATAAACATGCATGATGATGGTTCGAATCAAAAACTTCAAATACTACGTGATTCGAAATTTTGTCGGACAAATACAGGACGTAATTGGCCTAATTGGTTACATCAGGACCACCAAATTTGGTGTATTATATTCCAAGAATGGTTAGAATAATTTTTTTTTGTAGCATTAGGAGCTATGGAGGTTCCCCAAGTAAATTTGTGGGCAATAGTATAATTTTGGGAAATACAGTGCAAACATTCACTGTTGGTTTTATAGGGCCTTTAGACCATCCGCAGGGTCTACAAACACACAATCGTAATGCATTGAATTGCATATATGTGGAGCCAATTTTATATTTTGACCCTTCCAAGATTCTTGGAGGGACTAAATTGCAAAAATTTAAAAGTTTACTCGTAAATCAAAATTGAAATCCAATCGAACTGGATGGTCCAAAAAACAACCCTTTTGTATTTCCAAGTTCCACATGCGGGGAAATGAATGGGTCTGAACTCTGTACTTAGTTTGGAAGATGTTCGGATTACACATAGAAATTATGAAGTAAACCCTTGCTACCTACTAGTGATTTAGGACAAATCACCACCCAGACACAAATATGTTGCTATTATGATTTGAGCCCAGAATATTAAATTTGGTAATTTATGTAGTGTTCTAACATGTCCTAATCGCATGTCACAATTTGGGGGACCTAATTGCAAAAACCACATATAATCAATTTTGCAGGTTCCTCCATACCATTAAGGTAGGGAAATATTATTTATTTAATATGTAGCCTCTTAAATTCATATTTGGGCCGATGGAAAAGTGTTTGACGGGGTGAAACGAAATGTTTGGGGTCAAAATGAAAATTTCATAAAATTAAACAATGTTTAGTAACATCAACGTACGGGGCCCATGCGAGGTTGATATTTGCATGAAAAAACTAGTACAATATCTATTTACAATAATTAAGCGTCAATTATAATAATTGTAGTTGTTGGAAAAATGCACAGGAGGTAAATGAAATAAGAGAGAATTTGAATTATTCACAAAACTAATTTTTACACCGATAATATTAAGCAACTACCGATGTATGTGTTTAATATTTTTGGTGCGCATTGAAATTTTTTTAATTTCTTCATTTTTTTCGAGGACGCAAAACGTTTTGCACTGGTACATGTTGTTTTTGCACCGGTACATGTACCGATGCTGAATATTTAGTCTAAAATATCTAAAGTTCCTCTCGGGTTCATCATATTTTTTCCATAAAATATTTAAAGCAGCCGCACGTAGCTATTTTTAGTGTGATTTTACACCGGTATTAACATTTTCTACACCGGTAATCATACCGGTGTACAACAGTTACCCAAAATTTTCAATTGTTGCTCTCGGGTCAGTGAAAATATCATTTAAAGCAGCTGCATTTTTTTCATTTTTACACTGGTAACCCTACCGGTGCTGAATAGTTATACATTTTCCAAACTGGTTTTAAAAAAAATTACATCGGTACTCTACAGATTACCGGTGTAAAAAAATGGCTTCATATGTTCTTCAGCCTTTTCAAACAGATATAACTCCCACAACTCCTCTCCTTATCAAACACCTTCAAATTCTCTTTGAAAACCGCCCTCCACCACTTCAACCATTCAATTCATACTAAATTGAACCACCATAACTCCTCATCAATCATTATAACTCCCATCATCTTTCCTATAAAGGGTTGAGCAACACAAGAGAAGAAAGTACTTGCATAGGTTCATACCATTCCGTTCTTGGCGAGTTCAAGGAAAGGGAGAAGCAACACAAACGTTCCATTGGTGAAAGTAAGTGTTGGTGTTTATGTAAGCATGGGTTACCATATCAATTTTTATTTAAAAACCATTCCAACCCTCACGCACAACACATGTTCGACTAAATGCCTCTATGAACAAAAACATGTAAATTGATTTTTTTTGAAAGGGTAACTTGAATGGTATGGTTATACAATTGTAGGGTTAAAAAGTTTTGAGTTTTTCGTGGAAGAATGATGTAGCAATAGAGTTCTTTTGGTTTGTTATAATGTTGATAGTCACGTTAAGGGGGAGTGATAATTTCTTGGTTGTTGGCCTATTTTTTGAATCCAAAGAGATTGGTATGGTTTTCGATCAACTTCTATAAGGTTCCATCTCATTTTATATCAAGTTCCATGCCTTGTTCGTTCAAGTTATATGCCATGTTATATGAACTTTTATGCTATACATAATGTAGTTTTATGTAGGTATTGTTCAATTTCTATGCCATGTTTTGCTCAAAAGGTTTATGAATTTGTTGTTCAAGTTCTACACCACGTTCTACCAATGTTGATCTTTAAGTACCGTTATTGTTTGGATTGATAATTTTCTATTCTACTATTTTAGATGCCGCCGAAGAAGGGGGAATTAAACATGAAGAGAAAGTGACCAGTTACGAAGAAGGAGAAGGAGGTGAAGAATGTGGTCGATAGGGAGATTGATGTGGCAGACCAAGAACCTTCTTAAAAAAGGATCCCGTTGAAGATACAATTTGAGGAAGAAGCAATGCAAACAAATGCCCCGACTAGTGAAGAGAAGGAAGAAACCGCAAAACATGGTGATGTGATTATAGGGGATGTTGAAGGAGAAGACGCCGGTAAATAGTTTGCCAAAAAACCAGTTCACAAGGGAAAGGGAAAGAGCACCATCAAAGGAAGACCAACTGTTGATGAAGCAGACAATAACTTTACAAAGGCTGGAGGCAAAAATGGAGAAGGATGGGACAAGTTTGAGCTAAAAAGTTATATGAGGAGATGCGGAACTATCATGTGCCAGTCTTTAATGTTGGCAAAGCATAACACTCCAAATTCTATTGCGTTTGAGTTATGTGGGATCAAACAGTATGCATTAAGAATTGGTTAGCATGGCACACTTATGGTAATTACACTTTCTGGAGCCGCATCAGATTTGGTGCATGCGAACACTGGAGCGATGTCCCTGAAGATGTTAAGGAAGAGTTATGGATGGATGTTTAGGTAAGACTCTCGACAATTGTAATTAAAATTTTTTTATTTATGATAAAATCTTAGTGAAAACATGATTATTGACATGCCTTTTCATATGATTTGTTCCAGGAGAGCTTCACAATTGAAACACCTGTGACAGACGAGCAACTAGAAATACTGAGGAAGGAGGTTACAGAGAGGGCAAAAAACCAACATAGGAATTGGAAGACAAAGGTGGCAAACAGATTTATTCATGACGTGGACAAAGGTATCAATAAAACAGGAATACTAGCAGGGGAGAAGTACAAGTGGATGGATGAAGACGAATGACACTTGTTTTAAAAGAGGCGTCGGCATCCAATTTTCAGATATGATGAAAAATTTAATAATTTTGAAGAACTATGTTGCCTACAAATTCTATTGAACTAAAATTTTATTTACAACAACGACATTAGAGGCTTAGGGAGACAAATATTGAATGCAACAAGGGCAGGAATTACATGCACCACACGGGCATAAGGGGTAATCGATACATCTGTGACAAATTGACTTGGAGCTGAACGAGAAAGAGAGAATTAGGTTGACCGCCGAGGGATTCACTGACGAGGAGATTGAGCAACAACTCAGTCAAAATGAATTCACACCTGATAGATCTCTTGTCTGCCTTGAGGCAAACAAAGATAAGAAAGGTTATACACATTGAAAAGGTTGAGAATATTGCACTGGACGTTGTAAGTTATGCCAAAATCGACCATTTAAATTAATTTTTAAATGTATTTCACATTATTCATATAAAAAATTGCGTTCCTATGTGTTTCTTAGTTGAAATTGAACAAGCTTAAGTAAAAATGAGCATTGGAACTGCAGCTGGGTAAAGACATCCTCATAAAAGTGACAAAGAAGAAGGATCACCCAGGCAGGTACATGGGAACTCAGACGGGTCTACCCCCAGCGGTGGCTCTTCCTTATCTTTCCTGCAGCAAGTGCGGTAGTAGTTCCTCAACCAAGGAAATAGCCCAGAGGAAACCATGTAACGATCAACTGGTCGTGAAAGCCATGGTATCGTACCTCGAGCAACTGGTGAAGAGCTTAGCATCTGCTAGCAGTGTTTAGGTTCTGCCAGGCCTTGATGATCCCAAGAAGTTTATAGAGAAGGCGATGGATGACATTGGTGCAGTTGCTACAAAGTCTGGTGAATATCCCAACAGCGGAGAAGGAGATGAAGAGGTGTGCTTTTATGAATCTATGCTGGTCCTATACATTGAATTACACATCTTAAATATCTCCATAACCATTTTATCTATTCACTAAACTATTATACAAACATGATGGAGAACACGTGACTCGTTTCATTAAAGACATTGTCGTGAAGAAGGAAATGGTCGCCCAAGGGTTGCGACATGTATCTCATCGCCGGGATGCCTAATAAGGAAGTGTGGCTCGTGTGAGAGTATGCAAGCCAGTCCTCCATCCTAGGGCGGGATTTCCCTCGGTGGACCACCACTTCTATAATGTTAGAGAGGCCCTCAATAGCATCGTGGATTGGCCAGTGTCTTTAAAAGGCAAGGTAGATAAGCAACCAAGTGATATCGATGATGTCAATGATAGAGGTGATACCAACAACAACGACGAGGAGGAGGTTATGGTTCTCACCACTGGCAATGATGTACATTCTTGTAACACATTATTTTTCAATTCCTTAAAGTACTTTTGCGCATATGTATTCACAATCCTTGTAACAGGATACCAGTGAGCAAAAATTCCAGTCGACGGCTAATTTCCGGTCATCTACAAGACCAAGATTAAGTAGGCTGCCAAAATAGGTAATGCACTAAAACAAGTACCTTTATTATTCATTGACAACTATAGTTCAATACTACATACTTAAGTGATCATTTCGTATCATTTTACGTTCGCAGATTGTCAACAAACAAGACCTGACAGATGACCCACCATGGTGCGATTCATAAAGGAAGAAATGCTGCTATCCTCGAAATGATAAAAAAGAAGGACTGCATGTTTTTCCCAGTGTTCCGACCATTGACATTTGCATGCCATTACACCTGCGGCATTGGAATAGAAGTTCTGGTCGAGTTCAGGAAGAAACCGGGGAACATACTTTCAATGACTTGGATCGATAATGTGCAGGTAGATGTGTGGATGTGGTGAATTTCAAAACTTATAGCCTTAATGTTTTTTTTTGAAAATTGATTAGGATTTCATTTTTAGTTTCATTAACGTTATAGGCCCCTGTGGGAGAAAATTTTGGAAACTAATTCAGGCCGCGTCCAATTATGCCCATCCAACTGTGGCAACTTGAACAACTTTGAATAGGAGGTCGAACTCCGTTTCAAAATTATTTTGGAAACAATGAAGGCACTGAGTTCTACATCATCCTCTACATAAGAATGTAAGTATTTCTTTCCGAATTTACATTTCAAACACTTCCATAGATACAATTTGTTAAGAGAATTTTCCGATAACGATCATTGGTACCTCATCATTATCCATCCTAGAACGGATAAGGTTTTCACTCTAGACACATTGTCAGGGGGTATCAAACCAACAAACTTGATCGAACTCAGGGTCATTTTCTAGGAATTTCAATCAATCAAATCATAAATCCTAGTTTGGTAATATACGAGAAGATGTAACCATTTTAAGTTACTTTCTTCACAGGCTTGCATGCGCATACCAAAGGGAGAAGAGAAAGACGGGGACAGAGCCTGACTACACTTGGAAAATCAACAACATCTTGATAAGTCATTCTGTCATTTCAACTAGGGGTGGGCGTCGGTTCGGTTTATTCAGTTTTTGGTTTATTCGGTTCGGTTTATTCGGTTTTTTTTCTAAAAATTCCAAAACCGAAACCGATCCAAATTACCCAAATAAACCGAATAAACCAAACCAAATTTGGAATTTGGTTTTAGTTTGAATTCAGTTGCAAACCAAATAAACCGATTTTGTTGTACTATATTTTAAATAATTACCAAAATTATTTTAAATCAACCGAAATGATTCCAATTTTTATCAAATTGAATTCAATTCAATCAATTTTTTTGCCCACAATAATTATGGGCCAAACCTGAAAACTCATAAGCATGTTAAAATTTAAACTTTATATTAACAATTACAGCCCAAAAATTCAAGGCCAAGTAATTTGTTAATTAAGGCCCAATGGCATCTATTGCTTTGCCTTGAAAGAATAGAGTAGTTCCCTAGTATTTATAGCTGAAATCTAAGGCTAAGTCTCCACCAATTGTCGATGTGGGACTAATGTTCTTTCACAATTTTAAAGTTTTGCTGCCTTGCTTGACTTACCTCCTGTGGCTTCATGTCCATTTTCCGATTGCCAAACTTTGAGAAGAAGAAGGGGGCACCTGCACCTTCATTTCTCTTCCTACCGATAATGGGCATCTGCTTCTCCAAGAACAAAAATGGTGGGGATGAGTCCGTCCACCACGTTGAATTTGCTGGTGGAAATGTGCAGCTCATTACTGCAAAAGAAAGCTGGGATCAGAAGTTGACTGAAGCCAGAAATGAGGACAAAATTATTATTGCAAATGAGGACAAAATTATTGCAAAATTATTTTGTGACTGAGGACTATTTAATACCGTTTGATCTCAAATCCTTTTTATTATTATTACCACCCTATTAATTTGACTTATGTTTTTACCTTTTCCATACATGATGAATGTGTTTATAATATATTTTTATGATTGCTTTCTCTTCTATTTATATAAGTAATTTAAATACATTTAGAGGGTGAAACAAAAATTCCACTATTAAATTAACACAATGTTTTGTTTTAGACTGACAAATCATTATACAAGGTTATTTTATAATTGATATAACTAATAAGTTGATTTGATATTTGTTTTTATTTATTGCAACAAATTTCTTATGACTTTTAAAATGTATGGTAATGTATAAATAATTATAATTTGACCCTAATAGTTATTGAAACGAGATTTTTCATGATTAGTCTAACATTTAGATGGTCTAGTAGGAGACGTTCTCCTAAATTAACTATGATATTTATATATTACCGTCTTCATCTCTTCACCAAGTAATCTCACCGTCTTCATCTCTTCACCAAGTAATCTCTTCTGAGTCCATTGTAGTTTGTTAATTTTTGAGAGCAGAGGAAAATGTCTATTGTTTGAGGAATGCTTTAGTCTAGTGAAAGTTTACTGTTGAAGAATCAATTATTCGTGCACCTTATCACTGTGATTATTAAGAGCACTGTAGTTTAGATATGGATATTTATTGATTATAGTTAATGCTTTCCATTTACGTTCGTGCCAATAAGAATTTATAAGAATATATATACTTGTTTTTAAAATTTATAAGAAATTTAAATGAACTAATATATTAAACTTGTTTATAATGAATATGGATTATAAAACACTTGAATATCAGTCTTTTGTGTATTTGATCCATTTATTGTTAAGATGTTTGGGGTAATTTTTTAGAATTTATAGATTAGTCCTCCCACTTATATTTACTTATAAATTTAGTTTTATAGTTTTTCGATTTGAGTTTTAATATCCAAAACCAAACCAAAAACCGTATTTAGAAATCGTCTTATTCAATTCGAATATCCAAAAACCGTATATTAAATTCGGTTTAGGTTATTCGAATTCGGATAATTCAATTTTTGGTTCGGTTTTTGGTTTTTTTGCCCACCCATAATTTCAACCCTCAATTTATTTTGTTTAGGGTTAGTAATTACATTTACCTTTCCTGTGTAGTACTGAACCCATAATGGTTCGTGGAAATGCGGGTACTCCATCACGCTCTTCATGGAAGAGTTTGTTAATCACCCAGAGACAAACAATATCTTGGAGGTAAACCTTGCATCTCCAAATTTGTTATTATTAATTTCTAGTAAATGAAACATTATTGACTAACAGTGTAAGTTTGAAATTAAAAGATCTTCCCAGAGGGCAAAGAGCCATACCATGTGTAAGAAATTCAAGGTTTGGTAGAGAGATGGTGTGGGGCTTGGCTCGAAGACTACCAGCAGCAGGCGAACACTACGTTGCAACTTCTGGATGATAAGAACGACATGATATGTTGATGGTTGATTTTCAATGGTTGATGGTATTTGAATTATATGGATGGTGTTTGGTTATAGTAAAATTGTGTGATTGTTTTACTTTGTTTCAATCCATGCTTAAGATAGTTCTTCTATTTCATAGTTTGAATAATGTTCGCATGTATACAAGTAGTATTTTCGTAATAGGTTGTCTCAAATTTCTTACCAATTCAAAGATTTCCAATTTATAATAGTTCATAAGTATCTGTGGTTGTCGTTACCCCGGAAATGATCCGGGAGGGACCATTGGAAAATAAATTGGGCATTGCAAATCATACACCGGTAGAAAATGAATATACCGGTGTAAAAATTAATCACATTTTCAATAATTTATTTTAAATTATTTATAATATACCGGTGCAAAACAATTCTGGTGAAAAAAAAATCCTATTACAAAAGAAATATCGGTGTTATATTTAATACTGGTGTACAAATCACGATTTTACACCGGTTCATATGTTATATACCGGTGCAAAATGTCTACACCGGTGTTCCAAAACTTACTGGTGCAAATGTGTTGCACTTTTACACCCCTGTACATACGCACCGATATTTTGGGGGGACCAAAATACAGTTCTATTGCCCTTAATTACCGGTGTAAATACCCCAGTCCTGCAGTAGTGACCATCCGTCACATTCCTTCCACTGCCGACCTAATTATTTGCACGATATACTCCATCTAATCCGTTCACAATTTTCTTGAGGTATCTGCATTATTTATGCGTTGCGCCTTACAAATTTTCTCGATTCTTTCCTCTTTTACTTTTACTTTTGAGGTTTGTATGTTCTTTTACATTGTGATTCTTGGTGTGTTTATGTTATTGGTTTTGATGATTAAGATACTTTATGGGATTCCTGGATTTGCATTTTTATTAACCCGGAACATGTGTGTTGGAAGGATTGTAATTGGCTTATGTATTCATCGGCGAATTAGTCATCATTCATGTACTTTTTTGTTGATAACCATTTACTTTCAATATTAATGTTAGTGATTAAACATTTTGGTACTCGTTGAGTTTTTTCATTTATATCATCACTCTGATTTATTTTTTTAATTGCAAATTAAGGGAATACAATTCTCGTTTTATATATAGGATGAGAGACGAGGATAATAACAATTCTAAACCAGATACTGAACATTTGAGTTATGATAATGTTGAAAGGGATAATGAATAGTCGATTGATTTGGTTGAAGGTAGTGATTTTCCTTCTATTGGAAAATGATTGTAAAAAAGTTGAATTTTGTCAACTTTCAGGTTTTGTTTTTGAGTTGGGCTCGAATTGAATTAGGGTCAGTGGGCGTCATTTTTAGATTCTCCTTTGCGATTACTATATAATCGATTATTTAAACTCTCAAAATGGATAAAGGGTGAATGAAATATGGATGCTCAAGGAGTCACTCTTGGAATGGAAACTTATGCGGAGATACATTCGCACGAATAAGTTTTCTCTAATTTTTTATTGTCTAAAACCGTGTGGAAGTCTCTAGAAAGCCCGAACCGCGTAACAATGATTCATGGAATCACGTGTGGAATATATGAGATTTGAATGCGGTTAATCATGATAATGAATATGAGATATTCTTATCTTTCCAAAATCTATTCAAATATTTGTAAAATATTTGGTGGTTGGTATATATTTTTTTTGATTACGGGAAATCAGATCTTTCGCATATCTTTCGTCTCTTAGACAACTATAAATAGAGCCTCTATGTCAAATTGCATCATTCTCAAGTTCTCTTTCTTCTAAGCAATCTTATCTTCTTTCTTCCTCTCTCAGTGATAGTCCTTCGGGTTTTGCGTGAATCCGAGGTAATTTTTACTGGCTAATTATTACATTCGATGGTTTTATCCTAGGAAATTATGTCCGCGACGGGATTCATTCGTTATGACTCCATCAATATGTGATTGCTTGAAACTTGCTTATTAGTTGTATTTTAAGTTTTCTACGGATGAATAATTAATAAATTTTATTATTCTTGCTTATATTAAATTGCTCATGTAGTTTCGGTATCAATATACATTCAACAGCCTTGAAACAAATGAAATTTGTTGAGTTATATGGAATAAAATTAGTCAAAAAATTACATGCCGAAATTAATGCTTATGTCGATGAAATCACATGTCTTATCCGCCACAATATGCAATGCATGTCTTATATAAGACATGCCGCAATATGCAATACATGTCGTATACGAATTATGTGCCTAGTTTGGAAATGCGCATTATATGCCACAATATGTAACGTATACCGAATTATATGCCTATTTTGGAAGAATGGTATATATAGTATATTTCATAATTAATTAGAATTTGCATGTTATAATACTCGACTAAATAGTTGTACGCATGCTCGAGTTATAATGGAATTTGCATGCTCTATGCCAACATTAGACGGCATTAAATATACCTGCCTTATCCTGCCTTATATTGGAAATTTGCATATGCTTTGTCTGGACTACTTTGGCCACACCGCGTGTTGCGGGGGGAGCTTGATATTAAATTATATAAATACTATTGGAATTCTACGATATAGGAATATTAAAAGAGCAGTAATTGAAACTACAAATGTACCAATTTTACATGTAATTAAAGTATGGAGATGGTGAGATGGTGGTGTGGTTGAAAAGGATGATTCGAGAGGTATGGATTTGAGAGGTGAAGGTTTAGGTGAGGAGGTCCAACGGAACCCCTCCACCTAAAACTTCACGTTTCGAATGGGTACCTCTTGAGTGGGCACCTCTCGAATGGTACCTCTCAAACCCGTCCAATAGAACCACTCCACCTGAAACTTCACCTCTCGAATGGTACCTCTCGAACCCAACCCATGGAACCCCTCCACCTGAAATTACACCTCTCGAATGGATACCTCTCGAATGGTACCTCTCGAACCCATCCAATAGAACCCCTCCACCTGAAACTACACCTCTCGAATAGGTACATCTCGAATGGATCCAATGGAACCCCTCCAGCTGAAACTTCAACTCTCGAATGAGGTACCTCTCGAATGGAACCTCACGAATCGGTACCTCTAGAATGGGTACCTCTCGTGTGGCACCTCTCGAATGGAACCTATCAAACCCATCCAATGGAACCCCTCCACCTGAAACTTAACCTCTGGAATGGTACTTCTTGAGCCCATCCAACGGAACCACTTCACCTGAAACGACACCTCTCGAATGCGTACATCTCGAATAGATTCGATGGGGCACCTCTCCAATGGTACATCTCGAATGGGTACCTATCAAATGGGTACCTCTCAAATAGATCCAACGGAACCCCTCCACCTGAAACTTCACCTCTCGAATGGATCGAACGAAACCCCTCCACTTGAAACTTCACCTCTCGAATGGATCGAACGGAACCCCTCCACCTGAAACTTCACCTTTCAAATGGTTACATCTCGAATGGATCCTACAGAACCCCTCCACCTGAAACATCACGTCTTAAATGGGTACCTCTTGAGTGGATCCAACGGAACCCCTCCACTAGATACTTCACCTCTCGAATGCGTACCTCTCAAATGGATCCGATGAAAGCACTCCACCTGAAACTTCACCTCTCGAATGGATCGAACATAACCCCTTTATCTGAAACTTCACCGCTCGAATGGGTACCCCTCGAATGGATCCAACGGAACCCCTCCAGCTGAAGCCTCACCTCTCGAATGGGTGCCCCTCAAATGGATCCAATGGAACCCTTCCTGCTGAAGCCTCACCTCCCGAATGGGTACCTCTTGAGTGGATCCAACGGAACCCCTCCACCTCATACTTCACCTCTCAAATGGGTACCTCTCGAATATGAACCTCTCGAACCCACCCAATGGATCTCCTCCACATGAAAGTTCACCTCTCGAATGGGTACCTCTCAAACCCATCCAATCGAACTCCTCCACCTGAAACTTCACCTCTCGAATGGGTACCTCACTAATGGATCGAACGGAACCCCTACACCTAAAACTTCACCTCTTGAATGGGTACCTCTCGAATGCGTACCTCTTGAGCCCATCCAATGCAACTCCTCCACCTGAAAGTTCACCTCTCGAATGGATTGAACGGAACCCCTTGATTTGAAACTTCACCGCTCAAATAGGTATCCCTCAAATGGATCCAACGGAACCCCTCCAGCAGAAGCCTCACCTCTCGAATGGGTGCCCCTCGAATGGATCTAATGGAACCCCTTCCAGCTGAAGCCTCACCTCTCAAATGGGTACCTCTTGAGTGGATCCAACGGAACCCCTCTACCTGAAACTTCACCTCTCGAATGGGCACCTCTCGAATGCGAACCTCTCAAACCCATCCATTGGAACTCCTCCACCTGAAAGTTCACCTCTCAAATGGGTACCTCTAGAACCCATCCAGTTGAACCCTTCCACCTGAAAGTTCACCTCTTGAATGGGTACCTCTCGAACCCATCTAATCAAACCCTTCCACCTGAAAGTTCACCTCTCGAATGGGACCAACGGAACCCCTCCACCAGAAACTTCACCTCTTGAATGGTTACCTCTCTAATGGATTGAACGGAACCCCTACACCTGAAACTTCACCTCTCGAATGGGTTCATCTCGAATGGATCGAACGGAACCACTCCACCTGATACTTTACCTCTAAAATGGATCTAACGGAACCCCTTCACCTGAAACTTCACCTCTCGAATCGGTACTTCTCGAGTGAATCAAACGGAACCCCTGTACCTGATACTTCACCTCTCAATCGTATACCTCTCGATTGGATCAAATGGAAGCACTCCACCTGATACTTCACCTCTCGAATGGGTACTTATCGAATGCAAACCTCTCGAACCCATCCAATGAAACTCCTCCACCTGAAAGTCCACCTCTCGAATGGATACCACTCGAACCCATCCAATCGAACCCCTCCACCTGGAAGTTCACCTCTCGAATGGGTACCTCTCGAGTGTGTACCACTCGAACCCATCCAATCGAACCCCTCTACCTGAAACTTCACCTCTCGAATGGGTACCTCTCTAATGGATCGAACAGAACCCCTACACCTGAAACTTCACCTCTCGAATGGGTACGTCTCGAATGGATCGAACAAAACCCCTCCACCTGAAACTTTACCTCTCGAATGGATCTAAAAGAACCCCCCTCCACCTGAAACTTCACCTCTCGAATGGGTACCTCTCAAGTGGATCCAACGGAACCCCTCCACCTGATATTTTACCTCTCTAATGCGTACCTCTCGAACGGATCCAACGGAAGCACTCCACCTGATACTTAACCGCTCGAATGGGTACCTCTTGATTGCAAACCTCTCAAACCCATCCAATCGAACCCCTTCATCTGAAACTTCACCTCTCGAATGGGTACCTCTTGAGTGGATACAACGGAACCCCTCCACCTGATACTTCAGTTATCGAATGTGTACCTCTCGAATGGATCCAATGGAAGCACTCCACCTGAAACTTAACATCTCGAAGGGGTACCTCTCGAATGCGTATCCCTCGAACCCATCCAATAGAACTAACGGAACCCCTCCACCTGAAACTTCACCTCTCGAATGGGTACCTCTCGAGTGGATCCAATGGAACCCCTCGAACTGATACTTCACCTCTCGAATGCGTACCTCTCGAATGCGTACCTCTCGAATGGATCCAATGGAAGAACACCACCTGATACTTCACCTCTTGAATGCGAACCTTTCAAGCCCACCTGAAAGTTCCCCTCTCGAATGGGTACATCTCGAATGGATCTAACGGAACCACTCCACCTAAAAGTTCACCTCTCGAGTGGGGACCTCTCGAACCTATCCAATGGAACCCCTGCACCTAAAACTACACCTCTCGAATGGATTCAATGGAACCCTTCCACCTGAAACTTCACGTCTCGAATGGGTACCTCTTGAGTGGAATCAACAGAACCCCTCCACTGGATACTTCACCTCTCAAATGCGCACCTCTCGAAGGGTTCCAATGAAAGCACTCCACCTGATACTTCAGCTCTCAAATGGGTACTTCTCGAATGCGTAGCTCTCGAACCCATCCAATGGAACTCCTCCACCTGAAAGTTCACCTCTCGAATGGGTACCACTCGAACCCATCCACCTGAAACTTCACCTCTCGAATGGGTACATGTAAAATGGATCCAACGGAACCCCTCCACCTACAACTTCACTTCTCGAATGGGAACCTCTCAAATGGGTACCTATCGAATGAGCACCTCTCGAATGGTACATCTCGAATGGGTACCTCTCAAATAGATCCAACAGAACCCCTCCACCTGAAACTTCACCTCTCGAATGGGTACCTCTCAAATGGATCGAACGGAACCCCCCCTCCCCCCACCTGAAACTTCACCTTTCGAATGGTTACATGTCGAATGGATCATACGGAACCCCTACACCTGAAACTTCACGTCTCGAATGGGTACCTCTCGATTGGATCCAACAGAACCCCTCCACTAGATACTTCACCTCTCGAATGCGTACCCCTCGAATGGATCCAATAGAAGCACTCCACCTGAAAATTCACCTCTCGAATGGGTACCTCTCAAACCCATCCAATGGAACTCCTCCACCTAAAAGTTCACCTCTCGAATGGATCGAACGGAACCCCTCTATCTGAAACTTCACTACTCGAACGGGTACCCCTCAAATGGATCCAACAGAACCCCTCCAGCTGAAGCCTCACCTCTCGAATGGGTGCCCCTCGAATGAATCCTATGGAACCCTTCCAGCTGAAGCCTCACCTCTCGAGTGGGTACCTCTTGAGTGGATCCAAGGGAACCCCTCCGCCTGATACTTTACCTCTCGAATGGATACCTCTCGAATACGAACCTCTCGAACCTATCCAATGGAACTCCTCCAACTGAAAGTTCACCTCTCAAATGGGTACCTCTTGAACCCATCCAATTGAACCCCTCCATCTGAAACTTCACCTCTCGAATGGGTACCTCTATAATGGATCGAACGAAATCCCTACACCTGAAACTTCACCTCTCGAATGGGTACCTCTCAAATGCGTACGTCTCGAACCCATCAAATGGAACTTCTTTCCCTGAAAGTTCACCTCTCGAATGGATCGAACGGAACCCCTCAATTTGAAACTTCACCACTCAAATGGGTACCCCTCGAATGGATCCAACGGAACCCCTCTAGCTGAATCCTCACCTCTCAAATGGGTTCCCCTCGAATGGATCCAATGGAACCCCTTCCAACTGAAGCCTCACCTCTCAAATGGGTACCTCTTGAGTGGATCCAACAGAACCCCTCCACCTGATACTTCACCTCTCGAATGCGAACCTCTCGAACCCATCCAATGGAACTTCTCCACCTGAAAAGTCACCTTTCGAATGGGTACCTCTCGAACCCATCTAATGGAACTCCTTCCCCTGAAAGTTCACCTTGGGTACCTCTCGAACCCATCTAATCGAACCCCTCCACCTGGAAGTTCACCTCTCGAATGGGTACCTCTCGAGTGTGTACCACTCGAACTCATCAAATTGAACCCCTCTACCTGAAACTTTACCTCTCGAATGGGTACCTCTCGAATGGATCGAACGGAACCCCTACACCTGAAACTTCACCTCTCGAATGGGTACGTCTCGAATGGATCGAACGGAACCCCTCCACCTGAAACTTCACCTCTCGATTCGGTACCTCTCAAGTGGATCCAACGATACCCCTCCACCTGATGTTTTACCTCTCCAATGCGTACCTCTCGAATGGATCCAATAGAAGCACTCCACCTGATAGTTAACCGCTAGAATGGGCACCTCTCGATTGCAAACCTCTCAAGCTCATCCAATCAAACCCCTCCACCTGAAAGTTCACCTCTCGAATGGGTAAATCTCGAATGGATCTAATGGAACCCCTCCACCCGAAACTTCACCTCTCGAATGGGTACCTCTTGAGTGGATCCAACGGAACCCCTCCACCTGATACTTCAGAGCTCGAATGCGTACCTCTCGAATGGATCCAATGGAAGCACTCCACCTGAAACTTAAACATCTCGAATGTGTACCCCTCGAACCCATCCAATGGAACTGACAGATTCCCTCCACTTGAAACTTCAACTTTTGAATGGGTACCTCTCAAGTGGATCCAACGGAACCTCTCGACCTGATACTTCACCTCTCGAATGCGTACCTCTCGAATGGATTCAATGGAAGAACTCCACCTGATACTTCACCTCTCTAATGGGTACCTCTCTAATGCAAACCTTTCAAACCAATCCATTTGAACCCCTCTACCTGAAAGTTCCCCTCTCAAATGGGTACATCTCGAATGGATCTAACGGAACCACTCCACCTGAAAGTTTACCTCTCGAGTGGGCACCTCTCAAACCTATCCAATGGAACCCTTGCACCTAAAACTACACCTCTCGAATGGATTCAACGGAACCCCTCCACCTGAAACATCACATCTTGAATGGGTACCTCTTGAGTGGATCCAACAGAACACCTCCACTGGATACTTCACCTCTCAAATGCGTACCTCTCGAAGGGTTCCAATGGAAGCACTCCACCTGATACTTCACATCTCGAATGCGTACTTCTCGAATGCGTACCTCTCGAACCCATTCAATGGAACTCCTCCACCTGAAAGTTCACCTCTCGAATGGGTACCACTCGAACCCATCCACCTGGAACTTCACCTCTCGAATGGGTACATGTCGAATGGATACAAAAGAACCCCTCCACCTGTAACTTCACTTCTCGAATGGGCACCTCTCAAATGTGTACCTATCGAATGAGCACCTCTCGAATGGTACATCTCGAATGGGTACCCCTCGAATGGGTACTTCTCAAATAGATCAAACAGAACCCCTCCACCTGAAACATCACCTCTCGAATAGATCGAACGAAACCTCTCCACCTGAAACTTCATCTCTCAAATGGGTACCTCTCAAATGGGTACCTCTCAAATGGATCGAACGGCACCCCTCCACCTGAAATTTAACCTTTCGAATGGTTACATTTTGAATGGATCCTACAGAACCCCTCCACTTGAAACTTCACATCTCAAATGGGTACCTCTCGAGTGGATCCAACTGAACCCCTCCACTAGATACTTCACCTCTTGAATGCGTACCTCTCGATTGGATCCAATGGAAGCACTCCACCTGAAAATTCACCTCTGGAATGGGTACCTCTCAAACCCATCTAATGGAACTCCTCCACCTGAAAGTTCATCTCTCGAATGAATCGAACGGAACCCCTCTATCTGAAACTTCATCGCTCGAATGGGTACCCCTCAAATAGATCCAACGGAACCCCTCCAGCTAAAGCCTCACCTCTCGAATTGGTGTCCCTCGAATGGATCCAATGGAACCCTTCCAGCTGAAGTCTCACCTCTCAAATAGTTACCTATCGAGTGGATCCAACGGAACCCCTCCACCTGATACTTCACCTCTCGAATGGGTACCTCTTGAGTGGATCCAACGGAACCCCTCAACCTGATACTTCACCTCTCGAATGTGTACCTCTGTAATGGATCCTATGGAAGAACTCCACCTGATACGTCACCTCTCAAATCGGTACCTCTCGAATGCGAACCTCTCAAACCTATCCAATTGAACCCCTCCACTTGAAAGTTCACCTCTCGAATGGGTACATGTCGAATGGATCTAACCAAACCACTTCACCTGAAAGTTCACTTCTCGAATCGGCTCCTCTCGAGTGGGTCCAACGGAACCCCTCCACCTGATACTTCACCTCTCCAATGTGTACCTCTCGAATGAATCCAATGGAATCACTCCACCCAATACTTAACCTCTCGAATGGGTATCTATCAAATGCGTACCTCTCGAACCCATCCAATGGAAATCCTCCACCTGAAAGTTCACCTCTAGAATGGGTATATCTCGAATCCATCCAATGGAATACCTCCACCCGATAATTCACCTCTCGAATGAATCCAATGGAAGCACTCCACCTGATACTTCACCTCTCGAATAGGTACCTCTCAAATGCGAACCTCTCGAACACATCTAATGAAACCTCTCCATCTGAGAGTTCATGTCTCAAATGGGTACCTCACAAACCCATCCAATCGAACCCCTCCACATGAATGATCACATCTCGAATGGATACCTCTCGAACCCATCAAACGGAACCCCTCTGCCTGAAAGTTCACATTTGGAATGGGTACCTCTTGGAAGGGTACCTCTCAAACACATCCAACCGAACCCCTCCACCTGAAAGTTCACCTCTCGAATGGGTACCTCTCGAATGGATCAAAAGAAACCCCTACACCCGAAACTTCACCTCTTGAATGGGTACCTCTCAAACCCATTCAATAGAACTCCTCCACCTGAAAGTTCACCTCTCGAATAGATTGAACGGAACCCCTATATCTGAAACTTCACCGCTTGAATGGATCCAACAGAACCCCTTCAGCAGAAGCCTCACCTCTCGAATGGGTGCCCCTCGAATTGATCCAATAGAACCCTTCCAGCTGAAGCCTCACCTCTCGAATGGTACCTCTCGAGGGGATCCAACGGAACCCCTCCACCTGATACTTTACCTCTCGAATGGGTACCTCTCAAATACGAACCTCTCGAACCCATCCAATGGAACTCCTCCAACTGAAAGTTCACCTCTCGAATGTGTACCTCTTAAACCCATCCAATCGAACCCCTCCACCTGAAACTTCACCTCTCGAATGGTACCTCTCGAGGGGATCCAACGGAGCCCCTCCGCCTGATACTTCACCTCTCGAATGGGTACCTCTCGAATACGAACCTCTCGAACCCATCCAATCGAACCCCTCCACCTGAACGTTCACCTCTTGAATGGGTACCTCTCGAACCCATCCAATCGAACCCCTTCACCTGAAAGTTCACCTCTCCAATGGGTCCAACGGAACCCCTCCACCTAAAACTTCGCCTCTCAAATGGTTACCTCTCTAATGGATCGAACGGAACCCCTACACCAAACACTTCACCTCTCGAATGGGTATATCTTGAAAGGATCGAACGGAACCACTCCACCTGATACTTCACCTCTCAAATAGATCTAACGGAATCCTCCACCTGAAACGTCACCTCTCGAATGGGTACCGCTCGAGTGGATCAAACGGAACCCCTCCACCTAATACTTTATCTCTCAAATGCGTACCTCTCGAATGGATCAAATGGAAGCACTCCACCTGATACTTCACCTCTCGAATGGGTACTTCTTGAATGCGAACCTCTCGAACCCATCCAATGGAACTCCTTCATCTGAAAGTTCACCTCTCGAACCCATCCAAGATCCCCTCCACCTAGAAGTTTGCCTCTCAAATGGGTACCTCTTGAGTGTGTACCTCTCGAACCTATCCAATGGAACCCCTCCACTTGAAACTTCACCTCCGAATGGGTACCTCTCCAATGGATCGAACGGAACCCCTCCACCTGAAACTTCACCTCTCGAATGGATCGAACGGAACCCCTCCACCTAAAACTTCACCTCTCGAATGGATCGAACGGAACCCCTCCATTTGAAATTTCACCACTTGAACGGGTACCTCTCGAATGGATCCAAACGAACTCCTCTAGCTGAAGCCTCACCTCTCGAATGAGTGCCCCTCGAATGGATCCAATGGAACCCCTTCCAGCTGAAGCCTCACCTCTCAAATGGGTACCTCTTGAGTGGATCCAACGGAACCCCTCCACCTGATATTTTACCTCTTAAATGGTCACCTCTTGAATGCGAACCTCTCGAACCCATCCAATCGAACCCCTCCAACTGAAAGTTCACCTCTCGAATGGGTACTTCTCGAATGCGAACCTCTCGAACCCATCCAATGGAACTTCTCCACCTGAAAGTTCACCTCTCGAATTGGTACCTCTCGAACACATCCAATCGAACCCCTCCCCCTAGAAGTTCACCTCTCGAATGGGTACCTCTCGAGTGTGTACCTCTCAAACCCATCCAATCAAACCCCTCCACCTGAAACTTCACCTCTCGAATGGGTACCTCTCTAATGGATCGAATGGAACCCCAACTCCTGAAACTTCACCTCTCGAATGGGTACATCTCGAATGGATCGAACGGAACCCCTCCACCAGAAACTTTACCTCTCAAATGGATCTAATGGAACCCCTTCACTGGAAACTTCACCTCTCAATCGAGTACCTCTCGAGTGGATCCAATGGAACCCCTCCACCTGATATTTCACCTCTCAAATGCGTACCTCGTGAATGGATCCAGAGGAAGCACTCCACCTGATACTTTACTGCTCGAATGGGTACCTCTTGATTGCAAACCTCTCAAACCCATCTAATCGAACCCTTCCACCTAAAAGTTCACATCTCGAATGGGTACATCTCGAATGGATCTAACGGAACCCCTCCACCTGAAACTTCACCTCTCGAATGGGTACCTTTTGAGTGGATCCAACGAAACCCCTCCACCTGATACTTCACCTCTCGAATGCGTACCTCTCGAATGGATCCAATGGAAGCACTCCACCTGAAATTTAACCTCTCGAATGGGTACCTCTCGAATGTGTACCTCTCGAATGTGTACCTCTCAAACCCATCTAATGGAACTAACAGAACCCTTCCACCTGAAACTTCACCTCTCGAATGGGTACCTCTCGAGTGGATCCAACGGAACCCCTCGACCTGATACTTCACCTCTCGAATGGGTACCTCTTAAATGGATTCAATGGAAGAACTCAACTTGAAACATCACCTCTCGAATGGGTACCTCTCGCACGAGCCTCTCAAACATATCCAATTGAACCCCTCCACCTGAAAGTTCACCTCTCGAATAGGTATATCTCGAATGGATCTAACAGAACCACTCCACCTAAAAGTCCACCTCTCCAATGTGCTCCTCTTGAGTGGATCCAACGGAACCCCTCCACCTGATACTTCACCTCTCCAATGCCTACCTCTCGAATGGATCCAATGGAAGCACTCAACCTGACACTTAACCTCTCGAATGGGTACCTCTCAAATGCGTACCTCTCGAACCCATCCAATGGAACTCCTACACCTGAACGTTTACCTCTCAAATAGGTACATCTCAAATCCATCCAATGGAATACCTCCACCTGATACTTCACCTCTCAAATGGGTCCAATAGAAGCACTCCACATGATACTTCACCTCTCAAATGGGTACCTCATAAACCCATCCAATCGAACCCCTGTACCTGAATGATCACATCTCGAATGGATACCTCTCGAACCCATCAAATAGAACCCCTCTGCCTGAAAGTTCACATCTTGAATGGGTACCTCTTGGAAGGGTACCTCTCAAACCCATCCAACCGAACCCCTCCACCTGAAAGTTCACCTCTCGAATGGGTACCTCTCGAATGAATCTAACGGAACCCCTCCACCTGAAACTTCACCTCTCTAATGTGTACCTCTCGAGTGGATCCAAAGGAACCCCTCCATATGATACTTCACCTCTCAAATGCGTACCTCTCAAATGGATCAAATGGAAGCACTCCACCTAATACTTCACCTCTCGAATGGGTACCTCTTGAATGCGAACCTCTCGAACCCATCCAATGGAACTCCTCCACCTGAATGTTCACCTCACAAATGGGTACCACTCAAACCCATCCAATCGAACTCTTCCACCTGGAAGTTCACCTCTCGAATGGGTACCTCTCGAACCCATCCAATCAAACCCTTGCACCTGAAAGTTCACATCTTGAATGGGTACCTCTCAGATGGGTACCTCTCGAACCCATCCTATCGAACCCATCCTATCGAACCCCTCCACCTGAAAGTTCACCTCTTGAATGGGTACCTCTCGAATGGATCTAACGGAACCCCTCCACCTGAATCTTCACCTCTCGAATGTGTACCTCTCGAGTGGATCCAACAGAACCCCTCCACCTGACACTTCACCTCTTGAATGCGTACCTCTCGAATGGATCCAATTGAAGCACTCCACCTAATACTTCACCTCTCGAATGCGTACCTCTTGAACCCATCCAATCGAACCCATCCACCTGAAAGTTCACCTCTCGAATGGGTACATCGCGAATGGATCTAACGGAACCCCTCCACCTGAAACTTCACCTCTTGAATTGGTACCTCTCGAGTGGATCCAATGGAACCCCTCCACCTGATACTTCACCTCTCGAATGCGCACCGCTCGATTAGACCCAATGGAAGCATTCCACCTGATACTTTACCTCTCGAATGCGAACCTCTTGAACCCATCCAATGGAACTTCTCCACCTGAAAGTTCACTTCTCGAATGGGTACCTCTCAAACCCATCCAACGGAACCTCTCCACTTGAAAGTTCACATCTCGAATGGGTAACTCTCGAATGGGTACCTCTCAAACCTATCCAATGGAACCCCTCCACCTGAAAGTTCACATCTCGAATGGGTACCTCTCGAACCCCTCCGATCGAACCCCTTTAACTGAAAGTTCACATCTCGAACGGGTGCCTCTTGGATGGGTACCTCTCGAACCCATCCAATGAAACCCCTCCACCTGAAACTACACCTCTCGAATGGGTACATCTCGGATGGATCGAACAGAACCCGTCCACCTGAAACTTCACCTCTCGAATGGGTACCTCTCGAGTGGATCCAAAGGAACCCCTCCACCTGATACTTCACCTCTCGAATGCGTACCTCTCGAATGGATCCAATGGAAGCACTCCACGTGAAACTTAACCTCTCGAATGGGTATCTCTCGAATGCGTACCCCTCGAACCCATCCAATGATTATTTTAAGGGATAATATTTTAAATACACTGCTCAACAATTTCATGGTCATTTTTAATGGATAAGGAATTATTTAATGATATTCTACATGTAATAGGGAATTAGGATCAATACTTTACCCAAAAAATTGATGCAGATGGCAGGTGGGGGATAAGTCCTTTACGAAAAATGGTGGCAGCTTTGTGGATGCTTGCGTATGGTTGTGGGGAGGTCATCGTTATACTTCTCAAGATTAAAGTTATAAGCCCTAAATGCTTACTAACTACAACTAAATAGATAGTGGCAAATCGGGGTCGTTCACGAAGAAGAGAGATTTTCTAGCGTTTAAACATATAAGGTTCATAATATGCTAGAAGTAGAAATATATATATATATATATATATATATATATAAGCTAGTAAATGGGGGGTTTGGTTTGTTGGTTTTGGTCCTAAGTTATGAAAGTAAAAGACAAAACAACTAGCAAAGTTAAGTAACTATGTTAATCATCAAGCAAACTAAGAAAAAGGGTAAAAACTAAAAAACACAAATCCTGGGGGCAATTGACATCCACTTCCAAACCAAATGGATATCCTTGAACCATTCACTCATTTTATCACATTTGTTACCTATGGGGAATGTTATCACCTCTCATTCGAAGATCAACATTCATTCCTTCTTAATAGTAATTTGTAAAGACAAACAACGACCATTTGCAAACCTCGTTGACAATCACTCCAGGCAAACCACACCATAGAGGTATTTCATCAACGACATTTCACACGAAGGACCATAGATTTGATAACAACAAGCCTTCTACAAAAGACATAGCCATTTAACCAAACATAGCATTCATTAGGCTAAACCTGGAACAAACCACATTCAAGATTCAACCTTTCATTGCATCTATAGGATAAATAGGAGAACAATCCAAATTATCATACTTATCTAGCAAGAATCCCAACACATTATGCATGAGAAATTCTAAGTTCATGTTCTTGGATTTTCATGCCAAAGAGCTAACGAATTTGTCACTTTCCTAACACCCTAACACTTAAATCATACAAACACTTCCTATTCTCAAATAACCCATGACATAAATGAAGTAAAATATGGTATTAAGAGCACATGAATGCTAAATAACAAATGCTTCAAGAATGAGTGAAACAATCTATTCACTACTTTCACTGCTTGTGAAGATAAATCTTCTATCCTTCTTAGATAGTAGTTTGCAAGAGTAATTTCTAATTCTCTTGTCAAACCTCACCAATGGCTCCCTTAGTCGAAAAATGACTAAAAGTATCCCATTGATGGCATTGAGCACGAAGAATCAACAAGCTTGGAAACACTCATAAACACTACTTTTTTTGGGTAAAATACCCTAGGGTGAGGGATTTTTATATAAGGGTCCCCAATCCTTTCAGTGTAGAAGGATATATTACATAAATTTAATATTAGTAGCATTTCTACCGAGGCAACATCATTGCCTCCAAAAGAATTAGCTAGCATCTAAACTAGAGTTTAAAGCATGTAGTTTACATATGTAAAATCTGTATCAGCAGATGCGTTTCCAAAGTCAGAAATCTTCACCCCATGTGTTAATTTCTCACTTTGGTCGGGCATCTACTGAGTATTTCGATGAGTCCTGGTTCTCGGATTCTCCATAAAATGATTGTTCATCATGTGAGTAATGTCAGATGGATTCATCAGTATATTTGAAATGGTTGAGCAGGACTGATTGCAAACCACTGGTAGTGGAGCATGGGGAACCAGATGATACATTGAGTGTAAAGCCATTTATGTTTCCAAAGTTTAGCTTTCAGTTTGAGGTGCAGCTTATGCTGAGTACCCGAGTTAGCAGATAGGGAAAAAAACATCAGCAGTATCAATCATCATCAAAAGCATGCCTATGTATTCTAATATAAGGAGTTTGAGTCCTATCTAAGTTAATTATCCTCTAATGTTAGCAGGGAGATCAACTAGACACCAGTTGTTTTCTGCAAAGGAAGATGGTTTTAATTTTGCAAGAGAATCAACTGGAAAATTGCATTATCTGAAAACATGTTTTAGAATAGCATTCTTTAGTGGAGGGTGGATTTAGAAAGCAAGGGTATATAGAGACCACCGTGCTCTACTGGGAGTGTTAATTATAGTAACAGCTAATAATGAGTCAGATTCAATTATAATTCTACAAGCAAAAGTGGGAAAAGAGAGGCAGGCAAAGAGAATGGCTTTCATTTCAGCTTCAAGGGGGGAGTTGGCAGTGATGTTTGAGGTCTTGATTAAGAAGGGCATGCCATTATTGTCTCTAGCTTTGAGGCCAAGTGTTGAGTTAGTAGCAGACTGGGTAGCATCCACATTGACTTTAACACTATTTAGTTTAGGTCTTTCCCAATGCATAATGGTAAGTGAAGTCTTTGGGGGAGGTCTAAAAGGTGGGATTGAGGAAGTAATGGAAAACCTCATGTCAGCTGGTTCATTTGAGAAACAAGGTTTTGCCAGAAGGGTAAAGAATACTAAATCTCTTATTTCCCTGCAAATTTGAGCTGTAGAAAATTTTTTGTTTTCAAAGAAATAGGCATTTTTGGCTTTCCACAGGGACCAACAGACCAAATATGGTAGAATTTTACAAACAAGTCTATGGATTTTTGGGAGGCCTTTATTGTTCCAGTAGGCAAAGATTCTTTCAGTTAAGTTATTCAGAGTATGGTTACTATGACCAAGGATGTCAGCAGTATCATTCGATACAGCTTGTGCAATTTGACATGAGTTGAAAAAATGATCAAGAGAATCTGCTTGGTTGCAGGCAGGGCATTTAGAGGCAAGGCTAAAACCACATTTAATTAATACATCATCAAAAGGAAAAAAAGAGTTAAGCATTTTCTAGGTGAAGATTGAGATTTTTTTCTGCAATCTAAAATTCCATATCTTTTTGGTAGCTGGGAAATTACCTGATATGTGAGTGAGAGCCTTGTAAGCTGATCTGAAGGTAAAAGCTCCGTTCTCTTATGGTTTCCAAATCAGTCTGTCCTGCCTATCTTCATTGATTATAGCATCCTGCAAAAAAGTCAGAGTATCATTTTCCAGATAGGGACTGATCTAAGACAGGAAAGAGCATTTGTTATTGATGAATTGCGCTACTGTACAAGAGGAGGGGATAGAAGAAGAAAAAGGGGGAACATGGTTAATCAGTGGGCCATTTGGGCACCAATGGGAGGTCCAGAAGTTACAGAGACCTTGGCCATAAATGATTACGGAGTTATTTTCAGCAAACAAGTTGATAGAGCAAATTCTCTTCCAAGTTTGTGATTTCCTGTGAGACTGAGGTAATGCCCAGATTAGTTTAGACCACATGGTGATGCCATGTTGGCACTTCCACGATAGTTTTAGGGAGCATACATCAATTATTTCCTGAATAGATCTAAATCCTAATCCATTTTGAAACCTATGGGGCCATAGGTCAGACAATTTTTTCCACACTTTGTTCAACTTACCCTCTCTTTCACCCCAAAAAAATCTAGACATTTTCTTTTCTAGGGATTTAATTATCTTCTTGGGAGGCCTTAGGATAGACTATGTATGTTGTGGAAAATAATATATACATGCTTGAATAATAACCATTTTCCCCTGTACTCAACCAGTTGTTTTTCCAGTTCATCAACTTTTTATCAATGAGTTCAAGCAAAGGTTGGAAATGTATGTCCAGTGCTCTTCCTGTAAAAATTGGGCAACCTAGGTATTTAAAAGGAAAAAAAATTCTTTTTTCATTCTTAAAATTGTCCCAATCTGATTAATCTTTCCAACTGTTGCCCTTTTACTTATGTAAAAAAAATCAGATTTCTCATAATTAATTTTTTGGCCTGAGGTAAGTTCAAAGGTTTCTAAAAAGGATTTGATCCTAATTAGGTTAGTCTTTGATGCCTGCATAAATATTATGGTATCATCAGCATAACTCAAGTGTGTGGCTGGTGTAATGCCTTGTGGGAGCTGATAATACTTCAGCTTGTTATTCATGAAGATAAAAGAGAGGCTTCTAGAGAAAGCTTAAGAAAATATGTTAAAAAGAAAGGGAGATATAGGGTCACCTTGTTTAATGCCTCGGGTAGCTCTGAAAAAGCCAACCAGATTACCATTCATAAGCACTGAGAAATGAGCCTAGGAGAGGTTTTTCATAATAGCATTCACAAAATTACCATTAAAATCAAATTTACAGAGTATACTTTTTAAGATATTCCAGTTAATCCTATCAAAAGCTTTCTTAAGGTCTAGCTTAAGGATACAGTTTGGTACTCTGTGTTTTTTATCAAGAAATCTTACCATTTCATGGAGATAAAGAATATTATCAGAAATATCTCTATTCTTCATGAAAGCAGTTTTATTTGATGAAATCAATTTTTCCATATAAGGTTTGAGCCTTTCCATGAGTACCTTAGAGCATATCTTATTAGCTACATTTGATAGACTGATTGGTCTGTAATCATCAAAAGAGGCTGGGTTGGTTTTCTTTTGGTATTAAGGCTATCCAAGTACTAGTAATACCTCTTGGCATGTCAGTGCCTAAGAAAAAATCATTGACTGCAGATATCAGATCTTCCTTAATGAAATCCCAGCATTTAGTGTAAAATTTGCATGAATAGCCATCAGGACCAAGGCTACTGTTTTTATTGAGACTCATGACTACTAGTGTAAGTTCTTCCTCTGAAACTGGTTTAGATAAAAGAGAATTATCATGGTCAGAGATGATGTTAGGTATTTAGCTAAGAAAATGTGGGTAGTATGTATTGTTAGTTGGGAGATTGGGTTCAGATAAGAGTTCTGAGTAGTAAGCAACAGCCTCATCATGGATTTCCTGGTGATTGTTAAGCCATTGACCTAGCCTATTTTTAATTTTGGAAATATGAAGCCTGCTATTTTTTTTCTGCTACAGTTTTGTGGAAAAACTGTGTATTGTCATCTCCAAGTTTAATTCATTTTGATTCTCTTCAGCTGTGAGTACATTAGAGTCAATGTTACCAAAAGATTCTTTATACCAGATCTTGATTGTTTTTTTGAGTCTGATTAATTTTAGGTACATCCCAGCATTCCTGACTGAGGAGGTGGGATAATCCAGTTAGTTCTTATTAGGTTTATGAACATCTATTAAACCAGGTGTTTATGAACCTAAAAGGCTTAGGATGAGAAGGTGATAAGGTTGAAATCTTTAGGTATAAGGGGCAGTGGTCAGAGGATTGTCTATTGAGAATTTGGATAGAAGAAGCTGGGAATTTTGTACTCCATTGCATAGTATAGAGTCCTCTATCTAATCTCTTGGTGGTGGGATTTCTTAACCTTGAGTATGTCCAAGTGAATAGATTGCCTACAATATTAATTTTTTGAATTCCTTTAGTGCTAATCCACTCATTAAAGTCATTGATACTGCCTAATTTGGGAGAGCTGGGCCCTCTATATTCTGAGATAGAGGTGATTGTGTTAAAATCTCCTATGAAAATGGTGTCAGAGTTTGGTAAGAGACTATGATCCTTCCATAAGAGTTTTCTACCTTCTCTAGTTCTAAGTCCATAAACAAAAACAGCCTCCATATCCACATTTGAGCTTGGGTGAAGAACTTTAACATACAAAAACTGGTTGTTGTGGGAAATCAGAGAAATAACTAGGGAGTCATTCTACATAAGCCATATTTTTCCATTGTGTAGAGGAAGATTATGAGAGAAAATCAACTTTTCCATGTAAGAATGACACTGGCTATTATCATGCATAGGTTCAATGATACATAAGAGCTGTATTTTTTCAGTTTGATTAAAATTTTCAGTCTAAGCATTGAAGATTCCATGCCTCTCAGATTCCAAACTAAAAAATAGATTTTACTGTTGTGTATCATTGTTCACATGATTTGTGGCTTTTAGTAGCTGATCTTAACATCATCTTATTCAACTAACTAAGGTAATTATTTTTTTGTTTTTAAACTTACCTTGGTTACCTGTTGATTGTGGTAGAGCAGGTGATAGTGATGATTGAGCTTGGGAGTTGTCTGTGTTTGGCATGGCTGAGATATCTTCCCCCCTCCAGTTCTGTATGGAATTCTTGGTCTAGAAGGTCTTCTGCTTGAGAGAAAGACTCCATATCCTGCAGTAAAGAGAATCTATTTTCCATCTTTCTCTGTTGAGAAAGTGCAGGGTTAGTAGATAATGTTTGATGGATGACCAATTTGTGTGAGCCAATATGAATATCATCCTTAGCATAGTTTTTGTGAGAAATGTTTGGAACAGTCAAAACCGTGGCATTTATCATTTTTGTAAGTGGTGATTCAGGGCCTTTAGGGTGGATGTTGGCTAGGCTTGGAGATGGAGAGTTTGGGACTGGTTAGGGAGTATTATTTTCAGTCTCTACTATTATAGGCTGTAGTGTGTAGGAGAATGGGTTTAGAGTAGGGTTTGTTGTGGCTAGCTGATGTTTTAGTTGGCCATTGTGTTGAGGGTTACTAGGAGATTGGTTTGTTGTTATCATATTTGGGGCCTTATTAAACTTGTTACCAGTGGCTTGCCACTGTGGTAGGTTATGATTTTGGGGAATAACTCTACATTGAGTGTGAGAGTGACCTAGCTTAGTACAATGGGTACAATACTGAGGGATGTCTTCATATTCAATAGAGTATTTTCTATTATTTGAGAGCGATCCTAATCTGATGAAATTATTGAGTGGTTTCAGTAAATCGATTTCTACACATAGCTTAATAGCAGAGGGCCTAGTTAACATTTCAGTAGCCGAATCCTTCTTAATGAAATTTCCTATATTATTGCCAATAGCCTCAATGGAAGAAGTATTGTAATAATAGAGAGGAACTTCCCTAATTGTGCACCAGACGGGGACGATTGATGATTCTCTGTGTGTGGAGAAATCAGGGGTCCATTTGAGCACCTTCATTTGGATTCTGTTGAACATCCACAAACCTTTAATCCAGCACCGTTGGTAATCGTTCACCTGGTCGAATCTGATAAGAACGTGCTTGTAATCAAGTGAGCCCAGTTGGTATTTCCAAGCAAAGCCCACCGTCTTGAAAGCCGCCTCGAGTTGTTCCATTGAAAGCTGACCTTTGGTGAATTTTCTGACTAGGCCATTTGCGTAGTCAGCAGAGAGCTTGGAAATTTCATCGTCGGAGTAGAGACACGCTGGTTCACCTAGGTGTTCAGATGTTGGGATTAATTCTGGGTTATTTGGGAGGGATGTGGTGAGGGTGGGGATTTCGATTAGAGGGCAGCTAGGAACGAATTGGTGTTCCCCGATGAGGTGTGATCCTCCACGGGGATAGAGCCGTTACCGGCAGAAAATTGTTCAACATAGTAAAAGAGGGTAATAGGAGAGAGAAGAGAGGAAATTGCGAGAGGACTCATAAACACTACACTGTGTCTAATCATTTAACCAATTCATGCATTTATACAAGATTAGTCAAGAACGATCGACATTCATAGACTTATCTCATTTGCTACCTAAAACAAACATGACAACGAGTTCAATATCATCACATTCATCTAGCAATTATCAGCACATCAACATCATTTAGAAGCTCTAACTCATGCTCTTGGATTCTACATTAAAAGAGGGGAAAATTAGTCACTTTCACCCAACCCTAACAAGAAATCATACAAACAATTCATATACTCAAACTTCCAACAACATTAATGCCATTAACAATCCACATTCAAAGCTCAATAAATGCACGATATCAAAAGCAATAAATAGCTAGATATGATTCTCAAGATATGAGCAAGGAAGTCTCAATCAATTGCTCTCAAGATTAAACTAACCTAGATAATTAAAAGACATGATTAACCTACAAAAACTAAGAAAAGAAAGAACAGAAAACTAGGGTTTTTCAAAACCCAGAAAATTGAAGGAAGAAGAAGAGATGAAAAGGAGAGGATATGATATAGTATTTATAGTACAAAAAATTAAGAAAGTTTCTGGCCACCCGTCCATCGCGACTCGCGACCAATCCATCGCGAGTCGTGACAGAGCTCAGTTTCAGCATCTTGATTTCTTTCTTCTTTTTGTTTCAAATTCTCCTCTTCACTTCACTTATCTTCAATTCTTCAAGTTTTCAAAAGTTAATACATAAGTCTTCAATTCTTCAAAGGTATTCTTCAAAGGTATTCTTCAAAGGTATTCTTCAAAGTATTCAAACAAATTACCTTGTCCCACAAAATCCTCTAAAAATGTAATTAAAGCGTAAAAGTCACTTTTAACTCTCCTTAGAGAATTTCAAGGAAATATGCCACATCTAGAGCATAGAAGTGTACAAAAGTGAATCCTATAAGTCCTAATATAACCATATAAAATGGGCACATAAGTTTTGCTGCAGATGTTCTTGATGAATATGTTCAAATTGGTGAGAGAACCGTAATTAAAAGTCTTAATTATTTTTGTTATGTTGTAATAAATATTTTTGTAGAAGAGTATCTGGGGAGACCAAATGAGAGAAATGTTGAAAGGTTACTTAAAGAAAGGGAGGAATGTGTTATTCATGGAATGCTTGGAAGTCTTGATGGTATGCACTGGCAGTGGAAAAAGTTTCCCATGGCTTGGCATAGTACTCATGCATGTGAATTTAAGAAACTCCAACTCTAATCGTTGAAGTTGTGGCATCAAAATACCAGTGGATTTGGCGTGCTTTCATTGGTATGACAGGTGTGGATAGTGATATAAATGTTCTCAATAGAACCATGTTCTTTGATGATCTTGTTAATGGTATTGCACCGCCATGCCGTTATGAGGTTAATGGCCATCACTGCGATATGGGATATTACTTATCTGATGGGATTTACTCGCTATATGCAGCTCTAATCCAATCAATATCATCTCCTTGTTCGGAAAAAGAAAATTTGTTTTTAAAATGTCAGGAGGCAGTGAGAAAAGATGTAGAATGAGCATTTGGAGTGTTACAAAGTAGATGGCACATTGTGAAATGACCAACACACATGTGGATTGTCAAGGATCTTGGAAAGATTATGAAAACATGTATCATGCTGCATAATATAATCATTGAAAGTGAGAATCATAAAGGAATAAATCTTGAAGATTGGGTTCCTCATATAGATGAGAAGATTGATGATATAAATTTAGAGCACGACTATTCCATTATTGTCTCCAAAATGATCAAGCGACATAAAGAAGTACAAAGTACAAACATCCACAGGGACTTGAATAATGATCTCATCAACCATTTATGGGGTAGACATGGTGTTACATATGCTTAATTAGTTTTCTTTTTATGTATAGAGCTACAATTGTTGTTTTTGAAAACATACCCCAGTTAGTGCAGCTTAGAGTTCAGCCGAGACCTTTATTTTTTTTTAAATGAAAACACCCGTAGGTGGGGGATATATATTAGGTTCCCCAGACCCAGTCAACCAAATAAATTAGAACAAACCAGTGTTGAGTTGCAGTAATATAGCTGTAGGTGAGGCAACCCAGTTGCCTCCAAAAGTTAAAATTATCTAATCTAGATATAGACAGCTATACAACAGTGACTTGATCTGTAATGGAGTTGCGATCCACAAGCGAGAACCTCCATCCCTTGTGTTAGTTCTCCCTTGTGGCCAGGCAACACCAAAACCAAATAGTCTATAGTATTCCGCAACAAATGAGCGCAGCAGCAGGAGTGCTACATCAGGGAGGAAGTAACCATCTCGAGACACTCAAAGTATTATTGAGTTGCTATCCGTAGTCCATCTTTATCCTGCAAAAAAAATAACAGTATCAATTCGAAGGTAAAGGATGTACTCTAATGTGTGGAGTCTGAACTTTGTCCAATAAGATCAGCCCCTTAATGTGCGGAGTAATGTTCTGCAGATTTAGACTCAGGACCGAGCTATAATGTGATTTTGCAATTGTCTGTGCCACTGCATTGCATTCTCTAACCACATATTGTAAATGGGATGATCCAAGTAATTTTTTAACTCTATAGGTCAGATCGAAGAGCTTCCAATTTGCCACATATGGATCTTTTATCATCTGAACAGCCAGCTTACAATCAGATTCAAAGAGATACTTATGGTCCTGATCATGGAACTTACTGCAGGCCAGTAGAAGTGCCTTAATTTCTGCTTCCAGAGGTGAAGCAGCAGTAATATCAGCAGATAAAGCAAGTAATGGATCCCCTAGACTGTCCCTAGCAATTAAACCAACTGAGGCCTTATCTGGATACCATGATGCATTCGTATTAATTTTAATTGTTCCTACAGGAGGCTTCTCCCACCTAACAATGGAGATATTAGGCTTAGGAGGTGGTCGAGTAAAAGGTGTCCATAGGCTTAGAGGAGAATCCATTACAGAATGAGAGAAAAATGTTCTAGGTGAGGAGAAGAGAGTCAGTTTTATAAGCTCCTGTAATTCCTTGGTAATAGCCAGTGTGGAGAAGGGTTTAGAATCAAAAATAAACCTATTCCTAGCTTTCCACAGAGACCAGCATGTTATGGATGGCAAAATTTTACATATGAACTGCTTCCAGCCCAGTAGGTCATTGCAATCACAGAAAAGAAAAAACCTCTCTGAGAGGGAGTGCTCCTGAGTGATGTGAAAGCCAACTATTGATGCAATGTTACTCCAAACAGATCTAGCAATGTGACATGATATAAAAAAGTGCTGAATAGAGTCAGAGTTACAGCAAGCAGGCCATTTAGATGCCAAACTGAAACCACATTTAATAAGAATCTCATCAAAGGGAAGAAAGGATTGTAACAGCTTCCAAGTGAAAATAGATACCTTCTTCTTAATTGCATTATTCCAGATGAATTTAGGGGCAAGTGAGTTACCTGTTGGCATAGTTAGTGCTCTGTATGTAGATTTAGATGTAAAATTACCAGAGGGTTCAGGCATCCAAATTAGTCTGTCATCTCTATCCTCCATTAGTTGTGCATCCTGCAGAAAGGTCAGAGTATCACGTTCTAGGAAAGAGTTAATTTGAGATAGAACAGTAAGTTTATCATTAATGAAGTCAGCAACAGACAGGTATGGCAATCCAGAAACAATGCTCTGAGGGATAATGTTAATCAGGGGGCCAGATGGGCACCAATTAGCCAGCCAGAAGCTACAGATTCCCTTACCATGAATAATTTTGGTATTCCTCTCAGTAAAATAGTTTACAGCTGAGATTCTTTTCCACGTTACTGATTTTCTATAGGACATAGGCAAAGCCCAAAGCAATTTTGCCCACAAAGTTGTTCCTAGCTGACTTTTCCACCAAAGCTTAGCAGAGCAGGTATCAAGAATAGCATTCATAGACCTAAAACCAAGACCATTCATCTCAGTGGGAACTGAAATTGTAGACCATTTCCTCCAGATTTTATTACTTTTTCCCTCAGATTCACCCCAGAAGAACCTGGCTAGTCTTTTTTCAAAGGTTCTAATGATTGACATTGGGGGATTAGTGACTGCCCACAGGTGCTGAGGTAAAGAATATAAGCAATGTTTAATTAAGATCATTTTTCCCCCCGCACTAAGCCACTTATTTTTCCAACTCTGAAGTTTAGTGTCAAGATTAGCCATCAATGGTTGGAAATATCTTTTTAGGGTTTTACCCTTGAACATGGGACAGCCTAGGTAAGTAAATGGGAAAGTGCCTTTTTTCATTTTCAGTATGGCTCTTACTTGGTTGAATCTTAAAACTGAAGCTCTCTTGCTAAGATAAAATTCTGACTTATCAAAGTTAAATTTCTGTCCCAAAGTGATTTCAAAGATGTCTAAAAAAGCTTTGATCCTAACCAGGTTGGATTTAGATGCTTGCAAAAATATGATAGTGTCATCTGCATACATTAAGTGTGAAACAACAGAGATAGAAGCAGGAACTTGGAAACTAGTAATCCTATTGTTTGAGAAAATGAATGATAAGCTTCTAGAGAATGCTTCAGAGAAAATATTGAAAAGGAAAGGAGAAAGGGGATCACCTTGTTTAATACCTCTGGTAGCTTTGAAAAAACCTGATGGATTCCCATTTACCAAGACAGAGAAATATGCTTGGGATAAATTATTCATAATTGCTTGTAAAAATTTCCCATTGAAACCAAATTTAACTAAAATCTGACTAAGGAAATGCCAATTCACTCTGTCAAATGCTTTCATGAGGTCCAGTTTCACTATACAGTTTGGAATTCTGTTTTTCTTATCCAGAAACCTGATCATTTCCTGAAGATACAAAATATTATCAGAAATATTTCGTTTCTTCAAGAAAGAGGATTGGTTAGGAGAGATTAAAGCCTCCATGTGAGGCTTTAGTCTTTCCATCAAGACCTTAGAACAAACTTTGTTAATGACATTTGTTAAACTTATTGGTCTGAAATCCCCAAAAGAGCATGGTGTGGCTTTTTTTGGGATGAGGACTATCCAAGTACTGGATATACCCTTAGGGATTTGAGAACCAGAAATGAAATCATTGACAGCATCAATCATATCTTGCCTAATAACAGACCAGCATTTTTTGTAAACTTTTGGTGTGAACCCATCTGGCCCTGGACTGCTATTACTGTCTAAGCTATTTACCACTGCATGAAGTTCAGTATCAGTAACTAAGGCTTCTAAAAATTGATTATCCCTATCAGTCATAATTGTGGGGATTTGGGACAGGAAATGAGAGCAATAGGTATCTGAGGTATTCTGGTTAGGTTCAGTTAGCAAATCAGTAAAATGGAGAACAACTTCTTTTTGAATTTCTGATTGTGTGTTTAGCCATTGACCCTCATGATTCTTGATTTTACTGATCTGTAATTTACATTGCTTTTCCTGTACTACCTTATGGTAAAATTGAGTATTATTATCCCCCATTTTATGCCATTTAAGCCTAGCTTTTTGTTTCCAGAATTTCTCTTTCTCTTTTAAAGTTTTTAGTAGCATAGCTTTTTTCTGGTTAAGACTGACTTTCTCAGACAGTGTTGGGTTCAGGTCATAGGACAGTTCCTGTATCCTTAGAGCATCCTCAGCTAGAGTGACATTTAAATCTATGTTCCCAAAACATTCCTTGTTCCATATTTTTAGCATCTTTTTAAGCCTGATTAATTTCAGATAAAACCTGACCATTCCTGTTTCCTTAATTGGCCTTTCCCAATTTTCTTGAACTAATGCTAAAAATTCTAACCTCTGGAACCAAGCATTAATGAATCTGAATGGCTTTGGAAATGAGAGAACCAAATTGTTTAGCTGGAGGAGTAGTGGGGAGTGATCTGATGTATTTCTATTAAGGATCTGGATTGTTGATGAAGGGAATTTAGTATACCATGATAAAGTGCAAAGTCCCCTATCTAATCTCTTAGATGTAGGATTTCTAAGCCTAGAGTTGCACCAAGTGAACAAGTTACCTACTGTGTTTATCTCTTGAATTCCATTAGAGTTAATCCATGTATTATAATCTCTGATACTACCAAGGCCAGGGTTAGAGGGACCTCTATATTCAGCCACAGAAGATATAGTGTTAAAGTCACCTATAAAAATAGTGTCCCCCTTAGATAACAACTTTAAATCTCTCCAAAGGTATTGTCTACCCTCCCTACTTCTTAAAGCATAAACAAAAACAGCCTCCATACAAAGATTAATGGTGAGGTGGGAAATATTCACATGGATAAATTGTTCATGATAGGAAAGCAGTGTCACAGATACATGATTTGAGTAGAAGAGCCAAATCTTCCCATTAGGAAGTACCAGATTATTAGAGAAGTTAAGTGAATTCATGTAGTACTGGGCTTTAGAATTATCATGCATAGGCTCAATTATACATAACAGCTGAATTTTCTTTAGTTTGATCAGACTAAGAAGTCTAATCATTGAAGTTTCCATGCCTCGAAGATTCTAGATCAGAAAATTAATATTGGTCTTCATTATCATATTTCATTAGAGTTATTACCTTTAGTAGCTGATCTTAAAAGCATTTTGTTGAGCTGACCCAAATAGGTGACCTTCTTGTTTTTTGCCTTACCTTGTTGTACATACTTACCTGGGAACTCTGATGTAGAAGCCTCCTGTGGTTGTTGCTGACCAGAGGAATCCAGATCCAGAGCCATTTGCAGGTCCTCAGGTGTTCCCTCATTCTTGTCTTTATGATACTGGGAGGAGCAGCCTTCATCCTGTAAAACAGAAAATCTGTTTGACATCTTTCCAGGTAAGGAAAGTGTAGGGTTGTTAGTAGTATTACTCAATGGCACCAGCAGTGAACCAACATGGAGATCATCTTTGGCATAAGGTATCCGGGCAGGTTTAGCATTTTCAGTCTCCTTAATTAATTTAGTAATTGAATGCTCAGGGATCATTAGAGTACGAGTTCCTGATTGCATAGGAGTGCCTGACTGCACTGGATTATTCCTAGCAGGAGTATTAAGGATTACACTCGGAGGATTATTTTCCAGGTTTGTGGCAGCCATATCATCATCAGTGGTTGGGAGATCATTAGTTAAATCATTGATCAGAGGAGGGTTGGTGAACTTTTTACCTGTTGCCTGCCACTGAGGAGGAGGTTGGATCGGATTTAAGCTAACTTCCTCAGGTCTATCCTTGGTGGTTTGTGAAATAACTCTACATTGGCTCAGGGAATGGCCTTGTTTAGCACAGTGGTTACAGTAGAGAGGGATATCCTCATATTCAATCTTGTACTTAGTGTTGTTTGAAACAGAACCTAGCCTAATATGAGGGCTCAGTGGTTTCTGTAAATCAACTTCAACACAGAATTTGATGGCCGAGGGCCTAGTGAGCATATCAGTAGCTAGATCGTTTTTTATGAAATTCCCTATGCTATTACCAATTGATTCAATGGAAGCAGAGTTATAATAGTACAAAGGGACCTCTCTGATAGTACACCAAATAGGAACAATGGGGGATTCCTTATGGGTTGAGAATTCTGGAGTCCACTTAAGCATCTTAAGCAAAACACCGTTAAAGTTCCAGATACCCTTCATCCAACACCTCTGATAATCGTTAATGTGCTCAAAACGGAGTAAGATATGCTTATAATCTAATGAACCTAATTGGTACTTACCTTCAAAACCAATTGTTTTGAGAGCTGTCTCCATCTGCTCCATTGACAGCCTACCTTTTGTGAACTTACCGACCAAGGCGTTGGAGTAATGGGCCGCTAGTGTAGCGATTTGTTCATCCGAGTAGAGACAGTCCGGATCTCCGAGATGGGTAGATTTAGGAACCAATTCGGGATTACTTGGGAGATTCTTGGAAAGAGGGGGAGCTTTGGTTTGAAGAGCGGCGGCGAAGGTTTTGGGAGGAGGTGGTTGGTTGATTACGTTATCGGCCATCATTCACGGCGATGGCCGATGCTGAGGCCCGATGCCGAGGAATCAGAGAAGCCAATTCCGGCAGTTAACGGAAGGTTACAGACCGTTGGTAGAAGAAATATAGGTTTCAGACCGTTGGTAGGGGAGAAAAATGAACAATCACAATATTCTTTTAGCCGAGACCTTTATTTGAGAAACAAGTTGATTATAATTGAAAATTGTGTTCTATTATACATTCTGCATCTAAAAGTTAGCCATACTTTCCAAGTTCCTCATACACAACACTATGAAAAAGTTAACCAAATTATACCTTGGTTATAGCAAGAATATACCTGGCACTTCTGAAACTCTTTAGAGCCACTTCCCAGTTATGTTCTTGTTCCTTTTTTTTATAAATTTGATAAGATTAGTAGCACAGACGATTCATGAATATGACTTTTTAGAATAGCAAACAAGACTACTAGCATTCGGGCACTGATATTTGCACATATTGTCATTAACAAAAAGCGCTAAAATTTTTGAGAGGTTGGGAAATCAAAACAAGAAAACTGAAACTAAGTCACTCCAATCCATTTCAAGCTTTTGCAGCCTTGTCCTTGTTAAGCTTCTGAATCTTCAGGACCTTCTTCACAATCTTTTGCTCCTCCACCAAGAATGCTCGAATAATTCTCTCTCTGACTGCACCACCAGATAACACACCACCATAGGGATGATTCACAGTCCTACGATTCCTAGGCAATCTGGATCTCTTGTACTCAGTAGGGCGCAGATGAGGAATCCCTTGAATTCTCTTTCCAGTGACGGGACATTTAGGACCGCTGGCCCTCTTTTTGGTGGCCTGATACACAAGTTTCCCACCAGGGGTTTTGACGACCCTGTGTTGATTGGATTTGGTGGCGTAACTGTGACACTTCCTGTAGGTAAGCCTCTGAACCATTTTCTCGGACTTTTTTGTGCTCCGATTAATTTCTGAGGGGGCGAAAGAGTAGTTATGTTCTTGTTCAAACAACAAAGTTCCCCTCGGATGCATATGCCTATAAATTTTAACATATCTATAGCTCATTAATATGGCATAATATAAATTGGTAGGTATATTAACCAACACCTTAAGAAGTCCAAAAGTTTAAAGGATCAACATACAATCAACAAATACAACTCCGAACAGTTAATATGAGAAATTATCAATCACCAATAGCCTAGTATATCTATTAATTTCTCCCCAGATAGAGGCTTAGTGCTCGTTCTTGTTGTATATATTGACCTCAAGTGGAAATCTCCCCATAAAATAATCCGATATAGAATATCAAAATCAGATTGGACAACAGATGTGAATAGGGAACACTGGAACAACAATTACTTCAGAACTGCTTGCGAAAACAGCTTTCAGAAAATAAATAACTAATTGTCTTCATATCAAATGAAAATGTAGAGTAGAAAACTTCCTCATTACATTTTGAAACTCAAAACTAAACATTTAAATAAAACAGAAGCATTATAGGCTGATATCATCATTGGAAGACATCTCCAAATAATCCATCCTTCTCCCAATCCTTCAATATCCACGCTTGAATAATTTCAAAAATCTTTCGCACATTCGGACTAAGCTTGAAGAGATATTTTCCAATATGCATTCCTCTTCTATTCGCTTCTGAGCTTTCTGTTTCATCATTTGGTTACTCCTTTTGAGTTCAATTTCCGTGTTAAATATTTTTGCCCTCAACTTATACTCTTTCTTCTATCTTTCTTTCTTAAGATCTAGCTCTTCCCGATTCCAATCAAATTGCCTCTCAAGAGAGATTTGGAGTTTATCTAGTGTCTCAGTCACCCCCTTTTCGGAAACTAACTTTTTCTTATGATCTTTTAAACCGTTTCTTTCAATGGTTGGACGTGCAACTCCTTCATCATTTGTGTTGTCTATTTCATCATTTTTTGTTTCAGAACAAACATTCTCAACTGAAATCTGTAATTTAAAAGGTAAAGTACACTTTCAATGACTATTTCTGATGAAGTTGTGCAGATAACTTGGAAATGAGTTCAAAATATCGGAACATATAATTCTTTTGTTGAGTAAAAAATGCGAACACATGTAGAGAGTTGCAGAAAAATTGGAAGAATCCCTTGACATCTCAACAACATTTAACTACTACTAAATCTCATTAAATATATGCATTATGATGCTAACTGTAATAGAGATAAATATATTTAAGAAAATCATGAGGTGGTGCAAAAAAAACCTGGAATGGTAATTAGGCCAGACTGTGTTTGCTTTGAGGTTGGTGGATCTTAATTAGAGATACCAAGTACAAATTTCCGCTTCTTGACTCCATCTTTCTTAGTTAGGTGTTGTGTACACCATTTTGCATTTTGTCTACAAATCTCCCAAGATTCTTCATGCTTGAATGGTTGATTATTGGTGTCCTGAAATGTCCACATTGCAGCTCTTTTCTACACATATAACAAAGGGAAAAAAAACAAAAAATATAATTGTATCATCTACATAAATTACAAATAGAATTAACTAAAGAGAATGTGTATATTAAAGTTACAAATGGTTTTAGAAATCGAAAGAGAGTACATACCACATCTTCAAGTGTTGTTCCACTTTTTTTATCCTCTCCAACCGTTCATAGCATCCATGAATTTTTTTTATTGCTGCTTGAAGTCTTCCCCATCAATATTCCAAGGCATTCGAGTCTCGTCTTCTATCAAATTCCCCCATGTTTTCTCTCCATGCCTATAAAAATGCGACCCCTGCCAACTTGGGTATCATCATCACATGAGACATGTAGTTGAGCCTTCGTAAGTGCTATATCTTCATCAATATTCCAATGTCGAACTCTTGCTGGAGTTTTTTCTGGGTTTAAGGGAGACTTTTGTTTCCTTTCAGGACGGTTTGGCTGGTTCAGAATATGAGCTCATGTTATTCCAATTTGGAAAACTAAGTAAACCTTGATAAGAAATTTTTTGTCCATATTATAGTGGAGGTTAGGAAGAAACCTGAGGAAATGTTTGTTGATATTAAAAGTTTGATGAAAACACACCATTGCAAAATTGATCTAAATCAGCGATGGATTTTTGCAGAGTGGTAGTTGTTTGAGACTGAATTTCGATGGAATGCACGAGCTCTATGAAATCGAAGATAACCTACAAAAGGGCACAAAAAGTTGAGGTTCTACCTGATTTGGTTCGTAAGGAGCAGAGATAAATGAAAGTAAATTCAGGAGAACATGATATTATCTAATCACATTTCAAACCATTTTTCATAAAACCATGTAAGTCTGGAAAAGTGTATTTTCAACAAGGTGAAAGAGATATATAAGCTAAGAATGTTTACTTAAAATAGAAAAAAAAGATGAACAATATATGTAGTCCATTATGAAAATATAAGATTCAAACCACAAATGCATGTGTGTACTATATCTCTGCGCATCATAAAAATGAAGTTACCATATCTCTATGCCCATAAATGCATACTGGTGTGTGTAATATCATCTAAGCAAGTTTTTTCTACTTGGTCACAATTCATTGTACCTTAAACTCAAGCTTATCAGGAAAGAAATGAAGTCATACAGGTTAAACTTATCTTCTCTACATCATAGAATTAAGCCATTAACCTCTAATGATTAAACCTGCTCTGTAAAGTTCATGTCTATCGCCCAAATGTCAAACTATATACTGGTCCTATTAATTAATTTACCTCTACTTTACCGTATATTGATCTCTATTATAGCAATATGCTATATTTATGTTTATATGTAACATTGAATGCAATTCAAAATTGCATAAAGTACCCAGAGAAAAGGACAGTACCTACAAGCTGTTAGATATATCAAAAGGATTAATTGCAGAACCACCCAAAGTGCTATGTTCCTTGGTTATACGGCTTATGGGGGTGAACAACATTTGTATAATCAATTCCAATATCAGTTTCCCTATGTGCATTGCTGCCCATATCTCCTATCCATCACAGTATATTAGTCATCTCAGAACTACATTCAGCTTGCAAGGAAACTATGTATGCAACCAACTATCCTAACATTGTTCTTGCTAACAAATTCAACACAATGCCACACAATTGTGACTCATTCATGTCAGAAGTCAAATTTACAAGCTCAAGCCTCCAAATAAGTTCTAATCAAACACATGGATCAAAACCTCACAATCATAATGCAAAAAATACAAGATAAAAACAAACCAAGTACCTCAAAGGATTTATCAAGGGAAGAAAGTGTAAAAACAGGGAGCCTGAAAGTGCAAAAATGGGAAACTTGAGCGAGGGAGCGAAAATTGATTACATCAATTCTTAGATAAGTTCACAAACCTGAAATCCAAAATATACCACTCTATCAATTTTACGAACAAGATCTCAACAAGAAATTGATAAAGTTCAAGGCGAAGAAAACCTGCTTCTTGTGGATACAATTTTTGGGATTTTCAAAACCTAATTGCGGGAAGAAGAAATAGAGAGAATATATAATCCGCGAAGAATAAATTTTGAATCACCCGCTCAAATTTTGGTTGATTTGACAAAGCACGGACATCAATTTCACCTTCGGAGAAGAGAAGGTTACTCTGACGGGGTCGATGTAATTTTTTGCCACGTAATATTGACCCTCACATTTGACCCTTGGGTTGGAGAGAAAATTTAGAGTTGGGAGCCATTGAATCCTACATGGCAATAGAAGTTCACCCAAAAGAATGTTGCATGGAAGATGCTATAATATCACCTCTGTCAGGATCATCCATATAGATATTTTTCTGTTTGAAAAATTTGTATTAATTTAAAACCAAAGAAAACTTGAAGATAAAATAACATATTTAATTAAAATAATAAAAAAATCATCTAGCATTTATCATAAATCAACTTCATACAATGATTATAAATTCCTGATTCATTCATTCCTAATATTTTCCTCGTTCCCTATACTAGACCGATGAGTCATACCCATACAACATGCTTTACACATAAAGTATTTATCACACTTTTATTATCATCTCTATCAATGATACCACTCATGAATTCCCCAATAATAACATTAAGTCCATGTACAATGAGACATGTGCCCAGTGAACCTGTTGTCCGTGTCCACGCAATCTAAATTACCAATAATTACCTGTCGTAAAGTTGTCAATCTATACTCGGACTCATGACTTGCTTACTCACTAGCAGTTTGTTGTATGAAATTAATCTAGGTGATCAGTTATAAATAAATCAAATAAGATAATTAAACACAACTACAAGATAATTTACTATGGTATAACTATGAATGAATAGCACCTGATTATTTCACCTTAAACCTTACATTGTAATTAGCGATTGCTCCAATTGCTTAGTGAATTTCGAAAACAATTCCATCAAACTTGCTTCAAAATCTCAAAAAAAGATGCATAATTCAAGGACAAGATTTTCAAGTGAGAATATCTATCTAAAGTCGCGTACGCATTGCTCACCTAACTTGAAAATTCTTTGGAGTATTTATACTACAAGAACTGTAACTAATCTAGGGTTGAAATTATTCTTCTAATATAATTATAATCATACTAAAAATACAATTGATAATATATTCTTTCCAATTAAGAACAATACCTTATTTAGTTAAAAGGAAATAGAGATATCTTCTAATGAAACTTCTCCTTAGATAACATGAAGAAAGGGAAACTAATTATATTTAAAATAGAAGATTAGGAATATAATTCTAACTAAATAGGGAGGAAAAATTCTAACTAAATAAGGAAACTAAATATTCTTCTTCAAAGAATAGAATTATAATATAATTAAGGAAACAAAATCCAATCACACTAGGAATTAGGAAATAATATATCCAGCCCCCAAAAGTCAATAGACTAAATCCACATGAAATCAGGAAAAATCTTTGGACAACTTCTACCTAGGCCAGATCGGCACGGGCCTTCACGTGCAGATCAACTCGGCAACGCACGGCCTTGAGCTTCCACGTGCGGTACATTTTTGATATTTTTCCTCCATATTTAATATTTAATTATTCATCACAATTCCAATGGTAGGTCTTCAAGCCTATAAAAGTCCACAATTCATGAAAAACCCTCGAAATATCTAAATCTTCGTAGAATTATCGGATTACAAAAATACGATATAATGTGTGCACATATACACTATAAAGTATGCTAATAATTACTTTATACTATCAAATCTAAGGCATGTCAAATGCCCCCATACTTAAACATTGCTCATCCTCGAGTAACCAAAATAAGACATACTCTTGAAAGAATTACAAAGCATCAAGAGCTAAACATGTAATGACTAGTAACTAAAAACAATAAAACAAATAAGCACAACACATATATGAGTGGATTTGATTATGCAGATAGTTCTAATCCTTACCTTTTCTTTTCTCTCATTCTTCATAGACACCTTTTTAGGTTTTCACGTAACCACTCTTTTTTTTCATGTATAATTCTCCTTTTGCATCAGTCTATACTCTATACCGATCAAGACTTACCTTCTTATTACCTAATCCCCCTTGCAATTTTTTGACTTATCCTAGGATTTTCAAGTTCATTTTTTCCTTTTTCCAATTTTGGTTTTCTATTTTTTCAAAAATACCTACTAAAAAGGAAAACTATGGCACAACATACAATCAGTAAGTACCACCCCTACCCCATACTTAAATGTTGCATTGTCCTTAATTGAAAAGAACTAAAAGAACAATGGGAGTAAGAGAAAAAAGAACTCACTGGGAAGGAGGCGAACCGCCACATTTGCACTGGCGTTCAGAAAAATCAATGAAATGGATGGATATGATCACTTGATGTTGCGTCTGTCTCCTCACATCCTCAACAAAATCCTTAGTTTTCTTTATAAGCTCCTCTTGACTATCACACAAAGCAACCAAAGATTCTCGAATACATATTTCATCCTCCTCGTCTAAGTTATATAGAAATATACCCTCGTCAGAAACAATCTCTTCTTCCACCTTTGCTGCAGCAGCCCCTTTGCCATTTCAAACAATTTATAATCCATGAGCATGTGGATCAAAAGGGAAAGAACGTTGAATACTTACACGATGTGTCAAATCATCTCTTTTTTCAGATGCATGATCCAATATGTCCATACAAAAGGTGCACCTTTCTCAACTCATTATCATCATACCAATAAGGACTAAGAGCAACAGTTTTATGTATCCTCAAGCTCAAAACATTAATTTGAAATGAGGGTAATTATTCCTCCAATAATAAATCTACCATGAGGCTTATCTCTGATCTTTAAGCAACCTTGTACAAAAGATCACCCAATCAGGAACCACTCGAATTTTGAGCTTAAGATAGCAGATCCTTCAAAAATCATCGTTGACCACTTTATTTGAATCAGGCTTCCCAAAGGGACATGTAGCAAACCCTATGTGCAAGTTATAGGCATAGATGTGTGATACGTGCATTCGATTCCAGCTTGTTGTAAGATCTTGTTCTTGTAGTTGCTTCCCACAAGGTATGATGTTATTCATTTACCAAGTCTCTCCAACCCGACATAGGATATTTACCGATGCCGAAGGCTTTTACCATATTAGTGTAGCAACACTTATGAATCAAACCATTGGCGATAAATGAGATGTGATTAACTATCCCATTAACATAATGAACATCGACTAAGCTCTCTAGGAACTCATATGCCAAATCAATGTAGGTTGGTGAAAACATCTTCGCAAAATCACTTAGTCATCCATTGTTCAACAACTCCTTGGTAGAATCCAAAACATCCAAAACATTGATGGTATGAGGTTCATAAAATGTTGTAGGAACAACTTGATGAGACTTGCTATCCTTTTAGCACATTTGATGCCCATTTTTATCATATGTTTTTAGTGGTTAGCTAGCATATTAGGTGTTTTACAAAATAGGGGGATGGAATCACCTTGTGTGGTTAATCGCCCTAATTTCCATATTCTCTAAGCCTACAAAATCTACTGTATTTTGCCTCTATGGATCACTATTATGATATTTTGTGAGCTTATTGGAGATCGATCATCGGAGAAGGTTATTCAAAAGAATGGTAGTAGATTGAAGGTCATCTGTAAGGGTGACAGTAGAATGAAGGCCACTTATCTATGTGGTAGAAGGTTGCTTTAGTTGGAAGAGAAGAAGAGAAGAGAAGAGAAGGGAGAAAGATTTGAAACAAAAAGGAAAGACAAAGGAAAATGACATAGACCATACCATATGGCACGGACCGCGCTTTTCTGAAGTGATATCAAAACCAATGGTCAAGCCCAGGAAATGGACCATGTAAATATACATGGTCTGTGAACTTTAGAAGATGAGGAAGCTCGAGAATCATTGATAAGACTTCAAATGCATGTATTTTCCAAACCATTTAACATCTCTTTTGTTACCTTTTTGTTTAAAGATTGCTAGATTCAGGTAGGTTTACATCATAAGGGGTTTAGATGATCGTTTTCAGTTTTCATATCTAAATCCTTCATTTTGTAACCTATTTATGGTCGAATGAGTTACTGCGGTTAAATCCAAAATGAAGGATTTAACCCATTTAACCTGCAGTAGGCTCAAAACTGGTCTAATGGGTTAAATCTAATGGGTTACTGCGGTTACAAAAGAGGTTACAAAACCGCAGTAGGCTCAAAACCCATAAGACTTCAACTTTTTGTCAATGTGATTGTTGTTGGTTAATGCTAGGTTATACCTAGGAGTGAAAACTAATTATAATTGTTGATTGATGAAATTTCTTAGGCTTAGGATGAATTTGACTAATTATCAATGTGGTTCACTAATAACGATAAGCATGAAGGCCGATCCTCGTAGTCATTATTAGTAAATATACATGTGCTATCTATGTGTTTCTTGGTTGTAGGACATTGTGGTAGTTGTATTGGGTGTCCATGTGTATTGTTATCCTCAGGGAAATCTATGACACCGAACGTTTAGAGTGACCCGAGGGTGAAGGTTATTGTGTGGCGGCGACCGCTCACTCTAACTATAATCGAGGAGAGGTGAGAAATGTCTTCACTCGAAAGGTGTTAACAAGTTCTCCACAATATGTGGTTAGGGCATGAAAATAGGACAATTAGTCTATGATCGATGACTAGAAATGTAAACCAATTGTGCCTAAGACTCGTTATAATCTTAGTTACATTATCTGTGCTATTTATGATAATAATTACTTTGTTTGTTCTAATTGTTGGTTAGTTTAGTTGTTAAACTAGTCGTAGTATTTTCAAAACTACCCCCCCCCAACTTGGTTACCACACACGTAGAGTGACTTCTTTGTGTGCTTTTCAACTACTTTTAACACTCGATAAAACCTTATTTTCCTCGTGGACGACCCCCATCTTACCACTCGCTACTATTTAGTAGTTAGCCGTAATTTGGGCATATAAATACTATCTTTAAGAGGCACAACGACGACCACCCAAATTTTGGCGTCGGTGCCAGGGAAAAGGCATATATTATTAAAGTGTTAGTGTAGTTTTTGTGTGTTTTTGTTCTTACTTGTTTGTGGGTGACGTTTTCTTGATTTTGTGATTGTTACTTGGGATAAAGTTGTATTGCTTTGGTTCTTGGTTTATGGTCGATACTCGTACCAATAGACAAGAACCCTTGCACTACACCCCGATCTATTAGGAACATTCCAAAGAGCAAGGAGACTAGCCTGTTTTGCTAACCAAGCCACCCAAACATCACCCAAAGTAGTTACACCAACTATGGCGGATGATACTAGAACCTTGAGGGAGCTCATGGCTTCTAACCTAGAAAGCCAACCCCTTTGCATCACATTCCCTCCTCTTTTGGAAAATGTCACTTGTGAGTTTAGGTCTAGGGTGATCCATTTTCTACCATCTTTCCATGGGGTGATCGGGGAGGACGTGAACAAGAATTTTTCCGAGTTCCATTATGTGACCATGAACATGAAGCCATCCTGAATTTTGGAGGGCAATTTCAATCTAAGGGCATTTCCTGTCTCTTTGAAGGACGTGGCCAAAGATTGATTGTACTATCTCCCCCCGGGGAGTATAACATCATGGAAGGAGATGAAGAGCAAGTTTTTGGATAAGTTCTTTTCGGCATCCAAGTTGGTGGGGCTAAAGAAGGAGTTAAGCAAAATCTCCCAATATTCGGGTTAATATTTATAAGAATATTGGGTGAGGTTTAAGAGGTTTCTAGCGGAGTGCCCATACCACCGATAAAAGAAAGGAGATCTTGTGTACTATTTCTTTGATGGTTTATCTGTTGAGGATATACGGATGATCAATGCCTCTTGTAATGGGTTGATTTCCATCAAGATCCTGAAAGATGCCATGGTATTGTTTGAAGACATGGCTAATGGAACAAGACAACTCAGGGTGAGAGAAAGGGAAAGGGTGCAAGAGGTTCCACATCCAGAAAACCCCAAGCTTGAGGAGAAAGTTTAAGCTTTAGCTTCCATGATGAGGGAGCTAATGAAGGGGATGATGCATCAGGCCAAAGTTTGTGGGGTTTTTTCATTGGATCACAACACCATTGTAAGGACTCATTTCTAAGATAGAGGGTTTGAAGAAGTAAAAGTAGCGAGATACCAAGGTGGACAAGGGCAAGGAGGACAAGGTTTCCAAAAAGGACAAGCCTATGAGAAGAAATATGATCCATACTCCCAAACTTACAATCCCGGGTGGAGAGACCATCCAAAATTTTGGTGGAGAGATGAGAAAGCTGGGAAATCAAATCCTCAAGGTGGTTTTCAAGGTAACCAAGGTAGGTTTCAACCAAATCATCAAGGGGTACAAGCTCATTACCAAGAAAATCAAGGGTATAATTGGGCACCACAACAACGCTACCCGAAGGATGAGGGCTCATCTAACCCCTGAGAAGGGAGATCAAGGTCGGAGAACGAGGAGCTTATGCATTTCATAACCACCATAGTCACAAATTTGAAAGATTACACCTCCGATAGATTCAAGAACTTGGAAACTCAAGTTAGCCAAATTGCATTTTCCATGGCCTGATTGGAGGTTAGGGATTCCGGAAAACTTCCCTCACAATCGAAATTGAACCCAAGGAAAAATGTAAGTTCAATCACCTTGAGGAGTGGGAAAGAAACCAAGGAGCCGTAGCAAGTTGTTAAGGATTGGAAAGAAGTCAAAGAGAAGCTTATGGTGAAAGACCAAGAGGTCGAGGAAGTGATTACTCAACCACTGAAGAAGAGGGAAATTGAAAAAAAATCCTTCCACCACCACCTTTCTAGCGGCTTTGCGGACAAGAATTGCAAGGATGAGAATAAAGCCCTTTTTGAGGTTTTTTTTGCAAATGTGAGGTAAACATTCCCCCTTTTTTATTTTAACAATCAATGGCCTAGGTTTTCTAAATTCCTTAAAGAGTTATGTGCACCTAAGAGAACTAAAGCATTGAAGAAGGTTGGAAAAATTAAAATTGGTGGACAAGTGTTGGCTCTTTTTCAAAAGAAACTACCCCCTAAATGCAATGATCCTAGCATGTTCACTATCCCTTGTGTCAGAGGTGATAATTTTTTTTAAAAAGGCAATGATAGACCTAGGAGCCTCTATTAATGTAATTCCCTACTCTCTATACAAGACTCTTGACTTAGGGACTTTACATGAAACTACGGTGATCATACAACTAGCCGATCATTCCCAAGCTATTCTGAAAGGATTAGTGCAAGATGTGTTGGTTAAAGTGGATAAACTAGTTTTCCCCACCGATTTTTATGTTCTTGATATGTCACATGATGAGAAAGCACCCCCTATCTTGTTAGGGAGACCATTTTTTAAAATGGTAAGAACTAAGATCGACGTGCATAGTGGTATATTGACATTAGAGTTTGATGGTGAAAAAGTAGGTTATGAGATATACAAGGATGAAGAGCTTCTAAAGGATAAAATGTCTTGCCATAGTGTCACTATAATTGAAAGTTTTCCTGAGCCTCACAATGAATTTGAACATTGCCATATGATCAACTTAAATGATGCTGATAGTGGAATGAGTGAAGCATGTAAACAAGTTTCTAGTATTTTGAACAAGAGTCTATGTTGTATATGAGAATGTCTCTAGTAGTAATTTGCAGCAAGTGAAGAAGGGGTTACAGAAACATCATCTAAACCCCCCCTCTCACTCCAAATAGTCCCTAAAGCCACCCAAAAAGGGATGAGGCGCACAAGTCCATTTGGCTCCAAAGATGAGGTTTAGGGCGAAACAATGTTTGAGACCAATACATGCAGAAACAAGAATGAGTGGAATCACAAATGGTGATTCCGGAGATTCGAGGAATATTTTGAATAAAAATTGAAAAAAGAAGTATGTCGTGCTGACGACATTAAATAAACTTGGTTTTGATCATCCGTATAGTCATTCGTGACATTCCATCGATGTAACTGTGATCTCCTTTTTGTTAAGAATTGTGGAGATATGTTGTTTTAACTGGAATTCATGATTGTTTTTTCTTCTTTTTATTTTTTTGGAACACTATTACACTTGTTGCATGATTTTTTTTTCAGAAAGCATTTGGTTTTGGGAGAAAAGGGAGCGAGAAAAATGGGCGAGCAACCGGGGCTAGGAGATGTTCAACTCACGAACCATATAGAAGTGTCGGGTCTACGATGCTCACACACCCCCCATCTCCAAAGTACCAAATTCCTTCCCTACCACCACTAAATACACCCCGAACCTATTTACCCGCGACCCACTTGAAACACACAATTCGAAACCAAAGAGGCATATCTCTTCTCCATTGCGATTTCAATGCTCTATTCAATTTGTTGTGCATGAAAGTGGTTGTTATTGGACCTTTATGATAGAGGTTGTTGGGAGAGTGTATTATGGTTGTGGTAGTTTGTCCATTAGGTCTTATAGTCGTGCTACTAAGCTTGTTTTTGGTGTTTGTTACTCATCATGAATAATCTCTCATTTATTATCCTTGGCATATGCTCTAGAATGTTTATTTGCATTGAGGACAATGAAACATTTAAGGGGGGGTCGGAATAAGATGATACTTATGATTAGTAGTGAGTTTTTTTTTAGCAAGTAGCTCTTTTGAGAGCATTTCTAATGGGAGAAAAAAGAGAATAGAAAACACTGCTAAGTTGAAAATCCAAGAGGCCAACTTAGGAAAAATTGTGGGGCCCAGATAGATTGAAAACCCAAAAGGGCAACCTATGCAAAGATGAGAGGTCAAATGGTGCAGAAAAAGGTGAGGGCGAGCCTTGGAAAAAAAGTGAGAAGCTAGTATGAAAGCCTGAGAGAGCTTGATGTGTCCATTTTATGTGCATATTTTGAGACTTTTTGGGATCATTTTTGCGCTCTTTTGTTGTCAAGAACTTGTGTTTTACCTTAAAATTCTCTTAGGGGAGGTAAAAGCGACTTTTACTCTCTTTTACCCTTTCTAAGTAGATTTTGTTTGACAGGGAAACAACATCAAAACTTGAAAATCGAAGGCCATTAAAGATCACCTTGTGAAGACTTTGAAGACTTGCTTTGAATATTTAAAGACTTGAAGAATGAAAGAAACTTGTTATGAAGAAAGAGAGTTTGAGACTAAGAGAAGAAAAGGAAGATAAGTTCTGTTTCTGGGCTCCCGTCGCGAGCTGCGATGGAGGGTGGCCAGGACAGATTTTCCTTTCCTTTTTTTATACTATAAATAGCATTCTATCTTTTCTCTTGCCCCACTTCTTCTCTTCCACGATTTTCACAGCAAAACCCTAGGTTTTCTCTCTTTTCATCTTGTTTCATCTTTGATTTATGTTTAAATTGTTGTTGATAATTAGTATGGGTTTTAGTAGCTAAACTAATCTCTTGGGAGCAATTGATTGAAGCTTCCAAACTTTTGTAGTGAGATTATTGATTTTGCTCATTTATGAACATTTATGGGAAAGCATTTATTGTGCCATTAATGCTATATTTTGCTTCATTTATATCATGGGTTGTTTGAGAATAGGAAATGTTTATATGATTGATTGAAGTGTTAGGGTGTTAGGAAAGTTAAAATTTCTTGACTCTTTTGGCATGAAAATCTAAAAACATGAACTTAGAACTTCTAGCGTATAATGTGTTGCAATTCTTGCTAAATAAATATGTTAATGTGGATTGTTCTCATATTTTTCATATAGATGCAAAGAAAGGTTTAACCTTGAATGTGGTTTGTTCCAGGGTTAGCCTAATAAATGCTTTAATTGGTTAAATGACTATGTCTTTTGTAGAAGACTTGTTGTTATCAAATCTATGGTCCTCTGTGTGAAATGTCATTGATGACATACCTTTTATGGTGTAATTTACCTAAAGTGATTGTTAATGAGGTTTGCAAAATGTCATTTTTTGCGTTTGGAAATTACAATTAAGAAGGAATGAATGTGAACTTCGATTGGAAAGTGATAGCATTCCCCATAGGTGATAAAGGTTAATGAATGAGTAGATGAATCTATGATCTATAAGAAGTTTGGAAGTGGAATTTGATTGCCCCCAATGCTCCGTTAATTGTTAACTTAATAATCTTTTTAGTTGTCATTACATGATTAGCATTGTTCTCTTGCATTGCTAGTTGTTTGTCTTTCAATTCATAATTTAGGACCAAAACCAACCAAAACCCCCCATTTACATGCTTATATATATATATATATATATATATATATATCTACATATATCTAAGTATAGTATGTTTTTCGCTCTATATGTTTAAACACTTGAAAAAATCTCTCTTCTTCCTGGACGACCCCGACTTGCCATTATCTACTTAACTATAGATAGAAAGAATTAGGGATTATAAATTTTATTTTTGAGAGGTACGGCGACGACCTCCCAGGGCTCCTAGGAAAAATGAGAGAAAATGAGAAAAATTGGAAAAAAAATGTATGCTTCTCTTGATTTGTCTATTTGGTGGCTTCTTTTGGCAGGGTAAGCTAGTTTTAAACTTGTATTTTAACTTCACCCTTGTAAGAGATTCTTATGTCTTGGTGTTAGGGTAGTCTAGGGATACGATGTTGGATGTTTTGGGAAAACTTTTGCATGCTAGTTTACGCTTAGATCTCTTTTTGTTCTTGTTTACTCATGGACGACTAAAGGTTTAGGTGCATGGAGGTTTGATAAGCCATCAAATGCATGTATTTTTCAAAGAATTTAACATCTCTTTTGTCATCTTTTTGTTTGAAGATGCTAGATTTAGGTAGGTTTACATCATAAGGGGTTTAGATAACCGTTTTCGGTTTTCATGTCTAAATCCTTCATTTTGTAACCTATTTATAGTCTAATGGATTTTTGGTCCTTACGAGCATCTAGATTCCTTTTTGAGCTTAATTTGTAGATTGCTCCTAAGCACTTCAGATTGGTTTATTGAAGGTCATTCACAAGAATGGTAGAAGACTAAAGGCCACGAATTAAACGTGGTAGAAGAAAGTCTGTGTTTGAAGAACGAAGGCCACCCGACCGACGCAAAGACCGACCGGTCGGGTGAAGAAGACTGGGCACGCTACCACTGCCCTTAGCCGGATGTCCGCACGTGAGAGAAAAGGTTGCGATGCATGCCTTTAGGATTGGATCGCGCAGCCAGGGCGCACCCACACGCTCGAGATAAATCGTGAAGTACAGCCTTAGACCAAATCCGCTCAGATCGCACTTCTCATTGTGCGCCTATGCTTCTCAGCACCCACTCTCCAGCGAGTCCCAGCTCACACCCGTGTGTGCCAGTGCATTTGTCCCATGCATCAGCCTCGCGCTAGCACTCCCATCCCATGCAATAGCCTCGTACCAGTGCCCATGAGCCTCGCGCCAGCCTTACGCGCGCAATCAGCGCGCCCGAGCGATTAGCGCGCCTGCTGTAGTTTTGACCCTCTTTTGACTATTTTGTACTATAAATACTCTAAACATTATCTCCTTCTTTCTCATTCATCCAAGCCTGGCCTTAGACCTAAAAACCCTAGTTTTCATTCATCTTTTCTTAGTTTTTTCACTTCTTCTGTGGATTCTTGCTATTTTGTTATGGGTTTTCATAATCTAGGCTAAATACACTCTTGGGAGCAATTGGTAAGCATTTATAGTATGAATTTGTGAGATTTGGTTTATCCTATTTTGTTCTTTGATTATCAAGTATGTTTTGTTCTTTGATTCTCAAGTATGTTTTGTGCTTTCTTGTGAGATTAATGCATGATTTAGACTAGGATGATCAACTAGTTGATAATTTTGGCTTGATTACTTGCTAGATTTTTGGTCAAACCCGTAAGACTTTGACTCTTTGTCAATGTGGTTGTTGTTGGTCAATGCTAGGTTATAATTAGGAGTGACAACTAATTATGATTGTTGATTGATGAAATTGCTTTGGCTTAGGATGAATTTGAATGGGTTTGACTAATTATCAACGTGGTTCACTAATAACGATTAGCATAAAGGTCGATCCTCATAGTCATTAGTAAATATACTTGTGCTATCTATGTGTTTCTCGCTTGTAGGACATTGTGGTAGTTGTATTAGGTGTCCATGTGTATTGCTATCATCAGGGAAGTCTATGACGCCGATCGTTTAGAGTGACCTGAGGGTAAGGGTTATTGTGTAGCGTTGATCGCTCACTCTAACTATAACCGAGGAGAGAGTTCTCCACAATCTGTGGTTAATGCATGAAAATAGCATAATTAATCTATGATCAAAGGATGACTAGAAATGTAAACCAATTGCGCCCAAGACTCGTTATAATCTTAGTTATATTATTTGTGCTAGTTGTGATCGTAATTACTTTATTTGAATAAATTGTTAGTTAATTTAGTTGTTAAAGTAGTCATAGTGTTTTCAAAAATCAAAATCCCCCTACTTGGTTACCACACACGTAGAGTGACTTCTTCGTGTGCTTTTCAACTACATTTAAAAAATCAATAAAAAAAATTTTCTCTTGGACGACCTCGTCTTACCATTAGCTACTATTTAGTAGTTAGCCGTAATTTGGGAATATAAATACTATCTTTGAGAGGCACGGCGACGGCCTCCAAATTATGCCCCAAGAAACAGACCGTGTAAATTTACATGGTACGCGTACTTCAAAAGGTGCAAAGGCTTGAGACACAGGTCCTAGGGAACGAACCGTTTAAATCTACACAGTATGTGTAAGGACTTGGGCACGATCTGTGTACCAAGTGGCATAGACTGTGTCTGGCTAGGGTTTTTAGAGCCGACTTTTCTTTCTCTCTCCTCCCACCTATAAAAACACCCCTTTATCTGTTAGTCAAAGAAAGCAGACTTCTAGATTTCCAAGTGTACTTTTTCATTCTCTTTTCATTTATTTCAATATGTTTAGCATCTTTAGTCCATTTCTTGTTATGAGTTTTTATAAGTTTGGCTAGATTAATGTTTGGGACCATTGCTAAACATGTTTAGTTATCAATGTGTGAGATTCCAAGATTAATCCTATTTATGCTTTGATTATCATAGTGTAGTCCCAGTTTATCCTTAAAGTCTTCATGTTTTCCTTTCGCTTGTTTCTTCTCTTTCTCTGTTCCTTTTCGGGTTTCCGCTAATTCTTTTAGTTCTTTTTTGTTGCATTGATGAACTGCACATAGAGCTACTCCCTGTAAGCCTCATGAAACACCGCAAAAGTTAGCTTCTCTTTATCTGTGCGGGGGGATTCCTCTTCTTGTTTGTCCCCAAATTTACAGAATTCCTCGTTCTCGGATGGTTGTTCTAGTTGACAGAGTGGTGAGTTTAGCAGCTGATTGGTTGGCAGCTGCATTTTTCACCCAACTTATGGCGTTTCTGGATCTTTCCACCATGACTAAAAAATGAACGGTGAAAACCAACCGCTATCCCCACAGACGACGTCAATGATATGATTTGTTCCTCCTGAATGATAATGACGATCCTAACATACGTCAAGCAAGTATTGTGATGCCTGGGTTCTACAATCAAAGTCCCTGGTTGGATCTGGGGTAAAGGTTGTGATGCTGATGCCTGAGTAAGTATATTCCCTTCATGGATATTTTATCTCTAGTTGCTAGTTGTTGCTTACCTTAATATCTCAATCTCTCGTCTATTTATAGGCCTCTTAGGCCATGATTATCAGGATGACAACTGATGCAAGGATTGTGTTGGTCGTGAGCATTGTGGTGAGTGCACGACTTTTTCCCACGTAGATAGCACATGTCACGATCTCTTGATCATAGCCAGAGTGGTAGTCATGTGCGTAATCTTTGTGATAGTGGTTGAATATCTCTTTGCATAAGTAGTGTTGGCAACGATCTCTTGGTCATGGTTTGTCCAGTGACAACATGGCGTATATTTCTCATCATGTGTTCCATCTTCGCAGTAAGGGCACTTTGTCAGCTTTGCTAAACTAGTTTTTGTGTGGATTGAGTATGATATTTAGGTCACATACTGTATCAGTATGGATATCCCAAATTATTGTATTATAATAAGTCTCCAATAAGTTCAATTTGTGTTTGTCCCAAATTATTTTTCATATTAATTTTTATGGTTTTCAGTAAAAATAAGCTGTAAAATTTTGGGAAAAACCGTCTTTTCATGGGTTTATTAAAAAATGAGGTTTAATTAGAATAATAGAATGGTAAAAGATTTTAGTTGCAATATTAAAAATTATTATGTAATGTGTAGTAATAAGTTTATAACCCGATTAATGCAACCCAGAATTTTTATTTTCATCTCTTCTAATTTGCAGTTTAATCTTGGTATTTTCATAATTTATAGAAAGACCATTTTTCAAGAGACAGACTATTTGCTGAATCAAACGTAAAAATTGCTAAATCAAACTTATTACTCCATTTATATTAGTATTTTGAGCTAAACTTATTTTTTAATGCTGCAACTAACATTTTTTATCTTTTTATTATTTTAATTAAACTTCATTTTTTTATAATCATATGAAATACAATTTTTCCCACAAATTTGCCTTCAGTAAAACCAAATTCCGTTCAATAAAAACAAATTCAATTTAACAAAATTAAATCTGTACTATTTCAGTCCAAGTGGAAAGGGCCAAAGTGCCTTCCGTTTTCTTTTTCTCCCGTAACCTTTATTGAAGAATCAGCTGTTGATATAAAGGGGAAGAGTCCATCTCTAGTAACATCACAATTTAAAGTAGAAATTAAAATAAATAAAGATAATATTTTTAAGTTGAATGAATTGAGTTACCAATAACATTTGTTGAAAAATCAGCTGTTGATATAAAGGGAAGGAGTCCATCTCTAGTAACATCAAGATTTAAAATGAAAATTAGATTGGTTTGAATGAATCAAGTTATAAATATTATAACTACTATATATTATAATAATTTTTTAATAATTTAATTAATACTTTTTACCTTTATTGTTTTAAGAGTCATTCTCTTGAAAGACGGTCTTTCCATAGGTCATGGAAAGACCAAGGTTTAAAGTGTAAATTAGAAGAAATGAAGATAAAATTTTCGGGTTGCATGAACAAGGTTGTAAATTTTATAACTATTACATGTTGCACACTAAATTTTTAATATTGCAACTAAGACTTTTTACCTTTTATTATTCTAATTAAACCCGTCTTTCCATAAGTATATGGAAAGACCGTCTTTCCCAAAACTTTGCCTTATTTTAAACGAACCTCATCTTTTCATACGCTTGTGAAACACGATATTTCTATAGAAGTTTTTCCCAAAGAATTTGCAAAGGAGACTGGCGTAAATTTAGTGAAATGCTCAGGTTTAAAATACTCCTATTTGTTTAGACAGGGAGTCAATGAATGTAGTCAGAAATTGAGAGTACCAGAATCTAGTGAACTGACACCGGTCTCACTCAACCTCACTGAAAACAAAGAAGAGAAGGAGACTGGCGCATATCTCCAAAATAATAAACCTCGGAATCACACACAGTGTCCAAAAAGCTGTTCAGGTTTTGTATATTCTGCTTCAGCTCTGATGGCGAACTGGGAGCTAAAGCATTGCTGCAATCATGACCAGGTCGTCTTCCTCACCTTCATCGCTGTCTGCAGCGTCGTCATCCTTGCTGTAAGCTTCTTGCCTTCTTCAGATACAAGGCAATGGGATGCTTGGTTGTTCAACCAATTTTTTTGGATTTCATTGGGAGTGACCCTTTTGCTTAATTAATCTCGCTTTCAGTGGCATAAAGTTGATTAATTTCTCTAAAAGATTCTATTTTGGTGGTTGATAACTCTACATTTGTTGCTTTTTGGCTTTGATTTGAAATGGTAAATTTAGGAACTAGTATGCATCCATGATAAAGATGTTGATTTGGTTCAGGAGGGCTTTTTGAAAATGGTGGAGTTTTGACTTTTATGCCATGGTGAATAAACACTTCATTACTTCAGGAATACAGAAGACAAGATTTATAGTCATTAATTAACCTGCATATTTGGAATTTGGGTAATTAAATGCCATTTAGGTGGTGTTGAGGAAGTCAGGGTGCAAATAGAACTCGGGTAAAACTTTAGTGTTGTTAATGATTGAAATGTTGTTCTACCTTCTCAGCTATGGAGAACTGTACTGCTAATGCCATTCAAGCTTGTCACGGTCTTCATTCACGAAGCAAGCCATGCTATTGCTTGTAAGCTCACTTGTGGACATGTAAGAACTACTTTTCTTCGGTGCATCTGCAGTTATAATTTATTAATTGATAATCTATGGTTGAGAATTGCTGATTGAAACCTGAGATTGCATAAATATATGTCATAGTTCTCGATGCTATCTATACTTGCAAACTGGTATAGTTTGAGCGAATGTGGAAGAATTACCGTCTTCATTTTGTGCATTGGTTTTCAGGTGGAAGGAATACAGATTCATGCTGATGAGGGCGGCGCAACACGTACTCGTGGTGGTGTATACTGGTTTATTCTCCCTGCTGGATGTAGTTCTTTCTTCTGTTCATAACATTTTTAACTTGCTAGACTGCATGTGAAAATGTATGGCCATTCACTGCATAAATGCTCTTTGTTGCTTAACCAGATCTTGGCTCATCATTTTGGGGGATGATGCTGATACTTGCTTCCACAAATCTTCTTACAGCAAGGATTGCTGCTGGTTGTTTAGCTGTCTCCTTAATTGTTGTCCTGTTCGTAGCGCAAAATGTAAGTTAGTTGAGACCCCTGTAGATTTGGGACCGCAATCTTTCCGACTTATTTCCTCAATGACATTTCATATCCTTTGACATCTGTTCAGCTGTTTGATCTCTTGACAGTTCTATATTGAAAGTAAGTACATCCACTGATAATAGTTTCTTTCTTGAACAGTGGACGCTTCGGGCACTTTGCATTGGTAAATACATTCCTCTCTTGTAGGCTCATTTCATCTGATATGTACTTGATAAAACACAGGTCACACTGATGTCTAGTTGTCTACCTCTGAGATGAACAGGATTTATCATCCTCATAGCTTTAGTCTGGGTTCTGCAAGAAACTACAAAGATTCACATTCTTCGGTACATCATTATGTTTATTGGTACATAGTTCTCCTTGAGTTTCTTCACTTAAATACAGCTGAATTGCCATTGAAAATACTCACATGCTAAGTTGCTAACACAAACTACAAAGTGATATGACATTCGGTTGTTTATGGTTGGCAAAATGCAGGTGTCATGAACAGTTTGTTTTCTGTTTATGGTATGTATTGACTATATATACTGATCACCAACTCTACTTGCAATTAATTTGTGAGTGAGTATTCGAGTGATGGAGGATACTGAAAGTTGCGCACTGCATTTTTCTGCAGACATTTATGGGGATCTGATATCTCGCAGAGTCAATTCGAGTGACGCGGAGAAATTCGCCGAGGCGTGCCCTTGTCCCTGCAATGGTGTTGGCTGGGGAGTTGTATGGTATGTAACCTCCACCCTTGATTTCTTGATACCATATCCTATGACCTTTTTAATCTAATTGGAACTCCTGTAATAGTTAAACCTATATGTTTTGCAGGGGAATGATTTCTTTGGTGTTTCTAAGTGTGGCCACATATCTGAGTTTGGTGATCTTGTCTTGAATTTTTGAGGAGGATGAAACCAGGAGATCAATAATATCATTAAGTAGAAACTGAGGTGGTTTATTTGAAGGCATCTTCAACGTTGACGAGAGGCTTCGGGCTCGTGTTGCTCCAGAAAATTTTCTGGTGCTCTATACAGTAAAAAAAAGCATCCAGTGATTGATTAATCCAAATTATTCAATTATGGTTGAAAAGGCTATAGTGGCCATGATTTTCCCCATTTTTCGTGAGGAAAAGTTGGTCAGAGTGGGTTTGTTTTCAGAGAAATTGGCCTTTACTCATTTAGTAACTTTTCATAATTTGTTATAAAATATTTCTTTACAATGTTACAATTATTTGTACACAAATTATGGGTACAAATTGATAGCACGTATATGAATGAGTGTATTTATTGGCATCCCCATACCTGTAAAATAAATAAAAATGATACATTCATGTAGGTCTGTATGCTATAAGATGCAAGTGTTCCAAATGCCTCCACTCGCGTGTCGGCATATTTTGTCCGGACTTATATTTTATCGCTTCTATCACGAATTGAAATTAAAATTGAAAAGAGAAGATACAGGTTAAGATTATCAAAGTAAAAAAATTGTTCAATGAGATAATCTTTCCTATACCACCAGCTGAGTATCCTCTTGTTCCAAAAAATCAGTTTCCATTTGAGATATTTGTTTCCATCCAAGAGAACCATATCCACAATTTGTTTTCCATCGGAGGCATATGGAGTTCTTCCAGTGCAGTGCTGATGTCTTTAGTTCTGCTTGTGTATTTCCAGAGAAAGAAATACTTTGTACTCTCTTCTTGTCTGTGATATTTGCCCATCAAATCTGCAAACAAAAACAATCAGCAGTACCTATCCAAAGGAGGTGACAAATTGATCCTTAGATCAGGAGTGTCATTCATTTCCAATATAATGAAACATTTAGTTTTAAGTGTCAGAAAGCCCAGAACTCTATCATTTTCTCTATGAAGTGCCTCTTTTGCTATTAAATCAGTGACTCTATTTGCTTCTCTCGGGATAAATGACACTGGGATATGATCTTTCAGTCCGCTAATGTGATCAGCTAAGGTGTAAAGTCAGCTGATATGAGATTTTGAACAATCTTTACAGCAGTAAGGCAATTAGTTTCTGAACATACTTGAGAGCATGATTTGCCGTAAGTAATTGTATTATTGATGACTGAATATGTAGAGAGGACAATAGAGGTGTAATAAGGAAGGAACTCTAATCATAATAAATCATAATCTAATCAGTAATCTGATTTATCCTAACACCCCCCTCAAGCGAAAAGTCGGATTCTCAGAGACGCAAAGCTTGGACCTGAAGAACTCAAACAAGGGACCAGAGAGACCCTTGGTGAAAATATCCGCCACCTGTAGAGACGTAGGAACATGAGCAACACGAACCTTGGCTAAAGAAACCAACTTGCGAACAAATGATAATCAATGTCAATATGCTTAGTCCGCTTATGCGCCATCGGATTCTGAGCCAAGAAGATGGCACTGTTGTTGTCACAAAGCAAGAGAGGCGCACCAGAAAGAGGAACATGCAGATCACAAAGCAAATGAGTCATCCAGATGTGGTGAACGTCGTTTCACTCACCAAAATAATCTGCAAACTCTATAGATGAGATTAGCACAGTAGTAAGCAGAGTCGATCCCACGAGGAACAGTGTAATTTCTATCAAATTTAAACTACCAACAGGGTTTGGTTTAGCAACCACGCCTTAATTTTCAGATTAATCTAATAACTAATAATGCAACTAACTAATATAAAATAATAATGCAACTGACAGTTATAAAAATCTAGTAAATATATGATGAATGCAATCGGCTCGGAATAACTCACATTAGTTAAACATCGATCATAGGCGCAAAGATAAATCAATTCATATGAATCTATCAGTTATAGGAAAGTAGGTACGCTTAACCTCCCCAATTCTTTCGTACTTTATCGACAACTAACCAATTATAATTAACAAATTATAATTAACTAATTGTTTCTCTTATTAAGATGCCCCCAGAAAGTATTCGCTAAACCAGATACACACCTCGATAGCATTAAGAATGAAAAGAACCCGACATAGCAATTACCCAAGTATTTGCAAGTAGTAACGCACACTTAATTGTTCCCCATCTTGCTATTACAGTCTTAGCTAGTTAGCTGTTTTTTCACAAGAACTCGCTACTTACTAACCCTTTCCAACGATTACGTATTGGTGGAATTAGATAGCACTATCCCAATAATATTCAAGTTGATCAGGCTTAAACACATCAGAAATAAATTTAACCAAGAACAATCAAGAACACATAAGAATCAATTATAAAACAATTAGGCCTCACGATTCATAAACTAATGCTTGTTATTCCATGCCGATATATAAATTAGCTACTCATAATAATTAAACTAAACAAATAAATAATATAATAATAAATCATAATCAAAATAATAAAATACTAACGTAAATCAAAATCAAACCAGGAACCTGTATATTTGCATGCAAAAAACCAATCTGCCCTCCTTTCTTATATATTCCGTCTCCGTATTATATATATGTCTCCTCCTATTCGGCCGTGTATTTATATACACCAAACCAAAATCAAATCCAAATCAACATCTAATTACTTTTCTTCTTACGGAAGAAATAAGGAAATAAGATAATATCTATTCTAATTCTAAATAACTAATTCCTATAATTAAGGAATTTCAAATGGAAGGAGATAATACAATCTTTATCAATATGGGCAGTGAATATATTTATTTCCTTCAAATCCACATCTCTTCAATAATTCACTTTTCACCCATAACTTCAGCAATTATGCTTTTGCCTCTCTTCCTTCATCCCTGGAAAAATGTCTTATAAAATAAGAACATTTTCCATTGGAGCACATCGCCTCATTAAAAACCTTAACCTGGAAAACCCAGTGGGAAAAAACCGTTGGTTAAGGGAAAAAGAGTACAATGTATAGCTCCCTCTCAATTCTCCGCAATCAATGAATTCCTGCACCAAAAACACTTTAAAGTGCAAATTATATCTCAATAAAATCATAATAATCCCACAAAATATGAACACAATATAACACTCATCAAATATCCTCACACTTGAATCATGCATGCCCTCAAGTATGAAGTGAAGAATATAAGAGTAATCAACAATCCACAACGTTCATAAATTCTCATTCCCTCATATGACTCTATCTAAAATGACCCTAAAAAGAAAAGTAAGATAGAAACACCAATCACACAACTAAACAGATAAAAATTCAACATTTAAAAACTCTAGATTCTACTCTTATAACGATAAATTTTCCCCTGCCAAGGAGTAAATGATCACGTTAACGCACCTGGAAATCATCAACCCTTAAAGTAATTTAAATGAAAATATTCAAAATCAGGAAATCTAATCATCAATTCAGTCAAAATCGGACAATCAATGAATATTTTCTCATAGTTTCACTCAATCACTCTCAATATATGAAGGACAATCACTCAAATAATTCACAAGTTATAACATAGATAAGTTAATATGCAAATCAGGAAGGTCTTTCTCAAGGGTTGTAACGGGGCTAGGGACCATTCAGATTGGTGAGATCCTAAGGGTTCTAAGCTCAAACAATATCGATCAAAATATTATGCATGTTTTTTTCCTTCAACCATCATCCATGTATAGTAGACATTCACCAACAATCTTCATCTCATGACTATTAAGAGAAAGCCAAGTAAGATCACATCAAAGTAGGTGCTATTTATTTTTTCTTCTTTTTTTTTCTTTTTCTTTTTTTTATATTTTTTTTCTTCTCTTTTTCTTTTTTTTTTCCAGCACCATTCTTCTTCAATACAGTCCAAAACTGGTACTTTTTGAGAGAAAAATTGCAACATAACAGTAAGATTTTTTCTCTTTTTTTTTCACTGTTACGCCCCTCCAGTTTGGCCAAACGGAACCCCAGTGTCACTGTTCATCATAAAATTCAGCCTTCATTTTTCGAAACCGTTCAGTCTGGGCAAACTGGACACATACTCAGTAATGTCATCAACTCAAAAGAACACAATTGATGAATTCATCAACATTAACTCCAAGAACATGCATAATAGGGCCAAGAGAAATGATAAAACAAGGCTTTGGCTAAATATATAGTAACTCATATCAAAGAACATAGTCAAAGCTTCAAAGTGTTTCACTAGGGGTTAATGTAATATGTAGGCAATTTAAGCTGTGTGGTTCATCCTAGTGCCTTCCATCACTTTCACACATAACAACTCCAATTATAACAATGTGATCTCTCAGAACAAAGATTGATGTAGAGAGTGCTCTACTCTAGCTCAAACCTCACTTTAGTAGGCTAAAATATTCAATTAAACTTGTCCTTTTTCGTCATCCCAAAAATCATATCAATCAAATTTCACAAATCATAGAAAATCTCATTCAATAACTTCAAGGCATATTAGATTTACCAAGTTTGTTACAATGAAGTTTACAACCGGCAGGGTACTTTTATCAAGAGCCACTAGAATTTTCTCATGTCAAATTATCGACTCAAACAACACAAAAACACATTTTTCACTGTAAAAAAAAGCTGAAATAAAAGATTTTTTTTTTCAAATATATAAAGCAAAACACACAAGAAACCTCCTCACACTTAAACTTTGCTTGCCCTCAAGCAAATAATGCAAAGCTCTTATGAGAAAAGGTTTAACACATATTCAACATCATAAAAAATAAAAGGGAAAGATGGAACTTATAGTGGTGGGTTTCGAGGAATTCCGGATCAAGAGGAGAGCGTTGGGTCATAATCAGGTTCTGCCGTAGGCCTCCGTTTGGCCAAATGGAGCCCTGCGAGTCCAGCCTTCCAAATGTGTGAATTCTCCTGGTGCAAATTCAAGTACTTCAAATCTGTAGATCAAGAATTGAGATCAGATGAGGCATTGAAATTCCTAAAATATAAAAAAAATTAAAAAAACTTAAAAGAAGAAAGAAAGAGAAGAAAGAAAAAAAAACTAAGAAAATTGGGTTGCCTCCCAACTAGCGCTTTTGTTTATAGTCTTTGGCTAGACTTTTGGATGCCTTTAATGAATATTTGTTGGGTACAATGGAATTTCTTCCATTAATGCCACCTGAGAAGTATCATAGTACGACATAAGGCGATGACCATCGACGAGGAATGCCCTTTTTGCGTCCATGCTTATAATCTCTACCATCCCATCTGGCCAAACATAAGCCACTTCGAATGGTCTAGTCCATTTAGACTTGAATTTCCATGACATATGTCGAAAGTTTGACTCAGATAAAAGAACTATCTGCCCAACCACAAATTTCTTAGGCTTCAAATCTCTGTCATGCCACAATTTATTGCGCTCCTTGTACCGCATAGCTTGATCAAACCCATTCAATCTTAGATCTCTCAATTCTTGGAGTTGGAACTTTGTTTCTTCCTCACACTTGAGCGACTCCATACTCACTGGAAGAGTTTCATCATCTCCTTGGTAATCACATGAATTTTGAACATTTTCCTCTTCTGGACTTGTAGGCATTTGAATTCCCAACTTGTCCTGCAAAACTTTAGTCTCAAGAGAATCTTGGACAAATGGGTCAGTATGATAAACTGCATTTACATTCTCAGCATCTACAGTCGTCTGCATGGGTTTATCAATATTGAGTGTGTACTTATCACCAAAATAATCAAGAGAAATAGTTCCATTCCCAACATTAATAATGGTGTTTGCAGTTTTCAAGAATGGACGACCTAACAATACCCCCTGTGTTCCCTTATCATTGGTATGATTCATTTTTACCACATAAAAATCTGCTGGGTACACAAAGTTATTGACTCGCACAAGCACATTTTCCAACAACCCTTCAGGGCATACACAAGATTTATCTGCCAATTGAATTATTACTCTAGTATGTACCATTTCTGCCCCTTTCAAAGATTGATATACAGATAATGGCATGACATTAATTGAAGCTCCTAAATCACACATGGCAGCATTGATCTTCTTATCTCCTATATAACAAGGTAAGGAAAACATACCTGGGTCCTTGCACTTTTGAGGCATTTTCTTTTGGATTACAGCTGAAACCGACTCACCCATTATGATCTTGCTTGAGTCTTTAGGTTTCCCTGCAATAAAATCTTTCAAAACCTTGCTCACAGGTGGAAGCTTTATAGCCTACAAGAAAGGTAGGTTAATCTCCATTTTTCCAAAAATAGATAGGAAATCAACAGAATCATCTTTCTTTCTAGCTAAACTACAAGGAAAAGGAGGAAGAATTTTAATTGGAGGATCATTCTGACCCAACCTTGGATTTGACTCCTTGGTTTGATCAAATTGCCCTTGTACCTCACTTTCTGTTTCTGTCGGGGGCCTCTGTTTGGCCAAATCGAGGCCTCCTGCAGACTGCTCCGACTGCTTCTTAGCTCCTTTTGCTGCGGTCTTCGGAGGTAGTGGCTCAAGCTCCTTTCCACTTCTTAATGTGATCTGATTGGCCGTCTCTCTGGGGTTGAGTTGCACTTGAGATGGTAATCCAGGTTGCTTCATTCGGAGCTCATTCATGGAATTCGATAAATGGGTGATTTGTCTCGTATGCTCCTCTAAAGTTGTTTCAATCTTCTCAAACCTTTGGTGTTGCTTTTGCATCATGTCCATCATTATGTCCAGCTTGTCATCCATAGACTTCCCTTGAGGAGGTGGTGGATTCTGAGAAAAAGGTGGGGGAGGAGCTCGATGGGGTGGAACATATGGTTGTTGTACAGGATTTCCCGGATCTCGCCATCGAAAGTTGGGATGATCTCCCCATCCCGGATTATAGGTAGCTGAGTATGTGTCCCTTCTTGGCTGCCTATCATTCCAATTCCCCATTGCATTGGCCTGGACAGTTTGCTCATCCATCGTAAAATGACACTGCAGGGTGACGTGGCCGAAGGTGCCACAAATGTCACAAAGTATCTCTTGAGGACCGGCTGTGGTGCTAACGACTGTAATCTTATCCACCACCTTGGATAGTACCCTTTCCATCCTGTCCATCCTCTCCCTAAAATCATCTTGGCTCGAGGGCTCTGTTTGTGCCACCTTTTTCAGGATTCGGATCTCATCAGTGTCATACTCCTTCTTGGAATTGATCAACTTTTTCACTATCTCCTTTGCTTCATTGACTCTGATTTCTGAAAATCCACCATTGCTTGCGGTATTTAGCAAATCCTTGTTCGCAGACGTGGATCCTTGGTAGAAATACTGTAGCAGTTGCCCCTCGGTGTATCGATGGTTAGGGCAACGATCCACCAATCGTCTGAACCTCAGCCAAAATGTACTCAGCGGCTCATCATACTCCTGCTTGATGCTCGAAATTTCTTTCCTCAGGGCATCCGTTTTAGTGGCTGGGAAGAAATAGTCCAAAAACAGCCTCTTGAGCGCATTCCAGGAAGTGACGGAGTTAGGAGCCAAGCTTGAAAACCACTGGTTCGCTGCTCTTGACATGCTGAACGGAAAAGCCACCAACTTGAACTGATCTTCTGTGACACCAGCTGGTCTTTTCTGAACCTTACAAATCTTGATGAACTCGTTCAAGAAATTGTAAGGGACTTCGTTACTCTTCCCATAGAACTTCGGAAGAACATTCAGCAGTGCAAGCTTTATCTCCACAGGGGTCGCAGCATCTGGCAAAGAAATTGGAGTGGGAGGGTCTTCTTCACTATGCCCCGTTAATTCCCACATGTACGGATTGTCAGTATTGGGATCCGCCTCTCCTCTGTCCCCCATCTCAGTGTCGGAAACAGATTCGGGCTCAGATTTAGATTCTGCTCCGGAAACAACCTCTGTTTGGCCAAACAGAGGGTCTGCGGCAGCTTTCAGCTTCCGCTCCCTGGCGAGTTTGTAATTCTTCCTGGCTGTCTTTTCAACTTCAGAATCAAATATCAATTCCTGCTCCTGGGACCTGGTCATATACCAATAACTAAAGAACAAAAAATTAGTAGCAAAATAAATATAAATTAACTACCGCTCCCCGGCAGCGGCGCCAATTTGGTGAACGTCGTTTCACTCACCAAAATAATCTGCAAACTCTATAGATGAGATTAGCACAGTAGTAAGCAGAGTCGATCCCACGAGGAACAGTGTAATTTCTATCAAATTTAAACTACCAACAGGGTTTGGTTTAGCAACCACGCCTTAATTTTCAGATTAATCTAATAACTAATAATGCAACTAACTAATATAAAATAATAATGCAACTGACAGTTATAAAAATCTAGTAAATATATGATGAATGCAATCGGCTCGGAATAACTCACATTAGTTAAACATCGATCATAGGCGCAAAGATAAATCAATTCATATGCATCTATCAGTTATAGGAAAGTAGGTACGCTTAACCTCCCCAATTCTTTCGTACTTTATCGACAACTAACCAATTATAATTAACTAATTGTTTCTCTTACTAAGATGCCCCCAGAAAGTATTCGCTAAACCAGATACACACCTCGATAGCATTAAGAATGAAAAGAACCCGACATAGCAATTACCCAAGTATTCGCAAGTAGTAACGCACACTTAATTGTTCCTCATCTTGCTATTACAGACTTAGCTAGTTAGCTGTTTTTCACAAGAACTCGCTACTTACTAACCCTTTCCAACGATTACGTATTGGTGGAATTAGATAGCACTATCCCAATAATATTCAAGTTGATCAGGCTTAAACACATCAGAAATAAATTTAACCAAGAACAATCAAGAACACATAAGAATCAATTATAAAACAATTAGGCCTCACGATTCATAAACTAATGCTTGTTATTCCATGCCGATATATAAATTAGCTACTCATAATAATTAAACTAAACAAACAAATAATATAATAATAAATCATAATCAAAATAATAAAATACTAACGTAAATCAAAATCAAACCAGGAACCTGTATATTTGCATGCAAAAAACCAATCTGCCCTCCTTTCTTATATATTCCGTCTCCGTATTATATATATGTCTCCTCCTATTCGGCCGTGTATTTATATACACCAAACCAAAACCAAATCCAAATCAACTTCTAATTACTTTTCTTCTTACGGAAGAAATAAGGAAATAAGATAATATCTATTCTAATTCTAAATAACTAATTCCTATAATTAAGGAATTTCAAATGGAAGGAGATAATACAATCTTTATCAATATGGGCAGTGAATATATTTATTTCCTTCAAATCCACATCTCTTCAATAATTCACTTTTCACCCCATAACTTCAGCAATTATGCTTTTGCCTCTCTTCCTTCATCCCTGGAAAAATGTCTTATAAAATAAGAACATTTTCCATTGGAGCACATCGCCTCATTAAAAACCTTAACCTGGAAAACCCAGTGGGAAAAAACCGTTGGTTAAGGGAAAAAGAGTACAATGTATAGCTCCCTCTCAATTCTCCGCAATCAATGAATTCCTACACCAAAAATACCTTAAAGTGCAAATTATATCTCAATAAAATCATAATAATCCCACAAAATATGAACACAATATAACACTCATCAAGATGACCTCAGAAGCAGTGCTGGCCAAAGCACGATACTCCGACTCAGTGCTGGACCTAGACACAGTGGGCTACTTCTTCGCACTCCAAGAAACCAAGTGACAGCCTAAGAAGACAGCATAGCCATAAGTAGAACGACAAGTCTCCAAACACCTGGCCCAATCGGCATAAGAATAACCGAGCACCTCCGAAGAAGAAGCTGCACGAACATTGAGACCAAAATGTAGAGTCCCCCGAATATAGCGGAGAATCCGAGTGACAACCAAAAAATGATCCTCCTGAGGGTCCTGAAGATATTGACTAACAGAATTAACTGCAAATGCTAAGTCCAGACGAGTGATGGTTAGATACTGGAGAGCACCAACCAAAAAGCGATACAATGTCTAATTCTTGAAATGTGAACTCGTACTGCTGTGGAGCTGAGAATTTGGTAGAAGCGGTGTAAAGACTGCACTGCATTTAACATACCAGCCCGAGAAACAATGTCCCGAGCATACTTCGCCTGTCCCAGAGGAATTCCCAAGGAAGTGGGCGTGACCTCCAAGCCAAGAAAGTAGTGTAAGGCACCCAAATATTTAATGGCAAACTCCTGATGGGTGCGATCAATGAACTGCCGAATAAGAGCGGAATCATTCCCAGTCAAAATGATATCATCAACATAGTTATACAGATACAACAATGACGAGCCACGAGACAACACAAATAATGAAGTATCAGAAGAGCTGCAACGAAACCTAAGTTGCAAAAGATAAGCACTGAAGCGTTAAAACCATGCTCGAGGCGCCTGCTTCAGGCCAAATAATGAAGTATCAAAAGATAAACACTGAAGCGCTAAAACCATGCTTGAGACGCCTGCTTCAGGCCATAAATGGCCTTACGTAGACGACAAACATTATCCGGATAATTTGGATCCTTGTAGCCAACGGGTTGTGCATAAAAACTGGAGAATCAAGAACATCGTTGAGAATGGCATTCTTAACGTCCAACTGATGTAGAGACCAAGCACGCATAGTAGCAATAGCAAGAAATGTCCGAACTATAGATGATTTAACCACAGGACTGAAAGTATGGTCAAAGTTAAAATCGGGAATCTGAGAAAAATCATGAGCTACCAAACCCACCTTATGGCAATCAACCGAACCATCATGTTTGTAGCCGATAAACCTATTTGGACCCAACAATGTTGACATCCAGAGGGCGTGGAACAAGATCCCAAGTATGTTGACTACGAAGAGCTGCCATCTCCTCATCCATAGCAGAAACCGAAGAAGAATCTTATTTTGCAGAACGATAATTAGTCTATTCTTTCTGAGCAAGAAGAGTCATAGGAAGACCATGAGCATTAATATCTGAATAATCTCGGCGCTGAATAACTCTAGTGGAAGAGCATGTAACCATGCAAGAAGCTGTTGGACGTGGAGCAACCAAGATCTAGGTCGTGGCCAAGACGGTGGGACCATGACCGTCCCTGGCCATGGCCGAGGCACCATCACAGGATGGGACGGAGAGGCCCATGGACATAGCGCCAAAAGAACCCGAGGCCGTCCGTGGTTGTGGCCGTTCGTGACCAGATGTGGTATGTGGTCGTCCATGACTGTGGCCGTGGAGCATGAAGCGCCTGTGGACATCCCTGCTGGGCGCGGGCAAGGAGCCACCACGACTGGGCGCGGCCGAGAGACCACTGCGGCTAGACGCGGGCAAGGAGCCACCACGGCCAGATGCGAGATGGGATGACGAACGCGGGTCAGCTTGTGGGGCAGCTGGATAAGACTGCTCCTCTTCAGGAAACTGGAATCGAGGTGGGGATGGAGCTGGGGCTGTTGACAGCACAATCCCATGATCCAGATCAGTAAAGGCTGAGACATCCAAACCTGAAGAGGGAGACCCAGTTCCTGATGCCGGAGCCGGAGGAAAATAACTCTAGTCAAATCGAGCATGACGAGTAACATAGACCTTGCTAATGGAAAGGGGTTGAGGCACCGAAACCCCTTATACTGCGAGTTGTAACCGATAAATATACATGGAATACTACAGGGAGATAACTTATGATCAGCAAAGGAAGGAACAAAAGGAAAAACCTGGCAACCAAAAGGATGAAAGTTACCATAGATAGGATCCCGGCGATAAAGAAGACCATAAGGTGTCGATCCCCATAGAACTAGAGTAGGCAAACAGTTGATAATGTAGACAGCATTGGTGAACTCATCATCCCAATGAGAAATTGGAAGATATGAGTGAAAAAGCATCGTGAGACCCATTTCAACAACATGGCGATACTTGCGTTCTGCGCGCCTATTCTATTCCGGAGTGGCCGGACAAGAAACCTGATGATGAATACCTTTCGCCGCAAAATGTGATCTTGAGTCTGGTGTTAAAAAATTCAGTGCACCATCACTTTGAAAAACTTTAATTTTTGCTGAAAATTGAATCTCAACAAGTGCCTCAAACTGCAAATAAGTGTCAACAAAATCTTATTTGCGAAAAAGGGGGTACAGTCAAGTGAATCTCAAAAAATCATCCACAAATAATGCATAATGCGTAAAACCATTAGTAGATAAAACTGGGGAGGGACCCCACAAATAACAATGTATTAAATCAAGAACATTGTCAGCACGTTTAAGGTTATCAACAAAAGCCAATTGTTGACCTTTCGCCATAACACAGTGGGCGCAAGTATGCGGCTTAGGCAACAAAGAATAAACTGAGAGTAAACCAGACTTATGTAAACTAGTAATCACTGCACTAGAAACATGACCTAGGCGTGCCTGCCACAGCTCATATGAAGCTCGACTCTTATTCTGCTATAAAACTGAAACAAATGCAGTATCTCCCCGGTCTAAAAAGTACAATCCATTTTCACTGTGCCCCCGACCCACGACGGCCCTGGTTACTTTGTTCTGAATGACAAAATTCCGGTCATCAAATGTAATTAAGACACCTCATATCTCTGGTTAACCAACTAATAAACAGTAAATTCTTAGTAATATCAGGCACAACCAAAACACCAGACAAATGCAAGTTCTCAGAAACTTTAGAATCACAATATGAGATACCATAACTGAAGCACCATTACCAATAAGAGCACGAGATTTACTAGTATAAGGAGTGAAACTGTCTAGGCCTGAGGTGGAAGTCATCATATGACTGGTAACACTGGAATCAAGGTATCAATCTAACAGATAGGAAGAAGTATCAGACTGTTGAGAAGAGTGATGATTTTCTACCAAATGAGTGTTTGGCAAATGACTAATCTGTGACTGCATATGGTAACACGTCGTAGCATAGTCACCGAGCCCTCTACACTAGGAACAGTGAGGGCGACCATGACCAGGGACCGAACCAGCCACCTGAGAACCGGAAAAGGACTGCCGACCGCCGCCGCACCTGCCACCGAAGAGACCGTCGTGGCCACCACAGAAAAACCACGTGCGGACACCTCGAGTCGGTGTGTAATTCCACCCGCGGCCGGGTTGAGGTGCATCACTGGTCTGGAACGCGACTTGTCATGCGGCTAGTCCTGAGTGTCCCTGTAAATTCATCAAAAAGGTCTCATGGTTTTTGGCACAGGCAAGAGCATCCGCAAAAAGCGGGGTTGGAATAACATTAATCAAAGGAGCGGAAAAATCTTTATACTCATGGCCAAGTGCAGTCAAGAACTATATAATTTGATCAATATTTTAAACCGGATTACCCATGACAGACAGTTGTTCAAAAATCTCCTTAAATTTGAGATGAAATTCATGAACAATACCAGAATTACGAATATCATGCGCATCTGCGCGAAGACGGAGAATGGCGGAGGCACTACTATTTTGATAGATAAGAGCAAGATTATCCCAGCTATCTTTGGAAGTGGCACAATCTGGGAGTTTCGCGAGAAGTTCAGCAGTAGAGAGGAAATGGGAGAATGCAGAGACGTTGATCTTCATCAACCCATTGATCATACTCTTCTTTTTCTTTCAAATTAGCCTCCTGGATATCAACCTTGCTGCAACCCGAATGAGTTGAAACTGTGGCAGCAGAAGAAAGGGTCTGTGGTGGTGGTGGTGGTGGGAGAGTGGGACGAGATCTAGTGCCATCAATGAAACTGTACAGACCTTGAGGACAAAGGACATAACTTGCTTGACGCTTCCAGAGAAGATAATTTGATGGAGAGAGTTTGATTTGCATCATCAAGAGCATAGTGTTGTAGGAGAGTTTTTCTTGAGCCATGTCTGAGAGGAAAAGCAACGGATCGACTGGGAGAGGAGACAACTGGAAGAGGAGTGGAGCAGCGCGCGTGAGAGGAGCCGCTGGAAGAGTAGCAAAGCCGCTGGCGACCGACGGCAACGTGAGAGGGGGCAACTCGACAAAATTTTAAGTTTTTAGGTTTTGGTTTAGAAGAGGCTCTGATACCATGAGAGAATAATTTGCCGTAATTAATTGTTTTATTGATGACTGAATATTTAGAGTACAATAGAGGTGTAATAAGGAAAGAACTTTAATCATAATCTAATCAGTAATCTGATTTATCCTAACAACACTATTTCAATACCTAGCAATTCAGCATGGATAGGTGAACCTGCACTTGTGAAAAAGGATGCTGCACATATAAAATGACCAAGATGATTCCTCGCTATGAATCCTAGACCTACTTTTCCAGCCACCCAAGAAGCATCAACATTCAGTTTTAGTGAGTTGATTCCAGGCTTCTCCCACAATGTCTTAGAGATATTCGGTTTAGGGGGAGGTTTTAGTGGTGGAATAGTGTTAGGCGCATAAATGGTCAGGTCTGAGTTAGCAGAGAGATAACATGGTTTCACAATCATTAGTATAAAGAAAATGTCTTCTCTGATAGACTGAACTGTTGTTCTCACTGAGAATTTAATCACATTAAAAATGAGATTATTTCTCGCCTTCCATATATTCCAACAAGTATATGATGGGATAATGGTGGTGATTATGTTATGCAATTTTGATAATCCAGATAAACTCCACAAAGACAGTAATCTATCCCATGAGCTCACAGCATTGAAAGTTGGAATAGAATATATAGTACTGATTTCAGTCCAAACCTTCTGAGCAAAATTACACTGATTGAAAAAATGATTTATAGAGTCACATTATCACAAGCTATACATTTAAATACAGTCTGAGACCCAAAGCAAATTAGGACATCATCAACCAGAAGCAGGGTATTAAGTAATCTCCACACAAAGATAGTTACTTTCTTAGGTATTCTTGAATTCCAAATGAATTTTAGAGACCTGAGGTTACCTGAAACTGGTGCAAATATATTGTACTCCCTCCGTTCCAGTATAAATTACAGCACAATCATTGCATACCGTTTGAGAAACATGTTTGGTCGTTAATATGTTTAGCTACGTACAAAACTACAAATAAAAAATTACTTTCTAGAAACTACTTGTTACGATGAATTCAACAATATCACATACGATAATTTTATGTCTCATATATCTATTCAAATATACGGTCGAGAATAGTGTGATCAAGTAGGTGGGTAATTTGGACTGAGACATAGGGAGTAGGCAGATTTAAAGCTGAAAGTCCCTAATAGATTTTTTTTTCTTGCATCAAACCATCCAGAGATGGGGGAAATTATATTAGGGCTTCCCAAGCCCATAAAAAGAAAACATAAATACAAGAAAAGTGAAGTGTAGAGCTTAGTGAAGTTTTTACAAGAGTGAGCATGTTGCTCTTGAAGCAACAATAGTTGCTTCCAAAAAAAGTAGAAGTAATGAAAGAATAGATAAAGGATTACAAGAAACTTCTAGCCATTGAGAGTGTCCTTCGAGCTTATTAGTGAATCGATAGACGAAACACAGATCAGCCAAAAGAACACCAATGAGGCTAGAGAGTGTATCCCTTATTAGGCAAAAGTGTGACAGTGTGAGGCAAAATTATGTATGTTTTGAGATCCAGCAGCAGCATCCGGAGGTGTGAGTAGCAGGAACATCAGTGAGATGTAATCCCAGCAGAGCTCATCATGGTCAGCATCATGGATCCTCTCAACTTGAATGGATCTTCTCAGTCATGGTCAACTTGAAAGGATCATCTAAGTCAGAGGTGTGAACCTATCAGAAAACAAGTAAAAAAGTCCCTGATAGATTTGGTTTCCAAATAAGTCTATCGGGTCCTATCTGCGCTCCTTGCAAGTAGTCCATGGTTTCCTGGGAAAGAAATTGAGTAAGTAGAGGAATGAAAGCATCCTTATTATTAATAAAATCTTCCACGGTACATGACTCATGAATCCCCTCAATAGATTGTCCAATTATATCAATAATTGGGCCATATCCCGTCCAGTTTGATATCAAAATGAACATTTTCCCTGACCATGAATGACTGAGGTATTCGCTTCAGCTATCAAGTTACAGAAACAATCCTAGCCTAGTTATGTGACCTCTATAAGTAGGAGCTAGGGACCAGATGAATTTTGCCCACAAAGTTAGACCTAACTGACATTTCCACCAGATGAAGTTGGAATGATGTTTTCAATGGATCTAAAACCTATACAGTTTTACATAGATGGATAACATAAAGCTTCCCACCTTTTTCAATGTTTCTTAGGTTTAGTTTCAGCATCTCCCTGGAGAAAGTTTGCCAATTTTTTTTCAATATGTTTAATTATAAGTTTTGTGGGTTTGAGGACATTCCATATATGTTGGGGCAAGGAATAAATATAGGTATTAATCATAATCATTATCGTTAGCCACTTGTTCTTCCAATTGGATATCCTAGAATCAACAATCTCTACAAGTGGTTGAAAATAGCAATACTTTACTCTTCTTCTGAAAATGGGACAACCTAAATACTTACAGGGCATCTTGCCACGATTCATTTTCAGAATGTGTTTAATCTGATTAAGTTTTTTGACTGAGGCCTGCCTGCTAATAAAGAAATCTGATTGCCTGTAATTTATTCTCTGTGTTGAGGTTTCTTCAAACACAGCTAGAAATGCTTTGATTCTAACTAGTTTGGTTACACCGTACGTTGCGCGGTGAGCTTGATAACAAATTATAGAAATTCTATAGGAATGTTAAAAGAGCCGTAATTTAAGCTATAAATGTACCAATTATACATGTAATTGAAGCATGGAGATGGCGAGAGGTGAAGATACAGGTGGAGAGGGTTCAAGTGGAGTGGTTCAAGAGGTACATATTCGAGATGTGAAGGTTCCAGTGGAAGTTCGAGAGGTAGTGGGTTGGAGCAGAGGGTTCGAGAGTTACAGATTCGAGTGGTAAAGGTTCCATAGTAGGTTCGAGAGGTGAAGGTTCCATTGGAAAATTCAAGAGGTGAAGGTTAGGGGTTCCATTGGAGGGGTTCAAGAGGTACTGATTCGAGAGGTGGTGGTTAGGGTTTCCATTGGAAGAGTTCGAGAGGTGTAGTTTCCATTGGAAAGGTTTGAGAGGTACCGATTCGAGAGGTGAAGGTTAGGGGTTCCATTGGAGGGTTTCGAGAGGTATCAATTCGAGAGGTGAAGGTTCCAGTAGAGATTCGAGAGGTGAGAAATTGAGTGGAGGTTCGAGAGGTGAAGGTTGAGGTGGAGATGGTTCAAGTGGAATGGTGAGAGGTACGGGTTCGAGAGGTGAAGGTTCTATTGGAGGTTCGAGAGGTTAAGGTTCCAATGGAGGTTCGAGAGTTAGTGGGTTCGAGAGGTACGGAATTGAGTGGTGAAGGTTCTATAGTGGGTTCGAGAGGTGAAGGTTCCAGTGGAGGGGTTGAGGAAGTGGTAGTGGATTTGAGTGGTGAAGGTTCTATTGGAGGTTCGAGAGGTGAAGGTTCCATTGGAGGGGTTCCAAAGGTGTAGGTTACATTGGAAGGGTTCGAGAGACACCGATTCAAGAGGTGAAGGTTCCAGTGGAGGTTCGAGAAGTAGTGGGATCGAGTGGTACAAATTCGAGTGGTGAGGGTTCCATAGTACGTTCGAGAGGTGAAGGTTCGAGTGAAGAGGTTCGAGAGGTAGTGGATCGAGTGGTAGAGGTTCGAGAGGTAAGGATTCGAGTGTTAAAGTTTCCATTGGAGGTTTGAGAAGTGAAGGCTCCATTGGAGGGGTTCAACAGGTGAAGGTTCCATTGTCAACTATTATTTCTCGACCCCCCCCACTCAAACTCTCACCTCTCTCACCTCCAATGGAACCTTCACATCTCGAATTCTTACATAACGATGAAACCCTCTCCACCAGAACCTTCACCTCTCGAATGTGTACCTCTTGACCCCCCCCCCATTGAAACCCCCCCCCCCCCCCCACTTGAACCCCTCCACTTGAACCACCTACAACTAAACCTTCAACTCTCGAATTGTTACCGCTCGAACTTCTCCACCTGAACCTTCAGCTCTCGAATCGGTAACTCTCAAAATATTATCTCCTGACCCCCCCCTCCCCCACCACTCGAACTCTCACCTCTTGAATCTCTACTGGAACCTTCACCTCTCGAACTTCCGATGGAACCTTCACATCTCAAATCCTTACCTATGGAGCCCCTCCCATAGAACCCTCTCTACCTGAACCTTCACCTCTCGAATGGGTACCTCTCGATCCCCCCCACCGGAATCCCTCCACTTGAACCCTCTATAACTGAACCTTCACCTCTCGAATCGGTAACTCTTGAGGCAGTAACTCTTGAACCATTACCTCTCGAACCCCCCACTCGAACTCTCACCTCTCAAATCTCCACTAGAACCTTGACCTCTCGAACCTCCAATAGAACTTTCACATCTCGAATCCTTACCTCCCAAACCCCTTCAATGGAACCCTCTCCACCTGAACCTTCACCTCTCGAATGGGAACCTCTCGATCCCCCCACTTGAACCCCTCCACTTGAACCGTCTACAACTGATCATTCACCTCACGAATCGGTAACTCTAGAACTATTATCTCTCGACCCCCCACCCACTCGAACTGTCACCTCTCGAATCTCCACTGGAACATTATTCTCTCGAACCAGTACGACTCGAATCTACTCTGGAACCTTCACCTCTCGAACCTCCAATGGAACCTTCACATCTCGAATCCTTACATCCCAAACCCCTCCAATGGAATCCTCTCCACCTGAGCCTTCACCTCTCGAGCCCCTCCAATGGAACCCCTCCATTTAAACCTCTACAACTAAACATTCACCTCTTGAAGGGTTACCTCTCGAACCTCTCCACCTGAACCTTCAGCTATCAAATCGGTAACTCTCAACCCATTACCTCTCGAAATCACCAACTCAAACTCTCACCTCTCGAATCTCCACTAGAATCTTCACCTCTCAAACCTCCAAAGGAACTCGCACATCTCGAATTATTACCTCTCGAACCCCTCCAATGGAACCCTCTCCACTTGAGCCTTCACCTCTCAAATGCGTACCTCTTGAGCCCCTCCAATGGAACCCCTCCATTTGAACCTCTACAACTGAACCTTCACATCTCGAAGGGTTACCTCTCGAACCTCTCCACCTGAACCTTCAGCTATCGAATCGGTAACTCTCAACCCATTACCTCTCAAAATTGCCCACTCAAACTCTCACCTCTCGAATCTCCACTGGAATCTTCACCTCTCAAACCTCCAATGGAACTCGCACATCTCAAATTATTACCTCTCGAACCCCTCTAATGGAACCCTCTCCACCTGAACGTTCACCTCTCAAATGGGTACCTCTCCAGCCCCTCAAATAGAACCCCTCCACTTGAACCCTCTACAACTGAACCTTCACCTCTCGAATGGTTACCTCTCGAATGGTTACCTCTCGAACCTCTCCACCTGAACCTTCACCTATCGAATCGGTAACTCTCGAAGCAGTAACTCTTGAAGCATTACCTCTCGAACCCCCCACTCAAACTCTCACCTCTCGAATCTCCATTAGAACCTTCACCTCTCGAACTTCCAATTGAACTCACACATCTGAAATCCTTACCTCTCGAACCCCTTCAATGGAACCCTGTCCACCTGAATATTTACCTCTCGAACTGGTACCTCTCGAGCCCCTCCAAAAGAACTCCTCCAGTCGAACCCTCTACAACTGAACCTTCACCTCTCGAACGGTTACCTCTCAAACCTCTCCACCTGAACCTTCACCCATTGAATCGGTAACTCTCGAAGCGGTAACTCTCGAACCATTACCTCTCAAACCCCCCACTCAAAATCTCACCTCTCGAATCTTCACTGGAACCATCACCTTAATGGGTGATGGAACCTTCAGTTATTGAATCCTTACCTCACGAACCCCTAAACCTTCACCTCTCGAATGGGTACCTCTCGAGCCCCCCATTGGAACCCCTCAACTTAAACCATCTACAACTGAACTTTCACATCTCAAATGGTTACCTCTCAAACCTCTCCACCTGAACCTTCACCTATTGAAATTGGTAAATCTCGAAGCAGTAACTCTCGAACCATTACCTCTTGAACCCCCCACTCGAACTCTCACCTCTCAAATCTCCACTGGAACCTTCACGTCATCCAATTCGGTGTATTGTTTGGAAAGGTTGATTCAAAAATCGCTAAGTGGAAAGTTTACGCCCTCTCTTATGCCGGGAAATTGGAGTTAGTGAAGTCCATTGTTGGTGGCATCGCTGGATTTTGGATCAACAACTTCATTATCCAAAGGGCAGTTGCGGATGCAATTGAACAAAAGTGCAAACATTTTCTATGGGGAGGTAAGCACAAAACCAAAGTGGCATGGAAAAAATTATGCACACCAAAATTGAATGGAGGTCTCGGCCTAAGGGATTTCTACACTTGGAATAGGGCGGTAATGGCGCAGAGAATATGGGACATCCACTCAAAGAAAGACAACCCGTGGGTGAGATGGATTCATGCCTTCTACGTACAAACCGATGGACTTTGGTGGATAAACCTACGGACCCAAAATGGCAGACTCGGGGATAGGTTCTCCAGCTACTTCGGCGACATTTACAGCCTAAGAGATGAACTAAAATCTATGTTTGGTGGGAATTTTGTGGAGTTGAGGAACGCTCGTAGCGCTTGGGCGGGCTCGGGTAAGTTCTCAAAAATGGCTTAGAATTTCATACACCACCAAAGATACCCGGCCATCTATGACCAACCAAATTAGCCGAGACAGAGCATATTTACCACCATTTGGAGAGACTTCATCCCTAAAAAGTTCTCATTCATCGCATGGTTAACTGCTCTTGGTAGACTGCACACCAAAGACAAGTACGAGGAAGAAAAAGATGAAGACTGTGACCGCATATGTTCCCTATGTAACCTCGAAGTGGAATATAACAATCACTTATTTTTCCGGTGTGACTTCTCACAAATCGTGTGGAACAAGGTGAAACAATGGATTGGGCTAAGGAGGCAGACCACTTCAATTCCATGCTCCGAAAAGTGGATCAAAAGGCAAGTGAAGGGCTCCAAACATAGGAAAAAGTTTGGCCCATTGGCACTAATCACAACAATCTACCATATTTGGAGTGAAAGAAATAGAGTGGTTCATGACGGCATCCAACAAAGCTCGGAGAGAGTCTTCAAAATCATCAGAACTGATTGTTACATGGTGCTAAACCGGATTTTCCCGGATGAACATAAGTATTGATTTTCATGTGTTGGTGCTTTTTAGATGGTTTTCAGGTGGTTCAAATACACCTCGGACCATTTGGACTTTGTGGAGGGCTGGTCTCGAGATCTCTGGACTCGACGACCTGATGCCTTCATGACACGATTTACGGATTTAGCTGCTTTTTTGCCATGGAGGTCTCATTTGTCATTCTCTCGGATGGCTAGCATGCAACTATTTACTAAAGAATTTACGGTTAATGGATTCAATGCCACACAAGGTAAAAGGAAACATGGTTCAAACGTACGTTCCCATCATGCGGTTCCTAGCCTAGGTTGTTAATATGATGTTGACGGATACAATCAGGCGCTATATACTCGCGAAAGACTAGTGTTAAAAAGGCATAAAGCTGTCCATTTGCTAAAAATGGAGTAGGCAGTTACAGAACCGCCACGCTAGGCACACGCGGTACAAGTTGTGCCCGTTCTCCACATCCTTTCATGGTGTATTAGGTGGATCTCACAAGAGCACTTGGCAATGTCATTCCCTGCTCTTGCCAACGATATACCCATGAAAAGAGAACGTTTCGTAGGCCAATAACGCTTTTTTCCCCACCTTAGGAATGTATATGGTAGAAGTTGACCATCACGCTGAACAACGGATGACAGATGACCCAGTTTCAATTTACTAGCATCACAAAGATTTCCCATGGACAAGATCCGAGCCTATCTTTCTCGCCTGCACTATGACGGAGCTAATCGACATCGACATACACTTTTCCAACATATGGAACAGCAATACCCAGTGACGATCACTTTCCACAGTTCTACAAGACCCGAGACCATTAACCTCGGCTGCATTTAGGATGATAACACTTGGTGTAGGTGGAGCCAATGCACACTCTGGTTGGTATGTACGGGTCCGGACTACCAACCAAATCTGGACTCACACTCAGTCTGAAAAACACTTCTCAGCGGATATTGAAAGCCTTGGATGTATAAGGCAGTACCAATATTTTGGAATGGGGCAGTGAATTTGTTTTCACCCCTATTCATTACACCTTTCCTTACCCTCTAGTTTTTCCATTCACAATAGGGATATGCATGTAGTCCACCCCAGCTCATCATTAATTAGCCTGGGGTAAGTAGGATCAACACTGTAATACGGGTGGGTGCACATTCATGTCACCCACACAAACGTTCGACTGCATTTTCTATTTACCATTTTACAAGATACTGGAACCTTCACCTCTATAACCTCCAATGGAACATTCATATCTCGAATCCTTACCTCTAGAACCCCTCCGATGGAACCCCTCCAATGGAACCCTCTCCACCTGAGCCTTCACCTATCGAATGGGTACCTCTCGAGCCTCTCTAATGGAACCTCTCCATTTGAACCTATACAACTGAACCTTCACCTCTCGAAGGGTTACCTCTCGAACCTCTTCACCTGAACCTTCAGCTATTGAATCGGTAACTCTCGAACCATTACCTCTCGAAATCCCCCACTCAAACTCTCACCTCTAGAATCTCCACTGGAACCTTCACCTCTCGAACTTCCAATGGAACTCGCACATCTTGAATCCTTACCTCTCGAACCCCTCCAATGGAACCCTTTCCTCCTGAACGTTAACCTCTTGAACGGGTACTTCTCGAGCCCCTCCAATGGAACACCTCCACTTGAACCCTTTACAACTGAACCTTCACCTCTCGAATGGTTACCTCTCGAACCTCTCCACCTGAACCTTCACCTATCGAATAGGTAACTCTCAAAACAGTAACTCTCAAAATGGTAACTCTCGAACCATTACCTCTCGAACCCCCCACTCAAACTCTCACCTCTCGAATCTCCACTGGAACCTTCAAATCAATAGTTGATGGAACCTTCAGCTATCGAATCCTTACCTCTCGAATCCCTGAATCTTCACCTCTCGAATCGGCACCTCTCAAGCCCCCCCAATGGAACCCCTCCACGTGAACCATCTAAAACTGAACCTTCACATCTCGAATTGTTACCTCTTGAACCTCTCCACCTAAACCTTCACCTATCGAATCGGTAACTCTCGAACCATTACCTCTCGAATCCCCCACTCGAACTCTCACCTCTCGAATCTCCACTGGAACCTTCACCACAATGGGTGATGGAACCTTCAGCTATCGAATCCTTACCTCTTGAACCCCTGAACCTTCACCTCTCAAATGGGTACCTCTCGAGCCTCTCCCCCCACCACTGGAACCCCTCCACTTGAACCATCTACTACTGAACCTTCACCTCTCGAATGGTTACCTCTCCACCTGAACCTTCACCTATCGAATCGATAACCCTTGAAGCGGTAACTGTCGAACCATTACCTCTCGAACCCCCCACTCGAACTCTCTCCTCTCGAATCCCTACTTGAACCTTAACCTCTCGAACCTCCAATGGAACCTTCACATCTTGAATCCTTACCTCTCGAATCCCTCTGATGGAACTCCTCCAATGGAACCCTCTCCACCTGATCCTTAACCTATCGAATGGGTACCTCTCGAGCACCTCTAATATAACCCCTCAATTTGAACCTCTATAACTGAACCTTCAGCTCTCGAAGAGTTACCACTCGAACCTCTCCACCTCAACCTTCATCTATCGAATCGAAAACTCTCGAACCATTACCTCTCGAAATCCCCCACTCGAACTCTCACCCCACGAATCTGCACTGGAACCTTCACCTATATGGGTGATGGAACCTTCAGTTATCGAATTCTTACCTCTCGAATTGGTACCTCTTGAGCCCCTCCACTGGAACACCTCCACTTGAACCATTTACAAGTGAACCTTCACATCTTGAATAGTTACCTCTCCAACCTCTCCACCTGAACCTTTACTCATCAAATCGGTAACTCTCGAAGCGGTAACTCTCGAACCATTACCTCTCAAACCCCTCACTCAAACACTCACTTCTAGAATCTCCACTGGAACCTTCACTTCTCGAACCTCCAATGGAACCTTCACTTCTCGAATCCTTACCTCTTGAACCCCTCCGATGGAACCCTCTCCACCTGAGCCTTCACCTCTCGAATGGGTACCTCTCGAGCCCCTCCAATAGAACCCCTGCATTGGAACCTCTACAACTGAACCTTCACAACCTACTGAAGGGTTATCTCTCGAACCTCTCCACCTGAATCTTCAGCAATTGAATCGGTAACTCTCGAACCATTACCTCTCAAAATCCCCCACTCGAACTCTCAGCTCTCGAATCTCCACAGGAACCTTCACCTCTCAAACTTCCAATGGAACTCGCACATCTCGAATCCTTACCTCTCGAACCCCTCCAATGGAACCCTGTTCACCTGACCGTACACCTCTCAAATGGGTACCTCTAGATCCCTTCCAATGGAACCCCTCCACTTGAACCCCCTACAACTGAACCTTCACCTCTTGAATCTCTCCACCTGAATCTTCACCTATCGAATCGATAATTCTCAAAGCGGTAACTCTCGAGCCATTACCCTAGAACCCCCCACTCGAACTCTCACCTCTCGAATCTCCACTAGAACCTTCACCTTAATGGATGATGGAACCTTCAGCAATCAAATCTTTACCTCTCGAACCTCTGAACCTTCACCTCTCGAATGGGTACCTCTCGAGCCCCCCCCCACTGGAACCCCTCCACTTGAACCATCTACAACTGAACCTTCACATCTCGAATGGTTACCTCTTGAACCTCTCTACATGAACCTTCACATATCGAATCGGTAACTCTCGAAGTGGTAACTCTCGGACCATTACATCTCGAACCCCCACTCGAACTCTCACCTCTCGAATCTCCACTGGAACCTTCACATCAATGGTTCATGGAACCTTTAGCTATCGAATCCTTACCTCTCGAACCCCTGAACCTTCACCTCTCTAATAGGTACCTCTCGAGCCCTCTCACTGGAACCCCTCAACTTGAACCATCTACAACTAAACCTTCACATCTCGAATGGTTACCTCTTGAACCTCTCCACATGAAACTTCACATATCGAATCGGTAACTCTCGAAGTGGTAACTCTCGAACCCCCACTCGAACTCTCACCTCTCGAATCTCCACTGGAACCTTCACATCAATGGTTCATGGAACTTTCAGCTATCGAATCCTTACCTCTCGAACCCCTGAACCTTCACCTCTCCAATGGGTACCTCTCGAGCTCTCTCATGGGAACCCCTCCACTTGAACCATCTACAACTGAACCTTCACATCTCGAATGGTTACCTCGCGAACCTATCCACCTGAACATTCACCTATCGAATCGGTAACTCTCAAAGCGGTAACTCTCAAAGCACTACCTCTCGAACCCCCCACTCAAACTCTCACCTCTCGAATCTCCACTGAAACCTTCACATTAGTAAGTGATGGAACCTTCAGCTATCGAATCCTTACTGCTCAAACCCCTGAACCTTCACCTCTCAAATGGGTACCTCTCGAGCTCCTTCCAATGGAAACCCTCCATTTGAACCCTCTACAACTGAACCTTCACCTCTCGAAGCTCTCCACCTGAAACTTCACCTATCGAATCGGTAACTCTCGAAGCGGTAACTCTCGAACCATTACCTCTTGAACCCCCCACTCGAACTCTGACCTCTAGAATCTCCACTTAAACCTTAACCTCTCGAACCTCTAATGGAACCTCCACATCTCGAATCCTTACCTCTCGAACCCCTCCGGTGGAACCCCTCAAATGGAACCCTCTCCACCTTAGCCTTCACTTCTCAAATGGGTACCTCTCGAGCCCCTCCAATGGAACCCCTCCATTGTAACCTCTACAACTAAACATTCATCTATCGAAGGGTTATCTCTCGAACCTCTCCACCTGAACCTTCAGCAATCAAATCGGTAACTCTCGAACCATTACCTCTCGAAATCCCCCACTCGAACTCTCACATCTCGAATCTCCACTGGAACCTTCACCTCTCGAACTTCCAATGGAAGTTCCAAATCTCAAATTCTTACCTCTCAAACCCCTCCAATGGAACCCTCTCCACCTGAACGTTCACCTCTCGAAAGGGTACCTCTTGAGCCCCTCCAATGGAACCCCTCCACTTAAACCCTCTACAACTCCTTCACCTCTCGAAAATTCACTTATCAAATTGGTAACTCTCGAAGCCGTAACTCTCGAACCATTACCTCTCAAACCCCCCCACTCAAACTCTCATCTCTCGAATCTCCACTGGAACTTTCACCTCAATGGGTGATGGAACCTTCAGATATCGAATCCTTACCTCTGGAACCCTTTAACCTTCACCTCTCGAATGGGTACCTCTCGAGCCCCCCACTGGAACCCCTCCACTTGAACTATTTACAACTGAACCTTCACATCTCGAATGGTTACCTCTCGAACCTATCAACCTGAACCTTCACCTATCGAATCAGTAAATCTCGAAGCGGTAACTCTCGAAGCACTACCTCTCGAACCCCCCATTCGAACTCTCACTTCTCGAATATCCACTAAAACCTTCACATCAATGGTTCATGGAACCTTCAGCTATCGAATCCTTACCTCTCGAAACCATGAACCTTCACCTCTCTGATGGGTACCTCTCGAGCCCCGTCCAATGGAACCCTTCCCTTTGAACCCACTACAACTGAACCTCCATCTCTCGAACCTCTCCACTAGAACCTTATCATATCGAATCGGTAACTCTCAAACTATTATCTCTCGAACCCCCCACTTGAACTCTCACCTCTAGAATCTCCACTGGAACCTTCACCTCTCGAACCTCCAATGGAATTTTCACATCTCGAATCCTTACCTCTCGAACCCCTCCGGTGAAACCCCTCCAATGGAACCCTCTCCACCTGAGCCTTTACCTCTCGAATGGGTACTTCTCGAGCCCCTCCAATGGAACACCTCCATTGGAACCTCTACAACTGAACCTTCACCTATCAAAGGGTTATCTCTCGAACCTCTCCACCTGAACCTTCAGTAATCGAATCGGTAACTCTTGAACCATTACCTCTCGAAATCCCCCACTCAAACTCTCACCTCTCGAATCTCCACTGGAACCTTCACCTCTCGAACTTCCAATGGAACTTGCACATCTTGAATCCTTACCTCTCGAACTCCTCTAATGGAACCCTCTCCACATGAACGTTCACCTCTCGAACGGGTACCCAATGGAACCCCTCCACTTGAACCCTCTACAATTGAACCTTACCTCTCAAATGGTTCTCCACCAGAACCTTCACCTATCGAATTGGTAACTCTCAAATGCGTAACTCTCTAACCCCCCACTCAAACTCTCATCTCTCGAATCTCTACTGGAACCTTCACCTCAATGGGTGATGGAACCTTCAGGTATCGAATCCTTACCTCTCGAACCCCTGAACCTTCACCTCTTGAATGGGTACCTCTCAAGCCCATCCACTGGAACCCTTCAACTTGAACCATCTACAACTGAAACTTCACCTCTCAAATGGTTACCTCTCGAACCTCTCCACCTAAACCTTTACTTATCGAATTGGTAACTCTCGAAGCGGTAACTCTCGAATCATTACCCCTCGAACCCCCCACTGGAACTCTCATCTCTCGAATCGCCACGGGAACCTTCACCTCAAAGGGTGATGGAACCTTCAGCTATCGAATCCTTACCTATCGAACCCCTGAACCTTCACCTCTCGAATGGGTACCTCTCGAGTCCCCCCACTGGAACCCCTCAACTTGAATCATCTACAGCTGAACCTTCACCTCTCAAAATTTTACCTCTTGAACCTCTCCACCTGAACCTTCACCTCTCAAATGGTTACCTCTCAAACCTCACCATCTGAACCTTCGCCTCTTGAATCGGTAATTCTGGAACTGTTGTCTCTGGAAACCCCTCATCCCCCCACTAGAAATCTAACCTCTCGAATCTCCACTGGAACCTTCACCTCAATGGGTGATGGAACCATCAGCTATCGAATCCTTACCTCTCAAACCCCTGAACCTTCACATGTCGAACCCCTGAACCTTCACCTCTCGAATGGGTACCTCTAGAGCCCCCTCCAATGGAACCCCTCCCTTTGAACCCTCTACAATTGAACCTTCACCTCTCGAACCTCTCCAACTGAACCTTGACCTATCGAATCGGTAACTCTCGAAGCGGTATCTCTCGAACCATTACTTCTCGAACCCCCACTCAAACTCTCACCCCTAGAATCTCCACTGGAACCTTCACCTCTCGAACCTCCAAAAGAACCTTCGAGTGAGAGAAAATTCTCTCTGGAGAGAAAAAAGGGCGCAGCCCTTCTCCGGAATACCGGGGCCAATTTTCTTCTAGTTTCTCTCCTACGATTCAGAGTTTCTGGCGAGGAATCCGACATAATGTTGGATTCCTCGCCGGGCATCTTTCGATGTATGATTTGTGCCTGAATTTGAAGATTTGATCTTTGGATCTGGAGGTTTTTTGTGAAGATAGAACTTTTTGATCTTGAAGTTGTTGATGGAGCGTATTTGATGAAGATCTACCATTGTTCCAAGTAAGTTTTAATCTTTCGTTGATAGATCTAATCTGGATGATTGATGAGGGTCTGTTTATGATGAATCTGTGTGGATTTGTATGGAAGATTATTTTTTTATGGTGGTTAGTCAATGTGATGTTCATGTTGGATTGGGAGTAGAGATGAATTTGAAGCATGAATTTTTTAGTATTTGGAAGAGTTCATGATGGATCTGTTGAGAGGGCATTCATGCGATCAGATGCCCCACTGTCCATGATTGTCTGCTTTAATTGGAACTTCGACCAGATTGCTATGTTTCATGCCAAGAATTTGAATTTATTTTCTTGACTGATGAATACTCATATTAGATTCAATATTTTGGGTGTTTGAATGTTATTGTTCGATGGGGTTGATGGTTTGGGATTAGTCGGATTCAAGACAGATGTTTGAAGTTACTTGGTTTAATTGGAATCATTAACGACCATAGGCCCAAGGTTTTCTCCTCGTTTTTTCAATCTCATGATAGTATTCAGATATAGATGAATGGAAAAGCGGATTTTTTGTAAAGGTTGGATTATTTGGATGATGATTGTTAGAATTTTCCGGTTGGGTTCACCGGAAAAACAATTTTTCTGGTGGGTTATAATGCTTATCATGCCTTGAAGGTTTCAGATTCAATTGGTTAAGCATCTTCCGATAGGAAAATATTTGTGAAATTCAGATTTGAAGCTAATTTGGAGGTTGGTTTTTCAGATTTTCCGATTGGAGGTTGCCGGAAAAAAGCTATTTCAGCAAGGATAATGCATAAAATAGCCTCGATTCTTTGCCCCTAGACTCAGATTCGTATTTGTTCATGCTTGTGATGCATCTCAAGGTGGGAAAAGAGATTACATGAGTGTTGATTGTGTTGTTTTTTGCTCGCCGGAAAAATGCATTTCCGGCAAGGTGAATGGCAATTTTTTGGTCGGAAAATAGCATGCTCGGATTTGGAGGTGAAACTTTCTAGTTCTACGTGCTAAATCCGGCCGTAATTTCATAAGGGAAGAGTGCCCAGATTTAGGTGGAAAGTATTGCAATTTTTTTTGGCAGATTCTGGTGGTTTTTCCAGAATCCAGCGGGTTTCCGGCACTGGAAAACCGCGAGTCCAGCGGCAAGGTGGATCTGGGCACTCGACCCGCTTGCGAGCACCGTCGGGTCGTCATACCCGAATAAGGTGAAATGGGTTGGAGGTTCTTTTAGGGTTTTGACCCGTTTGGTGGCGGTCGGGTCCTATGACCCGGTCATGGAGGCAACCGGATCTAAGGTTAAACCCTAGCTGCTGGGCCATGGGTTGGGCCGTTTAAATAAGCTACTGGGCTTAATTACACAAGGGACCCGGGTCCTCTTATAACCCAGTTGGAGACCGGTTAAAGGAGTCGGGTCGCTCGGAAATAGACTTAGGCCGAGCTGGGCTGACGAAATGGCGCTGCTGGGCTGAATCCTGAGCTGCTGGGCCAAAAGAAATCAAACCCTGGGCCGAAACAAGAGAGCTGATTGTGGATTTAATATATGAAGAAATGGGTCATGGTTATAACCCGAATTAAACCCAGTTAAGTGCTTCTCCACAAGGGGCGGCTGCGGTCAAGTTGAAACCCTAGCTGAAGGGTACTGGGCCGCCGGGCTGCTGGGCCGAAAGGTGAAGCTGCTGGGCCGAGAGGATAAATCAAACGGGTGGGCTGAATTCAAGGTCTTCTGGGCCAAATTAAATTGGGAATTTTCAGCCTAACCTTGGGCTGAATTTGCTTCAATTTTGGGCTCTAATTTGAGGTTTTTGTTGAGTTTTGGCTTTCTCTTTGGGCTAAAATTATATTGGGTGGATAATTGCACATTTTCCCCCTTGGAGGTTGGGAGACCAACCTTTCTACATTTGGTTGCACAACCATAGGAGTTGGGTAGTTGGATAATTAATTAGCGTACGCGAAATTAATTAATCCACAGCTAGTTGTTACTTGGACTTGACGGTCATTATGCGTTCTATGCCCGCGCTACACTTTTGTGTTAAATTATCATAAAGCTGTCCATTTGTTCAAAATGGAGTGGGCGATTACATAATCGTCGGGCTTGATGCACGCCGTTTAAGTTGTGTCCGTTCTCTCCATCATTAGGGGGGCTATTGTTCAGAGGGATTCACAAGAGCTATTGGCACTGCCTACTACACTCTTGCCCTTTAACATAGCCTCGGTCCATACCACGGGAACGTTTGAAGGCCAATAACACCACTCTTTCTTCACCTTAGGGGTGTACATGGTAGAAGCTGCTCCTCCATTGGCGGTCCTAGCTTCATTCGGATTCAGCTACACCAGTACACCATGGCGACCACTCAAGACTTGAGTACACCACACTCGGCTGCGCTTTTTATCTACCACTGGCGACTTCTACATTATTCTTCTTCTTCAAGACCCGAGACCCAAGTCTCGGCTGCGATGATGTTTTCATATGAAGAGCCAGTACACATTTCTGGTTGCTATGCATAGGTCCAGATTCACACATCTGGACTTGCAGTTATTTTTCCCTAGGCTTAGTACTTCCTAGCTTGGGGTTAGCATTTCTTTAAAAATAATTGGGGGGGAGGGGGGTACTCATTTGGGTACCCCCCCCCCCCCCCCCCCGCTTCTTTTTCCCTAGGTTTTAGCCTAGGGTTGGAGTATGTTTTGTATTTGGTAGAGCTCTTTTAGGGCTCTACCGTGGGTTCCACCGTCTATACTATTTACCTATTTACTCCAAAAGAACCTTCACATCTCGAATCCTTACCTCTCACACCCCTCTGATGGAATCCCTCCAATGGAACCCTCTCCACCTGAGCCTTCACCTCTCAAATGGGTACCTCTCGAGCCCCTCCAATGGAATCCCTCCATTGGAACCTCTACAATTGAACCTTCACAACCTAACGAAGGGTTATCTCTCGAACCTCTCCACCTAAACCTTCAGTATTAAATCGGTAACTCTCGAACCATTACCTCTCGAAATCCCCCACTCGAACTCTCACCTCTCGAATCTCCACTGGAACCTTCACCTCTTGAACTTCCAATGGAACTCGCACATCCCGAATCCTTACCTCTCGAACCCCTCCAATGGAACCCTCTCCACCTGAAAGTTCACCTCTCGAGCCTCTCCAATGGAACCCCTCCACTTGAACCCTCTACAACTGAACCTTCACCTCTCAAATGGTTCTCCACCTGAACCTTCACCTATCGAATCGGTAACTCTCAAAGCGGTAACTCTCAAACCATTACCTCTCGAACCCCCCACTCAAACTATCATCTCTCGAATCTTCACTGGAACCTTCACCTTAATGGGTGATGGAACCTTCAGGTATCGAATCCTTACCTCTCGAACCCCTGAACCTCCACCTCTCGAATGGGTACCTCTCGAGCCCCTCCACTGGAACCGCTCCACTTAAACCATCTACAACTTAACCTTTACCTCTCAAATGGTTTCCTCTAGAACCTCTCCACCTGAACCTTCACCTATCGAATCGGTAACTCTCGAATCATTACCTCTCGAATCCCCCACTCGAACTCTCACCTCTCGAATCTCCACTGGAACCTTCACCTCAATGGGTGATGGAACCTTCAGCTATTGAATCCTTACCTCTCGAACCCCTTAACCTTCACATCTCGAATGGGTACCTATCGAGTCCCCCCACTTGAACCCCTCCACTTGAACCATCTACAGCTGAACCTTCACCTCTCAAAATTTTACCTCTCGAACCTCTCCACCTGACCTTCACCTCTCAAATTGTTACCTCTCGAACCTCTCCACCTAAACCTTCCCCTCTTGAATCGGTTATTCTCGAACTGTTATCTCTGGAACCCCCCCCACTAGAACTCTCACCTCTCGAATCTCCACTGGAACCTTCCTCTCAATGGGTGATGGAACCTTCAGCTATCGAATCCTAACCTCTCAAACCCCTGAACCTTCACCTGTCGATCCCCTGAACCTTCACCTCTTGAATGGGTACCTCTAGAGCCCCCTCCAATGGAACCCCTCCCTTTGAACCCTCTACAACTGAACCTTCACCTCTCGACCCTCTCCACCCAAACCTTCTCCTATCGAATCGGTAACTCTCAAAGCGGTAACACTCGAACCATTACATCTTTAACCCCCCACTCGAACTCTCACCTCTAGAATCTCCACTAGAACCTTCACCTCTTGAACCTCCAATGGAACCTTCACATCTTTAATCCTTACCTCTCGAACCCCTCTGATGGAACCCCTCCAATGGAACCCTCTCCACCTGAGCCTTCACCTCTCGAATGGGTACCTCTCGAGCCCCTCAAATGGAACCCCTTCATTTGAACCTCTACAACTAAACCTTCACCTATCGAAGGGTTATCTCTCGAACCTCTCCACCTGAACCTTCAGCAATCCAATCGATATCTCTCTAACCATTACATCTCGAAATCCCCCACTCGAACTCTCACCTCTCGAATCTCCACTAGAACCTTCACCTCTCGAACTTCCAATGGAACTCGCACATCTCGAAACCTTACCTCTCAAACCCCTCCAATGGAACGCTCTCCACCTGAATATTAACCTCTCGAACGGGTACCTCTCGAGCCTCTCCAATGAAACCCCTCCATTTGAACCCTCTACAACTGAACCTTCACCTCTTGAATGGTTACCTCTCGATCCTTTCCACCTGAACCTTCACCTATCGAATCGGTAAGTCTCGATGCGGTAACTCTGGAACCATTACCTCTCAAACCCCCCACTCAAACTCTCATCTCCCGAATCTCCACTAGAACCTTCACCTCAATGGGTGATGGGACCTTCAGCTATCGAATCCTTGAACCTTCATCTCTCGAATGGGTACCTCTCGAGCCCCTCCACTGGAACCCCTCCACTTGAACCATCAACAACTAAACCTTCACCTCTCGAACCTCTCCATCTGAATATTCACCTATCGAATCGGTAACTCTCGAAGCGGTAACTCTTGAATCATTTTCTCTCGAACCCCCCACTCGAACTCTCACCTCTCTAATCTCCACTGGAACCTTCACCTCAATGGGTGATGAAACTTTCAGCTATCGAATCCTTACCTCTCGAACCCTTGAACCTCCACCTCTCGAATGGGTACCTCTCGAGTCCCTCCATTGGAACCCCCCTACTTGAACCATCTATAGCTGAACCTTCACCTCTCAAATTTTTACCACTCAAACCTCTCCATCTGAACCTTCACCTCTCGAATCGGTAATTCTCGAATTGTTATCTCTAGACCCCTCCCCCCACTAGAACTCTCACATCTTGAATCTCCATTGGAACCTTCACCTCTCGAACCTCCAATAGAACCTTCACATCTCAAATTGTTACCTCTCGAACCCCTCCGACGGAACCCCTCAAATGGAACCTTCTCAACCTGAGCCTTCACCTCTCGAATGGGTACCTCTCCGCCCTTCCAATGGAACCCCTTAAATGGAACCTTCTCAACCTGAGCCTTCACCTCTCGAATGGGTACCTCTCAAGCCCTTCCAATGGAACCTCTCCATTTGAACTTCTACAACTGAACCTTCACCTCTCGAAGGGTTACCTCTCGAACCTCTCCACCTGAACATTCATCTATCGAATCGGTAACTCTTGAACCAATACCTCTCGAAATCCCCCGCTCGAACTCTCACCTCTCGAATCTCCACTAGAGCCTTCACCTCCGAACTTCCAATGGAACTCGCACATCTCAAATCCTTAACTCTCGAACCCCTCCAATGGAACCCACTCTCTCCACCTGAACGTTTACCTCTTAAACGGGTACCTCTCGAGCCCCTCCAATGGAACCCCTCAACTTCAACCCTTTATAACTGAACCTTCACCTCTTGAATGGTTACCTCTCCAACCTCTCCACACGAACCTTCACCTATTGAATCGGTAAATCTCGAAGCGGTAACTCTCGAATCATTACCTCTCGAACCCCCCACTGAACTCTCACCTCTCGAATCTCCACTGGAACCTTCACCTCTCGAATGGGTGATAGAACCTTCAGGTATAGAATCTTTACCTCTCGAACCCCTGAATCTTCACCTCTCGAATGAGTACCTCTTGAGCCCCCCTACTGGAACCCCTCCACTTGAACAATCTACAATTAATCCTTCACCTCTCGAATTGTTACCTCTCGAACCTATGCACTTGAACTTTCACCTCTTAAATTGTTTCTTCTCAAACATCTCCACCTGAACATTCACCTCTCGAATCGATAACTCTCAAACTATTATCTCTCGACCCCCCACTTGAACTCTCACCTCTCGAATCTCAACTAGAACCTTCACCTCTCGAACCTCCAATAGAACCTTAACATCTCGAATCCTTACCTCATGAACCCCTCCGATGGAACCCCTCCACTTTAACCCTTTACAACTGAACCTTCACCTCTCGAATGGGTACCTCTCGAACCTCCAATGGAACCTTCACATCTCGAATGCTTACCTCTGGAACCGCTCCAATGGAACCCTCTCCCCCAGAACCTTCACCTCTCGAATGGTTCACCTCTCGAACTCCTCCTGAATCTTCACATCTCGAATCATTACCTCTCGAATATGTACCTCTCAAACGCTTCACCTCTCGAGCCTCGTCAAACTCTCACCTCTCAAACTCTTCACTGGAACCGTCACCTTTCGAACCTCCTCTCGAATCCTCTACTGGAACCTTCACCTTTCGAAGTCATACCTCTCAAATTAGTCCCTCTCGAACACGTACCTTAACCTCTCAAATGTTCGAAGGAACCTTCACCTCTCGAATCGTTCAAATGAAGCTTCACCTCTCGATCTCCTCTACTGGAACCTCTTCACCTCTTGAACCCCTGCTGAACCTTCAACTCTTGAATCATTACCTCTCGAATCCCTCCATTGGAACCTCTTCACCTGAACCTTCACCTCTCGAAACGGTACCTCTGGAACGCTTCACCTCTCAGAACCGTACCTCTGGAACGCTCCACCTATGGAATACGAACCTCTTGAACCCTTCACCTCTCGAATACGTACCTCTCGAACCCCTCCACTGGAACCTTCACCTCTCGAAGCATCCAATGGCCAAAACGACATCGTTTTGGGAAGCCACCCTGTGGACGCACATGGCAGCTCCGCAACTTTTTTATAAAAAGATGCACAAAATGAAAAAAATAATTCCCAAAACGATGTCGTTTTGGGCAGCCGCTTGAGAGCACCTGTAGGGGCACACGTTAGGCAGCCCTGTGAAATTACCATTATGCCCCTGACAACGGTTGTGTCAACCATTTGGTTTGGCAGGATTTCTTCTATATAGTTACCTAAGATGAGGCATAGTTTAGTGGCTTAAAAAATATCACTGTATTATCTGCATAACAAACATGTGAAACCTTAAAAGCATTAAAAGGCTAATGAAATAAGCTATTTTACTGTTCTGGAAAACAAAAGCTAAGTTTCTTGTAAATGATTCAGTGAATAAATTAAATAGAAAGGGAGAAAGTGGATCACCTTATTTGATACCTCTTGTTAGCTTGAAAAAGCCATAAGGTTTACCATTGATTAAAACTGAAAAACCAGCCTATGCAATATTTTTCATAATAATAGCAGCAAAGGAAGCATGGAAACCAAATTAATCAAAATACAATTAAGAAATGACAACTTAATTTATCATAAGCCTTTGTTTAATCCAGTTTTATTATGCACTTAGATGGTTTTGATTTGTTGTTAAGAACCTGGTCACCTCATGAAAATCGCATTATCAAATACTCCACTTGTCCCACACCAAGTTGCAAAGAATTCTTTTTTACGCCTCCCTAACTTCTTCAGTTGTGTGCGATTTTCCTTCAACTGTGTGCGATTTTCCAAATCAGGGTCGGCGATTACAATTCAGCACTTTCTTCCTTCTTCATCACTACTCCTCCTCCCTCTGTAGATTCATTTCTTATAGATTCTAGTTTAGGTTTAGTCGCCAGTAACGGCTACTGTGCCGATAACGGCTAGTTCGCCGTTGTCGACCATGGCAGCTTCGGAAATCCCTAACCCTAGCCAAACTCCACCACCACCTCTATCCTTCGCTACTGCTGTACAGAAAAAATCTCCTCCCTTAGCCAAAATGCTACCAAATAACCCTGAGTTAATTCCCAAATCCCAACATCTAGGTGATGTCGCCTATCTTTATTCCGACGAACAGATTGCAAAGTTGTCGTCCCACTATGCTAATGCCTTGGTCGGCAAATTCAAAAAGGGGAGATGCTCAATGGAGCAACTGGAGCATTTCTTCAAAACGGTGGGTTTCACAGGTAAGTATCAACTTGGCTCTCTTGATTACAAGCATGTGCTCATTAGGTTTGAATTACTAAATGATTATCAACAAGCATGGATGAAAGGAATTTGGAATTTTAATGGGATACTCCTTAAAATGCTAAAATGGACTTCTGATTTCTCAATTCATAAAGAATCTCCTATAGTCCCAGTTTGGTGTACAATTAGAGAAGTCCCATTGTATTACTACAACTCAGCAGCAATTGAATCAATTGGTAATAGCATAGGTAGCTTCATTAAAATGGATCTTGCTACGGATATACTTACAAGACCTTCAGCCATTAAGTTATGCATTGAAATTGATCTTCAAAAACCTATCTGTAACCATATCAGACTTGGTTCTGTAACTAATAATAGAAAATACCAAGTAGATTATGAGGATATACCCCTTTACTATGACCATTACTCCAAATTAGGGCACTCCAAATCTCAGTGTAGAGCTTCTCCCCCAAATGCTAAAACCAATACGGTTGAACACATAATAAATCATGCACAACCTCAATGGCAGGCTACCGGGAAAAAATTTGATACTCCTCCACTGCTCTCCTCTGATGATCAGATTGTCCTGGAAATACCTGTGAGTACTAAGCAACCTAACTCTGACCCCATACCCACAGCTCCCCTTAACCTGGAAACCAACACCCCCCTAGAGACTTCTGAAACCCCTGTACTGGTTAGGGATAATTCATCTGCCAGTCTCTCTAGTCCTACTACTCAGGTTTCACTAGAAAATTCTATATCTAAGCTGCTAGAAAGAACTGCCTTTAAAAGTTATACCCCAGTAGCCTATGCCTTTGATGATATCCAAGTTGGGACCTCTTCTCCCAGTCTGAATAGGAAAAATGTGGTATCCCCTTCTCTCCTAGACAGAATGGGGAACAGGTTCTCTGTTTGCAGGTGGACTTAGATGAAACTACTCAAGACCAGGATGATATCTTAAATCATCAAGCTAGCTCGAATTCAACTCCATTACAGGGGCAGAACCTTCAGCCAGGTAAGGCAAAAGGTAAAAAGACAAATTACTTCAGTCAAATCAATATAATGATGCTTAGATCTTCAACTAAAAGTCATAAGTCTAGTGAACAATGATAGGTTCTCTCTCAATAAACTTCTTGGTTTGGAATATTAGGGGTATGGATACATCGATGCTGAGATTAATAAACTTAGTCAGGATTAAAAAGATTAAATTATTATGCATCATTGAACCAATGCATGATAACTCTAAATTTCAATCCTATATGGATATACTTAAATTTGCTGATGGATTAACCCTATATAATGGAAAATATGGCTGATGTGGTCTAATTCTTTTGCAGTAAACCTTCTTTCATCTCATGAACAGTATCTGCATGTGCATATATCTCATAGATCTATAATTCTTCATATGGATGTTGTTTTCATTTATGCTCTCAGGAATAGGGAGGGTAGAAAGACATTATGGAGAGACTTAGCAGCAACAAATCAGGGTGATACTATTTTCATTGGAGATTTTAATACCATTACTTCCCTTACTGAATATAGAGGTCCTAGTTCTCCCTCTCTAGGAAGTATTAGAGATTTTAATACTTGGATAAGCACCTCGGGAATGCAGGATATTACCACTGTTGGCAATTTATTCACTTGGTGTAATTCTAGACTTAGGAACCCCACCTCCAAAAGGTTAGATAGAGGATTAAGTACCATCTCATGGAACCAGAAATTCCCCTCTTCCTCTATTCAAATTTTAAATAGACAGACTTCGAACCACTCCCCTCTGCTTTTAAATATTTCTAACCTATCTACCCTGAATCCAAGACCCTTCAGATTCCTTAATGTTTGGTTTAATCGTCCTGATTTCACCACTCTTATTCAGAACAGTTGGGATAAACAAATGGTAGAAAAAGGTTTGCTAGGATTCTTCCTGAAACTGAGTAGGTTAAAGAAGGAGATAAAAATTTGGAATAGGGAATGTTTTGGTAATATAGACACTAATTTGATCAATGCTGAAGAGTCTCTTAGGATTCAGGAATTGGTCTATGACTTAAATCCCTCTCAATCTGAACTCATTAATTTAAATCAGAAAAAAGCATTATTACTTAGAGCTCAGAAAGAGAAAGAAAAGTTTTGGAAACAAAAGGCAAGATTGAAATGGCATAAATTGGGTGATAATAATACACAATTCTTTCACAAGGTTGTACAGGAGAAAAATTGCAGATTACAGATCTCAAAAATTAAAAACAGAGATGGGAAGTGGTTAAATTCACAATTAGATATCCAGAAAGAGGCCATATCATACTACTCGAATTTGTTATCTGAACCTAACCAGGGATCAAATCAGACTTATTATGTACATTTTCTGAGTCAAATTCCCACTTTGATTACTGCTCAAGATAATATTGAATTAGCAAAGCCAGCCTCGGAATCAGAGGTTGAGGCAGTAATAAAAGGTTTAAGCAGTAACAGTAGTTCTGGCCCTGATGGATTTACTAGTAAGTTCTATTCAAAATGCTAGTTCATTATAAAAAAAGGATATAGTAGATGCAGTGAACGATTTCATTAGGGGCTCAACCATACCGAAAGGAATAGTTAGTACATGGATTACATTAATACCTAAAAACATTCGATGATTTTAGGCCTATTAGTCTTTCTAATACTATTAATAAAATCTCTTCTAAAGTTTTAATGGAAAGACTAAAACCCTACATGGATAATTTGATCTCCCAAAATCAGTCGGCTTTTATGAAAAATAGAGATATTTCTGATAATATCCTCTATCTTCAAGAATTGGTGAGATTTTTGGATAAAAAGGCCAGAATTCCAAATTGTATTCTTAAACTGGACTTACAAAAGGCATTTGACAGAGTTAATTGGGACTTCTTAAAATGTGTACTTAGGAAATTTGGTTTTGATGGTCTCTTTCTTAATGCTGTAATGTCGAATCTTTCACAAGCATATTTTTCGATTTTAATTAATGGAAATCCAGTGGGTTTCTTCCAAGCCACTAGAGGAATTAAGCAAGGTGATCCTCTTTCTCCTTTCCTCTTCAATATTTTTTCAGAAGCTTTTTCTAGAAGTTTGTCATTCATTTTCAATAATGGTAAACTCTCATATTATCAGATGTCATCTTCAATTTCACCAATCTCTCATCTTATGTATGCTGATGATACCATTATCTTGATGCCTCAAAACCTAATTTAACCAAAATTAAGGCTTTTTTGGATATTTTTAACTCACTTCGGGCCAAAAGTTCAATTTCCATAAATCTGACTTTTACATTAGCAAAAGAGCATCTAATATAAAATTAATTCAGATGAGGTCGATTCTGAAAATGGAACAGGGATCTTTCCCTTTTCAATACCTCGGTTGCCCTATTTTTAAGGGCCGAACTTTAAATAGATATTATCAACCTCTGATGGAAAATTTAGATAACAAGTTGAAAAACTGGAAAAATAAGTGGTTAAGCTCTGGGGGCAAATTAGTCTTGATTAAAATTTGTTTGTACTCTCTACCACAGCATTTATGGGTTGTGACTAATCCCCCAAAATATATTATCAAATTATTTGAGAAAAAGCTAGCCAAAATTTTTTGGGGTGAAACTGATGGGAAAAGGAATAAGATATGGAAAAAATGGTCAGATCTTGCCAAACCAACAGCTCAGAATGGCTTAGGGTTTCGATCTATCAAAGGCATAGTTGATGCATGTTCCCTCAAGCTATGGTGGAAAAGCCAGTTAGGTATAACTCTATGGTCTAAATTACTTTGCTCTTTGCCAGACTCCTACAGAACTTCAGTCACATGGAAAAGAATCTGCTCTATTAATCCCATAGCTGAGGAAAATTCTATTGTTATACATGGTAAAGGTACTTGTAATGCCTGGACCTCTAACTGGTGTCCTAATGGCCCTCTAATCAATAAGATCCCAAGTAATATCCTGGAGGCATTTCAGCTGTATTCAGTATCTGATTTCATTAGGGATAAATCTGTGATTCTTTCTCAGATAACACCTTATCTGGAAAATGATACTTTTATATTTCTGCAGGATGCGACGGTTGTGGAAGATAGAGATGATAGAATCGTATGGAAGCCTAATATTACAGGCAAATTCTCATTTAAAACTGCATACCATACCATCACAAACTTTACAGGTAACTTCCCGGTCTCAAAAAATGTGTGGAATGTACTGCTGCAAAAAAAGATTTCGATTTTTACATGGAAATTACTTCATTCATTCCTTCCCTTTGATGATGTACTGATAACTTGTGGTTTTAGTTTGGCTTCCAAATGCCCTGTGGGCTGCTACTCCGACTCAATAGATCACTTTTTCATATCTTGTACACTGGAAAAATTGATATGGAGTAGAATGGCTTCTCTGATAGATTTCAACTTACCTCATGATCAATCCCTCTCTCAGAGATTTTTTTCCTTTTGGTTCTGTCCAGGCTTAACTAAAAGTCTCCAACTGATGTGCAAAATATTTCCTTCTATCATTTGTTGGAGTCTTTGGAAGGCTCAAAATAGATATATCCATGACCAGGTTCCCTTTTCTGCTGAGCTTATATGTAAAGAGATACTGGAACTCATTAGATTATCATTATACTCCTGTCCCACTAAGATGTGTCCTACTACTGAATTTCCTCTAACATTTAGACATCTATTACCTCTTCTTAGGCCACCTCCAAAACCAATATTTAGAGCAGTCTGGTGGGAAAAACCTGACATTAACTCTATCAAAATTAACATTGATGCATCATGGTTCTCTCATACAGCTGCAGCTGGGATTATAGTAAGGGATAGCTCAGGCAAGCCTCTTCTCATTAATTCAATCACTATTGAGGCTGTATCTCCTCTCCATGCTGAACTCTTAGCCATAGTTGCAGCTTGTCAAGCTTTCCCTCATAGAGATATGCCCTTAATCATTGAATCAGACTCTAGTCTAGCTATTAATATGATTGAAAACCCATATTCTGCTCACTGGAACTTTTTCAATTTGGCCTATAAGGTGAAGAGTTTACTATTTGGTGCTGTTCTAAAGCATGTTTATAGAGAATGTAACTCTGTGGCTAATGCAATAGCGAAATATCATTCTACTCATAATCAGCCATTACACTTGTATAATCTGCCTGGCCATATCAGAGGTCTCATTTCCTTAGATATGAAGCAATTTCCTCATGTTCGAATTCATAAACGTGGCCTAAATAGGATATGATACTGCTGATGGGATTTATATTTGTATGCAGATCAATTTGCTACGCATGGTGTACTCTTGCTGATACTGAGATGAGTGGAGCTGTTGTTCTCCTATGCCTGCCAATTTCATTTTCCAGCTCATCTGCACATTATGGGACTTCAACTGATGCTGCCAACTCTTGTGCAGCTCTAATCCTCCAATCTTTCTTTTGGTTTATGAAATTATCAAGCTTAACACTTGAATTACTGTCTTTGAAGTTGCCTGGCCAAGGGAGAGAATTAACACGAGGGGTGGAGATTCTCTCTTTTGGATCGTAACTTCACTACGAACCATGTCACTTTATATAGATGTTCATATATCCTTAAATATAGATAGTTTTAGGACTTTTGGAGGCAACCATGTTGCCTCAATGCTTAGGGAACTAAAAAGAATGGATGTACTAATGTTTTGATCTGGTTATAAGGCCTGGGGAACCTTAATACATATCCCTCACCTTCGGGTGTTTTCATTAAAAAAAACTATGTTTAATAACAACAAATAAAAAGTTAATATTTATAAACTAATTGTTACGACGAATCCAACGGTATCACATATGATGATATTATTATTTATATATTATTCAAATACATGATCAAAGTTTGACAGTGTTGACATGTCAAATAGTAAAATTGCAGGTTGGTCTGAGACGGGGAGTATGTCCCTCCCTTTCATAAAAGTTTATTGATGTGGAGGGATGAGTTTGTCCATTAAGATTTTTATTCTTTCTGTTAGGACTTTAGAAAAAAATTGTAGTCACATTAGACAAAGAGATAGGTCTACAATCATCAAATGAATGAAGTGGGAGTTTGTTTTTTTGGAATAATAGTAATCCATGTACTACTTATTCCATTTGGGATTACGGGTTTAGTTAGAAAATCATTAGTCGCATTTAGCAAATCACTAGATACTATATCCCATGCCTTAATAAGAACTTGGCCGTGAAACCATCGGACCCATGACTGCTATTTTTGTTGAGATTAAAAACCCCATTTTTGAGTTCCTGCTCAGTTACTGGACTTAGATACCGAGGTTCTCCTCCTCAGAGATGAGGCAGGGAATCTGACTCAGAAAATGACTATAAAATTGACCTTGTGGAAAGTGTGCCAAATCATAAAATGTTCCGTAAAAGAAAGGTGGTCTCCTAAAAGGCGATTTGTCTATAAATTTATATAATGCATTTGTTAAATTACATACTCCTTTCATCCCAAATTAAACTGCACACTTTAACATTTTACATTATTCATTGTCAAACTTTGACTTCATATTTAAATATGTATATAAGCAATAATATTATCATATGTTATATTGTTGGATTCATCTTAACAAAGAGTTTTTAAAAAGTAACTTTTTATTTGCCGATATTATACGTAATTAAACATATTAGCGGTCAAATATAATTCTTGATAACCATGAAAAAATATTCCTACCATTTAATTTGGGACGGAGGGTGTATTAAATTTAGAAACATTGAAAGTATTTTTTTTATATTTTGTATTTTCGCTTTCAAATACATATTATTACTTTTTTTTTAACTTTTAAATACAATATTTAAATTTTATTTAAAAAATTACAATATTTAAGGTAAAAACCACCGTAGAGTGTTCATAAATTTATGGAAATACCGCCTTCCTAAAACTTTCTCAAGAAAAAAAAATGTTTTACAAATATTTGTAACACGAAATGTAGGTAAAAATTGGTAATACGTAAAGGATATGAATGTAAATATGAACAATTAAAATGCGAAAATGAGGAGAAGAAAAGTGAGAATGGAGTATATATCTGTCAACTTGAATGTCCCACTTCAACTTATATGGAGTGCATTTCACTTTCATTCCACATGCGTTACTTCTTTGTCTTCTTATTTTCGGACATATTTTTTAAATTCAAATAGTCACTAGGACAAGAGTTTATATATATAGTTCTCATATTTGTTTTCGTACCTTTATTTTATTGGATGTATCACCATAGTTTTAAATTCTTGGATTAAGGTAAATGAGATGAGTGGATAAAATTGAATTTAGAAAGAAAAAAGTTGAATTAGTGGATGAAATTGAAAGAATATCGCCATAAAACGAAAGAGTGTCAAATCCACAAAAATAACCAAAAAAGGAAAACGTGTCATATCTAATGAAACAAAGGGAATACTAAACTCAATTTTACACAATGCAAGTACAACATATGTGATCCTGAAAATATCATTTACACTAAAGGCATCATGGTAATATGAGTAATCTATAACATGATATAATTGTCAACTAGGAATCGTCCCGCGAACTTGACCCAAAATGATGGAGCTAAATCCACCGGTTGAAGTTAGTACCCTGATCCAAAATGGTCACAGTATAAAATATTAGTCTTCACATTTCTTGATAGACACGTCAATCACACATATTCTGATCCATATACAATTTCTTTATTAAGGTAAAGAGACTCGAAAAGCAACGTGTTACTCCTCTGTCACTGATTCACTTCATAAAAAAAAACTGCATGCATATCTTACATTTATATGTTGAAGTTTGAGTTCCTTTATTACTGTGTACATTCACTACTTAGTTGAATGTTTCATATTACTCCCCCTTGAATTTACATCGAATAATGCTTCGTTAAAATTTTACTGGATAAATTTGGTTTTTTTTTTTCCGCAAAACACTCACAAGTGAGCGGGGATATTGATTAGGGCTCCCACACCCGGGAAGAACATAATAGATTACAAAAGTTATCGAGTATTCCTTTAAGCTAGACTATAAAACATAGTTAATACCATCCTCTTGGCAGTGATTCCTTCTACAAACCCTCCACCCCCTGTGTGAGGCTTGCAAAGGCCAGACCGTCAAGAGGAGGCAAAAACTGCAAAACCTATACATATCAAGCCTATACATGTGAGAGACTACATCCTAAGCTTATGTTTCCATCGAAATTGAGGGAAAAGAGTCTCTCGACGGTTGAGGAAGAGGAACCTCTGTGATGTTAGCAAATCTTGTAGGTGCGAGGAGTGTCCTTTCCTGATTGCCAATTGAGCTAGATAATCTGGAGCTTGGTTACCATCTCGATGGATATGGCTGAAAGAAATCCTTCTGAATCTTGTAGTAGCCTCATTTATCTTCTTCAATATCGACCGAAGTGGCCAGGGACACGGCTGACCCTGGATGATGTTTATTGCTGCAAGAGAGTCCGATTGAATCTGGAGATGCTCCGTCCTTCCCTCCGCCTCTTGAAGTCCCGTCCATATAGATAACATCTCAGCTCTGATCACTACAAGATAAGAGGAAAAGCAGGCATTATCTGTGGTCATGAAAGATGATATAGCATGTGTGATTCTTTTACTTGCATCTCTAAAAACACATCCAATTCCTATGTTATCTCCATGTATTGCTGCATCACAGTTGATTTTTAGCCCTATATCCGGAGGTTCCCATTTGATTAAGTAGAGCCTAGTAAGTCTTGTTCGAGTAATGCAAGGCAATAAACCATTCCTAGTGAGTTGACAGTTCAGATGGCAGATTTCAGTTGGATGTACCGAGAACAGCAGGGAGCATAAATTGGATATATTTTTCCAGATTACAGGAGCATGGCTCTTTATGTTCTCATGAATCCATTTATTTCTGATTTTCCATAGTTCCCAACAAATTAGACATGGCAATACTGTCATTAGTGAGCAGATTGATGATAATGAATGTTTGAAAGACCAGTAGTATGCCAATCTCTCCCTAATATTACTGAATGTTCTCTCCCTGATATTTAAAACCTCATGCATTTTAGTCCATAAGAAGATTGCTGTAGCACAGGAGTTGAAGAAATGATCATAAGAATCAATATTATCACATTCTGAGCATTTTGATGGTAAATTTAATCCAGTTTTCATCAAAATATCAGCAAATGGAAGTGCACTTAAATTCATTTTCCACATGAAGAAGCTGATCTTCTTGGGTATGGTCTTGATCCAAAATCTTTTGAAAAAATGCACCTCAGGCTTTTTTGGTCTTAACACTTGATATGCAGATTTAATTGAAAATGTTCCATGGATATCAGGTTTCCATATCAAATAATCCTTATGATCAGTTAAGGTTATGTCTTTTGAGAGATTCACATAGATATCAGAATTGAAAAGGCTTACAAGTCTTTGGAGATACTGACCTTTGTTCTTCATAAATTCAGCAACAGTAAGGAATGGAAAAAGATCAAGAACCTGATCTTCATCAACCAGATTAATCAATGGACCTGAACCAAGCCAATTGGCTATCCAAAAATTAGAGTTTCCATTTTCTATGATAACCTGAGAGTTAGTTTCAGCTATGTCATTGACTTTCCTATATCTAGCCCAAGTTTCTGATTTCCTAGCATTATCAGGTAGAGACCACATAAGTTTTGCCCAGGGGGATTTGCCCATTTGAAGTTTCCACCAAATCTTCAGAGAGAAGGAATCAATTATTGCTTGAATGTGTCTTATTCCAAGGCCTTTTTCAGCCACTGGGAAGGATAATCTCTCCCATGAAACCCAGTGTCTGTTAAGTCCATGTTCTGAGCACCCCCACAGGAAGTTACTGAAGATTGTTCTCAGTTTTTGAACAGTGTATTTAGTGGGAGCAGTAACAGCCCAAGTATGTTGAGGAATGGAAGTTAGTACATGATTTATCAATATAATTTTACCCCCTCCTGGGAGCCACTGATTTTTCCAGTTACTGATTCTTGTATTTACCATATCAATCAATGATTTGAAATGTTTATTAAGTTTTCTACCTCTATATACTGTAACTCCTAGATAGGAAAAAGGTAATTCCCCTCTTTTCATGCCCGTTATGTCCTTAATTTCTTTTTCCTTATTTCTGCTTAAGTCTCCTGAATAATAGGCACTTTTTTGAAAATTAATTTTCTGACCAGTTGCCTTTTGAAAGATGTCCAGGAACTTCATCAAGTTTCTAATGGATTTGCTGGTTCCCTTCAAGAATACCACTGTGTCATCAGCAAAAGATAATTGGTTTAAGCTGTTTGCTACCCCTGGAGTTCTAAACTGCCTTATGTTCCCATTTTGAAACTGGATCCTAAGATTTCTTTTTAAAATTTCAGTTAGTATGTTAAAGAGGAAAGGAGATAGAGGATCTCCTTGTTTTAACCCTCTAGATAGCTTTAAAAACCCACATGGGGATCCATTGATCAGCACAGAGAACCAAGTAGAATTAATGTTGTTCATGATAACATTCACTATATGTCCATGGAATCCCAATTTTAATAAAAGGGTGTTGATGGTTGACCATGAAACCCTGTCAAAAGCCTTCATCATATCCAACTTCAGAATGAGATTAAGTGATTCATTCTTTTTATCTAACATTCTGACTGCTTCCTTCATCATTAAAATATTATCTGCTATATCTCTACCACTTAGAAAAGCTGATTGTTCTTCTGAGATCAGTGAGCTCATTAGGGGTTTAATCCTTTCCACCATAATTTTGGACATCAATTTATTAATGAAGTTGGAGAGGCTTATTGGTCTGAATTCACTAAATGATTTAGGGGTCTTGGTTTTTGGTATTAAGACTATGAGGGTGCTTGCTACAGATTTAGGAATAGGAATCCCTACTTGATATTCTAGCAAAGCATTTAGTACATCCTGGCAAATAATATCCCAAAATGTCCTATAAAAACTACCAGGGAATCCATCAGGTCCTGGGGCAGCATCGGGGGATAGATCAAAAACACTTGCTCTTGCCTCATCCAGAGTGATAGGCCTTAGCAAGTTAATATTATCATTTTCAGTAACTGAAGGTTGTATTTGCTGAGTTAGAAATGATAAACATTGGCCTGATGGATCCTCATTTTCATCAGAGAGCAGATTATTGAAAAATGTAACTGCAGCATCACATATTTGAGCTGGAGAGTTCAACCAGTTACCCTCCAGATCCTTAATCTTCATAATTTTTAATCTAGTCTGGTTTTCTGATATGGACTTATGAAAATATTTTGAATTAATGTCACCATCTTTAAGCCATTTCATCCTAGTCTTTTGTGTTAAAAACAAATTATGTTCAACCAAATGTCTTGTTAATTTTGCCTTAGCCTTGTTCAAGGCAATCCTATCCTGGGTGGAACCAGAGTTTTCATATTTTATTTCCAATTCTTCCACTTCCTTTTCTGATTCTTTTAGGTTTTCAAAGACATTTCCAAAAACCATCTTATTCCATGTTTTAATTTCAGCCTTGAGTCTTTTAAGTTTGAGTGAGAACCCTAATATACCTTGTTCCTGAATAGGCTTAGTCCAGCTATCTGTTATCAGATTTTTAAAATCAGATCTGTTTAACCACATTTCCTGAAATCTAAATGGTCTAGGTGATGTGTTAACTGATTCTGATAATTCTAGCAGCATTGGGGAATGATCTGAGGTTGTTCTATTTAATATTTGCACTGTGGAGTGGTTAAATAATTGAAGAAAAGAAGTGTTTCCCATTATCCTATCCAGCCTCTTTGAGGTTGGGTTGACAGATCTATTATTAGTCCAAGTTAGGGAGTTTCCAACAGTGTTTAAGTCCTCCACCTGTATCTCATTAATAAAAGAAACAAAGTCTAAAATTGAGTCCAGCTTAGGGGAGCTAGGGCCAGAGTATTCCCCAACAGATCTAATCACATTAAAGTCTCCACCTATCAGTGTTGGGGTAGAGTCTATTTTAGGAACTATATCTGCATACACCTTCAATCTGTCCTCCCTACTGTGTGGAGCATAAACGAATAAAGATTTAAATTTCCTGTCACAGTTTTTTACATCTATGTCAACATGTATGAAATGATTGTGGACCTCTAATAAATTAATGTCAATTCTATCTGAAAACATAATCCAAATCTTGTTATGTATCAATCCCAGATGATGCCTGAACCTAAACATTTTTCTGTACATCTCTAGTTGGTTTAAATTACCTTTGGGTTCAATTAAGACTAACAGATCAAGTTTGTGTATCCTAGACAAATGCTTTAACCTCACTACTGAGGTTGAAACTCCCCTCACATTCCAGATCATACATTTAACTGTCATTGGAAACTGTAGATTTTAGGGCTAACCTGGAGCTTCTCTTGGGAAGTGTTACCTGTGATTGAGTTTCCTCAACTGGAGCTTCGTCTGGCTCCCTTTGCCTCTCTGGATCTGTTTGCTCCACAGAATCCAACTGCTTCTCTGGATCTGATGTCTCTCTGGAAGGTTGCTCTGGCTCATCATGTTCCTGATTTTCCTTCTCAGATTCTGTGGAGACTTGCCTTTCTCCCACCTGCGAAATCTCTAAGTTCTGACTGTGTGCTAGAGAAGTGAATTCAGCATTAGGAGTCCAGGAAAAACGGTCATGTAGGAATATATCAGAATTCAATGGAGTCCTAGCTCTAGTACATAGAATGTCATCAGAAAATGATGGACTAAGGATACTCTTCTGCAGGGGAGAGGATGGAGCAGTGTTATAACCTCTTGAATCAAATCCTTCCTCCCCCAAGTCTTCAGTGGTTATGATTTCCAGTATAGCATCGCTGGTTGTCAAGTTTGGCCGTTTCTGGAAAGAGTCATCTGATACCTGATTTATCATTTCAGACAATTTTACCTGAGGAGGAGTTGTTTTTTCTACCTGAGGGGTTGTTTTTTCTACCTGAGGGGGGTTTGGGTTTAGGGATGTCCCCTGGTTAAGTTGATCATCTGTGTTTGACATCTCTAGAACTGCAAATCTGTTACCAGATGTGGATGCCAATTCTTGCCCACTGTGAATTGAGGCCTTAGTGCTAGGGACAACTATATTAGGAACAACTTTGTGAGGGGTTAGCACTTTCTGCAAGCTTTTGTTCTGTTTAGGTATATATATCTTAGATGTTTCTTGGTTCTTACCCTTATTGCTCTTAACAGGGATTCTGATTTCCTTTGGCAAAGCTGCCTCAGGATGTTTAGGATCAGCTCCCACAGAGTTAAAATCTGAGCCAAAGGGTTCCTTTGGATATTTCAGCACTAGATCCCTTTTGCAATATGGTTCATTATGTCCTAATTTTAGACATTTTTTACAGTACTGAGGAAAGTCTTCATAGGAGATTGCATAGGATTTATTGTGAGCTATTGAGCCTAACCTAATCTTAGTTGGTCTAGGCTTAGAGACATCCATCTCCACACAGAGTCTAATTGTGGAGGGTCTAGTTAGGTTCTTAGTTGGAGCATCAGCAAAAAGCAATTCTCCTAAAGAATTTCCCAAATCAGTGATTGCTTTAGGATGGAAGAAATATACCGGGGGGAATTCCACGGTGAGCCACACCGGAGCTAGCGCTGATTCTTCATCGTAATCGAAGTGCTTTGTCCATTTGATGATGCGCATAATTGCCCCCCCATAGACCAGGTGCGTTTGAGCCAGCAACGATGGTAGTCCTCATCGACATCGAATGTTATTCTGACATGCCTTGAATCCATTGCTGATAGCTGCACATCACCCTTGAACCCTATCGTCTTGATCTGGTTTCGGAGGAAATCCATAGTGGGACATCCTCGACTAAATTTTCCGACCAGAGCTTTTGAGAACGGAGCGGCGAGGATGTCCACCTCCTCCTCTGGGTATAGTACCGCCAATTCACCCTTGAAATTGAAATGAGGGTGGAGTTCTGGTGAATCGAGGTCATATGAGGGATGATGTTGTTTCAAAGCTTGGGCGAAAGAAGGTTTGTCCCGATTCCATGGCGCAGTTGCCGCCATGGCAGGGTGGAGGAGGAGAAGAAGCCGTTGGCGTTTTTCGGTTTCCGTGAGAGAGTTTCAGAAGGAGAGAGAGAATTCTTTAAAAAAAAAAACCCCAAATTTTCTTCTTTACTGGATAAATTTGGTGTGGAAAAAAAACCTAGTGAAAGATAAGGACTCCTTATCCCATTGGAGCCCACTGCCTTGTTAAAACCTTACTAGGAAAACTCATTGGGAAACATCATGGTTTAGAGGGAAAACAGTACAATGTATAACTCATCTCGTAAGCACATCATTCAATATTTTTTTAATCGCCGCATTCCAATTTTGTGCGCCAGTTTTTCAAATGTTAATGTCAGTAGTGATTTGGTGAAGAGATCTAAGTGACTAAACATTGCGGCGGAGACCTTGGAGAGGAATCAATCTCACCATGCCAGAAGCTTATTCAATAGATCACTGGAAACCCTGCCATAAGCTTATACCAGAAGCTTATACCGGAATAAAGACGTTCATATCAGTATATCAACCTTGGGTACTTAACGAGGCTACATAACTCAATTTGATTCAGTCACACATCAACATTCGGTAAAGTAAAGCACAAAATAATCCACCAAGATAAACACATATCTATCATATTCTTCCTATGCTGATTCATAACATTAATGAAATAACTGTAACAATCTTACTCACATAAATCATATGCTACAGAGCAAAAAAAAACGTTAAAGGTAAAATACAACATTAAAATGCCAAAGTGAAATATATCATCAAGCACCAATAGAAACTTCATTTGAGTGGGACTCAAAATATGTTTTGTTTTCCCTCAAAAGTCATCATTTAACTTGTAGCATTCACAACAAATGGGCCAACAGCCATGCATTTCACATGATATGACAAAGTTCATACAGTTTAGCAGTGACACAATCAAGAGTCTGCAGCAATGTTTTCTTGCTACCAAGTCTCTGTGTGTTTCCCATATGCATTGTTGAGTCCTATAGAAATGCAAAGAAGCATCAGTAATCCAACAGCTCTGGAAATGCCAAAAATAAAACAAAGCTATAATGAATAAATACCTCTAGCATGAAGATTACAACTTTATTGGGTGTGTGTTTATAGAATTCTTCACTATTAGCCTTTTGGAAACTCAAAACCTTGAAGGTGCATAGTATGTAAGATATGTAAGATGGGCGTACACAAACGGAAAATTAGAAATACATTATGCTTCGAAGAAGTAGGAGTCACAGATCTAGCAACCGGGCTATTTTAATGTGTCCACAGTAAATTAGTACATTCATAGCCAATTGAGACACTTAAACTAAACAGTATGAGCAGAAGCATCACCTGTAGAAGGCCCAACATCTTCATGTCCAGAACTTGATTAAGAACCAAAAGCAATGCACCTAAGCAGTATATGGAAGATGAGTATCAGCAACCACTAATGTGCAACAAAATTGTAATGTATCATCTATAGAATGACAAGTCAGGCACCTTCAAAACTCAATCGAGTCTGAGGTGTTTGCAAACACAGTAATACTTAATGGGCGTTTGTTCTTACAATAAGTCCTCCAGAAAAAGAAGTCCAACTTCCAATATAGTAACAAAATAAAATAGCCCAATTCATTATATGTTATGGGCCAACCAATACTCTCTTTTGAAATTTAAACCACCAAAGACACTTCTCTTTAGAAACTACCATACAAATCAAAAACCCTGAGGAATGTAAAGACACTGGGATTCTGGTGTAACCGAGTACAAGGTCACGCCGATGCTTCGGAAAAACTGAAGGAAACAATACCAGAACCAGAGATAGGAGCCATTTTAGTCTAGTATCCACAATTCACAAAAGGCAAGCTGAATATCAAATAGACTAGTTAATCATATCATTTTCTACATACCTAATAGAAATGTAAACATGTCTAAGCAACACCAATACTCAAAACCCAGAACACATGTTATACATACTCCTTGTTTCATCCGTTGCCATTCCAATCAAACTAAAGCACCAAAATGCTCCATACTATACACACATAATCAAGGAAAAAGCCATGTTCATATATATCTAGAAATGATCAATCAAATGGCTTAAAAAACACAAAACCAATTCAAAGAGTTGATTTAAGAAACATGAATCACCAATGGAAGTACTTAAGCCACCTATAAGTGAAAGGCCAAGAGAACCCAACACTTGAGAATCCATCCCAAGTCCTCTTCAGGGACGGCTCACGGTGAATGGTAGAGGAGGGATGAATGGAGAATGGTGGAGGGGTGACGAACGGTGGAAGGAGTATAGCGGCCTGGAGTTGGGGAAGCAGGGCTGTAGGATAACGGATCCGATCCGGTGCTGGACAAATCTGTAGAGGCGAAGGGCATCGACTTCAGCGGGACAGATTCGTAGAGGCGCAGAAGGGCTTCTCGGCGCAAGAAGCTTCTCGACGGATGGGGCGCTTTGCTGTGGTGGAGGGGCTTCTCGACAGTGGGGGCTTCGTGGGAGTGAGCCATCAAGGAAGAAGGTGTACTTGCGCCGTCGAGGAAGGGAAGTGAAGAGGGTTCCACAGTTTTTCCTTATATATGATGCAATTTTAAAGGCTGAGATTCAGTGTATCTAAGTACACTAACAGATTAGATTTATAAAAAATAAATTGATTTAAATTTTATTTTTTATTACAGAATTTTCAATAATATGTGAAAGTCTCAGGAAATGCGGCCTTTCCATAAGCTTATAGACAGTCCACATGGGCATTTAACCTAAATGTTGCAATTTTTTATAAAATTTAAATATTGCATTTAATAAGTTAAAACAAGTAATAAAATGTATTTGAAGGTGAAAATATAAAAATATATCATATAAAAAATATTTTCAAAAATTTTAAATTTTGTATGTAATTTAACAAATGCAGTATATAAGGTAAGAAATAAGTGGCATGTCCATAAGCTTATGGACATGCCGCCTGTCAGGAGACCTACTCTTATTATATTACTATAAAGGCAACTTAGTTATTAGTTAAAGTTAAATTACTTATTAGCATTTATATATCAAAAGTCAATTAAGGTTTGACCATTGATTAGTCAAAGTCAACATAGTCGAAGGTAATGGTAAATAAAAAAAACCGTGAGAGTCTACGGGAGTGGGAACATTGTCCCACTCCCGTGATACAATGAAACCTACTAAACTACCCCTTATCTAAATGGTACAATTAGGTGGCCCAAAAAAATGCCGTGGGAATGTACAAGAGTGGGGACATTGGCCCACTCCCTTAATACATGTTACCTAAAATACTACCCCTGATCTAAATGTTACAACCAGGTGACCAAAAGAAGCTAGTCCCGTCGTGATGACCGGGGCCTGTGGAAACCATCCATGGAAAAATATTACAACCCGCCGTGGTGACTGGGGCCTGTATAAGCCATCCCTGAAAAACAGAGGGGCATGAGAACAAACTCACTAGCCTCCTCGCTCCATGTTACATCCATGCTACCGGTGGTGTGAACCGGCTCTTGCGCCATGGTTTGCTCCCCACGAGTGTCTTCAAAATCGAGAGTGGTCTCGACCTTCCAGTGAATGAAGTAGTATAACCTGTCCTCCTAAAAGGGCTTTCACACCGCTTCTACCATGTACACCTCTAAGATGATGATAAAGAGGTGTTATTGGCCTTCGATAACGGTCTCTGGATGAGGGCCGAGGCTTTCTCTTTGGGGTTGGGAGCAGTTTGACCGTAGTCCGTTGTGTTCCCAAGTGTTCCCCGCGGATAGACCTCCTAGGCATAAGAGACCGGGCATGACTTCTACCGCGCACGCCCCGCGTAACGGTTTTGTAACTGTTCTTTCCATTTTAGGCAAATGGACAGCCTGATGCCATTTTACACTTTTCAGTACAGCGCAGGCAAATAGCGCAACCATTAATTCCAAGTGGTACCTAGCAAGGGGTTAATTAATTTGCGTACGCAGAATTAATTTACCACCTACCCAACCTATATGGCCATGCTATTACCATAGGAAATCCTGTCAGCCATAAGGAGAGAAGTTGCTGCAATTTTTTTTCTTTTTTCGACATAGTATTTCTATAGAGAGAGAGAGAGAGAGTCAAGTAAAGTCAAGTACAGTATTTCTATATATTTCTACGAACCCCTCGACCCCTCGAACCTCATCCACCCCTCGAACCCCTCTAACCTCAAACCCCTCCACCCCTCGAACCCCTCTAACCTCGAACCCCTCCACCTCTCGAGCCCCTCGAACCCCCATGAAACCCCACGACCCCTCAAACCCCTCCACCCCTCGAACCTCATCCATCCCTCGAACCCCTTGATTTAAACCAGTGCTATTTTCTTCCAAAGCTGATGCTATTTTTTAAAAAATTGGCAATTTCTTTGGCGGGACTTTTTTTGGCGATTTCTTTGGTGGGAAAATTTTAAACCGGTGTTATTTTCTTCCAAAACTAGTGCTCATTTTTCCAAAACCGGTGCTATTTTTTCCAAAACCAGTGCTATTTTAAAATTTTGAGCTATTTCTTTTGCGGGAAAATGAGTATAGAAACATTTTACCACCGGTTTTTAAAAACTGGTGCTATTTTTTAAATTTTAGCACCAGTTTTTAAAATCGGTGCTAAAATTTACAAAAAACTGGTGCTATTCCTTAATCTTTAGCACCGGTTTCTAAAACCGGTGCTATGTTTCACTAAAATCGGTGCTATTTTGAATTTGTTGGCGGGAAGATAGAATTTTACAAATATTTAGCACCGGTTTTTAAAAACTAGTTCTAATATTTTCATAACCGGTGCTATTTTAAATTTTTTTGCTATTTCTTTGGCGGGAAATAACCGGCTTGAAATTTTTTTGCTATTTTAAATAACCGGCTTGAAAATTTTTAGCGTGCTATTTTTTAAACAAAACCAGTGCTAAGTTTCAATTTTTAGCACCGGTTTTAAAAACCGGTGCTATTTGTTAATTTTTAGCACCAGTTTTTAAAACCAGTGCTATGTTTTACTAAAACCGGTGCTATTTTGAATTTTTTGGCGGGAAGATAGAATTTTACAAATATTTAGCACCAATTTTTTAAAACCGGTGCTATTTAAAAATTTTGGCTATTTCTTTGGCGGGAAAAATTAAATTTCAAATTTTTAGCACCAGTTTTTAAAAACCGGTGCTAATTGTTTCCAAAACTGGTGCTATTGTAAAATTTAGCGCCGGTTTTTAAAAAAACCGGAGTTAAAATTAAAAAACTGGTGTTAATTTAACACCGATTTTTAAAACCGGTGTTAAAAATTAAAAAAACGATGTTATTGAAGGGCTGCGATGAATGATTTGGTATTAGAGGTTGTTGTTTTATCCACCATGGATTTCAATAAACAGAGAGTTAAAGCTTCGGGTGGGAAAGAGATTCGCTCGGTCGCTACAGTAGAAAGCAACTTTCAGAAAGGAAAGGAGGATGAGAGAGAAGAGAGGTTGTTGCATTAAAACCACATTATTCAAAGGCAAGTATCAGTTTGAATGAACAAGCATTCTACCTAAGACATAGTAATTTAACCAAACAAAACATTTATTAGGTTAACCCTAGATCAAACCACATTCAAGGTTCAAATTTTCTTTGCACCTATAGGATAAATATGAGAACAATCCACTTTAACATACTTATCTAGCAAGAATCACAACACATTATACATAAGAAGTTCTAAATCCATGTTCTTGGATTTTTGTGTCAAGTGAGCTAAGAAATTGTATATTTTCCTAACACCCTAACACTTCAATAATACAAACACTTCGTATACTCAATCAACCCATGATATAAATGAAGTAAAACATAGCATTAATGACACAATAAATGCGTCCCAATAAATGTTCATCAATGAGCAAAATTAAGAATCTCACTACATGGGTTCGGAAGCTTCAATCAATTGCTCCCAAGAGATTAACTTAGCTACTAGAATCCATACTAATCACCAACATCAAACCAAACATAATCAAAGATTAAAAAAGATAAACAATGGAAGAAACGTAGGGATTTGTAGTAGAAATCGAGGAAGAGGGGGAAAGAGAGAAGATATGTACTATTTATAGTACAAGAAAAAGGAGAATAAATCCTTGACGCCCGTTCTCTGTGACTTGCAACCATGTTCATCGCGAGTCGCAATGGATGCCCATAATAGAATTTCTGGTTTCCTTCTTCTTTTTATCTTCTACCCTTCAATTCATTACACACTCCTTCAGCTCTTCAAGTCTTCAAGTCTTCAAATATTTAAAACTAGCCTTCAAATCTTGAAAGTCTTCAAAAGATGACCCGAAATGGCCTCCGGTCTTCAAGTCTCACTGTTCTTTCCTTGTCACACAAAATTCACTTAGAAAAGGTAATAGAGCGTAAAAGTCGCTCTTACCTCTCCTAAGAGAATTTCAAGGTAAAACACAAGCTCTTGATAACAAAAGAGCACAAAGTGATCCCAAAAAGTCCCAAAATATGCACATGAAATGGACACATCAAACCCCCCCCCCCACTTAAACCTTACTCGTCCTCGAGTAAGAAAAGATTCAATCACAAGTTGGAATTCACGTATCCACATCCTAAACTAATATTTCCCCAAATCAATACCTCACAAAACTTTCAATATCACACATCCCAAAGTTAAGATCAAATGAGAATTCACCCACAACCCCCTTTCCTAAATCTACCCAAACCATAGCAATCCATCAATTCACTAATAAGCCTAAAAACACCTCCAAATCCCAAATTGACAATCACTACCACAGAGGCCCCCCTCTAGCACTGGTTTTTTTTTGTTCTAGCACCGGTTTTTTCGTAAAAAAACCAGTGCCTAAGTAACCGATGAAATGGTTTCACTGGTTGGAAATAAACCGGTGCTAAATTCTTACTTTTAGCACTGGTTTTTTTGTTAGCACCAAATTTTTTTGTTAGCACCGATTTTTCAATCGGTGCTAATTTAGCACCGGTTTTTTTTTGTTAGCACCGGTTTTTCAATTGGTGCTAATTTAGCACCATTTTTTTTGTTAGCACTAGTTTTTCAATCGGTGCTAATTTAGCACCGGTTTTTTATTAGCACCGGTTTTTTGACCGGTGCTAATTTTAGTACCGGTTTTTTTCTTAGCACCGGTTTTTTAACCGGTGCTAAATTATTAATGACGACGAAAAAAATCCCTTCTGCTGCCGTTTTTAGAGGAAGAGAAAAAGATCCAAAATTAACAATTTATTTTGACATTAATTTAATGATAAAATCAACTTCACAAAATTGATAATATAGAAATAAAACCGAAAAAAGTCATGATACAAAATTAATAATCAATGGGACTAAACATAACTTTAGCTTGAACTAGCAATTGAATCATGTGGCGTATACACATTAAATCACAAGGCTAAGCCACACAACTAATCTTCAATCTAGTGTCCTTAAAAATGCTCAGATGTACCATTCCATATGCATCTACAAGGCCATACACCTACAAACTTCAATTTAGTTTGCAAAAATGGTAGGGGGGAAAGGTAAATGTAACTAAATCAATAAATCTTCCCTTGGAAGGCTCACTGTATGTTCAGAAGCTAATGCCTGGAACATACTTAAGACAAATTGGAAATCTTCTGTATATTCAAACAGACAAAGGAATCAAACATACACACAAATGGGCTACATAGTTTAGATCTAAATAAACATGGAGAAAAAAAAGAGGAATCAAAACTCCACTCAGCACACAAGTCTATCTCATTATGTTTTACCTTACGATTTGAAAATAATGTCACAAGCAGCCTATATAAATAAGAAAAGGTGTAGTGAATGCCTACTGACTAGCTCTGCCAAGTCAATTCACTCTATGTTTAGCAATACCCAAAATTTTAGCAAGAAAACTCAATGCGTTCAACAATAACAAAATAATGATGGTGTGATACCTCTGCCTTTGATTTCTCATATGCAGTTTCAAGCTGTTTAAGAGCTTCTTCATTTGCCTGAGCAATACTTTTATACTGACATAATAAATAGAAAAAATTAGCATATGCTTGATTCATTCTATAACGACAGAGTTGTTCGGTACTTGAAGCATGTGATCTTTATTCATTTGTGCCTCCTCTACCAACTTTGCAATTTCTTTGTTCTGTTGAGAAACTACATAGTTCACAATGAAACCAAGAATTAACAGTACCGTGAACTATTTAGCAGAAACATGAAATGAATCACAAATATAAGCATAGGTTTAAATTCAAAGCTTCTCTGATGCGTAAAAAGTGACACATGTATCATGTATGGTCTACTAGCATTGTTGTTATAAGTTTAAAAGATTAAGCTTCTATATAGATGCTCCGAACCAATGCCGGAGTTGTTCAAGAAAGTCTTTAGTTATATCTACTGTCCATTCTACTACAAAATACAGTACTATGCATGTACAATCACAAGGAGAAAAGGAGAAAGGTTCATTCAATATCATTGACTTTACTAATGCCCTTATTACTGTACTCAAGACTAAGAAGGGTTCACAATTTGAAGTGACATCCAATTTACCAATTAAATAGAACGCTAACCTTCCACCAGGTCTGCTCTTTGAACCTGTATACAAATGGCAAAAGTCAGTGATCAACTAGAAAAATCTTAGACATCTTGCTCTACTGAAGCATTCTTGCCTAGTTTTTAGAGATGATGTTCACTAGAACATTGAAAATTATTAAAGCTTTCTTAGCACATTTTGCAAAAAAAAGATCTGGCACGCTGCTCCTTTAAATGTTCATATAGAGATCCTAAGGCACATTAAGTTTTCCTCCCAGGAACAAGAAGTGGCAGTAATATCTTAATTACAAAACTAAGAAATTTTAGTACTCCAAGAAATTCACCATGTTAATATTCTCAATCAAAACACGAAAAGGCACCAACGACATCAAATTATTCGAAAAACCAAGCAAAGCAGCCACAAGCACAAAAAACTGCAAAGAATCCAGTGATCATTACCTTTCCTCGGGCAACTTCCTAGGCTATCTGTCTAGCCCTCCACTCATCAGCTTCTTTGTCATATTTCTCAAACTCCTCGAGCTTCTGAATGTACAAAAAAACAAAAAAATTTAATCGAAATCACAACCAACTCTAGAAACAACAACCAACTCTAGAAACAACAAGCATTACAATCAGAAAGCAATATATAAAAGTCCTTCGCCTTATTCTTAGCAATCTGCTTGCTCCTCCTCTTCCTCCACAGTTTATTCCTCTTGTGCTGCTACAACGTATCTCACAATCTCACCACCGCACATTTCTCCTCCCACGGAGATTTCTCATCCACCGCAACTCAAAATGGTTTGAGTTGAACCCTCAGTTTTGACATCAAAGCATTCGCAGCTTCTAGAGCAAGCGATTCATGAGAGTCTAAATATATCCTATTTTCTACCAGTAGTTCCTTAAACCTTTTAACATAACCGTCATCATTTACACTCATTTCACCGTTTTTCACCATGTTTAACTTCTCCATCTCTTTCTCTCTGCAGACCGATCAAAATTAACCCTGGAATTTGAGAAATCTAATTTGATTGAAAAATTTTACTGTTTTGAGTAGTTTCTTACACTGCTTTAGCGAGGATGAAGGTTTCGTGCAAGTTTTTGAGGGTATCGTGGACGTTGGTGGTGTTCCGGAAGGCGCTCGACGGTGGGGGAAATGGGGAAAATAGAAGGCGCTCCTAGCTCCGCCCTAGCTCCGCCAGAAACCCACACCACCAGCCACCTGAAAGAACCTACCTCCACCACTGCGGCCCTAGCTCTATCACCCCCTACCTCTTCTCTAGCTCTGCCACCTCTTAGCTCTACCAAAAACTCTATCCCCCACTGCACCACGCCACTTTGTTGCCGCTGCTCCACAACTGCTCCAATCGAACCACTATCACGCCGCCGCTGACTCATCTCTAATCAAACCACCGCGCCCACACTAATTGAACAACCATCGATCGTCGATTAGTCGAGTAGCGGTGAGGAAAATGCGAAGGATGAATTTTGGGGAGAAAGAAAATGAAGAAATGAGGGCAGGGTTTCCTTTTTTATTTTTTTTCACAGGGGTATAATAGTTATTTCACTCATTTCCAGCCATTGTTTTATTTGTATTTATATATACTAATTCAAATGAAGTTTGACCATGGATTAGTTAAATTCAACTTAGTTATTAGTGTTTAAATATTGAAAATCGAGTAAAGTTTGACTGTTGATTAATTAAAATTAGCTTAGTCACTAGTCGAAGGTAATGGTAAATAAAAAGAAACCATGGGAGTGTACGGGAGTGGGAACATTAGCCCACTCCCTTAATACATGTTACCTAAAAAACTACCCCTGGTCTAAATGTTACAACCAGGTGACAAAAAGAAGCTATTCCCATCGTGATGACTGGGACCTGTGGAAACCATCCATGAAAAGTATTACAACCCGTTGTGGTGACCGAGGCATGTATGAGCAATTCCTTCAACAGAGTCCCTTCATGGTGACCGGGGCCTGTATAAGCCATCCCTGAAAAAAAATAGAGGGGCATGAGAACAAACTCACTTGGCCCCTCGCTCCATTTTACATCCCTGCTACCGGTGGTGTGAACCGACTCTTGCTACCGGTGGTGTGAATCGGCTCTTGCGCCGTGGTTTGCTCCCCACGGTGTCTTCAAATCCGAGAGTGGTACTCGGTCTTCTAATCCGAGGGTGGTACTCGGTCTTCCAATGAATGAAGTAGTATAACTTGTCCTCCTAAAAGGGCTTTGCATACCGCTTCTACCATGTACACCTCTAAGATAAAGATAAAGAGGTGTTATTGGCCTTCGGTAACGGTCTCTGGATGAGGGCCGAGGCTTTCTCTGCGGGGTTGAGAGCAGTTTCACCATAGTCCGTTGTACTCCCAAGTGTTCCCCATGGATAAACATCCTAAGCATAAGAGATCGGGCATGACTTCTACCGCGCACGCCCCGCGTAACGGTTTTGTAACCGTTCTTTCCATTTTAGGCAAATGGACAACCTGATGCCATTTTGCACTTTTCAGTGTAGCGCAGTCAAATAGCGCAAACCGTTAATTCCAAGTGATACTAGCAAGGGGTTTATTAATAATGTGTACGCGGAATTAATTTACCCCCTACCTAACCTACATGGCCATGCTGCTGCCATGAGAAATCCTCCCAACAGTCTGAAGAGAAGCTGCTGTTTCTTTTTTTTCAATCTAACAGTAGCCATCCCTCGAGGTTTCTACACGAGTCCCTCCTCGAGGACAGAGCACTCGAACACCTTTAGCCCTCGAATGCCCCCCCACGAGCACTCGGGAGCTTACGACACTCGAATGGCTACCTCGAGTACTCGAGCACCTCCTGCACCACCTCGAGGACAAAGCACTCGAACACCTTCAGCCCTCGAGTGCCCTCCCCGGCACATCCGAAAGCTTCCAGCACACGAATTTCCCCCTTGAGATCTCGAGCACCACCAGGACCACCTCGAGGACAGAGCACAAGAACATTTTTAGCCCTCGAATGCCCCCAATGAGCCCAAGAATCCTTCAGCCCTCGGACCATTCTTCCAACCTCGGACCATCCTTCCAACCTCGGACCATCACTCCGCTTCCCCTCGAGTACTTGAGCACTTCCAGCACTCGAATGCCCATCTTGAGCACTCGAATGCCTTCAACACTCGAATCCCTTGAAATCTCCTTCAGCCCTCAGACCAATCTTTCATCCTTGACCCATCACTCAACTTTCCTTCGAGTACTCGAACCTCCATTTCTCGAAGAGTTACTGTTTAGCATACCCTTCGAGTTGCCACTGCCAACTGATAGATGTGATTGTCGGACCATGATTTCCGGCATTGTTTAGTCACCGGAATCTGGGCAAAATTGAGAAAACTACCAATTACGAGAATCTGCTCTTTCGTTCCTTTTCTTCCGGGAATTCTTATGACACTGAGAAACATGGCCAACAAATTGGGAGTACTATTCTTTATGATTCCGATTAGAACAATCCACCATGTCCGGCCGCAGATCAACCAAGACACAGTGAAACATCTCGTGACATCTATGATGAATCTAAATAGCCCCAAAGTATTGCCACCTCAATTATACCCAGAAAGAAGATCACCTTATGAATGTTCTTGAGGGAGAGAAAATTTTAAATCTGTGTTTTCAGCATGGAGCGTCTAAGTGCAGACTAGGTTAGGGAACACTAGGCCGGGGGTTGTCCGGGTTCTAAACACAAGCGAGGCTGAGAGTTTACCGAGTTCTGAGCACAAGAAAGGTCGGGACAGGAACCGGGTTCTGTTCACTTGCAAGGCTGGAGCTTTCTCAGGATTTGAACACTCACTTGGCAGGAAGATGGCCGGGTTCTGAACACTAGCGAGGCCGGATGATCAGTCCAGGTTTTGAACACAAGCTAGGCCGGTCGGTTGCCCGGGGTTTGAACACAAGGTCCCCTGAATCAGTTTGGGTAGCCTATTGGTCTAAGCTCCAATTTGAATTTGAGTAAACGAGGTCGAGCATTTTCTAGGTTTTGAGCACTTGCAAGGCTGGGTTTTGCCCAGGTTTTGAACACAAGCAAGGCCGGAAGGTGACTGGGATCTGGGCACTAGCAAGGCCGATGGACAAGGCCGGGGTTTGGACACAAGCTAGGCCAGTTGGGCTCGAGATTTGAGCACAAGTTTACCCGAATCGATTAGAACTGACTGTAATGCTAACAATTTCCATGCCTGAGATCCGTCATTAATATTAATCTCCTATGAACATCATATTTTCAGGCCACTTACAGTGGGAGTGGCGCATTAACCCACACAGATTCTCATAAACAGCCCTTCTCTTCCTACCATACCTTCCCAGCATGCGTCGGCAATCCACACATCTTACAAAATTAGATAGGCAAAGCTTCTCCTGTTCCCAGCAAAACTACTCAGAACAGAGTACCTTCTTTCCACAGGAGGTCTCACCAAAAATAATTTCTATACAAATAGCACTAATATGAAACCAAAAACAGCTTCCCAGACGACAAGTTCTTCTTCAAATATTCACACAACAAAATCCCCAGAGAATCCGCACAAGAAATTCATCCATTAAAGTCCACACAAAATTTATGTAGTGCAAGACTTACATGGGTGTTCGCCAAGCTCTCCGTGTTTGCATCGGGTATGGGTCTTCCTTCTCCGCCAGAACTTCATCTTCCTCCTCCGCCAGAAAGTTCCACTCATCAGGACCGGTGGGCAGGTCCTCTTCCCTTAAAACCCATCGTGGATCCATGGGTCTTCGAATTCCAGTTCGAAAAGTCCGAAATTCAAACTTCAAGAACCCAAAAGCTCCTAGCTTGAAGACCGAAAAGCAAGTCTTCATCCCAAAAAACCCATAAAGAGGCTATGGGTTTTCCAAATCCACGTTCAGACTGTGGATCTTCCTCCAAAAGTTCAAAAATCAAGCTTTGTTTTGCAAAACGGGGACCCAGATCCTGAATTCGAAGCATCCAAAACCAAGGCAAACCATACATGGAAACACTCCCAGCGAGGAGCCCAACATTAATGTCGGGCTCCTCGCTGGAGAAGGGGAGCTGTGGGAGAGAGATCCGGCGAAAATCTAGCACGATGAACAGTGCAGGGCTGCGCCCTATTTTTGCCTCCTCACAGCTTAGTCACTAGTGTTTCTATACAGAGAGAGAGAGTCAAGTAAAGTTTGACCGTTGATTAGTTAAAGTAAACTTAGTCACTAGTATTTATATATAGAAAGTCAAATAAGGTTTGACCATTGATTAGAAAAGGTCAAACATTATTATTAGTATTTAATATATACTAATTCAAATAAAGTTTGACTGTTAATAAGTTAAAGTCAACTTTGTTATTAGTGTTTATTTATTGAAAGTCATGCAAAGCTAGACCGTTAATTACACAAAGTCAACCTTGTTGTTAGTGTTTATATATTGAAAGTCGAGTAAAGTTTGACCGTTGATTAGTTAAAGTCAGCTTAGTCACTAGTCGAAGGTAATGGTAAATAAAAAGAAACCGTGATAGTCACTACCCCTGATCTAGATGTTACAATCCACGAGCCCCAACAAAATGCCATGGGAAAATATACGGGAGTGGGGACATTAGCCCACTCCCTTTATACATGTTACCTAAAAATACTGCTCCTGGTCTGAGTATTACAACCAGGTGACCGAAAACAAAGAGAACGGAAGGTCAAGAGGACAAACTCAGTAGCCCCTCCTCCATGGAACCTCCATCCAACCGGGAGTCGTAACCGGTTCTTGATCCATGGTTTGTTCCCCACAGGTGTAATCCCAACCATCACTAAAGTGCGGCGACGGCCTTCGAAACCTAGAGTGATCTCGGCCTTCCAATGAATGAAGCAATGTGTCCTCTCCTGGTGGAGCTGGTACACCGCTTCTACCATGTACACCCCTAAGCTGAAGATAAAGGGGTCGTATTGGCCTTCGGTAACGATCTCTGTGTGAGTGCCGAGGTTTTTCCTTTGGAGATGGGAGCCAGATGACCGTAGCCGATGGTGCTCCCAGTTGTTCCCCGCGGATAGACCTCCTGATGATAAGAGATCGAGCATGACTTCTACCGCGCACGCCCCACATAACGGTTTTGTAACCGTTCTCTCCATTTTAGGCAAATGGACAGCCGTATGCCATTTTACACTTTTCAGTGCAGCGCAGGCAAATCGTGCAACCGTCAAATCCAAGTATCTTAGCTAGTAGTGGGTTAATTAATTTCGCGTATGCTAATTAATTAATCCACAACCCAATTCAAGTAGTTATGCATCCCAAGTGATGAAAGGTTTCACCCCACTGGATAGGGAAAATGAGAACTCCCTTACACGTGATCCACAGTTTCTGCCCCAAAAAGAAAAAAAGGAAGGGTGAATAATATTTTTTTGACCCTTAGCACTCGAAATCACTCGGACCACTGGCCTTCGAGACCTCTCGGACATGTGGCCCTCGAGACCTCCCGAACCAGTGGCCCTCGAGATCTCTCAAACCACTGGCCTTCGAGACTTCAAGACCATCTGGACTTCTATACCTCTCGAACCGCTGGCCCTCGGGACCTCTCAAACCTCTGGCCCTCGAGACCTCCCGAGTTGGTGGGCTTTGAGACCTCTCAAACCAGTGGCCCTCGAGATTTCTCAAAACATTAGCCCTTGAGACCTCTCGGAACACTGCCCTTCGAGGCCTCTCAAACCGCTGGCCCCGGAGACCTTTCGAACCGCTGGCCCTCGAGATCTCACGAACCGCTGGCCCTCGGGACTTCTCAAACCTCTGGCCCTCGAGACCTCACAAACCTCTGGATCTGGGGACCTCTCGAACCGGTGGCCCTAGAGACCTCTCGAACCGGTGGCCCTCGAGATCTCTCTAACAGGTGGCCCTCGAGACCTCTCGAACCAGTGGCTCTTGAGATTTCTCAAACCAGTGGCCCTCAAGACCTCTCGAACCACTGGCCCTCGAAACCTCTCAAACAACTGGTCCTCGAGACCTCTCGAACAACTGGCCCTCGAGACCTCTCGAACAACTGGCCCTCGAGACCTCTCGAACAACTAGACCTTGAGACCTCTCGAATAACTGGCCCTTTGAGACCAAAATTTATTTTTTTATTTTATTTTTATTTTTTCAGACCTCTCGGGCCAGTGGCCCTCGAGACCTCTCGAACCGCTGGCCCTCAGACCTCTCGAACAGCTGGCCCTCGAGACCTCGCGAACCGCTGGCCCTCGAGACCTCGCGAACCTCTGGCCCTCGAGACCTCACGAACCTCTGGACCTCTAGACCTGTCGAACCGGTGGCCCTCGAGACCTCCCGAACTGGTGGCCTTTGAGACCTCTCAAACCAGAGGCCCTCGAGATCTCTTGAACCACTGGCCCTCGAGGCTTCTCGGAGCACTGGCCCTCGAGACCTCTCGAACCCCTGGTCCTTGAGACCTGTCGAACCTCTGTCCCTCAAGACCTCTCGAACCGCTGGCCCTCGGGACCTCTCGAACCTCTGGCCCTCGAGACCTCACGAGCCTCTAGGTCTCGGGACCTCTCAAACCGGTGGCCCTTGAGACCTCTCGAACCAGTGGTCCTCGAGACCTCTCAAATCGGTGGCCCTCAAGGCCTCTCGAACCAGTGGCTCTCGAGATTTCTCAAACTAGTGGCCCTCAAGCCCTTTCGAACCACTGGCCCTGGAGACCTTTCGAACAACTGGCCCTTGAGACCTCTCGAACAACTGGCTCTCGAGTCCTCTCGAACAACTGGTCCTTGAGACCTCTCGAACAGTTGGCCGTCGAGACCTAAATTTTGTTTTTTTCCCTTCTTCTGGCCACCCGGTGGATGTCCGCATCTGTTGTTACCTGCAAAAGAAATATTTACCTCTCTGGTGTTGTATCGATGGTCTCCCCTAAGCTTACCTACAGGAAACTTTAGGAAAAAAGAAAGGACTTCCTCATTTTTTACGTTTGTTTGCGAAGGATCCCTGCCTAGAACAACAGTTCGTGTAGGAATAATCTGTTGAGGATAAGGTAACAGTCTTTTTGGATAAGCTTGAAAACCCTTGCCGAGTCCGGGCGAAGTCCATTTTTGAGAACTCCGTTCCTTTCACTCCATATGTAGTATATTGTGGTTGTCAGCGCCAGTGGACCCATTTTTTTTTTCAATTTCGATCCTCTTACCTATCTTCTGATCTATTTGTCTGAGGCTGCAATAGAGGTGGTAGCTCGTCTCAATCCAATCCAGTTTTGCACTCTATCCCATACCGGTTTGACAAAATCACAATTGAAGAACAAGTAATCATGTGTCTCTATTTCGGAGCGACATAGGCAGCAGATGTCGTCTGGGGGTTCATCAGCTCCTCCATGGTACCTGTCCTTGGTTTGAAGATGACCAAACGATGCAAGCTATGTAATGAAAGAGAATCGGGGGGGTATCGAACCATTCCAAATTGATTTGAAGAAGCTTGTCCTTGGGAGGGTGGATATATCATACAGGTGAGGGTAAGTAAACCTGTGAAAATGATCATGAGCCATCGCCGTGAATTTTCCGGATCCTGTCCAAACTGCCAGCAAGTCGATGAGTGTTTCCCTTGAGCCACCACACATAATTACCAGGTTGTCTCGTATTTCACACAGATTCATGAAGTAGAGTGAGAACTTCTCCGAGATTCTGCCACACGGAACCCTTGGGTGTACATTCCATATATTGCTCGTGCTCAGGAACCGGGAATAGACCCATTTGATCCAAAGTGATTCCTTTTTGAGTGTATATCCCATAGTTGTTGTTCGAGGATGGCCATATTCCAAGTCTTGAAGTCCCGAATTCCCAAACCCCCATTACTCCTCGGGGTGCAAAGCCTTTTCCAAGAAACCTTTTTCTGCTTCTTTTCTCCCCACAGGAAATGTTTGCATTTTTTTTCTAGTGAATCCATGACATTGCCCTGGATGATGAAGTACTGTATCCAGAATCCAACAATTCCATGTACCACGGATTTTATGAGTTCCAGTTTCCTCGCATAAGATAATGTATGACCTTTGAATCTTGCAATTTCCTTGTCGATGCTGTCAAGAAGTGTATGAAACTGAGAGACCTTCATTTTACTAGAATCCAACGGGATACCTAAGTACCTGACCGGAAAAGTAGCCCACGGAATGCCTGTGAAGCTTAAGTCCTTCTTTATACCCACTCCAAAGAATTTTGACTTTGCGGTGTTGATGGCTAGGCATGAGGTCTGTTGGAAATTATTTAGAGCAGACATGATGATATGGACCGAGTTCCGGTCTGCCTTCGAAAAAAGCATCAGGTCATCCGCGAATGCCAGGTGGGTGATTTTTAGGTGTTCACATCTCGGGTGATAGGAGAACGGAGAGGTTTCTGGCCTGTTTTTCAGTAACCTTGAAAGGTATTCTATGCAATGACAAAAAGTTGGGGGGATAGGGGGTCACCTTGTCGCAGTCCCCTTTTGGCTTTGAAGAAGTCACACAATTTGCCATTTATCGCAATGGAGAACGTCGATGTTGTTACGCATTCCATGATTCTATCAACCCATGTTTGCGGGAAGCCTAGTCCATTTAGTACCTCCTGTATGAAATCCCAGGAAACTGTGTCGAATGCCTTTGCGAGGTCTACCATAATCATACAGCGGGGAGAGGATCGTGATAGTCCGTAGCCCGGCACGAGCTCTTGAGCCATCATGACATTATCAGAAAGTTTTTGTCCCTTTACGAATGCTTCTTGGCAGGGGTCAATGAGGCCGGGGATGAGAGGATCGATTCTGTTGGCGATGACTTTGGAGATAATCTTGTAAATGATATTGCAGCAGGAGATGGGTCTGAAGTCAGTCACCCTTAGGTTGTCTTCTTTCTTGGGAATAAGAGCAATAGCGGTATGATTTAGCCTTTTTAGTGGTTCACCAGTGTGGAAGAATTCCAAGACCGATTCTGTGACATCCTGTCCCACGATCTCCCATTGTCTCTTGAATAAAGCCACAGTGAAGCCATCCGGGCCCGGTGCTTTGTCGTCGGACATGGAGAAGAGGTCTGACTTGATTTCATGTCTTTTGATATCTTGGCTCAGTGTGGCTCTCTCCATGTCGGTAAGTAAGGGGCCTGAACGGATTATATCGGGTCGATTGGTGCACGTGGTACATGTGTCCCGAATAAGCCCTTATAAAACTCCGCAAGTAATGCCCCTTTTTTCTCGCTGGATGTGACTAATCTTTCCTCAGCGTCCAGGATTGCCGGGATTCCACCCCCTTTCCTGTTGGCTACCAAGCCGTGAAAGAAACTTGTGCCCTTGTCCGCCAAAGTGACAAAGTTTATTCTTCCCTTTTGGGTTAGAATTTTCGATTCCGCCGTGTAGAAGAGCAAGGCTGTTTGCTTTAGAACAGTCAGTTGGTGTATCAGTTCCTGTGATGTGTTCTCCGGCGTTAGACTTTTCAACGCGATCGCGTACTCCATATCTGCTCTTTTCACCTTTTCTGATATGTGGTGGAAATCCCTTTTCCCCATCTCTTTAAGGGGTTTCTTTAATCTTTGTAGTTTGCGGCATAAAACATACTGTCTGAACCCTTGGACCGCTGGTGACCAGTGATCATGCACAACCTGTTTGCACCTCGGATGCACGTTCCACATATTTTGATATGCACAACCTGTTTGCACCTCAGCTTAGTCACTAGTATTTCTATAGAGAGAGAGTTAAGTAAAGTTTGACCGTTGTTTAGACAAAGTCAACCTAGTTATTAGTGTTTAAATATTGAAAGTCAAGTAAAGTTTGACCATTGATTAGTTATAGTCAGCTTAATCACTAGTGTTTCTATATAGAGAGAGTCAAGTAAAGTTTGACCGTTGATTAGACAAAGTCAAATATTTTTATTAGTATTTATTATGTACTAATTCAAATAAAGTTTGACTGTTAATTAGTTAAAGTCAACTTTGTTATTCATGTTTATTTATTGAAAGTCAAGTAAAGTTTGACTGTTGATTAGATAAAGTCAACCTAGTTATTAGTGTTTATATATTGAAAGTCGAGTAAAAATTGACTGTTGATTAGTTAAAGTCAGCTTAGTCCCTTGTGTTTCTATATAGAAAGAGAGAGAGAGTCAAGTAAAGTTTGACCGTTGTTTAGTTAAAGTTAGCTTAGTCACTAGTGTTTCTATATAGTGATGGTCAAGTAAAGTTTGACCGTTGATTAGTTAAAGTCAACTTAGTCACTAGTATTTATATGTAGAAAGTCAAATAAAGTTTGACCGTTGATTAGACAAAGTCAAACATTTTTATTAGTATTTATTATGTACTGATTCAAATAAAGTTTGACAGTTAATTAGTTAAAGTCAACTTTCTTATTAGTGTTTATTTATTGAAAGTCAAGTAAAGTTTGACCGTTCATTAGACAAAGTCAACCTAGTTATTAGTGTTTAAATATTGAAAATCGAGTAAAGTTTGACCGTTGATTAGTTAAAGTCAGCTTAGTCACTAGTATTTATATATAGAGTCAAATAAGGAGGTTTGAGTCATCGAGGCAGGAAGTTCGAGGGTTTGAGGGTTTGAGGGTTCGAGGGCTTGAGGCAGGAGGTTCGAGGGATCGAGGCTCGAGGTTGGAGGCTCGAGGGTTCGAGGACTCGAGCGTGAAGTGGTAAAAAATCCCCACATTCGGGATCGAGGCTAGAGGTAGGAGGTTCGAGGGCTCGAGGTTCGTGGCAGGAGGGTCGATGGCTCGAGGGTCGATAGCTCGAGAAAGGAGGTTCGAGGGCTAGAGCGTGAAGTTGTCAAAAATCCAAAAATTTTAAAATTGGGATTTTTAGTTGAAAATATTTGCTCATTAGTAAAATTGCCATTATACCCCTGACTATACCGAAAAACTATTTAGTTTCACCTGGAAACCACCTTTGGGGACTAAACAAATTGTTTTGAATTTGTTGAGTACCGTCTAAGGGTTGATTTGCAAATAGGGACCAAAACATGGTATAAAATACTTTCTAGGGGACAAAAAAAATAATATAGTCTTGTATTTATGTATACTAAATCAATTAAGGGTTGAACATTAATTAGTTAATGTAAACAAATTTTATTCTTATTTGTATATATTAGGTCAGCAAAGGTTGATCGTTAATTGATTTAACTTAATTTAGTTATTAGTTAAAGTCAACAAAAGAAGTGAACCATTTTGAAAGTTTTTTAAAAAAAACTTATAGCGGCTGCGCAGCTGCTCCCAGCTCATGAAATTTTACGGCATATTATTTGAAAATTTTGGAAATTTTTTTTAATTCATTGGCGGAAAAAGTGAATTTAAAAAATTTCAACGAATATTCAGAATTTTTTTGCAGGAAGATTTAATTTTTTAAAAATTTTGGCTATTTCTTTGGTGGAAATTTTTTTAAAAAAATTAGCACCGATTTAAACCGGTGCTATTTTCTTCCATAACCGGTGCTATTCTTTTTATTTTTAGCACCGATTTCTAAAACCAGTGCTATTTATTACAAAAATCGGTGCTAAGTTTTAATTTTTAGCACCAATTTTAAAAACCGGTGCTATTTTTCAAGAAAACCAATGCTATTTTGAGTTTTTTGGTGGGAAAATAGAATTTTACATGTTTTTAACACCGGTGCTAATATTTCCAAAACTGGTGCTATTTTAAAATTTTTGGATATTTCTTAAATTTACAAATTTTTAGCTCCGATTTTTAAAAACCGGTGCTAATGTTCCAAAACCGGTGCTATTGTAAAATTTAGCACCAATTTTTTAAAAACTGGTGTTAAAATTTTAAAAAAATGATGTTAAATTAACACCGATTTTAAAAATCGGTGTTAAAATTTAAAAAACTGGTGCTATTAGATTTTTAGCACCGATTTTAAAAACTGGTTCTAGAGGGGGGTTTCTGTGGTAGTGAATCTCAAATCCAGTGGCACAAAAAAAAGTCAAAAACATGTATGAAGTTTAAACACATACTTCCCTCTATACCAATATATCATCCCAAAAATGAAGTATATCAAAAATTATGAATGTCATACCTTACTTTATTTTCCCCGCTAAATTACTCAATCCTAATAGATCTCATGATGTTAAGCTACCCGATCCATCCATATAGCAACCACAAACGTATGACTCCAATGCTAACAAATAAATAAAATCGTAGCATTTTTTTTTCTCATTTTGCCTAGGAGTCCTTTTGGGTTTTTATCCTAACCATACATCATATTTCTTTGGCTCACGTCTTACCTTTTTCCGCACATTTAACCTCTCATATTTCAAAGGTCACCCTTTCGGGTTTTCAACCTATCTGGTCCCCCAGTGTTGCCTAAGTTGTCCCCTCGGGTTTTCAACTTAGCAGATTTCTTTTTATTTTTGTTCTTTTTCTGTTTTCTATTTTTTTCAATTTTTTCATATTTTTCCGATTAAAAGTAGCAAAAAACTTTCCAAATGTGAAAGCTAATAGAGCATCCAAATACATCACATGAAAAACATCCCAAAGCAAAGAGATCCCAAACATCCGAGTCTAAGCAAAACATGTCTAAAGTCATGCAGTGAAAGAAAAAAATACCCCTCCCCAAACCTAAAATACTACATTGACCTCGATGTACACAAAACAGGGCAAAAACATACATAGCAAAGTATGGGGAGTGTAAAACAATAAGCTCACAATCAAGAATAAGTTGGCCTGACACCATCGTCGAAGTCCCTGCCATAAGTTTGCTGATATTGCACCACCCAATCGGTGTTCCTCTAACGCCGCTCTCTCCGCCTTGCTGTTCTAGGGTCAGGGCCTGGGGCACCATCACCTTGCGACTGCATCTCAAAAATCCCCAATGAAAGATAACCAATCTCTTCATCCATCTCCATGAGGCTCCGAGAGACGAACATGTTATGCTCAACCTGTCCACGGAAATCGTGCTCCACTGTCTACATCAGGATCTCATAAAAATCATGTGGAGGCTGAGAGAAATGAGGAGGGACTTGGTCTTCCTGCATCGACTCGATCACATGTTGAGGCGGTGGAGGATGTTGCTCAGTGGTTGATAAGGCACCCTCGTGAGTCGGAGCTAGAAGTGGGGGTAGCTTCTTGAGCTCTTGCTCAAAACAAACCCTATATGAAGTATCAGGTGGTATCGCTAAATCCTGGAGCGGCGTATCAAACTCCAGCTTGGTCTTATAGTGCTGACAAAGTGTCGTAAATATGACATTCCTCGCCCCATACAACCAATGGTACGCTCCTCGAGTCTCTGTAGTGTCTATCACGCTAAACTTCATCATCTTATCCTTAGTGATAAGGTCTGAAGAACCTCTACCCAAGCGTAGGAAGCCATCCGAGGCAACCAAGCCAAAGTGTCCTGCTTGGATGGTGATCATGCCCCCATGATAATCTTGCCTGTTGGCTTCTCAGCCACACTAACCACTCTCTTCATCAAAAACTCAGCCCACAGTCCAAAACCCCTCACTAGTCGATGCCATGGGTGGTGAATATCTGTGTCAGACACGTTCGTCGGCTCCGACAAACAAAACATTGTGCCTGCTAAGAACCTATGCACGAATCAGAACGGGAGATGGATGATGAGGTTGCTCTTGTATAAACTGCAGAACAAAGACAAAAGAACTAACTAAAAATACCAAAGGAAGAATCAAAAGAACTAAAAGAATTACAAAAAAGAAAAAGGAATAGAGGCAAAAGGCGATTATCCGCTCGCTCTCAGCGGCCCATACCAGCCCACACCGAAGTCATCATATGAGAGGTAAATTACGGTAGTTCAGCACCAGAACTCATGAGCTTGGTATTGCCTCGGTGCACACAAGGGAACCTTGCAAAGTAAGAACTCCCCACACTGCCGCTGTCGAGGATCAAACTTGGGTTTATTAGTTTTTCCACCCATGTTCCAACTACTGGAGTAGACCCATGGGTGTGAAAAAGGAATAGAGGACTTATTGAGGAGGTGTGTTCATATCCAGTAAGTTGTGGAATCAGGTGGAGATGGCATTGTGGTGGCGCGTGGCATCAGCCTAGCGGCGAGTGAGGTACCTGGTTCTCTTGCGTAGCAGCTGGTGGTGGGGAGAAAATTATCATGGTGGAGTGGAAGCTCGCAATGGCGGAGCCTCCTGAACAACATATTCCGTCGAGGGGTTAAGCGGACGGGTCGGGATCTGCTGCTCCTCCGCAGACATGAGTGCTCTGAACTCGACAATGGCTTGGTTGATTCAGAAGGGCGATGTCGTGGGGTTTTTCTGGTGGCGGTGCATAGCCGGAGGTAGGTCACAAAAAGGGCTCTCCGTCTGGGCTTGGGCAGAGTTCGCCGGGGCCCTGATCGTTCTCAGCATCGGCAGAAAAGAGCGTGGCAGAGGAACTGGGGACCTTCAGTAGTGGTGCGGCGGATGTGGAAGGTGGTTGTTTGGGACATGGGGAATAAAGAGTGGATGATGGTGAGGAGAGAGAGACTGAGAAAGGGCGGGTCAAATGGGGGTAGGGTTTAGGATTTTTTGAAATTGCATTCAGGCCCTCGTGCTCTATTAGGGATTTCAAATCAGCCTCCAACTTTAATTTCCATGTAACCCCTCTATCCTGGGCCTTTAATTCCGCCTGGCAGCTCTCTTTCAAGAAGAACTTGTTCATCTTTTTCTTCCTCCTACACGAAAATTAGACTTAAAATGCACACAATAAAAAAACTATTTTTTTCCTTTCTGGATTTTCTATTTTTTTGTATTTTCGTGTGTGTGGAAAGAAAAAAAATCAAATAAAGAAAAAGAAACAACTGGGCTGTCTCCCAGCAGCGCCGTCATTTATAGTTTTGGGCCCGACTTTCGATGCCGTCAATTTGGCTGGGTGGTGTTTAGTGGAATTTCTTCCACCGTTTCCACCTGAGAAGAATTATTACACGGCTTGAGACGATGACCATTAACTAGGAAAACTTATCTATCTCCAAACTTTTAATTCCGACCGTCCCGTTTGGACAAACCAAAGACACCAAAAACAGGCCTATCCATTTCGAGTTCCCCGGGCATCAACCGAAGCTTGGACTAAAAAATTAACACTCTCTTCCCGACTATGAACTTCTTGGTTCTCAGATTCTTGTCATGCCACATTTTAGTCCGGTCCTTGTACCACATAGCATGATCAAATGCCTCTAAATGGAGTTCCTCGAGTTCCTGAATTTGGAATCTCCTCTCCTCCTTACACTTGAGAGTTTCCATATTCACTTGCTTCATAGCCCAATATGCCTTATGCTCAAGATTGACTAGTAGGTGGAAAATCATTCCGAACACAAGGCGATATAAGGACATCCCTATAGGTGTTTTGAATGCAGTAGGTATGCCCAAAGAGCATCATCCAAACGCTTGCTCCAATCCTTCTTGGATTTACTGTCTTCTTTAGGGTCTACTTAACCTCTCTATTTGACACCCTTGCCTGACCATTGGATTGAGGATGGTAAGTAGTAGCGAGTCGATGGTGAATTTCCTACTTCTTCATAAGAGCTTCGATGATACGATTCTTGAAGTGAGTTCCCTGGTCACTAATGATTGCTCGTGGCACTCCAAACCTACAGAATATAATTGATTTCAAGAAACCTGCAACAACTTGAGCATCATTAGTACGGGTGGCTTTAGCTTCCACCCATTTCAGCACGTAATCAACTGCTAATAAGATGTAAACATTCCCTAAAGAACTCGAAAAAAAGGACCCATAAAATCCATGCCCCACCTATCAAATATTTTACAAATAATTATAGGCATTTGTGAAATTTCATCACGTTGAGAAATATTTCTAGTCATTTGGCATCTATCACAATTCTTCCAAAATGTGTAAGCATCTTTATGCAAGGACATCCAAAAGAAGCCACAATCAAGCACTTTATGAGCAGTACGTTTAGGCCCAAAATGTCCACCCCATGCATATGAGTGACAATGTAAAATAATACTACCTTGCTCGTCATCAGGAATGCAGCATCGAATAATTTGGTCAGAACCAATCTTCCAAAGATATGGTTAACCTCAAATGTAATGCTTGCAATCACTTTTAAATTTTAATTTATGAGAACTACTCAGTGTGTGTGGCATATCTCCAGTGGTCATAAAATTTACGATATCCGTATACCAAGGATCTATATCCAACTTACCTGAATTCAGTAATGGTTGCAGGTTCCGTTTGGCCAAACTGAACCCTGTCGTAGTGTAAAAGTGTTCTTCAGGAAATGCCTCGAGAATGGGAATTCCATCCTCATGCCTTATCAAATGACTCATATGATCAGCAACATGGTTTTCTACACCCTTCTTGTCTCTGATCTCAAAGACAAACTCCTGCAAGAATAAAATCCAATGGATTAATCGAGGCTTAGAATCCTTCTTAGTAAACAAGTATCTCGGAGCAGAATGATTAGTATAAATAATAATTTTAGAGCCAAGTAAATAAGATGTGAATTTATCCAAAGCAAATACAATGGCCAACAACTCCTTCTCGATGGTGGTGTAATTGCTTTGTGTTGGATTCAAAGTCTTTAATTCGTAATGAAGCACATGGCTCTCCTTCCCCGCTTTCTGCCCCAAGACTACACCCGCCGCATAACCTCTTGCGTCGCACATCAACTCAAACAGAAGGTCCAAATTGGGTGTTTGTATGATTGGGGTTGAGATCAACTTGTTCTTCAAAAAATCATAGGAATTCTTGTGCTCTTCAGTCATCTCAAAAGGAACATCATCTTGGAGAAGCTTCGTCAATGGTTGCGCAATCTTGGCAAAATCTTTGATCTATCTCTGATAAAATTTTGCATGCCCCAAGAAACCACGAACCTCACGAACATTAGAAGGATATGGGAGCTTCTATTTGGTCTCCGCCTTGGACTTGTCCACTTAAATTCCCTTCTCAGAGATCACATGTCCCAAGATTATGCCCTCATTCATCATGAAGTGACACTTCTCAAAATTTAGAACAAGGTTCCTCTTCACACAACGAATTCAGACTTGTTCAAGATGACTTAAACACACGTCATATGTGTCTCCATAAATGCTAAAATTGTCCATGAACACCTCGATTGTTAACTCAATCAAATCGGAGAAGATACTCATCATACAAAGCTGAAAGGTGCCTGGGGAGTGCATAGACCAAAAGGCATTCTTCTGTAAGCATAAGTGCCAAAGGGACTAGTGAATGTGGTCTTCTCTTAGTCCTCAAGGTTCACACAAATCTGAAAACAGCCGTTGTACCCATCCAAAAAGAAGAAGAAGATGTTTCCCACAAGTCTCTCTAACATCTAATCGATGAAAAGAAGTGGAAAGTGATCCTTGCGAGTGGTGGCATTTAACTTCCTGAAGTCAATGCACATCCTCCAACCAGTAACCAGCCTTGTAAAGACCATGTCACCCTTGTCATTTTTTACCACTTGCAAACCCGACTTTTTGGACACCATGTGAACACGACTCACCCACTTGCTATCAGAAATGGGGTATATGATCCCAAGTGAGAGTAGTTTCAATATTTCCTTGAAGACCACCTCTCTCATTGAGGGATTGAGCTTCCTCTAAACCTCCCTAGTAGGTTTGGAATCTTCCTCCAACAGAATGTGGTGCATACAAATGTCTGGACCAATTTTTGTAATGTCCGCCAGTGTCCACCTGATGACCTTCTTGTAGCTCTTTAGCAAAGCAATTCATTTCTTCTCTTGAGATGTGGATAACTCCGTACTGACTTTTAATTGAAGAGTATCATTGTCAACGAGATATACATACTTCAGATTCGGGGGCAAGGGGTTTAACTCCAAAATCAGGACCTTCACGTCCGATGGTACTGGTCTGTCAGATAGGTCCGGTTTGGGACAATCGGACCCTGCCTGCACTTCAGAATTTTTCTGAACTTCCGTACTGGACCGTGATGAGCTGGGCCTTTTTGGGTCTATATCAAAACTGAACACCACTTCTTGAGAGTACATTGAGCACATCAAGTCACTGATCTCCTTGTCGCTCAAGCCTTGAATATCTATCTCTTCCGAACCTGATGGGAATTGAATTCCCAATCTTTCCTGCAAAATTTCAGTCTCAAGATGTTCTTGGACAAGCGGTTGAATGAGATCAATGGAAATTACATTCTCAGCATCTATTGGATTTTTCATGGCCTCATCAATGCTGAAAGTATAATTTTCACCATAATAATGAAGACAAATAGTACTATTTCCTACACAAATGATAGTATCAGCAGTTCTAAAAAATGGACGGCCAAACAATACTCATGTTGTTCCCTAACCACTAGAATGATTCATTTTTACCACATAAAAATCTGCAGGGTATAAAAAATTATTGACTCTCACGAGTACATTTTCCAGCAACCCCTCTGGATACACATAAGATCTATCTGCTAATTAATTACTACTCTAGTGTCAACCATTTCTGCTCCATTTAAAGTTTGATATACAGACAATGGTATCAAATTTATAGAAGCTTCTAAATCACACATGGCAGCATCAATCTTCTTATCTCGAATATATCAAGGTAAGGAAAAACATACCTAAGTCCTTGCACTTGGGTGGCGGTTTCTTTTGAACTACTGAAGACACCAATTCACCCATTATTATTTTGCTCGAATCCTTCGGCTTCACTGCAATGAAATATTTCAATAACTTGCTAACTGGTGGTAACTTTATGGCCTGCAAGAAAGGAAGGTTAATAACCATTTTTTTCAAAAACGTTACAAGATCCATAGGCTCTTCCTTTTTCTTTTCCAATCTACGAGGGAAAGGAGGCAAAAATTTAAGTGAAGGATCATATAAACTCAATGTTTTACTTACCCCAGCTGGTACCTTGGATATAACTTCTCTCTAGTCTCAGTATGCTCAGGATTCTCATATTTTTCGTTGATTTCGTCCCTTTTTCCTCCACTTCTTGATTCTAAATTTCTGCTATAGGGTTTGGTTTAGGCAAACAAGACCCTCCGTTAGTGAACTCCTTCGCTTCTTTGCTCATGGATTTCAATGGCAACGCACCAACTACCTTTCCACTTCTGAGTGTGAACTAATTTTCCATCTCATAAGGGTTCACTTGGACCTGAGAGGGCAATCCTTCTGGTTGCTTCATCCTGAGTTCATTTGGAGAATTAGATAGCTGGGTGATTTGTCGAGTATGCTCCTCAATGTTGATTCAGTCTTTTTGGATTGCATTATCATCATGTTCAGCAACATATTCATTTTCTCATTCAAAGATTTATCTTGACCACCTTGCTGGGACTGAGGAAAAACCAGGGCTTCTCATTGCATTGGTGGAACATAGGGTCGTTGGTAATTCTAAGGTTGTTGTGGTGGGGGACCTTGTTCTCTCCACTGGAAGTTTGGGTGATCCATGTACCTTTGATTGAAATTTTGGGGATATGGACCACCTTTTTGCTGCCTCTCATTGTAATTTCCCATATCATTTGCTTGGATAGGTATTTCTCCCATGGTAAGAATGCATTCCAATATCGTATGGTTGACTGCTCCATACGTATCACAAGGCCTTTCTTGTACAGACGCAACCTTGTCAATAACCTTGGATAGCTTTTTCTCCAGTCTATCTATCCTCTCCTTGATCTCATCTTGTTCGGGAGTGGATGTCTGTTCCACCTTCTTCAAGATTTGAACTTCTTGCTGATTGTACTCCTTCTTGGAGTCCACCAACCACTTGATGATCTCTCTAGCCTCATTCACTCGAGGGTGAGAAAATACACCACTACTGGAAGAGTTCACCAAGTCCTTGTTGCTGGATGTCATCCCTTGGTAGAAGCATTGGAGCAATTGGCCTTCCATCATTCGGTGATTAGAGCAACTGTCCACCAACTTCCTAAACCTCAGCTAATACATACCCAATGGATCATCACACTATTGCTTGATTATTTTGATCTTCATATTCAAGGAATCTGTTCTTGTGGATGGAAAGCAGTACTCCAAGAATAATTTCTTCAATTCTGCCCATGTCGCAATTGTGTTGGGAGGCAAGCTCAAAAACCACTGATTGGCTGCTCCTGTCAAACTAAATGGGAATGCCACCAACTTGAATTGATCTTCAGTCACTGTACATAGCCTCTTTTCACCTTACAAATTTTCACAAATTCATTTAGAAAATTGTAAGGGTCTTCGGTGCTTCTCCCATGGAATTTCGGAAGCACGTTCAGAAATGCCAGCTTGATCTCAATCGAATTTTTGGTCTCTGGCAGCTGAATGGGAGTGAGGGGATCATCTTCGCTATGACCAGTAAATTCCCACATGTATGGATTGTTTGGGTTCTGTCCAAGATTATGATTTCAGCTAGCTCTGTCCATCTAGATATCAGTTCCCGAATCAGAGGTGGTTGCTGAAACTGTGACGGGTTTGGTTTGGCCGAATGGTCTCTGCAGAAATTGCTTTCCGTGCCTTTGTTCACTTTTTGTTATGCTTGGCTATCTTCTCAACTTCCGGGTCGAATATTAAATTTGGCCTAGATGATCTGCTCATAAACCAAGCACAGTAACACACAGATTAGTAGAAAAAAAATCAAAAACAATTGGCTTACTGCTCCCCAGCAGCGGTGCCAATTTTGGTGAGCGATGTTAGACTCGCCAAATAACCTGCAAACTCATATTAATACCAATTTAGTACAACAAGAAGCAAGGTCGATCTCACGAGGAGCAAAAGCAATAGTTATTAATTATTTTCCTACTAATTTAGAAAACATGTTTGGTGATGCCACCATGCCTTAATTTCAAGAATGATTTCAAACCCTAAAATGCAAACAGACTCTAAAACTGAGAAATAAATATATGGATAAATGATATTGGCTAAGAATAGCTCATGCTAGTTAATATCGATCATAGGCGCAATAATGAATCAATTCCTACACATCTACCGATTACAGGGAAGTAGGTACGCTTAAGCCCCCAAAATTGTTTCAATGCTTCTACCAAGGGATGACATCCAGACTGTAATAGCAAGATAGAGAATAATTCCTACAGTCTTAGCTAGTTAGCCATTTTTCACAAGATTGTACTACTTACTAATCTCATCCAACAATTACGTATTGGCGGAAATTAGATAACAGTATTCTAAACACATTCAAGTTGATCAGGCTTAAATATATTAAAAATAAAAATCAACCAAGAACAATCAAGAACATGCAAGAATTAATTATAATGCAATTAAGTCTCAGGATTTATAAACTAATATTTATTATTCTCTCCCAATATATGAATTATCTACTCATGACAACTAAACAAACTAATAATATAGATATTAAACATAACTACGAAATTAAAGAATGAAAGAAACAAGCAATTGAGGACGGGGTGATTGTCACGGAACAACGGAAACAATCAGGCAAAAGTGATTAATTATGGCATTGAACGGGATGAAAACAAGAACACGGAAAAAAGTGTCTGCAAAAAAAATGACGAAATAATGGCCACAAAAAATAATGTGAATTGCTATATCACGTCATGTATTTTACTTAATTACTATTTATACTATATAGTATGTATTTTTAATTTAATTTAAATAATTTAAATATATTTAAATTAATATTAAATAAAATTTATTATTTACGACCACCACGCTGAGCATCGTTGCCGCCATGTTACGGGGTGGGGCTCATCACCCGACCTCAACGCAACCCCTTGCCCGCATCGGTGCCAAAATGATGTTGCGGTCCCTTGCCGCTCAACGCGTCACTGCAAACCGGTCTCCCTCGACCGTGCCGCACACGCTTTTGGGTCATCCAGTGCCGAACGCCTAACCGCTCAGGGCCCGTGATGTTCCCCTCTGTACCCACGATGCGCTGTGCACAACGCTCGAGCCGTCTGTGCCCAACTCCCATGCGCACAGCGCCCGGTTGCTCGCCGGCCAGCACCGTTAATGCTGCGTCCCGGCCCGAAAAGATACGTCCCAAGCTCCTTGTCCCAGAAGTCTTCTCTTTTGCTTGTAAATACTTGTAATAGCTTAGTTATTAGTTTAGCATAGCTATTTTGATCAAGGTCCAGGCCTACATGCCGTTTTAGGCTTTGACCTTATTTTTCCTATGTAGCTGGCACTCGTGATTACATTTGTACAGCATACATGTGGAGTACTGAGCTACCCACATCCGGTCACCATTTTGTAATATACTGATTATGAGCGATTGCTCCCCTGTTGTTGGGCTTTATATTGCAACGCTGGCTTGTGTGTGTGAGCCATGCTCCCTCGAGTGTGTATATTCCGCTGCATACTCAACCATGTCCCTTTAAGGGCTCGGTCTGCTGCGAGTAACCAAGCGGTGTGCGATGCACATGGGATCTAGGCAGTAGTCGTGGCACGGTTGTGCACGGCTAGGCTGCACGGTTTGCACCCTTAGTGGGCGACCCGTGCCGGTTAGTATCAGAGCCCAAACGGCACTTGGGCGCATAGTGAGTGTCCATCCTATGTCGATGCAAGAGATTCGGTTGGAGAACAGGCTTGTCAAGATGGAGACCTTGGTAAAGATCGGACGTATTATGGGGTACGCGCTGAAATTCCAGGTTGTAAGCTAGAGTCTGCTGTATTATGGGGTACGTGCCTTCGTCCCAAGTTTGCATTGACCAGCTGTATTATGGGATACGGGCCGGCTTCTCAAGTTTGTATGCTAGAGTTGCCTGACTATCCAAAGTAGTAAAAATTCCATGACTTCAGCCAGGGATTGAAGCTGTGAGCTAGGCTCTAGCTAAGGAGAGCTTGCTGCACAGACTATAACTCAGTGGTGGCGTTCGTCGAAGTCGAGAGTACTGTAGTGGCGAGGGATTGCAAAGAGTTGATAGGGAAATTGGCGGTTCTATCATTACCGAGGTGGGTGATGATGGTGTGAGTGCAAGTACTCCCGAGGTAGGGGTGACTTTAGACCCAGTCCTAAGAGCGGAGGTAGCCTCATGCCCAATTTGGGTGTTGGAAGGAATGGGGTATGCCCCAGTTTAAGCACGGCAAGTTCATGTGTGTCCAAACCAAGGTGGGATGGACGAACCGGGAAAGCGCAACTGGTATCTGAAATGTACAAAGGGATCAAGCCCTTTTTTTATTGTCCTACAGAGCAGAGGATCACTACTATGTTGCTCGAGGACTCGAGACGAATCGGGGAGGCACTGAGCGAGGTAGTTCGGTTGAAGCTGACTGAGGAGTCTGGGACCAAAGAGGAAGTTCCATGCTCCATGGGGCCATTAAATCTGCGGTGTAATTCCATGGTGGAATCAAGAGAGCCAGGGTGGTTGAATCCGTTAACTGAGTTTGAGATTGAGCGGGTGGTTGCTGCAGTCCGATCTAAGAGAGCCATAATTTGGTCAAGCAAAGCGGGGAAGGCCGCATTGAAGCTTGACGAACCTGAGATGGTTAAAACCTGCGGTATAAGTCCACGGTGGTGGTTGCTGCAGTCCAATCAGAGAGAACCACAAATTGGTCAAGCAAAGCGGGGAAGGCCGCACCGAAGCTTGACGAACTGAGAAAGCTGTGGGCATAATGAAGGCCATTAATAGTGAAGCTCAACCGGTGCTGGGTATTGCGAGGCGATGCTCGGTCAAGTTTGATTCCATAGGTACCACAGTGGATTTCCATGTCGTTAAAATGGACGACTTCGGTTTAGTCCTCGGCATGGAATTTCTGAGAGATGCACGGATTGTCATATACCCATATGGCAATTGCCTTTACGCCTTAGGCACCAATTGATGCATGATTAAAACGACTGTGAAGAGTTCACCCAAGGGTAAAATCTCGGCTTTGCAAATCGTCAAATGCTTAAGACAAGATTTCGGTGGGAAGAACAGAAACGAAGGGTCTACGCCAGCAATGGGTTTGTCCGATGGATCCGAGGAGCTTTGTGAAGAAAGTCCGAAGACTGATCAGGTTGTGGGTCGCTCCCCAGCTGTAAGGAACAAAGATTCGTCAAGCAAAGAATGTAGGAAGCGTTTGTCGGTTGCCAAGAAGATATGGACTCGGAAGATATATCTGCCGGCTAGTGCTCCCCATCATGCTTCCCATTTCGATTCGTTCAAGCAAGCTAAACCTTGTAAACCTCGATGGGGAAAGACAAGTCATCATTCACATCAGCAACCCCTTGTTGTTCCACAAGGCCGGAAGCAGAAACGTGAACGGATGATGATGCGTACCGGACAACATCCAAAGTTGGACATTCCTTTGGTAATTGATCAAGGAGTGAGTGCTATAAAATCAAGCCAGCTCAAAATTGGATAACAAACATCATCTGAATCACTAGGGATCTGCAATGTGATCATTGAAAATTTTAATGTTATCCTTAGAACAAAAATTGAAATTGAAACGGAATTTAAATTGGAACAAAAAATGACTTACCTCGATGGGGGCACGTCTACTCGAACCAGCACTGTTAGACGTGATTCCTGAAATTTGATAAGAATTGGTGAATTTAATTTATTGTGTGGCCCACATACAATGTGTGGGATACATTACTAAGCGACGTCGTTGACTCGTCAGCTACCAGTCGATTAAACCGATATGTTAAAGAAGAGAATGCGACATCGCTACCAAAGAGGGTTAAAAGATCATTGTATAACCAACCTTGCTAATGGTTCAACCCAGAAAAATCAAAAGCAATGTAAAAACGAGGTCGTATTTAGGATTTACAGACCCAAAATCATAGGACGAATACCAGACCACGAAATGGGTACAAAAAAATGGATTATGGACGGTTAAAACAAAAGAACATTAAACCCAAAATCATACTAACACTACCATAGAGACCCCCATCAAGCACTGGTTTTTCAGCACCGATTTTCAAAATTGGTGCCGAAAATGTAATAGCACCGGTTTTTAAAATTTTTTACACGGGTTTTTATCTATGTTAATTTAACATCGGTTTTTTAATTTTAACACCAAATTTTTAAAAATCGGTGCTAAATTTTAAAATAGCACCGGTTTTTAAAATCGGTGCTACAAATTTTCAGTTTTGGAAAAATAGCACCAGTTTTTTAAAATTGGTGCTATCAATTTTCAAAATTCACTTTTCCCGCCAAAATTTTTTTTTTTTTAATTAAACCATCCATAGATGGGGGAAATTATATAAGGCCTTCCCAAGCCTTAAAATAAACAGAAACTGAAAGTTAAAGAAAGAGAGAAGCCATTGGCTTAGTTGGTGCTAAAAATTTTAAAATAGCACCGGTTTTGGAAAAATTAGCACCTATTTTTAAAACTTGGTGCTAAATATTTTTAAAATTCTATCTTCCACCAAAAAATAGCCAAAAAATTCAAAAACAGCACCGATTTTGGAGAAAATAGCACCGGGTTTTAAAAACCGGTGCTACAAAAATTTTTAATTCATTTTTCCCGCCAAAGAAATAGCCAAAAAATTTTAAATAGCACCATTTTTTTTAAAACGGTGCTAAATATTTTAATAATTCTATCTTCCCGCCAAACTATCGCCAAAAAATTCAAAATAGCACCAGTTTTGGAAAAAAATAGCACCGGTTTTAAAAAACCGGTGCTAAAAATTTTTAAATTTCATTTTTCTCGCATAAGAAATCGCCATAAAAATTTAAAATTCTATCTTCCCGCCAAAATTTTCAAAATATTCGTCAAAATTTTTAATGTTCAATCTTTCATCCAAACAATTCAAAATTTCATCCAAACAATTCAAAAAATTCACCAAAACTTTTTTAAGAAACTCGCCAAAAAATTTAAATAATTTTGCTAGAAATTTCATGGGCTGGGAGTTGCGCGCAACCGCTCTATGCTAATTTTTTTAAAACTTTCAAAATCATTCGATTCTTTTGTTGACTTTAACTAATAACTAAGTGAAGTTAAATTAATCAACAATGAACCTTTATTGACCTAATATATATAAATAAGAATAAAATTCGTTTACATTAACTGATTAACGTTCAATCCTTAATTGATTTAGTATACATAAATACAACTTTATCTAGTCGACGGTTAATCCTTATTTGACTTTCAATATATAAACACTAATATCTAGGTTGACTTTGACTAATCAACGGTAAAACTGTACTTGACATTCAATATATAAACACTAATAACTAAGATTTATTTCTTTAACTTATAAACGTTCAACCCTTACTTTACTTTCTATATATGAACACTAATAACTAGGTTGACTTTGACTAATCAACGGTCGAACTTTACTTGACTTAGAATTAAACACTAATAACTAGGATAACTTTAGCTAATTAACAGTTAAATTGTACTTAACTTTCTATATGTAAACACTAGTGACTAAGCTGACTTTAACTAATCAGCGGTCAAACTTTACTCGACTTTCAATATATAAACACTAACAACTAGGTTGACTTTGACTAATTAACGGTCTAACCTTACTTGACTTTCTATATATAAATACTAGTGACTAAGTTGACTTTAACTAATCAACGGTCAAACTTTACTTGACTCTCTCTATATAGAAACACTAGTGACTAATCTGACTTTAACTAATCAACGGTCAAAATTTACTCAACTTTCAATATATAAACACTAATAACTAGGTTGATTTTGTCTAATCAACGGTCAAACTTTACTTGACTTTCAATACATAAACACTAATAACAAAGTTGACTTTAACTAATTAATGGTCAAACATTATTTGAATTAGTATATGATAAATACTAATAAAAATGTTTGACTTTGTCTAATCAACGGTCAAACCTTACTTGACTTTCTAAATATAAATACTAGTGACTAAGTTAACTTTAACTAATCAACTGTCAAACTTTACTTGAATTTCTATATGTAAACTTGGACTATTTCTCGATTTGTGCGTGTCATCCTTGCGCAGGGGTCATGCTAATCTTCTCTGTATCACTAGTAAATAAGTTGACTTTAATTAATCAACGATGAACCCTTACTCGACTTTCAATATATAAACACTAATAACAAAGTTGACTTTAACTAATTAACGGTCAAACTTTATTTAAATTAATATATAATAAATACTAATAAAAATATTTGACTTTGACTAATCCAAGGTCAAACCTTACTTGGCTTTCTATATATAAATACTAGTGACTAAGTTTACTTTAACTAATCAACGGTTAAACTTTACTTGACTCCCTCTCTATATAGAAACACTAGTCACTAAGCTGATTTTAACCAATCAATGGTCAAACTTCACTCGACTTTCAATATATAAATACTAATAACTTTGTTGACTTTGTCTAATTAACGGTCAAACTTTACTTGACTTTCAATATATAAACACTAAAGTGGGTCTCCTGACAGACGGTCTGTCCATAAGCTTATGGACAGGCCACTTATTTCTTACCTTATACACTGCATTTCTTAAATTACATACAAAATATAGAATTTTTGAAAATATTTTTTTATATCATATATTTTTATATTTTCACCTTCAAATACATATTATTACTTGTTTTAACTTATAAAATGTAATATTTAAATTTTATAAAAAATTACAACATTTAAAGAAAATGCCCCTGAGGACTGTCCATAAGCTTATGGAAAGACCGCCTTTCCTGAGACTTTCTCTAAACACTAATAACTAGGTTGACTTTCTATAATCAACGGTCAAACTTTACTTGATTTTCAATATATAAAAACTTATAACGAAGTTGACTTTAACTAATCCACGGTCAACCCTTACTTGGCTTTCTACATAAAAATACTAATAACAAAGTTGGATTTAACTAATCCACGGTCAACCTTTACTTGACTTTCTACATACAAATACAAATAAAAAAGTTGACTTTAACTAATCGATGGTAAACTCTTACTTGACTTTCAATATATAAACACTAATAACAAAGTTGACTTTAACTAATTAATGGTCAAACTTTATTTGAATTAGTATATAATAAATACTAATAAAAATGTTTGACATTGTCTAATCAACGGTTAACACTTACATGACTTTCAATATATAAACACTAATAACTAAGTTGACTTTAACTAATTAATGGTCAAACTTTATTTGATTTTAGCTAATGAAAACTTTAATGGGCTCAAACCCATAATTTTGGCCCAAACCCCATGTCCTATTTTCATATACTCAGCATTCCTTCTCCCTTGCCCCAATTTCATTCAATCGAACCCATCGTCCCTCCGCCTCCTCTGGTTTTCTCTGTCGATCAGCCACCGGCCACACATCATTTGAAAGTTGAAGGAATGGGAGATAGCATCGACGCTGGTGAGAGAGGCGCTCTTGCGGCATCTTGTCTTCCCGCTCAAAGCCTTATCCATTTTCCTTCGATGCACAGAACCCACGATTCGCTTATATCTCCATCGATCGTTGCCACAGCTTGTAGGTCTCCTCATCATTGCTGTTATCCTCCTATATGAGACGAACGTCGTTGGTCAATTGTTGTCGATGGAGATTTGGCGGTGCCGACTACTCGTAAAATAAGGCTTTGCCAAAAATAGTAAGAACTCAACATTTTTCCCTCGATCATGTCTCACTTTTTCTCTCTGATTGTGTGTATTTATTTTCTCTTATTCCCTCTTTAAGATTTAGGGGTAAAATCTGGGTTTGGGGGGTGATTTCCTTGGGTTTTATATTTTTTAGAATTTTGCTCGTTTGCTTGTGATTTCTGCGGTGTTGGAGATGCTAGGCTATTTTTCGTTTTCCTGTATAAAGGTTGTGTGGTGTTACGTAGTTGTCGACTGTAAAATCCTAAAATGGGAGTTCTAGGGTTTTCTTATGCTTGCTCTCCAAGTGTTTGATGTTTTATCTGATAGAGAAATGCTTGAATTGCAGGGCAAGAAGAAGATGAATGTGGGGACGTTGAACCAGAAACATTGTGGCAGGGAACTGAAAACCAGCTTGATTACAGAGTCAGTACTGAAGGTTTAGCACTTTTACCCTTCATTTGTAGTTTGATTATACTGTATAATGTATATGGTTCTTGTCTTGGATATAACTGATGTATGAAATGATGCTCCAAATTTTCCCCTTAATTATAATTCTATAAGATGATGTATCACTATGTTGAAATGATGCTTGCTGGAAACCGTTTTGAGTTTCTTTGTTTTTCCCATGAATTTTGAGAGAGTTTACTTCTCACCTCTTTGAACTCTATAATCTAACTGATTTTTACTACTGAAATTTTTTCTGCAGTAGTGATAGACTTGTACCATCTTTTCCGTAGTAGTGTAGTAGTAAAAATAAGCTAACTAATTTTTACATCTTCTGGTCCCCTAACATATGCTCTCTTCTGATTTTTACTACTGTTTCTTTGTGACTATTGATGAATTATAGTATATAGATAGTTTCAAATTGTTACTGCAAATTGGCTTCTGTTTTGTTTGGCATTTATGCAAAGAATAGGTATATTTTCATTTTAGATGATAGTAGAATCACGCCTATATGGTTCTGGTTATTTTAAGTTCATTCCCAAGTTTAGTTGAGGTACTTTCTGTAGTGGATAGTATATTGTAGAGGAAAATGTTAAAACCATGAGATGTAATGGTGATAGACTTTATCTTCCTGGCAATCATTTAATTTTCTGACAATTTTATGCATGAGTAATAATGGTACTTTACTTACGCTCCTAGAAATCCATGTTAGATTGTTTTGATTATTTTGACATTGTAGGAAGAGTTTTTGATGGAAATGAGATAATGGTTCAGTTTGCCAAGTATGTTCCAAATGCAGAATGATTGTGAGTGTTGCATTTTTTACATTTTGGACTTAGTATTCTTGTTGCTGGCAGAAGTTTTGATTGTGATGAACTCTTTCTCAGGTGCATTATCTTTTGGTGGTGCTCTTATGTGATTATGTCTTTGTTATCTGGAATAAAAGGGAAAATGGAGAGTTAGGATTTTACCTATGTCTGTTTTTTTAGTTTCATTACTTGCGAATTGAATCTAATTGGAGCTTCTCCTCTTTTGTTTATGCGTGTAGTCTAATGAAGAACGTGAGTACTTGATAGAGCTTGCGAAACCTAAAATGGTGAAGTCAACTATGGTTGATAGTGATACTGGCTAAACTAAAGATAGAAGGTTACTATTCTGAATTCTTTTAGTCATTTTGTAGGGATTTAGCACCGGTTTGTTTCCCAACCAGTGAAACCGTTTCATCGGTTACTTAGGCACCAATTTTTTTGTAAAAAAACCGGTGCTAGAAATAAAAAATGGTGCTAAAGGGGGGGGGGGTTCCTGTGATAGTGCAACTAGAGCAAACATCCAACAAAATTTGAATACAAAAAACAAACAACACAATGGAATTGGAGATACATATGCATATCAAATATAATGACAAACACAAGAAGAAGTTAATCTAAGGAATATACAGAGCATACCTTTGTGAATAAAGGGTTAGGGAGCACAGAAAATCTCCTAGAATATAATTGTTTGAAGTGAGGTCTAGTGGAGGGTTCCATATATATTCGTTTCGAATCTTTCTGTATTCTGCCTCCTGTCTTGCAAGGTTGCAGAGAAGTCAATAAAACCGACGTTATGTAGTCTACATCAAGGCCTTAACATTTCAGCCCATTACCATGATAGTCCAGCTGAATATACGACATCACAACATCATCTAGAATACAGATTTATTATTGACATATAACCGACGTCGATTATTAATAACGTGTGCATCAACATTTTGGCCCAGTACCATAACAACAAGGGCTACCGTTTGACCAAAAGAAGCATCGCTGACCTTAACAATGGTTACTGGTATATTGCATACTTGGAATTGATGTATATATATTTCCATGAACTTATAGACATGCAATTCAATGGGAACTTATTTTAATTTACACAACCGGTGAACTTTATTGATGTATAGCCAGTTTGATTGGAACCACCACAAAGAATTGCATGAAATTTCACATGCGTGTTTTTTAAGGAAATGAAAATGTAACAAGGTTCTGCCCCTGAAAACTTTTAAAGCGTTAGCACATGACCTAGAGTAAATTGTAGCAAACTAGTTACAAGTACACAAGGTGTCATTCAGAAGAAGTTTTTGAAATATATGTTCATTAGTCTCAGTTTCTTTATTACACTCGGATAATATAGTTTCAGGTACGGATCTAAAACTTTCTTTTTGGACTGAATGTAATCGGAGTTTTGGACTGACAGTATATTTTTTAAAATTTTGCACATAGGTCCTTCACCAAATTGGGAGAGATCGGAATGTAAAACTGGAGGTACACTCAACCAAATAATCAATTGAAAACAACAGTGTCCGATTATGGTCATGGATGGATACAACAATTTAATCGTCCATCATTTTCCTTAGTATTCTACTTATACCCCTACAATAAGAGTTATAAGAAAAATATTTTTCACCACAAAGAATCGCATGAAACTTCATATTCATTTTTTTAAGGAAATGAAAATGTAACATGGTTCTATCCATGAATATTTTTAAAGCATTAGCACATGACCTAGAGTAAATTCTAGCAAACTAGTAACAAGTACACAAGGTGTCATTCAGAAGAAGTTGTTGAAGTGTATGTTGATCAGTATTAGTTTCTTTATTATACTTGGATAATATAGTTTCAGCTACGAATCTGAAACTTTCTTTTCGGACTGAACGTAATTGGAGTTTTGGACTGACAGTGTATTTTTTAAAATTTTGCACATAGGTCCTTTCACCAAATTGGGAGAAATCGGAATGTTAAACTGGAGATACACTCAACCGAATAATCAATTGACAACAATAGTATCCGATTATGGTCATGAGCAGATACACCAGTGTGATCGTCCATGTTTTCCTTAGTATACCACTTATACCCTAACGATAAGAGTTATGAGAACAATATTTTCCACCACAAAGAATCACATGAAATTTCATATTCGTGTTTTTTAAGGAAATGAAAATGTAACAGGGTTCTGTCCATGAAGATTTTTAAAGTGATAGCACATGATCTAGAGTAAATTGTAGCACATTTTTTACAAGAACACAAGGTGTCATTCAGAAGAAGTTGCTGAAGTGTATGTTGATTAGTCTCAGTTTCTTTATTACACTCGGATAGTATAATTTCAGCTATAGATACGAAACTTTCTTTTCGGACTTAACGCAATCAGAGTTTTGGACTGATAGTGTATTTTTCAAAATTTTGCATTTAGGTTCTCTCACCAAATTGGAAGGAATCGATGATATATTGATGGTTGTTTATTTTAATATTGAAAATAATTCTATTTTATTATTCTCATAAATCGTTCGACTGAAGGGCCGCTAGGTTAACAATGAGAATTTTACGATTACACGACACATTTTTGAAAATTGACTATGGACACTCTGTATAACGTTGCATGTGTGCCGCATACAACGACAGTAAAATAGGCATGGGTCGATGTCGGTTATGCCAAAAATTTCAGGGGAAAATGAAAATTTGAGGCAAAAATTTGAACCAAAAATCCCCCCCCAACCCATTTCAAGTACATAAAACTCAGCACTTACACTCATTTCCCATCAATATCACAAACCCAACACCTCAAACTAACACACCATCCATTCCATTCATACCTTAGAATGATTAAAGATAGCTCATTCCAATTGCATCTCTCCAACATCTACAAGATCCGAGGGTGGAGCATCTAAAGGTTCAAATCCCATAAGGTATTTTTGTACCCATTACATGTTCATCTACAAATTTGGTGATAATCTTATTGAACATTTTTTTTCCTTCAATGATTAACGATTTTGAAATTTCATGGGTATATGACAATCGTTTTGCATGTAATAAAATGTATCTTGTTCCCTTTTAGAATATAATTCCATTTTTGTAAAGAGTGAGAAATAATGCTAAGACTTGTATGACCATAGAGTATGAATGTGCAACGTCGGTGTCCTTCATTTGTCCCTTGCAAAATGTTAACGAACAGATGCTGAGGTCGCACATGTCAAGGAGTTTTCAACACTTCTATTTGTATCAAACCGAGGTGCTGTTGAATCAATATGTGTGATGTCGTTTTCTCTTATTTGTGATGTCGTGTTACGGGGTGGGGATTAACACCCAACCTCAAAGCAACCCCATGTCCGCATCGATGCCAAAACGATGCCGCGATCTCGTGCCACTCAACGCGTCACTGCAAATCAGTTTCCCTTGACCACGTTGCACACGCCCTTGGAGCATCCAGTGCCGACCGCCTAACCACTCACAACCCGTGATGCCTCCCTCTATGCCCATGACGCATTGTGCACAATGCCCGAGCCGTCTGTGCCCAATGTCCGTGCGTGCAGCGACTGGTTGCCATGCCGGCTAGCACCATTAATGCTGTGTCCCAACCTGAGAAAACACATCCCGAGCTCCTTGTCCCAGAATTCTTCTCTTTTGCTTGTAAATACTTATAATAGCTTAGTTATTAGTTTAGCATAGCTATTTTGATCAAGGTCCAAGCCTACGTGCCGTTTTAGCCTTTGACCTTATTTTGCCTATGTACATGGCACTTGTGATAATGTTTATACCGCATATATGTGGAGTACTGAGCTACCCACACCTGGTTACCTTTCTTACAATATATTGAATTACGAGCTTTTTCTCCCCAGTGTTGGGCTTTGTATTGCATCTTTTCCTTGTGTGTGTAACTCGTGTGTGTATTTTCCGCTGTACACTCGTCCACGTCCCTCTAAAGGCTCGGTATACTGTGTGCAACCGAGCTGAGTGCGACGCACATGGGAACAAGGCGATAGTCGTGAGAAGGTAACACACGGCAAGGCCGCACGGTTCGCACCCTTAGCGGGCGACCCGTGACACGTCGGTTGGTACCATATTAGATACTTAATCAAATTGGGATTAATGTCGTATACGTTTCACTCTATTCCATGAAATTCTGTTGGCGATTGCCCTATTCTTACATATGTTTTATTAAATCTTTTTGTAATAAGGACAAGAGAGTCATCAATGAACTTCCAACATCTAGTTTGATGGACTTGTCAATTCGCTAGTCAACTACACATTCACAATGTCGTACAATGTGGAAATGGTGGTCCAATATAATTCAATTTTCAAATTCATATTCACATTTGAATAATGTTGTAACATGTTATTTTATTAGTTATTATAGTTTTTGTTTCTTTAAAAACGTCATTCCCATCATACATTAAATGAAAATAATTATATTTTTTATGACGTTTAGTCATTTTACAATTTATTACTTCTTTAACAACATGTAATGTCTACCGACGAACTCTAAGTTGTGTCAATCAATAATAAATATTTTAGTGCATAATATTTAATTTTTAACCGATGCAAATGCAAAGTCGCATCAACTGGTGTCAAATTGCAATATGACCAAGGTCGCACAAATTAACCTCGTTAGTGGTAACCGACGTCAATTAGACAAAACATCGTTAACTAGTCGATAGTCCACATCAGCAGAGAGATGACTTGGTCCCCCACTGGGAGAGATGTTGCATTGGATGATACTCGATGTCACAGATAAGCAAATAGATGTTGACTTCATCGACGTTGCAAAATTTGACCTGCATTCAACTACTATCCTGTTGCAAACGACCTCGCATAATTGTTAACCAACACTTCGTCCAAACCGACATTGCAGACATGATTTGGTGGATGGGATCTCATTGCCTTAATTGACGTCGCATGTTATAACAACCGACATCGGTTACAAAAAGAAGTAAAAAGGAATTTTTTACCTCGATTCCGAATATAGTAAAAAATTCACTTTTTACTCCACCGGTATTTACCTCATTTTAGGGACAAAAAACAGAGGCAAAAACCCCTCCAGAATTGAGGTAAAAGGTTCTGTCTCTTGTAGTGTATGGACCACCCACTAGCACCACCGCCACCCTTCCAGCCGGTCTCAGGAGGACTACCCCTTTTTCTGGGGCCGATCGACATGCACGTAGAGTCATTTGCATTCTACAGGGCATGGGGCTATAAGTGCCCATAGACATAGCATCTTCTCTCATTATCAGGATTTCTAAGAGCATAGTAGGCATGGCAGCCAGAGGTCCCCTCCACCTTCCGAGCCTCACAGTCATATTGTTTCAGGCCATACTCACCAGGAACATCACCTAAGGCAACATCCGTAGTACATCCCCTTCCGTGAGCACGGGTTGCCAGGTTTTGAGTTTGCTGCTTATTATCCCATGTGAGCCCAATCAGTACCAGAGTACCAGCCAGAGTGGGCATTATTCTTGGAGCATTCCATCTTTGGGGTTAGACAAGATTTGGCCACCATCAAAGTTCAGCTAGATAATAATCATTGGGACACAGTTGAGAGATTTGGAAAAGTTGATGGTCAGCTAAATTATCTGACGGAAGGTATGAGAGCACTCCGCGAGGGGATCATGGACATTACACTACTGCAGGACAGGGGTGTTTGCACTGGTAATTAAGGGAAATAGCACCGGCATTTTGTCCCCCCCCCAAAATACCGGTGCGTATGTACAAGGGTATAAAAATGCAACACATTTGCACCGGTAAAATGAACCAGTGTAGAAAATTGTTTGCACCGGTATTTTTGACCGGTGCATAAATTTTGAAAAGTTAAGGAGGGCATAGAATATCTGCACCGGTAAGATTTGGAACACTGGTGTAGATATTTTGCACTGGTATATAACATATGAACCAGTGTAAAATTGTTATTTGTACACCGGTATTAAATATAACACCGGTCTTTCTTTTGTAATAGGAATATTATTTTTTGCACCGGAATAGTTTGCACCAGTATGTTTTTTACACCGGTATTATTTAAATAATTATAAATGTGATTGATTTTTACACCGGTACATTCATTTTCTACCGGTGTCTGATTTGGAAGAAATTTGCAATGCCTAATTTGTTTTTCGATGGTTCCTCTCAGATAATTTCAAGGGCAATGACAACCAGAGATACTTGTGAACTATTATAAATTGGAAACCTTTGAATCAGTGAGAAAAACAACCTATTACGAAACTATTGCTCGCAAAACACGCGAACATTATTCAAACTATGAAATAGAAGAAATATCTTAAGCATGGATTGAAACAAAGTAAAAAATCACACAAGTTTACTATAGCCAAACGCCATCCATATAATTCTAATATCATCAACCATTGAAAATCAACCATCAACCTATTATGTCATTCTTATCATCCAGAAGTTGCAATGTCGTTCTTATCATCCAGAAGTTACAAGATATCCATAAGTTGATCTCTAATCAGATGAATGATGACATTATGAGGACAATCACCATGGAGGAACTTAAAGAATATGTTTTTAACATGGATAGTGGTTCTGCACCTGGACCAGATGGCTTCCCAGGTAAGTTTATACTGTATGTTGGGATATTGTCTCAAATTATCTGTTAGATACTGTCAATTAGTATTTATTAGGAATTTTCATCCCAAGATCCATTGTAGCCAATTTCATTGTTTTGATAGCTAAAAAATAGGTCAACTCTTCATTAAATGATTATAGACCTATAAGACTTTCAAATTTTCTAAATAAAATCTTTTCAAAGGTCTATACAGGAATATTTAAGCTCATAATGCCTCAGCTGATTTCACCCGAACAATTAACTTTTGTTCAGGACAGGGAATTAGCTGACTATGTGTTACTAATGAAAGAAATGATTTAGTTTTTGAATAATAAAAGAGGGGGTTTTAATTTGTGCTTTAAACTTGATATGATGAAAGCATTTGATATAGTGTCTTGGTCTTTTCTAAACCCACTTATTTTAAAATTTGGTTTTCATGGTCTTATAGTTAAAAACATTATGGGCAATATTGGTGCAACATATTTTTTAGTCCTAGTTAATGGCAAATCATTTGGTTTCTTCAAAGCTTCATGAGGCCTTAAACAAGGAGATCCACTATCTCCTTTTTTGTTTATACGGCTAACTGAAGTTTTCTCAAGAAATTTGAAAGGTTTATATCAACAAAACATGATTGATTACTTTAAGTTGCCAAATTCAGTTTGTAAAGTCACTCATCTCAACTTTGCTGATGATACAGTGGTTTTCCTTAATTCTAATAGAACAAGTCTTCAAAATTAAAAAACTTTTCTGCTAGTTTATGAGAAAGCTACGGGGCAGAAAATTAATTTTCAAAAATTAGCTTTTTACATAACAAAGCATGCTCCCATTGCTTATAGAACCATGATACAGCAGATTACCTATATGACACCAAAAATCTTTCCTTTCACATATTTAGGGTGTCCAATGTACTATAGGAGAACAAAGCATAACTATTTCCAAACTATTTTTGAGAAAATTTCAGCAAAACTACTTTTGTGGCAAAAGAAATGGTTAAATCAAGCTGATAGACTTATGTTGCATAAACGTGTGCTCTCTCCTATTCCCTTGAACATATTAGTAGTTTTAAACCAGCAAAGGGGGTAATAGACAAGTTACATATCCTTTTTGCAAGGTTCTTGTGGGGAACTTTTGAATATGGCCAGAAAAATACTTGGAGGAGTTGGAAAATTTTATGTTATCCATATATGGAAATTGGCCTTGATGCTAAAAACCCCCATATCATTGTTAAAAGTTTTTCATTAAAATTTTGGTGCAAATTGAAAAAAGGAAACTGGTGGGATAAACTGGTGTTGGGAATATAACGGTGCATCGGGATTAAGCCGCTCAACACATCTGCTATATTGTTATAATGGCACCGGTTTCCCTAAACCAGCACTAATTTACGTACTGGTGCTCCGGACTTTGAAAAAATTCATAGGTTGCAAAAAAAAAGTACTAAGGCAGCATCAAGCAGCTACTTTATAAATATTTGAGAAAAGTGCAAATATAACCCTATGTAATTGAAGAAAGTGCAGATATAACCCTGCAATGTTCGAAAGTGCAGATATAACCCTATCTATCCAAGTTATGTGCAAATATAACCTTTTTAGCCAGTTTGTGGCTGGAATGAAGTAAAATGATGAATTTGTCCCTGACGGATTCTTAAAAAAACTGGAAATAGCACCATTTCCCCAAGTGATAATATTACCCTCAAACCACATTAATATCCCTTTTGTGCATTCCATTCCCGCCCTAACTCAACTTCTCGTCTTCCCCTACTCTTCTCTGCGCCAAAAAGAACCCGAACCCAGACCCGCTCAACCCGTTGTACTCATTCCCACCGGTTGTGGTCCATCTCCAGTTGCAGTCCGGCAAAGACGTGGGTCACCCACTGAGGTCGACGAAGGGAACCTGGTTGTGGTTGTGGTGACGTGAAGGAAACTCAGAATTGCTATAGTAAAACCCCCAGAAAATGGTATGCCTTCGTAAATCCGTGGGAATGTGCATATTTTTGCTGTTCAGGAGTATGTTTTTTGTGCATTTAACCTTTTCAACCCGTACATATAGAGAGGCCGCAGAGTTCTAATGAAACCAGGGTTTTTAAACCCTTCTAGTTTGATTTTATTGCTTATCATCTAGATTGGTGCTTTGAATATGTTTATTGTTGTGCGTGTGGCTGTTAATCTGCTCTGCTTCTATGCCTAGGGTTTAAAATGTAGATGGTTGAGAAATTCATTGAAGGGGTACTGTTTTAACTATTTCGTGGCTGTGATGGTACTCTTGGTAGTAGGTTTCATGATGTTGATTCTGTTTTGTTCTATGGTAAGGTGGAAATGCACCATTCTGTTTTGTTCGTTGAATGTGTGGAAATGCATTATTGTGGATGATGTTGAACATGTTTGTGATTTATCACTTCTTCTGATTATTGTTTTGAGGTGTGATAATTTTGAATGTTTGTGATTTATCATTCCTTCTGCTTATTGTAAATGGAGTGGGTGGTTTGGTCAAAGTTTGTGAACTAGATTTAAGAATATATTGATTGTTGTAGATGGAAAAGGTGGTGAAGTTTCTAACCAAATGCCAAATGTTCAATGTTTCTGTGACTGAACCTTGACATTAGGCCCTCTTATTGGTTAACCAAACAGTGAATGCAAGTTTGGTGAATCTGCTCTTTGTAAATTGTTTCCTGTTAGTGCAGAAATAACCATGTTTGTTCTTTATATGTGCATATATAACCCTGTATGTTCAAGATATGTGCATATATAACCCTGTATGTTCCTGATATGTGCATATATAACCCAGTACGTTGAAGATATGTGCATATATAACCCAGTACGTTGAAGATATGTGCATATGTAACCCTAAAACTCAACTGAAGTGCACTGTTACCCTTGACTTTTTCCTAACTGTGCAAATGTTACTTTGTGTATATCTTATATGTTCAGATATCACCCTAACTATAATTATATGTGTAGACATAACCCTTAGATTATCTTAATGTATTCATAATGTTAGACCTATCTTTCAATGTTTTAGGATGAAGTGTATACGATTATCCTCCGTTATGGTACCCGTTGGAAGAGGCTTGATGGTATTGATCCCGATAGATACTCTCTTATCGTCCTGAAGTCAGATTGCGCCGAGCATTTCTTCGGAGACGCCGAGGCATGGAAATCAATGGATTTGATGTTGAGTTTTGGGGATGATCGGGTCGGCCTACAATCAGAAGAGGATGTCACCAAAATGTTTGCCTCAAGCTACGGAGAAAATAATTTAGAGGTGTATTGTCAGGTCCTTACCCCAACTGAAGGTGGTTCTCGGGGTGAGAGCAGCAGAACGGGGAAGCAGGAAAAATGAGGAAGAAAGATAGTGGAGAAGGTGGTAGAGCTGTGGCCGAGGGTTTGGTGGAAGAACACAGCTGCGAAGATGAAGATTATGTGCAACCCAATCCTGAAGAAGGCCACGAAGAACAAGACTGGGACTGGTTTCATCAGTACGCTGAGGCAGGTTCCGAGATTGAGTCGGATGGGGATGGTGGCAGTGACAGAGGGCGGGGTTTGGACGAAGATACTGATTTGGATGATGATCCCATGAAAAACTGCACCAACAAGGACAAGTTTGAAGTCAAAGCTGGGGATAAAAGTAAACTATTTAAGGGGATGGATTTTCAGACCTAGAAAGATTTCAAGGCTGCTTTGCTCGACTACTCATTGCAGGAAGGATTTGTGTTCAAACATGTGAAGAGCGAGAAGAGTAGAGTAACAGTGACTTGTGCGGTGGATAACTATGGATGGAGGCTCCATAGCTCGACACTCCCCGACGGCCATACATTTAGAATTCGTTCAGTGGAAGGGAAACACACCTGTAGGCAAGAGGTGAAGGCACCGCAGGGATGGATATCGAAGAGGATTGCTAAACTGCTTCAGGCTGATCGGCATGTGTCCAATGAGGTGTTTTTGGAGCATCTGACATCTTTTGGTGTTCAGCTTAGCCGCTAAAAGTTGATGAGAGCAAGGCAGTTGGCCGAATTATTGCTGGATGGTAGCCACGGTGAATCATTCAAAGCGCTGCCACAGTATTGTGAAGAGTTGCGTAAGAGCAACCCAGGAAGTCAAGCAATGATGCAGTACGGCCCGGGCCAACCAGTTCCATTTGTGAAAAGGGTGTTCATTGGTTTTGAAGCTGTGAAGAAGGGATTTCTGGCTGGATGCAAGCCATTTCTGGGGTTTGATGGCTGTCATCTCAAGGGTTGGTACGGTGGGGTTCTGCGTAGTGCAATTGCCAATGACCCAGGTGATGGCATATTCCCCCTCACTTTCGCTTATGTGGAGTCTGAATCGAAAGACATTTGGCTATTTTTCTTTAAACAAATGGAGTTTTTGTTGGGAGGATTCGAAGAAAACAAACTGTGGACATTCATGACCGACCGGCAGAAGGTGTGCTTTTCTATCATTCTCATTTTGGTGACTGTTTAGTTTAGGTCTGGGGTTGATGAATCGTGCAAATTCTGATGCAGTAGCTGAATAATTGACTAATGTGCAGTTTTGACCCTAAATGATTGACTTATGTGCATATATAACCCTGTATGATTAAATTATGTGCACATATAACCCTTACTGATTGTTTTAATTATGTGCATATGTAACCCTATATGATTAAATTATGTGCGCATATAACCCTGTATGATTAAATTATGTTCACATATAACCCTGTATGATGAAATTATGTGCATATATAACCCTGTATGATGAACTGATGTGCATATATAACCATGTATGATTAACTGATGAGCATATATAACCCTGTATGATTAACTTATGTCCAAATATAACCCTCTCCGATTGATTATATTATGTGCATATAAAACTCTATATGATTAAATTATGTGACTAAATAACCCTGTATGATTGACTTTTTACCATCTCCAATTTCACCCTTTGTTGTTGTAAACTAGGGCCTTGATAAGGCAATTGCTGAGATTGTGCCACACGCTACGCAGAGGAGATGCAGCCGTCACATCTATGCCAATTTCCGTAGAAAGCACCCTGCAGATATTTTCAAGAAGTTGTTCTGGAGAGCGGCAATGGCGTACAATAAAATGGATTTCACCAAAGCAATGGATCAGATGAAGGATTTGAATGAGGAGGCTTATCTTTACTTGAATGACACCGGTGATGATTTGTGGGCTAGATACACCTTCTCGACGGCCTTGAAGTGTGACAACGTAACTAACAATCCAGCAGAGTCTTTCAACAATTGGGTTGGAGGGATGAGAAACAAGCCTGTACTGACTTTGATGGAGGGGTTGCGGAAGAAGGTAATGGCAAGGTTGGAAGAGCGTTACAAGAAGTGTGTATCATGGGATACTGTAATGTGTCCACGGACTGAAGAAATCTTAAAGCTTGTTTCAAGACAATCTCGCTGAGTTACCTTCACTCCATATTCGGATACAAATTATAAAGTTGTACACGGTGGTCTTCATTTCAGGGTGCGGCTAGATAAGCGGTCATGCGACTGTGGTGTTTAGGATCACACGGGTGTACCATGTAGACATGCGGTGGCGATACTATTGTACAAAAGACACCCCCTCCACGAATCATGTGATCCCATGCTATCTAAAGACACATTTTTGAAAGCCTATTCCCACGTGATCGAGCCCTTGCCTCACAGGGCGTTCTGGCCGAAAAGCTCCACTGCCCAACCGTGTCAACCTCCAGAATTACATCGTCGGATTGGGAGACCAAGGACTAAAAGAATAAAATAGGATTGGGAGGGAGCGGGAAGCGGCAAGAAAAGAAAGTGTAGCAAATGTGGAGAATTTGGTCACAGTATAAGGGGATGTCAAGGTGGACCTACGGCCAAAGAAAGAAAGGCCACTACGGAACGCACGTCACAGGCCACTACAGAATGCACATCACAGGCCACTACCATACGCACTATCGAAGGTACTTCACAGGCCACACAACGTGCTGGAATCAAGAGAGGTAGACCGGTGGCCAAGAAAGTTTCTAAGCAACCACCAATTCGAGGTATGCCTGTGGCAAGCCAGGCATCAAAGCAAGGGAAAAAAACTGCTAGTTCCACAAAACAAAGAAAGGTACAATTTGATGCAGAAGTGCGAATTCAAAACAGGGACGAGGCTCCAACGGATGGTAACCAGGCCGTCGAGGTATATCTGAACTCACTTAAGTTATGTGGGGTTATGTCTGAACTTTCTAAAATTTTGTAGGGTTATATCATAGTTTAATAACAAGTGGAGAGTGAAATCGCTCTGCCAGAGGCGCAGCCTAAGAATGTGCAGAAATACAGGAGGACTAAACAGAAGGTTAAGCGTAAAATATCAGAGGATGCTTCTGACTACAAGGTAAGACATTAAATCAAAATCAAATAATTCTAATCAATGTACTTAAATCCTAACTGGTACTCTTCGTTAGGAGGAAGATGAGTTTCAATGTAAGGATGGGGGTGAAAGGATGATGCAAGCAACACAAGATGCCGTTGAGCAGGAGTTCAACATCCAAGCTGCGACTACCACATGTAAAGTCCATGACAGGAACGGGATTCCAGTGCAAATTCTTGTGGAGGAAACACCAGTGGTGATGGAAGGACAGGTATCGTTGGAAGGACAGCCATCGTTGGAGGAGCAAGTTGCGGGGGAGACTATTGTGGAGGACCTTCAAATGGAAGAGGACCAAGATGTATTAGCGGATGCGGACACTGGCAAGAATAAGGGTATAAAACCAAGTGCTGGGACTCGGACCTGTTTACTACGCCATTTCAGTGCTGAGGTATTCTAATTTTCCGTTTTCACATTTCTTCGTCAAACAATGTTTACAGATCACAATTATAGCATTATAATTAATTCCATCAATTTTACGATGCTCAGGATTTCCCTCTTCCAGTCGTATTTCACACAATACCGGGTAACACTGTGATTGAAACTGTCAACCATCTCGGTCCATCTAACCCACAGGTAATTTCTATATACAGGGTCATCATTGCACTAACATTCCATAAGATAGGGTTACATCTGCACATATTAATATTATTTAGGGTTACATCTGCACATATTAATATTATTTAGGGTTACATCTGCACATATTAACATTACTTAGGGTTACATATGAACATATTGAAATTATGTAGGGTTATATCTGCACATGTTGATAACGTTAACGTGTACGGTTATATCCAGATCCCATAGAACTGATTACATCAGCATCTTCTATTTTTAGCTATCTGGCCCCCCTCAACAACAGAGTTCCCTACATTCGGTACTAATGTGGTGGCTACCCGCAACAACATTCGGGGAAGGACTTTTCTATATAGTCCGAGGACAGCGCGTTTGCTCGGCACAACTTTGGCTCCGTCGGTGAATACCACCCCCAGTGCTGATGTCCCACGTTCCAGCTCACAGCCACCTCCTTCTGTCCCACTAGACCCAGAGAAAGAAAGAACAAGTCCAAGAAGAAGTGTGTCACAACCACCGCCAGATGAACACGCTTGAACTTATGAACACACTTGACAATGTACTGTTTCAATTGTAGCAGCTTCTGTAGCCCTACGACTGTTGTAGGTTACCTGTTTTTGGTTATTTTGCAAGCAATGCTGGGTTCAAAATACGTTTATAGGAACTATGTAGCACACTATACATTGGGTGTGGTTCACTTAGATTATCATAAATTTGAACCTATGTTCATGCAATGTCATGTGTTGGTAATTATCGCATGTGTAGGGATAAGTGGTTTTTTGTATAGACAGATTACCTGAACTGAAGGTTATATGACGAATAGTTCTACGGAATACCTAAACCAACAGAATATCTGCACTTTTATTGACTTATGTAAGGTTAAATCAGTACTACTGCAACTCATGATCACATTCATAAATCAGCCAACAAATGATCACATTCATAAATCAGCCAACAAATGATCACATTCATAAATCAGCCAACAAATGATCACATTCATAAATCAGTACTACTGCAACAAGTGATCACTTTCAAGTGCTTGTAAACCTCGAATAAATTGAAGACGAACATTCGACAAGTCTAAAAGCTACATAAGTATAAACAGAATGCAAACCGAAGCAACAACTACAACATGTTTGTGTAAGTCAAGAAGTGAATGAAGCTATGTTCCCACCATGCTGCACTGGATCCTATAAACCAAATGTTTACACCGAGGATGTTCGCAACCCCAACAACAGTATAGCCATGTTTGCACTGAGGAAAGCCAAATTCATTACGATCAAAACCTTCAGAATCAATGAGAAGTTGCAACCATGCAACGATGCGACCAACATTCACTTTCCAATCAACCCCAACAAGAACATGGCCATGTTCGCACCAAGGAAAACCAAGTTCATCACTATCAAAGCCTTCAGAATGAACGAGCAGTTGCAACCATTCAGTGGTGCAACATATGCTTCACCGGGCACAACCACAACTTCTTCGACCTCAACATGGCCAGCAGTATTGCCTCTTGGAACTCGACTACGAAACTTGTGCTGGGGCAACGAACTTCCCGTACTTCCTCTTCCCGAATCAAACATGTCGAACACAACCCAACCCTGAAATCCATGATTACGAGGGCACCGATAATAAGGTCTCCCCGGATTCTTGGCCGAGCGGGACACACAAACAATCGTTGCCTTCTGCCAAACCCGGCATTCGAATCCTTTGCAAAGCACACCCTTCATACTATAACTTGACGAAGCCATTCCAATCCCTCGCCAAGAACAGAGAAAAAACTACTTCATTCAACACAACACTCTAAATAGAATTAATCATCATATCCGAAGTTTTATCCACGGAGATCAAGAAATTGCTATACCCAAATTCAAATCTAGGGTTCAATGGAATAAATGAGTTACCTTCAGCAGAGACCGAACGACCTGAATCTCCAGGAAGGGATGCCTGAACTATTGATGGGAAAAGGATGGGGGAAGAAGACCTAGGCAACCGCGACGGCGAAGTGGAGGATGAACGTGGTGGCGCAACCTCCTGGGATTATCTGCTTTGGTGGAGAAGGAACGGCCAGGTTTTTCAAAAACAACAAAGTGAGAATGATTTTTTGTGGTTAAAAGGATAATAATAAGGGCAAATTCGTCACTCTAGGTCAGGAGTTTAGAAATAAGGGTATTGAGGTAATTGCAAGTTGGTCAACAGCCGGATTCTAATGGTCAACGCCGGAAACATGGCCGGAGGGTTATATTTGCACTTTCATTCAACAGTCAGGGTTATATTTGCACTTAAAAACAACTGAGGGTTATATTTTCACTTTCCTCAACATATAGGGTTACATCTGCATATTACCCTAAATATTTAGCACCGGTTTTTTGGATGAAAGAGTAGTGGTAAAAATAATTTTAAAAAAGGGCTCAACTTGGTTTCATCTGAACCATTATTTTTTTTTGTTGATTTAATCTCAACCATTAAAACTGTGTCTATAAAAAGTAAATCTCAAACCCTAAATATAACCCTCCCTTATTGCCCTCCCATTATCCTACCTCTACCTCCTCTACCTCCTCTCCATCCTCAGACTCCTCCTCCACCACCTCTCTGTATCCACCGCTACCTAACCCTACCTTAAAGGCTTCGACACCGACAATGATGACCCCCTCACCGTCCTCTCAGCGGCACACCATCTCCAAGGTGCAACATCTTCTCCTCGTGGGTACTGTTTGTGTTGGATTTTTTTCTTTTTTGTGATTTTTTCCATTTTGTCACTCAAGGGGTGTGTGGGATTTTTTTCATTTTGGTAATTTTTGTGGTGTGTGAGGTTTTGTTAATTTTGTGATTCAATCCAAAGTGTGAGATATAGTGATATAGTTCATTGTGTGATGTTAATGTGTTCGTCCTAAAATGTTTGACATATTTTTTAGTATGGTTTCAAGTTTAGGTGGTTTTCCTAAAATAAGTGAGCTATTGTATAGTGGAGTATGTCATAAATGTATATGATTTTATGTTTAGGTGTTTGTCATAAATGGTGTATCATATTATAAAATATGTATCTTATTATAAAATGCATGTCATATTGTTGGTTGTGTTATGTTCAAGTGTGATATAGTTGATTGTGTGATGTTGTAGTGTTTGTCGTAGGACGCATGAAATTTAATGGAGCATGTACGATGGTGGAGGTTTTTTCTAAAATAAATTAGATATAGTTGATTGAGGGATGTTGAAGTGTTTACGATATAGTTTGATTTTTCCTCAACTACAATGTTTTGATTTTATGATAAACTAGATTAAGGTTTACATGTCTCTTTTTCTTGTTTTGATGATTTCAAGTTGATGTTTAAAATGTGGAGATGCTGCAGTTTATGAGCACCAAGTAAACATGGGGTGTTTAACTTTACGTGTTTAACATGGTGTGTTTAACATTTAAACATAGTTAATGTTAAATACATAGTCAAAACATAGTAATACATGCCATGTTTCCTTGGTTCTTAAACACAACATCATTTTGACATTTTAAATCGTTTTCTAAGACAAATCGTATTGTGCACAAACTTAATGGAAGAAGCATTAGTTATAGAGAACCGCATGCAAAACTTTTGCTTGTTTTGATGATTTGAAGTTTATGTTTATGCCTAGTTTGTGATGAATCTTGATTTTTCTTTGGTGCATTGGTTGCTATCTATTCATGTAGTCCCATCTAAGTAATTAATGCTTCTTCCATTATGAAAAATGCAGTAACATTTGCAAAATTCCACAATTTAAAATGTGGAGATTGTACTATGTATGAGCACCTTATAAACATGGTGTTTTATCATTAAGTGTTTAACATGGTGTGTTTAACATTAAAACATAGTTAATGTTAAATACATAGTTATACACACCATGTTTTCTTGGTACTTAAACACTGCATAATTTCGACATTTTAAATCATTTTCTTCACCGTCGTTGCTACAGCCTAGCCCCACTTTGAAGGTTTTGATGAAAATGACCCCCTCTCCACCCTCCCCATGGTGCACCATCCTCAACGCCATCTCTCGGACTAGCCCTGATGCCATATCCCCACACTCTGGTCACCGAGCTTCACCAAAAATGTCGGGTTCAACTCAGATCTTCCGTGCCACAGCTACCAGCACCACCACCGTGTTAGACCCTCAACCATTATGACTGATATCACCTTCATGGTTCTAGTTCATTTTTGTTATCTAGGGTTTATGGAGATTAGGTTCTAGCCTTTGTGATAATTGATGTGGTTAATCTATGTTTAGGTCTAGTTTGTTTCATGAATTGTGGGTTGTTATGTATTTTAAGATATATGTAGTGAACTTCTGAGTTGTGGCTATGAATTTTCCTGTTTTTTTAAATGAACTTTGGGTTATTTTTGTGTTTTGTTCGTCCTATTGTTCTTTATGAATGTATGGGTTCATATTCAGGCCGGTGAGTTTATTCTCACTAGCCCGATTATTTTTTTATTGATCACATATTTACTAGCACGGCCGGTTCCAACAAGTATAGGCATCGATATTTTGACCCCTTGAAATACTGGTGCCTAAGTAGGGAAGTATTGGAATGTAGATTTGTAGCACCGGTAGTGCATACCGGTACCACTTACCCGTGCCTATGAAACTACGTTCTAGCATGCGTAACTTAGGCACCGGTATTTCAAAGGCTCAAAATACCCGTGCCTATGCAACAAAATTCCAATGCTTATGGGGGTATTTTTGAGTAGTGACATATTCCATTGGAGCACACAACCTCATTAAAATCTTACCAAGAAAACCCAGTGTGAAAATCCATAGTTTAGGGGGGGGGGGAAGAGTACAGTATATAACTCCCCTCTTGACCACATCATTTAATATTTCTTAATCGCTGCATTCAAATCTTGTGGACTAATTTTTTAAATGTTAATGCAGTGGTGATTTGCTAAAGAGATCATCCACAGTGTGTCTGGGACAAATTTGCCTAACACTAATTTCCCATTATTTTATAGGTCATAAGTGAGGAGCAATTTTAATGAAATGTATTTTATTCTATCTCCTTTTGTTAATCTTTCCTTTCATACAAGAAGCGTTTGTCTTCAAACAAAGTGGTAGGAATTGTCTTGTCCAATTTTAAACCACAAGTTCCCCGAATATGGTGAGTTACATATCTTAACCAAACACATTCGCAAATGATTTCATGAATCATCAATGTTTAAACATGGTTGGAAAAAGTGGAACCATTGTTTTCTTCATGGAATGCAAAGAAATATTTATGTCTGCACATGTAAATACATAACCCATTTACAATTATCTTGGTGGGGATCAGATAAGTATTCAACATCTGCATAACCCACAAGATCACTATCAAGTGACTTAGGGTAGTAAAGTTCCAAATCAATCGTACTCTGAAGGTATCAAAATATTTTTTAATGCCATTCCAATATCTCTGTGTGGGAGAACAACTACATCACTAACAAATTCACTGCAAAAGTTATATCAGGCGAGTATGGCTTAACAAATACATCAAAGTCATAATAGCAGTGAGATATGGTACTTTTAGACCAAGTAATTCTTCATCATTTTCACCAGGTCGAAATTAATATTTTTTTAGCATCGAGTGATCTCACAACCATCACCGTGCTCAAGAGGTGTATTTTATCTATATAAAATCATGTTAGAACTTAAGGGGTGTAAGACAAATGGTGCAGAACAATATTTCAAAATGTTCAATCTGCAAACCAAGAAAAAATTTTGTCTTCCCAAGATCCTTCATTTCTAATTCTAATTACAAATATTCAAAAACCTTTTGGATCTCTTCAAGAGTTCCAATCATATTCGGGTCATTAACATAGACTGCGATAATGGTGATTTCTTAGCCCAGTCGTTTCATGAATACACAAGGGCATATCGAGTCATTTTGATAACCTTAATTTATTAGATATTAACTAAGGAGATTATACCACATGCGTCTAGTTTATTTCAACACATATAAAGATCAACCTTAATCAAATAAAGTTCTCGAGAATCGGAATTACATTCCTTTGGCAATTGTAATCCTTCCAAAATTTTCATATAAATATCACTATCAATTGAGACATACAAATAGGCGGTAATTATATCCATTAAACACATTGAAAGGGAATTATTTCCAACTAGATTAAGCAATAACGAAAAATTAGTTGTATCTACCATAGGAGAATACATCTCCTCCTAATCAATACCTAGTCTCTGGGAAAAACATTATGCAACAAACGTATTTTATAGTGCATGATTTCATTATTCTCATTTTGGTTTGGCACAAAGACTCATTTATAACCCACCGGCCGCACATTTTTAGGTTCTCGTGATATTTTTCCAAAGACTTTTCATTTTTTTAAAGGAATCCAATTCTAGGTGGATTGCATATTTCCATTTTGGCCAAATCATTTTTATACTTGCATTTCTCAACAGATGTTGACTTATGATTCTTTTTTTCATTCATTATGGCACATGGTGCATCATATATAAATTTATCATCGGCTACGTGTTTGTATCAGTTCCATTTTACACTCGACATGACATAGTTAATTGAGAACTCTTCATCATCAATATTTTAGGGTACCCAAACTTCTTCAATAATTTTGTTTTCCGTCATATCATAAGATTCTTCTAGAATCTTAGCAATTCTTTAGGAAATTTCACCTCGCTTTTACCATCTGCATCCTTTGGTAATTTTCGCTTACCAGGAGCTGACTCATGTGATTTTGTCACACTCTTTAGGTCAGTAAAAGAATCTGGAAATTGGTTTGCTAATCTTTCCAAATGAGTTATCTTCAGAACTTCTAGTTCACATTTGTTTGTACAAGGATCAAAATGAGAAAGAGATAATTTATTCTAATTTATTTTCTTAACTTGGTGTGTTTTCTCTCCCCCAAGTGTTGGGAAATTGTCTTGTTAAAATGACAATCATTAAACAGGGCAGCAAACAAATCTCCCGTCATTTCTTTTGAGCAGTGATAATTCTCGGATTCGGCTCTGGTGAGTCCATGCTCTTCGAGTACCTACAAAAGTCACCGGGATGGGACTCGGGGAGGAAACTCCAAAGCTCAAACTAGTGTTGTTCTATGTGTTGTTTAGGAGTAAAAATCACTTCTGGGTTTCCTCATCTTTATTTATAGAGCCTTTGATTGTGTGATCATGGCTCACATATTGAGCTCCATTCCCTTTGGTTGGGTCTAAGCAGAGGGTATCGTGGTGGATAGTGTATTTTCTCTATTCTTAGGATTGGTCACTTTAGGGCGAAGTGGCATGGTTGGCATAAGTGTTTTTAGCGAGCCGGTCGGTTGTGGCTAAGCGACTACTTTGGTTTGACTGATTGGAATTGAGTAGATCATATATATACCATAAGTTTACCCCTCCCCCTTTCACCCTCATAGTCATGATAAGCAAAATGAGTGGTGGTTGTATTTTCAAAGTGATTGATGTGGTTTTCGGAACGACGCATACATCGAATCAGTTTGTTAAAAGTAGTATAAGGGCACGAAGCTGAGATTGACTTCGTGAGTATGGAAAAATGTTCATGAAAAAATGTCTATCTAGAAATTTGGATGGTTTTTTAAATGATTTGAAAAGTAATTTTATGAAAACCGATTAATATTCCCTTGACTTGGAAAATGGTTAGAGATATCCCAAAAATTGATGAAATTTTGGTGTATAAATAAAATGGCGCGTGGAGTAATCATTACAACGTGTATTTTTTGAAATAACGAGTGACAGCTCTGATTTTAACTGATACAAATTATTGATATTCTCGAAAAGGTGCCTTACCATAATAGTAGTTTTATCGATTTGAACTCTTTGATGGCAGTTTAGGTGTCCACTTTTAGGCAAAATAATAGGTTTTGTTCCTCTTTTTGCACCATGTTCCAAAAAGGTTCACAAATTATTAAGAAATGTTCTCAATTGGTTCCCTTATCAGACATAACATATTTTAATTGAGTTAGCAAACCCGTCAACAGTTACCGAGATTTAAAAATCATAATTTAACAACTTTTGAGTTTAATTAATTTCTTAAAATTTTCTCCTTTTTTAATTATTTTTCTCCACTGCCTCCTCCTCCATGTTCCGAATTACCACAAATCTAACCATTCTCATTGTCTCTTCTATTTTCCTTAATTTCCATGTTCTCTTTTATCCATTGGCAACACTATCACCACTAGAAAGGCCGATTCAATGTTGACTCATCTAAACCGGCTAATAATATATGAAAATAAATAGAGAACATTTAATTATAATGTGGGAACATTTAATTATAATGTGGGAACATTTTAGAAATGTAAACCTATATAGGGATTGTCTAAAATTGACTTGTATTCATTCATCATATGAACACGTATTTATACAAGAGGTTGCTTAGAGAATAAGTAAAACTATGGAAACCTAATCATATACAAATTTGGTTTTACCAAAAATACTATTATATTCCAATAAGCCCCACAAGATCATGAAGCTTGGACTGAAGCGTAGAAAAGTGAGCAGTACATACAGATTTCGTAAAAATGTCAGCAATCTGATCAAGGGAAGAAATATGAAAAACCACCAAAGAACCATCTTCAACCTTCTCTTGAACAAAATGATAATCAATATTGATATGCTTTGACCGCTGATGAAATATCGAATTAGCCAAAATATATGTAGCACTGAGACGGTCACAAAGCAGAATGGGCGGTGATAAGAAAGGAGCCTGAACATCAAGTAACAATTGTTGAAGCCAAATGAGCTCAGTGGCTTCGAGCGCAATGGCATGATATTCATCCTCTGAGCTAGATTTTGCAACAACATGTTGTTTACGAGAAGACCAACTAATAAGATTACCACCATAATAAATAGCAAAACCATGTTGAGAGCGACAATCATCTCCATCAGAGACCCACCTAGAATCAGAAAAAAAAAGAAAATGATATGTGCAAGGCCAAAGATGAAGACCGGAAGACACAGAACCCTTCAGATACCTAAAAAGTTGTGCATACATTGAAAACCTGATTAATAACATAAGAAATCTGTGGTTGGGTAATCGTAACATACTGCAAGGCACCAACAATACTTTGATAAAAGTGTGGATCACGTAAAGAATCACCAGACTACACAAGCCGCAAAGCAGGCTTGGACGGGGAGGCAATGGGCTTTGCATCGACCATCTTGCTTTGGTCAAGTAAATCATAAATATACTTTTGCTAAGAGATAATAGCGCCACCCTTTAAGGGATTGAACTCAATGCCCAAAAAATAATGATGTGGACCAAGATCATGAAGAGCAAAAGTATCATTCAACTTCACAAGAAACTCAGAAATGGCACTCGATTGCGAACCAGTAATAATCAGACCATCCACATAAATAAGGAGATAAAGAACAAGCTTTCAACAATGACGAAGGAAAAGTGTAGTGTCGGACTTAAAAGGAATGAACCCATGATCCTAAAGAAAAATATGAAACTTAGTAAACTAAGAACAAGGATCCTGTTTAAGTTAATAGAGAGCCTTCTTTAGGAAACAAACATGTGATGGTCGATATTGGTCTAAAAACCAAGAGGCTGAGACATAAACACTTGCTCAGAAAGATCACCATTCAAGAAAGCATTATCAATATCCACCTGATGAATTGGCCAATTGAGAGTAATTGTGATGGTGAGAACAAAGTGAATGGTAGTTGGTTTAACCACCGGGCTGAAAGTATCAATATAATCAACAACCTCCTACTGTGTGAACCCCTTAGCAACAAGACGCGCTTTATACATTTCAATGGAACCATCATATTGGCGATTAATCTTGTACACCCACTTACAACCAATAATGTTAGCATTACATGGACGAGGAACAAGTGTCCACGTCTCATTACACGTAAGAGCATCATACTCAATTTGCATTGCATTTTTCCATTCAAGTATTTTACAAGCCTGAGAAAATGTTTTAGGTTCTGAATAAAGAGAATCAGAATGAGGTAAGGGATGTTTTCTGGATAATATAATTTTAATTTTTAAATTATTGGTTTTGGCATGTGTGACAATGGTGTGTTGAGTGTCATTAGCAGGTTAAAAAATAAGAGGGAATGAGAGGAGTAGTGTAGGAGGAGGATGGATCAAGCTCATCGAAAGAGGGCAGTTGGTGGCCATCGGGAAGGGAGTAGTCGAGCTTGCTGGAGGAGTAACCAAGCTTGTGGCTGGAGAAGACTGGAGTGGCATCGACGAACTGGTGGCAACCAAGCTCAGTGACGTGGCACGGTTAAGCTGTCGTAAGGATGCTGGTTGACCTGGAAACCATTACCAGCTTGCAGCCATAGAGGCGGGGCTTGGAGTCGATGGAGGGCTAAGCTCAAAAGGAGAAATAGGAGCAGGTGGGGAGCTGGGCACGGGCTAGGCAGTGGGTTCGAACAAGGTAGAAGAGGATAGATGAGCGAGAATAGGAGCAGGTGGGGAGCTGGGCACGGGCTAGGCAGTGGGTTCGAACAAGGTAGAAGAGGATAGATGAGCGAGAATAGGAGTAAGAGATAGTGAACTGGAAGCAACATGTAAAAGGGATAGCGGAACATTAGACTCGACTGAGGAAACATATGCAACTAATTGTAAATGACCAAGATGGGGAAAGATGGTTTCATCAAAATGACATGGCTGGCGATATAGATGCGATTAGGAGGAACATGAAGACACAAATAGGCTTTGTGGTTGGAACTGTAACCAATAAATATACAAGGAGATGGTCTACATTTAAGATTATTGGATCTGTATGGACGTAGGAAAGGATAACACAAACAACCAAAAAATTTGAAAAGATCATAATCAGGATGTTTGTGATGAAGAGACTATCGGGAAGATTTATTATCAAGTGCACGAGTATGAAGATTAACAGAAGTGTGAAAGGCATACTCCCAAAATGAGGTGGGCAGCCGAGCTCGAGAAAGAAAGGAAAGACCTTTTTCAACATTGGCTATATGACGATGTTCAATGGCACCATTTTGAAAGGGGGCAGAAACACGATGAACAATACCTTGTGACATGAAGACTTGATGAGACTGAACAAAATTCACTGCCCCAATCAGATTGAAATTGTTTAACTTTAGAGTTGAACTGGGTTTCCACCATTTTTTGAAAAAAGATGGAAATAATGAAGAACTTGATATTTTTGAGACAGAAAATAGATCCGTACAAATTTCGTATAATCATCAGCAAAAATAAGAAAATAATGATTTCCAGTAAATAAAGAAACTAGGGAATGGCCCCAAACATCATAATACACCAATTCAAATGGAACCGTGCTAGATTCATAAACATGAGAAATATGTAAACAATGGTTTTTGCCAAGTTTACAAGACTCGGAAATGATGTTTAAATTATTCTAAGACATTGGTAATTGAAAACGAGAAATAAGACGCTTAAGGGAAGACTCATGAGGATGACCAAGACATTCATGCCAAGATTGGAGGTCAGTCTTAGTACAAAGGAAGACACAAGAAACCGCAGAAGCCGAAGTGGCAGAAGGATTGAGTCAATAGAGGCCATTCTCAAAGGTTTCGGTTAAAAGCAACCTACCTTGTCGATCATTAACAAGAAAATGATTGGAAAAGAATAATATATAATCATTATTTTCAAAAGTAATTTGAGAAACACTTAAAATATTTTTACAAACATCAGAAACAAAAAGAATATTTTGAAGATGAATGATAATGTGTAAATTCGTACTGGGCCCAAGTGCCTAGTCTAGCAGGCCCAGGTCTCCTATTTTACCCCTTGAGTAATAGCCTTGGGGCCGGTCCAGGGGAAGAGTACTTGTACCACAAGCAAAAAAATAGTTGCACTACTTGCCAACCTATATAAAGGAGAGATGTAACCCTACAAACAAAACTATTCATTCATTATTGGAAGAACTATCTCCAACTTGATTGTCGAAGCCTCTTCCCCCCGAAAACCTTCGGGGGCTTTTCTCACAGATCCTAGCCACAATAGCAGTGCACACGGTGGAGGCAATTTATAGCGTATCAAGTTGGCATACCCAGTGGGAACGTTAGTCAGATCTGTACGTTTTTGTATTTATGTCCACTTCTACAGCAAGCACCTTGCATAGAAGTGAACGGCTTAAAGGAAAAACTATAAGCATCAATGAAGAAGTACAATCCCTCTACCGGAGAAGGAAGGGACGCAGGATCGAGAAAATACAATCGGGCCCTACTCCTTCATGTACCGATAATAGACTCCCAGAGGTAGTTTGAGACCAGATCTCTATAGTGGGGGTACTAGAGGGGTATCGAATCAAAGCTACCATAACTCATAGACGGGTGAAGGTCAGTGTTGAGCCCTGGGTAAGAGGCACTAAAGCCTCTATGTCACAAAGCTAGGTATGCCAACGAAGAGAGAATGAGTTGTAGCTCACAGAAGCTACAGTGGACTTGCAAGTGTAAGTGAATGTAGGGGACACTAAAAAAAAGGGCTCGAATAGTGTGTTCCCCCTCTCCCCCCGCGTTACAGCCAGATCTAGCACAGCTGGATAAAACCCTCAGATCTGCTGGTTATCTGGTGGAGCCCCCAATCCTCTATTAAAGGATGGTCCAGCAGCAGGTGGTGCCCCAACCCTTGATGCCCTTGATGTTGTAGCCAAGATTCCAATTATAGGCCACCCCAAGAGCATCCTACCAACCGAATATAGTGATAGGGGCTCAAGATCTGCCCCAACCAACATTCCCCAGCATAGGCCAAATATTGGCCTACTCAGCGCCTGTTCCAGTACCTCACATTTCGAATCAGGCGATCCCTTACTCGATGGCCTAGCCAATGGGGCATTACCCATGGTTCAAGAACCAGATGCATTCATGGCTCCGACTGGAGACCCCTTCATGTGACCCCTATCATCAAGGACAGCAATAGTTGTATCACAATTCTGCTGTGGGAGGATCGTCTCTGGGATACATGGCCTCAAACTAAATACCCAGTATCGATGCTTCGTTCTGGCCAAATCAATATAAAGATCTACAAAAGGGAGGCAATTCGAGCGATGCCTTTATGAGGGAGCTAGACAGGTTGATTGGGCTTTTGGGTGAAGTCGCAGCCTCCCCTTTCAGTTCTCTAATTATGGCCACTCGATTGCCCAACGTTATGAAACCACTCAAGGGGCTCCCCATATACAGTGAAGATTTGAACCCCCGATAGTTTACAAAAAATTTCCTCAGTCTAATGAATTTGAGAGACTTCAACGAAGAGCTAACATGTAAGCTAGAAGGAAGTTACCTACCTCTTAGGAAAGGCTCAAAAATGGTTTAACAAACTAGGCAAGGGATCGTTACATTCATACAGATATTTTGGAAGGACACTGTTGGGTTAGTTCTTCCAAACGAAAATATTTACAAAAACCCTGATGAAGCTCTATCAAAGCAAGCAGAGGCCCAGCAAATCAATGGAAGCATTCTATCATAGATATAGGGATGAGAGCCTCGGTGTAATCGATCGCACTAAGGATGGGGAGATCCTTTGCTATATTAACATGATGTCCAACCTTGACTTGTATAAGAAGCTGACCTTTAAAGCCTCGGATTCAAAGCCAAAAAGGTTGAAGGTTTCAAACAAATGTTTCAAAGGCTTTCAAAAGGCAATGTTCCCCTAACCAAAACCCAGGTGGAGATACACTTCATCCACAAGGGGCTGCTTTGAGCTCCCCCTCCCGGCAAAGACTTCCCTAGAAAAAGAGAGTCGTCCAAATTCTATGACCACCACAAAGAACTTGGTAATGATACGAACGGATGCATCCACCTGAAGAAAGAAATTGAAAGATGTGCAAGAGAAGGCTTGCTCCCAAACTGCGTCGAGAGACCGAGAGGGGAAGGCTCCTTGAAGGGAAATTTCAACTAAGAACCCTATAAGAAAGGGGCCAATTGAGGTGGTAGAGAATAGCCAGGGAAAAATGGGGAGCAAATTGGAAATCAAGCAAGAGAAAATAGTAGACCCAACACTAAGGCTTGGGTGGATAGGAATCAGAGGGACGGGGAAAACCCCGTGATCAATTTCATTAATGGGGTGGTGAGTGACCAATCCTTGAACACCATCATCAAAGTAAAATCCCAGTATGTGCCCCCTGGAGGACCCTGCTAAAAGCAATTTTGAGCAGAAGATGCAATAACTTTCTTGAAAGCAGATCTAGTGCAGCCTAACCCCCCCATACAGACCCTATGGTAATCCATGTAACTCTCAAAGACTTCTATGTCAAAATGGTGTTTATAGATGATGGCAGTAGAGTGGAAGTGATGTTAGCCTACTAATTTGATTAATTAGGATTAGGGTATGAAATTCTGAGGAGAACAACCTCACCATTATCTAGTTTCACGGAGAAAATGGTACTGCTCTTAGGGGTCATAACGCTCCTAGTCAAAGTTGTCGATGGGGATAAATAGGTCACGATCGATTGTTGATTTGCGATGATTGACACTATGTACCCCTATAATGTGATATTGGGAAGGCCGTGGATGTTCCAGGCATAGGCCATATAGTCCCCCTACCACTTAACAATGAAGTTCCCTACCAAAAAGGGGATGGCAGTCATAAGGGAGGATCAACTGGCAGCCAGGATTTGTTTGGCGATAGCCTTAAAAGAAGCTCTAAAGGAAGATAGGGTAGCTTTAATAAAAAATAAATTAAACCCACAGACACGAGGCCAATAGTCGTTTGAGCACAAGGAATAGTGGTCGTGGGAAAGATAATACCACCTACAATGAAAGAAAAGTTGAAGGACCCCCTGGATAACTATATCAATGTGTTTTCATGGAGTACATTCAACCTCATAGGGGTGCCTAAACAGTTGATAGCCCATAGGTTAAATGTAAACCCCTCCCAAAAGCCAATTGAGCAGAAAAAAGGTTGTTTGCCTCCCAAAAGGGCGAAGGCCATAAAGGAGGAAGTTTAGAAACTTCTTCGAGAAGAGGTCATTGAAGAAGTATTTTACCCCAAATTAATAGAAAATCCTATGATGGTTCCCAAGCATGATTGGGCTAAGAGAATGTGTATAGAATTCACGGATCTCAACAAAAGCTTCCCCAAAGATAGCTATCCTTTACCCTCCATTTACATACTTGTCAAAGCAATAGCAGGATATGAAGTACTAGCCTTCTTCAATGCTCATAAAGGCTACCACCAGATACTCATGGTGGAGGAAGATAAGTAGAAGATTTCATTCATAACAGACATAGGGATATTTTGCTACAAGAAAATGCCATTCGGTCTAAAGAATGCAGGAGCCACTTACCAGAGGTTGGTTGACAAGCCCTTCAAAAAACAATCAGCAGAAACATGGAAATATACGTAGACAATATGGTAGTCAAAAGCAAGAACTATGATAAATTCCTATCAGACCTCAAAGAAACCTTCCAGGGACTGCGATAAGCCAATCTAAAGTTGAACCCAGCTAAGTGTGTGATCGGGGACAGAGCTAAAAAATTCCTGGGATTCATGGTCTCGGCGAGGGGGATCTTTATGAACCCAACTAAAGTCAAAGATTTGATGAGCATGAAGCCTCTCGAATGGTTAAGGACGTCAAAGGCTAACACAATCGTTGGCTACGCTTAGTCGATTCCTTTCTAAAGTGGTTGAGAAACACTTGCCATTTTTTGACGTGCTTTGAAAAGCCTAAAAATTTGAATGGACGAAGGAGTGTGACCAAGCCTTCCAATATTGAAAGGAACACTTATAAAGTTTTCCCACCTTGGTGAAACAATAGAAGGGAGGAGATCTAATCATATCCATCTCGGAGCCCCCTTAGCCGTAAGTGCGGTTCTGGTAAAGGAAAAGGAAAAGGAAAAATCACAACACCCTATCTACTTTGTAAGCAAGGCATTACATGGACTAGAGACTTGATAGATCACCCTTGAGAAGTTAATATTGGCCCTAGTCCATGCAACGAGGTAGCTCCGACCGTACTTTCAAAGTCACGAGATTTCTTGCTCACCAGTCATCCAATCAGGTAGGTGTTCCTTAAGCCGGAGACCTCGGAACGAATGATGAAATGGGCTGATATACTTCATTTTGTGTGCATTAACCATTGCATCCGGTATAGTTTTTTGTATTTTTTGTTTGGCGGAATGCTAGAATTAGTTGAGTTTACGTGACAAGGGGTTTAGACAACCATGTTTAGTTTTATTGTCTAAATCCTGCGTTTTGTAGACTTAATTAGTACTGATGGACATCTTGTATCCACGGGCTCCTAGGTCTTCCATTTGATCATGGGTTTCCCGTGGGTACTTTTTGGTTACATTCTATGTGAAAGACGTTTGTAAAGGCGGTAGAAGATATTGGAGGTTGTTTGCAAGAACGGTAGAAGAGATTGAATGTCATTCACCTCTAGAATGGTAATAGACAAAGTCCATTAACATCAATACATGGTAAAATGAGATTGGAGTCAAAGATAGGCGGCAACAAAGATCAAAGTGGCATATTAAGAAATGGGGAATCGTGGTTCAATGATTTGTACCAAATTCTGAGAACGATCTGAGAAAAACTAGCCTTCGAGACTAATTTCATTGGATTTTTCTTCTCGAGCACTACAAAATTGACTACAAGAACTCAAAAATCAGACAAACGGTTCACCCATAGCAAAGGAAACAAATTCAGCCGGCCAAGGTACCATGGGTCGGAATGGGTCATTCATGATCAAGCACTAATGACCCGCGCTAGAATAGACATCCCACACCAACAGCTCCATCACGAGGCAATGGTGCTACCCGTACCATATCCCATGGCCCGCACATCACGAGTTTGAGACTTTGCTAAAAAAATGGCTAAGTATGGGCGCAGATCGTCTCATTTACGACAACCCATATTGTTCCAAGTTTAAGATGTCAAGACCAGCCTACGACATGTGACAAAGTCTGCGCCCTGCGCCAAAATTCTGAGCGGAACGAGCCTCCAGACCATGCCCCGTGCTAAAGCACGTGATGTGCTCATTTTACATAGTTATTATAGGACTTTTTAGGTTCACTTTGTACACTTTTGTGCTCTAGATTTGGCAATTTTCCTTGAAATTATCTAATGAGAGTTAAGAGAACTTTTGCACTTTTATCACTTTTCTAGAGGATTCTATGTGACAAGGTAATTTGTTTGAAGACTTTGCAGAATACCTTTGAAGATTTGAAGATTTGAAAACTTGCATTTGAGCTTTTGAAGACTTGAAAAGTCAAAGATAAATGAATTGAAAAGGAGGATTTGAAACAAAAATAAGAAATAAATCAAGATGTTGAAACTTGGCTCGGTTGTGACTCACGATGGATTGGTCGTGAGTCGCGATGGACGGGTGGCCAGAACCTTTTTTACTTTTTTTGTACTATAAATACTCACCTTATCCCTTCTCTCTTCCTCTCTTCTTCTTCCTACAATTTTCTGGGTTTAAAACCCTGGTTTTCCTTTCTTTTTTTTTCTTAGTTTTTGTAGGTTAATCATGTCTTTTCCTTATCTAGGTTAGTTTAATCTTCAGACAATTGATTGAAGCTTCCATATCTATGTAGTAAGAACCTCTATTTCACTCTATCTTGAAGCATTTGTTATTTAGCATTCATGTGTTTTAATGTGATGTTTTACTTCATTTATATCATGGGTTGTTTGAGAATAGGAAGTGTTTGTATGATTGAAGTGTTAGGGTGTTAGGAAAGTTGCAAATTTCTTGACTCATTTGGCATGAAAATCCAAGAACATGGACTTAAAACTTCTAGGGTATAATGTGGTGTAATTCTTCCTAGATAAGTATGTTAATGTGTATTGTTCTCATATTTATCCCATATAAGCAATGAAAGGTTGAATCTTGAATGTGGTTTGTTCTAGGTTTAGCCTAATGAATTCTATGTTTGGTTAAATGGCTATGTCTTTGGTAGAAAGCTTTTTGTTATCAAATATATGGTCCTTCGTGTATAATGACATTAATGAAATAGCTTTATGGTGCGATTTGCTCAAAGTGGTCACCAATGAGGTTTTCCAAATGTCGTTGTTTGCATTTGCAAACTACTATTAAGAAGGAGTGAATGTTTATCTTCAATTGTGAAGTTTTGGCATTCCCTATAGGTAACGAATGTGATAGAATGAGTGAATGGTTCAATGATCTACATTAGGTTTTGGAAGTGGATATCAATTGCCCCCAAGGCTTTGTCTTTTGTAGTTTTAAACCCCTTTTCATAGTTTGTTTGATAATTATCATAGTTACTTGACTTTTCTAGTTATCTTTTCTTTAGTTTCATAACTTAGGACCAAAACCAACCACCCCCCATTTACTTTCTTATATATGTGTATCTACTTCTAGCCAAATATCAAACGTATACATTTAAACGCTTAAGGAAATCCCTCTTCTTCATGGATGACCCCGACTTGCCATTATCTACTTAATTGTAGATAAGAAGCATTAGGGCTTATAAATTTAACTTTGAGAGGTATGGTGATGGCCTCCCAGCATGCGCCACATGCCAAGCTTCTAAGCAGACTATGCTTCTAGTCCCCGGCCCGTGCCATATCCCACGATCTGTGCCAGAGCCTCGCGCCACAGCTCAGCCAGATCCAGTTCCCCTCATCGGATGAAAGACCACTACCAGCGCTCGATAGTGCTTCCCGCAACATGTACTTGGCGCGAACCGCACCATCCACAACAATCCGCGCTAGGCGGCGGTTGAACTAGGGTTTATGCATTATTTTGGCCTATTATGGGCCTATTTTTAGGCCTAATCCCCTTCTCCTATATATATGACCTTCTACAAGATTAAAAAAATACAAAGTAGATTAGTTCATTAGGAGAGCACTTTTAGAGAGAGAAACACTCTCTCATTTTCCTTTCTTTTCTTTTACTTTTGTGTTCATCCTAGATGTGGAATTCAAGTCTATATTTGAATTCAATATCTATGGAGTAGTTTCCATAGCTTGGGGATAATTGTAGCTCATATTTTAACTTTTATGTTTTGTGAGATTCATTATATTCATCCTATTATTTATGTTCATGATATTATTATCATTGTTCTTTAATGTTCTAAATGTATGAATATTACACCACATCGGTACACACTTTAGGCTGTATTCATGTATGGTGCACTTATTGATGCCCCATTGGGAAGAGAAACCTGGATGTTAGAATGGGTAAAGGAGTACATTTGCGTTTGCGTGAGTGTGTACACGGGAGACCCAAGTATTGCTCTGACTTATTTGCCATCACACCAGTCTTAGCTGATTACATAAAGTTTCCGGTAGGTTACCGGTAGAGATAGTGAAAAAGTAGAAAGTTAGTGTTGTAAGAGGCCTTAGTATCATCGACAAGGTGATAATGACCATTGGGCCTAGTTGATAGGACCCGAGGGAAGTTGTGCATTCGTGGTGGAAGCCCGGGATGCAATCGCACGGAGGAGAAAAAGATTTAAAACCATGGTCGGACCTTGTTTTACTCCCCTAATTATGATGGTAGCGTCAATAGAGGGTTACAAGTGCACCCGATGTGACAAGTAAGGGGAAGTGTATGCCATCGGCCACACCACGTGTTGGGAACACTATATTAGTTGCTTAGTAAATTATACATGTGAATGAATCGAGGATTGAAACATTAGGTTAATCATGTTGCGCTATGACTCCCCAAGTTCTTAGCTTAATTAGATTAGTTGTTTTATTTTTATGCATTATAGTTGTTAATTGAAAACCCCCCTTTGTGTTTGCATTTACTAGCTATTCCATTCCCTTGCACAAATTGATGAGCACGTGAGAGGTTGTGTTTTTAGTTGGTACTTGAACCCTAGCATCTCTGTGGACAAACACAGGGCTTACCGATAACATCCCTCTAGGTAGCGTAGCAGTGAAAATGGGTGCAGAATTATAAATTTCTATCTTTGACCTTCTCAGCCTCTGCTCGGGTTAATTCTAAGCTACGATTTTAAATACCCTGGGTGGAGGTGGGTCAAATTTTTGCATCATTACCGGGGATGCTATCCAGCTCCAGTATTTATTAGCACAACTTGTTAGTAGAGTAGTTAGTAACTGCTTTTGTTTTTGTTTTGTGTTTTTAGTTTTGTTGTTGAGTTTTTGAGTTGTTGTTATAGTTGATTTGTTACCTTTTGATCTATTTGCTAGTGTTGTGTTCGAAAGGGTATTGCTAGCCCTAGTTTATAGTACACACATGTACCACTAATCTAGGCATTTTACACTACGTACCCGACTGAGAACACAAGTGTTCGGAGAAGAAGGAGGCAGAGAACTAGAGTAGAAGTTCAACCGAAGCAAGCAGTGTTGGTTGAAGAACCGCTAGCGATGGCCGAAGACAATTGTACATTACGGGAGCTTATGGCCCTCAACCTGGAGAATCATCCACTATGCATCACCTTTCCACCATTACATGACAATTTTAGGTTTGAGCTAAAAAGTGCCATGATACATTGCCTACCTACGTTCCATGGATTGGCAAGGGAGGACCCAAACAAGCATCTTTCAAAGTTTCACTTGGTGTGTACAAACGTGAAGCCACCTGGAGTTTCTAAAAACGATTACAACTTGAGAACCTTCCCATTTTCCCTTCAAGATGGAGCTAAGGACTAGCTATATACTTTCCACCTAGATGAATTGGTTCTCTAATGAACATGAAGCGGAGGTTCTAAGAGAAGTATTTTCCAATGTCCAAGTCCGCGAGGCTAAAGAAACAATTGCCAAACATAACCCAAGGGGCAACCGAAAGCTTTATGATTATTGGGAATGCTTCAATCGACTTTTGGCGAGTTGTCCCTACCATCCCTTCAAGGAGGGGGATTTAGTGTATTATTTCTTGAGGGGTTGTGCGATGAAGATATGTGAATGGTGAACAGCACTTACAATGGTTCGATAGCAAACAAGATCCCTACGGATGCAATGTCCCTCTTTGAAGAAATGGCTAATGGTATGCAACAATTCAACACAAGGTCAAGGATTAAGGATTTGGATGAACTCGCATAATCACCCAAGTTTGAAGAGAAAGTCTAAGCTCTTGCTTCTATGATGAAGGAACTTTTGAAACGAAAGGTGCACCAAGTCAAAGTGTATAGATTTTTCAAACTTTAACCACAACTCCGAAGAATATTCCAAGGTAGTGGATGATTTGCAAGAAGTGAAGGCCATTGAATACAAAAATCGAGAGAGGCCACAATTTGCTAGGGGTTAACCACAAGGGTTCTGGGGGGGCCAAGGTGATGCAAGGCCGGATCCCTATGCAAACTCGTTCAACCTAAGGTATTGAGATCATCCAAATTTCTGATAGAAGGAGGATAACCAACCTCAAGGATACCGGGGTGGACAAGCCCCTCCTCAACCATACCCTCAAGGTGAAGGCTCTTCCAACAACCATGCCTTAATCTACAAGTCAGATCAAGAAAAGATCTTAGAAGTCATCGGTTAATTGAGCAAGAATTATGAAGTCTTCACGGAAAGGACAAGGTGTGATATTGAAGACCTTGGTAATAGAGCCTTCTCAAGTATCAAAACCCTTAAATTTCAAGTCGGGCAACTTGCCACTTCAGTGAGCCGACTAGAAGCTAAAGAGTCCAGCAAACTCCCTTCCCAACCGTAGATCAATCTAAGGAACGTGAGTGCTCTCAAATTGAGAAGTGGGAAGGAAAAAATAGGAGATTGTGGTTAAGAAGGCACCTTCCTAGGAGCTTCCACCGCCCGAGGCACAAGCTACCATTACACCTCCATTTCTAAATGTGTTGAGGGGAAAGCCGAAGGTGGTGACCAATTATGTAAACATTCAAAAAATCTTTAAAAAGGTTGAGGTAACCATCCCTATCTTGGAATTGATTTAACATGTGCCATCATATGCTAAATTTCTTGAAGTTGCATGTACAAAGAAAATAAGTAGGCCAACTAAGAGGTTAGGATATTTAAAAATGAGGGGAGTCACCATTTTGAACCATAAAAATTTACCTAAGAAATCAGACGACCCCGGAATGTTTTCTATCCCTATCTCTTTAGGTGGTAAACTTGTTGAAAATACCAAGATAGATTTAGGCGCATCCATCAATGTGATCCCATATAGTCTATATGACCGCCTAGAAATAGGTGAGCTTCTCTTTCTTAGGGTAACTAGAGTGATTGTCCAACTCACCGATCATTCCCAAGCTAGTCCACGTGGACTAGTAAAGGATGTGATGCCTCATGCAAATGTGTTTTGCACGTGGGGATGCCTCATGCCAATGTGTTTTGCACTAGGGGATATTTCGTTCCAAGAGGTTTGGCACGAGGCTTTGGTCCGCGTCAAACATCTTCTGCGCGATTTCCAATTTTCCATTGCCAAATTGTTCCAAAATGCAAATTTTTGAAAATTCTGAATTTCTAACTCAAAAATGCATTTTGGGTTCAAAAATTTTGAAATTCCCTAATTCCTTAGAATTTTTTATGCAAATAGTACTTCCTTCATTCCTAGGAATTAATTGATTTGTACTATTGTTCCCTAATATGCAATTTTGAAAACCTCATTCTTATCCTAAATGTACCTCTCTCACTTATCACATAGTCTGAAATTCTAATCCCTTAGTACACTTCTTCGCCTAATTTCATCATTTGGCACATTCTTTCTTCTAAAGAAACACTCACTCACACACTCAAAAAAACTGAAGCTTTTATTCCAAAAATTAGCAATTCTGCTTCTTCTTGTGTGGATCTTGGCAATTCTTAGCTTCAAATTCTGGGTAATCTATTGAAATCTTTGTTTATATGCTTGATTGACATTGTGTTGGTGTTATGAAAAGCATGATTTTTGAATGAGTATGTGTGTGTGTGTGTGTGTGAAATACATGTTTGGGCGATCATGTGTTGAAGATAGTGTTGGGTGTTTAATGTGTTATTGTGTTTGAATGACATGTTCTTCATGTATTGGGTGTTTTGGGGAGAAGATGAATCTTAGTTGTAAATGTCTTATTGATGGGTTGTTGATGACTTACATGAGATTATTGTTCAATGGGGATGTTTTTGTTTAAATGGTCTTCATGCTTAGATTATCATGGTTTGAATGCCTAGGCTATTTGAGAAAGATATACTTGTTGAATGAAAATGTGAGCCATGCCTTCTTTTGAAGTTCACATTACCATTTTTTACCTCATTTTGTTAGGATGTTACCCAAAAGGAATACTTCAGAGAAGGGAAAGTCCACTCGAGGTGAGAAGAGAAAGAAATCGGTGAATGGTGCAAACCATGAACCGGTAACTCCTACTCGTTGAAATCTTGCAATTGTGACCGATGAGTTTATGGGACTATCTAACATTTCTGTAACTGCAACACGGAGGTGGAGGAACTTAAGGGAACCAAAGAGGAGTGTACTAGAGACTGGCTTCGTATACAAGGAAATCTTGGTGGCTCTAGGCTTACTCGAGCACGTGACCTATCTCTTTGACCGATTAGGTCTAGAGGGTTCTTAGAAAAACATTCTAAGATATACATCAGGTGGACCCTAGAGTTCCTAGCTACTTTTTGGTTGGTCACGGACGAGAATGGACACAAGGTGATCAAATTCGATCTTGACAACAAGGAGTATTAGTAGATGCACTAAGAGATAGCCCGTGTCTTCGCTTGGAGGTACGGGAGAGAGATCCCTAGGACACACCATCAAGGGATGCCATTTTCTCTTGCGAACTTTTGGAGGCAGCTGATGGGACTGATTGGAAGAATGTGTACAAGAGCACCATTTTGGTTCATCCGGCATTTCGTTACGTTCACTGACTATTGGCAATGGGAGTTTTCTGCCATGGTGAGCTAACACAATGTTTTGGTTTGGATGTTCATTGCCTTTGGGCAATGACTCCTGAGGGTAACTTCTACCCAAACCTAGTGGGGTACTTTGTACATGAGTGCACGATGATGGGGGAAAGAAAGAGTGGTAAGATAGTTATGGGTGACATGGTAGGTCTTTTGGCACAACATTTAGGGCATCCAGTCACACAAAGAGCACTGGCTAACTTGGGATGATCAGGTACAAGGTATAACATCTATAAGCTAGCTAAAGCATCCATGGTGGGGCCTATGACATTGAAGGGTAGATATGTGTGGCTTTATGGTGGAGCGAGCACTTGTAGTTTCATGGTACTTCCACTGCTGGAGCGTACAGCCATCAACCATGACACATGCTTGGATGACCTATTTATTGAGTCGGACCAATGCTTTGAGAGAGAGTTCTACAGAGTCTTAGCCACCCCAAAAATAGACATTGAGGAGGCCGAAGGTGGGACATCCTCGAGAGTACATCATAGCCACTCTCGCCAATCCACAGATATCATTAACCGATTGTAAGCACTTGGGCATCATTTTTTGAGTTCTTCCCAAGTGTTTCAAGAGGTAATCCAAGCAATAGGAGGAGTCAGGGTGCAAGTGGAGGACCTTAATTCGAGGATGGATTGCATTGGAGGCGTACTTCAAGCAACGGGATATCTTGGTAGGAACTTCACTAGGCACGACGAGGAGGAAGGCCCTTTGGGGCCTCAAGAGTGAGTATCACTATTTTTCCCAACCTCACTTTGTGTTTTGACATGATTTTTGTTGCATTGGAGACTATGCATTGGCTAAGTGTGGGGAGAGAGGGGAGTAGTGAGCACTAAGGGAGTTTCATTCTTGGATTTCCTTGGTTCATTTTCATGTTTTTGTTGGTATTTTTTCTTGATTATTGGTGATTTTTTTTGTGTTTGTTGAGGGATGCTTTTGGATGAATATTTGGTGGCATGACACGTGATGCTAGAGTTTCTAGTTACATAGGGTGGGTTGTTTTAGAATATTGGCGGTGTGTGTTTGCATTGATCTTATCTCTTGTAGTATGAATCCCACTTTTGGGGTAATTTGTGCTACAACAAAAAAATTTAAAAATGAAAAAAAAACAAAAATCCGGACAAGTCAAAAACCGGAAAGGGCGACTTGGGTAACATTGGGAAAAGTTTGGATAGGGCAAAAGACCTAGGTAAAAATGAGAGGCTAGGCCTGGCTAGGCTTACCAGCCTAGGAAAAAATGAGAGGCCGTGTGGAAAAAGGTGAGAAGTGAGTACCCTTTGTGTGTTAAAGCTAGGGTGAAACTATGAAAGAGCTCCTAGGCAAAATGAGAGAAATTGAGAGAAAACAAAAAAACTAGGTTGACGATGCATTTGACTCCTTGGTTGTAACTAGGTCGAGAATTACGGATTATCCCTAGGTTACAACCAAGTCTATGGCTCTTGGATATCCTTGGTGGATTGTTTTTGGAGACAACTCTTGGATTACTTTGGGATCATTTTGGGAGAGGTAAGCTAGCTTGACACTTATCTTTTTGGTTTACCTTTTTCCAGATTTTATTTTGGGTGGTTCGACTGCCTATGTTCTTTAGGGAGTGTGAGAGTTGTGAGATTCTTACTCCTTTTGGGGGAAACAGGGTAATCTAGGAATAAGTGGGATGCCTCAATTAACTTATATTTGCAGGCTACATTTTGCTTCATTCTGTGTCTTGTCTTTTTTTTACTCGAGGATGAGCAAACGATTAAGCGTGGGGAGTCTGATGTGCTTTATTATGTGTGCGTTAACAGTTGTATCTGGCTTAGTTTTTAGTATGTATTGCATGGCAGATTGCTAGCATTGTTGAGTTTACATGACAAGGGGTTTAGACGGCCATGTTTGTTTTACTGTCTAAATCATGCGTTTTGTAGACTTAATTAGTACTCATGGACATCTTGCATCCACTGGCTCCTAGATATTCCATTCAATCATCTCTAGTGGGTCGCATGTGGGTAGTTTTTTGTTACATTCTATGTGAAGGCCGTTCTTAAGGGCAGCAGAAGATATTGAAGGTCGTTCGTAAGAACGGTAGAAGATATAGAAGGCAAATCACCTCTTGAATGGTAGTAGATGAAGGCTACAAACATCAATGTGTGGTAGAAGGAGATTGGAGTCAAATATAGGCAGCAACAGAGATCAAAGCGGCCAATGAAGAAATGGGGAATTGTGGTCCGATGAGTTGTGCCAAAGTCTGAGAATGATTTGAGAATAACTATCCTTCAAGTCTGATACCATTGGATTTTTCTTCTCGAGAACTACAAAATTGATTACTATAACTTTGAAAAATTGAACTAACAGTTCACCCTTAGCGAAGGAAAAAAGTTCAGTCTGCCAAGGCACCACAGGTCAGCCCGGACCGTTCATGGTCAAGCACCAACGGCCCGTGCCAGAGGTGATGTCCCATGCTAACAGTTCCAGCATGAGGCAATGGCACGATCCGCGTCATATTCCATAGCCCGCACAGCACGAGTTTGAGACTTTGCTAAAAAATATAGCCGTAGACTGTCCCATTTACGATGGCCCATGTCATTCAAAGTTCAAGATGTCAAGACCAGCTTATGGCCCGTGCTAAATTATATGCCCCACGCTAAACTTCTGAACGGAACGAGACTCCAAAAAACTTCTTAGAATTTTTGGCCTATTTTTAGGCCTAATCCCCTTCTCTTATATATATGACCTTAGTCAACTAGGTTAAACATGTACAAAGTAGATTAGTTCATTAGGAGAGCACTTTTAGAGAGAGAAACGCTCTCTCCTTTTCCTTTCTATCCTTTTAATTTTGTGTTCATCCTAGATGTGGAATTCAAATCTATATTTGAATTCCATATCTATGGAGTAGTTTCCATAGCTTGGGGATAATTGTAGCGCATGTTTTAACTTATGTTTTGTGAGATTCATTAGATTCATCATATTATTTGTGTCCATTATATTATTATGATTGTTCTTGAATATTCTAAATGCATGAATATTACACCACATCGGCACACACTTTGGGTTGTATTCATGTATGGTACACTAACTGATGCTCCATTGGGAAGAGAAACCTGGAAGTTAGAATGGGTAAGGGAGTACGTTGAGTCTGCGTGAGTGTGTCCACGGTACACTCGAGTATTGCTCGGACTTATTTTCCATTGCACATGTCTTAGCTGATTACATAAATTTTTTTGATGGGTTGCGTGTAGAGATAGTGAAAAAGTAGCAAGTTAGGGTTTTAATAGTCCTTAGTATCATAGATAAGGTGTCAATGACCCTTGGGCCTAGTTGATAGGACCCGGGGGAAGTTGTACATTTATGGTGGAATCCTGGGACGTAATTGCAAGAGGGAGAAACAGACCTACAACAATGGTTTGACCTTGTTTTACTCCCCTAATTATGATGGTGGCGTCGATGGAGGGTTGTGAGCGCACCCGACATGACAGTTACGGGGAAGTGTATGTCATTGGCCACATCACGTTTTATGAACATTATATTATGATTCTTAGTAAATCTTACATGTGAGTGAATCGAGGATCGGTACATTAGGTTAATCATGTTGCGCAATGACTCCCCAAGTGCTTAGCTTAATTAGATTACTTGTTTTATTTTTATGCATTATAGTTTGTAATTGAAAATCAACCCCCCCCCCCTTGTGTTTGTATTTACTAGCTATTCCTTTCACTTTTATAGATTGATGACCCATACAAGGTTGTGTTTTTAGTTGATAATTGAGCCCTAGCATCTCTGTGGATAAACCTAGAGCTTACCGCTAACTACCCTCTAGGTAGCGTAGCCGTGGGAACGAGTACAAAATTATAAATTTCTATCTTTGACCTTCTCAGCCTCCGCTCGGGTTAATTTTAAGTTATGGTTTTAATGACCCTGTGTGGAGGTGGGTCATGAGCAATCGAGCTTGGTGAGTACAACATCCAATTCAGCACAAGAACCGCCATCAAGGGTCAAGCCTTAGCAGATTTCATCATGAAAACTACAGAACCAATAGTAGTTAGCAATGAGAAAGAATCTAAGGAAGTGTGGTAGCTATATATTGATGGATCATCACACTCTAGAGGCAGTGGGGTTGGCATCCTTCTCACAAGCCCCGATAAGAAAGACTATCCCTACTCTTTACACTTTGACTTTAAGGCCACGAACAATGAAGCGGAGTGCGAAGCACTGATCACAGGCCTTCGAATAAGCCAAAGACTTGAGAGTTTGATGCCTAGAAATTTTTAGTGATTCCAAATCATGGTCCTCCAAGCCAAGGGGGAATATGAGGCTAAGGAAAGAAGCTTGCAACGTTACTTGGAAGGGGTGAAGCCCTTCCTCGAACATTTCTATCATTACACCCTGATGCAAGTCCCTTGAGAAAAGAGCCACAAGGCTGGCACTCTAAGAAAGTTAGCTTTGTTGGACTTGAATTTACAATCCCAAGGGCACTTAATGGTGGAAACGTTGAGTAAACGTAGCTTCAAAGAAGAAACAACTGTGATGATAGTGTAGGAAAAATATTTGTGGATAATGCCTATTTTGAGCTACCTCCGAGATGGTATCCTTCAAGAAAGTGCAACTGAATGAAGGGAACTTAGGTTGAAGCACCTAAGTATGTGATCCACGAAGATGTACTTTATTGGCAGGGACATCTGCAGCCGCTTCTTCGATACATAGCCCCCCCCCCCCCCACGAAGTAGACTATCTGATCCTTGATACTCACAAAGGGGCATGCGGAAGTCACCAAGGGGCTCGGTCGATAACTAAGAAATTTTTCCTAGCTGGATACTATTGGCCCAAAATGTTTGATGAGGTTAACAAGCGTATCCAAGCCTGCCATCATTGCCAAAGGCATACACCAATCACCCATGTCCCCCAAGAAGAAATGATAAACATAAATAGCTCTTGACCATTTGACAAATGAGGGGATTGATTTGGTGGGCCCTTTCCAAGAAGTGCCCGGCCTTTTTTGGTACCTGATCGTGCATTGGACTACTTTAAAATGGGTCAAATTCGAAGCCTTAACTGGGATAAAGGGAAAGGCGATGATCGGCTTTTGCTGAAAATTTATCATCGGTCAATTCGGGATCCCTTGAACTATCATAACTGACAATGGTGCTTAGTTTATTAATGACCCATTCAAGAATTGATGTAAGGAATACAAGACCCATTATAAGGTTACCAACGTTTACCACCCCCAAGCTCAACGAGCAGGTAGAGGTCACGAACCGAACCATCGTCAATGGTATCAGGTCAAGGATCGAAGGAGTAAGAGGGAACTGGATCAATGAATTACCCAGTGTGCATTGGTCGTCTCGAATAACGGAATCCTCTGCCACAGGTGAAATCCCGTACAGTTTGGTTTACAGTTCAGAAGTTGTAATCCCTGCAAATATAAGGCTGCCCACCTTCCAAAGTTTTGTTATAAGCAATGAAAACCAAGAGGTCAATAATAAGCAGTGCCACCTGGGCTTGGACCTTCTCGAATAAAAAAGAGAGAAGGCATCCCTCCATGAAGCTAAGGTGAAGGAAAAAATCAAGCGGTATCATGACAGGAGGGTCCAAAAAAACTATTTTTCCCCAGGGGACCTTGTAATGAGGAGAAACAAAAAACACCGAAAGGAGCCAGAAGGTAAACTAGCAGCAAACTAGGAAGGACACTACCGAGTTATCGTAGCCTACCCGGAGGTAGCTACATGCTGGAAACCCCCCAAGGTGAGTCAGTTCTATGCAGATGGAATGTTTCAAACCGTAGGAGGTACAATTCTATTAAATCTAAATAGTCTTGGAAAGGCCAGGAAATAGCTCACCCTAAAGTAGCTATAGGCCGATGCGTACCTTCGACAGAAATATTTCTGTAAATAGATAGGGTTTCCCTATTTTTGTTAACTTTCTATTGAAGTGTGTTTCTTTTAATCGGTATTATTTCTTGTTAAGAACTAAAACACACCATAATTTGAAGGAATGAAAATCCCTCACGCTTCTCAAATTGGAGCATTGAAAATTTAAAGGGCATTTGTAGCCTATTGAGCAGTTGGGGTCAAAATATCCTTAATACGCACAAGCACCAAGGGTAAAAACCTTGTAGATGAATGAAAGGCCTTCGCGGCCTGTCGAGCATTTTGGGGTCGAATCCCCTTAATACTTATAAGAGCCAAGGTTAAAAAACCTTGTGGAAAATCAAAGGGCCTCCACGACCCGTCGAGCGCTTTAGGGTTGAAATCCCTGTAATGTGTGTAAGCACCAAGGGTAAAAACCTTGCAAAAATTGAAGGGCCTCCATGGCCTATCGAGCGCTTTGGGGGGAAATCCCCTTAAAATGTGTAAGCACCAAGGGTAAAAACATTGTGAAAAATCGAAGGGCGTTCATGGCCTATTAAGCACTTTGGGGCCGAAATCCTCTTAACGTGTGTAAGTTCCAAGGATAAAAACCTTTCAAAACATTGAAGGGCTTTCACGGCCCATCGAGCGCTTTGGGGTTAAAATCCCCTTAACACATGTAAGTGTCAAGGATAAAAACCTTGAAATCAAAAGGCCTCTGCAGCCTACCGAACGCTTAGGGTTAAAACCCCCTCTTTACATGTATGAAAGCGCCTTGGAATGAAAGAAAAGTTTGAAATACTTAACTAAACTAGAAGGGTTAATCCTCCTATGAAGAATTTAGTTGCTCCAAAAATAAAGGGCAAAATGGTTTTTATTTAGTCATACGAAATGCCATAAAGGCTTACAAGTAAAAAATATATAAAGTTACAATATACAACACCTATCTGTCGCAACTAAGGAGGGGGAAAGCCATCATAAGGATTGGGAGGATCCTCTTCTAAGTCCTCAGCTTCCGGCAATGGAATAGGGTTAAAAGTTCCACTGGATAAACCTTGAGATATCCTCAATAAGGGAGCTCTTCAGCATCTTCACCCCTAGCGTTGGAGTGGGCCCTTCAGCTTCTGTTGGTAGCAATGTCACCCCCTCTGCTAGAGAAAAGCCCTCTGGCCGGGGCACAGCCACCCCTCCCTCGATCGGAGGTGCTGGCTTGATTTCCTGTCTAATTAACCTTTGGAATAGGGGCCCCGGGCGCTGCAGATCAAGAGCTTGAGGCTGCCACTTGGGTAGGAACAGCCTGCTGAGCAGGGATGGTAAAAAGTTGGCTCAAATGAGTGAAGAAAGAACCCCACCTCCCCCCCCCCTTGTGTGGGAAGTTCTAGGGGGATCACCTTTTGCAGGGCCGGGATCTTTACTACTTTTCAGAGCAGCACGAGAGGTCGAAGCCCCGCTTTCTTCTTTTTCTCCTTTCGTAACTCGTTGAGACACCTTCTAGCCTCCTTATAGGCCCCGCTATACTTAGGTTCCTCTGTAATATTCTTTCTCTCTATAATGTTGATGGATGCTTCGAAATCCTCAATCAAGTTTGCCTTGATCGTCCCTAGCCAAAGGTCATACACTCGAAGGCTATCAGTAGTAGCTGTGTAAGTTTGATACAATTCATCATAGTCCCTCTCGACCTTCTCCTTATCCTTATGAGAAATTGCGCAAAGTGCTTAGTTCTCCTTAATGGCCCACTCCAAAGTTGGCACTAGGCATCAATACTCTTGATTCCGGTCTTTCCATTCCTAAATCTTGACAGTGGCCTCACGAATGATCGTGTGGTCCTGTACCAAATTATCCAGATGCTTTTTAGCCTCACAGAAATAATGCTCAATGGCTTTGTAGGACTGAGAAGATGATGCCCCCCATAAGCCTTGAAGGCCTTAGCAGCGGTGATGCACTCATGCATCGAACAAAACCCAGCTTTAGTGGTGATCTCTTCAAGGACCTCATTGTGTCGAGATTTAGAGAGGCAATAGTTCTCCGAAAGCTCGTCCTTAGCTTCAGAAAAGAGGTCCCTTTCCACTCTCAAACCACTAAGTGTATCGAGAAGTTCTTTATGTCTCTCATGAAGGTCATTACTCCACAGGCTAAGCTCCTGATAAGCAACTTGAATCTCTTCTTTGAGTCAGATAGACTTATACCAGAAATGAGAGGCCTCAATTAGGTGCTCCCATGCCCATTCTTTGTTCCTATGATACCACTCTTTCATGACTTGGAAGAAGAAGTAAAAAATGGTACCCCTTTGTAATTTGGGGGTAGGGGGATAGGTCACAAAGTCCAGAATCTACAAAGTGACAAAAAAAGTAAGTAAAAACACATAAGTCAAGAAGATAATTTCATTCATAGTTAGGAAAACATTACTGTTAAAATCCTAAGAAAAACAATTCATACATCATATATTTCCCCTATGCTATGCTCTGCGTGAGTAGAGCTCGAAGTGGTTGTCATGTGCCTGAGCTTCGGCCAAGTTAAGGGGTTCAATTGGCTCCACTGCTCATCCTCCTCCACCTCATGATTATGGATGTCCTCTATGGAGAAGAGTCAGATGGAGGTCTTTAGATGCTCGAGCAATGGGAGTCTTTAGTCGGAAATGTTTTTGTAAACATCTACCATCGTAATATATTCGGCGGGCAGGTCCTTGCAGATGGTACTGGAAACCTCCCACACAGACCCCAGATAGGGACGAGAAGAGATATCTGAACCCCTTGGTTTTCAAAATCTTGTTAGTGTAAGCCTCAAGAACGAAGGCATGTTGTTCAGCGGTGTAAAGATTGACCAACCTAGCATTTTTGCTGGTCAGATTTTGACGAACCCATCGGCCTCCAATAGCTTATCTTGGAACTCCTTCAACTCTTCCTTATGGTCGGACCCAACCATCTTCAATTCCTCCTCATGCTGGAAGGTCACCTTTTCTAACTCCTCCTTATGATTGGAGGCAGCCTTCCTGAGCTCCTCCTCAAGCTCATTGACTTTGGCCTCATGGGCCTTCTCCAAATTTCCCACCTTGGTTGAAGCCTCTTAAGATTGTCTGGCCTTCTCCTAGAGGGTTTAGAAAATAGAGTCTAGAGCACTCCCGATGGTGACCACTTCCAAAAGAGAGGAAGGGTGGGATTAACTGCACGCGGAGGGATAAGGCTACTGTTCCCCAAAGTGAACCCGGCCCTGAAGCTGGCTTGTGACACAACACAATAACCTCGTCAGTCTGTTTCCTTATAGAGGAAGGGCTATGAGATGAGGTTCCTTCATGACCCCTCTTGTTATTTACCAAGGGACTGAGGACCCCCGGCTGGACCTCTGGATGTGACTCCAGCTGGGGCTGCGCCTGGGCCTCGAGTTGGGGGTGGACCTCTGGGTGGGGCTCCTCGTAGACCATCTCTTCTTCCTCCCCATTCCCAAAATCAAAGAAGCTAGTGAAACCCAATGAAATAGACAAAAGAAAGAAAAGTCAGTTGAAGAAACACGAAGCAGAAACAATTAAAACAAAAACTAAGATGCTACAAACACCTACGTGTGGTGGGTAGAACTCATAGATGGGGCCTCTGCAGCATTATTAGGCTCTAGGGACTCCGAAGTGGCTTCTAAAGGCCTCAAAAAAGGTTCGGAGGGCTCCGAAGAACCAGCCTTTGTCTTCTTCGACCTTTTGATGACCCCATCCTCGGCAATCGAAGGGACTTTTCTCTTAAGTTTCTTGGGCTTATCACCCTCAGCTATCTTCTCTTTGCTCTTCCTCTGTCTCCATTGTCGGACAAACTGGGGCTGATGGAAAACAACGGGACGGCACCGAAATCTTGAAGACAGGATTTTTCAACTCTACCAACCAAGGATACGGCTAAAAAATAGGCTTGGATCAAACTTTTTTTCCCCAATGGTGTTTGCAACACTTTAGTATAAAGAGAAAAGGGCAGAATAAAAGGGACAATGGCAGACTTACTGGTCTTTAGATGGATTGTTTGGCCGGAGCTCTTTGTAAATGTTAGCAAGGTAGAAGGAGTGCTCTGATGATTTTCTCTAAGTGAGAAAGGATTTTGAAATTTGAAAAACATTTAAGGTGAAAAGTAATTTAAGGCGTTAAGAAGCGCTTTATATAGAAAAAAGAAAAGGCAATGATTACCTCTGGTCACCAAATAATGAGAATGTGGGTAAATCGGCCACGTGGCTTAGAAATTCTAAGCATTGATGGGAGTAGTGGCGCGTAGAGGCCAGCTCAGACCTCACATGCTTGAAGGCATGAGTGAGCATCACGCCCCTCATGGGCTTTCCACTTCTCATACTTTAGCCCTCTCAAGAATAAAGAGATTGCACCCCCCCCCCCCCGGCCCTCGAATTCCTTACTAGAAAGGCCCAAAGGCCCCGTATAAATAAGCGAGGCTGAAGCCAAGTCCTCAGGCTCTAACACAAATTAGAAAGCTAAGGGTCAAACCCCCAACTAATTAATCTACTCGAAGGACAATTCGAAGCTAACCTGGAGGATCCCGGATCGGCCCTGGGAACAAACCCCCGAAGCATTACAGGGGCTCTAAAATCGTACGCCTGCTTAATAATGAACTCAAAGTAACTATATCGAAGGGCGAGTCAACAAGCTCATAGAGGAAGACCTAAGATCAAACCCAAGGCCTCCAGATAAATTTGAGGGCCAAACCCTCAACTTTTCATGGGCTTATTGATAATGTGTAAACTTATACTGGGCCCAAGTGCCTAGTCTAGCTAGCCCAGGTCTTCTATTTTACAACTTGGGTAATAACATTTGGGTCGGCTCAATGGAAGAGTACTTGCACCACAAGCAAACAAAACGGTTTCCCTACTTTTCAACCTATATAAAGGAGAGAGATAACCCTAAAAACAAAAATATTCATTCATTGTTGAAAGAACTATCTCTGACTTGATTGTCGGAGCCTTCCCCCAGAAACCTCTGGGGGCTTTGTTTTGCAGATTTTGGCCACAATGACAGCGCACACGACGGTAGAAATTTAGAGTGTATCAATGAACAAGTTTATTAGATGATGGCATAATAGATGACCCCAAATGAGTAATAAGAAGTGATATACCATTTCCAACTTGTAAGCCTTCATTACCAGAGTAATTATAGTGAACACAAAGATTGCTAAAATCTGAGGTGACATGATTGGTTTCTCTAAAATCAAAAAACCAAGTAGGATAATGGAGAGCAGATGGAGGATGAGACGTCGAAGCCGCGTACACCTGGCATTGATCGATAGATTGCTACGTACCAAGGCCATGACCACGCCCACCACTGGATTATTGGGGACAAGTGGTAGGGAACTAAGTGACATTCAGATGCTGCCAGTAGTTAAAAGCTTCATGACCATAACGACGATAGATCTGGCATTGAAAATTAGGCCGAGAGAAAGCAACATCTGAATCCTACACAGCTAAATCCTACACAGCTGAAGTTAACCGTGTGGCACTGTTGGCAGCAAAGGTAGGGGCCCCCGAATTTTGATCTTGAATGTGGCCTTCTTCCTTGAGAAGCATGCCAATAAATTGATGCGAAGAAATAAAATCAGGCCAAAAATCAAAGGTCGTATGGAACTCCGCATACAAAGCATCAAGACCATGAAGAATAAATTCAACAAACTCATCATCAGAAATAAAATAAGAGAATTCTGCCAAAGAATCAGAATAGAAGCGTTTCTTCTCCACGTGTTCCAGGATGAAGAGAGAACCCTTGGGAAAGGTCTGAATTTGATGCTTCAGATGCATTAAATTGGCGCATGTCCGCACACGAAACATATGCTCCAATATCAGCCATGTGTCAGAGGCAGTAACTACATGAACAACATGAGCAAGCAGTGAAGTAGAAAGTGTTGATTGAATCCATAATAAAAACCAAGCGATCCTTCTTCTTCCACGTATCAAAGGCCAAATTAGGGCTTAGTAGAGAGGGCGGCTTGGATGAATTAGAAGTAGCTTCCAAAAGCTCAGGCGAGGCCAAACCTAAAACAATAAAAGACTCAAGATCATAGGCAACAAGAGCAGACTTTATGGATTGACTCCATAGAGAATAATTGTTTCGATCAAGATGAAACTGGAGAGCATGGATCTTGACAGTGGGGTTTGATCAGATGTAGCAGTAATAAGAACATCATACTTGGTGGAAAACATGTCGTCAAAACCCATAGTAGGGTTGACGGTCAGTGGCAATTATTTAAATGAGGCAGTGGCAGCGCAATTAAGAGAGGAGGCCTGCGGCGCAAAAAAGGGTTTAGGTTTTTTATGAGAGGATCGGGGTTAGGATGATATCATGCAAAACTGTATAAAGGTTGTATAAAAGTGACTTATATTCATTCATCATATGAACAGGTATTTATATAAGAGGTTGCTTAGAGAATAAGCAAAACTATGGAAACCTAATCATATACAAATTTGGTTTCACCAAAAATACTATTGAATTCCAATAGGATTTTTAAAAAGATGTTTAGGGGACGAAACCTGTAATTTGTAAAAAGAGGAATGAAACTTGTAATTTTACCTAAAAGTGGGTACCAAATCTGCTATCCATTGGGAACGCAATCACCACTAGAAAGGCCGATTCAATGTTGACCCATCTGAACCAGCTAATTATAATGATATATGAGAATAAATTGAGAACATTTCATTATAATGTGGAAACGTTTTGGAAACAATTTATAAAAAGAGGAACGAAACTTGTAATTTCACCTAAAAGTGAGTACCAAATCTGTCATTTTCTCCTTCCATAAAAGCAAGTGTGCATTAAAAGTAATTACCTTTTTTCTCTTACCTTATTAGGATTACCTAAGTATGTTGACCGTTTGTGAGAGCTCTATTTGCATAAAGTAAATTACCATTCCCAATACATATTGCTTTAAAACATGGTAGTTCTGTGTGTTGATTTGTCTTCCTCCACCGCCAATCCTAATCTCAGTGGTGGAGGGGTGACTCATATTGAGGTTCGTATTGATGAGTGAGTTGTTGCGGGGGAAGACAAAGTTGGGGAAGAAAGGAGTAGTGAGGCTGGTGGAAAATTTTGACTGCCTAAGTGTATTTAGCAATGCGATCTATTCTAGCTAAGGATGAGCATGGGTCTAAGATCCGACCCAGACCCACTGGGTCTAGACCCGTTGGATCAGGTATAAGTCCAAAAAATTTAGACTCATCGGGTCTGGGTCCGGTCCCGGTCTGGATCTATATTTTAAGAATGGGTCTGGGTCTGGTTCTAAAATATTAAGACCCAACCCAGACCTGACCCATATACACATATTACCCTAACTATATATATTATTTATCCTAATTTCTAAATTACTTTCATATTCTCTGTATTTTTATTTTCAATTAAACAAATATTGTGTATTGTATATTTCATTCTTGAAGAATTAATTCAGGTCTATATTGAAATTGAATTATTTGTATTTAAGATAATACATATTTTATTTAGTGAAGAAAAAAATTAGAAAGTTAAACCCATTTAGGACCCATTTTGGACACAAGACCCGTTTAGACCCATTGGGTTTGGTTAAATATGGGTCTAAAATTTTCAAACCATGTGAATCTGAATCAGGTCTGGGTCTAACAAATTTTTTAAGGATCTGGGTCAACCCAACCCATTATCATCCCTAGTTCTAGCGAATCAACTACTTGATTTTGACTAACAAGGACTAAGTATGTCGTATATATTATAGTTTTCAAATTTCAGAGGACACGCGGATGGGGTTCTTGCACACGGGCGTGATATGTGGATCTGGGACTATTAATGTGAGAACTTGATGAGTTGCGTACGATTGTAGAGAAACTTTGTATTTGTTAAATTTACCCAAATTAGGAATTGGCGCGTGATGGTTGCAACCTTAAAAGGGATGGTTGTTCGTATGATGTAGGGAAAGTAGTAGAGAAATCGACTATAGAGTTGAGGATGGGAAAAAGAAATATCATGTGGAGCATAGACTACACTCATTAAAAAATAAGAAATATATAATTTTCAATAATCTTTTTCCTAATAAAAATAAAATATATAATTTTCACTATTCATTCAAAAATAACATTGATTTACGATTACATCTTTTGCGAGACCGTCTTACCGCAAGACTAGAAACTAGAGTGAAAATAGAAAAATGGCAAATTTTTGGAGGTCAAAATACAATTATTATGTTGTCGGTGCCAGAATGAACAATGCAAAAATGATGGAGGACCATCATGCAAATAAATGAATAAAAACACACTCAAAACTCAGGGAAACACAGAGAAGATGTTTTCTCCTCTTCTATACCTTCTCCGTCGTCGCCTCGATTTCTCCCCCTCCACCTCTCACCTTCAACCAGACTTCCTCTGCCTCTCTTTTTCCCTCCTTCTCTGATTGTGATGGCAATGTTCTCGATTGCGATGGCAATGTTCTCGATTGCGCCTCCTTTGTCCACCCAAATCCTAGTTTCCTCGCTCATTTCTGTATCGCCTTTGCCGTCTTTGTAATTAGTTTTAGATGAAAACCCTGTTGAATTTGTGAGGGTTTTGCCTCGTCTCCTCACGGTCGTCATCAAGGTAGGATTCACAAGGGTATTGCAACGGCGGCGTCATCAATGAGTTGGAAGGGTTTTGCCATCAATGATTCATCAAATAGGGGTCGTTTCCTGATGGGTTGCACAATTTCCGGTTGGCTGTGCAATTTCCCAATGGGTTGAAACATTTGACGTTTCACGGTGACTTTTGGGTTGTTTCACGGTCGATTTCCGATGGTTTCAATTTTCTGATTGGGATTCTGGTTTGATGATTTAAGTCAAAATTGGGATGATTGTTTAGTCTGTATAGTGTGTCTCCATTTGTCGGTCTGTATTTGATGTTGCATATTGCCATTCGTTTGAATGTTTTGGATGTTTTAGACATTATAGTAGATTACAAATTACTAAACCAAGTTGCAGACACAGTATTAAGGAATGTAGATATTAGTTGTAATTGTAATTAGATACTATTTTCTTTTCCGAGCTTTTACAGGTATTCGGTACCACTATATAATTTACCATGAAATCATGAATACAAACACACATTATTACCCTTATTTTCTACATGGTATCAGAGCTTAAAATCCTGAAACCCCAACAATTTCTGTTGCCCATTTTTCGAGCCTCTGATTGCCGCCTAATGTCTGCGCGTAGCCTACATGCGCCACCGTCTCTCGCGTCTGAAACTCACCAATCGCTGCTAGATCGCCGACCGCCACTGCCGCTCACCACCTGCCACCATCTCTAATCCATCCTTTGCTCTTTTTGATACGCACGCGCAGCTGCACCGTACTCCATGCGCCACGCAAGCTCAAATGCGCCACCGTCGAGCCAATTTTCTTCCCAAAATCCGGTCTGATTTTGCACCATGTCGACTTCTGAATTGACTCCTGATACCGCTCAATAGGCTAGCATCAATGCTGAATCTAAGGCCACCAAGCTGCAGAATATGAATGGCTATGAGGTAATTGCAACTTTACTTAAGCAGTTGCAATAACAATCTGGCACTCGTTTACCTGTTAGTCGTTCATTGAATGATCCCTACTTTATTGGCTCTTCTGACGGTCCTGGTTTTGTTATTGCACCCACCATCCTGAAGGGTAAAGAGAATTATTTTGAATGGTCTATTGGAATTTTCCGTGCTATGCTTGCAAAGCATAAGATTGGGTTCATTGATGGATCCATTACCAAACCTCAGGATGATCATCCTTATGCTGCTGATTAGCCTGGGGTTAATGCTACTCTTGTCTGCTGGATCTTGCAAACCCTAGATCTGGTATTGTGATCTTCTACAAATTCTTTTGCCACAGTTAAGGAATTGTGGGATGACCTAAAGGCACGTTTTATTCTTGGTAATGGTATGAAAATTCTGCAGATGCGCAAAGATAATCAGAACTGTTGGTAGAATGGTCAGACCATCGCCATCTACTTTGGCAATCTGAAGAAGCTGTTTGGATACTACATTTCCATACGGCCTCCTTTAGTTTGCGACTTTGAAGCTAGCAAACTGTTGTGCACTTGTAATCTTGCTGCACGCGCCTCCCTAGAGAGAGAGGAGGATTTTATTTATCAATTCATCTCTGGTCTCATTGAAGGCTATCGCACCTAGCAATCCCATACTTGGTGATGGTAGTAAATTTAGCAGATGCACAAAGATATTCAGAACTGTAGGCAGAATGGTAAGACCATCTCCATCTACTTTGGCGATATGAAAAAGCTGTTTGGAGATTACAATTCCATACGGCCTCCTTTAGTTTGCGACTGTAAAGCTAGCAAACTGGTGTGCACTTGTAATCTTGTTGTACACGCCTCCCTAGAGAGAGAGAAGGATTTGATATATCAATTCATCTCTGGTCTCGATGAAGGCTATCACACCTTACGATCCCATATCATGAGCATTGATCTGCTGCCATCGGTAAATTGTGTGTATGCACTTGTTGTCTAGGAAAAGAATCACCAATCTATCATTTGGTCTCACGAGCCTTCTTCTGACTCCATGGCATATGCCGAACGATGCCCACCACTTACAGGTTCTTTGACAGTTGTCCTCACTTCAGCTGATCACAAGAATCTCGTCTGTACGCAATGTCATCGCAAGGGTCACAAAAATGCTTCCTATTTCTAGATCACAGGCATTCCAGAATGGTTCAAGGAGTTGAGGGAGAAATCCAACGCCACCAAGAAAATGGTGCCAGCGGCTCGACTAAATGCTAGTGCAGGCCTCAAGGTTCCCGCCATCGTGGGCCTTACACCTCCACTGCTATTCGTTGGTGTTGTCAGGTCCCCACCAGGGTTAGCGGCGGCGCCCTTCACTAGTAGTGCCCCTACCCATTCTGATTTGGGACCTACTCTGTCTGATGACCAATGGAGCATGACCATGTATTTATTTAATAAGTTTAACTCTCATTCTAACCATGGGTCAAGTAAGTCTATTTTGCCTTGGATTCTTGATTCGGGAGCCTCATATCACATGACTGGTGACAAGGGCTCTCTTACTGATATTACTACTGCTATCGATACTATGAATGTTATACTGCATGATGGATTTGTATCGTCTACTACACAATATGGTTCTATTTTCTTTGGTGATGTCACCCTTAATCATGTGCTATACAAACCTGCTTTGCGATGCAACTTATATCTTTCTCTAGAATGTTATCAGCATTAAACTGTCTAGCTTTGTTTACTGTAAATTACTGCATTGTACAGAAAATCAATACGAGAACTATGATTGCCATGGGTGAACAGAAATGGGAGGTGGGAGGTCGTCGCCGTACCTCTCAAAGTTAATATTTTTAAGCCCTTAATGCGTCCTATCCACAATAATGTAAATAGTGGCAAGATGGGGTCGTCCACAGGAAAAGGGATTTTTCTAAGTACTTAAACACCTATATGAGAAAACGTACTAAGCATATACATAATGAGATATATATATATATATATATATATAAACATGTAAACAAGGGGGGGTTGGTTGGATGGTTCCTAAATTAGCAAGTTGAAATACAACAATTAGCAAATCAAGAGGATGATGCTAATCATGTAAGCGCAAATAGAGATGTGATGAAAATACAATTACGGAGCCTTGGGTGCAATCGACTTTCACTTCCAAACCTTGTTTCCATCATTGAACATGTGACTTATTTACTACTTTCACTACTTGCTGTGAAGACTAAACTTCTATCCTTCTTAGATAGTAGTTTGCAAGAGTGAGTTCAACATCTCTTGTCAAACCTCACCAATGACTCCCGAGTCGCGACCACGACTCAAGGTATCCCATTAATGGCAATTAGCACGAAGGATCAACAAACTCGGCAACACTTATAACCACTACACCGTGACTAAGCATTTAACCGACCTATGCATTTACACGGGATTGATCAAGAGCGACCACTCATAGACCTCTCCCATTTGCTACAATTGATAAACATGGCAAAGAGTTCAACATTGCATATTTATCTAGCAATCATCAATTTATCAACATAATCAAAAGCTCTAAATCATACTTATAGATCCCTAACAAGAACAGGGGGAAATTTAACCCAATTTCCCCAAACCCTAGCTAGCAATTAATACAAGCATTTCATATACTCAAGCTTTCAACCACTATGATGAAATCAACAAACACATTAAATTCCCACAAATGCATAATAGCAATAGTAATAAACAAGCTACAAAGTGTTCTCAAGACATAGGTTTGGAAGCTTAGGTCAATTGCTCCCAAGAGATGAGATTAGCTAATAGAGTTCATGCTAATCTATCTAAAACAACAAATGAAAGCAACTAGATGAATCAAAGAAGAAAAATGGAAGAATAGGGTTTAGAACAGTACAAATTCGCAGCTGCTGAAGAAGTAGAATGAGAGGAGAGAAAAATGGTATTTATAGTGGAAGGAAAAGAAAGTAGGATTCTGGTCAGTGGCCGTCGCGACTCGCGACGAACATGTTGGTCGCGACGAGTCCGTCGCGACTCGCGACGGTAACCGAATTTTTTCATTATTTCTTCTTCTCCTCCTTGTGGCATGTAGTCATCTCCATAGTCACTCTTCTCAACTTCTAAGTCTTCAACGATTTCAAAAATGATCTTCAGTGGCCTCCGGTCTTCACGTCTTCGAAGCAAGTCTTCAAAATCTTCGAAAGTGTAGTCTTCAATGGCCTCCGGTCTTCATTACTTCGTTACACAAAACATCTACTTGAAAGAGGTAAAAGAGCGCAAAGTTGCTCTTACCCCTCCTAAGAGGATTTCATGGTAAAACACAAGCTGTTGTAATGAAAGAGTACAAAATGGATCCTAAATAGTACTAAAATAAGCATATAAAGTGGACGCATCAAACCTCCCCACACTTGAACCTTACTCGCCCTCGAGTAAGAAAAGATCCAAGTATACGAAAGGGATGATACCTCCACATCCTACTACTAATCCCCCAATTCACTACCTCACAAAACTCTCAATACCGCACATCCCAAGATTAAGATCAAATGAGACTTTTCCACAACCCCTATTCCTAAATCTACCTAAACCATATCACTCCGTCAATTCATTAATTTCCCTAGGACATCTCCAAATCCAGAACTGACAATCCCAAATCCAATGATAAAAGATGAAACCAAAGGTATGCATAAAGTTCAAAGCACATGCTTCATCCTATATCAATGTATCAACCTAAAAACGAAGTCTATTAATGATCAAGAATTTCACAACTTACTCCGTCTTGTCCCCGCTAAATTATCCATCCCCAAAAGATTCTCAAGATGTCGAGCTACCCGATCCCTCCGTGTGGTCACCTCAACCTTATGACTCCATCGCCGGCAAATGAGTAAACACTTACTGTCTTTCAATTTCTCTCGCTTTCTCTCATTTTGCCTAGGAGCCCTTTCAGGTTTTCATCCTAGCCACACAATCATTTTTCTTTTAGCTCACACCTCACCTTTTTCCACACATTTGACCTCTCATTTTTACCTAGGCCGCCCTTTCGGGTTTTCGACCTATCCGGGCCCCAATGTTGCCTAAGTTGCCCTCTCGGGTTTTCAACTTAGCGGGATTCTTTCTTTCTTTCTTTCTTTCTTTCTTTTTTTTTAAATTGTTGTTGTTCCCCATCCGAAAAGTAGCAAATTGCTTCCAAATGTGAAGGTTAAGAAAAGTATCAAAACCAACATTATCCAAGTACATCAAAAGCAAAACAATATCCAAAACAAAAGGTAAAAGTATCTCCAAATCCCAACTCGCCTATCAATAGTAGATACCCCTCCCCACACTTAAAACACTACATTGCCCTCAATGTAGACTAGGGCAAAACTGTACAAAGCAAAGTATGGAAAAGGGGTAAAGCGTGATGCTCACTTTATCAATGCGGTGAAGATGAAGGGCCGCTGCCGGAGTAATGCTGCTGATACTGAGTCAGCCACTCCTCGTTCCGCTGCCTCCGTGCTCTCCGCTGCTCCACTCTAGGATCGGTGCCTGATGTGCCAGCCGACTGGGACTGAATGTCATGGATGCGAGCGGACAGGTGTTCAATCTCCTCATCCATATCTATCAAAGCCCGGGAGACAAACCTGTTGTGCTCGAGAATCATGCTTTCCTGGCGGTGGAAACCCTCGTGCATGGTCCGCATCATCCGCTCATAGAAATCTGGCGGAGGCTGGGGGAAGTGAGGTGTGGTCTCATCTGTCGGAGGTGGAGGCTGTGGAGAGTGCTGCTGCTGCTGATGATGCTGGTGCTGATGGTGCTGCTGCTGATGCTGCTGAGGAGGAGGTAGGGTACTGTCATCCGGCTGGACCGGGGCTGGGCCAAGGTCGTGGAGCGCACGCTGGAATTCGGCTGAGCATGAAGAATCTGGGGAGATTGCTAAATCCCCCAAGGGTGTGTCGAATTCCAGTCTGGTCCGGCTGTGCTGAGGGAGGGCCATGAAGGTGATCTTTCTGGCACCGTATAACCAAAGGAAGAGTCCAGTGGTCCGAGTGACACTGAGCATCTCAAATCGAACCAGTCGCTCGACGGTGATCAGATAAGACGTTCGCTTCCCCAGGCGTGGGAAGTCGGTCGAAGGGACCAATCCCAAGTACCCCGCTAGAATGCTTATCATTCCTCCGACCATGATTTTCCCCTTGACCTTGTCTGCCAAATCCACAACCCTCTTCATCCAGAGCTCGGCCCACATACCATATCCCTGCCCCTCGCTCGTTAAGTGCCATAAGAAATGAATGTCGTTGTCTGGCACATTCGTCGGCTCCGCGGAGCAGAAGAGTGTGCCAGCTAGGAGCCTGTGCACATAACGAAGCGCGGGGTGGATGATGGAGCTGCTCTTGTCATGTGAGTTCTTGGGCCTCATGTTGATGACATTCCAGAAGTGCATGTCATCTTCAATTGACCGCTCTGGGGCATCAGGATTTAGTCTGGCCCGAATGTCAGCCGTGGCAAAACCGAAGGCCTCCTCCACCTCGGAGACGGTCATCTGCCAGGAGATGTCATCTAGGTGAAAAGCGATATACTTCTCACATGGTTGATCGTCCCTCATACTGCGAATACGGACGGTGGACAAGAACTCCAGCGTGTACCTCCGGTAAGTGGGCGCGCTCTTGTTCATGAATCCCTCCATTCCCCCTTTGGCGAGGAGGCATCTGACAGGTTGTACAAGGCCGAGGGTGTCCAACGTGGGAATATCAACAAAACTGGTTTCCTTGAGCAGGCGTCTCTCTAGGACTTCCCATCTGTCGGCATAGGACCCGGTGATCCGGGTCAAGCCCATGTATCTATCCGGAGGCGGAGGTGCAGAACCAGATCCTGAAGCCGGAGGAGGTGGAGCGGTAGTGTGATCATCCCTAGTCATCGCCCTGGACCTCTTTCTGGGGGCCATATCTATCAATCACCAGCAAACAGAACAAACAGGTTAAATGTGAAAAATAGATGTATATGCAATATGGCAAGTCTGTGACCAATCTCAAATGAGTTTATGATGACCGGCTGAAACGAAAACAGTTTAACTAGGTCAAATCGGATGCACAATAGAATGTACAATCTACATTTTGTTTGTCCAGAAGCATATATCATCAAATTCAAGAAGTTGGCACATAGTCGAAATAGATACGCTATGTTATATGTCAAGCTCACAATGAGGCTGAATGGGATTAACCATTAACATTACGTTCACAATGTTCACAATGTTCACAATGATGACCATGTTAACATTGAACACAGCATAGCACAACAATATTTTAGTCTGCTAACAACTATGTGCAGCGAACACGAGGGTACAAATCTAAAACCATTCCAACTGCACGATTTCCAAACCGAGGAAATACAGACAGTCTATGGCAGGAATGAAAATATGTAAACAACACCCACAAGATAAAATTTCTGCAGCATTACAGCATACCCACGATGGACCAGAACCGAGACTAGAAATTGGAATCACACTACAACACAATGGTAACCAAATTGAACACATATAGAATATATGCAAAATGATAAACATAGTTCAATAGGGTTAAGAGGTGTACCGATACCGCTTAGGACGAGGAGAGAAAGGAAAAATCGGCAGCCCACAATGAATCAGGGCTCAAATCGGCCACGGCGTCAAAAATCTAGGGTTTCGGTTAGGCGTGGCGCGTCAAAGAGGCGGGGCGGCAACGAGGCGGCGGCGGCGACGAGATGCGGCGGCGGCGAGATGGTGGCGGCGGCGGCGAGATGGCGGCGGCGTGGAAGATGAGGAAGTGGAAGAGGTATCGGGTGAGGAAGAGATGTGGAAGAGATGTGTTCCCCCGCTATTTAAATCAGAACCGAAGAAAAAATTTCTACACGCTCGACCGTCGCGACTCGCGACTACTCTCATCGCGAGTCGCGGAAAGTGAAACCTGTAAGCAAAAATGTCCTGAGTCCGTCGCGACTCGCGACAACGCTCATCGCGACTCGCGATGGGTGTCGCGAGGTAGCCGCGACTCGCGGAAAGTGGAATCCGAAAGGGTCAAATTTCGCAAAAATCTCTGAGTCCGTCGCGACTCGCGACAACGCTCATCGCGACTCGCGACGGGCGTCGCGAGGTAGCCGCGACTCGCGGAAAGTGGAATCCGAAAGGGTCAAATTTCGCAAAAATCTCTGAGTCCGTCGCGACTCGCGACGAGGCTCATCGCGACTCGTGACGGGCGTCGCGAGGTAGTCACGATTCGCGGAAAGTGGGATCCGAAGCCCAAAAATTTTGCACAAAATTCCTGAGCCCGTCGCGACTCGCGACGAAGCTCATCGCGACTCGCGACGGGCAACTAACCTGGCACCTAGAAAAATTTTTTCTGATGCTTTCTCTTGTCCAAGTTCTTCCTTTTCGAATTTAAGTAGTTCCCCCTTCCAAAATCCAATGCTTTGGCTTCAAAATATCTACAAAATCATGGAGAAAACAACCCGTGAAAAGCATAAAGCAAAACAATGAAAGCTTAAAACTAAACAACATCAACAGAAAGTCACGAATGACGATCCGGATGATCAAAACCAAGTTTATTTAACGTCGTCGGCACGACTTACTTCCCTCCTTGGAGCTTACTCGCAAATCGGATCGAGGAGATGAACGTCCTCCCCTTTTTCCGGTACAAAAGTCTCATGGTAAGGTTTCAAACGTTGTCCATTAACCTTGAAGGTATTGGACTTAGCTCGATCTAAAATTTCCACCGCCCCATGCGGGAAGACCTTAACCACCTCAAAAGGACCGATCCATCGGGACCGCAACTTACCTGGGAATAGGCGAAGGCGAGATTGGAATAAGAGGACCTTCTGACCAACGTCAAAATCCTTTCTGATGATCATCTTGTCGTGCCATGCCTTTGTCTTCTCTTTGTATATCTCGGCGTTCTCATAGGACTCCCTCCTGATTTCATCCAATTCCTCTAATTGTAACTTCCTATGCAAACCGGCTTCATCTATATCAAGATTAAACTGTTTTACCGCCCAATAAGCCTTGTGCTGAATTTCTACCGGTAGGTGACAGGGCTTACCAAACACTAACCGGTATGGGGACATACCGATTGGTGTTTTGTAAGCCGTCCTATACGCCCACAGGGCATCATTCAACCGAGAACTCCAATCCTTCCGGTTAGGATTAACCGTTTTTTGAAGGATGGACTTGATTTCCCGATTGGAAACTTCGGCTTGCCCGTTGGTTTGTGGGTGATAGGCGGTAGATGTCTTGTGAGTGACTCCATACTTCTTCAAGAGTGCGGCTATGGTCCGATTGCAGAAATGGGTGCCCCGGTCACTAATCAAGGCTCGGGGTACCCCAAACCTAGAAAAGATGTTATCTTTCAAGAATTCTGCAACCACTTTAGAATCGTCAGTCCTAGTGGGTTTTGCTTCAACCCACTTCGATACATAATCAACAGCAAGAAGAATGTACGTAAAGCCATAAGAACTAGGAAAAGGCCCCATAAAGTCAATACCCCAAACATCAAAGATTTCACAATATAAAAGAGGTCGTTGGGGCATTTCATTCCTAGTGGAGATATTTCCTACCCTCTGGCATCCATCACAAGATTTGCAAAAAGTGTATGCATGTTTATTCATCGTGGGCCAATAAAACCCACTCTCTAAAACTTTCCTAGCGGTTCTCTTGGCTCCAAAATGACCGCCACATGCATGAGAATGACAAAACTCAAGTATTGGGTGTATTTCACTATCAGGGATGCATCTCCTAACAACTTGATCCGCACAATGTCTCCACAAAAAGGGATCATCCCACACATAATATTTTGCATCACTCCTTAACTTATCCTTTTGGGCTGTGGAAAAATGATGAGGAAATTTACCAGTGACGAGAAAGTTGACAATGTCGGCATACCACGGTTGGAGATCCCTAATGCGATTAATGGTGAACAATTGTTCATCAGGGAATTCCTCCCGTAGTTGCTCCTTCATTGCTGGGCTTACCTCAATGTCTGCCCCCGGAGTCAACCGGCTCAAATGATCGGCCACCAGGTTTTCAGCGCCCTTCTTATCCCGCACCTCCAAATTGAATTCGCTCAAAAGCAAGATCCACCTAATCAACCTCGGCTTGGATTCTTTCTTCGCCATTAAATGACGAAGTGCTGCATGATCAGTGTATACAATAACTTTAGTACCAAGCAAATAAGATCTAAATTTTTCTAAAGAGAATACCACTGCTAGCAACTCCTTTTCAGTGGTGGAGTAGTTCCTTTGGGCTTCATTTAGGGACATGGATGCGTAATAGATGGCGTGAGGTACTCTTCCCACCCTTTGACCAAGCACTGCTCCAACGGCGTAGTCACTCGCATCGCACATTATCTCAAAAGGCAACGCCCAATCTGGGGGTTGTATGATAGGGGCCGAGACTAACCTTCCCTTCAATGTATCGAAGGCCCCTTGACATCTCTCATCCACTACAAATTCCACCTCCTTTTGCAACAATTTGCATAGAGGAGATGCTATCTTTGAGAAGTCCTTGATGAACCGGCGATAGAATCCTGCATGGCCAAGGAAAGAACGCACTTCGCGCACATTAGTAGGATAAGGCAGAGTTTGAATCGTGTCTATCTTGGCCTTGTCAACCTCAATACCCTTAGAGGAGACAACATGGCCTAAGACAATACCTCTCTCAACCATAAAGTGACATTTCTCAGAATTTAGCACCAGATTAGTTTCAATACAACGGTTAAGGACTTGTGCTAAATTTGCTAAACAATTATCAAAGGAATTACCATGAATGGTGAAATCATCCATAAATACCTCGACAAAATTTTCAACAAATTCTGAGAAAATGCTTACCATACACCTTTGGAAGGTCGCGGGGGCGTTACATAGCCCGAAAGGCATGCGTCGGTAAGCAAATGTACCGAAAGGGCATGTGAAGGTGGTCTTCTCTTGGTCTTCTGGAGCGATAGCCACTTGAAAATATCCCGAGTATCCATCCAAGAAACAATAGTAGGGGTGACTTGCTAACCTCTCAAGCATTTGATCAATGAACGGTAAGGGAAAGTGATCCTTCCGGGTTTCTGCATTCAATCTCCGGTAATCAATGCAAACTCGCCACCCATTTTGAACTCGGGTGGGCACCATTTCACCCTTCCCATTTTCAACGACTGTCATTCCACTCTTCTTTGGTACCACCTGAGTTGGGCTCACCCACTTGCTATCCGAGATTGGGTAAATCATGCCCGCTTGAAGCAATTTGAGGATCTCCGCCTTCACCACATCCATCATAGGCGGGTTCAAACGGCGTTGGGGTTGTCGGACGGGTCTCGCACCTTCTTCCAACAAGATTCTGTGCATACAAGTGGATGGACTTATGCCTTTGATGTCGGCAATAGTCCATCCAATTGCTTCCTTGTTCTCCCGCAACACCACCATCAACTTTTCTTCTTGCTCCTTGGTGAGCTTGCTCGAAATGATGACTGGAAGCGTCTCGCTTTCCCCAAGAAATGCATACTTAAGATCATCTGGCAAAGGTTTAAGGTCAAGCACCGGGGCTTTCACAAGCGAGGGGAGGAATTCCGGTTCCTCGAGTTCCTCTAAGAGTAGAGGAGAAGGTGTTGAGACACTCGGTGTCATCTTTTCAAGCAAGTTCAAATCTTCAAAGCTGCCTTTCAAGTTAGTGCTCATAGAATATACATTGTGGGCATCATCAACATCACATTGCAAAGCAACCAATAAAGAATCCTCACCATTTAGTTCAAAAACATCTTGCACAACTTCTTCAACAATATCTACGGCATGGCAAGAATGTTCTTCACTAGGATATTTCATAGAATCATTTATGTTAAACTCTACTTTCATTCCATCAAATTCCATGGTGAGGGTACCTTTATGCACATCAATCATCGTCCTAGATGTTTTCAAAAATGGCCTCCCCAACAAAATTGGGGCGGCATGTTTATCATGCTCCATGTCAAGGACATAAAAATCTGCGGGGAAAATTAAGGAATCCACCTTAACCAACACATCCTCGACAATACCCTTAGGGTATGCACTAGAACGATCGGCCAATTGGATTACCACCCCGGTTTTATGCAATGTTCCCAAGTTGAGATTTTCAAACAAAGAATAAGGAAGAACATTTATGGATGCACCTAAATCAAGCATAGCTTTTTCAAAACGAGTATTTCCTATTATGCACGGGATTGTGAACATACCGGGATCGCTACATTTAGGGGGTAGCTCTTTTTGACACAATGCAGAAACATGCTCACTTTTTCCACTTTTCAATTTATTTTTGGCCCTTTGTTTCCTATTCACAACACATAATTCTTTGAGAAATTTGGCATATCTAGGGATTTGTTCAATTGCATTCAAGAGAGGAATGTTTACCTCACACCTACGAAAGACTTCGTAGATGTCTTTGTTATCCTCCATCCTCATCCTGTCTTTCAAGGCCTCTGGAAATGGGGGTTCCGGAACATATGGGGGGCTCTCCACCATCTTTGCTTTCTTGTGTGGAGGAGAGGATGGTTCTGGGGTGGAGGTTAACTCCGGTTTTGGTGGCAATGTCTCCAACTTGATTTCTTCCTCCTTATCTTTGTTGGCTAGCTCCTTGGTCACCTTCTCATGGATTGCTTCTTCCTCAACTCCCTTCTCAAACTCTTCAATTCTCGTTGGCTCCTTCTCATGGATTGCCTCTTCCTCAACTCCCTTCACAAACTCTCCAATTCTCGTTGGCTCCTTCTCATGGATTACCTCTTCCTCAACTCCCTTCTCAAACTCTTCAGTTCTCGTTGGCCCCTTCTCAACATTTTCAGCCTCCGGTGAAGCACCGACCTCTCTACCACTTCTCAAAGCAATAGCACTTGCATTTTGCCTCGGGTTGATCTCTGGTTGGGCAGGTAGTTTACCCTTTTCACGGGCTTCCATCCGGTTCACCATTTGAGCTATTTGGCTCACTTGAGTTTCCAAGTTTTTGATACTTGCTTTAGCTTCATCTTGGAATTGTTCGCCCTTTTCAGCATTCATGCCTAATCGGTGAATAGCTTGCATTACCTCATCTTTGGATAGCCCCGAACCTTCCCCTTGGTTTCGGGATTTGTCTTCAAATCTTTGGAACTGTTGTTGAGGTGGCCGGTATTGTTGAGGGGGTAGCCTGTACGGTTGAGAGTTCTGGCCTCCTTGAGGGTTTCCATACCGGAGGTTCGGTTGATCACGATTTCCCGAATTATATGGCCGGCTTTGGTATCCTGGGTATCTTTGGTATCCTTGGTTACCTTGGTAGCCTTGGTTACCTTGGTAGCCTTGGTTACCTTGGTAGCCTTGGTAGCCTTGGTTACCTTGGTAGCCTTGGTTACCTTGGTAGCCTTGGTTACCTTGGTAGCCTTGACCACCTTGGTAGCCTTGACCACCTTGGTACCCATAGGTACCTTGGTATCCTTGATTTCCCTGATACCCCATAGCACTTACTTCCTCAACGTAATCCTCTTGTAGAGTGGGGCATGTGTCCGTAGGGTGCGCCAAATAGCAGATTTCACATGACTTAACATGTGGCGCACTTCCTCCGGGGTTGGTTATCAAGGTCTTCAGTCGTGACTTGATCCTCCAATTTCCCACTGTTGGCAAAATCACTTACAGGCCTTTGGTTTCTCCTCCTCAAATCAGCCCTTGAGCTAAAATTCCTCGACTCTTCCGCTAGCTCTTCATATAGTTGCATGGCTTCAGCAGACGTTTTGTTTCCGAGGGTGCCACCACAAGAACTTCTAACCAGCCTTTGGTCTTCATCCAGAAGGCCATTATAAAAGTAATACACCAAATCTCCCTCCGAATAACCATGGTAGGGACAACTTGCGAGGAGCATCTTAAATCTCTCCCAATACTCGAAGAGAGACTCTTCATGCCACTGCAGAATGTTGCTTATATCCTTCTTCAAAGCAGCGGACCTCGAGGCCGGGAAATATTTGGCGAGAAATTTTGTCTTCAAATCAAGCCAACTCTTTATGCTCCTTGGTGGTAGGTAATGGAGCCAATCTCTAGCACCATCCTTAAGAGTGAAAGGGAATGCCTTCAACTTGTAAAAATCTTCATCCACTCCGTGAGGAACCGTTCCGCTACACAAGAAGTGGAATTCGGTGAGATGCTTGTTGGCATTCTCCCCTTGCCTTCCAAGGAATGCGGGTAGCATATTGATGAACCCGGTTTTCAGCTCGAAATGCTTATTTGGTCCAACCACTGGGTATTCAATGCACATCGGTTGTTGCTCAAGATTGGGCGCCATGATTTCTCTCAACAAGGGCTGTCCCAAAGGGATCCCTCTTTGGTGGGGATGGGGATTGTAGGCTTCTTCTTCCCTTTGCTCATCTTCAATCTCAATTCGGGGGTCCATTGAAGAAAATGTGTTCACAAAATGGTCACTAGGAGGGGTGTTATTCACACTTTCCAAAGAAAGCCTCCTAGCCCGTCTCAAATTCAACTCCAACTCGGGGTCGTAGTGTAAGGGCTCTCGTGAAGAGGATCGCGTGCGAACCATACACCAAGAACACAAACAATACGTCTCCAAGCCAAGCGAAAATGGCAAATCTACTAAGAAATCAAAATAAGATAAAATCAAACTAACAAATATTCACAAGTAGCACATAATCACACACAATATGCTAAAGCACTTAAAAATGAACGCCTCTTCCCCGGCAACGGCGCCAAAATTTGGGAGGTCGTCGCCGTACCTCTCAAAGTTAATATTTTTAAGCCCTTAATGCGTCCTATCCACAATAATGTAAATAGTGGCAAGATGGGGTCGTCCACAGGAAAAGGGATTTTTCTAAGTACTTAAACACCTATATGAGAAAACGTACTAAGCATATACATAATGAGATATATATATATATATATATATATAAACATGTAAACAAGGGGGGGTTGGTTGGATGGTTCCTAAATTAGCAAGTTGAAATACAACAATTAGCAAATCAAGAGGATGATGCTAATCATGTAAGCGCAAATAGAGATGTGATGAAAATACAATTACGGAGCCTTGGGTGCAATCGACTTTCACTTCCAAACCTTGTTTCCATCATTGAACATGTGACTTATTTACTACTTTCACTACTTGCTGTGAAGACTAAACTTCTATCCTTCTTAGATAGTAGTTTGCAAGAGTGAGTTCAACATCTCTTGTCAAACCTCACCAATGACTCCCGAGTCGCGACCACGACTCAAGGTATCCCATTAATGGCAATTAGCACGAAGGATCAACAAACTCGGCAACACTTATAACCACTACACCGTGACTAAGCATTTAACCGACCTATGCATTTACACGGGATTGATCAAGAGCGACCACTCATAGACCTCTCCCATTTGCTACAATTGATAAACATGGCAAAGAGTTCAACATTGCATATTTATCTAGCAATCATCAATTCATCAACATAATCAAAAGCTCTAAATCATACTTATAGATCCCTAACAAGAACGGGGGGAAATTTAACCCAATTTCCCCAAACCCTAGCTAGCAATTAATACAAGCATTTCATATACTCAAGCTTTCAACCACTATGATGAAATCAACAAACACATTAAATTCCCACAAATGCATAATAGCAATAGTAATAAACAAGCTACAAAGTGTTCTTAAGACATAGGTTTGGAAGCTTAGGTCAATTGCTCCCAAGAGATGAGATTAGCTAATAGAGTTCATGCTAATCTATCTAAAACAACAAATGAAAGCAACTAGATGAATCAAAGAAGAAAAATGGAAGAATAGGGTTTAGAACAGTACAAATTCGCAGCTGCTGAAGAAGTAGAATGAGAGGAGAGAAAAATGGTATTTATAGTGGAAGGAAAAGAAAGTAGGATTCTGGTCAGTGGCCGTCGCGACTCGCGACGAACATGTTGGTCGCGACGAGTCCGTCGCGACTCGCGACGGTAACCAGAATTTTTTCATTATTTCTTCTTCTCCTCCTTGTGGCATGTAGTCATCTCCATAGTCACTCTTCTCAACTTCTAAGTCTTCAACGGTTTCAAAAATGATCTTCAGTGGCCTCCGGTCTTCACGTCTTCGAAGCAAGTCTTCAAAATCTTCGAAAGTGTAGTCTTCAATGGCCTCCGGTCTTCATTACTTCGTTACACAAAACATCTACTTGAAAGAGGTAAAAGAGCGCAAAGTTGCTCTTACCCCTCCTAAGAGGATTTCATGGTAAAACACAAGCTGTTGTAATGAAAGAGTACAAAATGGATCCTAAATAGTACTAAAATAAGCATATAAAGTGGACGCATCAGGAGGTTTATTGGCTTCATATGTTGGATACTCGTGTTTGTCCTCCTATCATGTAGTTTTTTCCAATGGTTGCTTCCTTGTCTTTTTTTTATTTATGGCATTAGCATCTTGGACACCCTTCCTATACGATGTTGTCTTTTGTTTCTTCTATTTATTTTAGCACAACTAAGAATTTTGTTCCTTGCTCTATATGTTTTAGGGAAAAACAGACTAAACATAGTTTTCCTTTGAGCTCTTTAAATGCTAGTTCATTGTTTGAATTAATACATTGTGATGTTTGGGGTCCTAATAGAACACCATCTTCTAGTGGTGAATTTTATTTTTTTAACAATAGTTGATGATTATCCTCGGGCTATATGAGTTTATTTATTAGTTACTAAGTCAGATGAGCTTCTAGATTTTTGGAATTTTGTGCCTTAGTGAAGAACCAGTTCAGCCAAACTATCATACGTGTCCTGGCAGACAATGGCAGTGGATTTTTGCCATTCAGATCCTACTTTACTGAATCTGGGATAATTTTTTAGACATCTATGGTTGATACACCACAGCAGAATGGTCGTGTTGAACGTAAGCATCGCCATTTACTAAATGTGGCGCGTGCCTTGCATTTTCAAGCCAATATGCCAGTTGACTTTTGGCGGGAATGTGTTTTACTATTGCTTATCTGATTAATTGGACACTGACAATACATCTCAATGGTCATACTCCCTTTGAGATGCTCTATGGCCGAGCTCCAAATTACACATCTTTGAAGGTATTTGGATGCTTGTGTTTCGCTACTTACATTCCCAGATACCAAGATAAGTTTGCACTAAGAAGTCAGTGATGTTTGTTTCTTGGTTATACTGCCAGAAAAAAAGGCTATCGTCTTTATGACTAGGAATCCCGCATTTTCTTCCACAGTCGGGAGGTAAATTTTTTTAAGATCAGTTCCCATATGCAGTCACTCTGACACCGGTCTCAGTGCATCCCTGCGGTGCCACCACCTCACCACCAGCATCACCGTTGTTGCCACCAGAGTCTTACCCACCGGCCGCTGTCCAGTCTTACCGTCGACCACCAATCCACCTACCTAGCCAGATCTACCATCCAGCCCAGACCACCTGGTTCGATGCCACACCGTCGGAGTTGACGATGCCGCATGCGCCGCCGGCGCACGTTGACCACGTGCCAAACATGTCGCAGTCTCCTGGCCCATCTTTTACAGCACTGCCTAATGTGGCATCTCCAACACTGGACACTTCCATCCTCTGCTGCCTGCTGCCAGCTCTGCCTCCTGCCTCACCAATTACTCCAGTGCTGCCTTCTACTGCCGAGCTGCCTCCAACAGAGTGTCCAAAATTGCTGACCTCCTCCTTACTTGGAAGATTATGTTAGTGATGATGATTATATCTTTGCTACTGCTAAAGCCCCCCCCCCCACTGCTACAATCACTTATGTGCCATCACTATCCTCCTACTAATTATGTAAATTGTGATAATTTTTTTGGTATGCATTCTAGATTTTTGGGTGAAGTAACTCCTAGTGCAGGTCCCACTTCTTATTCTGAGGCATCAAAGCATGCTCGCTGGTGAGATGCTATAACTAAAGAGCTTAGGGCGCTTGAGCGCAATCAGACTTGGACAATGGCCTCTCTACCTCTGGACAAGACTTAAATTGGTTGCAAATGGGTTTACCGTACAAAGTTTAAATCTGATGGTACCATAGAGCATCATAAGGAATGCCTTATGGTTCTTGGGAATCGCCAGGTTAAAGGGATTGACTATACTGAAACATTTGCTCCTGTTGCAAAGATGAGTTCGGTTCGTCTATTCTTGTATGTTGCAATCATTCTTTGTTGAGAACTGCATCAAATGGATGTGCATAATGCTTTCATTCATGGTGATCTGAATGAAGAGGTTTTCATGTGAACTCCACAAGGCTATCATGCGCCCCCCCTGAACAGGTATGTCGCCTTCATAAATCTCTTTATAGTCTTCACCCGGCTCCTCTCAATTGGTTTGTGAAACTAGTACAGGCTTTACGTGCATTTGGCTTTATCCAGAATAAATCATATTACTCTCTATTTTCTTTTTCTCATGGTTCGGTATCTTTGCATGTGCTGGTTTATGTGGATGATTTGGTTATTGCTGGTAGTTCTTCGTCGCTTATCTCTGAATTCAAGAAATACTTGAGCTCTTGTTTTCACATGAAAGATCTTGGTCAGCTTAAGTATTTCTTGGGAATAGAGATTGCTAGAAGACTGGATGGGATATTTCTCTTACAACGGAATATGCCCTAGACATTTTGTCTGACACGGGTTTATCTGCTTCTAAACCAACTGATTTTCCAATGGAGTAACAACACGATCTGGCATGTGTTAAAGGTCCACTTTACCATGATCTTAAGCAATATTAGCCTCTGGTTGTGTGCCTGATCTACCTCACTATCACTCGTCCTGAGCTAAGTTATTTTGTTCATACACTTGCACAGTTTATAAATTCTCCTTATGTTCCTCAATGGCAAGCTATTTTCCGTGTTTTACACCACCTGAAGAGTCATCCTAGCCAAGGTTTATATCTCTCTTCAAGTAGTGCATTGCAATTGACTGCTTACTGTGATTCTGATTGGGCTGCTTGCCCTATTACCCGACGTTGTCTTTCCGGATATTTTGTGATGATTAGCGATTCTCCAATTTCTTGAAAGACTAAGAAGAAACCTACAGTTTCTCGATCTTCTGGTGAAGTGGAGTATCATGATATGGCTGTTATCTATTGTGAATTGTTTTGGCTTAAGTCTTTACTGAAAGACTCGGGGGTTATGCATTCTACTCCTATGCGTTTATTTTGTGCAGTATATCTGCTCTTCATATTGTGAAAAATTTAGTGTTCCATGAACATACAAAGAATATTGAAGTTGATTGTCATTTTGTCCAGGATCTTGTGCAATATAGCACAATTGTTACTCATCATATCCGCACTACAGATCAACCTGCGGACTTGTTTACCAAAGCTCTCAGACGTAATTAGTTCCATTCCTTACTTGGAAAGTTGGGTATTTATGATCCACATGCTCCAATTTGAGAAGGAGTATTAAGGAATGTTTTGTAATTGTAATTAGATTCTATTTCCTTTTCCTAGCTTGTATAGGTATTTTGTACCACTATATAATGTACTCTAAGATCATGAATACAAACACACATTATTACCCTTTTTCTACACACATTAATGTTTGAGATGTTATAGAAGATTACGAATGATGTTATAACAATTACCATTAATTTTCTTGTAAGAAGTTTTGATCGTCTGTTGTATGTGGGGCTTCCAAACAAGAAAGATAGGGAGGAAATATTCCATGCTCTTCTGCGCCAAATACCATGTAACTCTGAAGTGTCCATTGGAGAGGCAAATCGGAGGCGGCCATGCCATGTAACTCTGTTATAGCATATTGCCATGGGGGTATCTGCTCTTGTAATCAGCACACGTCATATTACAATGCATGAAACTTTGCAAAACATACAGGATGGGTTTTTACAGTTTCCACAAATTGTTACTTGAGCTCCAAAATTCCCAATGTAGTAAGTTCTAGCCTCACCTTTTGACATCAGAGCAGAGCATGTTGGATATGGACAATACATTCTCTCTGTGACTGAAGCATTTGTTAGAGGTTGAAGACACGGTAATGTTTTAGATGTTTTAGACATATGATGATATAGCAAAAATTGTCAGATGTTTCAAATATATAGATTGAAGTTTCAAATAGATGGATTGATGTTTCATATTAATCTATCATATATGTGTGTGTGTGCGCGCGCGCGTTTCAGATTGATCTATCATATAGATATTTGATGTAATAAATTTTATGCTGCAAGAGTTTGAAGAAGTTTGAAATGTTATAATGTTACGCTGCAAAAGTTTGAAAATGTGATACAAGAATTTGGTTTATTTTTCTAGACCAATTATTCAAACCAAAATTATTACCATCAAACTGAAAAAATAAATTATCAATGTAAAAACTTGAAAGATCAGTTTATCTGAATAATCATTCATATGTAGCATGATTGGTTTTGATTTGGATAAATAAGTTGCTTATCATTCTCCTACATTAGTAGGATATAAGGCTGTAATTAAATCAACATTAAGATACTTTTATCTCTTTCTTGACTTATCATCTTCTTTAACTTCATGTATCATTCTCTTTAAAGTTTCCTTCTTTTCAAATTCTTCTCTTAAACTTTCTTCAAAGTCTTCAAAGCCTTCAAACTTCAAAATCAAACTAAAACATAAACACATCGTAACAACCAATTAAAACATAATAAAACTCAATTAGATCAAATTTTTATCCTTCAAATACAGACCATAAGGTTTTAAATCCACTCAATTATATAAAATTATCTACAAATCATAAGACATTAAAATAAAACTCTCAAACATCAACATTTAAAAATAATAATATAGAGCATACGGTGTTAAACCCACTCGAATTATATAACATTATCTGTAAATTATAAGACATCAAAATCAAACTCTCAAACACCAACCATTAAAAAATGAATGAAACTTATAATCATATACCCATCAATTTTAATTCTAAATATCTTAAATGCATTACAACACCCCCACTCCAAAATATTAACACTTCAACCGACTACACATAACTTAAATAATCAACATGTAAAAAAAAATCATTAAACATCAAATGATATAAACAATCATTCAAACCAAACCAACTTCACCTATAACATAATCTATAAATAAAAAAATATCAACTTAAAACATTCAAACATGAAATCAAATTAACAATATATATATATAACATCGTGTAAAATTAAGAGAAAAACTCATGTGAGACAGTCTCACCATAGCAAATGGTGAGACTATGGACCAGAATACAATTATTAGAAATAGGGTTGAAAAATAGTATCAAATTGCAATTTTCAAAAATGAGGCTAAAACATGGGTCTGGAATTTGGGTATGAAATAACTGCCATATTTTGGCCACATTTTGGGAAAGAAAAACCCCAAAATCAAGGATTTTCAATCCTCTTGAAATTCAATCAGATCGAATCATCAAATCAAATCTTCGAACTCCAGATTTAAACTCACCAACCACCAATCAAACACAAGAACTTGCTGGATCGAAGCAATCGAGCTCAAAATTTTGCAAATCTGCAAATTTTTGGCAAATCTGGATGGAGCTCAGAATTTTGCAACAGAATGATGAAACAAATGAATTCGTCGATCTTGAAACACCAAATTGAAGCACACAAGTCGCCGATCAAACCTCTGCAAATCACTGTATTAAGCTCAAGTTTGTGAATCTGCATTTTTTGCACCAAATTTGTGCCAGATCTGCATTTTTTTGTCTGAAATCTGCATGTTTGATCTGGCATAAGCGCATGTTTGAAAGATTCTACGATCTGCGATGATGAAATAATCGAGATAATATGAAATTTACAATTTTAAATCTCAGTTTTCATTAAAAATAGCCAAAATTTTGAGAAATCTCATAAATGAATTTCATGAAGGTGTTGTTATAATCGATGGAAAACGAAGCAATTCAAGACAACGAAATCGTTTTGTATAGAGGAGAAAGCAGCTAAAATGTTGAAAATGAAAATTCAACAAACTTACATCAAGGTTTGGATTTGATTACCTAAATATAGTTAAACACATGAAGTAACAGCATGAACACTTGAAGTAACGTGTTCATATTTTGCTAGACTATTAACAGATCTAGAATTTGATTATACGAAAGTTAAAGAAGATTTTGGTGTTATTTAATTTGCTAGAATATATGATGTATTATGTTAAACATACTAAGTAATTGCATGAATACATGATGTATTGTGTTCATATTCTGTTAGATAATTCACCAAGGTTTGGAATTCGATCAAATGAATTTTGGAAAGAATAATTTGAAGTATTATGTTAAACACACAATGTAAAAGCATGAACACGCAAAGTAAAGTGTTCATATTTTGCAAGATAACTCGTCAAGGCCTGGAACTCGAAATAATGCATTTTGTTAAGAAGATTTTGGTGCTTGTAAATTTGTTGAAATGTATGAAGTATTATATTGAACACACAATGTAATCGCATGAACACATGAAGTAACGTGCTCATAAGTTGCTAGATTATTCGTTAAAGTCTAGAATTTAATCGGGTGCATTTTTTAAAGAATATTTTGGTATTTTTGCATTAGTTGGAATATATGAAGTAATATGTCAAATGCACAATATTACTGCATGAATACTGGAAGTAATGTGATCATTTTTTACTATATGAATAGTGAAGGTTTGGAATTTGATTAAATGCATTTTGTTCAAATATTTTGGTATTTTAAAATTTTCTAGAATATAAGAATTTGATTAGATGCTCTATGTTAAATACACGATCTAACAGCATGAACGCATGAAGTAATGTGTTAATATCTTTCTAGATGATTCATCAATGTCGGGGATTTGATTAGATGAATTTCTTTAAGAAGAGTTTGATATTTTAAATTTAATAGAATGTGTAAGGTAATATGTTACATACACGATGCAACCGCATAAATACATCAAATAATGTATGTAAAAGTTGTGAGATAATTCATCAAGGACAGGAATTTTATAAGATGAAGGATGAATGTTTTTATCAAGAACTTGCTATTTTATACTTTGCTGAAACGTCTAAAATAAGAGGATATATACACTATGAAAATGTCTAAACACATGAAGTGATTTGTTTAGGTGAATCATTAAGGTCTAGATTTCATTAGATGAATGCTTTTATGAAGAATTTGATATTTTATTTTATTTTGCTGAAATGTTTGAAATAAGATGTATATACCCAATGAAATTGTTTAATTGCATGAACTAATGTGTATATTACTAAATTAATCATCAAAGTCTTGATGTTATTAGACGAATGTATTGTGAAGAGTTAGATATCTCACATTTGTTGAAATGTCTGAAGTAACTTGTTATATACACGATGCAAATGCTTGAACACATGATGTACTATGTGTATATATTCATCAATGTCCAGATTACTGGTTAGAATAACTGAATTAAGCCATCAAATGCACAAAAAATTGCATAAATAGTTGATTAAATGAGTTTGTATATGTTATTGGTTGTAGTTTTTAAATGATACATTTTTGCAAGAACTGATTTTGACCCAGTTTGGGCGACTTGTCAAAAAGATCATCTGAACTACATCAAAGGTTGCGCGTGAAAGAGGTTGAAGGATTTGATGCTCAACAAGTAATTAAGAGATTGTCAAAGAAACAAGTGATCAAGACATATGGGATTCACTTATATTCTCATTAGATTATTAATTTGTACACATTACTTAAAATTTAAAACTAATCATTTAAATTTCTCTTCTAATGTCTTAAACACCTTAACTAACCATTGAAATTCAAATAAGTAAAAAATAATGTTCAAATTAGTAAACCCCAACAAGCAGTATATATAAACTAATGATTCTAATAAATGAACTAAATGCATATATACAAGAACTAAAGTTACCGTAAAAAATTTAAAATATGAAGAACACAGGGTAAACCACATCACATGGCCATAAAATTTGTAAGGTTCAAACTAAATAACTAAATCATCGAAAATGTGAAACCATCAAACAAATCACAATCACAACATGTAAAACTAAAAAAACATTTTGAACTAAAAGACGAATTCAAATCAATAAACTCATACTTAATCAGTGAACTAAAGAAAAATATACAAGAACTATACATCAGAAAAATATTTAATTTGTCAAACTAAAAATTAAAGATCCAAGTAGCAATGCCAAGAGAAACAATAAAACTTGAATAACACACAAAACTTTTAAACAACCGAACAAAATAAATAAACTGGCGAACTAATCCAATTCTGAAATTGCCATAAACACTACAGGTTATAATCCATTAAGGCAAAAAAAATTCAACATTCAGAATTAACAAAAACGAAAACCAGTCATCATTCAAATACTACCAAACCAAATCGTTAAATTACATCACCAATTCAATCAACTTTTTTTTACTTCAGTAACTTCTTGCAGACAAATATGTCTCCTTTCGTTGGGGGTTGCACAATTGTTCATGCTCCTAGACTGCAGTCAAATCCTTCATTCCAGTTGTTGTGGACACTCCTAGATTCAGGGGCGGAACCAGAAAATTTTTTCAGGGGAGGCTGAAAAATTTTCGGCGCCCGGCGTGCAGAGGCGTCCGGCGTCCGGTTTATGTAAATTGATTTATTTTTCATCGATTCAAATTCAATTTAATAAAATATCCCTAATTGATAATTAACAAATGAAAATAAAAAGTTCAAAAAATCATATTCATCTAAATTCAATTTAACAAATATCCCTAATTGATAATTCCATAAACCGATTATGACAAATTGACAATTTCATTGTCACATACAATTATACAAAATAAATCAAACAATTATAATTTCAACTAAATTTCAACTAAATTCCAACTAAATTCCAACTAAATTCCAACTAAATCAATTTATGCAATTCAACTAAATTTCAACAATCATATATAATACAACCATATAAATTCAATTCAACATCCAATCTAAAAATCATGTTCACATTATATTATACATATACTTAAGTTTTGAAGAAATAAATTAAAAAGACAATAAATTATAAACCCTAAAATTAATAAATATTAGCAATTTAGCATAAAGAGAATTAGAGAAGAGAAGACTTACCGTGGTTTGGAGAGGCGGTGGCGCGGTGGTGGCGGATGGCGGTGGCGCGGCGGCGGCGGATGGCGGTGGCGCGGCGGCGGCGCGACGAGCTGAGGCCTGAGGCTGAGAGTGTCGAGTGAGAGGCAGAGGAAGGAGGAGCGCTGCTTGTGCTTGCTGTCCTTCTCGCGCCTCCAGCTTTTATAATTAATGGAATGGGCTATATTGGATTGGGCTCAGTTTTTGGCCCAATCCAATTCTAATGCCCTTTTTTTTTCATAACACTAACGTGAAACGACGTCGTTTTACTACTTCGGTTTAAAAAAAACAAAGCCAAACGAAACGACGTCGTTTCACTAACGTGAAACGACGTCGTTTTAGGTCGTATGAATTAAAAAAAAAAAGAAGGCCGCAGCGCGGCCTTCTTCTCCGGCGAGCAGCGCGGCCCGCGCCGGAGACGCGCTCAGCCTCGCCGGAGACGCGCTCAGCCGCGCGTCTCGCCTCCTCCTAGCTCCGGCCGGCGACCGAGGTAGGGCTGGAGCCCTACCTCGCGTATCAATAGATCCGCCAATGCCTGGATTGCCCACCAGTTATTCAGCATTCAACAATTCAAAAGATGACATATTATGGTGTTGCGACCTCTTCATCATCAAATCATTGACAGGTTCGTCAATAATTTTAGTTTTATTCTAACTAAGCTAATGATACAAAATGAAGAACAAAAAAATATGCTAAAAATTACCAGTTTTGACTACAGTGTCATCAGCAGCAGCATCCTTCTCAATTTCCATTTTGAAAATATCAACTAATAAATCAAAATTTCAAACTAACAACATATACATAAGAAGAAAGTACAATCATAACATCTAATCATAATCTTTTTAAAATGTTGAAACTGTGGGATCATTCACCACGACCTCAACAACTATATAACATAACAAAGAAACACATGAAACATCAAAGCTAATGTTACAAAAACAATGAATAAGTTAGGCAAAAAAAATACCACTATGAATTACACTGCCCTCAACATCTTCATCATCTTTATTAATTTCTATTTTTAAAATAGACAAACTAATTAATCAATAGACGAACTAACAGCATGAACATAAGAAAAAACTATAATCTCAAAATCTAACCATAATCTTTTTCACATGTTGAAACTGGGGATAGTTCATCATGCCAAAACCCCAAATGTATAATACAACAAAGAAACACATGAAATACCTAAACTAATAATACAAAAAGAAGAACAAAATATGCTAAAAATTACAATTTTGAATTACACTGCCATCATTGATAACATCATCCTTATCAATTTATGTTTTTAAAAGAGACAAACTAATGGATTAAATAGCCGAACCAACAAAATAAACATAAGAATAAATTATAATCATAAAATCTAATTATAATTCTTTTCAAAATGTTGAAACTGTGGGATTATTGATCACAACCTTCGATCCTAGCAGTATCAATTCCAAAAAAAAATGAATTTAATAAATATAAAAGGTAAACCAACAAACAGTAAGAGTAAAAAATAAAATCAATATTTCAAACCTTTTACAGAAGATCCACTAACTTTCACTTGCTTATATTTAGACATTTACTACCACTTTTTTGGAACCTTTTGACTATCTCATCTATTAAAAAAATAAAGATATATCAAAATAGAGATACAAAAAAATGTAATAACATGATAAACTGAAATTTTAATATCACACTATTCCAAATACTAGTAGTAGTAGGGAGGTTGTCGTCGTACCTCTAAAAAATAAATTTATAAGCCCTAAATGCTTCCTATCTACAACTAAGTAGATAATAGCAAGTCGGGGTCGTCCACGAAAAAAAAGAATCTTTCTAAGGGTTTAAACATATAAGGTTGATATTACACTAGAGGTAGATATCTATAGATATATAAAAGCAAGTAAAGAAGGGGGGTGATTGGTTTTGGTCCTAAGTTATGAAAATAAAGATAAATTAACTAGCAAAGTCAAGTAATTATGCTAATCATGCAACAACAAAGAAAAAGAGATAAAAATTATAAAAGATAAACCCTTGGGGGCAATTGATATCTACTTCCAAACCTAATGTAGATCATTGAATCTTTCACTCATTCCATCACATTCATTACCTATGGGGAATGCTATCACTTTCATTTAAATAGATAAACATTTTTTCTTCTTAAGAGTAATTCACAAAGACGTTCAACGACCATTTGCAAACCTTATTGATAATCACTTTAGACGTTCAACGACCATAAAGATATTTCATCAATGACATTATACACGAAAGATCGTAGATTTGATAACAAAAACCCTTCTACTAAAGACACGATCATTTAACCAAACAAAGCATTCATGAGGTTAAATCTAGAATCATCATCATTCAAGATTCATTGGTTAGATAAAACATAGAACAATCAACATCCAAGATTCAACCTTTTATTGCTTATGTATGACAAATAAGAGAACAATCCATATTAACATACTCATCTAGCAAAAATCACAACACATTATGCACAAGAAGTACTAATTCTATATTCTTGGATTTTCATGTCAAAGAGTTAAGAAATTTGCAACTTTCCTAACACTCTAACACTTCAATCATACAAACACTTCATACACTCAAACAACCCATGGCATATTGAAGTAAAACATAGTATTAAAACACATGAATGCTAAATAATAAATGCTAAAAGATAGGGTGAAATAGAGGTTCTTACTACATAGATATGGAAGCTTTAATCAATTGCTCCAATGATTAAACTAACCTAGATAACGAAAATGCATGATTAAACTACAAAAACTAAGAAAAGAAAGAAAGGAAAACCTAGGGTTTTGTAGTCCCAAATTGCAGGAAGAAGTATTTTGAAAGAGAGAGGATAAGGTGAGTATTTATAGTACAAAAAAGCAAGAAAGAAGTCTGGCCACACGTTCGTCGCACTGTGCAACGGAAACCATCGCACCGTGCGACAGATGCAGAATCCAGCACTTTGATTTCTTCCTTCTTTTTGTCCCAAGTTCTCCTCCTCTTTACTTTTCTTCAATCTTTCAAGTCTTCAAAAGCTCAAATGCAAGTCTTCAAAGATAGTCTTCAAACAAATTGCCTTGTCACACAAAATCCACTAGAAAGTGATAAAAGTGTAAAAGCCGCTCTTAACTCTCCTTAGAGAATTTCAAGGCAAAATACAACATCTAGATCACAAAAGTGTACAAAAGTAAATCCGAAAAGTTCTAAAATAACCATATAAAATGGCAACATCAGTAGTATTTTTTTTCTCTGAATGCTTTAGCATTTGAATAAGCACTAATGGCAGATGAATAAGCACTTGAATAAAAATCAAAACATCAAACTAATAGAAGTCTAATCAGAACCTATAAACGCATGAAGGGAGAAAATGATCCACCAGCTTGAGGACACCAGTAACAACAAAAAGTAACTATAAACTAACAAAATGCAAACAATTAACATCAGCATATAGCAGTACAAACAATTTAAAATAATAAACTAACGATGATAATCACATAGATGATTAAGCACAAAAACGCAATAACATAATTGATATTAACACATAAACTAAATATTGAAAACTTCAAACTAAAAAAATGTATAGAACATCAACATATAGCATAACAAACCACTTTAAACAATAAACTAATAATAATAGTCAAATAGATAATCAACCAGCCGAGATTCGTATCAATATGCAAACACATAAACTTCAAATTCAATTGCAACTTCATATAGAACTATGCATACCTGAGGTAACAACTCACTCAAACAGAATACAATTTTCCGGACTAGCACGAAGACTGAAATAACTGCGGAAACCTTGTAATTGGAGCTCCTGAACCCATTTTTGGCTCGTTCCAGTGAAGCCTACAAAAGAAACAACAATGTCATGCACAATAGACATCAAATGCATGATAAATATCAAAACCTTGTTACTTAGCATGTTCTTCTTTTTTAATCAAAATATATGATATTAGTTCATTCTGGACAACAGCTATGGAGTAATAAGTTGCACAGTCCCAAACAAATATAAGTGATATCCTCGGGATGTCAGACATTCAAAAACCAAACTCAGCAGATTCATTTGTGGACATAAGATTCAAACTTCTGAATCTTTCAAAACAATTAGCCTTTTATGCAATAAATTTAAACCAAACTACGAGTCTATTACAAATGATTAAAAAATCGATTAAAAAATAAGAAGGTGCTGGAATAATCACGTAAAGACCACAAATCAGAGGTTAAAGCTAGAAAATGAGGGGAAAAAGTAAAAGGACGAACCTATAGCTTCAGAGCAGAGCAGATCGATAAGAGGCAGAACGACAACAGAGGAGCGGAGAAGAAGGGCAGTGGCGGAGGAACCAAGGATGAAGGAACAGACTCAACAGAGTGATGGCAGAGGAGGGAGGAACAGAGCAGCGATGGAGGAGCAGAGCAGAGCACAGCGGAGCGGCGACCGAGGAACGGTTGATTAAATTTGGGGAAGAAACCAAATCTTATATACAATCTTTATAATTACATTAAAGTCCCTCTATATTTTCTTATTTTATTATGAGACCTCGGTCTCACCATAGTTTTGGGTGATACGGTCTCACTCAAATTTTTGTACTCCCTCTGGTCTACTATTTTTGTCCCACTTTCCTAAAATGGCTGGGTTTTTTTTTTTGGCTCACTTACACAATTTCCATTTGGGGGGGGGGGGGGGGCAATTTTCAGCTTTCCATGTTTGCCCCCTCAATTTCCATCATTTTACATCCTCTAATCCAGCCATTATTGGGTGCATTTTGCTGATCCAGCATTAGTATTCTTGGGTCTCCAACCCAAGTCATTAATCACTCCCTCATTTTCTCGTGTTGGGTCTCCAAGCCCATTTTCAAATTCAAAGCTCTCCTTTTCCTACACCCAATTCACAATTGAACCCAATCCAACGCAGATATAAAATGTGGAAACCCCAGTCACCCTTCATTCCTAATTCCATCTACCATTGCCACTCCCATCTGAAACCCGTTTCCTCTGCCTCGTCTCAACCACGTCTTAGGGTTCACTCATGAACTCACCCTCACCTTCGACCGCAGATCCGTGCTGTGCCTCGTTTTCTCTACCACCTGAGTCCGATCCGGACCGGTTTCACCCAGCCTCTCCTGCCGACTACGATTCCTATGTGGAGGAGACTCCCGTAGAGCTGCCTCAAAGCAGCGAGGAAGATGGTCGCCCCTGGTAACCATCTCCGGCCAGCATAAATGGAGGCGATTACGTGGAGTCGCAGTGGCCATCTGTGCTTTTCGTCAGTTCAGACTCCCGGACGCCTTCCTCGACAGTAAGTGGTGAATGGTCGCCGTTGAGGTCAGGTGCGTTCTTCCGTTTTTACGGCTTCCGTATGCCGCCTATTTAAACTGCTTGTTTATGCTTGTTAATGAACTCCCTTGGTGCTCCATTTCCGTAGGTGATTCGGCCCCCTCTTCGGGGAAGGGCAAATCACACTGCCGGTTGACGGAGCAGCTGCTGGAATCCCGTGACGAGCAGCCTTGGATGGGGAAGAAGCAGAGGTCGTTCTCGGTGTGGACAGAGGAGAAGAGACGGCTTCTTGAGAAGGTAAACCCGAAGTTCGTACCAATGCTACTTGGAAAATGTGGGAATGAAGCACCCACATTGTCCCGTATCAACAGTTGGATTTATTTATGTCCAAGACGTGAAAATGAATGAGGTTGAAATAGTACGTGTTGTAATAATAACTGTTATGGAACTCCTGTTGCTTTTAATTGTTCGCTGCTTTGTATTTATCGTGATTTGTTGGTCCGAAGGCTGGTACTTGTTACGGATTGTGCGCATACTGTATGTCGTACTACAGAATTTTAGCGGTGAACTGTTTTCGGGAAACCTCTGGTCTTGTTTATTTTCAATTCGTAGGAAAAGAATGGAAAAATCCTGGTGACGTGTAAGCTGTGTAGGGGCAGTCGCCGATGACGTGAATGGCGTAATCTTGTATGTATCTATGGAAACCTAAGTTTATATACTCATGTGTGGTTTTCAATCCCTTCAATAAGCTGAGTGGAGTTTAAATGTGACCTCCTCATGCATATTAATGGAGTTTGCTGTGATGCAGGTGTCCAATCTGAATACTCCACTCCAATCTGAATACTTCACATGTGAAGCTTGTAGGCACTGACACTCCACTCCTGTTCAATGGTAACTCCAAAATGCCACATCTTTTTTGGTCTGGTTTATGGTATGCAGAAACATTAAATCCGCTGTTTTATCTCATGCATGTTCTGTCCGGTCACCTAGTCCAACCTCTGTTTTCGAATAGTACTTCACAGTAAGTGGGAAATTGATAGGCTCCTTCTTTTGTTGGCAGATTAGCGAGCACCACCGGGAGCACCATCGGACGACATCTCGATTTGCATGAGCGGTACAATGACTTCATCAGTTGAGCAGGGTTCGAGAGCCAACGGAGTGCACCGCAGTTGAGTAAAATGCATGGTTTTAACCAACCGCATAAGCTTCCGCGAAAGTTTCAGTTCAAGAGGTACTGTTTCTGCATGCTTTCTTTGATAAGTTCTGGATGCCTTTTGTCCTGTGCAGTGCCCAGCAAGTTGTGTACTGTATGTCTCGAATAGGTTACTGACAGCTTCCATGTCACCTGTGGATACTTACGCTTGCCAGTCTTTCAGTTTTGATTCCATGCTATTTTTGACTAGTATGTACGTAATTGCATCGAATGCATTCAAACTAAGTCTCCATGATATGGTTGCATTCAATATTAGCTTTCATTCAATATGGTTGCATTTAAACAAGCTGCTGCAAAAATATAGCAGCATGTTTACATAATCCTACCCGTTTCCACAAAATAACTGCAACCAAACTAACGAAAACGGTAGAAAAATACATTGGTAGCATGTCTAGGGTACTTGAATGTCAGCTTCCTGTAGATCTTGAATCAGCCTGTGAAGCCCGCTCGTTACATTTCTTTGCTGCAAATATGCTACACAGGTTCTGACCAATGCATCATCCACCTCTAGGTCCATAGGCAATGCACCACTCTTCGCTAACCGTTCTTTGCTCATGTGTGGTAACTTGTACCTATTTGAACCACCACATTTCATTATCTCCACCATGCATCCTTGTAGAGTTAGGAACACGCTGTCGAGTGTCCTTGCATTCAATTCAAAAAATGCATGCTCAGTTGCTGAAATTAGGTCGTCCACAGTTTTTGACGTTGTTTGGTGTTGAAAAGATTGAATAGACCTAAAAAAACCTAGATCCAACACATTTAGATCAGGTGAAGTAGGTGGCTGGAAACCCAATCTGATGTCAAAACCATCCGCTCTAGCTACTTTTCTGAAATCAGCATCATCATCACAAATATGTGGTCGTGCATTGTCCTGTTGGATAAGAATGTTTGTGCTAGCAAGTAAGGGCCATTTTTGCTTGATTGCTGGAACTAATTTTTCCAACATGTACCTCTTAGTTACCTCTTGAGTGACTGAGTTTTCGGGGACTGTCACTAGTGTTCCAGCAGGGCGATTCTTGCTTCTGTTTTTTGCAGCCTCCTTTCTCACGATTGGCCAAATGCCAATTTTATCATCAAATAGTAGGTCACCATCTTCGCTGTACATAGGCCTAGAAACAGCACATAAGAACATAACTTTTGTAATGTACCTCTTATTTTGTACAGTCCGACGTGGCTCCATTTCTTCCGGCAGCAGATAATATCTTTCAGCAACCCTTGTCATGAAGAACCACTTCTCGTCAATGTGAATAATGTGATGCATGTCCTTGAAACTCGTTTTCTTACTCACACTGTTGTGCTTCAAATGACTAACACAAAATTGTACCCTTTTCAATTGATTGACTTCTGAGATTTGTGGTCTAATTGCATTCGAGTGGCTTCGCAATTGCTTTCCATGAATCCATCTATGCATTGTTGATTTACTTACACTCATGGCTATTGCAAATGATCTTTCTGTTGTTCTTTTGGAAAGAGGAGTGGCAAGAACCTGTTGTCGATTTATTTCAAGTGGTGGCCTCCCTTTCTTGCCTTTCATTTTTGTCTGCAAATCTACTTTCAGCCCTAATCTTTGTTGCTTTCTTTGCAGACCAGCAAGCCTTGTTACTGTTCTCGTGGAAATGTTCCAGCGAGATGCTGCCTCAATGCGCTTCTTCCACGAGAGCTTACCGTTTACCTCATTCTGCCCGAAGAACACACTGATGTGGGTGCGCTCCAGCTCCGACAGCCTTCGCCCTGCCGCCGGACGGAGTGCTGCTTCCTCCACACCATCCACGTCACCTACATCCCCAGCACCGTCCATGATCGTAGCTTCACAATTCATAAAATGCAAACCTGTATTTTCAGTGGGTTTTCAAGACTCTTTTAGTTTCAACAGTTTTAGTCTCAAAATGGGCAGGTTTGGAGTGTTCCAGGGCAAATGTATTTATAGGGAACCTGCCCATTTACAAAGTCTGTATGATGGGGCTGTACCCCTCTGTGGTGAATTTTAATTTGTTCTTTCCCTCCAAACTGTGTTGGGATTGTAGATTTCTCCTCTAAAATGGTGAGATCAGCAGGTTTTCCCTCCAAAACCCTGCTCAGGTCCACATTTAGAGGGAAAGTTTAGGCTGAAATTTGAGGTGGTTTTCGAGATTAATCAAGTGGGCATTACAGCCCTTGTCAATCACTTCAGTCTCCTTTTTCAGAAAAAAATGTCAGTTTAAAAAAAAAGAGTGTCAAAAAGATGCGGCCAAAAAAAGTGGACCAGAGGGAGTATAAAATTAATTTCACATTTATATGAAAGCTTGAAACATCATATTAAATTGGCCGTTATCAACTTTGATTTTAGCCGAGGCTTACATATTGAAACGCTTACATATTCACATATTGAAACAATATTCAGTCTATCTAAAATTGATCAAATCTTAGCATCAAACTTTACCTCATAAAATGGTATAAACAATTAGTTAAACCAACTTCACTTATAACATCATCTATAAATCACTACTTATCAATTTAAAACCTTAAAATGTCAAATAAAATTAACAATATATATATATAATCATCTAAAATTAATAAAATATCTATATGAAGCTTAAAACATCAAATTAAAACTGAGTGTTACCAATGATATAAGCAATCAGTTAAACCAACTTCTCTTATAACATTATCTATAAATCACCAAATATCAATTTAATACCTTAAAAAATCAAATAGTTTTAACAATATATATATATATATATATATATATATATCATCTAAAACTAATAAAATATCTATATGAAAACTTAGAATATCAAATTAAAACTGGGTGTTACCAGCTTTGGTTTTAGCCAAGGCTCTGAAACATCAAAGCTTAATCACTGAAACATAAATTCATTCTATCAGTAACATCCTGAGCAAATATCAACTCAAAAGCTTATAACATCATATAAGATTAACAATATAGCAACCTTGCAATAGCTAAGGAATTAGCCACCAATATGAGTTTAGCCAAGGTTTACAGAACATCAATTCTGTAAAATGTATAGCAATGGCGTAATAGGTACGATTTAAAGCTACCTCTAAACCCTAGGTATTCGATATCTTTTTTACTATAATTTTTTAGCCTGTGGAACGTAAAGCAAGTGCAATCGACCGTGTGATGAAGAATCGGGGATAACCACCGATGGAATACACTAACAACGAACATACACTGCAAACGTACATTGACTGTGGGATGTAGAATTGGGGTTGAACACCGACGGAAAACACTGATAACACGTACTAGCAGTATGATTTGGTGTGAATTGAGCATTGGAATCATCTGGAATCGACGGATTAACACATTATGACTAGTACAATGGAGCATCGACGAAAATATGCAAAAAGAAGAGAGAGAAAGTGATGGTTTTTTAGAGAGAGTGAAGATGAAAAAGTGAATAGTGAGGATTAGTATTTCATTTATTATCAATCCAGCCCCTACAGAATGTTATAGTTATAATTAATACCACAGCCCAAATTAAGTCTCTATTATTTACCAATCAATCCTTGGTCTCGCTGTAAGACCGTCTCGTACAAGACTTCGTCTTGATTTAATGGAGTCTTTAGTGAGTGATGCATTTTGAAGCAAAAAATTACACATAAAAATTACATTTAACGGTGTCTGTAATATAAAATGCTTTACGTTATAAACATTATAGTGATAAAAATATGAAATATATATTGATAATAAATCAAGGGTAACATACAAAACTAACCATATTAATTTCTGAAAGTGTCAATCTAACTCTGTAAAAATCTGAAAGTGTGATTCTAACCCTAAAATTTTCACCAAATGTGCCGATATAACCATTTTGCACTATTTAGGCATTGACTTGGAAATTTCCAGTATTGACCAAATTTAAAAGGACTAAAATACCCTCAATCTTAAAACTAAAAATGTAATGACAAAAATACCCCTAATTTCTTCTCCATCATCTCCATAACCACCGTTGCTCCGCTACTAAGCCACCTTTGTTCCACTGCTCCGCCAACTCAGCCGTTGTTGCTCCGCCGTGCTGCCACAACCACCCCCGCATCACCACTGGCAAGAATCTGGAAATTCGATGAAATCTCAATTTTTGCTACATCACCACCTCACCACGCTGCTCAACACCACCTCCACCCGCCCAACACCACTAGCCCAGACCAAATCAAAAGAGCATTGGCATTACAACAATAACAAACCAAATTAAACCAAAAGCACCCACATTTCTAGCTTCATTCCAATCCAACAACATTTCTCAGACTCCACCCTATAGCATATGTCGCAGCCCCAAAAACTGCCCCATTAAGAACCGTCACTGCTGCCCATCTCCCATAACTCCTCCCGATAATCTTTGCCTTTGTCACGCCCAGAACCGGCTCGGAGAGCGCACACACCACCACAAATTCCACCATCTCGTTATCAGTAAAAGAGATCAAAATTATGAAATCCATGAGTGAGATGGAACCGAACACCAAAAACACCACTTCTTGGGAGGATAAGTGACATCTCAAAATACATTAATCTTCCATTACCTTCTTGATTCGCCAATCTTCTAATATAACAAAAATAATAACTTGGTTTTATTGATGCTCACAAAGCATTTTTTTAAGCTTTGAGTTTTCAAAGAAGTCGTGAGGTACATAAAGGAAGTGAGTCGTGATGAAAGGAAGGTGAAAGTGACCGCAACGTTCTTCCACAATGACTCGAGATAGTCCGGTAGCATAAGCCCTTTCTCTGCTATCTTCTCCAACATTGGGGCTTGGTGATGCGTAACGAGGTTTGGGCCTCAAAATGGAAATGAGAAAATGAGGTAGAATAGGAAGGGATAAAATTGACTTTTCAATTTTTTAAATCAGGGTTATAATGGTAAGTTTAGTGAATTATGGCCAATTTCAGGTCGTCGGATTAGATTGACACTTTTAGAATTTACAAGATTAGATTGGCACTTTCAATCAAAACGTAGGTATTTTTAGCACTCTAACTCATGAATCAATTATTACTTGGAACAAAGTAGACATCAAATATATATTTGCTTCTTTGAGTGAAATTTTCACTCTCCAAGAATCAGAGAGAAGCTGGAGCACATACTAGGTCCGCCTTGGCCCGCTAAATCTAGGTCACCTACATAGGCTTTCGTCGGAAATTGTAGCCGGACTACATGATCCAATATAGTGAAGACAAATTGAAGACAGGTAGGAAGGATTTATTGTCGACTGCTTGGAAGTTTAAAAGGTGAGGGTAGCAGAAAGTAAGTATTAGAATTTTAAGGGTCATTCTATTTACTCTCCCCTTAATTCTATTTACACCCCTCTTTGACTACCTTGGAGTTATAAAAATTTATTGGGAGGGTGTAGATAGAAAAAGATGAAATATATGGCTATTTACACCCCCTAGTCAAACATAAAAGTTTGTGTAGTATATTCTTTATTTATTTTTACTCCAATATAGTATATTCTTTAGTACAATTAGAGCGAATAAGCTCATTGTAAGTAGTAATCCGACTTTTATATGGAGTAATCCATGCATCTGCACAATTGTATCTACGACACCTCCAATATTGAACAACAGTAGGCATCGGGTACCCTCCGGCCAGTGCTACTCTAATATAATGGTTATTATTGACGTAACCAATAGCAATTGCAACACGCTCATACCAAGGCGGAGGGTTAGATCGGAGGGGAAGATATGTCATACTACCTGCAATATTCAGAACATGCAATATCACATTATATCTGGAAGCAATCAGTGTACCCATTTCAGGCATAGTCATCCAATGCTTAATTGGTGCACTTCGACCCGATTCAAAAAAGTTTAATGAATCATAGACATTATACCATCCTTGAGAGCCAAACATTTCGGTATACTCCGTCTGGTAAAGCACAAGCTCTTCCATCAAATTAGATCGAATTGTGGGCCATTCACTCTCCTGAAACCCAAGACACACAGCTATCGCTCGAAATCCACAATTTCCATCAGGTTCCACATCCTGAACTTGCATGATATAGGGATGGTAGATAGTTGGAATTTGATCAATATATGGATGGGATGAATGCCTGCCACCTGAGTAAAAACTATTTCGAGCTGGTTCTTGAAATTGAGAAAATTTTGGCTCCACAAATCTTGATGCAGCTGAACAACTATTTCGAGCTGGGTCTGGAAATTGCGTTACCTTCGGCACCACAAATCTCGACACATCCGAACAGCTATGTCGACCGGGATCTTGAGAGGGCATAGTGGGATCTTGAGAGGGCATAGTTGGATCCACTTGATTTTTCCTGAGCTTTTTGTTTTTTGAAGTGGGATGCCCACGAATATTTATTTGCACAGCTGGTTCACGCATCAAAGTTGTTGATGGCGCAAAAATCTCTCTCAACTTCCTCAAAAAGCTGAACTTACCACTCCTTGGTTGCTCCTTATACCGGTCATTAAACATTCTAAGTTCATCCTCACAGCCAAAATCCTCATCATTTAGGATGGTGAATGGTTATAAGTCAAGTTTTCTCCAAAATACATCAATCGAATTAAGTGGAATAGGATGGTCATTGCTAGAATATGTTACCTGTTCATGTGCACATGGAAGCCCACAACTTGAACGCAATTGACATCCACAATTTTCATAATCGAATCCATCAGCTTTAGACCGCTTAAACTCATTGAATATCAGATCGAGTGCATAACTTGAGACAAGTACACGTAATTCTCGAAAATGTGAAGTGTTGAACCGATGTCGAATGACAGTTCTGCTTTCTTCAAGACTTGATTTGATGGACGTGTTTTGAGACTCAATGACTCTTTCAATAAAAAGAAATGATGTCTCCAAATCTGACTGTGAGAACTCCAAGTATCTCTTTAACTTGGCATGCTGGCTCTCAACTCTGTTCGTTGTGTAATTTCCGAAATTAAGAAAGAGATCCGTCCAAACAGAGACAAACATTTCTTTATATGGTCTCAACCAATTATCATCAATATAACCCCAAACACCTGAAAATGTGAAAAAATTGCATTAGAATCTCAAATCATATTTTTATAAAATAAAATAAAACAATACACGTCCAATAATTACCTGGAAAGTCAAGCAAAATTTCTTTTAGTTGAGCCAAATTGGACATGTATGCATTATGGGACTGTGACTCAACTAAAGCATTCCATGATTTGTAGAATTTGTCCCACTGGCGGCTTGACGGTATGGATGGCCTGCATTTTCTCAAAATACTTCTGTAGATATGCCATCTACAAAGCATTCCTTTAGCGTCTGGATACAAATTCTTGCATGCTTTCATCAATGCCAACTCCCTATCTGTGACGATAACACGCAGAGTAATACATCCTTCAATTGTGTCTTTGAGACAATTTAATACCCAAGTATAACTGGACTCATCCTCTTTGTGCATGAATGCGAATGCAATGCAAAATGTCATGTTGGTCGAAGTTACACCAACCATTTCGAGCAGTGGCATCGAATATCTATTTGTCTTATATGTTGCATCAATCAACAAGATGTGTGGAAATGCACGCCATTTTTCCAGTGATTTAGGATGGACAAAAAACAAATCTTCCAACTCATCCGCATCATTAGTACGCTTCTCGTGCACATAATCTTTGTCTTGTAAAAAAGACATAACAACTTGCATTTGAGTTTTACCTGCTTTGTCCGCCATTCGAATTTTTTGTCGAGCATTGTATATTGTATTCGGATTTTGCTTCTTTACCGATACCAAAATATCTCGTGGTTTCATATTCATAGTCACCAGATTTTCCACCAATTGAACTTCATTTCCTGACAATCTTCTTGCATAAGGGTGACCTTCGAGGTGCGAAGCGGGGTCATAATTATGTGCCGCACACTTTACTCTGACTCTCCAACAACCGTCTCTGCGCATGTATTTTCCATTCAATTCGAATGGGCAATCAATTTTTCTAGTACCCGTATTCTTTGATGAGACTTTTTTTGGCTCGTATGTTCCACCACGATCACATTGGAATACAACTGCATATTTCCTTGACCTTTTGATCACAATAACATACCCGAGAGTAAGTCCAGTTGTTTGCACCCAGTCAATCAAATCATCCCAAGAATTGAAAGCCTAATAAAAAATAAAACATTTGATTAGAAATTAAAATCAACTAGTCTTTTATAAATAAATTATAATAACTAAAGAAAATATTATTTAATAACAAAGCAAATAACAACCCGTCCTTGAAAATACTATTCAATAACAAAGCAAATAATTTATAATAATATAGGTAAAAATTCACATGCACCCACAAGCGTAAACTATATTATTAAAATAAAATAATGAATTATTTTCTAATTATAAAGTCAATGGTAGAAAATTTTACCTCATCCGTAGAGAATTCACTTCCAATATTGAGATTTGGATAGGATTCATCATCATCATCATCATTTTCATTTTCACTTCCGTTTTCAACCACATTCGCGTCTTCTCCCTCCTATACATACAAACAGTTTTATAACACACATATGAGTATCATACTTGATGACAAAAAAACTTTAAAAAAATATAAACAATAATTTGAAGTACCTCATAGTAATGTTGCTGATTGTAGTTTTGATGTTGATAACCCATAAAATTGTGGTTTTCTCCCTATAAATACAAATAAATAATATTTTAATAATAATACTTGATAAATTATAAACCAATACAAACAAATAAATTTCGAGTAGTGTTTGATACCTCGTAGTGATGTTGCTGATTGTAATTTTGATATTGATAACCCATAAAATTGTGATTTTCTCCCTGTCAATACAAACCAATCAATAATGAATTGGTAATAATACTTGATAAATACTATGTAAAATGAAAAGCTAATATGAATTACAGGTAAAACTAAACATTTACCTCGTAGGAACATCGCTGATCGTAGTCTTGAGGTTGAAAACTCATAAGATTTTCAATCCAGTCGTCCATATCGTCGCTCATACATAAATCGATCTTTCTGTGTATAGTTTGTTTGCTAAAATGTTGGATGGATTATTCTGTTTATCTCTCGTCCTTCTTATAGAAGTTAAATTTTTCGAATTTCTATATCACCTCTCTAGACAACCAATAGATGAATCGCACCGAATGTTAGTTTGACTGACCGTCCCATCGTGCCCAATATATGAATAGCACCTATTTTGACTGACCGTCCATAGTACGAATGTATGACTGACACAAAATACGTATAGACTAAAATTTTTTTCACCACAGTAACACTAATTTTGATGACTAAAATTTTTTCACCACAATAACACTAATTTTGACTGACCATACCCATGTATGAATGGCACAAAATACAAATACAGTATTGACTAAAAATTTTTCACCACATCAGATCGGATTGACATCTCTAACCATAATTAAATAATTAAATACGAAACACATATTGAGGTGTACTAGAAAAATAAAATTATGGAGAAATAATACTTTATTAATTTAAACTACTAAATAGTAATAAACAAAGCCGTATGATAATTTTTTATAGTTTTTATTAGAATGTATAATTAAAATATTAAATATTAATAAACACAGCTGTATGATAATTTTTAAATTTTATTAGAATATTTAATTAAAATATATGGGTAAAAGCAATATACAATGCTCGAGCAATATACAATTATAAGTATATTCATGTTTGACTAAGAATTAATTAATGCAGAGATTGCACGAACTTTTGTGCTTGACTAGGGGTGTAAATAGCCATACACGCGATCCTATTCTATTTACACCCTCCCAACTTGTATTTATAACTCCGAGGTTGTTTACACCTCTTTAGGGGGTGTAAATAGCAACACCTAATTTTAAACGTAAAGATGAAAGAGATTTGGGGATCAATTAGTGTTGTGGATAAAATCATGAGAGAATCTAGGTATTCAAGCAGAGGGATTCGCTTATAGGGGTGACAAGAGTAAACAAGTGTCAGCGGACTCTTAAACGTTTCTTAGTAGCATTAATCCAATTGGGCTTGGTAATCGGTTGAGTGTTTTGAGAGTTTAAACTTGGGATATCCGAGGAAAAGGGGCGGCCGTTTGATGTTAAAGTTCTAGGAATCTGACATCGCGTGTAAAGGCTTAATCATGAGGGAAAGTTCAAATGGTAGCATTGGTAAGTTTAAGAGATCTCCAATGGGCAGAAATAGCAGTTTTATGAGGGTTATAAATAGTGGTTCATTCAATGCCAAAACAAGCCTCATAAATTCTCCAACTTTCCCTATTACAAATTCCTTCATTGAAAGGCTGAAAATGAGTGAAACAGAGTCCATTGGAAATTCGGATACTCAGTGCACTCCTCCAGGTTCTGAGTACTCTGAGTTGAGAAGTGAGTATCTAGTGCTGCAAACTGATTTCTCTTTGATTCCAAGGGTTTCAAGGAGGGGAGGAGTTCCCAGGCTAACTATGGCGGATATTCAAAAGTCCATAGAAATGGAGAAAAATTGTCTGCTCAGCTACTGGCTGGATAATCGGAACTTTAGTCCTGTGAGGTTTAATCAGTACTTCCGTGATTACTGGAGTATTGATACCTGCGTGCTGCACCGCTACGAACAATTCATTGTGATTAAATTTCAAACCAGGGAGGAGGCTCTAACGGTCTGGCATAAAAGCCTCTACTCGCTGTTTGGAAGTCTTTTGGCGTTCAAGAGATGGTGAGCTGGTATCTTGCTGAGGCGCATCAAGGTAGAGAAAGTGGAGATTAATGTGCAGATCCATGGGATCCCAAATGAAGGTTTTGCTCCAATGGCGGCAATCAGAGTGGAAAATATGGCAGGCGAGGTGGTGGACACTGATTTCAGCCCTAGCCAATCACCGAATGTCAAATATCAGAGAGCCACCCTGTGGGTTAACCCAGAAGATCAACTATTATCAGGTTTTTATGTCGATACACCATTTGACACTAGATTCTGGGTGGATATTTGGTATGAAAGATTGTATAGGTTCTGTCGTAGATGTGGGAAAATAGGGCACCCATGCTAACGGTGTTCATAGATAGTTTCGTTCAAAGGCATTGTAAAGTCTAGATTTATCTAGTTGGCAATTTGTAGAAATTATGAAAATATGGTATTATTGAGTTGCAACATCAAAGATGGAATTTTGGTGAAATAAGGAAAGGTGGAAGACTGAATCCAAGAAGGATACATCTAGTCCAAGTTGTATTTGAGTTGGAGAATATATCAGTTCCTATATATGTGGGATTAGATTAAGGTTATGGAATTGAATTAACGGATGAGCATATACGGATGAGAATTAATTTTGAACAGAAATTCTGACCATGTTGGAACATGCTGGTGCAGAATATTTATGCCAAGGTTTTATGGAAATCAAAGTCAGAATATTGCAGTAGTTTGGAATAAATGGAATTCGTATATCTGACTATATATGTTTAGGCGTGTGAAGCATAATTGGTTTATGGAAAATCCCTACTTATATGGAGAAGATTTATTCGAATATATGAAATAGAATGATATAAGGTAAATCCCTTTATTTATGGGATTTGGATATGCTTCAAGAATCAGATTAGGAATAGGAATATTGTGGACATAATCAAGGAGTATTCAGATCTGATTCGTGGATATAAATTGGGGACAAAACACGGCTGCATACTTACGGATTTAATAGAAAAAAATCTGCACACAGATTTTTTATCTTTCGAGAATTGCAAAGAGCCAGAATACTGTGTTCCACCACACGAACCTGCTGCACAAAGTTCAGAATCATATGCCTTAATTCCTCGGGAGGAGGAGATTCAGCGTCGACGAGTTTCGAGGTCAGAGGGAGTCTAATCAAGGCGGATCGGTAGCAAGGGGAGCTTGCAGGATTCACGTTATAGTTAGATAAGATAAGTATAATTGTATGGTGTACTTTGTACTGTATCTTTCTGATTAGTGGATTCATTCTGAACTGGGTCAGGCCCCGCAGATGTAAGTGGATTTCACCGAACTGCGTAACCAAGTCTTGTGTCCTTTACGTTTTACGTTAATATGCACTTGGTTAGATTAGTCATGTTGGAACACCCCAGTAGTGATAATTGAATTAATTAGGTAAAACCAAATTTCAGGCATAATCTAAATAGAGGTACTGATGTGGTGTATGATCCAACTAAAGAAATGTTTCCATCCTCCCTGAGAGCCCACTCCCATATGCAGATTAAAAGAAATACTCATATTCCAGCAGGTTATATAGAGGGCAGATGGCACAGGTATGAAAATACGAGGGATGAAGACGTTTAAGAGGGGTTCCTCTTTTCAATGCAAACAGATGGAGACAAAGGAGGATCGGGAGGAGGGGGCCCAGTCCAGGAGGAGGTTTTAATAGGGTATTGCTATATCACGCCCTGTATTTTACTATCCACGCCCTAATACGTATAGATACACGTATTTATATTTTATAATTAAAAAACTAATTGGAGAAAGTAGTATAAAAGTGGTGTCTCTCTCCATTTCTTCCATTTCTGTTGCCTCTCTCCATTTCTGCAGCTCCCAGTCGCCGGATTCCGCCGCCGCCGCCGACCGCCGGAAAACGTATGTTTTAGAGGGAAAATTTTTATTTTTCGTGCGAATTGTATGGATCTTGCCTGAATGTTGCCCATCTATTCGAATTTTGTTGAACTTGTTGGAATTGTTAGAATTGGGGTTTGTTAGAAATTTGGTAAATGTGGAATGGATGTTGGGTTGGTGGTGCGTATTGGCCGGAGGTAGTGTTGGGCTGGAGGAGGTGAACCGGACTAGGCCGAGGCGCGCGGCGGAGAGGAGTTTCGCGCGGCGGTGCACCGCGCGTGGCGAGGCGGAGGGACGCGCATTGGGTCTGGGCTTGGGCGGCGCGCGTCGGGCCGAGGAGAGGAAGAGTGGTGACGCCGGCAGCGGAGGGATGGCGGCGGCGCAGAGGAAGAGAAGGAGAGGTAGAGGGGAAGGAGAAGGAGAAGGGGAAGGAGAAGAGGAAGGAGAAGGGGAAGGAGAAGGGGAAGGGGAAGGGGAAGGAGAAGGAGAAGGGGAGGAGGCGGAGGTGCTGGCGGTCGTCCGGTGGCGGAGGAGGCCGGCGGCAGAGGAGGACGCCGGCGGCGGAGGGTGGAGGGATGAGGAAGATGAGGGGTTTGGTTGTAAATATAAGAAAATAGGAGGGTTTAATGTTAAATTAAATTCTTTCATGAGATAATAGGAAATTAAAAAGTATGATAAATTGGAAAAATATGCTATTAGGAATTTTATGAATTTTGGAATTAAAATGAAGAAATTGTTATTTTTAGAAATTGTTTAGTTTAAATTTGGAAATGATAACTATTTTAGTAATTTGGAAAGTATATGTAACATAATAGAATATAGTCTTATGTAAATTAACATTATGAAAATCTAGTTTATTAATCTGATGAAAACAATTGTGTAGTAAATGATTATGAAATGTTTTAACAATTGTTTCTTTGAATGTTAATATTAGTGTGACGTGGAAAAAAATTCAGATTGTTGTACAATGATTTAGTAATGTAATTTATAATTTGCAATTAATAAAAATGGGTAGTTCGTTGTATGGGATTGCGGAAGAATTAAATGTGCTGTTGAGAGTGGGGTTTTTTATGTTATGTTAACTTTCTTCTATGCATTATAGAATATGTAGTTTCCATAAGTTGTTTGAAATTATGCACTGTTTCGTCATATCAGTTTACACGTTGAAATGTATGTTAATTTATTTTATCATATCAGTTTAAATAAATTGTTGTTATACTAATTACATATCTTGTGTTGTAGATGAGCACTGCTGGTCAACCCGACGACCATGGTCGTTCTATACGACGAAGAGGAATTAGTGCTCGGCCAGACAGGCGAGAGGCCGTGTGGTCCGGGAGGAACAGTCGCAGGAGCGTAATGTAGGAGCTGAGCAGCCTTCTCCACGGCGTGATCATGCATTCGATCCCATGCCAACATGGGACGGTCCGGAGCTTAACATTATCGCGTCCGGTGGAATGCATGCAATCTGTGATGATAGTGATTGGCAGTCGATGTATGACTTGCCGGTAGAATGCAGCCCACTCGGGGCCGATGGTGGGCAGGGACAGAATACATGCAATGTCCCCCCGTCTGGCCAACCCGGGACGAGTGTGCAATTGGATGCTGGAATCGAACGGTATGCTGGTGGAGGAGCCAGACACACCGTCAGGAATAGAGCTGGCCGATTCGCGCAATCTTCTGGTGGATCGTGCAATGCCGGTGAGACTGGCACTGGAAGGGCACCGAGGAACAGGAGAAAGCGACAAGCCGATGAGACGTAGCTTATGCGGGGACCGATGGGTGGTGGCCCGCAAGATGACCTCGTGATACCAAGCTTTGGAGGACACGTCGCAGTCGACGTTTGGAATGGTATAGAGCGAGGTGTGCTGAGATGCCATGCTCGTTCGACGCTATGCAAGCAGCTAGTCACTACGCTCCCTGACCGGAGCGATGTTGTACAGGCCCGGATACGTGCCACCGGGTTGGCCTACCTTCCTGCAATTATGTTCCAGTTCCTTGACATGGCATTGATATCCGCTTTTGTCGAGAGGTGGCAGCCGGACACGAACACATTTCACATGCCTTTCGGGGAGATGACCATCCTGATGCACGACGTAGAGATGATTCTTGGCATTCCTATCGTTGGTGGCGTTTTTGCGAGTACCATTTCGGTGGAGACTATTCATGAAGCAGGCGCTGAACTATTTGGGAAAGACGTGGAGTCCTTTGTCGCGGAAGACTGGAACGGGGGTAACGTAGATGGCCAATGTGCTACATGCTGACCCTGTTTTCAATTTATGTGCTACATGCTGACCCTGTTTTCATCAACGCTTTTTGTGGATAAAACTGGGAATAAGGTTAGAGCCAACCTTCTACCTCTACTTGATTCGCAGTTGTCTTGGGGCTCGGCGACATTGGCCAGTTTGTATCTACAGTTGGGAATTGCGTCCCGGGCTAAGGCCCGTGGCCTATGCGGCTGTTGCACGCTGCTGCAAGCATGGATATACGAGTACTTTCCGATGTTTCGGCCGAGACTAAGTACACTGCCAGCTCTTCCGGGACGCGCCAACCGGTGGCACACAGGGGATAAAATGGGGAGGGATACTCGGAGGCTGGCTACCATCAGGCGTCAATTGGATGCCTTACAACCTGACCAGGTATGAATTCCATGCTTCTACTCTTATTCTAATAGTAGTAGGTAGATCGGATTCCGTATGAACGTTACATTTCTGTGAAACACGCGCAGGTGGATTGGTTGCCATATGGACTGGACGTGGTTAGGGCTGCGAGGGGAAGGACTCACTACCGCGGCGTGATTCGATACCTTGAAGCAATGGAGGCGTACATGCCAGATCGTGTTGTGCGCCAGTTCGATCTCGTACAGGGTATACCGCAGAGTCTTAGGATTGTGCCTGAGCCTTGTTCCCGGGCCGCTGATCCAGCTAGCTATTCAGTGACCTACTCAGGGATGATGCAGTTGACCCTATGGCATATGGCACACGCTTGGCACGACGGTCAGCTTGCTGAGTTCCCGATTGCCACAAGTCCGTCAGAGTGTACCTTGGATTACGAGGAGTGGTACGCGAGTCATTCACACCCATTGATCGCAAATCCTGAACATGCTGCCACGAGTAGACCGGATAGGACACATCTTTTATCACTGGTAAGTTTTCCGCCACTATTTTCTGTGAGTAATTATATTAAATTGGATTGTTCCGTTATGGTAAAATGTGTTTCCTGTGCATCAGATGCTGAGTGACATGATGAGCGACTTGGATCCGTTTGACTCGACAACCGTTGATGGACTCGTTGACCCGTGCATGAAGGAGTTGTTGACTACTTGGATCAGTCGTCGCGATGAGTATCGTAGGCTCATGGGTGATGAACCCATTCCCTAGGCGACTGTTTGCTTATGTATGAACCCACTGTTTGCCTTCGGTTTGCTCATTTATGTAATCGCAACTATTTTTGCATATTAAAGTCATAAAACTTTTGTTTTTGTAACCGGAACGCTTTGATAGTAATTGTAACTTATAAAATTATGGCCGAAATGTTTCATTGGGTACAACAATTAATTACGAGGCGTGTATACTTTGGTCCAAGCAATCATCCTCCTACGAAAGGGTAACTCCCAACCAACGACATCAGACTTCCTCAATGTGGTCCACAGATTAACCACGGGGGGCATGGGGCAGTTTTCCTTCACGTGTATCCGGACGAAATGGCTTGCACTGCGTACGTATACAATGTGTAGCTCCCTCCTTGTTCCATCCTCGCTGCCACCTGCCCTCAATGGAAGGACTGTACAGCAATAGTCTGCCGACCCATTCTCTAGAATGTAATATAGAACTACAGCCGTGTTGTAGTAGGTGGCGACAGGAAACATGTCTGCAATGACCATAAACCAATGCTCTTGACCACATGGACCTTTGGTGTGGTGTATACGAGCTCTAGCTAATTCAACGTTGTCTTTCGAACCGTATATGGGAATATAGTCAGGCCAATGAGTTGATATCTCGTTAAATACTGCCCGACGCGCTCTAGACCATTCACCTTCACCGTCTACATGGAACGCATCAGCAACGCATCTGAAGCCACAGTTTCCATCACTCACGACATCGTTCCAGCCTTCGATGTAACGCCTGACAATGTGGGGGACACTTTCGAGGAACGGGAATGTCGCTGGAGGAGAAAATATTAAGATTAATTTCATTGTAATGCGGCGTTCATTAGGAAGAATGGTGTTTGTACTTATCGTGCCGGCTACCTCTCCCTGATGTGGTGCACCCCGGGGACCTTGAACTACGACCGTATCGCATGTTCACGTGTTCGTGGTAGCTCGGTGAACGTCGGGTTGATCTTGATCGGGGGACCTGCTCGCTTGGTCTCCCACGTGCACTTGTACAATTGTCCGGCTCGCCAATGCCGCTGTCCACTGGACGCAACTGCTCATCTATGTAGCTTGAAACTCGCCGGAGAACCGAAGGGTCGCTGCGTGCCAGCTCCTTCAACTGATTGTTGAACAGTGACTGATCCTGTTCAGCCCTCGAAATATTTTCCATGCTCCCCACGTGATCACCTAATGCCAGGCTCTTAAACAGTGGATGAATGTCATCCAAGTACAAGGGGATTCCTTGTGCAACTGCCCTCGACATGACGCATGCACATGGTATTCCGTGTGTCGAACGCAGTACACAACCACAGTATGCATATACCTGTGCTCCGAGTGCATCAATCCTCCCGTACTCGACCGTCAATTTATCCAGACAATATTTGGACACATTGTTGATCAAGTTGTTGAAAAGGACTCTACGGTGCAATCTACCAGTGCACGTTCTTGATTTCTCTAGGTTGGCCTTGATCATAGTAATTTGCCCTGCTATCTGCAGGTCGACACGCCTCCATATCGTATCCAGTGAACTAGTTGACGTTTGTAAACACCCTTTCAATGACAAGTGTGCACTTTCGACCCTGCATGTAGTTGTGTTCCCAAAATGCAGAAATCTGTTCGTCCATGCCCTCACAAATTTCTCCTTATGGGGGTTGAGCCACGTAGTCTCAGCGTAACTAATAACAGCTTCGCTCCAAGACCATCCAGCCCTCATATCTACCAAGGCGGATTCGTACGCTGAAACGGTGGATGCATTGCAAACCCGGAACCATGCACCATTCTTGAAGGCTGCCCCGCTCCTCTTATTCCCTGTTAGCACTGTAGCACGTGCCTCCACATCCTTGTTAATATGCCAGGTGCAAAGCAAATGATTCGATTCTGGAAACACAATCCGGAGTGGCCTAATCAGTCCCATCTCTCGATCGGTGACCACAACCTCAGGGAACGGTCCATCGACAAGCAAGTTCTTGAGTGCGTTAAGAACCCACTCATAGGTATCTGCCGTTTCTTCAACGACAACTGCGTAGGCAATCAGGAAATTTGTGTTGCAAGGCGACATCCCAACCATCTCAATGAATGGCATGCCGTAGCGATTAGTCTTGTACGTTGAATCGATGGCCACAACCCACGGAAACGTGCAAAATGCCACAACAGCATCGGGATGAGCCATGAATAAATGAGTCAAAGTACCATCAAGTGCTGAGCGGTGACTAGTGACATACCCGTTCGAGGTGGCAAGATGCAAACAATTCTCCGCTGTGTTGCGCCCGCCTCGCCTTTCTGTTACATATGCCGATCTCTCATTGTACACCTGCCTAATAGTCTGGTGCAGGTCTGGAAACGATTGACTAAGGCTGGCATTGATATGCCTGGGGGTTGTTTCTGAATCTGTCAAATCTCTAATCATTTGTTTCGCGTCCGCATGGAGCATGCTGCTATGTGTATGACCCTCAGCGTACAATGAGAATGGGTGGTTATGCATCCCTCGGCTAGAATCCTTGCACGGTACTACATTCCAGCCCTCCCCCGTGCTACTCTCTTTCATGACAATCGTGAATGGACAGTCACAACTTCTAGTCGAAGTGTTACTCCGTCGGACTATATCAGAATCGCTCACATCGATAACCTTATCTTTTCGGCCCCGATTGAAAATGCAATATATCCTCAGGGGACCATTCTTATTTTTTTGTAGGACCCCATGACAAGTTCAAATCCTACTTGAAGAGCAATCCGTTGCAGGTAGGAATAAGCCTCGCCGTGACTTGGAAACACATTTGAGGTTGCAAATGGAAAGTATCCATTCCCGCCAGCAACAGCTTCACATGACTGATTGTCATCCTTAAACAGCAATAAACATCAAGTAATTAGTTTCACTCAACTACTATACCAACAACAATGATGTCGTCAATTAACATTTAAATAAATTAATTGTTAAAAACAATTATCATAACATAAAGTACAAATTATATTATAGGAAATAAATTTAGGCTTACAATTATAACGTTACATAAATAACTTTTACAAACTAAAAAGTGCATTGCTTGATTTTTAATTATCGTTAAACCATATATTTAAATATGAACAAATACAGATAAAATTACAGTTAAAACATTAAAACATATATTTAAATATAAAAACATAAAGATAAAATTAAATTGGATGAAATAACATTACAGTTATAAAATTCCCGTACGAAAATTAACTCCCTAAACTAAAATTACATTCATCCATTTCAAATTGTCCATTTAAACAAAATAATACAAATGTAATGTTTAATAACTATTACTTATGGACTTAATGGTGCACTGCTCCATTTCTTATTAACAACTAAAACATACATGTAATTGTAAAAAAAAAAATGTGATACTTATATTTGATGAAATAAAATTATGGCCAGAATTAATATTACATTCTTACATTTTACATGAAGGTTTAAAATTAACGTAACGAATTTAATGTTTAACAATGAACTTCTGGAATTAAAAATGCAATAAACATGACTGAATTACAATCAATCAGCTTCACATGACTGATTGTCATCCTTAAACAGCAATAAACATCAAGTAATTAGTTTCACTCAACTACTATACCAACAACAATGATGTCGTCAATTAACATTTAAATAAATTAATTGTTAAAAAAAATTATCATAACATAAAGTACAAATTATATTATAGGAAATAAATTTAGGCTTACAATTATAACGTTACATAAATAACTTTTACAAACTAAAAAGTGCATTGCTTGATTTTTAATTATCGTTAAAACCATATATTTAAATATGAACAAATACAGATAAAATTACAGTTAAAACATTAAAACATATATTTAAATATAAAAACATAAAGATAAAATTAAATTGGATGAAATAACATTACAGTTATAAAATTCCCGTACGAAAATTAACTCCCTAAACTAAAATTACATTCATCCATTTCAAATTGTCCATTTAAACAAAATAATACAAATGTAATGTTTAATAACTATTACTTATGGACTTAATGGTGCACTGCTCCATTTCTTATTAACAACTAAAACATACATGGAATTGTAAAAAAAAAAAGTGATACTTATATTTGATGAAATAAAATTATGGCCAGAATTAATATTACATTCTTACATTTTACATGAAGGTTTAAAATTAACGTAACGAATTTAATGTTTAACAATGAACTTCTGGAATTAAAAATGCAACCGGGCGAAATTCAACCATAAAAAAACGTAAATTCAGAGTACATAAATGTGCAATAATTTTAACGTTACAATTAATAAATTCAAATACTAAGATGAGCATAAATTTCTACTGCAAAAAATAATAAATAATAAATTTAACTATTACTTATGGACAGAAAACTAATTAGTAAAATTACCTCCAAAGACATGCTGTAAAAATTTGTAGATTTTTAAGATTCTAAAGAATTTTTACAGAGCAATTTATAGAAGAAAGTTACACTTTTTCGGGTGTGATAGAGTAAATGACATTAAATGTGGGTATTTGATTTTGGGGAGAGGCGCCCGGTTCTCCGTTGGGCCGTGGAGAACGGAAGCCCGTCCGGTTCGCGTCTGGTCCGTGGCGAAAGGGACGGCGCCCGCTCGCGCCCAGGCCGTGGCGAACGGGACTGCCTCCGGCTCGCGCCCGATCCGTCGCGAACGGAAGGCGTCCGGTTCGCGCCCGATTCGTGGCGAACGGACCGGCGCTTGGTCGCGCCCAGGCCGTGGCGAACCGGACAGCCTCCGGCTCGCGCCCGATCCGTGGCGAATGGACCGGCGCCCTCTCGCACCCGGTCAGTGGCGAACGGCCCGGCGCCCGGTCGCGCCCGGTCAGTGGCGAACGGACCGGCGCCCGATCGCGCCCGGTCTGTGGCGACCGGACCGGCGCCCTGTCGCGCCCAGGCCGTGGCGAACGGGACAGCCTCCGGCGGCGCTCGGTGGCGGCGCCCGGCGGCGGGCTCTACGGCGGCGGCGGCGACGGCGGCGGCGCCGACCGGCGGCAGGATGTTTTCCAAGTTAACATTAAATTACAATATTTAACATTTTTTACTTCTTACATTTAAATATATATTGTATATACACAGTATAAATACAGGGCGTGGATAGTAAAATACAGGGCGTGGATAGTAAAATACAGGGCGTGATATAGCAATCCACTTTTAATAAGAGAACTTTTGATCTATATTATAGAAGAGGGAGGAACTATTCACCTCTGGGACCGCCGCCAATGCCTTCTTCCATCTTACGTAATGGCCATCTGCCCAATGGTACAAATGGATATGGTGACATGGCGGTGGATGATGCTCAACTGAATGCAGAAGATCAACAAAGGGTGAGCATGAATGCAGACCCCCAGCAGTGACTGCATGCAGCCATGCAAGCGGTCCATGCGAATCAAATGTGGAGGAGAAACAACAAGAAGAGCAGTACCAAAATGAATCCCAGCAGACTTCTTAACCAATGCAGTTGGCAGAATCAGAGGACCGCACGCCAACTGATATAGATCTGTGGATAAAAGATTTTCAACTATCTTAGGAGGTCATTCTGGGAGGAAAGGGGGATGATGGTATGGAGCAAGAGATGGTGAACCAAATGGTGAATGATACAATCAAAGAAATAGATGAAGAACTGAACAAGCTGAATGTAGAACTGAAGGAAAAAGAGTTGTGCAAGGAGGCAATCCAAGCCCAGTCTCAACTTGAACTCATAATCATTTATGGGACCCCTTCTGGAGAACAACACAGCAAAAGCAGTTCTTCAAGTGTGAATATGAAGAGGGAGGTGAAGAAGATGAGAAGACAAAGTGGCATTAGGGCAGAAGAAGAAAATCAAAAGGATAACAACGGGAAGACAGTACAAGAATCTCTACAAGAACCAAGTTCAGCAACAGGCTCAGGCCTGAAGCAATGCAGAAACCAAAAAGTGGAAGACACAGGGAGCCAGAAAAGGAGACTGGGACTCCTCAATTTGACCAAAAAGTGGAAAATTTTGAATCTAAGCTATTTTGATAAGTATCCAGTGGTGTTATTAGGAGACTTTAACCATATAACATCACAAAGGGATAAAAGGGGTGGTCTTCCAGTTGATATGGAGAGCACAAGACCCCTGAATGCAGTTATTCAGAAACACCTATTACCAGAGATTTCAAATACATGCCTGTGGTTCACCTGGACGAACAACAGGAAGCCACCTCAATCTGTCATTTAGAGGTTGGATAGAGCTCTGATGAATCAGAAGTGGCAAAGACTCTTTCTGAAAGCAAAGGTGAATAACTTACCTATCTCTCACTCTGATCATGGTCCATTAGTTCTGCATCTGGAACAAGGCACATCCATTAGTGAAAAAGCCACGTTTTGAGGCTTATTGGGTGAAATCGGAGGCCACAGATCAGATTGTGGCAAAAACATGAAATTCCCAAGCTTTAATACAACCTCAATTGGAAGATGCAAGAGGAAGCACTATTTTGGACAGAACTAGAGGCCATTATTACATCTGTGCAACTGGAGTAATCACTCGTATGGAAACTTGGAAAGGAGATTGGCTTCTCAAATGAGATCGCTTCAGAGACTACAGAAGGGGAATGGACTAATGGAGAATGGGAATTCAATAAGAGAAAATATCATGGAGATAAATGACCTGGAGCAAAAAAAAAGGATTATTGGCAGCAGCGCTCAAAGATCACTTGGGCAAAATTTGGTGAGAAAAACACCAAATTTTACCACTCATGGGCCTCTAGGAGGGAAACAAAGAATTATATACAAGGTTTGTACACTGCAACTGGGGAGTGGGTAACAGAGCAGGAATACATCATCCAAACAGTTCCTGATCATGTTAAATATGTCTGCATACAGCCAGAAAACTATCCACAAGGTCACAGGGATGGTGTTACACAAGAACGGTTTTTGAGCACTAATAATAGAGGCTTGAAAATGGAACATACACAAGAGATGACCAGACCATTTGTGGAGGCAGATGTATGGAATGCTCTTAAGGATATGAACTCGTGGAAATCACCGGGAGAGGATGGAATACCACTGGGATTCTACAAGAGATATTGGAAGATCATAGGGAATGAGGTTACGGATAATATTCTGTGCATCATGAATGGGGAGCCATTACGGATCCATTGGAATAGGACACATTTGATTATGATGCCGAAGAAGAAGCTAACACAGGAATCAGGCAATTTTAGACCATCTCCCTCTGCAATGTCAAGTACAAAATCATTGCAAATATGCTATCAACCAGACTTAAGCCATACATTTCTGACCTAATATCAGAAGGAAAGAATGGTTTTTTCTGGTAAGAACATCGTTGATAATGTGTTACTGGCTCACGAGGTGATGGATTTCATGAGAAAGCACAAGCAGGGGAAGACAGGTTTTACGGCAATGAAGCTGGATATGAGCAAAGCATATGATCGGGTGTCCTGGGAGCTCTTGGAGAGAGCTTTAAGAAGTATGAATATTCCAAATCAATGGATTGATCTCATCATGCAATGTGTACAAACGGTCACATACCAAGTGGTGGTGAATGGGAAACAGCCATCCTTCTTCACACCAAATAAGGGGCTTAAGCAAGGATGTCCACTCTCACTATATATGTTTATCATTGCACAACAGTTCATGTCCTCATGGTTGGAGAGCATGTTAGAAAGAAATCAAAATCTAGGTATCAGAGTATCAAGAGGAGGACCGATTGTTAGTCATCTCATGTACGCATATGATTGTATCCTCTTCATGAAATGTACCTACCAAGCCATCAATGATGTAGCCAAAATAATTGTTCTATATTCATGGTTCTCGGGTCAAAGGCTAAGCTTCCAGAAATGTGCGATAAAATTTAGTCCTAACACACAGGAGAACATGCAACAGTACTCCTGATATGTGTTGAACATACATCAGTAGAGTATCGGAGGAAAATATCTTAGACTGAATATATTATTTAGGGGAAAAAAGAGTGAAGTCTTTTAGTTTCTGATCCAGCATTTCAAAGATAGGCATTCTTCTTGGAAGTCCAAATTACTGAGCCTAGTAGGAAGATTGACATTGGCAAAGCATGTTTTGGCCTCAGTTGCACTTTATCCTCTCAGCATTTTTGAGATACCAAAAGAAATTCTCAAAGGGCTGGATAAGATGACGACGCCTTTATATTATCCTTTATATTGAGGCAGGATAAGAAATTCTCAAAAGGCATACAGTTAGGAATAGAGCTGGTCGATTTGCGCAGTCTTCCGGTGGATCGTGTAATGTCGGTGAGACTGACATTGCAAGGGTACCGAGGAACAGGAGAAAGCGGCAAGCCGATGAAACGTGGCTTGTGCGGGGACCGATGGGTGGTGGCCCGCAAGATGACCTTTTGATACCGAGCTTTGGAGGACACGTCGCAGTTGATGTTTGGAATGGTATAGAGCGTGGTGTGCTGAAATGCCATGCTCGTTCAACGCTCTGCAAGCAGCTAGTCACTACACTCCCTGAACGAAGTGATGTTGTGCAGGCCAAGATACGTGCGACCGGGTTGTCGCACCTTCCCTCGATTATGTTCCAATTCCTTGACATGGCATTGATATCTGCTTTTGTTGAGAGGTGGCAGCCGGACACGAACTCATTTCACATGCCTTTCGGGGAGATGACCATCCTGTTGCACGATATAGAGATGATTCTTGGCATTCCCACTGTTGGTGGCTCTGTTGCTAGTACCATTTCGGTGAAGGCTGTTCAGGAAGCAAGCGCTGAACTATTTGGGAAAGACGTGGAGTCATTCATCGGGGAAGACTGGAACGGGGGTAATATTGATGGCCAAGCATTGATGGCGAGGTGTGTAGCGGCGGGTCAGAGCGATAACTTCCAATTTAGGTGCTACATGCTGACCCTGTTTTCATCAACGCTTTTTGTTGATAAAACCGGGACTAAGGTAAGAGCCAACCTGCTACCTCTACTTGATTCGCAGTTGTCCTGGGGCTCGGCGACATTGGCCAGTTTGTATCTACAGTTGGGAATTGCATCCCGGGCTAAGGCACGCGGCCTATGTGGCTGTTGCACGCTGCTGCAAGCATGGATATACGAGTACTTTCCAATGTTTTGGCCGAGACTGAGTACACTGCCAGCTCTTCTGGGATGCACCAACCGGTGGCACTCAGGAGATAAACTGGGGAGGGATATTCAGAGGCTGGCTACCATCAGGCATCAATTGGATGCTGTACAGGCTGACCAGGTATGACAACCATGGTTTTAATTTTATTCTAATAATAGTAGGTAGATTGGATTCCATATGAATGTTACATTTCTTCGAAACACACGCAGGTGGATTGGTTGCCATATGGACCGGACGTGGTTAGGGTTGCGAGGGGGAGGACTCATTACCGCAGCGTGATATGATACCTTGATGCAATGGAGGCGTACATGCCAGATCGTGTTGTGCACCAATTCGGTCTTGTACAGGGTATACCGCATAGCATTAGGATTGTGCCAGAGCCCTGCTCCCGGCCCGCTGATCCTGCTGGCTATTCAGTGACCCACTCAGGGATGATGCAGTTGACATTGTGGGACATGGCACACGCGTGGCATGACGGTCGGCTAGCCGAGTTTCCGATTGCCACCAGTCTGTCAGAGTGTACCTTGGATTACGAGGAGTGGTTCACGAATCATTCGCACTCATTGATCACAAATCCTGTACATTATGCCACGAGTTGTAGACCAGATAGGACACATTTTGACTCACTGGTAAGTTTTCTATAACTGTTTGCTTTAATTAATTATATTAAATCTAATTGTTTCGTTATGATAATATGTGTTTCCTATGCATCAGATGTTGAATGACATGATGAGCGACTTGGATCTGTTTGACTTTACTTCCGTTGATGGACTTGTCCTCCCGTGTATGAAGGAGTTGTCGACTACTTGGATCAGATGTCGCGATGAGTATCGCAGACACCACGGTTATGAACCCATTCCCTAGGTCACTGGATCACTTATGTATGAACACGCTGTTTGCCTTTAATTTGTTCATTTCTGTAATCAGAACTCTTTGATAATATTTTTTACGGTTGCGTACATGCCGAACTGTTTCATTGGGTACAACAATTAATTATCAGGCGTGTATGCTTTGGTCCAAGCCATCATCCTCCTACGGAAGGGTAACTCCTAACCAACGACATCAGACTTCCTAAATGTGGTCCACAGATTAACCACAGGTGGCATAGGGCAGTTTTCCTTCACATGTATCCGGACGAAATGGCTTGCACTGCGAACGTAAACAATGTGTAGCTCCCTCCTTGTTCTATCCTTGCCCCCGCCTATCCTCAATGGAAGGACTGTACAACAATAGTCTGCCGACCCATTCTCTAGAATGTAATATAAAACTACAACCGTGTTGTAGTAGTTGGCGACAGGAAACATGTCCGCAATGACCGCGAACCAATGTTCTCATCCACATGGACCTTTGGTGTGGTGTATACGGGCTCTAGCTAATTCAACGTTGTCTTTCGAACCGTATATAGGAACACAGTCAGGCCAATGAGTCGGTATCTCGTTAAATACTGCCCGGCGCGCCCCAGACCATTCACCTTCACCATCTACATGGAACGCATCAGCAACGCATCTGAAGCCACAGTTTCCATCACTCAACACATTGTTCCAGCCTTTGATGTAACGCCTGATAATGTGGGGGACACTTTCAAGGTTCGGGAATGTCGCTGGAGGAGAAAACATTAAGATTAGTTTCATGCTAATGAGGCGTTCAATAGGAAGAATGATGTTTGTACTTACTGTGCCGGCTACCTCTCCCTGATGTGTTGCGCCCCGGGGACCTTGATCTACGCCCGCTTACAGATGGCCTGTACCGCCTGTTCACGTGGTAGCTCGTGATTGTCGGGTTGATTTTGAGCGGGGGACCTGCTCGCTTGGTCTCTCACGTGCACTAGTACAATTGTCTGGCTCTCCAATACCGCTGTCCTCTGGATGCAACTGCTCATCTATGTAGCTTGAAACCCGTTGGAGAACCGATGGGTCGCTGCATGCCAGCTCCTTCAACTGACTGTTGAACACTGCTTGATCCTGTTCAACCCTCGAAATATTTTCCCTGTTCCGCAAGTGATCACCTAATGCCAGAGTCTTAAATAGTGGATGAATGTCGTCCAAGTACAAGGGGATTCCTTGTTCAACTGCCCTCGACATGACGCATGCACATGGTATTCCGTGTGTCGAACGCAGTACACAACCACAATATGCATATACCTGTGCTCCAAGTGTGTCAATCCTCATGTACTCAACCGTCAATTTATCCAGACAATATTTGGACACATTATTGAACAAGTTGTTGAAAAGGACTCTACGGTGAAATCTACCAATGAGCGTTCTTGATTTCTCGAGGTTGTCCTTGATCGTAGTAATTTACTCGGCTATCTGCAGGTCGACACGCCTCCATATCGTATCCAATGAACCAGTTGATGTTTGTAACCACCCTTTCAATGACGAGTGAGCACTTTCGACCCTGCATGTAGTTGTGTTCCCAAAATGCAGAAATCTATTCGTCCATGCCCGAACAAATTTCTCCTTATGGGGGTTGAGCCATGTGGTCTCAGCGTAACTAATAACAGCTTCGCTCCAAGACCATCCAGTCCTCAAATCTACCAAAGCGTCTTCGTACGCAGAAACGGTGGATGCATTGCAAACCCGGGACTATGCACCATTCTTGAAGGAAGCCCCGTTCCTCTTATTCCCCGTTAGCATCGTAACACGTGTCTCCACGTCCTTGTTAATATGCCAGGTGCAAAGCAAATGATTCGATTCTGGAAACACAACCCGAAGTGGCCTAATCAATCCCATTTCCCGATCGGTGACCACAACCTCAGGGAACGGTCCATCGACAAGCAAGCTTCTAAGTGCGTTTGGAACCCACTCATAGGTATCTGCCATTTCTTCAACGACAATTGCGTAGGCAATCAGGAAATTTGTGTTGCAAGGATACATACCAACCATCTCAATGAATGGCATGCCGTAGCGATAAGTCCTATCCGTTGAATCGATGGCCACAACCCACGGATACGTACAAAATGCCACAACAGCATCGGGATGAGCCATGAATAAATGAGTCAAAGTACCATCAAGTGCTAAGCGGTGACTAGTGACATACCCGTTCGAGGTGGCAAGATGCAAACAATTCTCGGTTATGTTGCGCCCGCCTCGCCTTTCTCTTCCATAGGCCGATCTCTCATTGTACACCTACCTAATAGTCTGACGCAGGTCTGGAAATGAATGACTAAGGCTGGCATTGATATGCCTGGGGGCTGTTTCAGAATTCATCAAATCCCTAATCATTTGTTTCGCCTCCGCGTGGAGCATGCTGCTCTATCTATGACCCTCAGCGTACAATGAAAATGTGGTTGTGCATCCCTCGGCGAGAATCTTTGCACGGCACTACATTCCAACCCTCCCCTGTGCTGTTCTCTTTCATGACAATCGTGACTGGGGCAGTCACAACTTCTAGTCGAAGTGTTACTCCGTCGGACAATATCATAATCGCTCACATTGACAACCTTATCTTTTCGGCCCCGATTGCAAATGCAATATATCCTCAGGGGACCATTCTGATTTTTTTTGTAGGACCCCATGACAAGTTCAAATCCTACATGACGAGCCGTTCGTTGCAGATAGGAATAAGCTTCGATGTGACTTGGAAACACATTTGTGGTTGCAAATGCTGAGTATCCATCCCCCCTCGCAACAGCTCCACATGACTGATTGTCATCCGTAAATAGCAATAAACATCAAGTAATTAGTTTCACTCAAATATTCAGCCGACAACAATGATGTCGTCAATTAACGTTTAAATAAGTTAATTGTTTGAATAAAATTAAGTAACATAAAATCAAAATTAAATTAGATGAAATAAATTTAAGCTTACAATTTTAACATTACAAAATTAACATTTACAAAATAAAATTGCATTGCTTCATTTTTAATTAAAGGTTAAAACATAGATTTAAATATAAAAAAATAATAACGTAAAAACTAAATTAGATGAAATAAAATTATGGATATAAAATTTACGTTTAATAATTAATTAATAAAACAAAATTACATTTTTCCATTTTAAATTGAGGTTTAAATAAAATAATATAAAATTAACGCTACAAATTTAACGTTTGATAATTAGCTTTTGAAAATAAAATTGCATTGTTCCATTTTTAATTAACGGTTAAAACAAAAATTTATATATAAAAAAATAATACAGTTAAAATTAAATTATATGAAATAAAATTAAATTTTTAAAATTTGATAAATATAAATTAACTCCCAAAACTAAAATTACATTCATCCATTTCAAATTAAGGTTTAAATAAAATAATATAAAATTAACGTTACAAAATTAATGTTTAATAATTAACTGTTGGAATTAAAAGTGCATTGCTCCATTTTTAATTAACGGTTAAAACATAGATTAAAATATATAAATATATTAAAGTAAAAATTAAATTAGATGAAATAAAATTATGGTTATAAGATTTCAGTTTAATAATTAATTAATTAAACTAAAATTACTTTCTTCCATTTTAAATTAAGGTTTAAATAAAATAATATAAAATTAACGTCACAAAGTTAACGTTTAATAATTAAATTTTGAAAATAAAATTGCATTAAACCATTTCAGATTAACTTTTAATAATTACATTTACATAATATAAAGTAAAATAAAGTAATTACATTTCTATAAATTAAAATAACAAATTAGCGTAGTTCAATTAAGCAAAATTTAATTCTAAAAATTCATTAATTAGGAGTAGATAAATACAGTCAAAAGATGTGTGAAATAATTTTATATCCGAAAAAGGGTTAAATGAAAGCAGTACATAAATACATACAGAAAATACATACATAAAATAAATTCATACACTACAATACAATAAATACATACAGTACATTAAAGAATTGAAATTTAAATAAATCCCTACTGTACTCAAATACAGTAAGATGAACAACTTAGTAAATTGCAATAATTATTAGATTACAATTAATCAATTACAATACTAAGATGAACATCAATTTCACTTAAAAAACTAATAAATAATAAATTTAACTATTACTTATAGACTTGACAATAATTAGAAAAATTGCCTCCATAGACATGGAATTTTCAACACCCTTGTTTGGAGTAAAAATTTGGAGATTTTTACCCAATGGAGATTCAAAGAATAATTTATAGAAAAAAACTAGACTTTTTCGGATAAAAAGGAGTAAATGACATTAAATGTGGGTAGATGGTAGTTGTGGGAGAAAGCTGAAAAATACAAAGGAGAACCGGGTTTGGGGAGAGGAGAACGGGAGAAACATACAAGGGAGAATGGGAGAAAAATTCAAGGGAGACACGGTTCTCCACTGGCCGAGGAAAATGGGACCGAGCTTAGGCGTGGAGAATGGGAGCGACTCCGGCTCTCCACTAGCCGAGGAGAACGGGACCGAGCTTAGGCGAGGAGAACGGGAGCGACTCCGGCTCTCCACTGGCCGAGGAGAACGGGAGCGACTCCGGCTCTCCACTGGCCGAGGAGAACGGAACCGAGCTTAGGCGAGGAGAACGGTAGCGACTCCAGCTCTCCACTGGCCGAGGAGAACGGGAGCGACTCCGGCTCTCCACTGGCCGAGGAGAGCGGAACCGAGCTTAGGCGAGGAGAACGGGACCGACTCCGGCTCTCCACTGCCCGAGGAGAACGGGAGCGAGCTTGGCGAGGAGAACCGGAGCCGGACTGGACGAGGAGAACGGATCGGAGAGGACGGAGCTTGGAAAATCACGGGCTTGCACGGCGGAGATCAAAGTGGAGAGAATGGAGGCCGGAGAGCTGGAGGAGAAGACCGCTGCCGAAGAGGAGAAAACTGAGAGAAGATCGCCGGAGAGGAAAGCTTCAGCGGCATTGCCCGAGAGAAGACCGCGCCACCGCCAAAAAAACGTGGTCGGAAAAACGTTTGCTCCACCGCCGCCATAGTTCGTCTTCTCCGTTCAATTTTCTCGCCGGAAAATGCGGTTGACTTCCGCCTACTCCGGCGTTGACCACCACCGCTGCTACCAGATCCCAACTCAATCAATTACATTAATTGCACATTTAATTCTCACTAATTATGCATTAATTACTAATAATAACAGCCATAATTAAATTTGATAATCAATGTCATTTAAATTAATGTCAAAAAAAGGTAAGTATTTATATAGTATAAATACATGATATAATCAAGTAAAATATAGGGCGTGAAATAGCAATCCACCAAATGAACCAACGGCATACTGTAGGTCTGTAGCTCATTAACCTATGCTTAAAACAGATTCCTATTTCAGGATGATCTCAAGTTGCTCTTTCACAACATGCACCAACAGACTCGGACGATTATACTAGCTCCTGAGAAGTGTGTTGCGTCACTAACGTGTAAGTCCGTCAAACGGATCAGGTCACCCATTGGATAACCGTTATTCATATACTATTTTCACTTATTGGATAAGATTTATTGGGTAATGCCCATTGAGTTAATGGATATAATTGGGTTGTAGTTATTGGGTTTAGTTGGGTTGGATAATAGATTACCCATTGGATAATTTTGGGTGGGTTGAATTGGGTTGGGTAATGGGTGACCTGTGGATAATTTCATATCACAAGTGTTAGGATAAATCAGACTCCTGATTAGATTATGATTTATTATGATTAGAGTTCTTTCCTTATTACACATCTATTGTACTCTCTATATATTTAGATATCAATAATACAATTGATTACGGTAAATCATTCTATCATGGTATTAGAGCAAGTTCTGATCCTAAGCCCTAAATTTCAATTTACTATTCAGCACCTCCCCCCTTCTCTCTTTTCCGGTAAAATTCCAGTGAAGTTTCCGGTGAGGTTTCCTGTCAAATTCCGGCGAAGTTTCCGGTCAAATTCCGGCGGCAAAGTTTCTGCCCACTGGAGTATCAACAGGTTCATCGACATCGGAATTCTCTGCGGTTACCGTGCATCAGGTTCATCAGGTTCACCGGATTCGGCGTCATCGCTCATCATCGACCGTCCAACAGCGGCATCCTCCGGCGTCTTCTCAAAGCCTCGATTTCTTCCGGCGAGTTCTTCTCGACATCTTCATATCGACGTTTCCATCAGCGGCCGAAGTCTTCACATCGACGTCTCCAGCGGCGAGTTCTTCCATCAGCTCCGGCGTCTCCAGCGGCGAGCGGCTGACGTCTCCAGCGGCGAGTTATTCCAGCGCAAGATCCACGCGCATTTTCCAGCGCATGAAAGTCACGCGCCAGCTTAGTCGAAGAAGGTATCTCCAGCGTGTGAAGGGCACGCGCGAGTGGACTCGCGCGTCAAGTGTATTTCTCGAGGTCTCCAATTTCTCGCGAGTTGAACCTATTTATCGCGAGTTGAACCTGTTTCTCGCGAGTTAAACCTGTTTCTCGCGAGTTGACCCTATTTCTCGCGAGTTGAGCCTATTTCTCGCAAATTGCTCAAATTCTCGTCAGTACCCAGACAATTTCATTGCAATTTCGGTCCTTTGCTATGGTTTATTTGGGCCCTATATCTCGGGAAGATTGCTCCACTAATTGGATTGCGGACAAGGTGTTTTTTCAGCCCTGTTTGAATGGTTCCAACCGTCATTCTTCGTCGAATCAGTGGATCGTTGATTCAGGTGCTACATCTCACATCACTGCACCAGTCATCTTGATCAGGTACAACGTTATCGTGGTTCTGATTCTATTCTTGTTGGAAATGGTGAATCATTATCTATTTCTCACATCGGCCAATGTCATTTATCTGGTTTCTCTGTTAATGATGTCCTTGTGGTCCCTAAGATTACTAGAAGTTTATTGTCCATTAGTAAGCTTACTCGTGATCTACCTGTCCGTGTTATATTTGATGCCGATGCATTTTCCATTGAGCACAAGCTTACAGGGGCGATAATTGGTAAAGGCCGTCATAGGTCTGGTCTTTATTTTCTTGAGACTGGTGATTCCAGTTTTTAGGCGAACTACGCTCTACAAAGCTTCATGCTTCTTTGAGCACTGGCACTCTCGTCTCGGTCATGTGTCTCATGATACTGTGTAGTTATTGAATCGACGGAGCCTTATTTCTGTCACTTCTGCTATGTCTGCACCTGTCAGTTGCTCTCCTTGTCAGATGGCCAAGAGTAGCCGTTTGCCCTTTTCCACTAGTGACAAGAGCGCTACTGGTTTATTGGATAAAGTACATTGTGATTTGTGGGGACCAGCTCCTGTTTTATCTGTCAACGGTTTCTCTTATTATGCCATTTTCATTGATGGTTTTTTGCGATTCACATGGTTTCTTTCGATGTGGCATAAGTCGGATTTCTATGACACCTTTATCCAGTTTCAGAAATTCACTGAGAATTAGTTTTCTGCTAGGGTTAAAATTTTTCAGACCAATGGTGACACCGAGTTTACTAATCACCGACTTCAGGCTCATCTCATATCATGTGGCATTCATCATCAGATGTCCTCGTCCCACCTGCTCATAATGGTCGGGCTGAGCGGAAGCATCGTCACATCACAGAGACTGGTCTTGCCATGCTTTTTCACTCTTTTGTACTGCACTGTTATTGGGTGGAAGCTTTCTCCTCTGCGGTTTACATTATTAACCGTCTGCCTAGTTCGGTTCTGAGTGGCAAATCACCCTTTGAGGTTGTTTTTGGTTATGTGCCTGACTGTACCCTCTTTCACCCGTTTGGTTGCCGTACATTTCCATGTCTACGTGCCACTGCTACTGATAAGTTTGCACCCGATCCATTCCCTGTGTTTTTATTGGCTATCACCCTCGTCACAAGGGCTTCCAATGTCTCGACCCGACTTCTGGGCACATCTATATCTCTCGCCACGTTCGTTTCGATGAAACTTTCTTCCCTTATGTCTCATCTTCCACGAACAGTCGTTCGATTTCAGATCTGGAGATTTCATTATTTTTTGATGGAACTGTTACTTCATTGATTGGGGCCACCACGCCTGTGTTTGTGTCTATTCCAACTGCCCCTCCTTCACCACCATCTTCCATCTGGACGGCCGACCTAGACCCGGCTGACCTGGACCCGGCTCCTCGCCAAACACCCACCATATCTCAGCCGTTGGCCAGCACTCCTCATCCACCGTCTCAGCCATCGGCCACCACATCTCATCCAGTATCGGCTATTCTTTCTCCGGTGACTTCCGACGGCCACTCTCCGGTCAGCACAGCTCGATCTTCCTCCGTGTCATCAGCTGGTTCGACTCCTCTAGATTCGCCGGCCCGGCTTCATACTCATCGGATGGCCACTCGGTCTTCGACCGGTGCCATTCAGCGCCGGGATTATTCGGATATTATTGCTCAAGGTCTCACTGCCGCACTCCTCTCTCAGACAGAGCCCACTGATTATCGCACTGCCCTTCAGGATCCAGCCTGGGTTTTAGCCATGGATGATGAGATGGATGCTCTTCGTGGTCAGCACACTTGGGATTTGGTGCCTCGACCTTCGAATGTCAATATTGTTGGCTCCAAATGGGTCTATAGGCTCAAGTATCGACCATATGGCACTATTGAGCGTCACAAAGCTAGACTTGTGGCGCAGGGTTTCTCGCAGATTCCGGGTTTTGGTTTCGACCACACTTTCAGTCATGTAGTCAAAGCCTCCACTGTTATGACGGTTCTCGCCATAGCCACTATGTGTTCCTGGCCACTTCATCAGTTGGATGTCAAGAACGCTTTCCTTAATGGTGTTCTTGATGTTCCAGTCTACATGAAGCAGCCCGTTGGTTATCAGAATTCTGTCCATCCAGACTATGTTTGTCGTTTGATAAAGGCCATTTATGGTCTTAAGCAGGCTCCCCGGGCTTGGTTCCAGCATTTCAGCAGTTATCTGACACAGCTTGGTTTTTGGTGCAGCTCAGCTGATACTTCTTTGTTTGTCCTTTCGAGAGGGGCGTCGTTACTGTACCTACTTGTATGTGGACGATATCATTCTTACATGAAATGACTCGATTCTTCTTCGCCAGTTCATTAATCGGACACACAGAGAGTTTGCGATCAAGGATCTTGGTGCTCTTCATTACTTTCTTAGTCTTGAAGTTTCGCCTACCTCTTCAGGATTACTGCTTGGCCAAGCAAAGTATGCTCGGGATATTTTGAATTGGGCCGGTATGTCTGACGCGGCACCTGTTTCTACTCCATTTGTTGCTGGTTCTCATCTTCACAGCTCTACCAGTTCTCCATTTCAGGATCCTACACTTTATCGTTCTCTTGTTGGTGCTCTCCAGTATCTCACCATCTCTCGCTCGAATTTGGCATTCTCGGTCAACACGGTGAGTTAGTTTCTTCAGGATCCCAGAGATGATCATTTTGCTGCTGTGACTCGGATTTTGCGGTATGTTCGTGGCACTCTTCATTTTGGTCTCCGATTTTGTTCTGCTAGTACTCCTGATGTGTTAGGATACTCTGATGCTGATTGGGCTCGCTGTCTGGAGACTCGTCGGTCCACTTATGGTTATTCAGTTTTTCTTGGTGGGAATCTGGTTCTTGGAGTGCCAAGAAACAGGCCACTGTTTCTCGCTCTAGCACTGAGTCTGAATACCGTGCTCTCGCCAACACTGCCTCCGAAGTGGTCTGACTCACTCATTTGCTTCGTGATCTTCGATTTCCGCTTTCTGGTTCTCTGTTGTTATGCGACAATAGTAGTGCTATCTTCTTGGCTCAGAATCCAGTGGCTCACAAGCGGGCGAAGTACATCGACATCGACTATCATTTTGTTCGTGAGTTAGTGACATCCGGAAAGCTGCGTATTGCTCATGTTCCGACTTCTCTTCAGATTGCGGACATTTTCACCAAGGGGATCTCTCGTCCGCTGTTCGAGTTCTTCAGGTCCAAGCTGTACGTCGGCGAGCATCCGATGCTCCGCTTGAGGGGGGTGTTAGGATAAATCAGACTCCTGATTAGAATATGATTTATTATGATTAGAGTTCTTTCTTTATTACACTTATATTGTACTCTCTATATATTTAGATATCAATAATACAATTGATTATGGCAAATCATTCTATCAACAAGATAACTAAATTTTCACAAGTTTGATTACGAATGATTTAATTTTCCCCTAATAAATAATTATTTATTATATTATGTAATATTATATTATGTAATATAATATTATGTACATTATATTATATTATATTTAATAAAAATAAAAAATATATAATATGTTGGCTTTGTAAACTCGACGAAATTAACGAACAATATTAGTTGGGATCGAGCTCGAGCTCAAATATTGTACGAACTCGAATACTATACGAGATTGAGCTCGAATACTGTACGAACTCGAATATTGTATGAGATTGAACTCGAATATTGTACGAACTCTAATACTGTACGAGATTGAGCTCGAATACTGTACGAGATTGAGCTCGAATACTGTACGAGGTTGAACTCGAATACTGTACGAGGTTGAACTCGAATACTGTACGAGGTTGAACTCGAATACTGTACGACGTTGAACTCGAATACTGTACGAGATTAAACTTGAATATTGTACGAGATTGAACTCGAATATTGTACGAGATTGAACTCGAATACTGTACGAACTCGAAACTGTACGAGATTGAACTCGAATATTGTACGAACTCGAATACTGTACGAGATTTGAGTGCAAATTTTGTACGAACTCGAATACTCTACGAGATTGAGTTCGAATATTGTACGAGATCGAATACGGTACGAACTCGAATATTATACGAGATTGAGCTCAAATAATTTGTGAATTATAATTTGTATAATTTGTGAATTATAATTGGTATAATTTGTGAATTATAGTGAATATTTATGTTAAATATTACACATGCATTTAATTGGGTAATTTTGAATATTTATTGAGTATTTGTTAAGTTTCCATTAAGTTAACATAATATGAGACCCATGAAGATCAAAATTTCTCATTAACACAATTATTCTCATCCTGCCCAATACCAAAAACTAATGAGTATTTAATACCAGATCCCATTGGATAATGACAACTTATAACCCAAATCAGAAACAAATATTAAATAATAACTTATTGGGTTAATTATATAATGACTTATTGGATAATGACTTATTGGATCATATGAATATCTCATTAATTATTCATTTAATGATCCAACTCATTATGACCCATTAATAAATGAGTTAGTTGGATAATGACTCATTGGCTTTGGATAATGAGTTTATCCAATTAACTCATTAATGACCCAACTCATTATGACTCATTAATAAATGAGTTAGTTAAATAATGACTCATTGGATAATAATCCATTGAATTTGAATAATGACCCATTGGATAATTATCCATTGAATTTGGATAATGACCCATTGGATTTGAATAATGAATTTATCCAATTAAGCCATTAATGACCCAACTCATTATGACTCATTAATAAATGAATTTATTGAATAATGACCCATTGAGTTTGAATAATGAATTTATCCAATTAACCCATTTGATGGGCCTACTATCGTTCAATGACACTAAGAACGGCTAGAATGAGCCATCCAGCAGAATCTTAGCACCAGCAAATAATAAATTCGTAGCATTAGGACTCAACTATGTATTGAAGAAATGAAATTTGATGTGCAACTACTTCCGTCCTACATACTAATGTCAAATTTTCCAAACCGTTTTACCAGATCGTAACATAATCATTCAAAATAAAAATCATTAAGATCTACAGCAAAACAATCTGCTTTTACATCTACTCGGTGATGGGGTACTCGAAGACAACATCTTTGCCAGAGAGTTTCCTGTAAACTGCAGCGAAAGTCTCCAGCTTGTACTCAGTGTTGTTCCTTTCCTTGGGGTCCAAGAAGACCTATAAATAAAATTCATTATTAGGTTTATACCAACCTCCTTTGCATATGCAAATATCCGATTAGGATAGGGAATCCCTATGGTTACAAAGTTTCAAGCATACCTTCATAATCTTGGTTCCATCGACGCGGTACCTAGTACGCTTCCCAACAATCTCAGCAGGCACAACAACATCCTCCAGCATGGCATCATGCACAGCAGTGAGTGTACGAGTACGTGGACGTTGAACAGCTGAGCCTTTCTTTGGGGGCCTCACTATCCTCCGGGTAGCAACGAGAATCACATCCTGAAAGTAAACAGATTCATTTTAGTAGTGCTTCACATTGAAACTCAGGCAATACTTTCAGGTGCCTCACATACAACCAGAGGAATAAGTTAACATGTTGCTATGGAAAAACCAATGAAACGCCAATCAAAAGTGCCTCAATATTTCTAGTGACCAGTGGACACATCTAAATACAGAGTCAATAAGCTCAGAGAAATGTTGAACAGTTCTACTCCCTGACCTTGACAGATCTCATAGAGCTGGGATTAACAAATGTCATCATAGCTAAACATTTCATCCACAGGAAGATACAAGTTAAAACAAAGAAGATGAGGGTAGTGCAGCAAAATTCCTTGCCCTCAATGGATTGCAAATTAAATCTAGTCCATAAGCTCAGAGAAATGTTGAATGATTCTATTCCCTGGTCTTATATAGGCCTCATAGAGCTGGGATTAACAAATGTCCTCATAGCAAAACAATCCAACACCAGGAAGATACATCATGTGTGTCAAATCAATCTACACAATCTACAGGACCGTGGTACTCAACTGGCAAAAGTAGTGCAGCCACATTTCTAATGCCAGATGGATCATCTAAACAATATGCGGGTCAATAAATACTAGGTCGAATTCCATCTTTAAGCTCAGATAAGTGTTGAACAGTTCCACTCCCTGACCAGGATAGGTCTCATAGAGCTGGGATTAACATTCGTCATCACAGCTAAACAAAGCCATACATACATACAGGTTAATGGATCATCTGAAGTAAAACACTATCAATAATTGATTGCAGGTTATATGCCGTATCTGAGCTCAGAAAATGTTGAACGGTTCCATTCCTTGACCCATTTATATGGGTCTCATAGAGCTGGGATTAACAAATGTCGTCACCGCAAGAAAAAAGAATTTTGACAACTTATACAGACAACAGATGCAATTCAAAATAGCACAAAGGACTTTAAAATGGGTACCTTTCCACTGAATTTCTTCTCGAGTTCCCGGACAAGACGGACATGAACCTTGCGGAAAGCCTTCCTCAATCTGTAAGGCACGTGAATGACAACAGCCTTCTTGTTCCCAGAGATGTCAATTTGAACAGCTGAATTGATGTAGAGATCCTTCAAATCACTCTTAAGATCTTGGTTGGTGTTTTCCAAGTCGAAAAAGGCCTGAACATAAACGTGGCATTGGCTTCATACGCTTATCTAAATTCCATAAGAAATCTCAGTCTAAATCAAAATAAAAACCTAAAGAGCTTACCTGAGCAACGGACTCCTCAAACTCGGTAGGCTCAACATCCTTGTCCTTGTGGATTTTTTTCAATGAGGTGTACATCTTCGCAGACCTAGTATCAAAATGGCATGACGGAAAATCATTCACCAAAAATTCACAGGATTAAGGACGAATACATTCATCCTGAAGGATGAAATTTCAATCGGAGTACCTGAGGATTGAAGAGGATGGATGCGCGATGAGCGGGAGGTAGAGTACTGTGTGCAACGCTAAGCCCGGCTGTCACTGACTGAAAACCCTAGGGTTTGGAGTGATTGTATTAATAGAGAAAAAGTCGCTGGGCTGGGGTTAGATTTTGAAGCCTCACTGGCCCAATAGGTAGTATGGTTTATTTCACAGGGTCCAATTTGTTAAAACTACTGGACTAACACCCATGCGGTACATGATTTAAAATGAGTGATCGTGTTTATAAAATATTTTATTTTACTTTATAAAAAAATTTAAAATAATTTGTTTTACTATTTGTTGATAAATATATGACAAAGTCTGGGGAAAGATCATCTTTCCATAGGCATATGGAAAGACGCTTTCCATAGGCATATGGAAAGACGGGGTTGAATTAGAATTATATAAAGGTAAAAGGTTATAGACTTATAGTTGCAAAATTGAAAATTTATTATGAAACGTGCAGTAGTTATAGGTTTATGACCCGATTAATGCAACTCAAAAATTTTATCTTGATTTCTTCTAATTTGCAGTTTAAACCTTGGTATTTCCATAACTTATGGAAATACCGTCTTTCAAGAGGCAGACTCTAAATGTAAATATTATATTAATATGAAAATAGTACATTTCCTTTGTCCCAGCATAAACTGCAATTGCACTATTCATTTAGTCAAAATTGACTAATTTAAAATATAAATCTATTTCTATATAAGTAAGGATATTATCATATGGTATAGTGTTAGATTCTTCTTAATGTTTATTTTTAGAATTGATGCGGGGGACCCTTCTCAGTCAGCATAATGTCCATAGTCAACACATGGCGGCTAGTTTGCTTGATCTCCCTGCAAAACAAGGTCCCATGGAGTTCCCCGCGATCCGGCTTTGATGCCTAAGTTAGTATTTTAGTTTTTAGTCTTTCATATGGGAAAATGTTGTTACTTGTCACATTGTCTAGGGTCTTTACTTATAGTCAGCGTACTACGTGATCCCCACTAATCGTGGCCCACGTTGCACATACCAGGTCATGGATTTGAGGGGATGATCGTGGGTGTTGAATGTCTTCCTTCTCGAGGTGGATTTCTTTCTGTGTACTGCGAGCTGAACTTGAGGTTTGCTTATTTGGTTCACTGGTCACGAGGTGTTGCCTTTTGGCTTAAGTTTTGCGTGGCTCAAGGAGGTGTATAACCCCCTATACACAAGGGTCGTAGTGAGTTGAGCTGACATAGTTTTTATTGGAAGGGAAAAGATCTTATTATGAGCTAAATTAAAGGCAAATATGGAACATTTGCCAGAAAAGTGAAGGGCGGCTCCTTGAGTGAAGATGTGTGGGAAAGCGTAAACAATCTATTTATTTATTTTTCCTACATGTTCTTATTGTCATGCACATTTAGAGGTGACTTGAAACTATAAAAAGGGCCATGGTGGTGCAATTTAGTGTTAGTGCAGTAAGCAGTTACCAAACTATAATTAACAGTTTAAACTTCTCCAGTACCTGATTGTCACATATTGTGTTGTAATATGGAAAAGAGTGGCAGTGATATTGTTTGTAATTTAGAAGATGTGACCGCTCTAGTTAGCAAACACCCTTGCTTGACAACTAATGAGCTCACAACTCCTAGCGTTGGTGAAGTCATGATGAAACCTCCTCCAGGAATGTTCAGTGTTTATGCATGTCAGCTGCAGTATGGGCTGACTCTTCCCTTATGGGGCTACTTCTTGAGCGTGTTGGGAGCTTATGGGGTGGCCCTTGCTCAGTTGCATCTGGGAGGGATAGCCAATTTGGTAGACTTCAAGAAAGTGTGCCGCGAGGTTAAGCAGGAGTTTAGTGTAAAGTTGTTGTGCGCATATTACCGTCTTTGTAAGGTGTCTACAACGGAGAGTTGAGTGTTGTTTGAACTTATAATGCCAAAGTTTGATATCGTGTAGGGAGTTCCAAACGACTATGGGAGCTGGGGAGGAAATGTTTGTATGTGAAGTGTTGTTGTAGTAGTGTAATGCCATTGTGGAAGGATAATATTTTATTGGACATGGAATTAAAGTGGGGAAAAAATTTAGGCCCAGAGAGGGAGCTGGCAGCTCATGCATTGAGGGCTGAGTGGGTTGATGGATGTTGAGGTATAGAACTTATCCTAGACTTGTCATGTAACTAATTTTATCATGTAAAAATAACCGGTGCTTATTTGTGGAGTTTTGCAGTGTAGCGAGGTTGCCACCTCGTGGTCGGGGATCGAGTTCATTTGGCCATCCGTGCGAGGGTAATTCCCCAAATACCTTTCCCTTAACTAGAAAAGAATGTGTGGGTGAGACCGGTCCTGGGGAGGCCACTTCTTTGAAGCACAAAGATAATGAGGAAGATGGTCAGGGAAGGGGAATTTATGCCACTGGTGGGAGCAATTTTAAGTTTGCACGTATGATTGGTGTTGCTATAAAGGTGTTGGGATATTCTAGCTCATTGTATTGTGATTTTCACTTTTTCGTCTGATGGGGTTGTGATTTAATAAGATGGTGATGCAATGATTGATGCCCCTTCACACGTAAAGTGATTTGGAGCGAAGCTAGTTTGCCTATGCACCCTCTGAGAGGGGAAGGATGTTGTGAACTCTGCTTTATGAGCTAAGCTTATGGTACTGACCAGTGGTGGCTCCATAGTTCCCAGTTTTACTAAGCATGATATTAGCTTGGTGAGAGAAGGGTGGGTTGCCTGACATATCTGGCGGTAGGGGAATATGTAGTCCTTATGTAGATTGGATGATATGTGTAACCCTCTTTGAAATTAACATAATTTAGTTTTTAATTTTTGCGAGCAGTATATGTGAATATATATATGTGTGTGTGTGTGTGTGTGTGTGTGTGTATGTGTGTTTGAGTGCTTTATTGGTGGAAGTCTGCTTGAGTGTGTTTTTTTCATGGCCTTCCTTATGATGTTGGCTAGGGTTTTTGTGAATGTTGGGTTACGGATGTTCAAATGATTCCACTATTATCACCTAACTGCGATTGTGAGGGTATGCATACTATAGGAATGCTACTAAGGGAATTGGGGGTTAACGTGTGATACTAAGAAGATATTAGAGTGTTGTTATGTTTGTCTAATGTATAGGTAGATAAGCCCGGCTATAGGTTTGTTTAGGCCTTGGTGGGTGAGGTTAATGTTGCGTGGGAGCTTTGCCTGTTTTCTAAGTGGTTGGGAATTTTTTGTTGGGTTTTTGGTCTATCTTTAGGCAGCGTGTTCATGCCTTATTCCAGATGTATTTGAAATGTGGCATGTGTTTTTATCCTATATGTGTGTTTATGTCAGGGACTTGTGTATAGGTGATACTATGCTACGAGTGTTCTACACCTTAGTTGTGGTTGATACTGTTTATGATTGCCTATAGTTGTTGGTCTGTGTCATGTGTATTCTTTGGTGATCTTTCACTATTGTAATGGACTATTGGTTACCAGTGTGTCTTAGCTAGTTTTAATTGTGTGCTGACTTCGTTCCTATGGGTTAGTTTTTTGTAACTTGGGTTTTTTTATTGTGTGTGTTTGTATCTGTGGTTCTTGTAGTGATTGTGTTTGTATATGTGGTTCTTGTAGTGATTGTGTTGTGGTCGGGGTTATCTCAAAGTGGGGTATGGGATGATGTAGTAGAGGTGATGTGTGTGTGTGTTATGGTGGATGGGTGGTTTTTTTGGCAAAGACGATTGAATTCCTGCTTGTTTGCGAGGCTGGTGGTTTTTTAGGCATATACAAAGCCGCATTGTTCTCTTCGTCATTGCGTGTAATGGACTAAGAAAGGGGAGAAGTGTATTTGGTAGTGTCGTCGGGCTAAGAATTTCCAGAAGTATGTGAAGCCACGGTATTCTCACTTCCTTTGCCTTGTGTTCAAGTGTGCATCCAATTGAGAAAACTTGAAGGTGATTTTTATACTAAGGTTACGTTCAATAGGCGGTGTTGTTCGGACGGGTCATAATGGTTACTATATAAGCTGTGCGAGCTTGGGTTTTGGGATTAGGAGATGAGTATGGCACATGGGTGAGTCAGTTCACATAATCTAGTAATTGTTTTTTTACCTTTTCGTTTCTCAAGGTCAAGATATAGGGTGGGTAGTTGTAGGAGACACAAGATTGTAACTTCTTAGGTGCTAACTTAATGCCATTAACGCTTCTTATGTTCATATGATTCCTATATAAAGGTGACTGTATTGGGAGATATCCTCAATTGTTGTCTGTCTGTGATTAGCTCTATTGTGGGTTTGTTAAGTTGTGTACTTAGTGTTGTTACTCAAGCTCTTGTGGATGTGTGTATGTTGTGGGCTTCCTATGATAAACATGGTGTGAGACTTTAGGGGTGGTAGGATTCTATGCCTAAGGCTTGTTGATTTGGTGATAATCACTCTTGGACGAGTGGTTTGGAGAAGTTGCTCGTATTGCTAGTGACGCTGGCTGGGTTAATGTTCCTTACAAAATTTTCTAAGAAATCTCATGTGATTTGTAAGTGTGAAATTCTAGCTATTCATGTTTAGTATGTTCTTATATTGATATTAATATTTATGTTTGCTAGGATCGGCGACCGAGATAAGTGAACGTCTTGGAGAATAATGATCCCCAATCTAGCTGGACATCTTATACGAGGTCGACGGTAACCGGTGCGAAGTGAAGCCTAGACTCGCAGTAGCTTGGCTCTAGGGGACAACTAGGTTGTAAAGTTGATGGATGCTTTTGAAAGGAATAGTTCCAGGGTTTTCATCGATCGTGCAAAGGTGGGGTAAAGTATGGCAATGGCGTGAAGGGCGCCAGATCAGCATACTTTCCTTCTTTCAGGTCGGGTGTGCTTCCTATGAGGGGCATTGTAGGTGGCGTTGTGGTGGCCAGTTTGTCCTATGCTTAATGAGGCAGTGTAAGTTGATGCGTCATCAATGAAGTAGGCTTGTCTGCCGCGTTGGCTTAGTTTCTTATTCTATTTACTGTAATAGGTTTTGTACTCTAAATGATGTAACATTCCTCGATGTAATCTACTAGATTAAGAACAACATTCTGTTTCAGAATCGTTTGTTTTAATGTTTATCTTGTGATTTTTAATGCGAAACAGAATAGAGGTTTATTGGTCCTCTTTTACAGACCCTATATTCCAATTTATGTTGTTGTATTTTGTTTGGTACTTAGCGTACTGTTTATTTATTTATGATATGCTTAATTTCCAAGAGTATTATGTTATTGTAACTATGTCTTTATGATTGGCCTAATTTCTAGGATTTCAGCGTGCGAGTATATGATAAGTCACGTGAAGCTGTCAATGTTACTGAATGCATAAGATCTAGTGTGTTGAAGCGTTCCTCATCGATGCGGGTTGGACTAGGGCAACCATCGTTTGTGTAAAGCGGATACATGTTGTCTTTAAAATCACCATTCTATTCTTATTGCACGTGCGAGCAACTTCGTTGTAATTTACATTGTCCCTATTTGCAATTTTCGCAATTGTGTTAGGAAAACTATCTTGATTGGGAAACCCCAGCCTTTCCCAGAAATTATGAAGACCAAGGAAGAAAAATTCATCCCCACAAACGGTGCCACTGATGCAGGGGATCCTTCCGAGTCAGTATAATGTCCATAATTAGTGTAGGTCGGTGGGTTTGCTAGATCTTCCTGCAAAACAAGGTCCCGAGGAGTTCCCCGGGGCGGTTTCGATGCCTAAGTCAGTATTTTGGTTCGTAGTCTTTCTTTAGGGAAAATGTTATTACTTGTCTCATTGTCCAGGGTCTCTATTTACAATTGCACTACAAGAGATAGGAACTTTTACCTCGGTTCTACAGGACTTTTTATTGCAGTTTTTAGACCCAAAAAACTGAGGTAAATACTGGCGTAGTAAAAAGTACACTTTTTACTTCAGTTCATAACCACGGTTTTTACCTCGGTTTTAGATCGACGTTGGCAGATATTGTGACCGACGTCGACATGCATTGAAACTGACATCGGCAGGTATTATGACCGATGTCGGTCGTAGCAAAAGGGTAGATGATGGGAGACCATTGTTGCAACTTTGGAATGAGAGCGAGCGATATCGCAAGAGAAATCAACGTCGCATGTTGTGGGGCAGTCATGTGGTGTGCATGGGAACGTGTAATTATGATCAATGCATCATGTTTTGAAAGGCCGATTTCGTACACATTTCACCAAAGATTGTTTGTGCGATGTTGGTTACGTGTCATCGCTTTACCGGTGTGTGTGACGTTGTTCATCGGAGATACATCGATTCACGTAAAATATTATAATATTTTATATTTGATGCAATAAATAATCATTTATCGCTAGCCGTTACATGTTAGTTAATATTTGATAAATCATGAAATAGTTAAACACCGTACAACAATCAATCATTGTTCAATTAATGCAGAATGGAATCACATGATAGAACCCACACAACTATCACATATATTACAAATATATGATACATACTATTAAAATACAAAGATTGATATGAAAATGAAATATTATTGGTATTGAGCATCCAATGTCTATGTTGTATGAAATTAACATTGTTAGGGCGACTAGTGAAATGAAAAGTCTACCAATCTACATGCTGAAAGTCCATCGATAACTCTTTTTGTCCCATTACAACCAATCCATAGCAAACAAAATTTATGTTAGAAATGGGCAGTCCCTAAATGAAATACACATAATATAATCTTACGTAGACGATATTCATCTCAACCAGAAAAAACGTAACTTATCTACTTGAGTGCGGCGTCGATCATTGTTGACATTGATGTTGCACTGGTTGACGTGCTGACCGACGTCAGACATTCTCTGGAGAAGCTCCATCCTCTAGTACTTGTGGATGTTTGAGAGGAGCAATTTGATTGAACACTTGAATTGTTGTAATGTTGTGAATGTAAAGAATCTTGGGAGTTGAGTTTGGAGGAAGTATTTTGGAGATGTGAAATGGGTATAATTTGTGTTGGTTTTATGTCCTAAAGCCAATTCATATTTAATGCCAACATGATTAGGAACCTAAAGGATCACACATATATGACTGCTTATTGGGTTAAAATAACTTGAAGGATTAATGTATAAGATATATGAATCATGAGGACTTAATGGTAAATAAGGTACTAGGGTTTTGCTATGATTAAGTCAAGCCCAATAACAACCTTATTTATAATCCTGGTTATTGAGATTAGAAGAAATGACACAAAAGAACTCTTCAAGCCTAGTCGTCGATATAGTAATCGGTTAATCCTTGTAGGATCCCGAGAAGACAGTTCGTGTGGATACCAATAGAGATCGGGCACGTGTGCGGCTTGTGCGGCATGAGTGTAAAACATTGTTAAAGAAAATGGGCAAACCTGAGCATGAATTTGAGCATGGATCGATAAATAAAAATGTGAGCTACCACCCCCTTTTGATTGACATATATGAATATTGTGCATGACATTTTTTTTATGTGAATAGGGGGTTAGCTTCATAGGATAATTTTTTGAGTGATATATGCTTTAATACCCTAGAAGCTAACCTAGTGGGGAGTGTGGATGAGGTTGATACTTCGGGTAAGGATTGTGTGGAATCCTTACCCAAGAACATAGATGAACTAGTTCTTCTAGAAACCAAGCCTTCGATAGAAGAGCCGTCCACAGTTGAACTTAAGCCTTTCCCTAAACATTTAAAGTACGCCTTCTTGGGTGAGAATAAAACATTGTCTGTAATTATTTCGAATTGATTGTCTAGTAACCAACAGGGTGGGTTGCTCGAGGTCCTTAAAAAATTCAAGGGAGCAATAGGGTGGACTTTGGCTGACATTAAAGGTATAAGCCCTTCAATATGCATGCACTGTAAACTATTAGAGGAGGGTGCAAGACCCGTGAGCCAACCTCAAAGGTGGCTAAACCCGCCTATGATGAAAGTGGTGAAAGGTAAAGTCCTTAAACTACTGAAGGCTGGCGTTATATATCCTATCTCTGGATAGTACTTGGGTGAGCCTCACCTAAGTAGTGCGAAAGAAAAGTGGGGTCACAATGGTGAAGAATAAGGACAGAGACTTGGTACCCACCCGTATTCAGAATGGGTGGCAAGTGTGTAGGGATTGCCGCCGCTTAAACATGGTGACTCGTAAAGACCATTTTTCCTTACCCTTCATTGACCAAATTCTTGAAAGGGTGGCCAATCATGCCTATTATTTTTTCCTCGATGGCTATTCGGGATACTTCCAAATAGCCATTGATCTAGAGTACCAAGAGAAAACTACCTTCACTTGCCCTTTTGGTACCTTTGCTTATAGGCGAATGCCTTTTGGTCTCTATAATGATCCGAGCACTTTTCAAAGGTGTATGGTCAACATATTCTTTGAATTTATCAAGAAATTTGTCAAAGTTTTCATGGATGATTTCACCATCCATGGGAATTTCTTCGATTCGTGCCTACATCATTTGACACGGGTGCTGGAGTGATGTATGGACACGAACCTCGTCCTAAATTCTGAGAAATGCCATTTTTTGGTGGAAAAGAATATAATGCTAGGACATGTTGTGTCAGCTCCAGGGTAGAAGTCGATAAAGCCAAAGTGGACAAAATTAAATCCCTACCTTACCCCACCAATGTCAAGGATGTTAGATCATTCTTAGGTCATGCCGGTTTTTACCATCTTTTCATTAAGGATTTCTCTAAAATTTGCTCACCTTTGTGCAAACTGTTGCAAAAATATTTTGACTTTAATATTGATGAGGACTGCAAAAATGCTTTTGACACCTTGCAAAACATGCTAGTGACTGCCCCAATCATGTAACCTACAGACTGGTCTATTCCCTTTGAAATCATGTGTGATGCGAGTGATCATGCTATAAGAGTTGTTTTAGGCCAGAGGATAGGTAGAGCGCAACATGTTATATACTATGCATCAGTAACTCTTAACGATGCTCAACGCAAATACTCCACCACAGAGAAAGAGTTACTAGCCGTAATCTTTGCCCTAGAGAAGTTTCTTCAATACCTCTTAGGAACCAAGGCCATAGTATACACAGACCATGCATTACTTTGTCATCTAATGACAAAGAAGGAATCCAATCTAAGACTCATTAGGTGGATACTTCTTTTAAGTGAGTTTGACCTAGAGGTAAAATATAAGAATGACACTGAAAACGTAGTGGCAGACTACCTAAGTAGACTACCAACCATCAAAAGCCCAGAACCAGCCAAGGAAAAAAGCAAAGTTGGAACCTATTCGGGAAGAATTTCCCGACGAACAATTGTTTGAGGTAATAATTAGCCAACCTTGGTATGCTAACATAGTGAATTACCTCACCACTGGAGAATTTCCCCGATCTTTTGACAAATTAAGAAAGGATAGATTGGTGAATGAGGCTAAGGAATATGTCTGGGATGATCCCTAGCCGTGGAAGCATTGTTCTAACTAGGAATTAGAAGATGCTTCCCTGATGATGAAGTAGGTCGTGTCCTTAAGATGTGCCAGTCATCCCAAGTCTAGGGACACTTTGGGTACAAAAGGACCGCAAGGAAAGTAACATGTTGTGGTCTTTAATGGCCCAATATACTATTAGATGCTAAAATTTTTGTATCATCATGTGACCAATGCCAATGGATAGGGTACATCTCATCCAAAAATTAGATGTCCCAAGCCTTTTCAATGCCAGTTGAGATTTTTGACATGTGGGGTATGAATTTCATGGGTCAATTTCCAAAATCCAGTGGGAATTACTACATCTTAGTGCTAGTGGACTATACATTCAAGTGGGTAGAAGCCAAAGCCACAAAGAAGAATGATTCGACAACCGTGGTAAGCTTTCTCAAGTTTAATATCTTCTCACGTTTTGGTGTACCCTGAATCCAAGTCAGTAATAGAGGAACCCACTTTTGCAACGGGATCATGGGAACACTGCTTGAAAAATAAGGAGTAACCCCTAGGACTTCCACTACTTACCACCCACAAACCAATGGCCATACAGAAATATCCAATCGAGAAATTAAAGCCATACTTGAAAAGACACTGAATACCTCTAGGAAGGACTGGAGTGCTTGGTTGGATGATGCTCACCAGGCCTATCGCACTGCATGTAAAACTCTAATTGGCATGTCACCCTTCCGTATCCTCTTTGGAAAAAGATGCCACCTCCCGGTTGTGCTTGAATTCAAGACACATTGTGTAGTTAAATGCCTTAACTTAGACTTGAGTGAAGACGGGAAGTATAGAAAGTCGCAATAACTAGAAATTGAAGAACTTGGGCGTAGTTCCTATGACACCACATTGATCTATAAGGAGAGAACAAAAGCTAGACATGATGAGAGTATAGTAAAGAAGGATTTCTTTGTGGATAAAGGGTTTTCATTTACCAATTTAGGCCACGTCTCTTTCCTGGCAAATTAAGATCAAGGTGGGAAGGGCCGTATGAGGTGACGAAGGTATATGATCACGGAAAAATAGAGGTTAAGAATGAAATGGATGACACAAATTTGGTGGTTAATGGGCAAACATTGAAACCCTACTTTGAGTGGGGAGCTTTGGGAGTGAACGAGGAGGGTGATCCCCTCCTTGGTGAACAAAATTTGTGACAACCTGATTGGCAAATAAGTCGTGAGGATGACAATAAATATACGGTGCTTATTTTGTTTCGTGTTTTGAGTAGTGATTAGATAGGTTTTTGCATGATTTTGTTTGTGTTGAGGAATTTGAGATGAAACTCTTGATTGATTTGTAAATTTGAGCTCAAGTCTCGTGATTGTGTTTGGATGGAACTAAATTTGATGGGTGACATAGTTTTTTCAAAAAAGGGGAAAACTAAGAAATAGGTCAAAATTTGTTGCAACCTTATGCTAAAACCTAATACGGTCCGCTCCAAGTGCCACTTTCCGTGCCAGAAGAGTTGGCACGAGGGGATGCCTCGCGTCAAAAAGTTTGGCACGAAGGGTTGCTTCATGCCAGAAAGTTTGGCACGAGGGTTGGTTAGTGCCAGAAGATTTGTCACAAGGCCATGGTCCGTGCCAAGCACCCTTCTTCGCCGATTTCCAATTTTCTGCTGCCAAATTGTTCCCAAAATGTAGATTTTTGAAAATTTTGAATTTCAAACTCAAAAATGCATTTTTGGTAAAAATTATAAAATTCCCTAATTCCTTAGGATTTTTTTATGCAAATAGTACTTTCAACATTCCTTGGAATTAATTGTTTGGTACTATTGTCCCCCTAAAATGCAATTTTTAAAATTTCAATCTTATCCTAATTGTACCTCTCTCTTATCCGCTATGCTGAAATTCTAAACCCATGGTACATTCTTCCACCTACTTTTATCATTTGACACATTCTTCCTTGTCAAGAAACACTCACTCACGCTGTCTCTTGGTGAAACTTGAAATTTGAAGCTTTTCTCTCAAAAATTAACAATTCTTGCTTCTTCTTGTGTGAATCTTGCAACTCTTAGCTTCAAATTCTGGGTAATTCATTGAATTCTTTGTTTATATGCTTTATTGAAATTGTGGTGGTGCTATGAAAAGCATGATTTTCAAATGAGTATGTGTGTTGTTGGGATATATGTTTGGTATTGTATGCATGATCTTGTGTTGAAGAAAGTTTGGGTGGTTTGATGTGCTATTATGCTTGAATGATTTGTTCTTCATGTGTTGGGTGATTCGGGAGGAGATTAATCTTGATTGCATAGTCTTATTAATTGGTTGGTGATGACTCCCATGAGATTGTTGTTCAACCCAGAATTTTCAAAATCCCATCCTTTCCCTAAGTTGAATTTGGAATTTTGAGTCTGAGACTTACGATTTTTTTTTGGTGTGGAATTATGCTTGGGTTTCGTGTTCTTGGATGTAGGGTTTTCAACACTTCCATCGACATGGATTCAAGGAGGACCTAAAATAAAAAAAAAATTGGAGAAGCACTAGGCACAATGAGAAGGAAGGCCCTTCGGGGCCGCAAGAGTAAGTGTCACTATTTCTACCAACCTCACTTATGTTTTTACATGGTTGTTGTTGCATTGTGGACTACACGTCTATTAAGTATGGGGGAGGGAGTAGTGATCCCTTAGGGAGTTTTCATTCTTGGATTTCCTCGGTGCATTTTTATGTTTTTCTCTTAATTGTTGGTGATTTTGGTTTTTGATTGTTGTGGGATGTTTTTGGATGACATGCTATGCTAGGGTTCTTAGTTTGCATGGGGTTATTTGTTTTAGAATATTGGTGGTGTAATTTTTGTGAAAAATATATCTTTTGTAGTATGAAGCCTACTTTTGGGGTAATTTTGTGCTACACAAAAAAATGGAAAATTTTGAAAAAAAGAAAAATATATAATAACCTGGACAAGTTGAAAACCCGAAAGGGCAACTTAGGTAACATTGGGAAAAACTCGGATAGGTAGAAAGACCTAGGTAAAAGTGATAGGCTAGACCCGGCTAGGCTTACGTGCCTAGGAAAAACTGAGATGACGTGTGGAAAAATGTGAGAAGTGAGTACCATTTCCGTGTAAAGCTAGGATGAAAATCCAAAAGGGCTCCTAGACAAAATGAGAGAAATTGAGAAAAAAATAACTAGGTTGACAATATATTTTCCTCCTTGGTTGTAACTAGGCCGAGAATCACGAGTTATCCCAATTGTTACAACCAAGTTGATGACTCTTGGATTTCCTTGGTGGATTATTTTTTTTGAGATGACTCTTTTTATTGCTTTTGGGATCATTTTGGGAAAAGTAATCTAGCTTGACACTTATCTTCTTTGCTTACCTTTTTCCACATTTTTCTTTTGGGTGGTTGGATTGATTATGTTCTTTGGGGAGTGTGAGAGTTGTGAGATTCTTACTCTTTTGGGGGAAACATGGTAATTTAGGAATAAGTTGAATGCCCCAGTTAACTTATGTCTGCACGCTACATTTCGCTTACTTATTTTCTTGTCTTTATTTACTCGAGAATGAGTAAATGGTTAAGTGTGGGGGGTCTGATGTGCTTCATTTTGCATGCGTTAACCGTTGCATTCGACATAGTTATTAGCTTGTTTTATGTGGTGGAGTTCTAGTATTAGTTGAGTTACGTGACAAGGGGTTTAGACGGCCATATTTAGTTTTCTTGTCTAAATCTCGCATTTTGTAGACTTAATTGGTACTAATGGACATCTTGTATCTATGAACTTCTAGTATCTATGGACTTCTAGATCTTCCTTGTGATCATCCTTAGTAGGTTGCCCATGGGTACTTTTCCGTTACATTCTATGTGAAGGCCAATCGTAATGACAGTAGAAGATATTGAAGGCCATTCGCAAGGACGGTAGAAGAGATCGAAGGCCATTCACACTAGAATGGTAGCAGATGAAGGCCATGAACATCAAAGCATGGTAGAAGGAGATTAGAGCCAAAGATAGGCAGAAATTGAGTTCAAGGCGGAAAATGAAGAAATAGTGAATCGTGGTCCAATGAGTTGCGCCAAATTATGAGAACAATCCAAGAAGAATAAGCCTTCAAGGTTGATTCCATTGGATTCTTTTTCTCGAGCGCTATAAAATTGACTACTAAAATTCTCAAATTGGACTAAAGGTTCAGTCGGTCAAGGTACCACAGGTCATCGCGGACCACTCATGGGTGGTACCAACGGCCCACGCCAAAGGAGTTGGCCCGCTCCAAATTATTCAACACAAGGGGATGGCGTGGACCGCGCCAAACGCCACAGGCTGGACACATGTTTCAATCTTCACTCAAAATTGGCTAAGTATGGGCGCAGACCATCCAATTACGATGGCTCGCGCCGTTCCAAGTATAAAATGTCGAGACCAGCCGGCGGGGTGTGGTGAATCAAATGGCCTGTGCCGAGTTACTGAGAAAAGAAAGCTTCAGGATAACGGTCCACGCCAAGCACATCTTGCAGATCATAAGCTCAAAGTCGAGGCTGCTGACGACGGCCTGTGCTAAAGGCTATGGTTCATGCCAAAGGAGTCGATGCAGATAGCGCCAGACACAGCGGTCCGCACCAGCATGAAGCTACGACCCGTGCCAGATGCAGCATCCCATGTCAGATAACTCGACGCGACCCATGCTAAAAGACTTGACGCGTTCTACACCAGATGACTCAATGCAGCCCACGCCAAATCTGGCGACCAGCACCTGGAAGGACAAAGTACATGGCACGAACCACGTCATTTGCGACGGTCTGCGCCAGGCGGTGGCTAACTTAGGGTTTTACACGTTTTGGCCTATTTTGGCATGTCTTTAGGCCTAATCCCCTACTACTGTAAATACAACCTTAGTCTACTAGGTTAAGAGGAAGATCATTTTTAGTAGTTCATATTGTAATTAAGAGAGCAACTTTAGAGAGAGAAACACTCTCTCCTCTTTCTTTCTTTCTTTTTATTTTGCTTTAATCCTAGGATATGAAATTCAAATGATTTGAATTCCATATCTATGTAGTAGTTTCTATAGTTTGAGGATAAATGGTAGGCACATGGTAATTTGATGTTTTGTGAAATTCGCTAGTTCATCCTAATATTTGTGCCATGATATTATTGTGACTTGTCCTTGAATGTTATAATTACATTAATAGTACACTCCATATAAGCACACACTCTAGTCTATATTCATGTTATGGCAAAATATTGATGCCCCATTGGGAAGAGAAACCTCGGATATTGATGAGTCTCGAACGATTGACCAGTCAACGAGCTTGAGCTCTTCGAACTCAACTGCAATAAAACTGTCCCAGGGAGTCCCAGGGGTCAATCCCCCGATGGCTAAGTCAGTCAAAGAGTCCATGAGATCAAGATAGAATGAATGAGAAAATGAATGTGTATCTGGTATTTATACTGTATGTTTTAACTTAAAATCTCCTTAAATAGCCATTAATTATTCTATAAATACGATAATTATTATAATGCAATATCTCATATGGGCCGTGATTATTATAGCCTAACATACCTCTTGGGCCTGACCAACATCAAGAGTCCCCAGAAAACTAGATCCTTCTTATTCGAGACCTTGGAACGACACATCGTGACCGACTCAAAATCTCATTTTTTGGTGATTCGAGATCCTTGAATCAACCTTACTCAAGACCCCACATTCCCAAGGGTATCTCAAAGATGTAATGGTTGAGGATAAAATTTGTTCCATACCTTTCTAGGTCTCAAAGGAGGGAATCTGGTTTTCTCCTTAAATTATTTTATCAGAATTTCAATAGACACACGTGTTCTGATAACAAAAACTGCGCAAGTTTGGCAACCGAACGTGTTCCTATTCCCAAAGTGGCATGCAGAGAGAATACAAAAAGGCATTTGTGTCTTTTCATAACTTTTTAACTTCCCAGCGCGGTTATTAATCATGCCACCATTTTAAATCTATTAATTGCTCCTCTTTTCTTCACTTTTCCATTCTTACTCATTTGTAGAAAATTTCACAAGGGAAATTTATCTCAGAGTTATTTCTTTCCTCCCTTTCCATCAACAATCTCATTCTCATCGTCTTTCTTCCAAAAACCAGTAAGTTTTTCCCTCTTCTCCTTTTATTGCTCTGTTTCTTTCTTCCATTGAAATCATGACCGCTTCCAACAAGGGTTCCGCTGAGAGGGGGTTTTCTGGTCAGGTTACGGTGGTTGAGGGGAAAGCCTGCTCACCCGAGGGAGTAAGTACTAGTTCCGAACATAATTATTCTGATGAGCAGCGATGTGATTCCAATGCGGGAGGGGATGCTCCAGACCATACTACCCTTGATCCTAGGGTTTTTCCCATCACGGATATGCCTTCTGGGAACCCTTTGTGAGAAGGTTACCTACCAGTGGTGAAATTGGTTTTTATCCCCCTCAAGTCCTATTCTTGAGGTCTAGGGGGAGAAGATATGTCTCCTCAAAGAGAGGATGTACCCCCCCCCCCCCGAAGAGAGGGAAACACCCAATGACGCATTAGGAATATCTCCAAGAGAAGTAGTATCTCTAAAGAAGAAAAATGAGGTATCGAGAGGGTGGAAGGGTTAAGACTTCTGTAAAAGAGCCCTCATCCTCGAAGATGGGAAAGGCTATCTCGAAGATCATTGGTTCGATCCCCCCTGGTCAACGAATATCTCCGGATGTAGATTTCCAGCTTTTTTGAGAGGGAGATACCTTTCATAACCTTCCCGAGGGGAGATCAGCCATTTCTCTCAGGCATTTACACTGTGGGCTCACTTTTCCTTTTCCTCATTTATTCTCCAAACTTCTCAAGCAGTTCCAAGTGATCCTTGCCCAAGTTTATCCCAATGTCTTGGTGATTATCATCATGTTCTTATCGAGATGCCACACGTTTGGTATCAAGCCATGGTATAAGCTGCTTTGTTTGTTATATTATGTGTCCTATAGTGGAAAATCTTCCGACAAGATTATTAATTTCACTAGCCAATAGATACACCACAAGGTTTTCACCGTTCCTGGAAACTCGGGCGATTGGTGAAGCTGGAGGAAGGGGATCATGTTTGACAGTAGAAGGCATTAAGTTCCCCCATGGAATTGGAATGTACAGGTCAAGTCTCCCAAACTAGGGGAATACATTACCCCTTAGGATATCGAGAGGGATATGCATAAATTATTATCCATTTCCCTCGATTGTACTCCTTTTACTAACCCTAACCAGAGTATTGGTGGTTTTTCCTGGTCGACTATAATCTATGAGAAGTACGCATATAAAAAACTTCTGAAGAATGGAAAGAAGAGGAAAAGAGGACTTGAGGGCCCTCTCGAAAACCCCCCCTCTCGGTACTCCTGACAGTGGTTTTGAACCCTCGGAAGCTTTCAAAGGTGTTTTAATGGAACTCTATCATTATTTTTTCCTTTCTTTTTTTCTTTCTTTACTAACGTCATCTTTGTGGCTTTTTTTTTCAGTGGGTCTCGGAGGGTCTTTAAAAAACAATAAGAATGACCCAAAGAACGACCTAAAGCTGGGTCAAAGCAATCCTAGGGGACCCCTGCCCCCTCCTATCAGACTTTCACCCCTCCAGTTGGTGGTGGAAGGACTATCTCGCCGCAGAAGGATGCTCAACCCCTCAACACTATGAATGTCTGTCAAAGGACAGAAACAAAAAGTGAGTAGAGTGCATGCATATCCCACCAAAATCGCCATCAAACACCCTCCTCGAATGCTGCAACAACTACTTCCAGCATCCTAATTGTGGATGAACAATCCCTCATGATTATGGTCACAAATCCTTCGGTTATTTTATGAACTCTCTAAGGTTTTATTACAATATAACTCTAAGTGCTTAACGATTGATTCGGTTATGTAGGCTTCCCAGCTACTCAGCCAAGCTGCTAAAAACTTCTCCACTTTCATTCAAGATGTGACAATGGGTCATGGTAAGTTGCAAGAGAAACTAGGCCAAAAAGATGTCGAGATCTCTAAGCTGAAGAAGGTGTTCTAGGAGGAGAGGAAAGTGCGCAGGGATGATAAGAAAATGCTCACAGAGGAGAAGAAAAAGACGATGAGAGTTGACGTCGAGAAGCGATAACTCACTCTAGAGAAAGATACCCTCGAGAAGAGAGTTAAGGTTGTCGAGAATCCCTATTGAGCAAGTCCAACTTCTGGAGGCCTTAAAAGACAACTTGCTAAACAGTTCTGAGCTGTTCAATTTCTTCATAAGCCTTCTTGAAGTTGCAAAGTAACTTGGTTGTAATGACCTGGCCGAGGAAACCTTGAAGCCTCGACTCTCGCCCTCCTTGTCCGGAAAGAATGCTAAGCTAGCATACGAGCTTTTCAAAACTGAACTCGAGGAACTCCTACACAAAAAAGTGGGATGAGGAAATCTAGTTTGGCGGCCTGCAATTCGCCCTGATGGATCACATCAAGTCCAAGGGTCATTTCTTACTACTGGAGGAATTCGAGAGATTCCCCTTTCAAAGGCCACAAACGAGGCCTCCGAGGAAAGAGCTCAACCTGAGCCAAATGTGGAAGAACGTATCGCATCCACCTCAAAGGAGGATAACTCTAGGGTTCATCCTTAATTTGTAAAGTCAGGTAGTTCTGGCCTCCTCGTGTAACCTTTTTGTTTTGAATGATGAAGATCCTCTTCGGTTTCTTAGTTTCTCTCTCTTTATTCTTATTATATATCTCTTCCTTGTAGTTTAATTCATTGAAATGGCTCCTGGAAGATGCTTATCATGAGCTTTCGAGCACTAAAAAGAGTTAAATGAAACACACAAGCAACTGATGCAAGTGATGCAAGCACTTTCAACAAGTAAGGAGGATAAACAAAACTTAAAGAATGAAATTAATCAGCTTGAAAAGGAATTTAAGTTGTGGAAAACTAAAAATCATCCAGTCTTTAAGAAATTTGTTAAGGATTTCTTAGCCAAGGAGTTCAACGGGACATATCCTTTAGGGTTGGTAAAAGATCGTGATTCTGATCAAAGCTATGAAGAATTATTGGGCCAAATAAATTTGAAGTTTGGGTCTCTGAAGGTGTGTGTTGCTAATGCGATTAGGCTACTAGTTGTAGAAGGACGTCTAACTGCTTGTATGGGCGAAAATGATAAGTTAAGGGCACAAAGAGAAGATATATCCAAACGATATATGGTGTTCGCAGGGAAAGTAACTAGTCTCGAAGAGGAGTCACTAGCATGGAAATTAGCTAGCGAAGACCACTCCCTAGTAAAGGAATTTTCCATGAGGAACACACCTGTAGGAGACGTTACTTTGGTAGAATCCCTTTTATCTGATAATACTTGACTTGTAGGGGAGATCGAGACTTGGAAACTTCAGGCCAAAGACCTCGAGGAGCATATCACGGAGTTCGAGAAGAAGATTGCCGCTCATGAAGTGAGCCTTCAAGCCAACATTCTTTCTGATGGCATTCCCACCCCATATTTTATTGACAATGATCAGTTGCTAGAGTTTCTTATCAAGGCCTCTTCTTATTGGATTAAGGAGGTCAGCGTGTATGAGGATGAGACCCCTCGACAGAAGAAAGCTTCTAACCTTATTCTCGAATGGTTAAAGAAATTGAAATTAAAAGGCACATCCCCTTTTGGGCCATCACATGTCTTCTCAGTCAAAACCGTATCCCAAGAGAGCTGATAAGAATCCCGAGTCCTCGAAGTGGACTGTCAAGACGTCTTCCAGAAAATGTGTAATTTAAATTTATATATTGGTAAAATTTTAATTTATTTTATAAAAGTATACATTTTTTTCATTCATATATTGAAAATGTGCCTTACACCAAAAGCTGAGTATTATTTTAAATCAAAATGGTACTGAACTTGTATGCATTTTTAACTGATGAATAGCTTTTCAAGACATAAAAAAATAGGCATCTTTCTAAAGGACTAATAAAAAACAGGATATTAAACTGTGAATTTCAATTAAAAAAGAATACCATTTGAACCTTTGCTCATAGCATTTCCATAACTTCTTAAAATGAGACTGGATAATCTATCTGGATTAAGTCGGATCCAATCTTTCTAGGAACCAAAATCACATTATTTTGGTTTCGTTAACATGAGATCCGATCATATATTTATGATTTAGCTTGATCATATGTACAAAAACAAAGTGATTAAATCAACATTATTTTAATAAAAGGAACAAAACAACGTGTTTTAGTCTCCAAATAGAATAGACATAGTTGTCGCAGTACAACGTTAAAGGTGGTAATGGGAGTGTATGATATGTTAGTAATAGGGAAGAATAATAATGTAAACATTCCATATTCACATAAACTTTCTGGCAACACTAGTAGAGAATGGCTTATTAAAGGCGCCATTCAAAGGCGGTTATTGAGAATTTTCCAGGAACCACATTCTCACAGAGGTTCCGAGCTTGAAACTCCCTTGTTTTGGACCCCCCCTTTGAAATTCAACAATTGAACCAAAATGGAAGGCGGTTTTCAGAGAATCATATTCTGTTAGTACAAATTAAAGGTGATTTATAATATAACCGCCTTTAGTAGTGTTTAAATAAAGGTGGTTGTGCAAAACTGACTTCCATTGAAATATGTTCTGAAATCGAAACTGGGATCCGATACTTGTTCCGAGTTTGAAACAATTCGGTTATACTGCTTATAAAAAACTGAATAAAGTCACAAGCACGTAACCTTTTTGGGGTGGAGTTGCAAGCTCGAAACTGTTTTGGCTTTAGTGTCTCATTTGAAAATTAAGTTCCAAACTCAGAACTAATAAAGCGGGAACTACATTTAGGTGTTTAATGCCATTTAATTTTAGGGGAAAAAAAGTAAAGTGGAAGAACCTACTCTTTGGGGTTTCTAGTGGAACTAATAGTGAAGGTATGTCCAACTCTATCACTCATTTTAATGCATTGAATGTTTCAAATGTGTTGAATTAGGGTTTAGGTTTGAAATTATGTTTGAATGGAAATGCATTGTATCACCTAATAGGTTTATATGTTGTTTCTATGTAGGTACGTAGCCGTATTTAATGGATAAAATTGAACTCATCTGTAGCGATCTTAGGAACTCACCCAATTATATTCCATTGGTAAAATTATTTACTGTGTTGGATTTCAAAAATGAGTCAAAGAATGGCGTGGTGGGTGCATGTTGCCTATGTAAGAATTGTAGGAATGCTGTATTTTTTGGGAGGAAGAATTTGTGTGAACATCTTGTAATGCAAGGTTTTCAAACTAGTTATACTTATTGGATATGACACATGGAGGTTGTGACGGATAGTGGGAAAATGTTAAAAGTTTAAAAAAAGGGTTGATTTAGATGGAGACCATGGATTTGATGAGATGATGGAGAATGTTACTAAAGGATTTCACGGTGAACCTGAGGTCCTAGAAGCGTTGCATAATGACAAGAAGTTGGCATTATATGAGGAGTCCAAACATTCCATTTTGAGCGTTGCCTTGAGGATGATGAATTTGAAGGCCAAATTTGGGTGGGCCAATAAAGGGATGACTGAGACTCTTGAATTGCTTAGGGAATTGCTTCTCGAGGGTAATCTTATGCCTGATAGATCGTATGCCGCAAAAATGATTCTTTGTCCAATGGGATTGGAAGTACAAAAAATTAATGCTTGTCCAAATGATTGTATGTTGTACAGAGGGAAGAAGAACGAGGATATAGTAAAATGCCGGGTATGTGGTGGGTCTCGGTACAAGTTAAAGAGGGGTTTATTTCAAAGAAGAAGACATAAGCTAAAATTTTGTTGCATCTTTCAGTTATTCAACCTTTGAAGAATTTGTTTTCTTGCAAAGAGGATGCTAACCCACATTTTTCTTGTCTCACTTTCCACTGCAAGCTCCGCATTTGCTGCACTAACATCGCTTCGCATGCACGACATGAACCTTTTGAAGGCACTCATCCAAGAATTTTGGCTACCTAAAAATACAAGCATAAGACATGAAATGCATATTATATTTAGTATAAGTATATAAATTTACATTTAAAAAACATGGTTTAACTACTCATGAGATGAAGATGCATCTGCCCTCCTCATAGCAGTGTCTCTTCCTCTCTTCATTGCCCTAGCGGTTGACTTGGAAACCATCCGATGGACATGTATTTTGGTAGCATCCAAAACCAAATGATTATGGTCAAACCAAGCCTATCATATTAGTCCAAACGCAATGGTTTATCGACAGGAAAAAATCTCCACTTCTTAATCAATGCAGTGATCAAGCCACCTACCGGATTATTTCTTTTTACTCGCCATAGCCTTCAACATATACATGAAAATGGTATATCCGGAGTTAATTTTCAACCCCCATCATGTAGTAGAATAGCATGGGGTTTCAAATGGTAGGCTTGCAAGCATGGCCACCCGACGGAATGACATTTTGGTAAATCCACTCATACACTAACTTATCCTTGATAGACAATACCCCCACATCATAACTCTCAGCTTGCCTCGGCCCCTCACCCGTCCTTTGGAAATACTTCCTATCTATAGCAACCAGGCATATTAGGGTGACCTCCAAAACCCCGGGTCAATTCTGCTAATGGAAAATTTCTATAGGACCATCGTTATCTACATGCCTCAACTTAGTGGAGTCAGTGTACGAACAACCGAGGCCATCATTAATTGTGAATTTGGTAATGGGTATTGTTATTCCATTTACCATGGTTTGGTCCTTCTTGTTATTACTCTTGCCTAAATGAGCATAAAATTGCAAAACTTCATCATAATGGACTAGTTCATCCAACAACAATTAATCAAAATTCAAGGGCTCAAATTTCTTAATCAAATGACCTAAGCATATAGGCTCTCTATCCAAAATACGAATAACCTTAGGATTCATGAATTTTCTATGATGAAAATAAACATACCTTTGTTCGACACTATCGTTGAAGAATTGGTCAGAGTTTCCCGACTCGTGAAAAGGGCAATGACTACAACTCGGGGTGTTTCCTAGTCATCCACCCATTTTACCTTATACTTAGGCATTATATGTTTAGGATAAGAAATTGATCGAATTGGGGGTACAGATCAAAATTTGGCCGATTTGGGGATTAGGGTTTGTGTGGGTTATGGAATCGAATGCCAGATCTGGGCTATTTTTGTTACGAGCTCGGAACCTAGTCCGTTCTATTTAACAAGGACCTTAATTAGCTCCAAACTCGTAACTCTTATCTGAAACGTATTCCAAGTTTGGAGCTTACAATTGGCCCTTGGTCGAATGTAAAGCATTAAAGGTAATTTTCAAATGGGTAATTAATACCCATTTGATTGGGTGCGATTTCCCTCCCATTTCTCCCCCAAAAATCCTCCCCATCTATTCTTCTACACAATCATTCAAAAATTTCTCCTAATTTCACATATGAATTTCCAAACCACCAAAAACCCTAGGCATCATCATTTAGCTAACCTAATCTCTAAAGAATCACCGTCAAAGAGGTTGGTTTTTGGTTAGGATTTGCTCCTTGAAGATTGTGGTCTTCATAGATCATTTCAACTTCCAATCCTTATCTATTGTTTAAAAGGTAAATATTAAAGTGTTGGTGTTGTTGTATAAGAGGGTGTTTTAGCTCCATGTCTTCTTTGAGTGTTATTCTTGTGATGTAGGTAGATGGTGTGTGTTATTATGATCCTAATATGTTTTTTGTATGGAATGTCATCTATTGTATAGCAGTCATTTAGAAATGGATTATAATGTGTGTTGTGAGGTAGATTAATGTCACGGAAAAGGACTCGTGAAGAACCCACGCATTCACATAGTGGAAATTCCTATACATTAGGAAATGAAGGTGGTGAGGAAGAGAGATCGAAGGAGGCCAGGATTGCTAGGACACATTGTAGGACTTTAGAATGGAAAATGGATAGGAAGGAGTTAACTTTGTTGATATTCAACCAAGTGGAAAATTGTTTGTCTGGTGAATGTGCTAAGTGATCGAATTAGGTAGGGAAGATTGATAGAACGAGTGTCGACATCAAGCATGATAATTTGCACGAGGTCCCTAAAGAATACAAAGACGTCCTATAGACAAAGTGCAGGTACCTATAAGCAAATGTTAATTAATCATGCTACAAACACTTTTATTTCATCTAAAGTTAAACTTAATTTAATGAAATGCATATGATTGTGACCGTTGCAAATTTAGAAGAGGCCATTTGAGACCGATTATCAGGATTTGGAGAATTTGAAGAATTTTAAGAAGAAGGCAATGGACATGATGTCAAAGAGTTGGAGAGAACATAAGTACACATTGTCTAGAGATTACATATTCTCATGTAGAAAGGGAGATCTCCCATGGTTGACTTATACACATATTCAACCGGAAAGTTGGGAGATGCATAAGAGAAGAACCTTGGAGAATGAGGAAAATGTTCGTCCTTTAAATTAAATTTTAATAGTACTTTAAGATTACCATTCTTTAGTATTGACAAGGCTATGACATCCTAATGTAGGGTACGAGGGTAAAAAAAATAACGTAATGCATCAAAAAACATAACTCTACATCGGAAGAACCTGGGGGTGGTTATGGATTGCAGGCCCTTAAATTAGTGCAAGAACATTTTGAAAGAGACGTTCAAATTACCATCAAATGGGGATTGATCGAGGGCGAGGTGAGATCATCGGTCACACCAATCGACGTGGATGAAACTGAGAGATGTGATCTCTTCTTAAAGAGCCAAAAGAACAAAAAAGGTAGATATTTAAATCTCCCGTAATTGAAGTCGCAAAATGAGTGGTAAGACTGTATTTATTCTATGCTACGCTCAATTAACTTATTCTATGCTATGTATTTGGGTTTACATTTATTTTACATAGGTTTTCTCTACGTCAATATCTAGACATCACATTTGTGTGATTTATACATTGATCAAGGTGACAAGGGTAGACACCTCCACGTTGTTGAGGGATTTCTACAAGAGTCGATGCAACATCATCATTTTGTTCCAATTGGTGATGGTATTTGTAGAATTTCAATGGAGAATCCCAAGGTGCTCCCTATTGCCAATTCTGGATGGCCACTACAAGCGAGTGGGACCCGCTCAAGGAATATTTCGTCTATGGTCTCATTGTCTTATTTATTCAGACCCTGTAAAGGATTATTATTTGAAGGACACCCCCACTACGACAATTAAGCCGATCGTTGAAGTGGAAAAGAATATAAAACCCCCGTCACCCGAGCACAAGTATTAAGGAGTAACTGCATTTCGTGAGGGTCTTGTGTGCTTTCATGGCCAAACACCAACGGAACTCAACGTACTTATTCTCGGGAAACGAATGCGTATTCGGTTAAAAGAAAGAAATCATCTCCTCGTGGATTGACTTTGAAGACCTATGGAGATGTGACCAAGTGAGCCAAATGCTAATGTCCCTCTACTTTTTGTAAGTAATATAGCTTTACACATTCAAAGAGTTTTTTTTATTATTCCTAACAATTGTTTAATTTATTTCACCACTTTCGTTTGGAAAGTACATGTATTATTTTGCTAACCAAAAGGAGAAGGGTTGGATAGGGTATTTGTGCTTGATGATGACTCAATAAACCAGTTGTACTGTCCAAGAGAGGGTCGACTACATCCGCAAAAGTTTAGGACAAATAATTAAAAATTTATTCGAGGGACGACTACATCAACAAAAGTCTACGACAAACAGATAAAAAATTATTTGTTTTATCGTATTTTGAGAGGGGATGGTTAAACACTCATGTCATTTAAGCAAATCCATTAATGCACAATTTATATATTTCTTATATATGTTATAGAGACCATCGGAGATTAATATTTATTGTCCTCGAGAAGAAGCGTATTTACTGGATGGATCATCTGCACTTCCAACCATCCAATGATCTGATGGATAATGGTACTACGACTTTGGACCAAATAGAAATCAAGTTGTTATTCTCTTTTCATCTTGGGAAATAATATTTAGTCATCAGTTATTATAATTATTTTTATTATTTCCATTCTTATTTATTAGTACAAGAAACAAGAAGACATGGAAGTGCGGTTATTAAGTAATGCTATACGCCGTGGAGTGTGTCCAACATGTGCATGAGGATTACCTTGAAATTGACGAAAAGAGTAATGAGTTGATTCTTTACACATTGTTGTAACGTAATATGTCGATCGTCCCATTACAAATATTATTATTTTCAATTCACAGATTTTTCAAGAGGTTCTCATGCCGTATTTGCAAGATGATATCAACATTGCAAGAAATTTGTTGGCTAGGTATCTAGTGCACATTGTTCCTCTTCAATTAGGAATCCCAACATGGTAGTATGAAAAACTAGTATATGATCATATTAGTTGTGTGGAATAGATTTTGCGTGATTTCTATTCATATCTATAGATTTTTACTTTGTTATATACATTTTTTATATAGAAAAGTGCTAAAATAACCCTATCTTTTGGCTGAAGTGCCAATATAACCCTTCAATATGAGAAAGTCCTGGACTTAGTCAATGGCTGTTTGGCCGGAGAACAACGAAGTGAAAATTTTGCCCTTGAATTAAGAAAAATATTAAAAACAAGATGAGACTTATTTGCCTTCCAATTATTTCCTTCTTTACCATTTATTTGTCCGCTCCATTGCGCATGGAGGGTGAGCACGGTGGGAGCTGATGCGAAGAAGAGATTTGGAGTGAGGAAGGATGGTGGTGGTTTCGGAGAGGAGGATGTCGGCGACAAGGGAGGGGAGAAGGTGAAGAAGGCAGAGAGGGAAGGACGGGGCTAGGGTTTCTGACGATGTTGTTGGTGGTGTTTAATCGGTCTGGTGATGGGTGGTGGTGTGTTTAATTGACGGTGAGCAAGACGGTGCAGGAGATGTGGGACTAGGGTGGCGGAGGCAGAGGTGGGGGGAATGGTAACAGTTATTGGATTTGGTGCCGGGGAAGAGGAGCTTGAAGGGGACAACGAGGGTGAGGGCGATGGAGACGATGAAAATAACGGTGAGGGATGGGGATGGCGATGTTGGGAAACAACGACATCGATGGTGATGGGGATGTCGAGGGCAATGCTAGGGGATGGCAACAATGATGATGATGATGTTGGGGGACGACGGTGGGTGGTAGCAGCTGACACGGGGACGTCGACCGTGATGGTGGGGATGACGACGACGAGGGTTAGGCTGAATTGATATTCATGCTTTGCAGTGGCTACAGAGGATCAATTTTTTAGTTTTCCATTTCAAATTTTCAGTTTTGTAGTGGATATGTCTACAAATTTTGTTTTAAGTTTTCAAGCATTGGTCTAACTAGACCCGGTCAGTCGTTCAGAGAGTGGTGGTGTGTTTAATCGATGATGGAGAAGCGGCAGCAACACGGGCACGATGGGGTGGGTTGTGAGGAAGAAAAAAAATAGGGGTATAATGGGCATTACATTTTTAGCTTTGGTATAAGGGGTATTTTGGTTATTTAATTTTTTGCCCAATGCATGAATTCTCTAGGTCAATGCTGGAATTAGGGAGTTTGGGTATATTGACACAATCTGGCCCTGTTAGAGTTAGATTGGCACAATTTGTAATAAGTTTGGGTTATTGCAGGGTTATATTGACACTTTCAGCCTAAAATTAGGGTTATAAGTGTATTTTTCCCTTGTACAATCTGGATCATTTATGCAAGCCTTTTTACAAGCCGGTTTATAATGAAATAGGCTGAATTTACCATATCATCCGAGCAGAATTCCGAATTCATAACTGAAATCTGACCATCCCACAAAATTGTCATAATCTGAAATTACGGTTACTAAATCGGAACATCGTTGCCGAACTCTCTTTGAGCTGAAAGTATTTATGCTAAAAAATCAATTTTCGGCGTAAAAAACCAGTGCATGTCCGGATTTGACGACCGAAGGAAGAGCGTCTTCAGGAGGGCAGAATGAGGTTCCAGATACGTAACATCCACAAGGTTCCAAACTCGCAACTGTTTCCAACGTCTTAGTCTCGGTGATGCAGTTCCGAGTTCGAAACTAATCAAAGGTGCTTCCATCTCTACTGACAACGGCGGAGCATAACCACCTTTAATAGCGGTTGTTTAAAGGCAGTTCCCCTTTGATCGAAGAGGATTAAAAGCAAGCCAGAGAAGGCACTACTTCTCCAGCCTAATGGAACCAACCTTTAATAGGCATGTTCTCCACTAGTGCGACATGAATATCAGGGACGGCGAAAAAAGATGATGAGTGTGGTTGGATTGGTGATGTCTGAAACGTAGTTAAGAAAGTTGGCAAAGACAATGAAGAAACCACTTGAAGAAGGGGAAAATTTAAAAACATCAATTTAATCTCAAAAGTTATTAAACTATAATTTTTGTAACCATTAATTGGTTTGTTGGTTTATGTTCGATAAAGGAACAAATTGAGATAATTTCTTAATAATCATGAAACATTTTAGGAATATGGTACAAAATAGGGAGCAAAACATGTCATTTCACATAAACATGTACACACAAACCATCATTTTCTGGATTTTAAAATGTTAATATTTTACAATAAGTATCCCGGGATACACTGTAAATTGCATCCCCAATAATACTCTAGCTAGTTGAGAACTGAAAGGGAAAAAATTGCATTAATCAGCTACAAAATTAATTCTACACATGATCAATGTCGTCTTAAAATCTTGATAACTTTTGTCAAAGTTGACCTAATCTTTCGCCGATCAATCCTTACATCCTGTTTATCCAGGTACGTTGATCTTATTGCACCCCATCCCTGTCTATGAATCGATAATGGATCCCTAAGAACAGCATGATCAAGGGGATACTGCTCGATTAAAGAACTCTCTTTCACCACGACGTTGTACTCCAAGTAATTTATGTTCATGTCAAATGAAGGCTTCCCAAAATCGTTTCTAGCGTACCCATCCATTCCTCCAAAGGGAATTATTTGAACCAAAACAGCATTATCTGGGAGAAAAACCATGTTAGTTAGTCCAGCTCCATGAACTCCCATGAGGACATCACAAGAATTGACCAATTGAGCGAATGATGTCACGTTTGTCGAAATCTTTGCCTCGGCTACTATCACTTCAAACCCTAACTTTTGCGCCAGGCGAGCGATTTTATCTTCATTTCTGATTATTCGCGTTTTCGAACGCGATATCAGCATCAACCGAGGCCTCCTCTTCATTCTGACCGCCAGAGTTCTCTCTAAGGAGTATGTTCTTCTCAAGAATTGCCTGAAATGGTTCATGGACAAGCCATTTGGAAATTTTGATGAATCAATGCCGAGCTCTTTGTAGGACTTCAGGCCTAATGTCATTCTAGAATAGCAATGGGTTTGCTTTTCTTGGTCTATAGCAACAACTGGATGCTTTGAGAGCTTTGAGAAAAACATCTTGTACTTGGAAATCCACCATGAAGCATAGTCGGTTGCCAGAAACTGAACTTCTCCGTTGAAGTGTTGAGAATTTGAAAAGATTGGGACCAATAAATCTGAGAAGTCATGGAACATGTTGCCTGAATATCCGCCGGTAGAGAAAAGAATTGCTGGGGTGCTGTAATTTACGGCGCAACTTGGAGTTAATGTAGTCCGGCCAACCAATTTCACCGTCCATTCCTTAACACTGGCCATTGCATCTGGATTCCCTTTTCTAGCGTATGGTTTGATGCTCCAAGAATGGCTATAATTTCCAGCATTATTAGATGAAAAAATGAATATGGTGCTGGAATTTGGTTCTACTCTTACGTCCCCTGTCATTTCACAATAGTCTGATAACCTCTCCATGATATTGCACGTTTGCTCCTTCTCACTCCCTGGTATGCAACCAAAAAAAAAGCAATTACCTTTAACTAGATACGCATAACGAAATTTGTTCTTATAATATATGAACATTGCTTTAGTCATGATTTTGAATGAATAAAAGTCGTGCTTTCTCAAAATATATAATTTCTCAGGATTTTTCCTATCTCTATTTTGTTTTGAACTTTCTCAAAATAACAATATTAGTACTCCCTCCGGCACACTTTCTTTCTGTACACTATTCTCTATCAATGTTTTATCGCATATTTGAATAGATATATGAATAACGACACTATTATATGTAATATTGTTGAATTTCATTGTAATAAGTTGTTTCAAAATATCAACTTTTCATTTGTCGTTATTATACGTAGTTAAACATATTAACTGTCAAACATGTTTCTTGAATAGCATAACAATAATCGTTGCTCCCTCTATCCAAACCCTTTCTGCAAAGAGAGAAAGGACTGGTTTTTTTTTTTATAAATTTTGTGAAAAATCTAAACTACCCCCAACCTTAAACCTCTATCCTTTCTCAGCCCTAAACACTAATCAGCCGCCATGTTTTTCAACCAGCCGTGTTCTACAAACCACCAATCAGCCACCGTAGAGGTGAACAGAGGAGCCGTACGCGAAGTGCCGCCCTCTAAAACGAGCTCACTGTATGCGGAGGGGCGGAGGAGCTGTACGCGGCTGTGTTTAGAGTTGTGTGAGTGGCGATGGCAGAGAGGTAGAGACGGTGAATTGTGAGTGGCGACGGTGATTGGGGTTGTGTGAGTTTGGTGATTGGTGAAGATGGTGAAGACGCAAAGACAGTGAATTTGGGGGGATTGACCGTGAGAGTTTTAATTTCAGATTGATTGTGTGAGTTTTAATTTTTGGAATTGATTGTGCGAGTTTTAATTGGGGGAATTGATTGTGTGAATATTGTGAGTATTTTAATAGGTGAAATTTTTGTGAGGATAATTGTATAAGTCTTCTAGGGATAATTTCGTATTATGGCATGTTGAATATTTCCTTGAAGGAAAATGACTTGAACAATTTAAAAAAGAAAGTGTGCAGAAATAACTGGGCAGAGGGAATATGCAATTTGAAACGGTACAAAGGCAGTACTATCTACCTTTTTCTAGTGTATAAGTGTGTATTCCAAATACCTTTTTCTAGGCTTTACTCCACAAGCATTCAGTTTTCCGACTCTGTTCTCAAATATAGGAGTAATGATAAAGAGAGTGAAAATTTATAATTTACTCCACAAGCATTCAGTTTTCCGACTCTGTTCTCAAATATAGGAGTAATGATAAAGAGAGTGAAAATTTATAATGAAATTACACAGTTACTGATGTGGCATAAATGAAAAGACAAATATATTCAAAATTGGATAATTTTGTAATTTAATCATTTACTAACTTCCAGATCATTCGTTATCAATTTTCACTCTCTATATTATCAATCCAAGTATAGACCCACTAAGATCATCTTCCTACATCCCCGCATTCAAGAACACATGAGTCATTGTTTTGTTAGGTGTTTAAGTTTATATGTGAAGGTATATTCAGCTAGCTTTAAAGGTGTCAATTCGGATATCATATCGAATTTGTGTCAGGTTGGAAATGTTTTGAGTTGAAACTTGTCAAGTTAAATCGTGTTAATTTTTATTTGTTGGTCAGTTCAGGTTGAAACGTGTCAATTTTCATTTGTTGGGTTGGATCCGATTGAAACGTGTCAGTATTTTCCTCGAGTCCATTCGGGTTGCCGTCGTTTAGTTTTTATACTCGAGTTAGCTTAGATCTAGTTGGGTTATTTTCGAGTTGGGTTACCGTCGTATCGTTTTCTGTACTAAAATTTTGTTAGGGTCGGATCATTTCAACTTTTTTATATTAAGTTTCATATTGGATTTGGGTATATTTCAGGTTGGTTCATTTTGGATCGGATTATTATGCTACTCGATTAAATTCAGGTTGGTTTAGGTTATGTTTCAATAATATTATTATTACAATTGCGTTATTATTGGATTTTATTCAGTTAACTTGTAACTTTTAGTTATAATTTATCAAATATTTATTTATATTCCTTTGATTTTTGAAATTAATTACTAATTTAAAAGGCAAAGTCTTGGGAAAGACGGTCTTTCCATAGGCTTATGGAAAGACGGGGTTTAACTAGAATAATAAAAGGTAAAAGGTGTTAGTTGCAATATTAAACTTTTAGTATGCAACATGTAGTACTCATAAAATTTATAACCCGGTTCATGCAACCCGAAAATTTTATCTTCATTTCTTCTAATTTACACTTTAAACCTTGGTCTTTCCATAACTTATGGAAAGACCGTCTTTCAAGAGACGGACTCAATTTAAAATCATAATTTTAATTAAAAAACTCTTTATTAAACTATTGTTCATTAAATTTATAAACTTAATCGTGCTTGTGCATTTTAAACTTAACTTTCTGTATTCAGATTTGTCATGCGTTGACTTTATGCAATCACATATATACAAACTTTTAACAAAGAAAAGTCCTACTTTATTCTCATAAGTATGTTTAAAGAATTTATTAGTTTGACTCATAACCAAGTTGACTTGATTTCATATTTTATGGTAGTTGACTTTTTATAACTACATTGGTGTTGGGTTGTTTGTGTAGGGTTATATAGATAATTAATCGGGTTGAGTGGGTTTGACTTGAATCAGGTTTGGGTTGTTTACAGGCGTGGGTCTAGATAATCGATTCATATTCGGGGTTTTAACCATGTCGGGTTCGTGTTCGGGTTGATATTTCTCGGATCAAAATCAAGTTTCGGGTTGGATTTGACTGCGCCGGTCTGGACCAGAGATTGACATATCTAGTTAGATTTGTCTCATACGTATATATACCGAGTCGTGCTCGTGTTAGAGGCGATTTACTGCGAGGCCATTTTATGATAAAATCAATGAAAACTATAAATAGGGGAAATTATAAAATAGGAGATGGTCAAATATGCGGGTCATGGTAAGAGTAATATTTGCTCGAGATTAGATTTTTAAAAAGTGCTAAAAGTCAGAGATCGAATTGCAATTATGCAAGAAAAAAGGAAACTGCTCCAGAACCCTATCATTCTTGTCGATCCACCGGTCTGCCAAGATTGTTGTCACGTTTTTTATTTTTCCGTTTCGTAGGTTCTAAATCAATCGTCCTTTCACCGTGTTTTGTCGTCATTGCTTCACTGTTTTTGGCCGAGTTTCGATCGCGGTTGGATTTTGTTTTTTTTCGGATGTCAATTGAATTTTTTTGGGTTTATAAGTCAGAATCATATTTCATTCGAGTATTCTTGATTTTATTTTCACCTGGGTTTTACATTGAGTTCGTTGTTGTCGTCGAAAATCAATGGTTAATGGTTTGATTTCATTGCATAGACGGAGGGAAAATGGCTGAATCTGGGTCAAAGTCAGGCTTAACATACATGCTTGTTCAGTGGGTTGAATTTGTGTTTGAGTTTTGTCCTAAAACTCATATCAAACTCACGTCTCTTTATTTAACAACTCGAACGAAATTTGCTAGTATTCTGAACTTTTATTTCGCTCAGATTTTGCATCGAGTTCGTCATTGTCGTCGAAACTCGACGGTTAATGGTTGGATGTCATCGCATAGACAGAGGGGAAGAGGGATGAATCTGGGTCAAAGTCGGGGTTGACATATAGGTTTGTTCAGTGGGTTGGATTTGTGTTTGACTTTTATCCCTAAAACTCACATGAAAGTAATAACATATCTAATTAAAAATCAAATAAAAATACTAAAAAAATCAAATAAATATTATTAAATATCAAATGAAAACAGTAAAATACACCATAAAATAAAATAGTTTAATATCAAATAAACAATAAAAATAAAATGGAAAAAAATAAATAAAATAAACTAAAAATAATAAAACTAAAATAAATAAACATCAAATATAAATACTATTAAAATATAAATTAAATTTAAAATGATTAAACACAACTAAAATAGTTAGGCATCAAATAGAAATACTACTCCCTCCGTTTCTTTATCAGTGACACACTTTCTTTTTTGGGTTGTTTCTTTTATATTGACACACTTTCCATTTTTGGCGAGATTCCTTTAATTTCATCTACTCATTCTACTTTTTACTTTCTACATTCAATTTCATCCACTCATTTTCTTCACCTAAATCCAAGCACCAAAACCTATGGTGCCACTATTAGTGGAACGGAGGGAGTAAAATATGTATCAAATTAGAATAGTTAAAAATAAAATAAATGCACTACAATACACATTAAAATAAAATATTTTAACATAAAATAAAAATAACAAAGTACACAAAAAATTAAAATAAATAAACACCAAATAAAAAAAACTAAAATGTAACGTTGATATCAGAAAATAAAATATCCACATTAAAGAAATAAAAATTAATTCACGGTTTCTAACATTAAGGCATACACCAAATAAGCATCTCATATTAAAAAAAACCATCGATATAAATTTAAAAAATGACTTGTTGAATAGTTAAAGCAAAATGAAAAATATATATAAGTTTAAAAAAGTTCCCAATTAGAGCGACTAACGGTTGGACCAATCATGAAAAGTCTCATTTTAAAAAATTTTAGAGTCAAATTATAATTAGGAAAAATTGCTAAATAACTCTATGCCTAGGTCGAAAGTGCTAATCTAACACTATAAAATATGAAAGTGCCAATCTAACCCTATGTTTTGGACGAAAGTGTCAATCTAACCCTGACAACCTAAAAGTGACCGGAATTTTGTGAAGTGACCATTATACCCCTCTGAAAATAAATTCAATTTGGAAAACTTGAAAAGACGATATTACCCTTAGTAATTATTAACCAAGAGTTTCCCATTTTCCCTATTCTCCTTTCTTCCTATCTCGTTCAACCCTTTTGTCTCTCCCAACCCAAAAACTAAAGACTGGTGGCGGCAGCAGCAAAGGCTGATATCAAGTGACGACACCCGCAGATCGGTTCAGTAACTAAGATGGAGAGGGAGGAACATTACTTGTGGAAGTGCTTTCTGGTTTACCTTCTTCTCCAGGCGAGCTGCAGTGGTTCATGGAGCTTTTCTAGTGGTTGTAATTCAGCCCTCTCAGATAGTCGCCAAAGTTCCACGATAGTGGTGCGGTATAGCAATATCAGGTTGCTAAACGGTTGGCGAATTGTGGTGAAATTGGCATTCACCGGTGAAGAAAGTATTGGGTGGTGTGGTGGTTTAGAGAACAAAAAAAAGGAGAATGTGGTGGAATAGAGGAGAAGATTTTGACTTTTTTTTTTGGTTCCTTTGCTTTTAGCAGCTGAAGTTCCAATACTTTTAACCTAGCAAAAAACGTTTCATTCTCCTTTTCTTAATTTGTTTCTTTTCTCTTCGTCATGGTGATAGGTGGAAAATATTGGATAGGATAGATCCTAATTGCTACTCATTGATTTCGACTTCATAATTTTATGGAATGTGCTTATCTAACCCAATGATTTAACTAAAAGTGTTGATCTAACCATATAATTTAATTAAAAGTGCTGATCTAACCATATAATTTAATTAAAAGTGCTGATCTAACCCTATATTTTAATTTAAAGTGCTGATCTAATCTCGTGATTTAATTTTAAGTGCTAATTTAGCAAGGGGAAGAATGGTCATGAAATTTTCAATTTTATACCCAGAGGTATTTTTGTTTTTTCAAATTGGGTCAACGTCGGAATAGTGCAATTTGGGTACACCGGTACTATTTTTCAAAATCTTAGGGTTAATTTTACACTTTCAGATCTTACAAGGTTAGATTGGTACTTTCACAAAATAATAGGGCTAGCTTTGTACTTTTCCCTTACATTTATTGGCAATATACGAATAGAACCATATGTACTTGAGTAAGTGTCAATATAACCCACTGATAATTGAAACTATAACAACAACCCTTCTAGTTGATGAAAGTTCTAATATAACCTTAAGACACCATTTTCGGTGTTGCCCTTGACAAGGTCAACGTTGACTGCATTTAAACTGACCAAAATGCCCTTTGACCTAAAATCTAAAAGTGTTAGGACAAATTTTCCCTCAGGCCACCATCGGACCACCGCCAGGTTGTCATCGTGCCGCCTCCACCCAACTACCATCCCACCCCTACCTCTTCATAGCCCACTGGCCACCACTCCCAGCTGCACTCACCATCGTAGTTCACCCACCCAACCCCCAAGCCACCACCTCGTCCTGCCGACCACCACCACCACTAAGCTCAATGCCACCTCTCATCTCGCTGCCAATCACCACTAACCCCAGTGCCACCCTCGTCCCGCCCATCACCACCACCGAAACCCTAGCGCCACCTTTCATACCCGAAAACCCTAGCGCCTCCCCTCATCCCGGAGTTTCGTTGAAACTCAAGCAGCTTCAATGTTGGCCAGCTGAAACCCTAGCCCCACCCCTCGTCCTGCTCACCGCCAACCATCAAAACCCTAACGCCACCCCTTGTCCTGCCCACCGCCCATCAACGGAACCCTAGCACCACCCCTTATCCCGATGAACCCTAGCGCACCTATCGTCCCAACATTTTGTTGAAAGAAACGAGCTCAGATCGGAGGCAAGAAGAAAAAAATACGCACCAGATTTGACAACACCAGATCTGAGAGAAAGAAACAAGCTTAGCGGAGAAGATGTAAAGTGAAGAAGAAAGATAAGAAAGAAAAGGAGAAAATAAAGAGAGAGAGAGAGAGAGAAAAGAGAAAATTAGGGTTTTTGGGCATTACAATCATTTCACTCTTTTTGGTAAAATATTAATTTCATAGAATTCTGGCCAAAATTTACCGGAATGAGTAGTTTTGCACTTTGACTGCACTTTCAAACGTTGGAAGGTTATGTTGGCACTTATATAAATTATATAGGGTAATAAAAACACCTCTCTCTATAATTATTTTTATATGACATACATTTTAAAAGTTCTTCAAAGTTATAGAAAATTCGTTGCAATAAATAAAAATAAACATTAAATTACCCCACTAATTATATCAATTATAAAATGATCTCATCTAACGGTTTGTCGATCTAAAATAAAATTTTATGATAAGTTTAAAGTCTATTAATTTAAAAGATAAATATCATACTAAAACAGTTGTACAGTGTCAACGGTTTTATGTAAATATAGAAAAACATCAAATTTTATCACAACTTAGTAGATAAAGAGTTCGTCTCTTAAAAGACGGTATTTCCATAAGTCATGGAAAGATCAATGTTTAAAGTGCAAATTAGAAGTAATGAAGATAAAATTGTTGGGTTGCATGAATCGGGTTATAAACATTATAATTACTATACGTTGCACGGATATATGTCTCTATCTCTAACATCACATTACTCTCCCTCAGTAACCCTAGTTGGGGCCGCCGCCGCCACCACCACCGGCGGTCCGGCGGCCCCCATTTTCCTTTTCCAGCTTTTAGTTTCATTTTCTTGTTTCTCGTTCTTCTTATTTTCTAGATCTGACTGTAGGTTGCAGCTCGATTTAGATCTGGTTCTCTCATGACCCTCATGGTGGCCGCGCCAGGCTACTGTGCCAGATGGAGCCGCGTGGAGGTAAGCTTCACCGGAGAGGAAGGCCAACAACCTCACCAGATCCAGCCGACCCGACGGACAACAACGCAGCCACCGTACACCTGGAGCGGTGGAGGACATATTTGGGTCGACGCGATTCTGGTATAGCGGATGTGGAGTCGGTCCCAGCAATCTCGATCGACTTCTGGTGAGCCCGACAACCAGCCGGCAAACAAAAAAAAAGGCCCGGGGCACATATCCAGCCGGTCCAGCATGGCAAATGGCTGTTAGCATCCGGTGGGATAGGAGGATAAAGGAGAATCACAACTCAGGCTCGATGAACAGTCCATAATAGACAGTGTTTTCTGGAATTGGGATTACCTGACCCGGTCGCACTTGATGATCATGGATCTCACTCGAAATGTTATATGTGTTTTAAGTTTAACTCCTAAAGTAGGACGAGAGGAGAGTATGGGAGTTGAGTAGTGGGTGAGTAATGTGTGGGAGTTGAGTAGTGGGTGAGTAATGTATGGGAGTTGAGTAGTGGGTGAGTAATGTATGGGAGTTGAGTAGTGGGTGAGTAATGTATGGGAGTTGAGTAGTGGGTGAGTAATGGGTTTTAAGTTTGTATTAATTCAGCATTGTATTGCCTATAAATGGCTAATAAACTCACACCTCATGATGATGAAGGTTTCTCTCATTCACATGGTTTCTCTCATTTACATGGTATCAGCCAGTGCCTTTTGGCTTTCTCTCTTCCTTAACTGACGCCTTGCGTCTCTCTCCCTCCCTTCTTCTTCGATTTTTTTTCTTTCTCTCCTCTTTCGATCATGGCAGAAGACAAACTTTCTTATAGCAATATGATTCATCTGTTGACGATAAAGCTTGATTCCTCCAATTACATGATGTGGAGGAAGCAGGTGCAATTACTCTTTCGATCTCAGAAGTTGTTGGGGCATCTTGATGGTTCCACTCCGTGCCCTCCATTGCCGACGCCGCCCACGTTCCTCACGGCCGCCTCTGCCTCGGGTTCTACCCCTAAGCGTGAGGATTATGACAAGTTGAAGGCTTCCTATGATCAATGGATCGCTGATGACGAGAAGTTGTGTTGTCTCCTTCTCTCTTCGGTCTCTGTTGAGGTAATGTCTGAAATCTCTGCATGTGAGACTGCTGCTCAAATTTGGGAGACTCTTGCTACTGTTTTTCATAATCGTAGTAAGTCTTCTGTGTTAAGCTTGCATGTGCAAATCATGAATCTTTGCAAAACTGGTTCTGTGCATGATTTACATCTCCAGTTTAAGGTTTTATTTGATAAACTTGCTGCCATGGATGCTCCTGCTATGAATGATGATATGGTGTTATGGTTTTTGCATGCTCTTGGGGCTGATTATAGAGATTTTAGTGCCCCGTTGTTGTCTCGTTCTCCGACTCCGCAATATGTTGATGTTGTTGCTGAGGTGGAGAATCAAGAGGCATTTTTGAAGAATTTGCAGATTTTTGGGGGTACTGGAGCAGCCCCCGTTGCCTTTCTGGCAGAGGCCAAATTTGGCAGGAGTGGTGGTGGCGCGTGGAGCCACGCGCCCGTGCGTGGTGGCAGCGCGTGGGCCTCACGCGCCGGCCGGAATGGCCGCTATGGCGGCCGGCGTCGCAGCAATGGACGTCCTTCTTCCTCTGGTGGCTCTGGTGGTCCCAGTTTTGGTCGCAATGATATCACTTGTCGTTATTGTGACAAGCCCGACCACACTGCTCAGACGTGTTTCAAGCTTTTTCCTCCGCGTCCTCGTCATGGTGAATCTACCATGCTGGCTGAACAATTCCAGCGCTCACTTCACATGGAGCCTTCTCATGTCACCTCTGATTGGTACATTGACTCTGGAGCAACCATTCATCTCACCTCTTCCGCCTCTGCCTTGGAGAGTGTCACTCTATACTCTGGCAATTCTCAAATTACAGTTGGTAATGGTGATTCTATTGGTATTGATTCCATTGGTGATTGTCAGCTTACTCCTTCTTTGCGACTGTCTGATGTTTTATATGCTCCAAAATTTTCTAAAAATCTTTTGTCTATAAGTCGTCTTACTAAGGACCTTGATGCATTTGTGATATTTGATGACCGGAACTTTATTATTCAGCACAAAGTTACCAAGGGGATTCTGGGAAGAGGCCACAGTGAGCACGGTCTCTATGTGCTGGACAGAGGAGAAGCTGCCTTATTGTCTTTTATTTCTCAGAATAAAACTCGAGCGTCATTTGATTTATGGCATGCTCGTCTTGGCCATGTGGCCCCTAGCATTATTTCTACTTTAATTAAGACTGGTGTTTTGTGTGCTTCTTCCTTATTACCTAAGCCGGGTCTGTGTACTCCCTGTGTTATGGCTAAAGGTCAAAAACAATCTTTTCTTGTTAATCCCAAATGGGCTTTGAAAGTTTTGGACTTGATTCATTGTGATTTATAGGGGCCTGCCCCTGTTTTATCGAAAAATGGGTTTTCTTATTATGCCATCTTTGTGGATGATCATTCTCGCTTTACCTGGTTGTACCCGCTTCGCAGAAAATCGGATTTCGTAGACGTTTATATGCAGTTTGAGGCTCTTGTACAGAACAAATTCTCTACCACTATCAAAACCTTCCAGAGTGATGGTGGTACGGAATTTCTCAATCATCGCCTACGCTCCTATTTTGCATCTAAGGGCATTCATCATCAGTTATCGTGCCCCTATACTCCGGAACAAAATGGTTGTGCGGAACGGAAGCATCGGCATATAACTGAAATGGGGTTGGCTATGTTGTTCCATTCTCACCTGCCCTTGTCACACTGGGACAATGCTTTTGCAGCTGCTGTCTACACCATAAACCGATTGCCCACTCCTGTCCTTGATGGTGCTTCCCCTTACAGTCTCTTGTTTGGTCAACCTCCAGACTACTCGAACTTTCGGCCTTTTGGCTGTCGGGTTTATCCCTTTGTCCGACCTTATGCTGATCATAAGCTCTCTCCTCGTAGCATTCCTTGTATCTTTATTGGTTACAGTTCTCAGTATAAGGGGTTTCGCTGTCTGGATGGTGTCACTGGTCGAATTTATATCACTCGCCATGCTCGTTTTGACGAGACGTGCTTTCCCTTAGCTAATGGGAGCACTGAGCAGGATATTTCATCCTTGGATGTTCTTACTTTTCTGAATCCTGAGCTGTCTACTTCCGAGCCGGTATTGTCCTCCTCGGCAGTTTCTGGCTCTTGTACCCTTTGTGATCAGTCTCCATCCTCGGCTTGTCTATCGCCTCCCGTGCCCATTCTGGAGGTCTCGGTTACTCCTTTGATCCCTTCACCGTCGACGCCGGTTTCTCCATCTTCGAGTTCCTCCGCTTCCTCTGGGTCCATTTCTGATTCTGATGCTTCGCCGCAGAGGGTTCATCATATGACCACCAGAAATCAGGATGGTACTCGTCGTCCCACGTCTCATCCTGATTTTGTTCCCATTGGTCTTCTAGCTGCAGTTTTAATTCATTCTGAGCCTCGAGATTTTTGTACAGCTCTTAAGGATCCGAAATGGGTTAGTGCAATGGATGAAGAGTTGAATGCGCTTCGTCGACAGAACACTTGAGAGTTGGTGCCCCGGCCTTCGGATGCCAATGTTGTAGGTTCGAAGTGGGTGTTTCACCTGAAATACAAATCCGATGGGACTATTGATCGTTACAAGGCCCGTCTGGTTGCTCAGGGTTTTTCGCAGATTCCTGGTTTTGATTTTGATCACACCTTCAGCCCGGTGGTCAAGGCTGCTACAGTTCGGACTATTCTTGCTATAGCTACGCTTCGGAAGTGGCCGTTGCATCAGCTTGATGTCAAGAACGCCTTCCTTAATGGTGTTCTTGATACTCTTGTTTATATGGCTCAGCCCGTCGGGTATAAGGACCCTGCTCGTCCTGATTATGTTTGCTGTCTTAAAAAGGCTATTTATGGCCTTAAACAGGCTCCTCGGGCCTGGTTTGATAGATTCAGTTCTTATCTACGTCAGCTTGGTTTTCTTTACAATTCTTCGGATACATCCCTGTTTGTTTTCTCTAGGGGTTCTACGCTGTTGTACCTTCTGGTCTATGTTGATGACATTATCCTTACTGGCAATGATGCAGGTGCAATTCGTCAGTTTATCACCAGAACTGATAAGGAATTCTCGATCAAGGACTTAGGTTCTTTGAACTATTTTCTTGGTCTTGAGGTGTCTTCTTCTCCTTCGGGTATCTTTCTTGGACAGGCCAAGTATGCTCGTGATATTCTTTCTCGAGCTGGCATGACTGAGACTTCTCCATCACCACTCCGTTTGTACCGCTTTCTCAGCTTTCTCGTAGCTCCAGTGCTTCTTTCGGTAATCCGACTCTTTATCGCTCGCTTGTTGGTGCTCTTCAGTATCTGACTATCACTCGTCCGAATTTGGCTTTTGCCGTTAACTCGGTTAGTCAATTTCTTCAAGATCCCCGGGAGGATCATTTTGCAGCTGTCACCAGGATTCTTCGATATGTGGCTGGCACACCTCATTTGGGTCTTACTTTCCGCTCGAGTGGTTCCTCTGATGTTTGTGCTTACTCGAATGCTGACTGGGCTCGTTGTTTGGAGACGCGTCGTTCGACCTACGGCTATGCGGTTTTCTTGGGTGGTAATTTGGTATCCTGGAGTGCCAAGAAGCAACCCACTGTCTCGCGCTCGAGCTCGAAGTCGGAGTATCGTGCTCTCGCAAACACTGTGGCTGAAGTGGTTTGGCTTTCTCATCTACTACGGGAGTTGCATTTTCCTTTGGATGGTTCGCCTTTGTTGCTGTGTGATAACAACAGTGCGGTCTTCTTGGCTCAGAATCCCGTTGCTCATAAACGGGCAAAGCACATCGACATCGATTATCATTTTCTTCGGGAGCTGGTGGCTTCTGGCAAGCTTCGTGTCAGTCATGTGCCTACTTCCTTGCAGCTTGCGGATATCTTCACCAAGGGCTACCTAAGCCATTGTTTGAATTTTTTCGTTCCAAGCTCTGCGTTTCGGTCAACCCGACGCTTCGCTTGAAGGGGGGTATGGGAGTTGAATAGTGGGTGAGTAATGTGTGGGAGTTGAGTAGTGGGTGAGTAATGTATGGGAGTTGAGTAGTGGGTGAGTAATGTATGGGAGTTGAGTAGTGGGTGAGTAATGAGTTTTAAGTTTGTATTAATTCAACATTGTATTGCCTATAAATGACTAATAACTCACACCTCATGATGATGAAGGTTTCTCTCATTCACATGGTTTCTCTCATTCACATGGTTTCTCTCATCTACAGAGAGCATATGTAATGCTTGGAACTGGACTCCTATTGATGAATTGTTGAAGACTCAGCTTGGTAGTAGATTTCGATAGTTTTGCTGCTGCCCTGCAGTTCTCTTAAGCATGTATTGCCCCGTATAATACATCAGATGGATCTTGGATTTGTGTTTTATAGCCGGAAAAAAGAGTTTAAGGTAAAAAATTAACTGTATCAGTCTGTTTGTTCCGAGACCCACTCATTCCAAAATTCCTATTATTCCATATGCAACTTCATCCTTTCTCTATAAATTTCGTAAAGAAATATTGTAGCCTCAATCTACTCCCTCCGTCCTAATATAAGTTTCATTGAATTTTTTTTACGCTCTTTAAAAAAATGTTTTACCGTTAATATGTTTAACTATGTGTAATAATGATAAATAAAAAAGTTTGATATTTTAAAATTATTTATTACGATGAATCCAACAATATTACATGCGAAAATATTATTATTTATATATCTATTTAAATACACGATCAAAGTTTGACAGTGATGACTCACATGCAATGTGCAGATTTATGCTGCATTTTATCTTATGTTCAACTTATGTGGAAAGGAGTAATAGATTGAATTTAGGTTCCAAAGTTGTGTTCTAGTGATACTTTTGAAAGAATAAATGCCGTGCTTTCTCAAATCTCAAGATCAAGAAGGTCAAGATAAATATTTCAAAATCCAGAAACTTATGTGAGGACATGCATCATCGATCATGACATCACATAATTCATTTTCTTGCGCATTAGCATGCTTACCTAATCGAGAAGGGAGGTGCAGGTTCGTCTTCATCATTAGCATCTTAGGTGGCTCCTCTTCCTTTGTATTGTTTTCTAAGACACAAATCAACAAAAAAAAAAAAAAACAATTAGAGTTGTTAATTTGTAACTAGTCATGAGAGTATATACATAAGCACGCGTACCCAATTTAGGATGATTCTCTTTGTCTTTGATTGCTACTTTTTCAATGGGATTTACGCCCCTGGCTTCTGTTGCTGTATAATTCATAGCGTCAAATTGCATTTGATCGATGATGGGACCTGTGGCCAATAAGTAATATAAATTTCCTTATAGTTAATTGAATATATAGGGAAAATGCATTATTTTAATAATTAGACGTTAGAGTAGATGCATTATTTTAATAATTAGACGTTAGAGTAGATGCATTATTTTTCATAAAATATGTAGTCCAAGTAAGTCAAGGAGCAGCTGGGTTTTGGTAGGAGTTGGGATGTGGGGCGTAAATCGAATAGCAGTACTGCATTGTTTGTCTGTATGGATTGATTGGGTTTGAGTGAATCAAATATATGAATAATTTGAGGTATCTCATGCTCCCCTATCTAATTTTTTTTTTTATATTTTCTCTTTAATTTTGTTTTTCTCATCTTTCCACCATGGAGAGATGGGAAAGCAATAATTTTTTAATTGATATTCTTTAAATTTTATGCTATTGAATAATGGATCTGTCTCCATACATTATTATTGTTTTTGACCTAATAGATTAGATTGTTTTGTTCGTGATGATCACTCTATTTAGTTGTTCGTGTCGAAATTTTGTTCTCGTCGAAATTTTGTTCTCGATCTGGTAGTACAAATCATGCTTTTTAAAATAATTTTGTGTGTTTTTGGTTAGGTTTTCCATTAATTTGGATGCTTCATATCTGTATTTTTCAAGGTGTTAACAGTTTGAATAATATAGATCTCCTTTGGGTCAAGTGCAGTTCTTGAAGATCCCTGTTTGGTGAAGAAATTGATGTGTGATATGCTTCTCTCTGCCAAATGGTCATGGTTTTCGTGAGAAACGAGCTAATATCCCGATAGCGATATTACAATTTTTATTGATACTTTAATTTGTAATAGTACAGACGATCAGTCTGGTTGACATATAATTTAGATTTGCAGTAGATTAGTTATTGCTATAGGGTAGTTGAATTGAATGTCAATTTCACTTATTCTAATCGATGTTAGGCATTTTCCACATCAACTATGAATGATTATTTTCAAAAAAAATATATGTCTGAATAATTTAAAAGTAAAAAGTAAACAGTTTGAATGAAATAGATGGAATCTTACTATAAATAGAAAGTGTGCACATATTAAAGAAAGAAAGTGTGTCAAATACAGTGAAATAAATGAGTCCGTCTCTTGAAAAACGGTATTTCTGTAAGTTATCCGAAATATCAATGTTTAAACGGCAAACTAGAAGAAATTACGATAAAATTTTCGGGTTGCAGTTATAAAGTTATAACTAGTGCACGATGCATAATAAATTTTTAATATTGCAACTACAAATTTTTACTTTTTATAATTTTAATTTAACCTCTTCTTTCCTTATACATGCATACGTAAAGATGATTTTTCTAAAATTTTGCCAAAATAAATTGAGAAATTTGACTTTTGAAAGGGTTACGGATCTTTTACATGCATATGTACTCTATACCGGTTTTTGCTTGGATAGTTGTTATACTAGATATAGAATCGGTAGGACTTTTGGAGGCAACTATGTTGCTTCATCTCGTATTAGGATCAAACTGCACTTTATGTATATTCTATTCACCATTGAAAAAGGCTTGAGGAACCTCTGATATATTTTCTCTCACCCTCAGGTGTTCTCATTAAAAAAAAAATACATGCATATGTACTCTTTCCCTCTTTATGCTTTCTTGTGGTGAATTATGAGACATCCTAGAATACATAGTATCCTGAGAATGCCAAACTTATCAGCGTTATTTTTCAAATTTTAAGTAACATTTTTTAATATTTATGTAACACTTTTTAAAATTTATGTAACACTTATTAAGATTTATGTAATATTTTTAAATGTTTAAGTGATACTTTATAAGTTATTGTAACACTTTTAATAAGTGTTGCAAGTAAAATGTTACGATAGCTCTAATTTGCAGTAGTGAATACAACTCAAAATTTTTATCTTGATTTATTCTAATTTGCAGTTTAAACCTTGGTATTTTCATTACTTATACGAGTAGAAAGACCGTCTTTCAAGAGACGGACTCTTTACAACAAATGATTAATTAAATTAAAAATAAATTTAAACAATGAAACAAGAGAAAGTCTCTGAAAACGTGGCATACACATAAGCTTATGGATAAATCCCTTGACTTTTTACCTTAAAATTTTTAATATTGTATTGTATAAGTCTAAACAAGTAATAGTGTGTATTTGAATGTGAAAATATAAAAAACACATAATATAAAATATACATAATATAAAATATACATTTTAAAATATTTAAATTTAGTAGGTAATTTAACAAATGCAGCTTATAAGTTAGGTAGGCGGAGTCTTGGGAAAGACCATCTTTCCATAAGCTTATGAAAATATGGGGTTTAATTACAATAATAAAAGACAAAAAGGTCTTAGTTTCAATATAAAAAAATTATTATACAACGTGTAGTAGTTATAAAGTTTATAACCCGATTCATGCAACCCAAAAATTTTATCTTCATTTATTCTAATTTGCACTTTAAACCTTGGTCTTTTCATGGCTTATGGAAAGACCATTTTTCAAAAGACAGACTCTAAAAAATGTAGTGTTTCGTCCATAACTTATAGACATGCCTATGTTATGAAAACTACTAAAAAAACAAAACGGTACTCATGCAAATTACCTAACACTAATGAAAAATAGGTACATAGGCACCGGTACAAAGGTACCAATGCCTGAATACCAGTGTTAATTATACCATTTGCACCGGTATAAACATATGAACAACGAAGTACTGGTGCCTTTGTAACTTAAAGTACCGGTAACCAAAAAAACCGGATCGTAATACCAGTGCTTTTGTGAAAATAAATAACAAATGAGATAACTGTGTGCTCCGGTTATGCACGTGTTAGTGCATAAAACCTGTTATACGACAAAAATGCACGCAGGAAAATGGAAAATGCACGCGGAAAATTGGAAAATGCATATGGGAAAGAGGAATATTGTAGCACCAGTTTGGTTTTTAGTTGTAGCACCGGTGAATAACCAGTGCTATTTACACACAACAACATTTTGGGCAATAGTGCAATTTTAGCATTATGCAATCATGTCCATTTCGGGGATGTTCCATTTATCCAATCATGTCCAAATTGCATAGTTATGAACTTGAATTATGAAATTTTAATATGGAATTGCCAATTTTGGTTTTCGACAATTTCAAGATTCTTGGAGGGACCTAAGTGCAAAAAGTAAAAAGTTCAATCGAACGTCCAAATTAAAATCCGCTCAAATGCAATGCTACATTATGAATCCGTAAAGTATATACCAAAACTTAATAAAATTTTTTTATGAATATATCTTCACAAAACACTACCAATAATCCCTCCGTTAGAATTTCCTAACTTCTTAGTCATCTATAGTAACATACTATAACGCATGTACTAGCACTATATAAATTTTCACTAAAAGTTACTTTTCTATTTCAAAGCTTCAATTAGCCCATGGATACCTAATATGAAGTAAATTTGATTAAAAAATGACGGTGTAACACATTATTAGGCAATGGTACAATTTTAGCAAAGTTACGTACGAATCCATTTTGGGGACCCGGGATCCGTCATACACAATTTCAGAACACGGGAAAGATGTAATGTTTAATTGATTTCTTATCAATCCAATTACTTAACTACATTAACCGAAAAAACTATCCAACAATACTGGTCAGTGGATGAATAGTTTGGGGTGAAATTTTAAATTTTGGAAAGTATAAAACTAGCACCGATATTTTAGCACCACTTAAGAAGCAGCCTCAGACAGCTGCTCTAACTAATTTAAGCACCAGAGAAGTTATAGCACCGGTAATTATACTGGTGCTCTGTACTTAGAAATTTCTGTATCTCATTTCCTCTCTATTTCTAAAAAAAAAGATTCTGAAGCAGCCTAAGGCAGTTGCGTTTACTAATATGAGCACCGGGTCGACTACTTGTAGCACCGGGAACTGTACCGTGCTTGATACTTAGAAATGTTTTTAGATCCTTTCCTCTCTGTTTTAAAAAAAATAAATTTTGAAGCAGCCTGAGGCAACTACTTGAACTACTTTTAGCACCGGTTCTTTTATCGGTGCTTGAGTCTTAGAAAAATTCCTTCGTCTTTGCTCTCGAGTTCCAAACATTACGGAAAAAATGCAGCTATAAGCAGCTTGGAGCATCTGCGTTAAATACTAAAGGCGCCGATATTTGAATTCTATATCGGTGCTAAAATGACACATATATCTGAACCATTCATTTCTCTCTTTTATTAAATCTCAACCGTTATAACTTTCAGGGTATCTATATAAACTCTTGAAACCCTACTATATCCCCCACTTTCTTTAAACCCTATTTTGCCTCCACACCGCCACCGCCACCAAGGCCTACCACCACCGCCACCAAGACCTCTGACACCGCCGCAACCCCTTTGCTGATGGAGGGCAGCTGCCGATGGAGACGAGCATACGAGCATTCGCATTTGCTGATGAAGGGCAAACACATTTTCATTCGCATACGATTAACGGAGTTATTCTTCTCCGCCGACGGAGGCCAAATGCAAATAAATTAGCATACAAGCCCATTCTCACTGAAATAGGCTCCCTCGTAATAATCTATTCTCCCTCTATCTTTGATTTATTTTATAAAGTTTGTTGTTATCTGTGATTAACAATTGTAAACTGCGACAACGATTGCAGGAGGTGCAGTCATCGCCACAGGTCAACTGAAAGCGGTTGTAGGAGGAAGAAGGAGAAGCGACAACAGATTTTGCTCAACTGAACTCTTGTTTTATATGAAATGAGTAGGATGTATACTTTGAATGTTTTGTTCAAGAGAATTCTTTATATACATGCCAAAGAATTGGGACATTATCATAAAGACCTTTGGATTTCTTGATTAATATATATTATGCATTTATAAAAATATCCCTTTAACTGTTTTTTTTTACTTGTGAATTTTACACTTGATCTATAATATGAGTACAAATTAGTTATGTGAATTTATGCGGTAGGTTAATTAGGAGCAGTGTGGAGAAACACAGTTCTGGACATTAGGAGCAGTGTAGACATTGCATTGTAGAGAAATACGATTTTGATTATGAATGAAGACTTGGTTTAGGTAGTTTTTGGTTTTATTAAAGTTTAAGTACCAACACAACTAGTTAGTTTTCTTCTCGTGTTTCAAATCAACTTGTTGCTACTTGCTCTCGGAGCTGGATTCAAGGGACGTTTGTGGTCTTTTGCTTCTTAACAAAAGAATTGATTTTGAAATTGTGCAACTCAACAGTAGTTCTATCTTCTAGGGTACAATGAAAACAAACAAGAGCTGCATTTCCTCTCATACCATTTTCTTTAGTTGTAATGTTATGTATAATCATGTTTTAGAGAGTACAAATGAAAAAAATGTCATGGGCGGATTCATAATGTAGGAATACCATGGTCAACAGTTTAATCATATTATGGGTAGTTGCCATTTAAAATGTGGAGATGTTACAGTCTACGGGCCTCCGGAGCAAGGAGTGTTTGGCATGGTTTGTTTAAACACTCCTTGTTTTGGTTCCTCAAGAACTGCTTCATTTCGACATTTAAAATTAATAACCATGAGTTAAAGGGCACTGCATAGGCTGCGTTCGATTAATGTATTGCCCTCTAATCGAGTAATGCTTATAGCATTTGTAGAACTCTTCCATTTCAAATGTGGAGATTTTGTAGTCTATGAGCACTGGAAGAGGCATGGTGTGTTCATAGTTAACTGTATTTAACATTAAACTGTGTTGATGTTAAATTCATTGTTAAGACATATGTAAACACACCATGCCTATTAAGTGTGCTTAAATGATGCATCATTACGACATTTGAAATTGTTTTGTTCGACAACAATTAATAGATATTGTTTTGTTGTACAACTCCGTTATTTAATTGTGTAGAATTATTTTTGGTGTTTTGTTGATTTGTAGTTGATGTTTAAACTGTGGAGATGTTACAGTCTACGGGCCATCGAAGCAAGGAGTGTTTGACATGGTTTGTTTAAACACCCCTTGCTTCGGTTCCCCGAGAACTGCTTCATTTCGACATTTTTAATTGCTATAGTTAAAGGACACTGCATAGGTTACGTTCGATTAATGTATTGCCCTCTAACTATGTAATGCTTATAACATTTGTAGAACTCTTCCATTTTAAATGTGGAGATTTTGTAGTCTATGAGCACCAGAAGAGGCATGGTGTGTTCATTGGCAACTGTATTTAACATTAAACGGTGTTGATATTAAATTCATTGTTAAGACATATGTAAACACACCATGCCTCTTTCAGTGTGCTTAAATGCTGCATCATTATGACATTTGAAATTGTTTTGTTCGACAACAATTAATAGATATTTTTTTGTTGCACAACTCCGTAATTTAAATTGTGCAGAATTTGTTGGTGTTTTGTTGATTTGTAGTTGATGATCAAACTTTGGAAATGTTACAGTCTACGGGCCACCGAAGCAAGGAGTGTTTGACATGGTTTGTTTAAACACCACTTGCTTTGGTTCCCCGAGAACTGTTTCATTTCGACATTTTAAATTACTAAACATTAGTTAAAAGACACCACATATGTTGTCTTTGATTCATGTATTGCCCTCTAACTATGTAATGCTTATTCCAGTACGAAAAGTGTTGTAACATTTGTACAACTCCGTAATTAAAATTGTGCAAAATTTGTTGGTTCTTGGGATGTTTTGTAGTTGATTAAACTGTTGAGATATTGCAATTCACTCAGGGCAAGGAATCTTGGAGTGTTTGCCATGGTTTGTTTATACACTTCCTGCTTCCGTGGCTCGGGAAAACTGCTTCATTTCGACATTTTAAATGTCAAAAAATGTATTAGAATTTGTAACATGTTGAACGTTTTGAATGAATGACAAATTATGTTAAGGCTTAAAGGTCTTTTTCCAACCAGTGAGCTAAAAAAAATCGCTGGCTGTATTTTTTTTTGTCGCCCAAATTCTAACACCAGTATTTTAAACATATCCAAACCGGTGCCTATGTTTGGGGGTACAAAAAATTGGGCATCGATAAGTGATATCCGGTGCTGGCTTAAATTTCTAGTATCAGTAACATATATTAGTGTCTATGTATCACATTACTAGCATTACTCACATACACATCGATATGAAAATTTATAAAATATCAAGTGCAGCATGGTGAAAAAATATCAATGTCTAGGGGGATTCCTCAATAGTGTAAAGGCGGGAAAAGGTGATCAGACTCTTGATTGTCAAGGTTTAGGTTGTCTCCATAACTACCGCCTTTGCTTCTGTTGCTGGAAATTTTGATTGTGAAAGTGAGTGGGGTCTTTTAGTTTTCAATAACTTCAAGCTATTGCCAAAATTGCATGGAAACATTTTCTACCCATTATCTTATTATTTATTACAATAGTTTAACTAGAATCAAGGGATAATCACGAACTTTCATTTTGACACCTCTATATCTTTCACAAGTTTTATATAAAAGCTCGTGATTATCCTTTAATTCTTGTTAATATATATATATATATATGTATATATATATATATATTGTTGTCTTATGTTGCACCGTGCACTGTGGTATTATAATATTTTGAAAGCAATATAGATGCAATTTTAACCACTTACTTTCCATGATAATTAAAATTAGACCAGGATTACGAAGTTTTGTATTCCTTCGGATTAAATTGCACAGAAATATTCTCCGCTGACCTTACATCGATTTTTTATAAAATTAATAATTAACATAAAAGACCTTGGGTCACCTCTACTTCGTACCAAGTACTTTTAAGATGAAATCTCAACATACCTTGAAATTTAACATTCTCACTTAACATAGTAAATTTAATTATAAAATTATATATACAAATAATGATATCATCATGTGAAATATTATTAAATTTATGATTTTAAATATTATTTTTTACGACTTTATTGTAAGTAGTTGTAGATATTAATAAGTAATCAAACATGATTTAAGGAAATAACGTCACGAATAGCAGCCATATTTTCAGATACTCATACGTACCCGGAGCCAGTGGAGGAAAAAGGCCACTGTACTCAGGCCTTAGCCTGTTTTGAGCAGCATTTATCGATAATGGCAAGTTCACTGCATTCCCAACTGATGAACATATTGCAAAAATTTAACAAATCTTATATGTTTAATATGTTACAAATTTAATTTACATGCAATAGCAATTTGTAAAATAAAAAGGATGAATGGACGTGAAAGTAGATAAATTTGATTGAAATGCACATTTAACTATAAATATTTTGAAAGAAACAGCTGAAAAAGGTAGTGCTTACTCAAAGACAAAGGGTGTGAGTGAGGGATGAAATCCATGCAAATGGTGAGTACCATAATGGTGCATATAAGAACAGCCCAGAATCCAAATCTTTTTTGCTCATACCGACCGAAGCTTTTAGCGAAAATCGGATCGTACATCTCCGCTCTCTAATTAAATTGATGAAAGCAGCTCCTAGTTGTATGCATATATATAGTGAGAGAGCAGAGCTAACTTATTAGTAAAGCCAGCTACTGGTGTTTCTTTTCCAAAAGAAAAGGTAATGGTATATATTGTATAATTATATATGTTGATGAAGTGAAGCAAAAATGATTGCGCTTTTCACGTCCTCGTGATCCTAATCATATTTACATGAATTTAATTATGTTAGATACTGCATGCAAGATAAACAGAAAGTGACGTTTTATTGATCCCTAACATTACCAGAGGAGACAGACTAATATGCTAACTATTCGTCATTTCTGAAACCTAAAACAGAAAAATTTTCCGCTGTCCTGATCTTTCCCGAGCCGCCGTCGTCCGATGCCCCACGCGCCGCCGCCGAAATCCACGCGCCACCGCCGCTGTCCGCCAGGTTTCCGACGACGACCCCGTCAACGACGTTTGCTGCTCGTGTTTTTGATCCGCTGCTGTTCGCTGCCGATCGACGCCACGCGCCGCCGCCTCCTTCACGCGCCGTCCATCACGCGCCTTCAGCAACTGTTCATCGGTGTTCTTATCCGTCCTTGTTTTTACAATATGTCGGGTTCTGATGAACAACCTCGTTTTGAGATTCCCGAGGGTACGAAACTTCAGGATCTGAGTGCTAGTGACGTAATTACAGCTTTACTCAAATAGCTGCAATCACAGTCTGGCGCTCATGCTGCTTTACCGATTGGTCGTGTGTCGACTGATCCTTACTACATTGGTTCCGGCGATGGTCCAGGACTACAACTTGTACCGATCATGCTGAAAGGACCAGAAAACTACAATGAATGGTCTGATGCGATTTGTTGCACATTCTTGGCCAAATATAAGATTGAGTTCCTTAATGGATCCATCACAAAACCCCAGGATGATCATCCAGATGCTGCTGTCTAGCGTGGGGTTAATACTACTCTTGTCTGCTGGATCTCACAGACCCTGGATCCAGTGATACGATCTTCAACAAGTTCTTTCTCTACCGTCAAGGATTTGTGGGATAATCTTAAGGCACGCTTTATTTTCGCTGATGGAATGAAGCTTATGCAGACACAAGAAGCCATTCAAGGTTGCAGGCAGAATGGTCAGCCCATCGCCATCTATTTTGCCACACTGAAGAAGTTGTTTGCAGATTATCACTGCATGCGACCTCCTGTGGTCTGTATCTGTGAAGATTGCAAGGCTTTATGCCAGTGCAATTTTCAGGCGAAAATCCTCCAAGAGAGAGAGAGAAGGATTTGATCTACCAATTCATCTCTGGTCTCGATGAAGGTTTTCACACCTTGCGATCCCATATCTTGAGCATTGAGCCGCTGCCATCTGTCATGAGGGTGTATGCCCTTGTTGCTCAGGAGGAGAATCATAGAGCTATCATTAGAGCCCGTGATTCTTCTTCTACATCTATGGCATATGCTGCACGACGTTCGCCAGTGGTTCTTTCTACCGACGACCGTAAGAATCTTGTTTGCACACATTATCGTCGCAAGGGTCATGACAAAGACACCTGTTTTAAGATACACGGCTTCCCGGAGTGGTTCAAGAAGGGCAAGAAATCGGCACCACCTGATCGGCCATTAGTCAACACCGGTCAAACTGGTGGCACCACTTATCTCTCGCTCCTACCACTGTTCGCCGGAGCTGCCTTGTCGCCACCAAGCCTGGCGGCGGCGGCCTCCTCTACGGTCCCTGCTCGCTCCGATTTTGGCCCTGCTCTGTCTGATGACCAATGGAACACGACCATGAACCTGTTTAATCAGCTTCACTCTCCTGGTGATGAGTCTGGTAAGCATACTTTACCATGGATCCTTGATTCGGGAGCCTCCTATCATATGACCGGTGACATAGGTTCTCTTTTTGATCTTACTACTACTATTGATGCTGTGAATATTTTTCTGCCCGATGGCTCGATGTTCTCTGCTACACAATTTGGATCTATTTGTTTTAATGGTTTTAAACTGCCGCACGTGTTATATATCCCTACATTGCGCTGCAACTTACTGTCTTGCTCTAGATTGTTATCTACCCTAAACTGTCTAGCTTTGTTTACTGAAAATTATTGCGTTTTACAGACAATCAGTACGAGGAGAGTGATTGGAATGGGTGAACAGAAAGGGGGGGGGGTGTTTTGGCTTCGTCTGCTGGATGCTCGTGTTCGAAGTCCTATCCTGCAGCCTCTTCCTACAGTTGCTTCACTGTCCTCTTTTGATTTATGGCATCAGCGTTTTGGTCATCCATCTTCCACGGTGTTGTCTTCTATTTCTCCTAGCAATAATAAACATTCTATGCCTTGTTCTATATGTTATAGAGCAAAACAACCTAGACATAGTTTTCCTTTAAGTACTACTAATGCTACTGCATTATTTCAATTAATTCATTGTGATGTTTGGGGACCCTATAATACACCATCTTCTAGTGGTGCATTTTATTTCTTGACAATAGTAGATGATTTTTCCCGAGTTGTTTGGGTTTATTTGTTAGTAGCTAAATCTGAAGTAGCTTCTAAATTTTTAGAATTTAGTGCTTTAGTCAAGAACCAGTGGGGAAAACCATCCAACGAGTTCAAGCTGATAACGGCACTGAATTCTTGCCTCTCCGATCTCACTTTACTGCATCGGGGATCGTTTTTGAGACGTCTATAATTGATACTCCGCAACAGAATGGTCGAGTTGAAAGAAAGCATCGTCATTTACTCAATGTAGCGCGAGCTTTACGGTTTCAAGCCAATCTTCCTATTGACTTCTGGGGAGAATGTGTTCTTACTGCTGCCTACCTGATCAACCGAACACCGACACAGCTTCTCAACAGTCGTACTCCCTTTGAGTTACTCTATGGACAGGCGCCAAATTACTCTTCTTTACGAGTATTTGGATGCTTGTGTTTTGCTGCTCGTGTTCCACGATACCGTGACAAGTTTGCACCAAGAAGCCGTCGATGTTTGTTCCTTGGTTATCCTACCGGAAAGAAAGGTTATCGTCTTCTCGATTTGGACTCTCAAGTTATCTTTAACACTCGGGATGCTGATTTCTTTGAAGACCAGTTCCCGTATTCTGCATCTCAGCAATCTGCTTCTACAAATGAACCTGGCGGCGCCACCACTGCACCGCCGGTTTCCTCCTCCTACTCACCGGAACCATACGCTTTTCCGATCAACCGTCGTCCGCCCTTCCACTGGTCAATGCTGACCGGTCAATGCCGGTCAACTCCGGCGGGTCAACGACGGTCAACTCCGGTGGGTCAACGGCGGTCAACACCGGTGGGTCAATACTGGTCAATGCCGGTGGGTCAATGCCGGCGGGTCAATGCCGCCCAGTCAACGTCGGTCAACGCCGGCGGGTTAACGCCGGTCAACGGTGTCCAACTAACTCCGGCCACCGCCGGCGTCCCACCGCCGCCCGCCGCCGGTCCTCCTCCGCCTGCTGCCAATATTCCACCATCCACCAGACAAAGTGTTCGTGCTCGACGTCCACCGCCATATTTGGCTGACTATGATTGTGATGATTCTACTTGTGCTCTTGTTACTGAAAACCCCCCCTCTTCGACTACGTTCCCCCATACGTCATCACTATCCTTAGGTGTTCTCTACACTCTTACTGATTATGTAAATTGTGATAATTTTTCTAGTCTACATACTAGATTTTTGGGTGCTGTAACTTCTAGTGCAGATCCCACTACTTACTCTGAGGCATCCCGACATTCTTATTGGCGAGATGCTATGGTTGCGGAGCTCACTACCCTAGAGCGCAATCAGACTTGGACTTTGTCTCCTTTGCCTGCGCATAAAAAGGCCATTGGTTGTAAATGGGTTTACCGAACGAAGTTTCGCTCTGACGGTACCATTGAACGTTACAAAGCTCGTCTCGTGGTTCTTGGAAACCGCCAGATTGAAGGAATTGATTACACAGAGACTTTTGCTCCAGTCGCAAAGATGAGTTCCGTTCGCTTGTTCCTGTCAGTTGCTGTTATACGTGGTTGGGAATTGCATTAGATGGATGTTCATAATGCATTCCTCCATGGTGATTTACATGAAGAAGTGTTCATGCGACCCCCACCTGGCTATGTGGTTCCGCCTGGTCAGGTTTTTCGCCTTAAAAAATCTCTTTATGGTCTTCGTCAGGCTCCTCGGAATTGGTTTGCTAAACTGGCACAGGCTTTACGGACATTTGGTTTTGTTCAAAGTAAGGCAGATTGCTCTTTATTTGTCTTTTCCAGTGGATCACAGTCTTTACATGTTCTGGTTTATGTGGATGATTTGGTCATTGCTGGTAGTTCTTCTTCGCTCATCTCTGAGTTCAAGAAATACTTGGGTTCTTGTTTTCACATGAAGGACCTTGGTTTGCTTAATTATTTTTTGGGCATAGAGATTGCTAGAAGACCGGAGGGGATGTTTCTCTCGCAAAGGAAATATGCTTTGGACATCCTATCTGATACAGGTTTATGTGCTTCTAAACCAGTTGATTTTCCGATGGAGCAACAACATGATTTGGCACGTGTTGAAGGTCCAGCCTACCATGACCCGGAGCAGTATCGCCGCTTGGTTGGGCGTCTGATATATCTAACTATTACTCGTCCTGAACTTAGTTATTCAGTTCATACTCTTGCGCAATTCATGAAGTCTCCTTGTGTTCCTCACTGGCAAGCTGCGGTTCGTATTTTGCACTATCTGAAGAGTCATCTTGGTCAAGGTTTATTTCTTTCTTCCCGTAGTACTCTCCAATTGACTGCTTATTGTGATTCGGATTGGGCCGCCTGTCCTATAACTAGGCGTTCCTTATCCGGTTATTTTGTTATGATTGGTGATTCTCCAGTTTCCTGGAAAACTAAGAAGCAACCTACTGTTTCTCGGTCTTCTGCCGAAGCAGAGTATTGTGCTATGGCTGTTGCCTGCTGTGAGTTATTATGGCTTCGGTCCTTGCTGAAAGACTTAGGAGTTTCGCACACTTTTCTTATGAAATTGTTTTGTGACAGTCAATCAGCCATTCACATAGCAGCCAACCCGGTTTTCCATGAACGTACTAAGCACATTGAAGTTGATTGTCATTTTGTTCGAGATCTTGTTCAATCTGGCGCTATTGTTACTCAACATATTCGTACGGTTGACCAACCCGCGGATTTGTTCACCAAAACTCTCGGACGTAACCAGTTTCATTCCTTACTTGGCAAGTTGGGCATTTCTGATCCGCATGCTCCAACTTGAGGAGGAGTGTTATGGAATTAGTATTATAGTTGTTATGCAATTAGTGTTAATTAGTATTGGTATTGGAATTGGATTTGTATTCTTACCATAATTGTAGATATAATTGTATTCTGTTACCTTCTCCTTGCTGGGATAGGTTTCCTGTACTACTATATAATGTATCCTGAATTCATGAATAGATCACAAATTATTACCCTTATTTCCTACATTTCTCAAGATACGTTTGACCATAAATTTCAACTAGTATATATACGCTAATATCTTCTTGTGACATATCATTACATTCTCTGCATAATGTATTTTTTAAATTAAATTTTATTACACCATTAGTATATGTACCTAAAGTTATCTGTGGTCAAATATAACCTAAGAAAGTTGACCAAAAAGTGTGCAAATAATATGACTGGTACAGAGGGAGTATTTATTTAGGTTACTGGCTCATATTAAACTCATATTATTCCATTAACTTTTAAAATACATTTAAGCATCTACATTATTTATAATTAATGATATAAAATATTCAAATTTGAGTTTTTCTCTTGACAAATGGTCTTTCCATAGTGCAAATTAGAAGAAATGAATATCAAAATTTTTGGATTGCATGAATCGGGTTATAAACTTTATAACTGCTACACATTGCATAATAAATTTTAATATTCCAACTAAGAGGTTTTACCTTTTATTATAAAGTTCGTCTTTTCATAAACCTATCAGTCTTTCCATATACCTATGGAAAGACAGTCTTTCCCAACACTTTTTCTTAATATTTAGAAGAAACGTATTACATCTTATAAATTAATTGAATTTATGAATAAATTATATATTAAAAGGTTGATAAAAATTGTGCAGTTGGAGTATTTTTTCTATGTGGTCACTAATGAGAAACGTCGGCCACTTTTGTTTTCTTTTTTGATAATGACTGATCAACCAAAGTTGTTACAAAATCATTATCAAGATAATTAGTAGCATTTGTTTGTGGCTAATTAATCATGCGTGAGATTGATCTTATTGGTAAAGTGTAATACAGAAGTTGTATTTCCACTTATACGTCATTATTGAACAGTATCAAAATTATTATCTTATGAATTGTAAAATATTCTAGTCATATAAAGATTTTTCTTTTAACGTATGTAGCTTTTCATTAATACCTCCAAACAACATACATTTTTTCTGCTTATAAAATTTCCTCCATCTCCCACTATACAAAATCTAGCATCAATTTAGCACAATGCTCTTTGAGTTTTGATTTCATTTAGATGGGGCAATTAATCCCAATAACTATTGGAACTCATTAAATACAAGTTAATGGGATGAAAAATTTCTCTTATTTTTTAGTTTTGGCATTATGATCAAATGAGTTTTGTCGTATTAAAATACAAGGAGAAATGAGATTGGAATTCCAATCTTCCCATATACACATTTAAAATTGGGTAATTATGGGTTATGGGTACCCAATTAATACCCGATCAATTCCCGCCTTTTGATAAAGATATTATTAAGTGTAATTAGACTCCACTCAAGCTTGAATATTTTTTACTCTTTTTTGACTATCTTTATGGTTACATTTTCCAAGCTTCATCAGATTCCTAACTACGACAATAACCGAGTTTGTTCGAGTTCAACTCGTTTAAAATAGTTCAAACTCAGTTCGATTAGATTGAACCAGTAAAATCATTATTCACCTCGAGTTTGAGTGAAATTAATTTAGATCGAGCTCGAACTCAAGCCATGAATAAATATATTATATTATTTACATTATATTATATTATATTTAATAAAATAATATAATATGTTGGCTTTGTAAACTCGACGAGATTAACGAACAATATTAGTTGGGTTCGAGCTCGAATACTGTACGAGTTCGAGCTTGAATACTGTACGAGCTCGAACTCGAATACTGTATGAGCTCGAATGTTGTACAAGCTCGAATGTTGTACGAGCTCGAACTCGAATACTGTACAATGTCCAGCTTGAGCTCCAATGTTGTACGAGCTCGAACTCGAATGTTGTACGAGCTCGAACTCGAATGTTGTACGAGCTCAAACTCGAATATTGTACGAGCTCGAGCTCGAATGCTGTACGAGCTTGAATTTAAATGTTGTACGAGATCGATCAAATTGGAATCCAAGTCGAGATTTGACCGAGCTGTTCGCAAATAGTTTGATTTGTTTACACCAGAATTGTTCACGAGCTCGGTTTTCTCACACTAGGGATGTAAACGAACCAAATTGTTTACGAGCATCTCTATCAAAGCTCAACTAAAATTCAAGTTTGACCAAATTTGAGCATGCTTCACTACTGAGAGAACCCCCCATAAGCACCAGTATTTTCACCCCATAGGCACCGGTATTTTGAGAATTTTCAGACCGGTGCCTAAGTGACCCGGTGCAAAAGATGTAGTGTCATAGGCACCGGTAAGTGGTACCGGTGCTGGAATCTATTCCAGCACCGGTACATTTACCGATGCCAATGCATGGAATACCGGTGCTAGTACATATGCAATTAATTTAAAAAATATGGTAAAAGGTGTAGTGTCACAGGCACCGGTAAGTGGTACTGGTGCTAGAATCTTTTCCAGCACTGGTACATTTACCGGTTCCAATGCATGGAATACCGATGCTAGTAAATATGTGATCAATTAAAAAATTCGGCCAGTGAGAATAAACTCACCGGTCGGAATGTGAAACCCAGAATGAACAAAACACAAAAAAACAGAAGCTCGAGTAAGAAACTAGAAAATTCATACCACAACCCAGAACTTCAGTACATTTAATTTAAAATACATAACACCTATCAATTCATGAAACAAGCTATACCTAAACATCGATTAGCAACATCAATCATCCTAAAAATTAGAATATAATTTCCAGAAACCCCAGATTGGTGTGTATTTATGTTTCAACAATGTATTTAACATTAACTATGTGTTAATATTATACACACCATGTTAAGCACTAAAACACCATGTTTCAACGGTGCTTATAACCTGGAAAATCTCCACAATTTAAATCTCATATTTCTGCAAATGTTACGATACCTTCCATTTACTTTGTCGAACAAAACAATTTTAAATGTCGAAAAGATTCAGCACTTGAGCACACTGAGAGAGCCATGGTGTATATACATATGTTTTAACAATGTATTTAACATCAACGTTTTTTAACATTAAGCACACCAATGCCTCCCCAGTGCGCATACACTACAAAATCTCCACATTTAAAATTGAGGAGTGATTAAAAGTTGTAGCAAAATTTTCATAATGGAAGAAGCATTACTTAGTTAGAGGGCACTAAGTGAATAAAAAGCAACCCATGTAGTGCCCTTAAACTAATTATTCCACCGTTAAACTTGTTCACAATAACAATTACAATAGAAAATCATTTAAAATGTCGAATTGAAACAGCTTTTGAGCACCAAGGAAACTTGGTGTGAATAACTATGCTTTAACTTTGTATTACATCAACAATGATTTAATGTTAAACACACAATGTTATACAATTACAAAGTTCTACACATGTTATAAGCATGACACAGTTACAGAGCCATACATTAATCGAAGGCAACCTATGTAGTTCCCTTTAACTAAGTAGTGCTTATTAATTCAAAATGTCGAAATGAAGCAGTTTTCCGAGGTCATAGAAGCAAGGAGTGTTTAAACAAACCATTTCAAACACTCTGAGTTTTGGTGGCCCGATAGACTGCAGTATCTCAACAGTTTAAACATCAACTATACCTAATTAAATCAAAGGGTACAAATGTTACAACACTTTTTGTAAAGGAAGAAGCAATACATAGTCATAGGGTAATACACAAGCAACCAATGTGATACCCTATAACTAATTCTTATTCATTTAAAATGTCGAAATGAAGCATCTTTACAGGACTGAGGAAACATGGAGTGTTTATGAAGACAAACCATGTCAAACACTCTAGGTTTTCTTGGCGCTGTTAGGTCGCAACATCTTAGCATTTTAAACTTCAACTAGAAATAATCACATCAAATGCAGAACAAAACTTAATCTAAAAAAATCTTAATCTTGTTCAAACATAGTTACATAGAAAATCACAGTTTCTACCACATGGTACATATTATACAATTTAAAACCACACAGTACCAATATACAGTTTATACCACATGCTACAGATTCTACAATTTAAAATCACATAGTACCAATCTACAATTTAAAATCTAATTATCACAAACCGCTAAACATGACATAATCATATATATATCAGAATTATTTCACAGCAAAAAAAATCCAACAATCAAACCATACACAAGGAACTATATGTGTGTGTGTGTGTGTATATATATATATATATATATATATATATATATACTAACACACTTTCAATTTCATCACAACAAGCAAAAAACAATACACTTTCAATTTCATCACAACAAGCAAAAAAATCGCACAACCAAAAAGAAACAAGAGGTGGTTTATTACAAAAACTGCAATGTAATCACAATTAAAAAGTGGTGGGTTTCAAAAGCACAAAAATTTTACCTGCACAAGATGTCAACGAGCGGCTGCCCTCCATCAACGGCTGCACTAGGTCGTCAGCCTTGGCGGCAGTGACATTGTCGGCCTTGGCGCCAGGTCGTTGGGAAATGGAATAGAGCGGATGAAGAGGTGGGGAAATGGGCGACGGAGATAAGAAAGAGGGGAAATGGGCGGCGGTTTTAGAGAAGAGTGGGAGGGATGAAGAGGGTTTCAGGGTGGGAAAGAAGGGGTTTCAGGGTTTTTATAGGCAGCAATAAAATTTTAATGGTTGAGATTTAATGAAGGATAAATATGAAGGGTTCAGATCTAGTCATATTAGCACCGATAATGAATGCACAATACCGGTGCCTATGGTATTTAATGCAGCTACTTCGAACTGCTTTGAATGGAATTTTTTTCGTAATTTTTGGAACCCGAGAGCAAAGCATTATGAAAATTTTGTAAGTACCAAGCTAAAATAAACACAACCGGTGCTAATATTCGTTAACGCAGCTGCCTGAGACTGCTTTCGATTTTTTTTATAAACAGAGAGGAGATGAGAAAAAAGTTTTCTAAGTACCAAGCACCGACACCAAAACTGGTGCTACAATTATTCAAACCGGTGCTAATACACGTTAACGCAGCTGCCTGAACATATATCTAAGTTTGTAGCACCTGTATCTTTCATACCAGTGCTAGTTTAAAACTTTCTAAAATTCATAATTTCACCCCACACTTTTTATCCACTAACCAGTAATGTTGGATAGTTTTTCCGGTTTATGTATTTAAGTAATCGGAATGATAAGTAATCAATTGTACAATTTTTCCTTTTCGTGTACAGAAATTGTGTATGTCGGGTCCCCGAAATGGATCTGTATGTAACTTTACTAAAATTGAACTATTGGTAAAAATTGTGTTACACCATCATTTTTTAATCGAGTTTATTTCATATTCGGTATTATTGGATTAATTGAAGTTTAGAAATAGAAAAATAACTTTTAGTGAAAATTTATAAAGTGCTAGTACATGCATTCTAGTATCTTACAATAGATGACTAAGAAGTTAGGAAGTTCTAACAAGGAGGATTATTCGTAATGTTTTCTTAAGAAATATTAATAAACTTTTTGATTAAGTCTTGGCATATACTTTATGAATTCAAAATGTAGCACTACATTCGAGCGAATTTTAATTTGGAAGTCCAACTGAAGTTTTTACGTTTTTGACTTAGGTCCCTCCAAGAATCTTGGAATTGTCGAAAACCAAAATTGGTAATTCCCTATTGAAATTTTATATATCAAGTTCACAACTATGCGATTTGGATATGATTGGGTAGGTGGAACATCCCCGTAATTGAAAACAGAAATCTTGTACAGCAAATTACTGAAATTGCACTATTGTCCAAATTTTAGTTCTGTACTTATAGCACCGGTTCCGTTACCGGTGCTACAACGAAAGATCAAACCGGTGCTAAAATTTTTCCTACTTGTCGCGTGATTTTTTCCATACAACAAATTATATGCACCAATACGTGCATTACTGGTGCTCAAAATTCTAGATACGGTGCTATAAATAAAAAAGGTACTGGTACTTCTTTGTACAAAAGTTTATACCGGTACTAATGATATTTTTAGCACCGGTATTTCGGCACCTGTACAGTTGTACCGGTGCCTATGTACCTGTTTTCTAGTAGTGATTGAATCAACTCATATAGTATTTGAGTTCGAACTCGAGCTCGAATTGAATTAACACTGGTCGTTAAACTCATCTGACTTATCTAGCTAACATTATGTATATTTAATATATTAAAATAAAAATTATATTTAGTCATGGCTCTATTGCAAAATCAAAATGGAGCTCGAATCAATTTAATTTCACTCAAAATTGACCTTGATTCAAACGAATTTCATTCGAACTCGAGCTTGAGCCAATATACTACAGATTCGCATGAGTTTGATTTGAGTTGGAACTCGAGATATTTTAAACAAGCTGAATTTGAATTAATGGTTGTTCAAGTTTAGCTCAACTTATTCATGGTTCTAAGTGTTGTAGAAATAAAATGAAAGGACACGAATTGTACCCTGTCCGACGGCAGAGTAGAATATAATTTAAGCATGTGAATGAGTGAAGATCTGTCTAATAACATCGAACTATTAGGCTACTGATTTATATGTGTTAAAGATATATAATTTGTGAATTATAGTGAATTTTTATGTTCAATATTACATATGCATTAAATTGGGTATTTTTGGGTATTTATTGAGTATTTGTTAGGTTCCCATTGAGTTAACATAATATGGGACCCATTGGGATCAAAATTTTCCATTAACATAATCATTCCCATCCCGCCCACTCCCAAAAGCTAATGGAAATCTAATACCCGATCCCATTAATTACCCATTTATTAATTTTCCATCCCATTTCTTCCCAATCCCACCCAATACTTTCATCCAACTTCTATATACTATATATTCAAGTATCCTTCTATATACTATATATTCAAGAATATTTTATTATATATAATTATAAATCATTCACTAATAAAGAAAAATACAATTATTTTCATTCTACTTAGTTAGAATATTTTTAATATAATTTTACTAAAATTTATTTATATAATTATGAATATGTATTTCATATTTTAATCAATGTATTATTTATAATTATTTACAAAATTATTTTTATCTATAAATATATATTTTTAAGAATGCTAAACTTGTCTATGAAGTAAATTATTGGTGGATATGTTGAATAAAACTAACTCTTTTTAATGATTTTTTGAAAGAATGATTTTTCTCAAGATAATGGGACAAAATATCGATTTGGGTCAAAATATGACCCGGACCATACCCGACTTGACCCAAATTAAATTGACCCACTTAATCAAAATGGGACATTGACCCGACCGACTCAAATGGGCCGAATCGGACAATTTGAACACCCCTACTTTTAATTGTATATATCTCTTTAATATTCCTTGTAAAACATATCTTGTTTCTGCATTGCCGTATATCGTAGATGGTTTCTGCAACAACAAGCTTCATCAATTCTGCATGCCATCCTTTTCGCGGCACTTTCGTATCAGCCATCCAATTTCCTCCTTCCAACCACCAGGTTTTTGCTCTGCTGTAGCCATCTCAGTATTTCACTCCAAACTTTCTTGGTTTTCCAGCATTCAAAGAAGACATGTTGCATTGACTCATCCTCTTCTCAGAAAGCACACATATTGTCCACGGGTAGCCCAATATTTCTCAATATATCCTTTGTTTCCATCCTCCAATGACATCCCATCCACAAAGAAAACTAAACTCTTGGTCTAGCCAAACTTGCATAGAATAGTTTGCCCCATTCCACCTTTGGTTGCTCTATTCCTAGCCTTGTATAAGCTCTACGAATGCTGAACCTGTTTACCTTCAGTTGCTCAGTCCATTCCTCCAAATTATGTACAACTATTCTGCATTTAATCAGGTTCTTCAAAATCCATGAACAAGTTGCTGGGAATTTCACCTTCATCTAGTTCTTTCCTTTGATATAGTACTCGACTACTCGTAAATGCATTTAATCCGGAGTCTATCCGTCTTTTTGCTCAAATTCCATAGGACTTTGCTCATACATGCCATATTCCACTTAGAACAATCACATTCAACCCACCTGATATTTTTGGTTTATAGATTTTGCCCAAGATATGGGCAATTTTCTGGTAATCTCCTCTCCTCCACTCCATAAATAAGACCTGCACAACACCTCAATTTGCTTTAGAACAGATTCAGGCAACGGAAACAACTGCAATGAATAATTGATGAGAGCAAGCAAGACACTTTTAATGAGTTGCAAATATCCTGCATAGCTCAACAATTTCGTGCTCTAGTGTTTGATTCTGCACTATATCTTTTCCACTAAGGACTGGCACATTTGTAGATTTAATATCTTGTTGGCCAAGGGTACTCCAAGGTACATAAAGGGCAGACGTCCCTCTTCAAACCTATTATTTTCAGGATCTCCTATCTTTTTTCCACATCAACCGCTCCAAAATACACACGGCATTTTTTTTACTCACCTTCAGGCCAGTTGACATCTCAAACTTTCTATAAGCCTTCATTATCACCTCAATTGATTTTGGCTCTCCCCTGGAAAATAACAGTACATTATCCACAACGTTCAGGTTAATGACAGTTAGGGGCTCACACTTTGTATGATACTCATATCCATGTTTCCTTCCAATACTTTGGACCCATCTGGTCATATCTTCATGACTATCCCAAGTAGTAGGGGAGAAATTGGATCACCTTGTCGCAACCCTCGTTTAGCCTGTACCCGTTTCTGTTGGCTTTCCATTCACAATGTACTGATATGACACTGTAGTTACACAAGACATAACCTAGCTAATAAACTTCTCTGGCAGGCCAATTCCCTTCAAAATCTCCTCTAAAGCATCCCATTCCACTGTGTCATACGCCTTCTGGATATCTGTACATCTTGGTCCTCCACTTTTCCTGTTGTAGCCTCTGATCACTTCATAAGTAATCGTGAATGCTTCTCCCTAGAACAAATGATGCTTGGTTAGTCTGTTTTATTTCATTAATTACCTTGCTAAGCCTGTTTGCTAGGATTTTGGAGATCAATTTATAAACCGTGGTGCAGCAACAAATTGGCCTGAAATCTTTTATCTTCATCGCAGCGAGGTGCTTTGGTATCAGTGTGACTGTGGTACAGTTTACTGATTTGAATATCCTTCCTTGCACAAAAAATTCCTCCATTACCCTCCATATGTCATCCTGCACAGTTGCCCAACAAATTTTTAAAAATTTGCTCCGAAACCATCACATCCTGGGGCCTTTATGTGTTTTTGCCCGCAGTCATTTAACCTTTTTCCAATTTAAAAGATAAATATTATTGTGAAAGATTTAATAGATCCATCCGAATAATATTTTTTTAATAAAAAACTATGCATAGTGTAAAGAGAGTCTCCTGTCCCAATTCTTGTGGTCAATTCCTGACAACAAGAAAAATTCTAAATCTTGGAAAAGAATCATATGGGTCGAGGACATAGCTATTTGCAACTCATATGTTTAAATTAGTAATGGCGAGTCATCCTTCTGGAATGCAAATTGGACTAAGTTAGGTCCACTAACTAATTTTTGGCTCTCGGATACTGATCTTTTTCAGCCAGAAATGTCTATATCAGACTTTTTGAGCCAAAAGGATCACTACATTTCAATTCTCCAAAATTCTTTTTCAACTCTAGTCGTTCTCGATCTCCAAGCTGAATATATATTATATCCCGATCACAAGAATGAACTGATCTGGACCAAAACTGAGAATATAAATTTCACTCTCAGTTCAACTTATGAGCTTTTAAGACATAGAAAACTTAAAGTTCCATCCTTTAAGTTTCCATGGTCTTTTCTGTTGCCTCACAAAGTAAGCTTATGGAACTGGAAGCTTATGAATAGAATGATCCCAATGCCTGACATCTTGAAAGATTTTAATCTTCACCTACCATCCAAGTGTTGTTTTTGTACCAACAACTCAGATGACCTGCATCATGTTTTCAGCTCTTGTGATTTCTTAGACCAAATTTGGCAGCTAGTAGACATAGTTTTTAACATTCAGCATTCTTTTCATGTCAGTTTCTGGAATTTTTTTTTCTTCTACTGGATTCTAAATGTTAAACTAAACCTGGCATATGATATCATCAGATCTATTCCATGTATTGTTACTTGGGCTTTATGGTGTGCTAGAATAGGTTCATCTTTGAGGGTATTGCTCCAAAATCAGAAAGCCATATGTATAACCCTAATGAACCTGATAAATGACATGTTACTAGCTCGTAAAGTAGATGCTTGATGGGATCTGTTTGCATCGATCCATTCTTTCCATATATGTAAAACTTTGAAAAAGAAAAAGGGACCAGTAGCCGTCTCTTGGTCCCCCGAAAACACTTATTAGATCAATGTGGATAGATCTATCCTATTGAATGGTGCAACAGGCATTGGTATAATTCCGAGGGATGTTAATGGAAAACATATAAGATCCTCTTCTATGTCTATCCCACATTGTACAATTTTGGAAGCTGGAATGACAACAATCCTCCAGGGACTCAAAATAGCAGAAGAACTTAATATCAATTCTCTGATAGTTGAATCTAATTCACAGATAGCAGTGAAAATTTTGAGGAGAGAATGGAAAATACCTTGCCGATGTATATCTATAGCAAGAAGAATTTGACCAAGAATGGACAAGATTGCATGCTCATTCACACATATTCTGAGAGAAGGAAACAAAGTTGCAGATTCATTAGCCAAAACTGTTAAATTGCATTTTAACAAAACTGTTAGGATTAAGGCATTGGTGAATTGGCTGATATTGTGTTTACTATGCCTATCTCTATTCCGTTTCTCTTGTGTAGAACTTTTTACTGCTGGTTTCTGGTTGTTTACGACAGGTTCAGAGGAGAAGGCTTTATCACATTTGAATCTATCTATGGAGAAGAGACCAGGTGCTGATACATCAAACTAAATGTTGTCTATGAAGAAGAGGCCATGTACTGATACAACTAAGTTGCTGTGCCCATGAAGAAGAAGCTAGGAGTTGTTACTTCAAAGAGAGTGATGATCATTGAAGCTGCTCTTCGTAAGGATGTTGACCGCTACATCACACAAGATACTAAACTTTTAGGTCAGACAAATCAGAGAGTAACTCCCATCTGGGGAAGAGTGTTGCAAGGGGCTGTTATGGGAGGCCACCTCATTTTGTCGACACAAGGGTGTGGAGGAAAGAAAGTGGTAGGCCATAATAGACCTTGTTACGGGTTAAGGGCCATACTCTTCGTCGAGTTCGGGGTTTTAGATGAAGAATATGGAAATCAACTATCTGTAATTAGCTTTCCCACGTTCGCTTTTCTAGCTGTATATTTAACACTCTCAGTTGGTTTTTACCACTATTTACAGGGTCTATGGAGTCTAATATATATCCCATCACTTAGGTGAGTATTTTAATTTAAAAAAAGAAAGTCTCCTGTTAAATTGACTAACTATTAGACCAATCATGAAAAACCTCGTTTCAATAACTTTTAGGGTTAATTTATAATTATTTATACATTGCGACACATTTTAAAAGTTTTTCAAAGTTATAATAACCTCGTTACAATAAATTTTTTTAAAAAAAATCAGATCACCCCATTAGTTACATTATTTATAAAATTCTCTATCTAATGGTTTAGATGGTTTAAAATAAGACATTGTGTAATGTAAAATGTATATTAACAACTTAAAATTATGATGAGAAATAAAATAAAAAGTACTTCCTCCGTCCCAGGGAAATCTGCACACTTTCCTTTTATAGGTGTTCTAGGCAAATCTGCACACTTTCCTCTTTTAGTAAAATTTAAGATTTCAAAAGGCATGTTTACCCTTATAGATCTAAAAATTTACATTTCACCCTATTTACACAAATCCTCTCCTCTCCACTCTCATTTTTTCCTCTGCCAGAAACCCTCTCTCATATCTTTGCTCCACTACAGAGGGATTCTGTTCCATCTCCTTTCTTTGCTCAGCCAGAAACCCTCAACTTTTGTACAACCATTCTGCTCCCACCACCGTCCACCCCATCTCCACTCCATCTCCACCACCTCATCCCCTTGTCGAAACCCTAACTTTCACCTTCCCAATTACCGAAAGCCCAAAAGCCGGCTCCCCAAATGCCCTCTACAGAACCAAAAACCCCTACCGGTACGTGAATGATGGAGGCGGGGGCGCGATGGTTGGAGGACGTGGATGATGGAGGTGGAGGCGAGGCGCGATGGGAAGAAGAGGGTAGTGGTGGTAGAGATATGGAGATGGAGAAGGAGATAGGTGGTGGTAGAGATCTGGAGATGGAGGAGGAGATTGGTGATGGTGGTGGGGATTGGTGATGGTGGTGGGGATTGGGAGATGGAGGAGGAGGAGGAGGTGGGAGATGGGTGGGTGGTGGTGGAGATGGAGGAGATGAGAGATGGGTGGAAGGAGGAGGAGATGAGTGGGGGCGGAGAAGAATCAGGTAGCGAGAGAGGAGCATGCATAAGGGAGAATTGGAGAAGATAAGGGTAGAAAAGTCTTTTCACCAGGGGAAATTTGCAGAGAGATTTTCTCTCTCCGCAGGTTCCCCTGGGACGGAGGGAGTAACAAGTATTATGGGGACGAAGGACATATGTAATGATATAATTACATTATTCACCCCTTTATTTATATGGTTGTTTTCTTTTGATCTGTTAACATAGATTACATTCATCTTCGTCCTCCAATCTAAAAAAAAACATTAACATCATGTTTTCTAAAGTTTATCGGAATTGATTTGAATTAAAAATAAGCGTGTTGAAAAATAGCAATAATATGACAAAATAAAGCTAAAATTCACCAATTCTTTTTTCTAAATTGAATTGAATTGAACTGAATTAATAAAGAGCTCCTGAGAACATGGGCTAAATTGTCCAAACTCTTATAGTGACACTTTACTTATTCTTAGTAGATTTGGGGAGATGAAAAATTTACACAATGACTTATTAGTGTAGGAATAGGAATAACTACTCCATCCGGTCCTATAATATTGGCTCCCTTTCCAATTTAGTATTATTTTTTAATATTGACCCATTCTTTTTTTTTTATAGTAAATCCTAGATTAATTTTATCCACCCAATTTACTTTTCATACTTTCAATTCAACCTCCACCAATCATTTCATTTAAAAAAATACGTGTGCCCAAAAGTAGGAGCAAGTATTGAGGGACCTGAGGGAGTCTTAATATCTTTGATGTGTGACATTTTATGGAAATCGATGTGGAACCACATTATCACGATGTTGTAAGAGCATGTGCAATGGTGATACACATCTGCAGCCCCTCTTTCAGTTTCAGTTTATTAAATATTTAACATCTCTCCTCCACCCCAGTAACTAAAACCACAAAGAAACTTCTCAATTTTTCTCTCTACAATGAGTGAAACCCATTTGCAACCATTTCATGGACTCCACTAAATTTTCTCTATTACTCATTAATTATATCTTTAACATTTAATTTAAATCAATTTTCCTACCTAAATAAATTGAAATGTAAAATTTAATAATACACTTGTAATTTTTTAATTGAATTTCATTTTCTAAAATTTCATATTTAAAATTAATTTAAAATTTTAATTTAGAACTCAATTTTTTTAAAAGAATGTAATTTAAAATTTAAAAGAATCAAAATTATATTTCGAATTTTTTTTAAAAAAAAAACTTTTTGAAGATTTTTTTTGAATTTTTAAAATTACAGAAATTAATTTTTAATTTTAGATTTTCAATTTTTTAAAAACATTTTAAGGGGGCAGCCACATGACCCAATATGAGGTCGCCACGTGGTAGCATTTGACCAAAATAATGGCCCACACATCAGCGCATACCCAGCTGACCATGTGCTGCCTGACACAAGTGTTATTCAGCTCGGTTTGTGTACTTGGGAAATTCTGGCCGGTTTCCCAATTGGGGAAATGGTTTGCAACCCCCATTGTGGGGGGAAATTGTTTCAAATGAGTTTCAGTTTGCCCCTTTGAAACCCCCATTGCACATGCTCTGATAAATGTTGTAATAAAATTTTCAAATCAGAGAATATTGAAAGACGTTGTGAGCACCGTTCAATGACTGTTGTCTGATGACTGCCATGCTTTATATTGACAACCACGTTAATGTAATTACCGCGGTTGAATGTCAACATTAACTATGGTTTTCAGGGGATGCATGAATTAACATAAGTTCCAATTTTAGTGGAACTGATGATGAGTATGTGATACGACTTCAGAAGTTGAGTCTTTCTAATCTCAGCCAACTTTTCAGCATCCATTCAAGCATTTAATTCGGAAATGTTATTATGAAAACTCAATTATCTAGGAGTTGAGCCTAGACATGCTTCAACTCCACATTAAAAAAATTAATATATTGTCTTGGAAATTGAATTGGTTGACCAACACTATTGACCTACAAATTTTATCAGCTATTTAAAAATGCATATTGGACCTCAAATTTGTCACTCCCCTCTCCGCTCAAGCCTTTTTCATCTGTCAAATGTTTCCTTCAAATTTTCAAATACACCTTGTAAGTGTTGCTTGATTAATTTCAAATTTGTCCATTAACAATATTGATCTATCTAATATCATCATTTATTATTATTTCATAAGATTCACTACAAGAAAAATGACCTTTTACTTTTTCCCTTTACCTCGGTTGTTTTATTCCGAAGTAAAAGGTATTTTTTTTATCTTGGTTATAAAAGACTAAGGTAAATAATTGGGTTTTTACCTCAGTTCTATGGAAACCGAGGTAAATAAATTTTAAAATTGAAGTAAATAGAATGACCGACTGGTGTATACCTAGACAAAAGCCAACATTGGAATTATCCACAAATGGTCACTAGGAGGGGTGTTATTCACACTTTCCAAAGAAAGCCTCCTAGCTCGTCTCAAATTCAACTCTAACTTGGGGTCGTAGTGTAGGGGTTCTTGTGAAGAGGATTGCGTACGAACCATACACCAAAACTCGAACAATACGTCCCTAATCCAAGCGAAAATGGCAAGTCAACTAAGAAATTAAAATAAAAGAAAATTAACAAATATTTACAATTAGCACATAATCACACATAATATGCCTAAACACTTAAAAATAAATGCCTCTTCCCCAGCAGCGGCGCCAAAATTTGGGAGGTCATCGCCGTACCTCTCAAAGTTAATACTTTTAAGCCCTAATGCTTCCTATCTACAATTAAGTAGATGATGACAAGTCGGGGTCGTCCACGAGAAGAGGGATCTTTTCAAGTGTTTAAACATACATGGGAGAAAACATACTAGGCATATACATATATAGATACATATAAAATCATGTAGAAAAGGGGGGTTTGGTTGGTTTTTGACCCTACTTATCAAATTGAAAGACAACAATTAGCAAAGTAAGAGAACTATGCTAATCACGCAAGACAACTAAAGACAATATTAAAACAACAATTGATGGAACCTTGGGCGCAATTGACTTCCACTTCCAAGACTTTTATCCATCATTGAACATGCAACCTATTTACTACTTTCACTACTTGTTGTGAAGACTAAACTTCTATCCTTCTTAGATAGTAGTTTGCAAGAGTGAATTCTACATCTCTTGTCAAACCTCACCAATGACTCCCGTAGTCGAAACATGACTAAAAGTATCTCATTGATGACATTTAGCAAGAAGAATCAACAAGCTTGGCAACACTTATAAACATTACACAGTGTCTAAGCATTTAACCAATTCATGCATTTACACAAGATTAGTCAAGAACGATCGACATTCATAAACTTCTCTCCTTTGCTACAAGCAACAAACGTGACAAAGAGTTCAACATTATCATATTCACCTGGAAATTATCAATCCATCATGGGAGGCCGTCGCCGTACCTCTCAAAGTTAATATTTATAAGCCCTTAATGCTTACTATCTACAACTAAGTAGATAGCGGCAAGTCGGGGTCGTCCACGAAGAAGAGGGATCTTCCTAAGTGTTTAGCACAAAAGGTTGATATTAGGCTAGGAGTAGAGATATATACATACATATAAAAGCATGTAAATGGGGGGGGGGGTGTTTGGATGGTTTGTGGTCCTAAGTTATGAAATTAAAAAGAAAAGAAAACTAACAAAGTCAAGTAACTAGGGTAATCATCAAACAAAACTAAGAAAAAGGGGTTTAAAACTACAAAGATAAATCCTTGAGGGCAATTGATATCCACTTCCAAATCTAATGTAGATCATTGAACCATTCACTCATTCTATCACATTCATTACTTGACTTAACATTAACATACTTATCTAGCAAGAATCACAGCACATTTTTCACAAGAATTTCTAAGTTAATGCTCATAGATTTTCATGCAAAGGAGCTAAGGAATTCGTTACTTTCCTAACACCCGAACATTTCAATCATAAGAACACTTCCTATTCTCAAAAAATCCATGGCATAAATGAAGTGAAACATACCATCAAGAATACATAAATGCTAAATAACAAAGGCTTCAAGAACGAGTGAAACAATCTATTCAATACTTCAACTACTTGTTGTGAAGATAAATCTTCCATCCTTCTTAGGTAGTAGTTTGCAAGAGTGAATTCGACATCTCTTGTCAAACCTCACCAATGACTCCCTTATTACTAAGAGTATCCCATTGATGGTATTTAGCACGAAGAATCAACAAGCTTAGCAACACTTATAAACACTACACCGTGTCTAAGCATTTAACCAATTCATGCATTTACACAAGATTAGTCAAGAACGATCGACATTCATAGACCTCTCTCATTTGCTACCTAAAACAAACATGACAACGAGTTCGACATCATCACATTCATCTAGCAATTGTTAACACACCAACATCATTTAAGAAGCTCTAACTCATGCTCTTGGATTCCACATTAAAAGATGGGAGAATTAGCTACTTTCTCCCAACCCTAACAAGTAATCATACAAGCAATTCATATACTCAAGCTTCCAACAACACAATGCCACTAACAATTAACATTCAAAGCTCAATAAATGCACAATAGCAAAAGCACCAAATAGATAGATATAATGGTTCTTACTACATAGAAATGGGGGCTTCAATCCATTGCTCCCAAGTACAAAACTAAGCTAGATAATCAAAACCCATAACATAGAACAAAGATCTACAAAGAAAGAAGAAGAAATGGAAGAAAATGGTGAAAAACTAGGGTTTTGAAGCCCCCAAGTCGGGCTTTGAGTCTTTGGAAGAAGTGGGTGAAGAGGTATTTATAGTACAAGAAAAAGGGGAGAAAAATGTTGGCTGCAGGGCAGGATTGCGATGCCGTCGCGACTCGCGACTAAGCATCGCGATCGCAACTAGATCAGTAAAATTCAGTCATGTCTTGTTTTGCTTCCTCCGGGTGAACCGTTGATCCATTTTGGGAGTTCTTGTAGTCGAATTTTATAGTACTCGAGAAGAGGAATCCAATGGTACCACTCTTGGAGGCTGATTCGTCTCGAAAAATTCTGAAAACGCTGCTTCAAAACATAGATCATCCTTCACCCTTTGCTTTGCTCTCCTTTCTTCACCTCTTCAACTCTTCATATCTTCAAAAAGCTCAATTGCAAGTATTCAAATCTTCAAAGATATTCTTCAAAGTCTTCAAAGTTTTCAAAGTCTTCAAACAAATTACCTTGTCACACAAAATTCTCTAAAAAGTGATAAAAACGTCAAAGTCGCTTTTAACCCTCCTTAGATAATTTCAAGGCAAAATGTCACATTTAGAGCACAAAAGTGTACAAAAGTTAATCCCAAAAACCCTAATATAACTGTATAAAATGGGCACATCAAACCTCTCCGCACTTAAACCTTACTCGCCCTCGAGTAAGAAGAGATTCAAGCACAAGGAGGAATTCATATGTCCATATCCTAAACTAATATTCCCCCAATCAAAGGCTCACAAAAACTCTCAATATCATAAATCCCAAAATAAAAGCTCACATGAGAATTTTTCACACACACAACCCCAATCCTAAATCTAACCAAACCTACCACTTATCAATTCACTACCCATAAAAATGTTTCAAAGTTCCGAATTGATATTCCTAAAGTCCAATGACACAAAATGAAGTTAAAACCATTTAAGAGGTTTAAGAACATACTTCACCTAATGCCAATATATCAACCAAAATCCAATGACATAAAATGAAGCTAAAACCATATAGGAGGTTCAAACACATGCTTCACCTAATGCCAATATATCAACCAAAAATGAAGTATAAAGGGATCAAGAATTTCATAACCATACTTCGTTCCCTAACCCACTAAGTAACCCAATCCCAAGAGGTCTCTAGATGTTGAGCTACCCAATCCATCCATGTGACAACCACAACCTTATGACTCCAACGCCGGCAAATGAGTGAAATCATAGCATTTTCCTTTTTCTCTCTTTTTCTCTCATTTTGCCTAGGAGCTCTTTCGAGTTTTCATCCTAGCCACACATCATGTTTCTTCGGCTCACCTCTCACATTTTTTCGCACATTTTAGCCCTTCATTTTTTTCCTAGGCCACCCTTTTGGGTTTTCGACCTATCCAGGTCCCCAATATTGCCTAAGTTGCCCTCTCGGGTTTTCAACTTAGCGGGGTTTTTTTTTCAATATATATATTTTTTCATTTTCTCATGTTTTTCCAATCAAAAGTAGCAAAAAGCATTCCAAAACAAGCTAGCATGCATGTGATTCCTCTAACCCCTCCCCGCACTTAAAACATTACATTGCCCTCAATGTAAACATGTAAGGCAAGAACAATAAAACTCAAAGCAAGGGGTAGAGTGACACCCATTTCTCTGCGTATTCGCCGGTGATATGGCGCAATCCCATGCACTTGTATAGAATCGGCCCCGCCATTGGTTTCAGAGCCGAAAGGGGGAGCAAAGATGCCGTAGAAGGGCTCACTCCTCTAGAAAAGCATTGTCTCCGTGGCGCCGTTTGATCAAGACTAACACCACAAAGAACAACACTAAACTCACAAGTACATAAGGATTTGTAATGCTAGGTTTAGCATAGAGAATTAATAACCATAGTATTCTCAAAGAACAACCAATCCACCCTCAACCACCACTATAAGATTATTCATTAAAAATATCCAACATATATCGACATATATACAAGCATCATTATAGGATATGCACTTATGGTCACAATGATGTAGTCGGCATACTACAATCAACAAAGGTACTATAAAGATGCAAGAATGTTCATATGCCAATATATGTAGGATGGTGGAGGAATGAGCGGGTATGTGGTGGTTCTTGGGAGTGTTGGGTGGAGAAGAAGGAAGGATCATGCAATGTTTAAGAACATATGAAAACTTGGATTTTCCATTGCGACTCGCAACTGAACTGGTCGCGACTCGCGATGCTTCGTCGCGACTCACGAAAAGTTGAGGCCGAGAGCAGATTTTTAGCAAGAATTTTCTGATCTCGTCGCGACTCGCGACCTCTATGTTTCGACTCGTGATGGCCCATCGTGACTTGCGGAAAGTTGGTGCTGGGAGTGAATTTTGTTTCCCTGTTTGTAGCGATTCGTGACGTACACATCGCGACTCGCGACAGCAGGGCATCCCAACACTTAGGATTTTTCTTTACTTACCAACCGTCCAAACTTTCTTCCCTTATTCATTGATCTCATTCCTTCATCACCTCCACTGCAATGCACTTCACTTTGCTAAAAAATCACAGAAAAACACACCATAAAAAGAACAAGACAAAACAACAAAAACTAAGCAACAAGACTAAAATAAAGGCCGAATTTATTTATAACGTCGGCACGACAAAGCTCTGTATATTTTAGGTCGTCGGCACAACCCTAATGTTATCCATATGGTGAAGGCTTGAACCCCTTCACCATGAGCTTCCAAAAGTAGAGAGGTGGGGGTACAAAACTTTCAAGAGGAAAGTTGTGTTGAGGTGGAGAAGGTTTGAAGGGAGTTGAGTGGTTAGGAGGCTTGGGATAATCTTTCGGCTCCTCTCTCGTCTCCCTCAAAACTTCCAAAAATGATAGAGTTGGTTCATTAGGTGGGAGAAGGGGTGACGATGCTAATGAATGTAGTACGATCACCTCTTCCTCCATTTTTCTATCCTCAACAACCAACTCCTCATCCCCTTCGAACTCAAAATCATTTCCCATGGTGACCTCACTCACCGAATCCTCGAGTTCGATTTGGGATGGTGTATTTTTGGAATCACGAGCTTCTATTCGGGCCAACGCTTCTAATATACTCCTCACATGCCCCTCAATAGCCTCAACGCTAGAGGAGAGCCGAGTGTCCGGCTCCTCACTAGTAAAGGAGTTCAAGTTTGCTATTGTATTCATGACTTCCTCACGTGTCAAACTTGAACTTCCTTGTTGGGCTTGGTTTTGGGGTACGGTATAAGGTGGTGATGACCAACTATTTTGCTCGTATTGTTGGTTTTCCGGCTCATTCTCATACCACCAATCCGGGTTACCACTCCATTCCGGATTGTAAGGATTGTGGTATGGATACCATTCTTGAGCTCCTTGCCCTTGAAACCCAACATCTCCTACCTCTTGGTAGCACTCTTCATAATATCCTTGGTTTTGGAAACCAAGGGTTCTTTCTCCCTCATAGTGCTCTCCCCACAACAAAACCAAGACTCGGTGGGATGGTCAGAATGACACATCCTACAAAACCTTGCTTGTTGAGCTTCTCTTCTCATCATGAGTTCCCTCAAGGTGAGACGCTCCATTTTTTAAAGATTTTTTTTTCAAAAGCCCGAAATCATATTGCAAGTGTTCTCGATAAAAGCTCACCAAGAACTCAAGCAATACCTACTCCTAACAAAAACAACCACCAAGGAGTGGAAAATAAAAACAACTAGCTAATATGCAACCAAATACACCTAAATACTTAAGAATAAACGCCTCTTCCCCGGCAGCGGTGCCAAAATTTGGGAGGCCATTGCCGTACCTCTCAAAGTTAATATTTATAAGCCCTAAATGCTTACTATCTACAACTAAGTAGATAGCGGCAAGTCGGGGTCGTCCACAAAGAAGAGGGATCTTCCTAAGTGTTTAGGCACAAAAGGTTGATATTAGGCTAGGAGTAGACACATATACATACATATAAAAGCATGTAAAGGGGGGGGGGGGTTTGGATGGTTTGTGGTCCTAAGTTATGAAATTAAAAAGACAAGATAACTAACAAAGTCAAGTAACTAGGGTAATCATCAAACAAAACTAAGAAAAGGGGTTTAAAACTACAAAGATAAATCCTTGGGGCAATTGATATCCACTTCCAAATCTAATGTAGATCATTGAACCATTCACTCATTCTATCACATTCATTACTTGACTTAACATTAACATACTTATCTAGCAAGAATCACAGCACATTTTTCACAAGAAGTTCTAAGTTCATGCTCATAGATTTTCATGCAAAGGAGCTAAGGAATTCGTCACTTTCCTAACACTCGAACATTTCAATCATAAGAACACTTCCTATTCTCAAACAACCCATGGCATAAATGAAGTGAAACATACCATCAAGAATACATAAATGCTAAATAACAAAGGCTTCAAGAACGAGTGAAACAATCTATTCAATACTTCAACTACTTGTTGTGAAGATAAATCTTCCATCCTTCTTAGGTAGTAGTTTACAAGAGTGAATTCGACATCTCTTGTCAAACCTCACCAATGACTCCCTTATTACTAAGAGTATCCCATTGATGGCATTTAGCATGAATAATCAACAAGCTTAGCAACACTTATAAACACTACACCGTGTCTAAGCATTTAACCAATTCATGCATTTACACAAGATTAGTCAAGAACGATCGACATTCAGAGACCTCTCTCATTTGCTACCTAAAACAAACATGACAACGAGTTCGACATCATCACATTCATCTAGCAATTGTTAACACACCAACATCATTTAAAAAGCTCTAACTCATGCTCTTGGATTCCACATTAAAAGATGGGAGAATTAGCTACTTTCTCCCAACCCTAACAAGTAATCATACAAGCAATTCATATACTCAAGCTTCCAACAACACAATGCCACTAACAATTAACATTCAAAGCTCAATAAATGCACAATAGCAAAAGCACCAAATAGATAGATATAATGGTTCTTACTACATAGAAATGGAGGCTTCAATCCATTGCTCCCAAGTACAAAACTAAGCTAGATAATCAAAACCCATAACATAGAACAAAGATCTACAAAGAAAGAAGAAGAAATGGAAGAAAATGGTGAAAAACTAGGGTTTTGAAGCCCCCAAGTCGGGCTTTGAGTCTTTGGAAGAAGTAGGTGAAGAGGTATTTATAGTACAAGAAAAAGGGGAGAAAAATGTTGGCTGCAGGGCAGGATTGCGATGCCGTCACGACTCGCGACTAAGCATCGCGATCGCGACCAGATCAGTAAAATTCAGTCCTATTTTGTTTTGCTTCCTCCGTGTGAACCGTTGATTCATTTTGGGAGTTCTTGTAGTCGATTTTATAGTACTCGAGAAGAGGAATCCAATGGTACCATTCTTGGAGGCTGATTCGTCTCGAAAAATTCTGAAAACTCTGCCTCTAAACATAGATCATCCTTCACCCTTTGCTTTGCTCTCCTTTCTTCACCTCTTCAACTCTTCGTATCTTCAAAAAGCTCAATTGCAAGTCTTCAAATCTTCAAATATATTTTTCAAAGTTTTCAAAGTCTTCAAAGTTTTCAAAGTCTTCAAACAAATTACCTTGTCACACAAAATTCTCTAAAAAGTGATAAAAACATCAAAGTCGCTTTTAACCATTCTTAGATAATTTCAAGGCAAAATGTCATATTTAGAGCACAAAAGTGTACAAAAATTAATCCCAAAACCCTAATATAACCGTATAAAATGGGCACATTACATCAACACAATCAAAAGCTTTAAATCATACTCTTTGATTCCTATCAAGAAAAGGGGAAATCAACCCATTTCCCCAAACCCTAACAAGTATATCACACAAGTACATATACTCAAGATTTGAAGAACATTAATGACATTAACAAAAACATTCAATGCTCCATAAATGCATAATAGTAAGACTATCAAATAGGCTACAAATTGTTCTTATGACATGGGCTTGGAAGCCTTAGTCAATTACTCCCAAGAACTAGATTTAGCTACAAGAGTTCATGCTGATTAATACTAACAAACCAAACATAATACAAGAGAATTAAAAGTTAAAAAAAATGGTAGAAACCAGGGTTAGAAATAGTACCAAACACAGAAAGGAAGAAGATATGAATGAGAGGAAAGAGAGTGCTATTTATAGTACAAATAGGATAAGGTTAGGTTTTGGCCACTTGTTCGTCGTGACTCGTGACGAGTGCCAGAACTTAACCTTATCTTCTTCTCTTCTCCTTGTGGTTAACACTCATCTTCACAATTATTCCTCTCATTTTCAAGTCTTCAAACTCTTTGAAGAAAGTCTTCAAAGTCTTCAAAAATATGGTTTTCAATGGTCTCCAGTCTTCAAGTCTCCATGTTCTTCCTTCGTCACACAAAGTCCACTTAGAAGAAATAAAAGAGGGTAGAGTTGCTCTTACCTCCTCCTAAGAGAATTTCAAGGTAAAACACCAGTTCTTGATAATAAAAGAGCACAAAAGTGACCCCAAAAAGTACTAAATTATGCACATAAAATGGACACATCAAACCTCCCCACACTTAAACCTTACTCGCTCTCGAGTAAGAAAAGATCCAAGCATACGAAGAAAATGACGTTTCCAAATCCTAATTACTATTCCCCCAAGTCAATACCTCACAAAACTCTCAATATCACACATTCCAATGTTAAGGTCAAATGAGAAGTTTCCAATAACCCCAATTTTTAAATCTACCCAAACCATATCAACCCATCAATTTATTGATATCCCTAAAAAATCTCCAAATCCAGAATTGACATTTCCAAAAATTCAATGGTACAAGGTGAAGCTAAAGACACGTATAAGGTTCATGCTCCACTTTATACCAATATATCAACCTAAAAGCGAAGTATATTAATGATCAAGAGTTTCGTAACTTACGCTGTCTAATCCCTCTAAATTTCCCACTCCCAAGAGGTCCTCAAGATGTCAAGCTACCCGATTCATCCGTATGGCCACCGCAACCTTATAACTCCAACGTCGGCAAATGAGTGAACACATATTTTTTTTCCAATTTCTCTCAATTTCTCTCATTTTGCGTAGGTGACCTTTTGGGTTTTCATCCTGACCACACGTCATGTTTCTTCGGCTTACATCTAAGCTTTTTCCACATATTTAACCTCTCATTTTTACCTAGGTCGCCCTCTTGGGTTTTCAACCTATCTGGGCCCCCAATATTTCCTAAGATGCCCTCTCGGATTTTCAACTTAGCGGGATTCTTTTTATTTAGATTTTTTTTCATTTTCTATTTTTTTCAAAATTTTAATGTTTCTCCAATCCAAAAAGTAGCAAAGTGCTTTCCAAATGTTAAGGCTAAGAAAAATATCAAAGGAAACATTACCTAAGTACATCAAAAGAAAAGCAACCTAAAACAAAAGGGAAAAATATCCAAAAGAAAACAAAAGAGTTATCCAAAAGTAGCAAGTCTTCAAAGTATCTCCAACCCAAAACCAGTAGATACCCCTCCCCACACTTAGAACACTACATTGCCCTTAATGTAGACAGTAAGGCCAAATCATACAAAGAAAAGTATGGAAAGGGTAAGGATATGATGCTCACTAATCACTGATATGAGAAAGAAGGGCCATCGCCAAATTAGCGCTGTTGATTATGAGCCAGCCAATCTATGCTCCTCTACCTCCTTACTCTATGCCTCTCTGCTCCCAGATCAGGGCCTGAAGTACCACCTGCCTGGGACTGCATCTCATGGATGCGAGCTTATAGGTGATCAATCTCCTTATCCATGTCGATCAAGCTCTGGGAGACAAACACATTGTGCTCCAGTATCATATTGTCCTGGTGGTGGAATCCATTCTGCATAGTTTTCATTATCTACTCATAGAAATTCGGTGGAGGATGTGGGGAGTAGTGAGGTGGCATATCATCCTCCTGCATCGGCTCGGTCTCAGGTGGAGGCTGCGGGGACCGCTGCTGCTGTCGCTCGAAGGAGGGAAGGCTATCATCATCGCGCTGGACAGGGGCTGGACCAAGGTCATGGAGCTCGCACTGGAAGTCCTCTCTACATGAGTAGTTGGGTGAAATCGCCAAATATGCTAGAGGTGTATCAAACTCCAACTTTGTCTTACTGGGCTGAGGAACTGCTATGAATGTGACCTTCCTGGCGCCATATAACCAATGGAATACCCCCGTGGCCCATGAGGCACTGGGCATCTCTAATATAAATAACCTTTATGCAGGGATGTGGTAGGAAGTGTGCCTCGCTAAGCGTGAAAAGTCAGCCGGTGGAACCAATTCTAGGTACTCAGCCAAGAGGCCTATTATACCTCTAACCATAATCTTCTCCTTCGGCTTCCCTGCCACCTCTATAATCCTCTTCATCCATAGCTCAGCCCATAACCCGTATCCCAGTCCCTCACTCATCAAGTGCCATAAAAAGTGAATGTCATTATCTGGCGCATTCATCGGCTCCGCCGAGCAAAGTACTGTGCCAGCCAACAGTCAGTGCACATAACAGAGTGTGGAGTGGTTGATGACATTGCTCTTATCATGGGAGTTCTTCAGGCTGATAGTGATGACACTCCAGGATTGCATATCCTCCTAGATCAATCATTCCTGGGCTTGTGGGTCCAACCTCGCCCGTATCTCCGTAGTGTTCCATCCGAAAGCTTCCTTAACCTGCGAGATGGTTATCTCCCAAGATATATCATCTAGGTGAAATGTGGTGTACCTCTTGCACTGTTGGTTATTCCTCATGCTGCATACCCTGACTGTGGATAGAAACTCCAGTGTGTATCGCCAGTAAGAGGGGGCATTCTTGCTCATGAAACCCTCCATCCCCCCTTTGGCGAGAAGGCATCAGACTGGCTTGGTGAGCCTCAGAGTGTCCAATGTTGGTAGGACGATGAAACTCATCTCTTTAAGCTGACGGTTGGCTAGGGCATCCCATCTCTCCTTGTAGGACCAAGTGATTTGGGCAAACCCATGTACCTATTAGGAGGAGGCAGTATAAGGCTTGACTCCCGAGTTGGTGGAGGAGACGGAGGTGGAGCAGCGGTGCGCCCACCTCGTGGAGGAGCCCAAGGTCTCTTGGTAGAGGCTATATTTAACAACCACAACAAACAAGTCAAATGCATGTGAATATGCATATAAGCAATATTGCAAATACATACTCAACCTTAAACTAGTTTTTGTCAATCATCACAAACCAAATCAAGTCCAAGCCAACTAGTTTAAGTCCTAATCACAATTGCACATGTAGTCCATATAATATCCAACATGCCCATATTCTCAAGCCCATGAAGTTCCCACATAGTTGAAATTTAATATGCTATATCTCAAAATCACAGTCACGCCTAACTAGTTTAGCCACCATTAGTACATTCATAATGTCAACATTCAAGTCCCATGGCTAAACTACCCTAAGCAAAATAACATTGCAAAGCACAATAACATTTTGTCCAAATAAAAACTATGTTTAATCAAGGGTCAACATGCCTCATATCTAGTATAAGCCACACTCCATTCTCAACCAAAGTAACACTAATACCGCAATGCAAGCACAAGACCAATACGAGCAACTCAACACACTCAAAGTGATTATGATGTTATCCTACATCCAACCAAGCCGTAAACACAATATATTCACATAATCCCCATCAAATTAAATTACAAGCACAATATATCCAAAAGAATCAACAATGTTCCAATCAATCAAAATTCCTAAGGCATCACACAAAATTCACACAATATCCCACAAAATAATTGATTCAATCATAATCAAAAGTGAAGCTTAAGAGAGTAAAGAATTGTACCACTTAGATATCTAAGAGGAGAAAGATACTAAGCCCACAAGCAATTTGAAGTTGAATTGCTAAAAATCACAAAACCCAAAATTCTAGGGTTTTGTGTTTTTCAACAATTTAGGGGGAAAGTTTGGGAAGATGGAATGGGGGTATTGTGTGGTGGCGGTGAGGTTGAGTGGTGGTGAGGTGGTGGCCAGAAGGAGCTGGCTTGGTTGGGGTGGCGGAGAAAATGAAGGGAAGAAGTGGAGGTTGTGGTAAAAAAATTGATTCTCCTCGTTTTCTAAAATAGGTCTGCACGCCCGTTGAGACTTGCAATATGTTCATCGCGACTCGCGATGGGTAGGTCAAAGGGTACCTGAAGTCAATGTTTACGTTGCGACTCACAACCAATCCATCGCGACTCGCGACCACTTCGTCGTGACTCACAACCACTTTGTCGCGATTCGCGACCACTTCATCGTGGCTCGTGACCACTTCATTGTGACTCGCGATGGTCTATCGTGACTCACAAAAAGTGGAGGTCGGGAGCTTCTTTTCACCCAAAATTCCTGATCTGGTCGCGAATCGCGACCACTTCGTTGTGACTCGCAATGGTCCATTGTGACTCGCAACGAAGCCATCGCGACTCGCGAAAAGTGGAGGCTGAAACCCAAAATGAGCACAAAATTTTCTGAGCCCATCGCGAGTCCTGGTACTTAGAAATTTTTTCTGATTTCACCTCTTGTTCAAGTCTTTCCTTCTTGACTCCAAGCACTTCTCCCTTAAAAGTCCAATGCCTTGGTTTCAAATCGCTGCAAATCATGGAAAAACAACCCGTGAAAAGCACAAAACAAAAACAATGATACTAATGACAAAATCCAAAACCAAGCAACATTAACGGAAAGTCACGAATAACGATCCGGACGATCAAAACCAAGTTCATTTAACATTGTCGGCACAACGCACTCCCTTTTCTTGGAGTTTACTCACAAACCGGATCGAGGAGATCAACATCCTCTCCCATTTCCGGCACAAAATTCTTGTGGTAAGGTTTCAAACATTGTCGATTAACCTTGAATGTATTGAACTTAGCTCCATGTTGAATCTCTACCATGCCATGCGGGAATACTTTCACCACCTCAAAAAGACCGATTTATCGGGACCTCAGCTTTCCTGGGAATATGCAAAGGCGGGATTAGAATAGGAGGACTTTTTGACCAACGTCAAATTCCTTCCTAATGATCATCTTGTCGTGCCACACCTTTGTTTTCTCCTTATAGATTTTGACATTCTCATAGGACTCCCTCTAGATCTCATCTCGTTCATCCAATTGTAACTTCCTATGCAAGCCGGCCTCATCTATATTGAGATTGAATTCTTTGACCGCACAGTAAGCCTTATGTTGAATTTCCACCAATAGGTGACATGGCTTACCAAACACTAACCGGTATGGTGACATATCGATAGGTGTCTTGTAAGCTGCCCTATATGGCCACAAGGCATCATTCAACCGAGAACTCCAATCCTTCTGGTTAGGGTTAACCATTTTTTGAAGGATGAACTTGATTTCCTGATTGGAAACCTTGGCTTGCCCATTGTTTTACGGGTGATAGGCGGTGTATGTTTTGTGAGTGATGCCATACTTCTTCAAGAGTGCATCTATGGTTCGATTGCAAAAATGGGTGCCACGGTCACGAATCAAGGCTCGGGGTAACCCAAATATAGAGGGGATGTTATCTTTCAAGAATTCTGCAACCACTTTAGAATCGCCAGTCCTAGTGGGTTTTTCTTCAACCCACTTTGACACATAATCAACAACAAGAAAAATATATGTAAAGCCATAAGAACTAGGGAAAGGTCCCATAAAGTCAATACCCCAAATATCAAAGATTTCACAATACAAATAGGCCTTTGGGGTATTTCATTCCTAGAGGAGATGTTTCCTATTCTCTGGCATTCATCACAAGATTTGCAAAAGGTGTATGCATGCTTATTCAATGTAGGCCAATAAAAACCACTTTCGAAAAATTTCCTAGCAGTCATCTTTGCTCCTAAATGACTGCCACATGCATGAGAATGACAAAATTCAATAATTGAGTGTACTTCATTATGGATGATACATCTCCTAACAACTTGATCCGCACAATGTCTCCACAAAAAGGGATCATCCCACACATAATACTTAGCATCACTCTTTAATTTATCCTTTTGGGCCTTAGAAAAATGAGGAGGGAGTTTACCGGCGACAAGGAAGTTTACAATGTTGGCATACCACGGTTAGAGATCCCTAATGGTGAACAATTGTTCATCAGGGAATTCCTTTTGTAGTTGCTCCTTCATTGCGGGGTTTAAATCAATGTCTTGGCATGGAGTCGACCGGCTCATATGATCAGCCACAAGGTTTTCCACGCCCTTCTTGTCTCGCACCTCCAACTCAAATTTGCTCAAAAGCAGGATCCTCCTAATCAATATTGGCTTGGCCTCTTTCTTTGTCATCAAGTGACGAAGCGCTGCATGGTCGATGTACATAATAACTTTTGTACCAAGCAAGACAGAAATTTTTCCATAGAAAGTACCGCAACTAGCAACTCCTTTTCTGTGGTGGAGTAGTTTCTTTAGGCCTCATTGAAAGACATGGATGCATAGTAGATGGCATGGGGAACTCTTCCCCCCCTTTGACCAAGTACCACTCCAACGACGTAATCACTAGCATCACAAATGATCTCAAAAGGCAATGACCAATCCGGGGGTTGTATGATAGGGGCCGAGACTAACCTTCCTTTCAATGTATCGAAGGCCCCTTTACAACCCTCATCCACCACAAATTCCACCTTTTTTTAGCAAGAACTTGCATAAAGTAGATGCTATCTTCAAGAAGTCCTTGATGAACCAGCAGTAGAATCCTGCATGGCCAAGAAAAGAGTGCACTTCGCGCACGTTAGTAGGATAAGGCAAAGTTTTAATTGTATCCATCTTTTCCTTCTCAACCTCAATACCCTTAGAGGAGACAACATGGCCTAAGGCAATGCCTTACTCTACCATAAAATGACACTTCTCATAATTTAACACAAGATTAGTATCAATGCAGCGTTTGAGAACTTGTGCCAAATTTGATAAATTGTTATCAAAAGAACTACCATGAATGGTGAAATCATCCATAAATACATCAAAAAAAGTTTTCAACAAATTCTGAGAAAATGCTTACTATACACCTTTGGAAAGTTGCGGGGGTGTTACATAACCTGAAAGGCATACGCCGGTAGGCAAACGTACCAAAGGGGCACGTGAAAATGGTCTTTTCTTGGTTTTCTGGGACGATAGCTACTTGAAAGTACCCCGAGTACCCATCCAAAAAGCAATAGAAGAGGTGGCTTGCTAACCTCTCGAGAATTTGATCAATGAATGGCAACAAGAAGTGATCTTTCCGAGTTTTTGCATTTAGCCTCCGGTAGTTAATGCAAATGCGCCACCCATTTTGAACTTGGGTGGGCACCATTTCACCCTTCTCATTTTCGACCACTGTCACCTCACTCTTCTTAGGTACCACTTGAGTTGGACTCACTCACTTGCTATCCGAGATTGGATAGATCATGCCCTCCTGGAGTAACTTGAGGATTTCCGCCTTCACCACCGCTATCATAGGTGGGTTTAAACGACATTAGGGTTGTCGCATAGTCTTGCATCTTCTTCCAAAAATATTCTATGCATGCAATTGGATGGACTTATACCTTTAATGTTGGAAATATTCCATTTAATTGCTTCCTTGTTCTCCCATAACACCACCATCAACTTTTCTTCTTGCTCTTTGGTGAGCTTGCTTGAAATGATAACCAGAAGCATCTCATGTTCCCTAAAGAAATGCATACTTGAGGTTATTTGGAAAAGGTTTAAGTTCAATCACCGGTACTTTCACAAGTGATGGGAGGAATACCGGTTCCCCGGGTTCATCTAAGAGTAGAGAAGGAGGTTTTGAGAGGCTTGGTTTCATCTCTTCAAACAGGTTCAAGTACTCAAAGCTTTCCTTAAAGTTAGTGCTCATAGAGTATACATTATGGGCATCATGACTATCACATTGCAAAGCAACTAAGAAGGAATCATCACCACTTAGCTCAAAAACATCTTGCACAACTTCTTCAACAATATCTAGGGCATGGAAAGCATGTTCTTCTCTAGGATACTTCATAGAGTCATTTATATTAAACTCTACTTTTATTCCATCAAATTCCATGGCAAGGGTACCTTTATGCACATCAATATTTGTCCTAGAGGTTTTCAAAAATGGCCTCCCCAACAAAATCGGGGCGGCATGTTTATCATGCTCCATGCCAAGGACATAAAAATCCGATGGGAAAACTAAGGAATCCACCTTAACTAACACGTCCTTGATGATACCTTTAGGGTATGCACTAGAATGAACGGCCAATTGGATTACCACCCCGGTTTTGTACAATATACCCAAGTTGAGGCTTTCATACAAAGAGTAGGGAATCACATTTATTGATGCACCTAGATCAAGCATAGCTTTTTCAAAATGTGTATTTCCTATTATGCAAGGTATTGTGAACATGTCGGATTTGCTACACTTGCGGGGTAGCTCTTTTTGACACAAGGCGGAAACATGCTCACTTTTTCCATTTTTCAACTTATTTTTGGCCCTTTGTTTTCTATTCACAACACATAATTCCTTGAGAAATTTAGCATATTTAGGAATTTTTTTCAATGGCATTCAAGAGTGGGATATTTACCTCATATCTACGAAAGACTCCGTAGATGTCCTTGTTGTCCTCCTTCCGCATTTTGTCTTTCAAGGCTTCCAAAAATGGAGGTTCCGATACATATGGAAAGATCTCCACCATCTTTCCTTTTTTTGTGAGGGGGAGATGAAAGTACTGGGATAGAGGTTGACTTTGGTCTTGGCACAAATGTCTCCACCTCGATTTCTTCTTCCTTGCTCTTTTCTCCTCGGCCTTCTTCTTTCTCCAACCCTTTTTCAAACACCTCAATCCTAATAGGCTCCTCTTCAACAATTTCACTACCCGGGGAAGTGCCAACCTCTCTACCACTTCTCAAAGCGATAACACTAGCATTTTGTCGAGGGTTGATCTCCAATTGGGAGGGTAGTTTACCCTTTTCCCGGGCCTCCATCCAATTCACCACTTGAGCTATTTGGCTTACTTGAGTTTCCAAGTTCTTGATGCTCACCTTGTCTTCATCTTGTAATTTTTCACTTTTCTCTGCACACATGCCTAATCGGTGAATGGCTTGCATCACCTCATCCTTTGTTAGCTTCAAGTTCTCCCCCTGGTCTCAGGGTTTATGTTGGAGCTTTTGAAATTGTTGTTGAGGTGGCCTATATTGTTGTTGAGGAGGCCGATAAGGTTGAGGGTTTTGTCTTCCATGAGGGTTTCCACACCGGAGGTTTGGGTTATCACGATTACCCGAATAGTACGGCTTTCAGAGCCTTGGCCACCTTAGTACCTTTCATTCCTTTGATATCCTTGCGCACCTTGGTAGTTTTGGTTGCCTTGATAGCCTTGGTTTCCTTGGTATCCCATGGCACTCACCTTCTTAACATAGTCTTCTTGCAAAATAGGGCAAGTGTCCGTAGGATGCGCCAAGTAACAAATTTCACATGATTTAACATATGGCGCATTTCCGAGCTTCGTTATCAACAATTTCACCATAGATGCAAGGGCCGAGACTTGGTTCTCAAGCTTCCCACTATTGGAAGAGTCATTTGTGGGCATTGGATTTCTCCTTCTCAAATCAGCCCTTGAGCTAAGGTTTCTTGATTCTTCCGCTAGCTCCTCATACAGTTGCATCAACTCGGATGAAGTCTTGTTCCCAAGGGTGCCACCACAAGAATTTCTCACCAACCTTTGATCCTCATCAAGAAGACCATTGTAGAAGTAATAAACCAAATCCCCCCCTCTGAAGAACCATGGTAAGGACAACCTTCGAGAAACTTCTTGAACCTCTCCCAATAGTCGAAGAGAGATTCTTCATGCCATTAGAGGATGTTGCTTATGTCCCTCTTCAAGGCAGCAGATTTCGAGGTTGGGAAGTATTTGGCTAGAAACTTCATTTTCATGTCAATCCAACTCTTAATGCTCTTGGGTGGTAAGTAGTTGAGCCAATCCCTTAGGGTAAATGGGAATGCCTTCAACTTATCAAAATCCTCATCTACTCCATGAGGAACTGTACCACCACATAAAAAGTGAAACTCGGTGAGGCGCTTCTTGGTATTCTCCCCTTGCCCACCAAGGAAGATGGGTAGCATGTTCATGAACCCATTCTTTAGCTCGAAGTGCCCATTCGGTCCAACCAAGGGATATTCAATGCAAATCGGTTGTTAATCAAGGTTGGGGGCCATAACGTCTCTTAACAACGCTTGCTCCAAAGGAATCTTCCTTTCGTGGAGTGGAGAGGCTCTCCCTTGAAAAGGAGGATGTTAATCTTCGTGCTCATGTTGATGCTCCATAGAATTGGAATTATACACAAAATGGTCACTAGGAGGGGTGTTATTCACACTTTCAAAAGAAACCCTCCCAGCCCATCTCAAATTCAACTCTAACTTATAGTCGTAGTGTAAGGGTTCTTGTGAAGAGGATTGCGTACAAACCATAAACCAAGAAATCGAACAATACGTCTCCTAGCCAAGCGAAAATGGCAAGTCAACTAAAAAATAAAAATAAAAGCAAACTAACAAATATTTACAACTAGCACATAATCACACATAATATGCCACCTCTTCCCCGGCAGCGGCGCCAAAATTTGGGAGGTTGTCGCCGTACCTCTCAAAGTTAATACTTTTACACCCTAATGCTTCATATCTATAATTAAGTAGATAATGGCAAGTCGGGGTCGTCCATGAGAAGAGGGATCTTTTCAAGTGTTTAAACATATATAGGAGAAAACATACTAGGCATATACATATATAGATACATATAAAATCATGTAGAAAAAAGGTGGTTTGGTTGGTTTTTGGTCCTAAATTATCAAATTGAAAGACAACAATTAGCAAAGCAAGAGAACTATGATAATCATGAAAGACAACTAAAGACAAGATTAAAACAACAATTGATGGAACCTTGGGCGCAATTGACTACCACTTCTAGGCCTCTTATCCATCATTAAACATGAAACCTATTTACTACTTTCACTACTTCTTGTGAAGACTAAACTTCTATCCTTCTTAGATAGTAGTTTGCAAGAGTGAATTCGACATCTTTTGTCAAACCTCACCAATGACTCTCAAAGTCGAAACACGACTAAAAGTATCCCATTAATGGCATTTAGCATGGAGAATCAACAGTCTTGGCAACACTTATAAACACTACACCATGTCTAAGAATTTAACCAATTCGTGCATTTACACAAGATTAGTCAAGAACGATCAACATTCATAAACTTCTCTCATTTTCTACAAGCAACAAACATGACAAAGAGTTCAATATTATCATATTCATCTAGCAATTATCAATCCATCAACACATTCAAAAGCTCTAAATCATACTCTTGGATTCCTATCAAGAAAAGGGAAAATCAACCCATTTCCCCAAACCCTAACAAGTATATCACACAAGTACTTCATGTCCTCAAGCTTTCAAGTACATTAATGACATTAACAAATGCATTCAATGCTCTATAAATGCATGATAGTAAGAGTATCAAATAGGCTACACATTGTTCTTAAGACATGTGCTTGGAAGCCTTAATCAATTGCTCCCAAGAACTAGATTTAGCTACAAGAGTTCATGCTAATTAATGCTAACAAACCAAACATAATACAAGAGAATTCAAAGATAAAAAAATGGTAGAAACTAGGGTTAGAAACAGTACCAAACGCAGAAAGGAAGAAGATATAAACGAGAGGAAAGAGAGTGCTATTTATAGTACAAAATGGATAAGGTTAGGTTCTGGCCACCCATTAGTCGCAGCTCACAACTCTCGATGGGTTCGTCGCGACTCGTGATGGGTGCCAGAACTTAACCTTGTTTTCTTTTCTTCTCCTTGTGGTAAGCACTCATCTTCAAAATGATTCCTCTCATTTTTCAAGTCTTCAACTCTTTGAATAAAAATTTCAAAGTCTTCAAAATATGGTTTTCAATGGCCTCTGGTCTTCAAGTCTCCATTTTATTCCTTTGTCATGCAAAATCCACTTAGAAGAGGTAAACGAGCGTAAAGTGGCTCTTACGCCTCCTCAGAGTTCAAGGTGAAAAAAAGTTCTTGATAATAAAAGAGCACAAAAGTGACCCAAAAAGTACTAAATTATGTACATGAAATGAACACATCAGCCCAGCCCAAAGAACAAACGTACATAAAGTCGGCAAAGAGATAAAAGTAGAGCCTGGCTAAAACATGGAATCATGAACCGATAAATATGGAGACACGATTGAGGCATGATCCAATGTTATCAAGATTGTGGTACAACCCACGTTCTCATAGGAGAGAGATACAGGGCCACGATGGCGAACTCTTATAATTATAGCAAAAGCAATGCTGAAAGGGGGTAAGCGTGATTATACTAAGAAATTCCAATTCTTGAAGAGAGAGACTGACTTGATCATTAAAGCTTTTCTCCTTGAATCACTTTCGAGATTTGTTTTGCAGGAGAGGAGATTTACGGAGTGAACGACGATCTGTATACCTGACTGGATTACCATATCACTTGGTGCCGTCTGTGGGGAACGAGAAATTTTTTTGTTTCAATATCCTTTAGGTAAGCAATGGTGTTCACCAAAAGTGAGAAGATTCATAATCATCAGACATATGAACAAATACTTGGAAGTAATAGAAACATGTATCCTAACCAGGACCACACTCCCAGTAGAGAAAAAGTGCATAGCAAGGAAGAAATGGATGAGGAAGAAGAGAGGAAGTAGAATCTTTGAACAATAACCAAGAAAAAGAAAAGAGAGCGTTCACAACATTCTTAAAAGCAAATATAGAAAGTCTGTACAACCAGTTCCTAACGACACTCAAGCAAAAACCTCCAAGATTGGAAGAGTTGTGAGGAGCATGAGAATCCTAAGTACAAAGAAGAGTTGTGGGGCATAGTGGCAGACGATGATGTGGACAAATCACCCCTAGCGCTACATTTTGTGGGATTTTAGGATGCCAAAGGATTTCAAACTTCCTTTACATGTTAAGATCTACGATGGGACCACATATCCGAAATAATTCATACACTTATATATATACCATGACATTTTTCGATGCGAACATCAAATTGGTATGTAAGGCATTCCCGACTTTCTTGTCAGGTGCAACGATTACGTGGTATAAGGACCTTCCAAAGGGAAGTATCAAGTCTTGGGAAAAATTGTCGATCTGGTTTTAGCCCGCTTCTACCAGAAGTAAAAATTCACAAAAAATGATCACAGATCTGAAAAACATAGCCTAGCGAAGTGATGAAAGTCTTGTAGAGTATCATAATAGATTTTTCATGGAGAGTTTCCAGGTTTGTGACCTGTATTTCCAATCTTCGTTGAGAGCGTCTACAGGGGGCATGCGATCGGGAGAGTTCTACAAAGACTAACAAAGAACATGCCCGAAAACCCAAGAGAGCTACAAACGATGATTGAACAACATGTGCAAAGAGAAGATGCAAACAAATGCAAGGTAGAGCGGGAACGAGGCAAAAAATGAACAATGAAAGACTTACAAAAGGGGTTTATGAAGAAAGGAAAAGGAAACATCCATTTCAAAGGAAGAGAATCAGGGTTACAAGGTGCACCATTCCAAGATATGCCCTTGAAAAAATAAAAGAAAGAGGTTTGGCAAGCGAACAAACACAGATAAAGCCGACGAAGCGATAAAAGCAAAGCTTGGTCTAAAACATACGATCACAAACTGATAAATATGGAGACATGATTGAGCCGCGATCAGGGTATTGGGCCACAAACCGGAGTTCTAGGGATTGTGGTAAAACCCATGTTATCAGAGGAGAGAGATATGAAGACATGATGGTGAACTCTTATAAATACAGCAAAAGCAATACTGAAAAGGGGTAAGCGTGATTGTACTAAGAAATTCCAATTATTGAAGAGAGAGACTGACGTGATTGTCAAAACTTTTCTCCCAGAATCACTTATGAGATTTGCTTTACAGAAGAGGAGATTCACGGAGTGAACGACGATTGGTTTACTAACTAGATTATCACATCATCGACGTATTTGCGACATTGGTTGTGTTGGTCGGATCATGTAATAGTACTTAATCGTGATAGGGCTGACCTCAATGTTTACTTTGTTACGAACAATTTTCAGTCGACGGCTTACAGTGACATCACATACATTGGAAATGGCTTCCAACAACTCATAGGTGGAGGAATCAAAGTGATGAATTCAATGGAAAGGTAGAGTTGTTGCCCCCTCCTCCTTACATTAGAACGTGAGTAAATCTTGTACATGTTGCAAGATTTGCGTAATGAGTTTGGGAAGAGGAAGAGGAAACCAAAGGTTTCTGGTAGTTGGAAAAAGCATTCCATATTTTCTTAACTATCATGTTGGTAGATACTTAACGTCCGACATTGTTTGGACGTTATGCATATTGACAAGAATGTATGTGACAGTTTGGTTGGTACTTTGATGAATATCCCATGTAAGACAAATGATGGTGTGAAGTCAAGGAAAGATATGGCTGAAATGAGAATTAGACCTGAGTTGGACCCACAAGTGCGGGGGACGAAGACGTACTTTCCAGAATCTTGTTATACACTTTCAAAGGCAGAGCAAGAGTTGATATGTACCAGTCTGAAAGGATTGGATGTCCAGATGAGCTACTCATCCTGAGTATGTAATCTAGTGTCTGATGAGGGAGTGAGATTGGGGAGTATGAAATCTCATGATTCACATTGTTTGATTCAAGAATTTCTCCTGGTTGCAGTTAGATCCATCTTTCCAACTCACAACAGGAAGTGAATTACCCGGTTGTGTTATTTCTTCAAGGAAATTTGTTGTAAAGAGATCAAGCGTCGGAAATGAGTGGAATTGCAGGAGGAATAATTATCGTGCTGTGTGAGTTAAGATGTATCCCCCTTCATTCTTTGACATCATGGTGAACTTTTTTGTTCATGTTGTACGGGAAATATTGATTTTTGGTCATGTTTATCTTCGATGGATGTATCCTTTCTAGAGGTATTTGGAGATATTCAATTATTCTTTGAAAAATCAGTTTCACCCGGATGCCAGTATTGTCCATAGATATGTGACCAAGGAGGTGGTAGAATACTGCATGGAATTCTCAAAGAATCAAGAGTCAATTGGTGTACCAAAATTGCGCCATGGATATAGAGTTGGAAACAAAGGTTTGTAAAAAGGAACAACTTGGTTATTAATCCATGACGAGTTGATGAAAGGACATTTATATGTCTTGCATAATTCAGATGTGGTTCAGCCCTACAAGGAATATGCACATGGTCTCTATCAAAGAGAGGAACCTTAGTTGGTTGGAGAAGCAAGTACTTGTTGAACACAATCACACTTTCACTTATTGGTTACGATAAACTATAGTTGGAGAAAGTCACAGTAAAACCTTGAATTGGTTAGCCTTCATGCCTTCTTCTACTGCGATTTCTTTCACTGGCTATGACATGAATGGGATTACCTTCTCAAACTTTGAATGTGACACACACACCTCAGCACAAAATAGTGGTGTTAGCATAGTTGCAGAATCATTACATGTCAGGAGCTCAAAGGATAAGAATCTAGTCTACGGGAACATGTCGTATTATGGTGTGATTGAGGAAATTGGGGAACTGGTCAACACAAGTTTCAGGGTCCAAATTTTCAAAGGAAAATGGGTTTACAACAATGTGGGTGTATCAATCGATGAGCTAGGTTTTATAGTTGTCGACTTGAGCAAGACACGTTCTACTGGCAATCCTTACATCCTTGCATCACAGGCTATACAAGTGTTTTATGTTGATGATCCTTGCAATTCTAGTAAATCAGTGGTCATTGAAAGGAAAAGTGAATTTTTGGGGGAGGTTAGTCCATCTTCATTATCAGACATTATTCCATATACACTACCCAACTCCAATGATGCCAGTATGAAAAAATTAATTGGGGTGGAGCTAGAGTTGAGAAGAGACCACATGGAAGGCATGTGGATTGAACGGCATCCCAAATAAAAGAAGAAGAAGACAAAAAAGAAGACATAGATTAGATTTAAAAATCGTTTTTACTAACCTTGTATAATGTTTATTTCTTACTTTTTTTCTTATGTAGTTGGTAACCATTTGGCATTCCAATTTTGAATCGAAGCACATAAGTAATGGTTTTGGAGATATGTTAGCTGACATTTTACAACTTGTCATTTAAGAAAATGGTAAGAATGAGCACCAGTTTGCGGCATCGTACATGAGCCTCATGTTCATGAAAAGTGGAGATGATGATGTCGCTTACAATGTCTGTAAGGTAGTCGATTGAAGACAGTGCCTAAATCCACAAAAACCAATTAATTCTTGTGAGCTCGACCTATGACTATAAGCCATCATTTGAACCGAGTAGTGTTTTAAGACAAACGTGCAACGTCACACACTACAAACAGAGGTTCAATTGAAAGCTAAAAAATTCAAACCAGAACTTGGAATGTAAAACGTACAAGCAAATCATTCCGAGTTCACAATAGCTGATAAAATATTAATAAAACACCAAACATGAAACAGAGTATTGTACCATAAGGAAAAGGATAACATAATCAAATTCTAGCGTACGATCGTGACCACAATGATTTTTCAAACTATTACACGTCATTAAGAAAATTCATTATATCATTCATCAAAAACTAAAACTAATCAAATCTTGGATACATGATCATTCTCCGTCGAACTTCCCTAAGAGTCACCCTCATTCTCATCCTTGCTAGACCTTGACTCTTCATTGGAACCCGACTCCTCATCATCAGTGGCCAATGCATCATCATTTGTGTTCCCAGCCTCCACTTGATCTTCATTGTCCACTGGCTCCCTGTGGAGAAGTTCCAATGCTAAGAAGGGCCCTCACCCCCACAAACTCTGCCTTCATCCTCTGTTGGTTTCACTCTAAACGTAGCATATTAGCCTTCATATCCACCATGTCCTTTAAGAGCATGCTCCAGACACTGCGTCTCAGCACTGATGCTATAAAAATAATGTCCAACTCATTATAATTAGTTACTTTGATAAACTCTAATTCTGAAAGAAAAAAATATCACCAATTTTCATACTTGGAGTGGATAGGACAGGATACCCAGCTGCGGTGGCTGATTGAGTTCCCTCATGCCTGGAAGTGGCTGTCAGATCCAGATTACCCTTAAAGATATTGCAATCAACCCATGCCCCCGCCTCTCAATGCCAATTCTATGCAGATCGGATGGGAACATTCTATTTCTCCATGAGGCCCGTTATTATGTTGCCGTATGGGAGGGTCATTTTACTCTGGGCCACAACCACAATGTGCATCTCCTGGATGATAGTGTAACTGGGGTCAAAAATCTTATTCTCACCTCTTTCTAATCACCCATTGGAACGTTTCTCATTTTCCTCCTCAAAAAACTGTTTGTTGTCAAAAGTTGGTGGTGGAGGGATGTCCTTCACCCTCTTTGCCAGAGAGGTGCTGGCCTCGCTGCCCTTGACCCTGGACCTTTTGGCTGTACTCTTGACTGGAATTTGTTGGACAAGGTTTTAAACATTGGTCAGTAATGTGATCAACTAATTAGATGAATTTGATTGTATGACCGAGCTCGTTAGCATGTCGATAACAATTCGAATGTCCCAACTATTGCAAGGTCAGATATTCATCACAGTATAACTATGCGACCTCATAAAGTAGTTTGAATTGGCCAAATTATTTTTGACATTCAGCCGAATGGCCCAAAAAAATCATAAATCCTAACATACAAGCCCATAACTCCCTCAATACGATGCATATATGCAAAAAATTGAAACTTACCCTATCACATCCACCCCATTTCATCCAAGCACTAAATAACATTATCAAACACTAATAAAATAGCCCTAAAACCTAATTAATCACATAGATCTCAAACAAAGCTTTCAAATTTGACTAAAGCTACACATTTAAACAAGCAATAAACTTAAAACAATAATCCTAAACAACTAAAACAATAGACCGAATAAAAAATATGACCTTGTCTAGGGTTTAGCACGAATGTGGATGTCTCCTTTGGTGTTGATGGATACTGATGAACAAAGAATGATGGAGAGCTTGGGTTTTTGATAAGGAGCAGTTAGGCAGTTGGATTGGGCAATTTTGTAGCGGATTTTTGGAAAGGGGGAGGTATGAATATGCGACGTTGAGTTTGGGAATGTGATGGGTTGGAGATTCGACCCTTTAAGTACTCTGACTTTACGGTATCATTTAAACCACATATGCAATATTGCATATATGCTCGATAATATTGTATGCTGACCGAATAATGCCCGAGGTCGCACTTATGGGTTACTGGGCCAAATGATACAGCTGGTCCAATTGTCAATACAATTTAGGCTTGCTCAATTGTGGTTTAAACAAACTTCACACGAGCTCACATGCAACGTCGGCCACATCAAACTTATGACGAGAAGTGAGCGACTTCACATATTACAATGGGCTGAATAAAGTTTTTGGCCCAAATTTATTAAAACACTGGCCCAAATGCCAGACACAGAGTAATTTAATTCAAAATATTGATAATAACAATATTAAATGATAAAATAAATGATATCATCGATTTAAACTCAAACGGTTGTTCATTAACACCAAGCTATTGTTGTCAGGGTCCATGATAAAAAAATGTAGCAAAAACACCATGGAAGTAGTACAACAAAACATTTTATAGTCTAGAAGTATATACTATAACGCTTCTTTCTCAAAGTCTCGAAGAACATGGTCCATTATAGTCTTGAAGTATGACATCTAACGCTTCTTTCTCAAACTATCACTCATCTTACATGGTTAAATGAACATGAAAACCAAATGTGATACATTGTACTGGTATACCTTGCTCTTGAATGTGATCGACTTTTTTTGGCCCATAATAGTCTTAACCATTGAATGAGTAGTATTACTTGTTTGTACAATTTCTTTATTAATACATTTGGTCCTATCTCCATGCATAACATATTACCCTTTATAATTTTTACAACTAATATCTACTTGTTTCGAATAACATTGGTTGTACAAGGCTCGTAACAATCTTAATCAGTTGATTTACTCCTAGGCAAAACATTATCGTCCAATAGTATTTACTGTTCTTGAGGATAATGGGAGAACCCTTTGTAATTACTATAACTAACATCAAGTATTTTATTATAAGGTCGGCAATGCCAGTCTCTACACAATCTCAATATATGAACCATTAGTGTTCAAAACATTAATCGTGTTAGAGGATTGAGTGCTCTTAGGATAAATGATAATTCCTTGTTCAATAAGTATAATTGCCATTATAGCCTTGAATAAAAATTAACTATAACAAGCCCTAAAGACATCCGATAATATTGAACAATTAATTTTCATCCTAATATGGGCGTAATTGGATTGATGTTCTAACTGACGGTCAGCTGCAGTTGACCATCAACATGTACATGATAATTCCTGTGAAAGGGTTCACTTTACTTGTGGGTTAAATTTTTTAAAAAATCACTTTAATTAGTGAAAAATGTATCTATACTCCTCTATTAACATCGGCTATACCCTAGTTGTCAACGTCGCTTGTAACCTCACATGTACCAAGGAAGAGACAAAGACACAATGATGTCGTACATGGTCGTGAAATGGATCATTTGGTCAATAAACATGACCAATATATAAATTCCAACCCACGTAGTCAGTGATGTCGCTATAACGTTGCATAACTCGAGACTTGACCGAACATATTGCAATGTCGTACATTCTTATGGGATGGGCCTATTTGGTCGATTCTAACCAACGTGAAGACCAAAAATAAATGATAAAGGAATATTGCATGAACCTTGTGATGTTGCATGACTGGTGGGAGAATACAAGTATGCGCCATACGGAGCAAAAAAAGGCCCAAAATTTTGAAAGAGAATTTATTGCCAAAAATGGCGCCCTCTATCCTCCATTCTCCAAGAACCAAATTCCATCATTCTCACTTCCTTTCTCCTCCAAGCTATCAAGCACAAAAAAGAATCACATCCATCTCCCAATTAGATTTTAATGGAGAAACAAAGGCAAAATGTAGAGGTTACCAAAGTTGGGGATTCCATGAATCAAAATTGTGGTAAGGTTTCATCTTTCAAACCACACATACATGATCATATTGTTCATTTTACATTCCTTGAAATTGAATGTTGAATGTGGGTTTGTTGTTGTTTTGTGTCTTCGTTATCATTTATGTTGTTATATGGCCAATACATGAAGGGTTGTGTGTGTTACTTTAAATATTACATTTTTGAATGTGTATTATGTGTACCACTTGTTGAAGTTTTCAAATGGTGGTTATTGATATGGAAGTGACATGAAATACCTAATTTTTATCATTTCTTTTAATAGAAGATGTATATAGTCTGTCACTTAGTGGATGATATAGTGTTGTTGTGGCAAAATCCTTGATTATTAGCATCTTCCAATTATTATTTAGTGTGCATAATTAAGTTAGTGTTGTTGATGACATAGTCTTGTGTGATTTATTACCATTCTTTTTAGGTCGTGGAATGGTAATCCACGATAGGAGGAAATGGTTAGAAGGAGGGAGAGATGGATATGGATCGAAAAGACATAAGCAAGGTCAGGGTAGGGCTATTTGCAAGAGTTTAATAGACATGGTGGACAAAGGTATGAAATGTCCAATGAAATTTGACCACATTGGAAATGAAATAGGCGAGGATAGAAATTGGTGGTCTAGTTACCTAGGATTAATAGCTAGGATAAAGGTTGACATTCTTTTATATGAGTCATGGCCTCGGGTCGATACTGCTTACAAGGAAAAGCTGTGGAAGACCCTTGAATTGGCCTTCAAAATTGATTGTGAAAACATGGAAAAGTTGAAGACTAGAACAATACACCGCTTTGGCGAGAGATGGAGCAATTTCAAAGCTAAATTGGCAAGGGATTATGTTTTCAGGAAGAAGAAAAATTGTAACCCAAGGATAAACATCCGTTGATAAGTGAATCGAGCTGGAAGAGTTTTGTTGCAAGAAGACTGGTGGACAAAGCATCGGTAAGAAATTAACATGTAGATGGTTTGACATTTACACATAGTGGATACATAATTATATTTGTATTCAAAAACATTTTGATGAATAGATTAACTTATGCATGACTATATTATGATGAGTACAATCAATTGTGTATGTGGTTTGTGATTGTTAATTATTTATTATTGTAGAGGTCCCTACTTTCCTTAAATATAAGTACTACAAACTGGCCATGGGACGTCGCATAGTACTAATCGGACTATTGTCCATCTATACCGAGTGGTTTGCGACATCGTGTAATAAAAAAGGTTAGGCACTGTCTTCGACCGACAATAATAGCAACATCGCATAATTTCTATTCGTATGGTGAGAATTATGTACCGAATAGTGAACGATGTCGCATGAAGATAGGGAAATTGTGTTACAATTTACCTCATTATTCATCTTATTTATTTTATTAAAACAAGAGCATAATTTGATGATTTGACAGGGTCTAAGAGCTAAACAATTTACGTTGCAGAAGGAAACAAGATGCGAATACCATGAGTTAGGGTGGCTATGCACTAGTCACAAGAACTATCATGAAGGAAATGTTCGAGGCAAGAGTGTTTGATAAAGTTAAGCATGGGATGATGGATGATGAGGCGAGGATTTCTACGGAGTATCCTACACCGGATGAGGTTTCCCGATTTGAAAATATGGTTTAAAGGATATTAAAAATGAGGGAAGAAGGAGGGTAAGTTTCACACCAAACAAGCGGAGGTGGTTTCCCAATAAATTGTGAGTTTTCTAACATTTTAGTTGATTTAATGCATGTACAATTGTTCAAGATAATTTTGACCTAATATATGAGATTGAATATTGGTAATTTATAGGAGGACTTAAAAAGAAAATAAGAGTCCGACGAGTTCTCCGGGTTGGAAAGAAGGACATACTAGTTGTAGCGCTTAACAAGGAAGAACATATAAGCAGGGTCCGGGGTGTCGGCACACTCGCTACACATAGGGAAATCCTTGTTAAACCTCAACCACTGAAGGTTGATATTATGTCAAGTAGTCAACAAAGAGAGATTGATGGTTTGAAATCCACATTAAGTCAACTGGTGGCTTATGTCTAGCAAGAATCGAATGGGAGGAAAATGCCACTTGAATTGGAGAAAATCATTGCAAGTTCTAAACGAACAGCCTCAACCACCCTTTGCACTTATTCTCCAGCAACCTCAACACATGAACACCCGGAGTGTGATAGTAGGCCTGTACCACCTTCTCCGACTTCAACATCACCTTTTGCATTTGACCAACTAAGAACGAAGTTAGTAGAGACTACCCAACATAAAAATGAGGTATAAGTAAATATATTACACTTTTCATATTCAAATTATTTTATATTTTGTTTTAAATTAGCGATTCTTTTTGTGAAGGATAATTACTTGTGCATTCTTTTTGCTGAATGGGTTGATAGTGAGAGCCATGTTGTGGTGGAATGTAAAGTGTACACATCCATACGATTGCATCATTATAAGCAGGTTGCAAAAGAGAACGTGGTGGTCAATGTCACTAAGAGCCTTGTCGATGGTATAGTTCTTCCAATCCCTGAGGTCGAGGCAACTACAGTGGACGAGGCTGTGGGAATATTTGTTGAATGGCCCTTTCGTTTGGTCACTATTTTGGACAAGGTGCCCCCCAAAAAGGTGCCTCCCAAAAATAAATTAGGTGGTAAGGTTATGAGCACATACAAAATTTCTTTACATAATTTTTTATAATTTATTTCATGTAGATCGAGTAGCCCGGCTAAATCCTCAAGTACATGTTGGGATCCAAAACCTACAAATTCCCGTGTCTCTAGAGTAAAGGAACCTCTATTAAACCAATAGAAGGATGAAGTTGGTATTTGGGGTTATAAGGTAAATCCAATCATCCGGAAGGAGGATTTCGAGGCATTATTCCATTTCAATAATGTCCCCCTCCAGTGATGCAACTATATTACATGTAAGTATATATGAATCCATGAACCGAACGTTTTTCATTTTTTTGATTATTGTGTTTCTCATCAATTTATTGAGACTTACTATGTATATAGGCTTTTGCATGTACGATCAATTTCCAAAATGAAAAGATGGGTAGGGATTTTTTTCCACTTCAAGATCCAACATGAACATGTGGCAATGGAAGAGCGTTTAGCCTACTTGAGCTCGTGGCTGATGAAAAAGGACAATTCGATATATATCGCACCTTATTACAAGAGGTGAGTCAACTCCATTTCCTTCCTAATAAACTAATGTTATGATTCTATTATATATTATTGGATTAAAATGAATTAATGAAAATTTCATTTTCCTAGAAAACATTTGATGGCCGCCGTCTTCGTTATTCCCTCATGCACGATGTACTGGTTCAATCCATTACATTAAACGCCCCCGGAGACAATTTCTTTCGCAATTGCAAAGGTGATAATGGATCCCTTAATCAACATCTGCAAGGCATTCCATTTGAAATCCCTAAAGGTTAGAATTCACATCTAAATTGTGGGTACTGTTAGCATAAAAAAGAATCAGCCCCATAGCAAAGCGGTTACTATTGCATGCGCTTTATAAAGGATTTCGCAGCGAATGTGAATGAGAATCAATGACCTACAAAAGGTATCTCTTATTCACACATTATGTTTCTATAAAGAATTAAAGGACTATGCTCAACCTTTGTATTGATTATGTGATTACTCCATCTTGTAGTATTTTTCCAAGGACAAATTACCATACGCAGTCAGGCCTTTGGAAGAAGTACGTGAAAGTTGGGCGCTTTTCATGATGGTAAAGAATTTGAAGGAATTTCTAATCCCATCTACTATACTAGTTAATACCCGTGCCGATGCACACATTTATTAACGAAAATGATTAATAGAACATAATTTATAATTTTGATAATTAATAAAAATATTATGATATTTATATGAATGGTATACTGTGGAGTTTTTATAATAAATTATATATTTATTAATATTATAATATATATTTTTTTATTTTAAAAAATTAACACATTTGTTGATATTTAATAGTTACATATTTTATATTTATTAAAAAATAATATATATGAATTTTATATAGAATAACATTAATTTTTGTATAGAATATGAAATATCTACACTTATAATTAAAAGAGCAACCATTTTGACAAGCGGCATCTCCAATGCTTGCCACATCAGCTTAAGAGGTAAAAAAAAATTTACACCCACACGATCGGCCAAATGGTTGGGTGCTTGGTCTCAATCCCTACAATCAGAGGTTCGATTCTTGGCAGCCGCAGTGTGGGAGTTTTCTCCAGTGGAGGGGCTCCTTGTAGGCACAAAGTAAAATTGTGGATCAGGTGCTCGCCCTTGGAACTCTGGGATTTACCTCCTCGTCGATGCCTGTGGTGTCGGGCGGACGGAGCCCTGAGGGCGAGGGTATCACCATTAAGAGGTAAAAAATTCAAAAATAATATTCCCTTATTTAATAAAGTTCATTTGTGATTTAATTCAATGCAGTATTCATTTCTAGATAACTTCAACTTAACTCAATTAATGCATATCTCTTCTTTTTTCTTTTTGAAAAAAACATCTCTTCCATGATGATTATATTTCATGTATATGGGCACCTTTTCAACTCCATACATCCCTAGAGATTTATGCTTCCATATGTGCCATAAAAAAAAGAAATCAGAATGATTTATTGGAAAATTTTAAAATTAGTAAAAAAAAAAAGTTTATTGGACAACTTTGGTTATAGTTGAATAGTTTCTGTACTAGGTACAAACTCTCATTTTTTACTATTTATGCTTCGGTATAAAATTTTTAATTAACAATTGTATTTTTTTAAAGGGTACATAATTTTAAAAATGTAATTTAATCTATTATTGATTCATTATCAAAAATATATTTCCTATTATTATTCTTATATATTTTTTATAACATAAAATATTTTTATACAACTGTTAATACTTTCCTGCGTAAACTTATATATTATTTTCAATTAAATACTAATAATTAATTATATATATCAACAAATATCGAATCAATTTATTTTTAAATGAAATATTTATTAATACATAAATTTATTTTATATACTGATCGTGCATATTTCTTGTATAAATATAATAAAATTTTATTGTTAATTAAAATTATAAATAATGTTATATTATAGGTTCATAAATCCGTGCATCGGCACGGGTATCATCTAGTATGTTGAAAATGAATCAATAATTATTAAATTAAAGTTATAAAATCATGTGTATAGTAAAAGTAAATAGCATAAATTCTCCTAATTATAAATAAAGGTATAAGATTACATAAAAAGGCTTAATATAATTTTAAAATTATGTTAATTAATTGTAAAGTTTTGGTGTATGATATAAGTAACATCGTATAAGTAAAATAAATGAACAAATAGTTAAAATATTTTCTTTGAACAAGTCACTGAAAAATGATAAATAGTTGTTAGCATTTAGTGTTATAAAGAAACTACTTAGTGTTAAAAAGCAGTTGTTGTGACAATAATAATGACTATATAGCCAAGAAGTTGAATGGTATTAGTAGCATTAGACGCTATGATTAAGGAATTGATATGGTCGGATGTTAAAAGAACTAATATGAGTTAATTGATTCATTTTTTATGTGTAAAGAGATATATATCAGACACTATAATTAAGGAATGAATATTGTTTAATTGTTACACATAAGTGTAAATTTCCTTTGACTGCGGTTTAACTGATTCAAGCTACATAAATATGAGTTAATTGATACATGCCATATAATTTCCTTTGATTACAACTTTTGAATTCCGCCAAAATTAATGTGAGTTATAGTATTTCTTTGATTTCATCTTTTGAATTCCGCCAAAATTAATATGAGTTAAAGAATTTTTTTTAAGCAGGTGATGTGGCAAGTTTGGTATAGCCAGGTGTCAAAATTTTGTGAAGGGGTGTTATTTAAGGAAGTTGTTGCTCTTTTAGTAATAAGTATAGATGAATATTATATATATAGCTTTGTAAAGATGAAAAATTAATTTTATATAAAAGTACTATTTACAATAAATAATATATTGATAAAAATATAAAAGTATAAATATTCTCAAAAATTAAATAATAAATATGTTATAAATTTCAGTAAAGTATTTTTAAAAGAAATAGTGCAAATATTGTTAATTACAATTTGAATGAAAATAATTGTATTTTTATTTATGTGACTATATAGCCAAGAAGTTGAATGATATTAGCAGTATTAGACACTACGATTAAGGAATTGATATGTCGGATGTTGAAGAAATTAATATGATTTAACTGATTCATTTTTTATGTGTAAAGAGATGTACATCAGACACTACAATTAAATAATTAATATTGTTTAATTGTTGCACATAAGTGTAATTTCCTTTGATTGCGGTTTAATTGATTCATGCTACATAAATATGAGTTAATTGATCATATAATTTATTTTGATTACAACTTTTAAATTCCTCCAAAGTTGATGTGAGTTAAAGTATTTTTTTTATTCCAGCTTTTGAATTCCACCAAAATTAATCTAAGTTAAAGTATTTTTTTGAAGCAAGTGATATGACAATATTTGGTTTTGTCAGGTGTCAAAATTTTGTGAAGGGTGATGTGGCTAAGTGGCGGGATGACACTTAAGCAAGTGGTTGCTCTTTTAGTAGTAAGTATGGATGAAAATAATATATATCTTATAAAGATAGAAAATAAATTTTAATAAAAACACTATCGACAATAAATAATATACTGATAAAAATATAAAAGTATAAATATTTTCAAAAAGAATGTAAGAAGATGTTTTCAAAAAAAATAAATTATAATTTTAAAACTATTTAAATTATACTATATATTCATGTTAGGCAAAGTTTTGGGAAAGGTCATCTTTCCATATGCTTATGGAAAGACGGTGTTTAATTATAATAATGAAAAGTTAAAAGGTTTTAGTTGCAATATTAAAAATTTATTATACTACCTCTGTTTTCTTATCTTTGGCACACTTACCATATTTGTGTGTTTTAATAAGTTTGTCACATTTCCTTTTGTGGCAAAAAGTATATCATTCACATCGACTCATTAAACTTTTTTACTCTCCTCACTCAATTTCCTCCACACATTTCAACTTACAAAATAAACACCTAAACCTATGGTGCAAAACATAGTGAAACGGAGAGAGTACAACATTTAGTAGTTATAAAGTTTATGACCCGATTAATGCAATCCAAAAATTTTATCTTCATTCCTTCTAATTTGCAGTTTAAACCTTGGTCTTTCCATGGCTTATGGAAAGACCGTCTTTTAAGAGACGAACTCTTCATGTTATTTGAATAAATACTTATTTATTAACTAAATAATTTTTGTGAGCTATCAATATTTATTATATTATTAATTAATGCAATAAAATAATTGTATTATTTGAGATTTATACGAGCAACTCTTGAATTAATATATGTAGAAGAGATTCATTAATCAAATTAAAGTAAATAGAAAAATAAATGCACTTTTAGCATTAAATAGACATACATATAAAGTGACACATGACAAGTTTGTTGTGGCTAACTATATAAGTGATATTTGGCAAAGTTGATTTGGCTAAGTGTGGGGGTGACACTTGACCAAGTGGTTACTCTTTTAGTATAAGTTATAGATGAGGAACTATTATTACGTTTAGTTTGTTGTGCAAGCATCACTATCTAAAATGCCCATTGATACTTTCCAAGGTTATTTTTTGACACCTTGATATAGATCTCTATCTAGCTATGGAGTATCAATGGTATAATTCATTTTGTGAGAATTTTGATTTTTTTTTGTGTATTGAAGGTGTATTATGTATCATTCTTGTCTGTATGCATTATGCTTTTTGTAGCTATGACCCGCCTCCACTCAGGGTTGTTAATTGTAGCTAATTAACCCGAGCAGAAGTTGAGTAAGGTAAAAGATAAAAATTTATAGTTCTGCACCCAACTCAGTACTATGCTACTGAAATGGTAGGTAGCGGTAAGCTCTAGATATGTCCATAGATATGCTAGGTAAAAATCAATTTAACATAACCTCGTACGGGTTGTCAATCCGTACGAGTTGCTAGGAATAGATAGTATAGTAAACATAGGGGTTGGTTTTTGGATTACCAACTGCAAAACATGAAAGTAAAAAGCAAGTAATCTATATAAACACTTGGGGAATGCTTGCGTAACATGGTTGATTTTATACTTCGATCCTCGATTCATTCATATGTGAGATTTAGACAATCCTAATATAGTGCTCATAACACATGGTGTGGTCGATGGCATACACTTCCCCATACCTGTCACGTCGAGTGTTCTCGCAACCCTCCATTGACACCGCCTTTGTAATTAGGGGAGTACAACAAGGTCCGACCGTTGTTGTAGGTCTGTTTCTCCCCCGTGCGATTACGTCCCAGACGTTCCACCACATACGCTTTACTCCCTAGGCCTATGAATGAGGCAAAGAGAAGTAGGCACCTTATCTATGACACTAAGGCCTCTTACAACCTTAGCTTACTACTTTACGTAATCAACTAAAACTGGTGTGGTGGCACATAGCAGAGAAATACTCAGAAAAAACCCATATGCACACACCCACGAGGTCCCGTACCCTACTACCTATTAACACATCTAAGGTTTCTCTTCCCCGGGGGGGCATCAATATTTAAACCAACATGAATATAGACTAGTGTGTGTGCCAATGGAGTGTACTTTTCATGCAATTCTAACATTCAAGAACAAGTCACAATAATATCACAATTACAATAATTAGGATAAACTAAAAATCTCACAAAAGCATAAATTAACACATGAATACAATTATCCCAAAGCTATAAAGATCTACTCCCTAGAAAATAGATCCATGGAAAATATGGAGTTAGAGGCCATGGGTCCAGGAAAATAAGAAGAAGAAAAGATGAAGAAAAGAGAAGAAAAGAGAAGGAAAAGAAGAAGAACTCCAGAGAGATAGTGAGCTCTCCTCTCTCTTCTATCTAACTAGGAGAGAGAGAGAAAAAAAATCCACATTATCCCTACTTAGATTTTTCTTGAAGACTAAAGGCTCATATATATAGTAGTAATGGATTGGGCCTAAGGATATGCCTAAAATAGGCCAAAAAGTATGAAGCCCAAGTTCAGCTGCCGCTTGGTGCAGACCATCCTAGATGGCGCGGTCTGCACTGTGTACTTGGTCTGTGTTGGTGTGTGGCACCAGATCTAGCACGACTCGTTTGGTCTATACTAGAGTGGGCCACGGGATCTGGCGCGGTCCACATCGTCTCCTTTGGTGCGGACCATGGTGTTTGGCGCGGGCTGCCAACATCATGCTCATTTTTGCACTTCTTATCTGCTAGATGCGACGTTTGGCGCAGACCTTCGTCAGAAACCTTGTTTCACTTAGTAAATTAGCACAGGCCGCTCGATTCTTCACACCCTACCGATCGCTCTTGACATTTGGCACTTGGAACGATGCGGGCTGTCAAAATTGTGATGATCCACACCCATACTTGGAACTTGCGCATGTGGCCCGTCGAAATTGGCGCGGTCCATGCTGGGCTTTGGCATGGTTCTTCCCAAAGACATTTGGCATGGACCACATCGTCTTGTGCGGGTTGTTTATGCCATCCATGAGTAGTTTGTGCCGACCCGTTTGTACATCACCCGATTGAACTTCTTTCCTACGCTACGAATGAACCATTAGTCTAATTTGAGAGTTCTGCTAGTAGATTTTATAGTGCTCAAGAAGACGAATCCAATGGAATTAATCTGGAAGGCTTATTATTCCTAGATCATTCTCAGACTTTGGCCCAACTCATCAGACCACGATTTACTGTTTCTTCATTGGCCTCCTTGAACTCCAATAGAACCGATGTTTGGCTCCAATCCCCTTCTACCATGATTTGATGTCAGTGGCCTTCATCTACTACCATTCTAGTGTGAATGGCATTTGAACTCTTCTAGCGTCCTTGCGTACGACCTTCAATATCTTCTACTGCCCTTGCGAACGACTTTCACATAGAATGTGACAAAAGGTACCCATGAGCGAATTACTAAAGATGGTTACAAAGGAAGATCTAGGTGCCCAAGAAGATGAGATGTCCATTGGTACCAATTAAGTCTAAAAAATGCGGGATTTAGATAAGAAAACCAAACATGGTCGTCTAAACCCCTTGTCACTTAAACTCAATCAATATTAGAAATCCAACATATAAACCAAGCCAATTATTACGCTGAATGCAAAGGTTAACACACGTATAATAAAGCACATCAGACCCCCCACACTTAACCCTTTACTCATCCTCGAGTAAAAAATACAAGAAAAATAATTAAGCAAAATGTAGCGTGCATGCATAAGTTAACCGAGGCATTCAACTTATTCCTAGATTACCCTGTATCCCCAAAAGAGTAAGAATCTCATAACTATCACACTCCCCAAAGAACCTAAGCAATGTAACCACCCAAAGTAAAATGTGGAAAAAGGTAAGCAGAGAAGATAAGTGCCAAGCTAGCTTACTTTTCCTAAAATGATCCCCAAAAGCAATCAAAGAGTTGTCTCCCAAAAACAACCCACCAAGGAAGTCCAAGAGTCGTTGACTTGGTTGTAAGATAGAGATAACTCTAGATTCTCAACCTAGTTACAACCAAGGAAGCAAGTGTATCATCAACCTGGTTTTTTATTTTCTCTCAATTTCTCTCATTTTTCCTAGGAGCGCTTTCGGGTTTTCATCCCAGCTTTAACATACAAAGGGTACTCACTTCTCACCTTTTTCCACATAGCCTCTCATTTTTGCCTAGGCTTGTAAGCCTAGCTTGGCCTAGTCTCTCACTTTTACCTAGTTTTTTCGGCATATCCGGGCTTTTTCCAATGTTACCCAAGTCGCACTTTTGGGTTTCCAACTTTTCTGGGTTTTTGTATATATTTTTTCCATTTTTAAAAAATACTCTTAGAAGAGCTATTAGCTACATAGAACAACTAAAAATCATAAGTGTTATCTATTTCCCTCCCCCACACTTGAATCTGGCATTATTCTCAATGCATATACACTATCAAAGAAAATATGTCAAGGGAAGGAAATATGAGAGCACTTACAATGAAAAATAGACACTATAATCTACCCTTGATGGCACAATAATGAAATGTAACAAACAAACTACCATCACCCCAATATAATACCCCTAACCTTTCTAGTAAAGAAGGTTCAATCTAACCACTATCATGCACCATAAATCTAAATAAATAATTGAATCACACAATGGAGAGTTACCTCTTAGGTTTTGAGTTGTGTGTTTCAAGGGTTTGAGGGAAAACGAGTTTAGTAGTATTTTTGGGGGTGGTAGGGAAGAAATGGTGATTTGGGTGTAGGAAAGTATGTGAGCTTCATGGGCTGTGTACGCCTACACGCCCCATGAATTTGGGGTTTGGTTCTCCTCCTTGTCCACCATTTTGAGCATCACAAACTATGTACATCTACATGGTCTATGAGTTGAACTCCCCGTTTGCTCTCCTTTCTCCAAGAACTATATGCTTCGTACAAAACAAACATACACACCAAGTGTAATAGTGTTCCAAAAAAAGAAGAAGCTACAAATAGGAAAATACACCAAACATACTAAACTAATAAAAAATTTCAAAACTTGGGCTGCCTCCTGAGAAGCTTCGTATATTTAAGGTTGTCGGCACGACCCTAATGTTATCCAACCTAACATGGAGATGTGGGGGTAAGAATCTTCCAAGAGGAAGATATAGTAGAGAAGGAGTCAACCTTAGAGGGAATAGGTGGTTTGGAAGCTTAGCATATTCAATTGGCTTCTCTATGGTTTCCTCTAAGCGTTCCAAAAATGTGGGAGTTAGTTCTATAGGTAGAGGTACGACTGAAAATAGGTAATATGGAAAATTAAGTATAATCACCCCTTCCTCGACTTCTTCACTCTTAACAAACCGTTCCCCATCCCCCTTAGATTCATCTATCAAAATTTCACATTCAACTAGGGATGGTTCATTTTTGAAATATTGGGTTTCTAGTTGGCTCACCATTTCCATCAAATCAAGCACTTGCCCTCCAACTTTCTCATTGCTTGATAATAGTTGAGTTCCCAAATCGCTAATCTTGCTAAGCATTTTTTTATTGGAGTAAATTACTACTCTTGGTCACATTAGTTATAGCTTACAAAATTTCTCCATAATCCGATTTGGGGACCAATCCTAGGGATTGGTTTAGGGGCATTGGATAGGTTGGTAAAATCTAACTATCTAACCCAAAGTGTTGGTTTCTCGATGCATTTGCATACCACAAATTTGAGTTACCACTAAGCCTCAAACTCGGAGAGTCATGGTATAGGTAACAATCTCTATCCCATCAGCCTTGGGAACCAAAAACTTCTACCTCTCTCTCATATTCGCTCATCAAAAAGCAAGAATCCGTAGGGTGGTCACAATGACATATCCTACAAAATCTCACTCGTTGTGCCTCTCTTTTCCACATTTTTTCCTTTTCAATTAAACACAAATAGAGATAGCACACAAAATTTGGAATTGTAGTGCAAGGGTCCTCGGTTTTCACCAAGAATTAAAGCAATACCTACTCTGGAAAAAAACAAACAAAAGAACAAAACCATCTACTCAACTAACATGTTATGCTAATTGACAATTATACTGATTAGCATCCCCGGAAACAATGCCAAAATTTGACCCGCCTCCACTCAGGGTCGTTAATTGTAGCTAATTAACCCGAGCAGAGGCTGCGTAATATCAAAGATAAAATTTATAGTTCTGCACCCAACTCACTACTATGCTACCAATAGGGTAGTTAGCGGTAAGCCTTAGGTATGTTCACTAATATGATAGGGCCTAAAAATTTATCAAACATAGCCTCGTCCAGGTTGTCAATCCGTATGAGTTGCTAGGAATATATAGTATAGTAAACACAGGGGTTGGTTTTTGGATTACCAACTGCAAAACATGAAAGTAAAAAAGCAAGTAATCTATATAAACACTTGGGGAATGCCTGCGTAACATGGTTGATTTTATGCTTCGATCCTTGATTCATTCACACGTGATATTTAGACAATCCTAATATATTGTTCATAACATGTGGTGTGGTCGATGGTATACACTTCCCCATACATGTCATGTTAGGTGCAATCGCAACCCTCCATCGACACCACTTTTGTAATTATGGAAATACAACAAGGTCCGACTGTTGTTGTAGGTCTATATAAACATGAAAGTAAAAAAGCAAGTAATCTATATAAACACTTGGGGAATGCTTGCGTAACATGGTTGATTTTATGCTTCGATCCTTGATTCATTCACACGTGATATTTAGACAATCCTAATATATTGTTCATAACACGTGGTGTGGTCGATGGTATACACTTCCCCATACATGTCATGTTAGGTGCAATCGCAACCCTCCATCGACACCGCTTTTGTAATTAGGGAAATACAACAAGGTTCGACTGTTGTTGTAGGTCTGTTTCTCCCCCGTGTGATTACGTCCTGGGCATTCCACCACAGATTCTCTACTCCATAGGCCTATGGATGAGACTAAGGGAAGTAGGCACCTTATCTATGACACTAGGGCCTCTTACAACCCTAGCTTGCTAATTTTCACTATTTCTACCTGTAACCCATCAGACTACTTTACGTAATAAGTTAAGACCGGTGTGGTGGCACATAGTAGAGTAATACTAGCAAAAGACCCCCGTGCACACACCCATGCGGTCCTGTATCCTACTACCCATTAACACATACAAGATTTCTCTTCCTCGAGGGGCATCAATATTTGCACCAACATGAATATAGACTAGAGTGTGTGCTAATGAGTGTACTATTCATGCAATTCTAACATTCAAGAACAAGTCGCAATAATATCCCAAGCACAATCTGATATGAATCTCCTTGCAAAGACTCACGATTTGTGGATTAATATCTTTGATCAAGTGAAGGTATCTGCGAACCCACACTATCTCGTACAAAATTCAGGTGTCTAGCTCTCGGGGTATGCCTAAATTCGACTTGCTCTCTAACTAGCCCTGAGGATCAGATTACAAGGTTTATTGATACTTAACTAACCCTCGGGGTTAAGCAACAATGGAATAGCTCGCAAGCAAAGAGTATGAACTCAAAAAGTTGTATATTTGATTGATAAAAGTGTATCAAATTCGTCCAATGGCCTCCCCTATTTATAGGGTTACAATCTCGCCCCAAACCCTTATCACAATTGGAAACTGAATTGACTTATGACAACTTTAGGAAACTAAAACCATATCTAACTAAAATACCTAAAATAAATGGTAATCTAAGGTAATCTAGTCAAAAATTTCAAGAAGCAATCTTGAAGAATTACCTTATCTAATCTTACCCATCCTAATTCTAATCAGAATAAAACTGAATATACTAAACCCTAATGGATTGTATTTTCAAAATTCAGCTCTTCAAAGGCCACATGGCCAAACTGTCAGTCCAATAAACCCAAAATGAAATAATTTTACAATATTTACGGTGATCACACTACCTCATTAAAAACCCAGTGGGAAAAAAGAGTATATTATTCTTCACGATGTCTTCAGTTCGTTGACAATCTTGAATAATGAATCCAAGATGTCGATGGTGACTCCCTCAATTCTTCATCATAAAGTTGATCCATCAAAGCATTTAAAGCACATCAAAGCATTTCATATTCATATCATTCTCTCCCAAATCAAAAAGTTTCATCCTCAAAACGGGAATCATATAACCTATAAAGACATCCTTGAATTCCTGCAACAACTCAGCAAACCGTGAAAGCATATCTATAGGAATATCTTCATTGGCATAGTAACTTTCTTTAATGGACATTGTAAGAACCAAAGAATGATTAGTCAAAGCTCGATTCACATCCCTTATTGAAGCATAAAATGATTTACCAGAGTCAATAGATAGTTCATGTCTCGTCATATAAATACAAGGTAAAGAACTAAGATGTGAAGACAAGACTTTATGCGACTTATCGTAAACAGTTTGCAACTTACCTATTTTACCTGCCTTAGGATCGATCTGAAACTTGTGTATAGCGACATTACTATCTTTTTTGGAGGAGTGGACTCTATTTTGGTCAAAATTACTTGCTCTTTATGGGGTAGTAATTTCTATAACTTCCATAGAAAACGCCTAAAAAACTTCTTGTGTTTCAAGACATTGCTCACCTCTGTTAACAATGACAATTTCATCATATGTTTGTTCTTCTTCGGTGTTATACTGTGTAGGCATATCATCATCTTCTTCCTCCTCCATTGTTGTTATAATTCATTCATGGGGACAGTTATTGTGAACATGTCCTCGTTCATTACAATGAAAACATGTAGGAGTGTTAGAAGAAACTGTATCTGACAAAGTAGAAATTGATTTACCTGTATCTTGGCTAAGAGACTGATTGGTTGCGATTATTCTTTGATCAGTGGGTTCCAATGGTGGATTTGAGTAGGTTTTGGTCAAATTAGAGTTTCCTTGGCCACCCATGTTTGAATTTCTACAACCCCTGCTTGTATTTGGGCTTCTGAAATCAAAGAATTGCCTTTGACTGTATAGCCAAAATTAGAGCTTCCCTTGAACCTTAATGTCAACTCAACCAACCTGGTCTTGAACAATAAATCTTGCATGGAAACATAATACTAGAGCTTAACTGGAACTTGCAGTTTTTCTCTTAAACCTTCAATAAACTGATTCTTTATAAAGGTATCATTTTCTCTCATGCCAACTCTTCTCATAGCTAATTCAAGATCTTGCCATTATTCATTTACACTGCGGTTTCCTTGCTTCATATTGGTGAGATAAGAATGTTGCTCAATCAAATATGTTTTTGGAACATGATGTAATCGAAGCTTGGTTTTCAATCTCTCCCAGGTGGAGATAGGTCTTTTACAAGCAAGCTGTCTTGATTCTTTTAAATTCTCCCACCATTCTGTGGCATAATGGGTGAAAGAATACTGTGCAATATTGATCTCATCTTTCTCACGGTAGTTTTAAAGATCAAATAGGTTCTCAATCTACCTCTCCCAATCCAAGTATTTCACATGTTTGTGTCAACCATCAAATCTAGGAATATCATCCATGAAACCTTCGATGTCATGAGCAGATTCAACTTGTCTTGTAGAACGAGGTGTCGTTGGATTTGATAACTCATATACCTTCCTATTAAATCTCTGAACCTCGCTCATTATGGAATTTATGACATTCATGTAATTCATTTTAGGTTTATTGTTAGAACTGCCAACAATTGGCGAGACGAGCGGCTCGTCTGCTATCCCTGCTAAAAAGAAACAAATGATTAGTAGTAAATGTCCCCCCTTTCCATTTATTTAGTAAGGTCACTCACCAAGTTTATAACATTCACAACTCACAAGGCGAAGGCTAGAACAGGTGCAATTGATCAATTCACAATAGTTTCAAAGCAAAATATGGAGATGGGTACTGTAGAACTTATTTCGAAATTTAAAAATATATAAACTCAAAATTGGGCTCTACAATATGGAATTCCAAACTTCACAAAGAATAAGGAACAAAATGAAATTTGAATGGAGCAAATCGGAGCTATATTGAAAGAATTATGATCAAAATAAGAAGGCTTTATATAGGCGACAAATAGGTTCGGAAAATTCAAGAAACTTTTCGAAAACAAATTGGAATAGGAACTCAAATCCAAATCCCTCATGGTAAAGGATTTTAATGACTTACTTATCCCCCAAGTCGAAAATTCAGATCAAAATCCTTCTCTTAATTGGCTTTTATTTCCTTTTCCTCTTCCGATTAAGATTTTTACCTTTTCTTTTACTTTTTCGAATCAGATTTCTTTTTTCTTTCCTTTTTTTTTCAACTAAAATTTGTTTTTTTCCTTTTTTTTACTATAAAATACACAACCATAATCTTATTCTCCAAGAAAAAATTTTGGTCACAATTCCCAAAATTTTTGGAAATTGCAAATCTACCCCAAACTTTTGAAAATTGCAAATCTGCCCCAAATTTCAGATTTCAAATCCTCAATTCCAATTTTGAAACCCAAAATATGCTACCTTTTTTTTAAATTTTTGAAAAGTTGTGGAATAAAAATCGCCTATACAAAACTTGGAATAAGAAAACTGCAACAACTTCCTCTTGAGTCAAATGGACATCGAGGTATTCAAGACCGTAAGGATCAAGAATATGACACTATATATCTGGAAAATGACACAAGAAACTTAATTTTTGAATAAGTTTTAATCAAGAATCAAAGAACAATTCAAGATCACGGAATCAAAGAACGATAAAGAAAACCAATAGGATAATGAGCATGCAATAATTTTCAGAAGAGTTGACGAAAAATATCACAAGCACATAAGCTGTTTAAGCTACCTAAAACTATGAAACTGACTGGGAGGTGAAGATGGATAATACTTGTTAACGCTTAGACCCTTTGGCGTTCTCCTGACTCGATTGATGAAGGTGAAGGCAATAGTAATACCGAAGTATTCTAACTCTCGGACCCTTCGACGTCCTTCGACTCTAGATGAAATCCTTCTGGTAAGAAAGATCAAACAAATACAGTTAAAACACGACACGAAAGATTTTAAAATTTTAAAAATAAATTCAACAAAAACTCGAAACCTTTTTTTTTGTTTTTTTTCGGCACCAGTAGATCTTTCGCTTTGCTCTGATACCAATTGATATGAATCTCCTTGCGAAGACTCACAATTTGTGGAATTAATATCTTTGATCTAGTGAAGGGATCTACAAACCCACACTATCTTGCACGAAATTTAGGTGTCTAGCCCTCGGGGTACGCCTAACTTTGACTTGCTCTCTAACTATCCCTCAGGATCAGATTACAAGGTTTATTGATATTTAACTAGCCCTCGTGGTTAAGAAACAATGGAATAGCTCGCAAGCTAATAGTATGAACTCAAAAGGTTGTATATTTGATTGATAAAAGTGTATCGAATTCGTCTAAAGGCCTCCCCTATTTATAGGGTTACAATCTTGCCCCAAACCCTAATCACAACTGGAAACTGAATTGACATATGGCAGCTTTAAGAATCCAATAGAATAACCCTTGAAGGCTGAATATTCTTGGATCATTCTTAGACTTTGGCGTAACTCATCAGACCCTGATTCACTGTTTCTTCATTGGTCATCTTGAACTCTAATGCCACCTATCTTTGGCTCCAATCTCCTTCTACCATGATTTAATATCTTCGATCACTTCTACCGTCCTTGCGAACGACCTTCAATATATTCTACCGCCCTTGTGAATGGCTTTCACATAGAATGTGACAAAAAGTACCCATAGGTGACCTAGTAAAGATGATCACAAAGGAAGATCTAGGTGACCGTGGATACAAAATATCAGTACCAATTAAGTCTACAAAATGTGGGATTTAGATAAGAAAACCAAACATGGTTGTTTAAACCCCTTTTCACGTAAACTTAACTAATACTAGCAATCCAACATATACACAAAGCCAATTATTACGTCAAATGCAACGGTTAACGCACACATAATGAAGCACATCAAGCAACATGTCATCTGAATGGTGTTCGAGGCTAGAAACACATTTTCAATGAAATTTGTATTATTGTTTATATTACATGTAACGATGTCAAGCATGTACAATTTACCATTATGTTCAATCGATTGCAAACACGCAACATCGTTAAATGTTCATCTCACATTAGCGATGGTACCATGACAAGAGCGACGTCGGTGAATGCGACCTCAAAAGCACCTTGTACATCTTGGAAAAAACACCCTCATCATACCATTAAAAGCGAAGTCGGTGTAGTAAAGCGACGCCGTGGTATCAACATGCCACTGTATCTTCACACATGTGTTAAACAATCGATGTTGGTCACCTATGCTAATCGAATACGATGAATTCATTTAAGCCGATGTCGCACAATGGTCGGCTGGCGACTCGATAATTTTATATTTACCGTGGTTTTTTTCCATAAACCCAGAGTAAAAAATAATAATTTTTGCGGTTTGTAACCACAGTCAAAATTCAGAATGTGCGGTGTAGGTAACAGAAATGAGCGACATTGTGTACAGGAATAGAAGATGTTGCACATAACATTTGTGATATCGATCGTGGCGACGTTGCCAGCTTCTGGGTTATTTGTCGGCCAACATGTTAACTGGGAGGCCGTCACCATGCCTCTCAAAATTAATATTTATAAGCCCTTTTTGCTTACTATCTACAACTAAGTAGATAGCGGCAAGTCGGGGTCGGCCCTGAAGAAGGGGAATTTTCTCAAGCATTTAAGCACAAATGGTTGATATTAGGCTAGGGGTAGATATATGTACACATATATAAGCAAGTAAATGGGGGGGGGGGTTTGGTTGTTTGGTGGTCCTAAGTTATGAAAGTTAAAAGACAAGACAATTAGCAAAGCCAAGCAACTATGCTAAATCATCAAACAAAACTAAAAAAATGGTTTTAAAAATACAAAAGATAAAGTCTTGGGGGCAATCGATATCCACTTACAAATCAAATGTAGATCATTGAACCATTCACTCATTCAATCACAAAATATAACATTCATTAGGCTAAACCTAGAACAAACCACATTCAAGGTTCAACCTTTCATTGAATCTATAGGATAAATATGAGAACAATCCACATTAACATACTTATCTAGCAAAAATCACAATACATTATGCACAAGACGTTCTAAGTTCATGTTCTTAGATTTTCATGCAAAGGAGCTAAGGAATTCGTCACTTTCCTAACTCCCTAACACTTAAGTCATACAGACACTTCATATTCTCAAACAACCCATGTCATAAATGAAGTGAAACATAGCATTAAGAACACATGAATGCTAAATAACAAAGACTTCAAGAATGAGCAAAACAATCTATTAACTACTTCGACTGTTGTGAAGATAAACCTTCTATCCTTCTTAGTTAGTAGTTTGCAAGAGTGAATTCGACATCTCTTGTCAACCTCACCAATGACTCCCTTAGTACTAAGAGTATCCCATTGATGGCATTTAGCACGAAGAATCAACAATCTTGGCAATACTTATAAACACTACACCGTGTCTAAGTATTTAACCAATTCATACATTTACACAAGATTAGTCAAGAACGATCGACATTCATTGACTTCTCTCATTCGCTACCTAAAACAAACATGACAACAAGTTCAACATCATCACATTCATCTAGCAATTATCAATACACCAACATCATTTAAAAAGCTCTAACTCATGCTTTTGGATTTCACATTAAAAGAGGGGAGAATTAGCTACTTTCTCCCAACCCTAACAAGTAATCATACAATCAATTCATATAATCAAGCTTCCAACAACATCAATGCCATTAACAATTCACATTCAAAGCTCAATAAATACACAATAGCAAAAACACCAAATATATATATATATATATATATATATATATATATATATATATGGTTCTTACTACATAGAAATGAAAGCTTTAGTCCTTTGCCCAAGTTAAAACTAAGCTAGACAATTAAAAGACATGATTAACCTACAAAAACTAAGGAAAAAAAGAAAGAAAAACTAGGGCTTGAACCCAGAAAAATGCAAGAAGAAGAGGCTGGATTCGTCTTCTTTTTTAGAGGAGAGGATAAGGTGAGTATTTATAGTACAAAAAGCAAGAAGTGTTTTTGGCCATTCTTCCATCGCGAGTCGCAACGGCCTCGCGACAAACTTTAATTCCAGCACCATTTCTTCTTTCTCCTTTTTGTTTCATATCCCCCTCTTCTCTTCACTTCTTCAATTCTTCAAATATTCAAAAGCTCAATTACAAGTCTTCAAATATTCAAATCTTCAAAGGTATTCTTCAAAGTCTTCAAATTCTTCAAACAAATTACCTTGTCACACAAAATTCTCTAGAAAAGTAATAAAAGCGTAAAAGTCGCATTTAACCCTCCTTAGAGAACTTCAAGGCAAAATGTCACATTTAGAGCACAAAAGTGTACAAAAGTGAATCCTAAAAGTCCTAATATAACCGTATAAAATGTCATTAACTGATGTTACACCATCATCGGTATCCTTAATGGCTTTGGAGTATTTACCTCAGTTCTTTTACCAAAAAATTGAGGTAAAAACATACTTTTTACTCCGTCCACATTTACCTCGGTTTTTTTGACTAAAAACCGAGTAAAAACCCCTGTAGAACCGAGGTAAAAAGTGTTATCTCTTGTAGTGATTGCACCTAATTTTTACAATGTCGGGTTGAAACTCAAGGCCAACTTTTATGAAAGTGTCACCCAACGATAGACTCGATGGAGTTCAAAGTTTCCATCACGTTTTGAGAAGAATTACCCCGAGATATGCCTCGAGTTGAAATTGTTATTGGGGGAAGATGGGGAGTGACTTCCTTGTGAACACATGCTCTAGCTATTTGGTAATAACACGTGGCAATAACACGTGGCAGGTCTAGTTTTGTAACTCAGTATGAATTAAAGGAAAACGAATACTTGTACTTTCAGGACATAGGGGATAACACATTTAAAATTGAAATTTTAAGGAATGTAACACCTCTACGTACTTATTGAAAAACTTAATTCTCCATAAGGTTTGTCTTCTTTAGTAATTTGTTAAATTGTTGATTTTTTTCCAGCTGAATAAAATATACGTGACATGTTATGTTATGACCGCATATTCCGACAATGGTTCTTAAAATGGAAAATTATTCTGCAGTGAAATTGTCCTTTCTGATTGACCTTCCGAATTCATGGCCATGCCGTTTTTTATTTTTTAAATAAGTTTGAATTCCATCCTTCACAGGTTAGAACATGAAATAAGCTTCGAATACAGAATTGAGAGAGTTTAAGGGCTCTACTTATGTGCAACTACACTTCTAAGTTTTGAATTTTAATCAGAAACTATTGTAACTTAGACATTGCTTTAAAATACTGAAAGCGTTGGAGCCAAACAAACTAAAAAGTTGAAGATGTGAATACCTGACTTTCGATACACACTTGAGTTAGCCAAGGTGTTAGCTCCCGGAAAACCTACCGCTGGTGATTTTCTTAATTTGTACAATGTCAGATTGTTGGATCCTGACACGAAAATATACGGTTACGGAATTAGTATTATAGTTGTTATGGAATTAGTGTTAATTAGAATTGGTATTGGAATTGTATTTGTATTCCTACCATAATTGTAGATATAATTGTATTCGGTTACCTTCTCCTAACTGGGATAAGTTTCCTGTACTACTATATAATGTATCCTGAATTCATGAATAGAATACAGATTATCACCCTTATTTCCTACATGGTATCAGAGCCTAAAATTCTGAAACCTAAAACAGAAAATTTCCCGCTGCCCTGATCTCTCCCGAGCCGCCGCCGAAGCCCACGCGCCACCGCCGCCGCTGTCCACCGGCTTCCGACGACGTCCCGTCAACGACGTTTACTGCTCGTGTTTTTGATCCGCTGCCGTTCGCTGCCGACCGACGCCACGCGCCGCCGCCTCCTTCACGCGTTGTCCGCCACGCGCCGTCAGCAACTGTCTACCGGTGTTCTTATCCGTCCCTGATTTTACAATATGTCGGGTTCTGATGAACAACCTTGTTTTGAGATTCCTGAGGGTACGAAAATTCAGGATCTGAGTTCTAGTGACGTAATTACAGCTTTACTCAAACAGCTGCAATCACAATCTGGAGTTCATGCTGCTTTACCGATTGGTCGTGTGTCGACTGATCCTTACTACATTGGTTCCGGCGATGGTCCAGGATTACAACTTGTACCAATCATGCTGAAAGGACCAGAAAACTACAATGAATGGTCTGATGCGATTTGTTGCGCATTCTTGGCCAAACATAAGATTGGGTTCCTTAATGGATCCATCACAAAACCCCGTGATGATCATCCAGATGCTGCTATCTGGCCTGGGGTTAATGCTACTCTTGTCTGCTGGATCTCACAAACCCTGGATCCAGTGATACGATCTTCAGCAAGTTCTTTCTCTACCGTCAAGGATTTGTGGGATGATCTTAAGGCACGCTTTATTTTCGCTGATGGAATGAAGCTTATGCAGGCACAAGAAGCCATTCAAGGTTGCAGGCAGAAAGGTCAGCCCATAGCCATCTATTTTGCCACACTGAAGAAGTTGTTTGCAGATTATCACTGCATGCGACCTCCTGTGGTCTGTATCTGTGAAGATTGCAAGGCTTTATGCCAGTGTAATTTTCAGGCTAAAATCCTCCAAGAAAGAGAGAAGGATTTGATATACCAATTCATCTCTGGTCTCGACGAAGGTTTTCACACCTTGCGATCCCATATCTTGAGCATTGAGCCACTGCTATCTGTCATGAGGGTGTATGCCCTTGTTACTCAGGAGGAGAATCATAGAGCTATTATTCGAGCCCGTGATTCTTCTTCTACATCTATGGCATATGCTGCACGACGTTCGCCAGTGGTTCTTTCTGCCGACGACCGTAAGAATCTTGTTTGCACACATTGTCGTTGCAAGGGTCATGACAAAGACACCTGTTTTAAGATACACGGCTTCCCGGAGTGGTTCAAGAAGGGCAAGAAATCGGCACCACCTGATCGGCCATTAGTCAATGCCGGTCAAACTGGTGGCGCCACCGATCTCTTGCTCCCGCCGCCGTTCGCCGGAGCAGCCTTGTCGCCACCAAGCTTGGCGGCGGCGGCAGCCTCCTCTACGATCCCTGCTCGCTCCAATTTTGGCCCTGCTCTGTCTGATGACCAATGGAACACGACCATGAACCTATTTAATCAGCTTCACTCTCCTCGTGATGAGTCTGGTAAGCATACTTTACCATGGATCCTTGATTCGGGAGCCTCCTATCATATGACCGGTGACATAGGTTCTCTTTTTGATCTTACTACTACTATTGATGCTGTGAATATTTTTCTGCCCAATGGCTCGATGTTCTCTGCTACACAATTTGGATCCATTTGTTTTGATGGTTTTAATCTGCCGCATGTGTTATATATCCTTACATTGCGCTGCAACTTACTGTCTTGCTCTAGATTGTTATCTACCCTAAACTGTTTAGCTTTGTTTACTGAAAATTATTGCATTTTACAGAAAATCAGTACGAGGAGAGTGATTGACGTGGGTGAATAGAAAGGGGGGGTGTTTTGGCTTCGTCTACTGGATGCTCGTGTTCGAAGTCCTGTCATGCAGCCTCTTCCTACAGTTGCTTCACTGTCCTCTTCTGATTTATGGCATCAGCGTTTTGGTCATCCATCTTCCATGGTGTTGTCTTCTATTTCCCCTAGCAATAATAAACATTCTGTGCCTTGTTCTATATGTTATAGAGCAAAACAACCTAGACATGGTTTTCCTTTAAGTACCACTAATGCTACTTCATTATTTCAATTAATTCATTGTGATGTTTGGGGACCCTATAATACACCATCTTCTAGTGGTGCTTTTTATTTCTTGACAATAGTAGATGATTTTTCCCGAGCTGTTTGGGTTTATTTGTTAGTAGCTAAATCTGAAGTAGCTTCTAGATTTTTAGAATTTAGTGCTTTAGTCAAGAACCAGTGGGGAAAGAAAATCCAACGAGTTTGAGCTGATAATGGCACTGAATTCTTGCCTCTCCGATCTCACTTTACTGCATCGGGGATCGTTTTTGAGACGTCTATGGTTGATACTCCGCAACAGAATGGTCGAGTTGAAAGAAAGCATCGCCATTTACTCAATGTAGAGCGAGCTTTACGGTTTCAAGCCAATCTTCCTATTGACTTCTGGGGAGAATGTGTTCTTACTGCTGCCTACCTGATCAACCGAACACCGACACAGCTTCTCAATGGTCGCACTCCTTTTGAGTTACTCTATGGACAGGCGCCAAATTACTCTTCTTTACGAGTATTTGGATGATTGTGTTTTGCTGCTCGTGTTCCAAGATACCGTGACAAGTTTGCACCAAGAAGTCGTCGGTGTTTGTTCCTTTGTTATCCTGCCGGAAAGAAAGGTTATCGTCTTTTCGACTTAGACTCTCGAGTTATCTTTAACACTCGGGATGCTGATTTCTTTGAAGACCAGTTCCCGTATTCTGCATCTCAGCAATCCACTTCTTCAGATGAACCTAGCGGCGCCACCACTGCACTACCGATTTCCTCCTCCTACTCACCGGCACCGTACGGCTTTTCCGATCAACCACCGGCCGCCCTTCCGCCGGTCAATGCTGATCGGTCAAATCTGGTCAACTCCGATGGGTCAACGCCGATCAACGCCGGTGGGTCAACGCCGGTCAATGCCGGTGGGTCAACGCCGGTCAATGGTGACCAACTAACTCCAGCAACCGTCGACGTCCCACCGCCGCCCGACGCCGGTTCTCCTCCGCCTGTTTCCAATAATCCACCATCCACCAGACAAAGTGTCCGTGCTCGACGTCCACCGTCATATCTGGCTGATTATGATTGTGATGATTCTACTTGTGCTCTTGTTACTGAAGACCCCCCCTCTTCAACTACGTTCCCCCATACGCCATCACCATACTCAGGTGTTCTCTACCCTCTTACTAATTATGTAAATTGTGATAATTTTTCTAGTATGCATACTAGATTTTTGGGTGCTGTAACTTCTGGTGCAGATCCCACTACTTACTCTGAGGCTTCCCGTCATTCTTATTGGTGAGATGCTCTGGTTGCGGAGCTCACTGCCCTAGAGCGTAACCTGACTTGGACTTTGACTCCTTTGCCTGCGCATAAAAAGGCCATTGGTTGTAAATGGGTTTACCGAACGAAGTTTTGCTCTGACGGTACCATTGAACGTTACAAAGCTCATCTTGTGGTTCTTGAAAACCGCCAGACTGAAGGAATTGATTACACAGAGACTTTTTCTCCAGTCACAAAGATGAGTTCCGTTCGCTTGTTCCTGTCAGTTGCTGTTATACGTGGTTGGGAATTGCATCAGATGGATGTTCATAATGCATTCCTGCATGGTGATTTACATGAAGAAGTGTTCATGCGACCCCACCTGGCTATGTGGTTCCGCCTGGTTAGGTTTGTCGCCTTCAGAAATCTCTTTATGGTCTTCGTCAAGCTCCTCGGAATTGGTTTGCTAAACTGGGGCAGGCTTTACGGACATTTGGTTTTGTTCGAAGTAAGGCAGATTACTCTTTATTTGTCTTTTCCAGTGGATCACAGTCTTTACATGTTCTGGTTTATGTGGATGATTTGGTCATTGCTGGTAGTTCTTCTTCGCTCATCTCTGCGTTCAAGAAATATTTGGGTTCTTGTTTTCACATGAAGGACCTTGGTTTACTTAAGTATTTTTTGGGCATAGAGATTGCTAGAAGACCGGAGGGGATGTTTCTCTCACAAAGGAAATATGCTTTGGACATTCTATCTGATACAGGTTTATCTGCTTCTAAACCAATTGATTTTTCGATGGAGCAATAACATGATTTGGCACGTGTTGAAGGTCCAGCCTACCATGACCCAGAGCAGTATCGCCGCTTGGTTGGGCGTCTGATATATCTAACTATTACTCGTCCTGAACTCAGTTATTCAGTTCATACTCTTGCGCAATTCATGAAGTCTCCTTGTGTTCCTCACTGGCAAGCTTCGGCTCGTGTTTTGCAATATCTGAAGAGTCATCCTGGTCAAGGTTTATTTCTTTCTTCCCGTAGTACTCTCCAATTAACTGCTTATTGTGATTCGGATTGGGCCACCTGTCCTATAACTAGGCGTTCCTTATCCGGTTATTTTGTTATGATTGGTGATTCTCCAGTTTCCAGGAAGACTAAGAAGCAACCTACTGTTTCTCGGTCTTCTGCTGAAGCAGAGTATCGTGCTATGGCAGTTGCCTGCTGTGAGTTATTATGGCTTCGGTCCTTGCTGAAAGACTTAGGAGTTTCGCACACTTTTCCTATGAAATTGTTTTGTGACAGTCAATCTGCCATTCACATAGCAGCCAACCCGGTTTTCCATGAACGTACTAAGCACATTGAAGTTGATTGTCATTTTGTTCGAGATCTTGTTCAATCTGGCGCTATTGTTACTCAACATATTCGTACGGTTGACCAACCCGCGGATTTGTTCACCAAAGCTCTCGGACGTAACCAGTTTCATTCCTTACTTGGCAAGCTGGGCATTTCTGGTCCGCATGCTCCAACTTGAGGAGGAGTGTTACGGAATTAGTATTATAGTTGTTATGGAATTAGTGTTAATTAGAATTGGTATTGGAATTGGATTTGTATTCCTACCATAATTGTAGATATAATTGTATTCGGTTACCTTCTCCTAACTGGGATAGGTTTCATGTACTACTATATAATGTATCCTGAATTCATGAATAGAATACAGATTATCACCCTTATTTCCTACATGTATGGAACCATTGAGAACCCTATATCATATTGTTGTAGATTAGAGTTACATTATTTGTTTATTTTTTGTTGTCTCAATTTGTGATCGTATGTGAGTGCTTGAGACCCTTCTAAACTCCCTCCGTGGGTCATCGACCTCTCATTGGCCTTTGGCGCGCAGTGGAGATGATCCTACTCCTATCCTCTTTTAGCAACTAGTGTATAGGCCCGTCAAACGGGTTGGGTCACCCGTTGGATAACCGTTACCCATATACTAATTTCACTTATTGGATAAGACTTATTGGATAATGACCCATTGGGTTAATGGATATAATTGGGTTGTAGTTATTGAGTTTAGTTGGGTTGGATAATTAGTTATCCGTTGGATAATTTTGGGTGGGTCGAGTTGGGTTGGATAACGGGTGACCCGTGGATAATTTCATATCATAAGATAACAAAATTTTCACAAATTTGATTACGAATAATTTAATTTTTCCCTAACACATATAATCAACTTAGAAACGATCAAATTCTCGATTCATCATATTTGTCGATTTCGGTTCATGTTTTAATCAATTTTAATTTGAACCAATTAAAATTTGATAAATGATCTTGACGAAAGAAGTAGAAGTAGTATTTAAGAAACTTTTACTAAATTTGAAAAATCTCGAACTATGAAGATTTTTAAAAATATTTTCTTTTATTGAACATAAGAAAATAATAAATGAAATTCCCACATTTGGCCACTCGAATAAATATTTATTTTTTCTGTAGTTATGTACACGATTCAGCCTACATCAAAGAATGATTACGGTTAATCGTAATTTTTCACTCCAAGTAAAATGTTACGTGGCTTATCCATTTAAAGTTTAAATAGTTGAAAACACCAATTATCCATTGAGTATATAATGAATTATCCATTGAGTATATACTGAATTATCCATTGAGTATATACTAATTATCCATTGGGTCTATACTAATTATCCATTGGGTCTATACTAATTATCCATTGGGTCGAACTAAATGACCAATTGGGAATATGTTATTTATTTGGGTGAAACGTGAATTACCCATCAAGTCCGCGTTCTTTCTCAGTTCTCAGTTCTCACTTTCCAGACTGCATTTTGTTTCATCAGTCCGCGTTTTGTTCATCAATCAGTCTGCGTTTTGTTCATATTCGAGTTCATAATATTATATTATGTAATATAATATTAAGTGCATTATATTATATTATATTTAATAAAAATAAAAAATATATAATATGTTGGCTTTGTAAACTCGACGAAACTATCGAACAATATTACTTGGGATCGAGCTCGAGCTCAAATACTGTACGAACTCGAATATTGTACGAACTCAAATACTGTACGAGATTGAACTCGAATATTGTACAAACTCGAATACTGTACGAGATTGAGGTTGAATACTGTACGAGATTGAGCTCGAATATTGTACGAGATTGAGCTCGAATACTGTACAAACTCGAATACTGTACGAGATTGAACTCGAATACTGTACGAACTCGAATACTGTACGAGATTGAACTTGAATACTGAACTTGAATACTGTACGAGATTGAGCTCGAATACTGTATGAACTCGAATACTGTACGAGATTGAGCTCGAATACTGTACGAGATTGAGCTCGAATACTGTACGAGATTGAGCTCGAATACTGTACGAACTCGAATACTCTATGAACTCGAATACTGTACGAGATTAAGCTCGAATACTGTATGTACTCGAATACTGTACGAGATTGAGCTCGAATACTGTACGAACTCGAATACTGTACGAGATTGAACTCGAATACTGTATGAACTCGAATACTGTACGAGATTGAGCTTGAATATTGTACGAACTCGAATACTGTACGAGATTGAGTGCGAATTTCGTATGAACTCGAATACTGTACGAGATTGAGTTTGAATACTGCACGAGATCGAATACTGTACGAACTCGAATATTGTACGAGATTGAGCTTGAATAATTTGTGAATTATAATTTTTATAATTTGTGAATTATAGTGAATATTTATGTTAAATATTACACATGCATTTAATTGGGTAATTTTGGATATTTATTGGGTATTTGTTACGTTCTTATTGAATTAACGTAATCTGAGACCCATGGAGATCAAAATTTTCCATTAACACAATTATTTTCATCCCGCTCAATCCCAAAAACTAATGAGCATTTAATACCTGATCCCATTGGATAATGACAACTTGTAACCCAAATTGATAGAAAATGTTTAATGATAACTTATTGGGTTAATTATATAATGATTTATTGGATAATGACTTATTGGATAATATATTTTAACCCATTGGGTCATATGAATATCTCATGGGTTATCCAATGGGTTATCCATTTAATGACCCTACCCATTTATGACCCAACCCATTATGACCCATTTAATAAACGGGTTAATTGGATAATGACTCATTGGATAATGATCTATTGGGTTTGGATAACGGGTTTATCCAATTAACCCATTTGACGGGCCTACTAGTGTAGGCGTGTTATTCACATAACACAACTTTCGAGAGAAATTTTCTCTCTTCCTCGCTTCACGCGTCTGCCACCACTTGTTCACAAATCCGGCGATGGCTAGAATGACGATGCAAAGAAGGGAGAACGCGATGTTTTGATCTGGAACGGTGCACACGAAAAGCACACGCAAAGCCCATTGTGACCTGAAGAAGACAAATAGTTTAGGTTTCGTAAACCTAAACATTGGCTGAGTAATTATGGCATCACACAAATTCCAAAACAAGGGAATGTGAAGGGGTGAGGCTATTAGTACACTTAGAATCGACTTCTCATATAAAATCCCAGTTTCTAACCTTCATTTCTACAGCTATTAGTATGTTTTCAATCTGCTTCTCCTATGATATCCCTGCTTCTAACCCCCATTTCAACAGCCAAAGGTTTATTTTGCAGGATGAGAAGAACCTCTAATACATGCCACCGCGGGTGGAGGTGCTGGGCGGGAATATGATTTGCGAAGCGTGCGCACTAGTGGACATTGTGCAACTGCTTTGAACAACGTGTTGAAGCTCCAAAGCAGGTGAGGGAAAGAAGATTGGTTTACAGAATGTGGAGGTTGAAGAACGTTGTGTCTGGCCCCTACGTGAAATATTTGAGCATTGAAGATGAAAGACGGTCTGCAAACAGAATGAGGGAAAAACTTATTCATGTCGTGCCGTTGTGCAAGCAGGAAAAGTACCTCGAGGAGGGAAGTGGCCTGGACTGCGTGGATGATGAAGAGGTGGTGGGGAAAAATTGGATGGAGGCTGGATTTGGCTTGGAATGGATAGATTATGAAGAGGTGATGAGGAAAAATTGGACCACATGGAAGGTTTAGGAAATGTTTTTTGGAATGGAAATTGGTACTATGTAATTAGAAGCGTTGTTAGCTGAGTATTTTGAATTTGTTTTGACAATCTTAGGTCTTATCTTGTGGACTTTGTATGAAGTCATGTAATCTCTTTTGGAGATCTTAATTTTGCCGTAGTTTGTAATTTTACCGTGATCTGAAGTGCTCTTCTTAAAGATTGTGTTTTTCATTAAATTGTTCGTTTGATTACCTTATTTGTTGTGCTCAACTGTTTGTTATTTGTCGAAGTACCTATATGTTTAGGTGTTGGATGATGCAAGTGTTTTGAAATTGCTGTAATTGACCATACTGATTGTCTAACCTGATCAATATAATAGATGTTAGTTTATAAGGTTTGTTGTAGTGTAAGGTTGCAGAACTGTGAGTTAGATGAATGTATTTTTGGTAATTTAGAGCCATTGATTCGTTCATCCACAATACTTTTCTCAGAACCATCCACACGACCTTGTGATAGTGCATTTGTTGAACCTAGCTGTGATTTACTTTCATCTTTTGAAGCATTTGATGTTGAATCTCCTGTAAATGAGTTCCGGTCAAGTTGGACAAAGTATAAGAACAACCTGAGTGAATATAACCCAAATACGCATGTAGGAAGGTAAAATATGCCATTAATGTCTGTCCTGCACATTTAAAATATAACTCTTCATGAAATCCTTTATACCAGCTAACCAATTAATTCATACCAAGCTAACCAATTAAATTAGAAGTATGATCCATAGTAGTTGTACACCATACATGTTAGTTATGGAAACTTAACTATATAACATTAGTTTCAGGACAACAAGAACTGAATCAATAGTAAGTCAATAGTTTGGAATTGAATGTTAGCCTAACGGTTGAATTCTAGTGCTACTACCATGAGGTCATGGGTTCAATTCCCACCAGGGTAAGGGGAGGGGAGGGATTTTATTGGGGGCTCATTTGAGTTATTACCCAATTTTCTTAAAAAAAAAAAAAGTAAGTCATAGTCTTACCTATTTGTAGTATATATGTGCAAATTCAAGTAGGATAAGTCTGTGTATAACAAAAAAATTTCTAGACAACTCGAAGATCAGTAAGGTTAAGTAACTTAGCATTCTTATACCGTACTATTGGAGCTGTCAATCTCTGACCCGAACCGAGAACCCGATCTGGACCGATACGAACGAATCAACCAAAAATCCGATCTGATTCGAGAAATATTGACCCGAACCTGACCTGACACGACCACACTCAACCCGAAACCCGATTTTGACCCAAGAAATATTGACCTGTACCCGAACCCGACACGACCGAATTCAACCCAAAACCCGAATATGACCTAATAATCTGGACCCGAACCTGACCTGAATACGAACCCGAATATGACCCGATAATCTGGACCCGAACCCGACCTGAACCCGAACCCGAGATCAACCCGAACCCAATTTAGCACGAACCTAATTCTACCCGATGAATCAACTATATAACCCTGCATGTAATCAACCCAAAACAGATGCAGTATAAAAAGTCAATTAACATTTAATATGGAACCAAGTCAAGTTGGTTGTGCGTCAAACTAATAACAAATGGGGTTTTTATCCATATGATTACTAGTACGTAAAGTCAATTCATAACAAATGTGATACACAATGTTAAGTTAAAAATGCACACGACTAAATATATAAATCTAATGAATAATAGTCAAATAAAGAGAGATGTCTCATTAATACCATCTTTCCATTATTCCATAGGCTTATGGAAAGACAGAGTTTAATTATAATAATACAAAGTATAAGGTCTTAGTTGCAATAATAAAATTTTATTGTGCAACGTGTAGTAGTTATAAAGTTTATAACCTGATTCATTCAACCCAAAAAATTTATCTTCATTTCTTATAATTTGCATTTTAAACCATAATATTTCCATGACTTATGGAAAAACCGGATTTTAAGAGACATACTCATAATAAATTCAACCAAAAAAAAGGTAATAATAATTGAAGGAAAAGTTGAAAATGGAAAATGAATATGTAGGTGAAGTCATGCAAGGGCAGCAAGGCTTTAAAATGATGAAAGAAGACTTAGCATTACTACATGAGTCCCACATCGAAAGATGGTGGAGACTTAGCATTAGATATCAATTATAAATACTAGGGTATCACTCCTCCATTTCTTCAAAGCAAAACATTAGATGCAATTGGGCCTTAAGTGACAAATCACTTGGCCTTGAACTATTGGGTCGTAATTGTTAATTTAAAGTTAAAATTTTGACATGCTTATGAGTTTTTTGGTTTGGCCCACAATTGTTGTGGGCAAAAAAACTGATTGAATTATTTTTGATTTGATAAAGATTGGAATCAATTCGATTCATTCAGTTGAATTAGGTTTCAAACCGAAACCAAATTTTGAATTCGGTTCGGATAATTTGGGTTATTTGAATTATTTGGATCGGATTTGGTTTTTGATTTTTTAGGGAAAAAACCGAATAACCTGAACCGAATAGATCGAAAACTGAATAAACCGAACCGACGCCCATCCCTAACGTACTTGGAAAATACAATGGGGGTGTATAGGGTAGAATCACTTTTGAGCGGATTTTAATTTGGAGTTACGAGTCAAGTTTTTACATTTTGCAAGTTACAAGTTACAACGAAACAATACCTGATAATAGTGCAGTTGTAACAATAGTATTATTGAAATATAACCTAAATCAACCCAAATTTAATTGGGTGACATAAAACCCGATCTAAAATGAACCAACCCAAAATATATCTGAATTCAATGTGAAACATTATAAAAAATAATTGACATAATCAAACCCGAACAAAACTTCAGTACAAAAAATGACACGACAATAACCCGATCCAATCCAACCCGACAAAATTCTGACCCGACCCGATCTAATCTAAGTATAAAAATTACACGACAGTAACCCAACCCGATATTAACTCAACCCGACACGACCCAATCCGAGAAAAAAAACTGACACGTTTTCAACCCGACACGATAAGTACCCAATTCAACCCGACACGATAAATGAAATCAACACTACACGTTTCCAACCCGATACGATAAATGAAATCAACACGATTCAACCCGACATGTTTCAACACGACACGTTTCCAACCCGATACGAATGTGACACGATAACCCAAATTGACACCTCTACGTACTATTATGACAATAATCATGCTTCCCATTTTACGACATAAACTAACATTTGAAAGATGACGTTTAATTAATAGTATTGGACGATTGGGGATGTTAGTTGATCAATTTGGTTGTATTGCAAAGTTGCAGAATTGTGAGCTTGGTGATTGTGTTTTTCGCACTTTAGAACAGTTTATTCGATCATGTTGTTATCATTACAAGTGCATAATATTTCTGTATTTGTGGCTCATCAGTAATTCGTCACTTGGTCGAGTAACACCGAATGTTTTCTCAAATATCTTAACCTATGAGTTTCTGTTCATTTCTTTGCTGTGATCATTTTCCCATATTGACGAGAGTCCTTATGATGAGTTTTAATTAATCATTATCTTCTTTACTATATAAACTTTACACACAACAAATAAATAGTGTAGGTCGGTTTACACTTCAGTGAAATGTTTGAGTATATGCATAGTCGTTTGTGAATGTATGTGTATGACCACCAACGATGGCAATTGCAAGGGATGTTGCTGTATGCATATTTTGTAAAGGATTGTAGATGTTGGCATTTACAAGGTGGATGGAGTTGAGGACAATTATCTTGCCTGAAATGATTGGTTGTTGATTATACTGATTGGAATCATAGCAGCAGTGCTTAATTACGAAGTTTGGAATTTTTTCTATTTCATTAGAGATTACAACTAATGTTATTGGTTATGGATGGGCTGAAAGACGTTTGTACATATGCCCAAAACAAAAGACTCTTATTTGGAAGGAGGCTTTGGGCTTCGAATCTTGACGTTGAAGGCTATAAAAAAATGAAGGTGTTGATTTAATGCTTATGTGTATCTTCAATGTATTCATGAATGGGATTTATATACAATAGGAACCTTGTGCACTACTTTCATATCACACTACTTGCTCAACTGCATGAATCTATTTTAAATCCACACACATACATCACACTAATTACATAATAAACACCCAAATAATAGGTAACTAATATTGATTAAATGAAGTATGATAAACACTTACTTGTCAAAGGTGAGGTATTGGAACTTGAGTGAATCAAACTCTTAGAGCAGAATCTAGGATTTTGGTTTCCCCTAGTCCATCGTCGTTCTTATTAGTTGGTGGATGTACAAGTTTTTGTAAATCCATGTTTGTTAGTCCATACTATATTTTGTATACATGTTTGGATTGCAATCAAGCTATGAATGGTTTCTGGAATTGGAAGAAAAATATTGTGTAATGGTCCATTCCACGACCGCATATTGGTATGTTTTGGAGAAATGCAGTGTTCGATTACCAAATGAATAGGTCTTTCTATTTTAATAGATTGTCTAGTAGAACATAGGAACAACAATTTGGGAATGGAAGAATTACATTTTTTTTTAGTTTGCGGTTTGGTGGTTATATTAAGCATATCAATCCTAGCTGGGAATGTATGAAGCCGACCAGTTGTTCATAAATGTGATGGCTGCAAATAGAAATTTGTTACATGGTCGTAAAAGAGTTCGACGTTATAAATATATTCACTTAAAGAAAATATTGTTTGGAACGCAGAGTACTTTTAGACTTGTGCATTCCCGCAATGCATGCAGGGTAGTGGATGAGGAGTTTAGAATAGGTAATCCAAGTTAAGTTATCAACATAGACGTAGTGTTTGAGGCATTATCAAGAAGTTAGTGCATATTAGATGGGTTTAAAAAAAGTTCATGGATGAGATTACATTTGAAGACCTTGATTGCATTTAGAGAAGGCTATGAGAGTTACAATCCCGGTGGTGGATTCTTAACCTTGTTCAAGATGTTGCGGGTTGTGTCCATCAGACAGACATGCGATAGAGGTTCATTATGATTGTTGCAATATGGAAGGCATATGTACCCTAATTTTCAGGCGGGTGTGGTGCTGAGATTGCAAGGTGGTTAGACATTAAGCCAATGACAACAATTTGTAAGATATTATGGTTTGGTGTTATAGTTTGGTGCATATTTAGTTTGTGATAGTTGTTTGTACTCCCGTCAAAGTTATCCATTTTGTTCATCACTGTCACACCACAGTTTGTACTGCACCTCATTGTATACTAGTGGGGTACAACTCTTTTGTAGGTGAAGTCAAGGAATAGATTGGCACGGTTGTCACCAAAGCCTTGCAGTAGGCACCACACATACGAGCCATATAAATTAAGATATTGGGAGACATTGGTATGTATACTTAAGTCAAGTAACCACATGGGGATGTGAAAAAAGACAGTTTGATAGTCTAATAAGTTATTACACGTGTGCATAACATGCATTAATGTTAACCGTGTAGTATCTCTATATTGAACATAAATCGTAAATATGTATAATAAATGTATCCAACAAATATTCCATACTCTAAACCCGACAAGCCTATTTTAGAATTCATTTAGGACTTCTTGTACCCCCAAATATCTTTTATTCGGAGCACTACGATAAAAAAAATCCCAGTTCAAAGATCCCACTAGCTGAAATGATAGTTTCGCCATCTTTAAGTACTCGACCTCTCATCAAGCTTACACAGGAAATATGCTTCATAAAAAAAGTGGAAGTACATATAACAAGTATGGAATCTTTGTGCTTTTATCCCTTGTTTACTACTCTGAACTACAAGTAGAGGTAGATGTCAAGATAATTGATCAAAATACGGATGCAGATCAAATTGACTTATAAGGTCATGAACCTTGTTGAGTTCATTGAATATCATTTATATTCATTGAACAAGTCATAAGGTACATCATTCTTTAAAAAAAAGGATATCCTCTAGGTTCTTGATCGATGACTTTATCATCAGATATGATCTCTAATGGAACGTAACAGAATTTATTGATGGAAACGTCAGTACTTCCATTAAAAAAATGTACAGTCGATTACTTCTTTAAAAAAAATTCACAGTTCATCAAATATAGGATATATCTGAATTTCAACTAGATCTCCAGTAAGCAAATCTTGGCATGGCCTTTGCCGCTTTGTGAGGAGTACTCTCATCCATCACCTTCATGGCAAACACGCCAGCAAGTTGCTCCTCCGGCGTCTCCGCCATGTACATAGAGAGGCCGCCGCCAAAGGCGATGAGTCGTATGTAGCAGACGCCATTCAGAGGCTCTAGTCTCTAGGGCCGGTCCAATGTATTTTAGGGTCCTGTGCAAGAAATTTTTTGGCCCTTTCATAAATAAAATAATAATAATAAATAATAAGAAATATATTTATTGGAGTTTGGAACCTAGCCAAGTGCAATGCTAGGAGGCTCACCCCACACCTATTTTATTTTTATTAATATGTTGAAAATGATACAAAATAGGAGGGGGGGGGGACATAAACCAATACCCTAAAAAATGTTACACTGTTTGAATTGTATCCTAGCGTAATAGTTCGAAAACATTGATCACATGTTGTATGATCCGGGTAGACAAATTGTGCACCAATTCTCACTTATTTTGCTCATTCTCTGCACATAAAGAGTAATTTTTTCTTTGATATATCGAATGAAAGAGTGTTTCCGTTTAAAAAAAAAGAAGTAAACAATGTGTACAAAACACTCACAAAGTTTGGGACAAAGCCTGGAGACTCCTTCACGAAATTGTTGTACCTGCACTTTATTTTATATAACTCCTTCTTGCACTTTTAGAGGCAAAATCATCAATTATATCATCAACGTCAATGGTTTTCAAAATGTTTTTTTTCTATGTTCAATATTGCTAATGCATTTAACCTATCTTGGGTCATAGTTGTTCGTAAATAAGATTTTATCAACTTTAGTTTTGAAAAACTTCTTTCTGCAGATGCTATAGTAATATCACAATTAGTAAGATTCTACAAGCAATCAAAACATTTGGAAACATATTCATCATTTTTACAAATTCTAAAATTTTAAAAGAATCTCATGGTTTTCCAAATTTGTATGCTTCCTCAGGTAGCACTACTTGCCATATTTGTAATTCTAACAACAAACATTTTGCATTAATCATCACCAAATGTCAAAGATTTGATTTGAATTGAACATGGAATAGAAGAGAGGAAAAGGAAGAAAGGCTTGAGCAGTGAGCAGTGATAGAAAATGCAATAGATGGAGAGGGTTGTAGACCAGTGAGCAATGTGTGAGTAGGGAAAATAATGCAACAGAGGGCTGCCAAACATATAAGTGGAAATATTAATTTAAAAAGGTAAAAATAAGTGATTAATAAAGGCTAGGGTTTCTATAAAAAGTAAGGAAATTAAGAATAATAGTTTATGGTAAACATTGTCTACATAAATTCATTTAAAAATAGCCCAAAGAAATACACAAAAGGATAATGTTTTTCTGAATTTTAAAAGAAAAAATGATTGAAGATAATGTTAAAATTTGAAAATGACCCATAATGAATTAAAATAGGCCTAACTCTCTTTTTTGGGTCTTTAAATCATTTATGAATTTAAAAGAATAAAAAAATTGTAAAAAATTCTAGCACATAATAGATAAATATAATATTTTTGGGCCCCTTGAAATATTGTGCCTAGTGGGATCGAACGGTCTGCACCCCCTTTAGGGGCCAGCCTTGCTGGGCTCTGAGGATTTCTTAGTTTTTTACAGTGCTGCAAATCTTGGTGGTGGTAGCGGTGTGGGAGAAGCAGGTGGCAAGGATCAAAGACGCAAAAAAAGTTTGATTTATCAACCCATCGGCGTTGGAGGAGCACGGCGTTTATAAATTCAGTAAACTATAAATTTGTGTCACGGGATTAGAAGATTGGATGGTCCAGATTTGTTCTCACATAAGTTGGTGTTCTCACATAAGATAGGTGTTCTCACCTTATCCCACATTATATATATGTACATATATATATACACATGTATGTATATATCAACTCCAACTTCAAAATTACAAGTTTTGGGCTCTCACTCCCAACCCTTTTACCCGCCCCCTTAGACCATTAATAACCCATTTTTTTGAAGCCAGATTAATTCAAAAGCAGCCCAAATTTGTAACTATACAATTCAAAGTTTTTGCCTCCAGTTTACTACTCCTCCAGTATCTCCGTCATATAATCATGTTCTGCTTCATTTTTACCATTGATTTATCCCTCCATTTGCATTCCGTATCAAACTGAAAAGCTAAGAGTTCAGCAATGGATTTTTGTTTCTCAAATATTTCGCTATTTCTTTCTCTCCAAAACATTGTATAGGGCAGTAATCATAATAATAATTTTTCTCCCTTTTTTCTTGTTTCCTGCTGAAACATCCATCTCTTCATCTCCCCTTGATTGCTAAAACTCCTTAGCTTTAATGTGAAACTGATCTTCTTCACAAAATCACATTCAGAAAAAAAATATGATGTGCGGATTCTAATTTCTGACAAAATCAACATAAAGTTTGCGAGCCTAGAATTTTAAACCGATGCAGTTTATCTACTGTTGCTAGTTTTCCATTCAAGAACATTCAAATGAAGAATCTATGTTTATAGTGAATCAGTTTGTGCCAAATGATCATTGATTTGACTTTAACTTCCTTTCCACCCCTTAACTGATTACACACTTCTCTTATTTTCATATTATCTTTCTGATCACAGTAACTCCCCACCTTTGTTTGTATTCTGCTCTCGAGTCTAAGCAATGTTTATGAAAGCTTGCATTCAATGGACTTTTTCCTTTTCATATACTATGCCTGCAAGCATTGAACTCAAAGAATGTCTTCTTTTCTATCAATGTCTCATACATGTTGACAAAGGCAGGTAGATTCAATGTTGCCGGATCCCTAACTCTCATGCCTCATATTTTCTTTCCTAAATAGAGAGCATCCCAGGTACTGAATTAAATCCCCTTTCATCCTCTTCTCTGCCCCACAAATAACATGTACAAGTTTTCACAATCATGTTGTTTACACTTTCTGGTATCTTCATTATACCACCCCAATATCCAATGATGCTTAGCAAGATTGAGTTTATCAACTGTAATTTTCCTGAGTGTAAAAAATTTCATGACCTCAAACTCTTTATCGTTCTTTTTATCTTCTCCAGCAGATTTTGACAATCCTCCTTATCTCATTTACTGTAAATAGTGGCATTCCTAAGTATTTCATTTGGAATTCACTCTCCATTGCCTGCGGAACTAATGCTAGTACAATTTTCTCCCCATCACCTATTTTTGAAAATACAACCTTTGATTTGTTTGTGTTTACTCCCTGCCAAACATTCTCCTGGATCCTTTTCAGACAATTTGTGATCCCTTCAATAAAATTTCTATTTGCTCCACAGAATAAGAGCAAATTATCTGCAAATAAAAGTGAATGCACCCTTGCTTTTCCACACCTCTATTAATAATCGATCAGTTTCATATCATAATCTCTATTCAGCATTCTAAACAGGTACTCCGTACAAATTACAAACAATAGGGGGAATGGGATCCCCCTGTTTAACCCTTTTTCCTACCTGGAAAGTTTCAAAATAGCTAGCATTTAAGTTAAGGCAAAATGAGGCTTTTTTTAACACAATTCACAATATAACCCACCATTCACTACAGGAAAAATGACCTTTTACTTTGCCCCTCTTACCTCGGTTTTCTTGTTAACCTTAAATAACTGCGGTAAAAAGTAAAAAATTCTTTTACCTCAGTTCTTTTTTTTGAAGTAATGGAGGTAAAAAGTCTTACATGACCGACGTCGCAAGCATGTCTAGCTTGCCGAATTTGGTTGTTTTTGTTAGTAACTTTGCACGTCACTCTCGCTGATAAGAATGACCGATGTCACACGCATGTCTAGCTTACTGGCATCGCTTATTTTTGTGACCAATGTCGCACGTCACTCTTGCCGACATGGATGACCGACATCACATGCATTTCTGGCTTACTAACATCCGATGTTGCATGTCCCTCTCGCAGACATGAAATGACTGGTATTGCACGCCTTTTTCACTCATCGACGTCGCTTGTTTTTGTGACTGACGTCACACGTCTCTCTCTGACATGATACTTATAAGTATATGAATAACTAGATAACACCCTTGCGATGCACGATTTAAAATAGTTTAATATATATTAATGTAATTTAATTTTTAACAAAACTAAAATATAATTTTTTTCTTTATTTTATACAACTCCATTTCTATTTAATTTTAGAATATTTTATAATTATAATTTTAACTATAACTTTATGTTTATATTTTCAAATGAAATAAACTAAACGAAGAGTTCGAGTAAAACATGATAGAAGTCGGAATATAAATAAATAAACTTTATTTTTTCACCGAATAAAATTTTATATACTACTTATTCATAATTATATAAAGTAATTAGTATATAAAATAAGTAATATGTAAAGTTTTATTCGGTTAAAAATAGAGTTTATTTATTAATATTCGACTTCGATCACATATGACTCGAACACTACATTTAATTTATTTTATTTGACACGTCGCTAATTCCAAGGGTGACATGTGTTAAAGGTGACGTGGCTAAGAGTTTCTCGTTTAGTATTTTTCGTTTGACACGTGGCTAATCCATTTCTTACATCTATGTAATGTTACTCCAGAACATGTACGGGCGCTTTCCACCACTTCACAAAAACAATCATCTATTTAGTATTTCTATATTTATGCAAGAATAAAAAAATGTATTTTGGAGCAATGGATTATGGGATAACACAATTTTGGGCCATAGTGTAAATTTTCAAGATTGTGTAGAAGTAATCAATGTTGACTTTTGAGGCCCTTTAGTTCACCCATGCATGCCCAAATTGTAAAATCGCAACTGTATATTATTGGATTGCATTTTAGTGTTGTCGATTTCGTGAATCGACAACTCCAACTTTCTTGGAAGGACCTAAGTGCAAAATGTAAAAACTTTACTTGTAACTCCAAATTGAAGTCCGCTCGAACGTGATTCTACCCTATACACCTCAATTGTATTTTCCAAGTCTGTAACATAGCATTTATCAATAAACATGCACAATAATATATTTGTAAACTTTTACGATTTCCCTTTCTTACTTCTATGTAACCAACTCTAAGTTTTCTAGAACATGTACTAGCACTTTCCAACACTTCACCAAAAAATCCATCAGTTTAATATTTCTATATTTATCCAAGAATAACGAAAACCATGTACTTTGGAGCAATGGATTATAGGGTAACACAATTTTGGGCCATAGTGTAATTTTTTAAGATTGTGTAAAAGTAATCAATGCTGACTTTCGAGACCCTATCGTTCACCCATACACAATTTTGTAAACATTTCTGATTTCCCTTTCTTACTTCTATGTAACCAACTCTAAGTTTTTCTAGAACATGTACTAGCGCTTTCCAACACTTCACCAAAAAATTCATCAATTTAATATTTCTATATTTATGCAAGAATAACAAAAACCATGTACTTTGGAGCAATGGATTATAGGGTAACACAATTTTGGGTCATAGTGAGATTATGTAGAAGTAATCAATGTTGACTTTCGAGGCCCTTTCGTTCACTCATACATGCCCAAATTGCAAAATTGCAACTGTATATTATTGAATTACATTTTGGTGTTGCCAATTTTGTGATTCGACAACTTCAACTTTCTTGGAGGGACCTAAGTGCAAAACATAAAAACTTTACTCGTACTCTAAATTAAAATCCGCTCGAATGATGCTACCTTATACACACCAATTTTAAGTCCATAACATAGTATTTATCAATAAAGTTGCACAAGAATATATTTGTAATCTTTCCGATTTCCCTTTCTTACTTCTACGTAACAAACTCTAAGTAACTCTAGAACATGTATTAGCGCTTTCCAACATTTCACCAAAAATTTCATCTATTTAATATTCTATATTAATGCAATAATAACGAAAATCATGTATTTTGAAGCAATGGATTATAGGGTAACACAATTTTGGGCCATAGTATAAATTTTCAATAAACGGTCAACCCTTATTTGACTTTTTATACATAAACACTAATGAAATGTTTGACTTAACTAATCAATGGTCAAACCTTATCTGACTTTCTATACATAAACACTAAATAAAATGTTTGATCTTAACAAATGAATGGTCACTCCTTAACATTTATCCAAATTATATTGGGAAAAGAAGTTTTAACAACTTTGTTTAATAAAAATATTTGGTTCAATTTAAAAAGAACCTGGGATGATTACATGTGCCGAGTACGTAACATTATCGTAAATACTTTATTTGATAGATATAATTATTTATCCTATAAAACTAAACCTTTACTTAACATGAACATTTGACTTAGTATAACATGATGAATTTTTAGTATAAAGAATAATTTCATTGATTAAATAAAAAATCATTCATTAAGTAAACATATAAATTTAGAATAACTTCATTGATTAAATAAATGGCCTAGTTTTTGAAAAAAATTGAATTTTGAAAATAAAATTTTAATGCTAAATTTAATAATCAAAACTTTGTAAATACAAATTGATCAACCCTATACAAAATCAGCCAAATAACCCAAACCCTCTACCCTATAAAACCCAAAACCTAATAAGTCTATTTCTTCTTTCCCTTATTCTCAGACAGGAATGACTTCTTCTCTATCTTCTCACCTTCTACGCTCTCTTCTCCTTCGATGTCACCGCTACCAATCGACGCCGCCGGTGGATGCCAAATCTCGATGCCACCGCAGTTCAACGACATCGCTTGTCGCCACCGCTCGATGCCACTATTCAACGTCACCGCCGGTTGATGCTTCCGCCGGAGTACTCTGCCGAATGGAGTCACCACTGCCACTGTTCAATGCAGCCGTTCGACGCTTCCGTCAGAGTACTCTGCCGATGCCACCACTTCCACTCTTGGCCGGAGCACTCTATTGATGCCACCACTTACTCGCCGCCTAAAACCACTACTGAGTGAAGCTTTATATTATTTAGTTAGTTTGATTTTTTTTATTTATTGTTGTGCGGAATGGAGAAAGAACAGAAAGTATGAACGAAAATAACAAGACACAAGATTTACGTGGTTCACCAAGATTGGCTACCTCCACGGGAGACGGATTCACTATAATAGGTAGCAGGTTACAGACGCCAAGAAATTGGCCAGATTTCTACCTATCTAAGTGCAGAACAGAATTCATGAATTCATTATTTACAGAGAGAAGAGAGACCCTTTATATATTGTCTCTACTAAACCCTAACAAACTGGGAATAGGAAAATAACTACCATTCCTAATAGGAATAGGAACTACCATTCCTAATAGGAATAGGATTCCTATTCTGACCGGGCAGCGAGACCCCCGTTATTTTCCCCCGGACCCCCAGGCCAGTGTCGCAGAAGCGGCTTATTACAGTATTCAAGGCATACCAACAAATCTCCACCTTGACTTGAATCCTCAAAGTAGAAAACTCCAGATGCACTATTACAGTGCCAGATTACAGTATTCAAGGCATACCAACAAATCTCCACCTTGACTTGAATCCTCAAAGTAGAAAACTCCAGATGCACTATTACAGTGCCAGATTACAGTATTCAAGGCATACCAACAAATCTCCACCTTGACTTGAATCCTCAAAGTAGAAAACTCCAGATGCACTATTACAGTGCCAGATTACAGTATTCAAGGCATACCAATAAATCTCCACCTTGACTTGAATCCTCAAAGTAGAAAACTCCAGATGCACTATTACAGTGCCAGATTACAGTATTCAAGGCATACCAACAAATCTCCACCTTGACTTGAATCCTCAAAGTAGAAAATTCCAGATGCACCATTACAGTGCCAGATGAGTAGACTTATCCCTCCACTCCCGGGACTGCCCATAGAGCACCTAATCAGCTCTGATGTTCAGCAAGTCCAAACAATGTTGAAACTTGCTATGTGGAACAGGTTTGGTGAACATATCAGCGGGGTTGTCAGCAGTTCCCACTTTCTTCACCCTGATTTCAGCCACAGCAGCAGTACTAGATGTACTCCCAGTAAACTTGTCGATCTTCACGTTCAACCCAGACATCTTTCTCCCCGATCAGCCCCGATCTGATGAGCCCAGAATCCGATATACCCACTACGGATATCGCCGGAAAAAGAAACCTCGCTCTGATACCAGTTTGTTGTGCGGAATGGAGAAAGAACAGAAAGTATGAATGAAAATAACAAGACACAAGATTTACGTGGTTCACCAAGATTGGCTACCTCCACGGGAGACGGATTCACTATAATAGGTAGCAGGTTACAGACGCCAAGAAATTGGCCAGATTTCTACCTATCTAAGTGCAGAACAGAATTCATGAATTCATTATTTACAGAGAGAAGAGAGACCCTTTATATATTGTCTCTACTAAACCCTAACAAACTGGGAATAGGAAAATAACTACCATTCCTAATAGGAATAGGAACTGCCATTCTTAATAGGAATAGGATTCCTATTCTGACCGGGCAGCGAGACCCCCGTTATTTTCCCCCGGACCCCCAGGCCAGTGTCGCAGAAGCGGCTTATTACAGTATTCAAGGCATACCAACATTTATTGTCACAGATTTAATTATGTTAGTTTATTATGTTGAATTTGGGTATTGTATTGGCTCTGTTGAATAGATCTGTTGAAACAATGTGCAATGGTTCATAATCTGGGTATTGTATTGTCTTGCCGGAAAACTCTCTTCGGGCGTGAACTACTGAATGCAGTACCAACTTCAGTGCTGCATTTGGTAGTTTTTTTTTACTTCAAGAGACACACCTACCAACGTCACATGTCTGTCGGTAGTTTTTGTACTACGGTTTCACAACCTGTGATATCGCTAAACCTTCTGCTCCATCACCCTTTTTACCTCAGTTATATTTTAAATAACCTAGGTAAAAATTATTTTTTACCTCGATATTGAACCAGGGTTAAAAATATACTTTTTACCTGCTACTACACACTTACTACTTTCCTAAATTTTACCACCTCTTTATCAATTTTTTTTTGTTTTAGATTTTTCCCCTAGCTAATTCTTGAAATATAAAACCATTTTCTTCTCAATCTCATTTTAATCAGTTATCAATTCACCTCCCACCTTTAATGTAACAATATTGTTTTTGTGTTATCTGGCCTTAACTGCTGTATAGAACATTTTTTACGGCCATTCTGCTTCATTAATCCATTGCATTTCAAAATTTTGCTGTAGAAACCGTTGCTCGGCCTCTTGTAATTATTCCAGTCTCTTTCTTGCTTGAAACTCCATTTTCTATGTTATCTCTAATAGAGGGTTCTCAATACGTTTTTCTTGCATTCTGCTCCATTCTTCCATACTATCTGTCAATTGTTTCACCAATGGCCCTAAACTCTCTTATGTTTAGTCTTGCAATAGGTTTTTCAATTGCCTTTAGCATTTTTGGTAAGTCACTCAGACTGCTTACACTCCTACTTCCCCAAATTTGTTTCACAGTCCCTTCAAAGCATTCAGATAATATGTACATATAAAAGTATTATAAAGGCCTTCAGAATTCCTTCACATATGTACCCAACCTTGTCATTAATGATAGATGAGCTGAGGCTATTTCATTCTTCACATCACAATAATAATTTCCCATCTCCTCCAACCATTCCCTCCAACCATTCAGCATTTATAATCCCTTTATCTATTCTACTCATAAATCTTTCATTCCCCATTCTCCTACTACTCTATGAGTAAAAACTTCCAGTAGTTTTATTTTTTATCATTTCAAAAACCTCAAATGTTTCTTGAAAATATTCAAATTCTTTTTCTTCCACTGATTGTCCACCTTTTTTGTCCCCAACTTCTAGTGGTGAGTTAAAATCACCAGCTGTTAACCAAGGTTTAATCCATTTCCTCGTGCCTTTTAGAAAATCCCAACGCTCTCTCATTCCCCGTGCCTTTTAGATGACACCGGTAAATAAATTTGGTGCTGAAAAAGTTTACTTCAACAAAGGTATTTACGCTTCCAGTGCAGACTCCCGAATCGTTGTTTAGGCACATTAATAATGATCAACGGTTCTTTCGTAGCACCCGTGTATGAAAATATACTGGTGCCTAAAACTGGACATATTACAAATACCAACACCAGTTGGTTTTTTATTTTCAGGTGCTCTGGCTTTGGAGGATGGATGTCAAAAGCACCGGTAGTAATATTTGTAAAGTCGGTGCTTACTTCTTTTTTTCAATTTGCAATTTCCTTTTTTTCAATTTGCAATTTCCTTTTAAAATTTATCTAGACTCTCCTAGAATCGAAACCTAGGGAAAAATCATGGAGGAAACTTAGACGAGACAAGAACACAATATAAAAATTAAATTGATGCTAAGCAAGAACATTTGAAAAGGTAAGAATCTTAACAAGTGAAAAAAGCAAGCCATCCATATGATATAATCTAAGAAAAATGTAAATGTGTCCAAATAAAATACATGTTGAAATACACTAGGTCCACCGAAGTCTTGGGTTGTTAGGAAGAAACGTTCACTCAAGCTTCACACCTTGTGTCCGTGACGTCTATTATCTCCTTGCCATTGTACGCTCTTCTTGCTGGGGGAAATATCTATTGTGCACAAAATAACTCAATGATTAATAATGTGAAAGTAATCAATAAGTAAGAATAAAAAATGTTTAAATTTTAGTATGTCAACTAACCTCCAGAATAAGATCCGTAGAGGTACTGTTCAGCCTTATTTGTTCCATTAAGTTTGTGCACACTACGATTTGTCGAAGAAAGCGATTTAAAATGTCAAAATGATGCAGCATTTAAGCACCAAGAAAACATGGTGTGTATAACTATGTCTTAACTATGTATTTAACATCAAAAATGATTTAATGTTAAACACACCATGTTAAACACTTAATGATAAACACACCATGTCTAATTGGTGCTCATACACTACAAAATCTCCACATTTTCACTTGTGGAATTCTTCAAATGTTACTGCACTTTTCATAATGGAAGAAGCATTACTTAGCTAGAGGGCACTACATGAATATACAGAAACTAATACACCAAGGAAACATGGCGTGTATAAACACAACATGTTAAACACCACAAGTTTCCTTGGTGCTTATAGACTGCAACAACTCCACATTTTAAACATCAACTTGAAATCATCAAAAAAAGCAAAAGAGATCCGTAAACCTTAATCTAGTTAATCATTCAATCAAAACATTGTAGTTTTTTGAGGTGTTTAAAACTATATCATAAATACTTCAACATTCCACAATCAACTATATCACATTAATTTTTGAAAAAATCGTCACCATCGTACATGCTCCATTACATCTCACCTCCATTATATCTCAACAATTCTATGACAAAAACTATAAAATCACACAATAAACTATATCACACTTTAACATAACACAATCAACAATATGTCATATCTTTTATAACATGATACAATGTTTTTGACAAACACCTAAACATCACACAAACATCTATATCACACTTGAACAAAACATATTTTAGGACAAAAACCTAAACATAAAACCATACACAATTAACTATATTACTATATCTAATACGCTTTCAATTGAATCACAAAATGAACAAAATCTCACACACCCCAAAAATCACCAAAATGGAATAAATCCCACACACCCCTTGAAAGACAACATGAACAAAATCCAACACACCCAAAACATCAGAAAAACAACAAAATCCAACAGATAGAGTACCCACACGGAGAGGATGTTGCACCTTGGGAATGGTGCACAACAGGGAAGGCAGATAGAGGGTCATCGTATCGAATATAGAGAGGTGGTGTTAGACGGGGTTAGGTGGTGAATATGGAGGGGTGGTGCTAGGTAGGTTAGGCAGCAGATATGGAGAGGTGGTGTTAGGAAAAGTTAGGAAGTGAATATGAAGAGGTGGTGTTATGTAGCGGCGGAAGTTATGGAGATGTGGTGGAGTAGGAGGGAGAGGATGGAAAGGGGGTAGAAGTAGGAGGAGTGAGGACAATGAGGGAGGGTTAGACATAGGGTTTTAAGTTTACTTTTTATAGACAAATTTTGAATGGTTATGATTAAATCAACACATAGAAATCAATGGTTCAGATGAAACCAAGTTGGGTTCTTTAGTAATTAATTTGACCAGTGCTCTTTCAACCAAAAACTGGTGCTACCTTTTTATTAAAGCAGCTGCTTGATGCTGCCTTGGTAATTATTTTGTTTCAAACCGAGAGCAGACATATAAAATTATGTCTAACTCTGTATAAAATTTTATTGGTTAAGGAAAATCGATGCCAACACAACGATGAAGTAGCTGCGTAGAGCTATTCATTCTCAACGCGCAGTATAATTTTAGCATCGGTTTATGATACCGATGCCTAAGGAATTGACAAACCAGTTCCAAAAAATGAAATGACAAAAGTTTGAATGTCCAACCCAGGAATTGACCAATATTTTTGTCTTGTACACCCGAAAGTCATAGCCCCGGTTCATCAACATACCTAACTAAGGCTGATTTTCAGTTCTACTATTTTTCAATATTCAATTGAAGTCCCTCTCGAGGGGGATAGTTTTGTCCATTGTTTTTTGTATGCAATTGGACTCAATAACATTCAATTCAACATTCAATAGAGCTTATGTTTCAAAATTGTGTTCGATGGTTACCCGAAAACCCTCTGATCAGAACTTTGTTAAAATAGCACGTTTGCCCGAACTCAACTACACCTTTTTTTGTAGCCAAATAACCCCATAGTATGTATTCTTGGGTTAATGTATGTTTTGAAAAAGAATGTCATGTTTTAATATAATTTGGTAAAGCACTTATATATGTGCTAGAGTATCTAACTCTAGATTACTAAGAAGTTAGGAAGTCTAAATGAGAAGTTTTCTTTGTCAGTTATTTCCACCAAATATGAAACATTTTTCTGATTCGTTCTAGGAATTTACTTTTGGGTTCCATAATGTAGGATTTCATCCGAGCGGAATTGTATCAGGAGCTCTGAGTGAAGTTTTTGCTTTTTGCAGTTGGCCCCTCCAAGAATCCTGGAATTGTCGAAACACAAATTTGGCGATTCAATAGTGCAATTTTGTGTTGTATGATCATACACGATTACGAATTTATGGGGTACTTGGAACATCCTCAAAACCGATCATAGACAACAAGTGCTACATTTTCAGAAATTGCAGTGTTGCCCAAAACTATGTTTCACCTTAAGCATTGATGTGAAACACTTGATTCTTGTTTTTATATCCTAAATAAATGAGTTCTAAATAATTGATTTTTTTATTATATAAATTATAAATAAATAGTACATGTCCTAGACTAAATTGTAAAAAAAGGTTTGGAAATATAAATGGAAAATCATATTTCTTTAATACCATAAATATAATGTAAAAACATGATAATCCTCAAAGTAGTGTATAATAATTATATTTCATCTTCAAAATTACATAGAATTATTCCAAGCCATACTCCACAAAACAATTTGTGAAAAAACCATAGTATTATAAGGACAATGAGGATCAAAATTCATGAATAATATCTAACAAATGACTCTTCATCCAACATCCGTGCATCTTCTGAGTTGGTCCCAACGTCGCTCTACCCAATGCCCAAGCCTGGATATGTAGGGAAAGGTCCAACTGCCTTTATGGCATCCGGGAATTGGTATTGAAAAACCTTTCCCATGTGATTGCACTAGGACCTTTGATATTGCGATTCCGCCAGCAAACTTTGTACACCCACCTCCAACGGTGCGACTCTAGATTCTAAAGTAGGAACCACATTGTCCTGAGGAAATTTGAAGAAAGAAACAGTTGTAATCTTACCCATTGGATGAACGTATATACCGTGCAGATAGTGGGAGGACACCTGCTTTTGTGCACAGTTCCGAGATTAGGCTGCAAAAACTGTAACAACCTGTTCTCTCTGTTGCATGTCTCAAATTGTTCATTGTTTGCTTACCCACATTCTGTCTACCCACATTCCATCATAGTTTTTTTAATGGCGTACAGATGTGTCAGCCTCATACCGTGAACCTCAGTGTTCACTGTGATAGGGTCAATTCTGGATGCTACGAAGTGGTACCATCCATTCATCTCAGGAGTGAGTAGATTCTTTGGCATCTTTTCCCAACCTGATTTCACAATAGATTTGACATCGGTTCCCTCCCTAGTTACCGTCCTCATGATCTCTCATCCTATGGGATCGTCAAAATCCCAACCCCATCGGTATAGTAGTAGAATGCAAGAAATTTATTCTCCTCGGAGGGAACATTTGGCAACCCGTACAACTCGTTTATGGATTCTTCATTCAATTTCACCATTTTCCTATGACAGAATGCCTCATCCCACTTTCCACCTCACCGCAAATTAGCATAAAACTCACTCACTATGCTGAGGTTGAACATTGGAGACATGTCACACAATTTATCTCACCCAAGTGCCCGGATAGTCTCTGCAAGGGGGGAGCATTTTTTATTCCTCTCTCTAGAAAATGTTGCCTTGTTCTGTACATTTGTTCAATTAACTTTGCCTGCTTTGAAATGAACTTCTTCTCCTGTTTTTGAATATTGGATTGCACCTTCAGAGAGGAAGGGGATACATTGTGTGTCCTCTTTTAGGGAGTTTTTGGTTCCATATCCTACAATGTCAAATGAGGCATTTCAACAAACACCTTCCATGCAACGAAAAAAACCTATAGAATACTTGTTTTCATGAACATCAATAAACCCTCAATGCGAGTCAATCAAATCCAATGTATACATATATGTAGTTATTACACATTAATGCTATATACATGATTGCAACATCGAACAAAGTTAGAGAGCAAAGTGAACCAACATTGAAAAAAGCTGTTATTTTTCCAAAAACTTTGGCTTCATGATTAATAATCTTGTAGAATTAAAAGCAATGTTTGAAACAGAACTCACCTCAATCCTTTACAGAGCTTGGAAGCATTAACCGATGGGGAAGATAGGTTAGATTTGCTCTCCAAAAATTAGAAAAGGAAGAACAAACCGTCGTGGATCTGTATAAATTTTAGAACTGAAATTCACTAACAACGGTATGAAGCCAATAAACCGATGCCACAAATAGTAAAAATATCTGCTTGAGGCCATGTTGAGTTAATTTTTCGACCTTTTCTCCCAACCCAAGAACAAACTTGCAAAAATAATTCAAAGGGACCAGTGCCAGTGCTGACATGTATCAAAACCGGCGCCACCAACAAAAAAAATAGCTATATATTGCTGCCTTGATTATTTTTTTAAAATTCTTTTCCCAAACCAAGAGCTAATCCAAGAAATTTTTTCTAACTGCACAACACTGGTCTGTGTGCCGGTGCTGTAAAGACATAAATCGGGGCCTTACATGCAACATATCCCATACTCTATTTTTCAACCTTCAACAGTACCCACAAACATGACTATTTTGAGCACCAGTTTGTTGTTTCAGATAAACCGGTGCTGAATCCACAAAATAATTTTCATCCAAAAATGGGTCCCATTTTCCAGGCACCAGTTTCATAGATACATGTGACATAAATTAACATGGGCACTGGTACACTGATCAATACCGGTGCTATTTGTTTCCCTCCTTTTTTTGGTGCCAAATAAACAATTGAGTAATTATTTCTCAGTTCAAGCACCGGTTATATGAACACCCATACATGATACCGGTGCTATTTAGTATGTATGGCACCAGTTTGGGACACCGGTTTCAAATTTTAGGTACTGGAAATAAAATTCAGTAATGGTTTTATAGAATTATGTCTACATACCGGTGCCATGTATGAAGTCAGCACCAATTCTGAAGGCCTCCAGGACACAAATCGGTGCCTAAGTACTTATTTCCCTGTGGTGTGTGCTGTCATTGAAACGGTAAAACTCGAAGAATACCTACATGCACACACCCACGCAGACTTGAACCCCGCTACCCATATCACATCTAGGTTTCTTTTCCTCATGGGTCTCAATATATTCACCAACACGAATGTAGACTACTGTGTGTGCTAACTTAGTGTATCATTCATGCAATTCATAACAAAATGAAGAACAAGCTAACATAATATCATAAACACATAGAAATAAGTAGATCTAAGGAATCTCACAAAACATGTACCAAATCATGAATACATATATGATCCACGAGTATATTAAAAACTTCCTAAGCATTGAACCTAAGTATTTCATTGGATTCAATGCCTTTAGGAAAAGAAAAAATAAAGAGAGGAACAAAAAAGATTCTAGAGAGAAGGAAGAGCTTCTTTCTCTCTCTACCTTACTTTTGAAGTTGAAAAATTAGCATAAACTTAAACCCTAGTAGACATAGGTCCACATATATAGAAGTGGGGAATTAGGCCTTGAAATAGGCCCAAAAAAGGCCTAAAACCCCTAGGTTCCGCAATGGACACGACCAGTGGAAATGGCACAATCTGTGCTAGCCGAGTTGCCTTTGTGTTGACTCAGCCTGCCCAGTCTGGTACGGACCTTGTACCCCATGCTGGCATAGCTTGCCCAGTCTAACACGGGCCGTATGCCTCTTGGTGGTACAGGTAGTGTCACCCGGCACGGATGGCCAGCTGGACCCTCATGTTGATGCCTATGATCACACATCCCATGTCTTTTAGCATGGACCATTAGCTAGAGCCTCATTTTTCTGAGTAAAACAATGCAGGTTGTGTCATCCTTCAAATTTGGAACTTTAAAAGGCACAAACCATGTGAAACAACACGGTTTATGCCTATACTTAGCCGTTTTAGAGTGAACTCAGAGCAAAGGAACACGACTTGCAGAGGTTGGCACGGTCCGTGCGGGGGGGGGGGGGGGGGGGCTGTGACATGGCTCGCATTTTTGGCACGGTTCATGCTAAGCACCCCTGGCATGAGCCGTGCTAGGCTGGCTTCGTGCAGGCACGCTGGCCTCGTGACGGCTATGCTGGTTTCGTGCTGGTCATTTGGCTTACTGGCTGATTTGGTAGATTGATGTTTTCTTCCATTCTTGACCTCTTTGAACTTCAATTCCGCCTTTTCTGGTTCAATTCCATCTACTACCACACTTTAAGTCCTTGGCCTTCATTTCTATCCCCATTCTTGCGAATGGCCTTCAAGTATCTTCTACCATTCATTTACCTACTACAAAATGATGTCAAAATATCCACGAGCAACCTACTAATGAGATCATAGATGATGATCGAGGTGCCCGTGAATGCAACGTGTCCATAAGCTTTAATTAAGTCTACAAAACTCAAGATTTAGACAAGAAAACCAATCATGGTCGTCTAAAACCTTTTTCATGTAAACTTAACTAAAACTAGCAATCAACCAAGTAAAACACAGTAAAACTAGTGTCAAATACATTGGTTAACGGATGTAATATGGTGCGCATCATGAGCCTTTTCCCAAATTTTTATTTCTCTCTTTACCCTTGCATAAGATAGTCTTCCTTTTTTCATAGTGGCTTTGTCCCAGTATATTGGTTTTTCTAATGGGCTAACTGATCTGCACCATTTTTCATGCTTTAACCAATGCATTTGACATAGTTTTTAGTTACTTTTGGTTGGTGGTTTGGCGATATTAGTTGATTTTACCTAACAAGGGGTTTAGACATCCATGTTTGGTTTTTCTATTCTAAATCCTGCATTTTGTATACTTAATTAGTGATTCTTGACATATCGTGCTCACAGGCTCCTTGGTCTTCATTTTGAGTACCTTTAGTATGTTGCTCATCAATGCTATTTGTTACATTACATTCTTGAAAAAGCTGTTTGTCTTTAACGGCAGAAGATTTGAAGGTCATTCACATTTTATTGGTAGTAGATGAAGGCCATGAACATAAATGTGTGGCAGAAGGAGATTGAAGCCAAAGATAGGCGGCTTCGAAGTTCAAGATGGCCAAAGGAGAAAATGCTGAATCGTGGTCCGAGAAGTGTTGCCTTATCCGAGAACGATCCAGGAAGAATTACCCTTCAAAACTTGTTCCATTCGATTTTTCTTCTTGAGTACTAAAATATTGACTACTAGAACTCCCGATTCGGACTAACGGTTCACCTGTAGCAAGCAAATGAAGTTCAGCCGATGAAGCACTGGCGGCCAGTCACGGACCGCCCATGGTCAAGCACCAATGGACCATGACAAAACACACATCCCACACTACACAAGAGTTCCAGGGGTTCTGGGAATACCTACACGAGACTTTCATGAGGTAAAGCGTCGGGCCGTGAAGCAAGGGGATGAAGATTTGAAGAATTTGGCTAAGTATAGAGCCGATCCGTGAAAACCTTCACTGGTCGTGAGAAGACTCCTGAGCAAGACCACAAGCTGTCGCGATATGTCAAAACCTTCACGGACCATGGGAAAACTCTGAGCAAAAACTGTATGCTGCTTGTGGTCCGTGAAAACCTTCACGGAACGTGGCACAAACCCAGCTTCCCAGACTGCATAAGATCCCATTTACCATGGCTATAAACATTCATGGACCATGACAGATCTGGTATCCCGCGACTATGCATGCTTCATAAACTATAGCATTCGTGTCGGTCCGTGAAATCCAACGGCTGAAACCCAATGGCCCAATCTCCTACTACTATGTATAGGACCCTAGTCTACTCATTTGAAAAAAAGGAACATATTTGGAAACACATTTGGAGAGTACAAAGCTTGGAGAGAAGGAAGGAGTTCCTTTTGTAGGTTTGGTAATATTTTCTTATCTTTTCTTCTTGCTTTGTCCCAAAGATGTGGAATTCAAATCCATATTTGAATTTCATGTCTAGGGAGTAGTTAGATTAGCTTGAGATTCATTTTGGCACTTGATATAATCTAAATGCTTTATGAGGTTCATTAGATTCCTCCTATCTTTGTGTTTATGATATTATTATAATTTTTCTTGAATGTTATAAATGCATGAGTAGTACACCATATATAAGCACACACTTTGGGATGTACTCATGTATGGTGCAGTTATTGATGCCCCTTTGGGAAGAGAAACCTGGATGTTAGAATGGGTAGGGGAGAACGCGTCTGCGTGGGTGTGTGCACGAGGGATTCGAGAATGCTCTGACCTCTTTGCTATCGCACCAGTCTTAGCTTACATCGTAACTGCTGTCCGAGATGTTGCGGGTAGAGATAGTGAATAGTAAAAAGCTAGGTGTTGTGTTGAAACCCTAGTATCACAGATAAGGTGCCTACGAACCTTGGGTCAAGCATATATAGGACCTGAGGGAGTAGTTGCATTCGTTGTGGAAGCCCGGGACATAATAGCACGAGGGAGAAACAGACCTACAATAATGGTAGGACCTTGTTGTACTCCCCTAATTATGATGGCGGTGCCGATGGAGGGTTGCGAGCGCACCCACAGTGACATGTTTGGGAAGTGTATGCCATCGGCCACTCCACGTGTTATGAACACATTAGTAGGTCTTTTGTAAGTCTTTATGTGAACGAATCAATGATGGAAACATTAGAACTACCATATTGCTAAATTATTTCTAAGTAACTAGTATAAATAGTTTCTCGTTTGTTCATTTTATTCTTTGTAGTTGATTTTTGAAAATACCAACCCCCCCCAATTGCATGTTTACATTGCTAGCTATTCCTTTCACTCATGAAAATTGACGACCCACACGAGGTTGTGTTTTAATTAGTATCTGAGAACTAGTATTCTTGTGGAAAAACCCAGAGCTTGCTGCTAACTACCCTCCAGGTAGCATAACAGTGAGATCAGGGTGCAAAACTATGAATCTCATCTTCTTGACCCATAAGTCCTCCACACGTGTGCGACGGCTGGGTGGAGGAAGATCAAGAATTTTTGCTCCGTTGCCGGGGATGCTTTTAATTTCAAGTAGTAGTTGAGCATAACGTGTTAGTAGATTAGTTAGAAGTGTCTTTTATTGTTTTTCTTTTGTTTGTTTTGTTTGCTGCAAGTGGAGTTTTCGTTTTCTTGTTAATTTGATTCTATTTGCTATTGTGACATTAGAAGGATAGTGTGACCCTAGTTTACGGTACATACCTGTACCATGAATCTAGGTGTTTTGTATTCTCTAACTAATTCCACAGGTAATCGGAGGAGAAGGAGAAATAGAATTAGATCGGAGGCTCAACCTAGGGGTTTTAATTTTGAGGAAGCATCACACAAAATGGCAAACGATAACCACACTTTAAGAGAGCTTATAGCCTCAAACTTAGAGAACGAACCCTTATGTATCACATTCCCACGTTTGCCTCCGAATGTGACTTGTGAGCTGAAAAGTGGGATGATATATTTCCTTCCTACTTTCCACGGTATGAAGGGAGAGGATCTGAACAAACATTAGTCAATTACATTTGGTGTGCACAAATATGAAGCCACAGGGAGTGTCAGAAGATGATTAAAACTTGAGAGCATTCCCCTTTTCACTGCAAGATGGAGCAAAAAATTGGTTGTATAATCTACCACCGGGTTGCATTGGGCCGTGGATGGATATGAAGCGAAAATTCTTGGAAAAATATTTTCAGACATGTAAGTCAGCCAGGTCGAAGAAGCAATTGTCCAACATTACTCAAGGAGCGGCCAAGAGCCTATATGATTATTGGGAGCGATTCAAGAGACTCCTAGCTAGTTGCCCCTACCACCCCTTTAGGAAGAATATTCGGTCTATTATTTCTTTGAAGGCCTTTATGACAAAGGCATGAGAATGGTAAATGCCACTTGTAATGGTTCTAAGAGCCCAAAGGATGCGATGACACTTTTTGAATAGATGGCTAATGGGATGAGGCAATTTGGTACAAGGTCTAGGGTTAAGTTTTCAGATGAACCCACACACACACCAAAGTTGGAGGAGCAAATCCAAGCTCTAGCATCTATGATGAAAGAACTTTTGCGAGGAAAGGTGCACCAAGTCCCAAGTCAAGATGGGTGGGGTTTGCAACCTCGACCACCACTCTGAAAAATGCCCTGAGGTCCTTGGTGGTGTGCAAGAAGTGAACTTCGTGGGCTACAAAAATTGGGAGAAACCTCAATTTTCTTGGGGTCAACAACAAGGGTTCCGGGGGAACAAAGGCGAAGCAAGATCAGACCCCTATGAAAATACATTCAATCTGTGGTATAGAGATCGCCCTAATTTCCAATGGAGGGATGACAGTCAACCTCTAGGATATAGGGGTGGACATGCACTACCTCAACCTTATCCTAGGGGGTGAACGTCCATCCAACAATCATACCATACTTTACAAATTGGATAGGGAGGAGATCTTGGATGCCATCGGGCAATTGGGAAAGAAACATGAGATTTTCGTGGAAAGGACTAAGAGGGAAATTAAACCTTGGTACTAGAGCCTTCTAAAATATCAAGAACCTTGATATTCAAGTTGGACAACTCACCACCTCGGTGAGCCAATTTGAAGTGAATGAGTCCGGAAAAATACCTTCCCAATCGGAGGTGAATCCAAGAAATGTGAGTGCACTCAATCTAAGGAGTGGGGAAGTTCGCAAAATAGAGAAGAAGGTGACACAAGAGGATGACAAGTTAGTGAAGGTCACAAAGCACATTTCGAAGATGAAGAGATAGTTGTCAGGAAGCACCCTCCAAGGAGCTTCCACCACCCAAGGATCATGTTGCTATTCCACCTCCATTTCCAAATTCTTTGAGGGGAAAGCCAAAGGTGGAGACAAATGAAGCCAACATTAGGAAAGTATTAAAAAAAGTGGAGCTATCTATCTCTATCTTGGAACTGATTGACAATGTACCTTCATATGCTAAATTTCTTAAGGCTGCATGTACTAAGAAAAGGCATAGACCACCTAAGAAGTTAAGGAAGCTAAAAATTGGGGAAGTTGCCATTTTGAATCATAAATAGTTTCCTAAGAAATGTGATGACCCCGGAATGATTTCTTACCCGATTTCTTTTAGTGGAACACTTGTTGAACATGCCATGATAGATTTAGGAGCTTCTATCAATGTGATTCCATTTAGTCTATTTCAATGTCTTGAAATTGGTGAACTTAAAGAGACTAGAGCGATTGTTCAACTCGTCGATCACTCCCAAGCTAGCCCTCGTGGGCTAGTGAAGGATGTGATGGTGCGAGCAGACAAGTTGGTTTTTTCGGTGAACTTTTATGTCCTAGACGTAGCGCATGATGGAATTGCACATCCAAACCTTTTGGGGAGATCTTTTCGAAAAACATATAGGACTAAAATTGATATCCACTCGGGAATCTTGACTTTATAGGATGACATAGACAAAGTGGAATTCAACATTTATAAATCCGGGCATGATTCAACAAAACATTCTCTTATGTGCAAAGGTGTGACCGTTTTGGATGAGCATGATATTCTTGAACCTTCTTGTGTGACCAATGAGCATGAATCTTTTGTTGATGAGTTTGTGGAGGACCCTGATCAATTTCATGATTTGGTCAATGATATGTCCGTAATAGATTGTTTTTCTATGCTAACCAAATTTCAATGGGAAAAGGGAAGTTTCAAGGATTTGATACCTCCTCAACCTCCTCCTAACCCCAAAGGGACATTCAAGGATTCAAGGTTAGCAAAGCAATGTGAGACATATCTAGGTTCCGAAAAGTACTACAAAGGTAAGGATGGTTCATTGTGGAGACCTCTCCACAACGAAGTTATCGTGGGTGGAGTCGCCGATGGAAATTCCGGGGACCCAACGGTAAGTGTTTCAAATTAGAATGCGTGAAGAGGAAATAAGTCATGATGACGACAATAAATATACATGGTTCTTTTGTTTTCTTGTTTGAAGTAGTGACTTGGTAGAAGTTTCTTGTCTTTCTTGATATAAAAGATCCTTTGAATGAAATTATTGCTTGATTTGGAGATCTAGATGTGAAAATGTGTGCTTATTTTTAGATGGAATGGATTTTGATGGGTGACATAGTTTTCTTTCAAAAGTTGTGAAAAACTAAGGAATAGTGAAAAATATGGGGTTTGCTTTGCTACAATGCTTGTCATGAAGACATGTCTCATGCCATGATGATGGCCACGAGACTCTGTCTCGTGAAGGTGGGAAAACTTGGCAGAAAATTCTTTTTGTCAATTTTTTATTTTCCACCCCCAACTTGTTTAAAAAATGCAACTTTTCCAAAAGGAATTTTGCATTTCAAAATTTAAAATGCATTTTAGATTCAAGAAGTGAGATTTCCTATTTCCTTAGGATTTTTTATGCAAATAGTACTTCAAATATTAATTGATTGTACTACTTGTCCCTTTATTTGAAATTCAATCTTCCTCCAAATTGTACCCTTCTTTCTTTTTCACCTAAGCTGAAATTCTATTCTCATGGTACATTTGTCCACCTAATTTCATCATGTACACATTATTTTCTTCTCAAGAAACACTCACTCACACACACTCTTTGGTGAGCTCAAAAAAAAAGTGAAGCTTTTCCCCCAAAAATTAGCAATTTTTGCTTCTTCTTGTGTGGATCTGACACTTCTTAGCTTCAAATTTTGGGTAATTCTTTGATCTATTTGTATATATGCTTGATTGACATTGTGGTGTTGTTATGAAAAGCATGATTTTTGAATGAGCATGTGTTGATGTGATGTTGTTTGGGTTTGTGTGTCCAATCTTGTGATGATGAAAGTATGGAAGTCTTAAATGTGCTATTGATCTTGAATGACATGTTCTTCATTTGTGGATGATTATAGGGAGTATGAATCGTGTTTGCATGAATCTATTGATGGACTGTGAAAGACATACATGATTTTGTTGGTTGATGAGGAAAATTCTTGTTTTAAATGACCTTTATGCTTATACCATCATGCTTTGAATGTTTGGCTTTTTGGGGAGAATGTTCTTTGTTGAATGACATCATGGGCCATGCAATTTTTATTAGTGATCATATTACCATGATTTTCTTCCATTGTGTTAGGATGCCTCCTAAAAAGGGTACTTCGGAGAGAGAGAAGTCTTCACGGGGTGAAAAATGGAAGAAGCCGGTAAAAGGTGCAAACCCAAAATTGGCAACTCCAGTTCCTCGCAAAACCAAGTCTATGACCAATGAGTTTATGGGTTTAACCAATGTTATCGGGACTGCAGCCCGATGATGGAGGAATTTGAGGGAACCAAAGAGGAGCATTTTGGAGACTGGTTTTGCTTGCAAGAGCACCTTGATGGCTCTAGGCTTACTTTGACCCGTGACCTTTCGTTTGGGTCGGGTAGGCCTAGAAGGTTTTCTCAACATGTATTTGAAAACATACATAAGGTGTACTCTAGAGTTTCTAGCCACTATTTGGAAGGTCACAGATGAGGAGGGTCACAAGGTGATTAAGTTTAACTTGGATGACAAGGAGTACCAAATAACCTATAAGGAGGTGGCACTAGCTTTTGGGTGGAAGAATGGCCGGAACATTCCACAGGCTCATTGCTAGGGAATGCCATTCTCCCTTGGAAAATTTTGGAGATAACTAACTGGGACTGACAAGAGGAATCTTAACAAGAGCACGACTATAGTCCACTCGTCAATACGTTATATTCATCGACTCCTTTCTATGGGCATTCTATGCCATGTTGAATTGACGCATTGCCTGGGCTCCAATGTACACCTTCTTTGGGCGATGACACCGGGGGAGAACATCTACCTGGACTTGGTTAGTGTTTTTGTTCAATAATGGATAGCTATGTGAGAGCAGGTGAGTGGGAAGATTCCTATAGGAGGCATGGTTGGCCTCTTGGCGCAACATTTGGGACATCTAATCTCGTATCGGGGGTTGGCCAATTTAGGTAGGTTGGGATCGATCTATACAATTGTGAATTTATCTAGGGCATTCATGGTGGGAACTAAAACTTTGGAGGATAGATTTGTGTGGCTTTACGGTGGGGCATCCACTTGCAAATTCATGGTTCTTCTGCAACCGGAGCACACCTCTATCAACCTTGATACGAACCTAGATAACTTGTTCATTAAACCTAATTCCCGATTCGAGAAGGACTTCTATGGATTATTGGCCAACCCGGGTGTAGACCTAGAAGAGGCAGAAGGGGAGACATCTTCGAGAGCACTTACAAGTCGATCTCATCTTTCTACGGGCATTATGGATCAACTACACCTACTTGGGGAGCAACTCTCAAGTTCTACCCAAGTGCTTCAAAGGATAGTTCAAGCTATTGGAGGAGTGAAGGTACAAGTTGAGGAGCTAAACACAAAGGTGGATTTCCTTGAGGCCACAATCCAAGAATCATGATTCATTGAGAGGTGTTTCACTAGCCACGAGGAGGCAGGTCCTTTGGGGCCGGAAGCGTCAGTATCACTAGTCTCCCTACTTCACCTTTGATTTGAAATGAGAATTCTTAAGGAACTATGCATTTTTTTAAGTGTGAGGAAGGGATTAGTGAGCACTTAGGAATTCTCATTCATGGATTTCTTTATGCATGTTTTGTTTGTTTGTTTTTCTTGGTAGATTTTTGGTCACTAGTGATTGGGATGCTTTTCAACAATTTTGGTGGTTTTCATGTTATTCTAGGATATTAGGATTCTAGTTTTCATGTGGAATATGTCTTTAGGATTTGGCGGTGTATTGGTTTGTTGCTTATCTTTTGTAGTATGAAGCTCACTTTTGGTGCAATTTTGTACAAGACTAAAAAAATGGAAAATTTGAAAAAATGAAATTAAAATTAAAGCTTGGACAAGTAAAAAACCTGAAAGGGCGACTTGGGTAACATTAGGAAAAACCCAGATAGGTCGAAAGGCCTAGGTAAAAGTGAGAGGCTTGGCCCAGCTAGACTTACGAGTCTAGGCAAAAATGAGAGACCGTGTAGAAAAATGTGAGAGGTGAGCACATTTTGTGGGAGAAAGTTAGGATGAAAACCTGAAATAGCTCCCAGGAAAATTGAGAGAAAAAGGCAAAAAGAAACAAGAAACTAGGTTGACGATACATTGGACTCCTTGGTTGCAACTAGGTCGAGGATCTTGAGTTATCCTTATGTTGCAACCAAGTTGACGACTTTTGGATTTCCTTGGTTGATTGTTTTGCTTGAGGATTACACTTTCATTGCTTTAGGGACTACTTTGGGGAAACTAAGATTGGCTTTATTCCGATATTTTGTCTCTTATCTTTTTCCATTCACATTTACTTGCTTTGGGTGGTTTGGTTGCTTTAGGAACTTTGGGGAGTATGAGAGTTGTGAGGATTTTCACCTTCTTGGGGGAACTAGGGTAGCTTGGGAATAAGTTGAATGCAGTGACTATTTTTGCATGCTTCATTCTGCTTGAACCTTTTTCTTTGATATTATTTAATTGAGGACGAGTAAAGGTTTAAGTGTGAGGAGTTTGATCTGCACCATTTCCAATGCTTTAACCAATGCATTTGACATAGTTTTTAGTTACTTTTGGTTGGCGGTTTGGCGATATTAGTTGAGTTTACATAACAAGGGGTTTAGACAACCATGTTTGGTTTTCTATTCTAAACCTCGCATTTTGTATACTTAATTAGTGATTCTTGACATATCGTGTTCACGGGCTCCTTGGTCTTCATTTTGAGTACCTTTAGTAGGTTGCCCGTGAATGCTATTTGTTAAATTACATTCTTGCGAGAACCATTTGTCTTTAACAGTAGAGGATTTAAAGGTCTTTCACATTTGAATGGTAGTAGATAAAGGCCATGAACATCAATGTGTGGTAGAAGGAGATTGAAGCCAAAGATAGGCGGCTTCGAAGTTCAAGACTGCCAAAAGAGAAAATGGTGAATTGCAGTCTGAGGAGTGTTACCTTAGTCCAAGAATGATCCAGGAAGAATTAGCCTTCAAGGCCGGTTCCATTCGATTTTTATTCTTGAGTAAAATAAAATTTACTTCTAGAACTCTCGATTCGGACTAACGGTTCACTCATAGTAAGCAAACGAATTTCAGCCGGCGAAGCACCGGCGACCACTCACGGACTGCCCATGGTCAAGCACCAACAGAACGTGACAAAGCACATGGCCACACTACACAAGAGTTCCAGGGGTTCCGTGAAGACCTGTACGAAACCTTCACGAGGTAAAGCGTCGGGCCATTACAAAAGCACCGGGCCGTGAAGCAAGGGAATGAAGAGTTGCATAATTTGGCTAAGTATGGAGCCGGTCCTTGAAAACCTTCATGGACCGTGAGAGGTTTTCAAGGACCGTGAGAAGACTTTTGAGCAAGACCACAATTGTTCGCGGTCCATGAAAATCTTCACGGACCGTGGGAAAACTCTGAGCAAAAACCGTATGCTGCTTGCGGGCCGTGAAAACCTTCATGGACCATGGCAAGAACCCACCTTCACGGACCGCACAAGATCCCACGGACCGCGGCTATAAACATTCATGGACCGTGATAGATCTGACATCCCGCAACTATGTATACTTCAAGGACCGTAGCATCTGTGCTGGTCTGTGAACCTTGGTGGTTGACCTAGGATTTTGCCACTTTTGGGGTATTTTGGGCCTATTTTTAGGCCCAATCTCCTACTACTATATACAGGAACCTAGTCTGCTCATTTGAAAAGGGGGAACATATTTGGAAACACATTTGGAGAGTAGAGAGCTTGGAGAGAAGGAAGGAGTTCCTTTTTTATGCTTTGTAATCTTTTCTTTTCTTCTTGCTTTGTCCCAAAGATGTGTTTAGGAAGTAGTTAGTTAGCTTGTGATTCATTTTGGAACTTGGTGTGTTCTAAATGCTTTATGAGATTCATTAGATTCATCCTATCTTTGTGTTTATGATATTATTGTGATTTTTCTTGAATATTATAAATGCATGAGTAGTACACCACATATAAGCACACACGTTGGGATATACTCATGTATGGGGAAAATATTGATGCCCCCTTTGGAAGAGAAACTTAGATGTTAGAATAAGAAGGGGAGAACACGTCTGTGTGGGTGTGTGCACGGGAGATTCGAGACTGCTCTGACCTATTTTCCATCGCACCAGTTAAAGCTGACTTTGTAACTGTAGTCCGATGGGTTACGGGTAGAGATAGTGAATAGTAGCAAGCTAGGTGTTATGTTGAAACACTAGTATCACAGTAAGGTGCCTACGAACCTTGGGCCTAGCATATATAGGACTCGGGGAGAGTAACTGCATTCATGGTGGAAGCCCGGGATGTAATAGCACAGGGGAGAAACAAACTTGCAATGATGGTCGGCCTCGTTGTACTCCCCTAATTACGATGGCGGTGTCGATGAAGGGTTGCGAGTGCACCCACCGTGATGGGGTTGGGGAAGTGCATGGCATCGGTCACACCAAGTGTTGTGAACACACTGATAGGTCTTTTGTAAGTCTCTTTGTGAATGAATCGAGGATGGAGGCATTAGAGCTACCATGTTTCTAAATGATTCCCAAGTGCCTAGTATAAATAGTTTCTCGTTTCTTCATTTTATGTTTTGTAGTTGATAGTTGAAAATACCAAACACCCCCCCCCCCCCAATTGCATGTTTACATTACTAGATATTCCTTTCACTCGTACGGATTGAAGACCTGCACAAGGTTGTATTTTAATTAGTACTTGAGCCCTAGCATCCTTAGGGACAAACCCATGGCTTTCCTCTAGGTAGATCGTGGTGCAGAACTATAAATCTCATCTTCTTGACCCACTAGTCCTCCGCGCGTGTTTTGACGACGGCCGGGTGGAGGCAAGTCACTAACTACTTTACTAACTACCCCAGGTTTCCAATAAGAAGTAGGAAGGTTTGGGAGCTGAATCCACACAGGAATTAATTTAGGCTAAAAAAGATCCACATCAGCTGAACAAGGTTTCATAATTACAAGTTTACCCTCAAAGAAGACATTTCCCTTCTCTATGATTTCATCTCTAACTGCTACAAAGTTGATTTAATTAGAAACATACCTCTTTCCATCATCCATATACTTGTTATTCTACGTCCCCAAATTCTGTAGATGAACCCTTTTGCTACTTTAAATGGTGGTTATTCCCCAAGATTCTGCAAGCCATTGTGGTTTCCTGCTGCTTTGAGCTACTCTCCACTTCATCCATAGTAATCTCCCCCAATTTCATTCCATTAACTTCAATTGAATCATAATATTGCACTTCTTTCGAATCTTCAACAAAAAATTCACTCCATTTCCTCTTTTCTCCAGTTTCTACTATTTCCTTCAAGATATTCTTTTCCCACTCATGATTTATGTACTTTTTGAGCTTTCTCCTAGCTTCATTTTGATCTCCCTCTTTGTTGGAGGTGGTAAACCCAGTATTTCATCATCATCGATCGCTCTTTCTGTTGACCCTTACTCTGTTAGCTTTGATTTTTGAGTAATTTCCTTCTCCTCGCTACTTAAAACCCCTATTAATCCGTCATCTCGTCCTCCTTCCTTCAATGCTCTCTTTTTTATTTCTATCTCCCCACTTCTCAATAAAGCTAGTATTTTTCACTTCAATTTTCTTTTCCCTATCTTTCCATCTAGGGTGGTGGGGAAATAGTAATTTCCTAATTGATATTCCGCTGTTACAGAGACCCCCCAACTAGAACCAATTTTTTAGCATCGGTTTTTAAAACCTATTAGATTTTTAGCAACGGTTTTTAAAACCGGTGCTAAAAATCTAATAGCACCGGTTTTTTAATTTTAACACTAGTTTTTAAAACCGGTGTTAATTTAACACTAGTATTTTTTATTTTAACACCGGTTTTTAAAAACCGGTGCTAAAAATTTGAAAATTTCATTTTCCCCGCCAAAGAAATATCCAACAATTTTAAAATAGCACCAGTTTTGGACATATTAGCACCGGTTTTTAAAACCGGTGCTAAATATTTGTAAAATTCTATCTTCTTGCCAAAAATTCAAAATAGCGCCGGTTTTAAAAACCGGTGCTACAAATTAAGAAATAGCACCGATTTTAAAAACCAGTGCCACAAATTAAAAAAAAGCACCAATTTTTGTAAAAAAATAGCACCGGTTTTAAAATCGGTGCTAAAAATTTTCAAAATCCATTTTCCACCAAAGAAATAGCCAAAAAATTTAAATTGCACCATTTTTTAGAAAAATTAGCACCGGCTTTAAAAACTGGTGCCAAAAATTTAAAAATAGCACCTGTATTAGAAAAAAATAGCACCGGTTTAAACCGGTGCTAAAAAATTTTAAATTTTTAAAATTTTCCCTCCAAAGAAATCATAAAAAAAAATTTCCCGCGAAAGAAATCACCAAAAAATATTTCCCGCCAAAGAAATCGCAAAAAAAATTTAAAATTCAATCTTCCTGCCAAAAAATTATAAATATTTGTCGAAATTTTTTAAAGTTCAATTATTCCGCCAAACATTTCAAATAATCTTCCCAGAAATTTCATGAGATATGAGCAGCTGCGCAACTACTCTAAGCTATTTTTTTTAACTTTCAAAATCGTTCACATCTTTTGTTGACTTTAACTAATAACTGACTTAAGTTAAATTAATCAACGATCAAACCTTACTTGACTTTCAATATATAAACACTAATAAAAAAGTTGACTTTAACTAATTAACGGCCAAACTTTATTTGAATTAGTATATAATAAATACTAATAAAAATGTTTGACTTTGTCTAATCAACGGTCAAACCTTACTTAGCTTTCTATATATAAATACTAGTGACTAAGTTAACTTTAACTAATCAACGGTCAAACTTTACTTGACTCTCTCTGTATAGAAACACTAGTGTTTGTACAGAATATAGAAACACTAGTGACAAAGATGAAGTTTCCCGCTCTGAGGCGATTTTTGGGCGAAAAAGGAGCATCCTTCTCCCACGATCCAAGGGAGCATTTTCATCCGATCAAGCGGTAAATCCAGGCCTGAGGCGAGATTACTCAGATTCCCCATGGGATTCCGAGCATAATCACCTCCAGTTCGTGGGTTTTTCGTTTGTCTCTCCGCCGGCATTGCGAGGGTTTCCGAAAACAGGTTCTTCTTTGTCACTTGGCTCTGAATTTGTTCATTCCCTATTCGAGCACTGAAAAGTTATCATCTGTTGAGCATTTTTATTGTGTATATCTTTGCATTCCTGTCGTAGTAATTTGTTTGAGTAATATCTGACATATTATCTGAAGAAGTATTAATCCCCTGTTGCCGAGATAGTACTAGGAATTTCTGTTGTTTTCGAAGTAGAATATTGTGTGGGAGATAAGTTAGTCTCCCTTGTGCATCCGATACGTTAGTCGGATTGTGTTCCTAACCCTTCTTGTTTTCTCTTACTGTCACTGTGAACGGGAAAACATGGACCAGTCTCCCATAACAACCCCTGCCACCAAATCGGCAAATCATCCGGGCTAGAATGACCAAGTGGAAAAGACCTTCAAATCTAGAGAATGGCATGATCCGCGACTTGAGAGAAAAAAGCAGTGGGATGACGCGGATATCACGTTGAACAAAGTAGATATTATCACAGACCAAGATGTGGATTTTGTCCTCTCAGAGGAAGAAGTTAACAAGGAGCAAGTACGGGTGTTCTATGGTTTTTTAGGCATCTTCCCAGGTTCTTTCCCAGGTATATATGCTGTCTGGAAATTGCTCATGGCAAAGTGGGATGTCCAATGCTGGGTTCAGACAATGACAAATAGGTACCTAAATTTTGGATTCAAAACAGCGGAGGACAGGGACAAGGTACTACAGGGTCCGAACCATTTCCTCCACGGTAAAAAGTTGTTTATTGTTCCTACACCTGAGTCTGGGAAGTACGATATGCGTATCATGGCCAAGAAACCGATCTGGATTCGCATGAACTACCTACCAAAGTCATGCTGGCACAAAAAGCCCACGAGAAGATAGTCTCCACCCTTGGTGAACCCGTCCTCATGGACAATGGAATTCGTGATCTCATGGGATACTACGCCAGGATCCTGGTCCTCATCGACACCTCCAAACAGCTCAAATAAATGGTAAAATTCTTTATGCCGGACGGAACTACCCACTCGCAACGGATACTGTATGACTACTGCAAACCGTGGTGCCCAAACTGCGGAGAAAATACACATCTCTTTGAAGGTTACGATGAATTCTTCAGGGCCAGGGACAGGGTTTTTCAGGAACGCATGGGAAAAAAATCGGGCAGTAAACTTCGACGAAAGCATTCTGCACACACAGGTAAATGATGGAAAAAACCTAGACGGAGAGCTCTCCCGTACAAATGGCGACACAGTTTCGGGGTCAAAACCAGTACACCCAGGACCTAGCACCACGGAGCAAGAAGTAAACTCGGAAAACGAAAAGTATGAAGACACAGAGGTAGCCATGGAGATGGACCGAGGGAAGGAAACAATTGATCCCATACCACCGGGCACCCATCCCCGTCTCAGTGATGATGTCGGCTTGGTAGTGCCTCCGGCTTTCGGTGATGCAGACAGACTGATAAATGTTGCAGGAAGCATACCGGACAGCATGCTCCATCCGGAGGCAAGAAGAAGGAGCAACCCCCCTAGGGCAGGAAGACCTCCGACACCAAAAGGAAAAAACACAGTTGAGAAACATATGTTCAAGAGCAGTGGCAGAACCAGATTCTCTTACATGCTACTCAACCCATCAACAAAGACCTACCAAAGAGTGGCGGAAGCAGCAAAGAGTTCCTCTTCAAATGACAGCAGTAAAGGCGGCGGTCCGAGGCCAGAAGGGACCTTCGCCCCCCAATGAATGCAACCTGCATAAACATATAGGGCCTTGGCGCCTCAGCAAAAAGAAGATGGGCGAAGAACATCATCTCCGAAAACAATGTCGGTTTGTTAGGTATTCTGGAAACAAAGGCAAGTGAATGAACACTGAACAACTTCATGAGGAGTCTTAAAGGTTGGAGATACACCCACAATTTTGAATCGGCACCTAACTCAAGAATTCTTGTTGTTTGGGACCCCAAAAAGTTTCATGTCGAGACAACGGGCAAAATGGCGCAGCTGATCCATCTCAGAGTACGACACCTATCATTGAATGTGCATTTTCTTTGCACCTACACGTATGGAAACAGTGAGTGAAGACTACACAGATTACCCCTTTGGGCAGAACTAAAGTGATACGGTGTGAACCTTTACTCACCTTGGATGGTTCTTGGAGACTTTAACGTCATCCTTAGTGTAAATGATCATATGGGCAACACATCCCCCGGGGTCTACCAAATGAGAGAATTTCAAGAAGCCTGTACCGCCTGTGGTCTGAGGGATGCCCCATCAATCGGGGATCATCTAACATGGCACAATGCGGACTTCACAATCAGGTGCAAACTAGACCGCGTCCTTCTGAATCACAAATGGGATGAAGATTCCTGCCGTACCACCTTTCTCCCTGGATCAGCCCTCTCTGACCACCTACCTTTTGTAATAGCTCTAGCACAAGAAAATGAGCAGTTGAACAGACCTTTCAGGTATCAAAGTATGTGGAATGCGCATCCGAGGTGCAAGCAGGTTGTTCATGATCACTGGTCACCAGCAGTTCAAGGGTTCAGACAGTATGTTCTATGCCGTAAACTGCAAAGATTGAAGAAACCCCTCAAAGAGCTGGGGAAAAGGGACTTCCACCACATATTAGAAAAGGCTAAAAGAGCAGATATGGAGTATGCAAATGCGTTGAAAAGTTTAATGCCGGGGATCGCATCACAGGAACTGATACACCAACTGACTGTTCTAAAGCAAACAACCCTGATCTTCTACACGGCGGAGTCGAAATTCCTAACACAAAAGGGAAGAATAAACTTTGTCACTTTGGCGAATAAGGGCACAAGTTTCTTTCACGGCCTGGTAGCCAACAGAAAGGGCGGTGGAATCCCGGCAATTCTGGACGCATAAGAAAGATTAGTCACATCCAGTGAGAAAAAGGGGGCACTATTTGTGGAGTTTTATAAGGGCTTATTCGGGTCAGATGTACCACGTGCACCAATCGATCCAGATATAATCCGTTCAGGCCCCTTACTTACCGACATGGAGAGAGCCACACTGAGCCTAGATATTGAAAGGCATGAAATCAAGTCAGCCCTCTTCTCCATGTCCGATGACAAAGCTACGGGCCCGGATGGCTTCACATCGGCTTTTTTCAAGAGTCAATGGGAGATCGTGGGACAGGATGTCACATAATTGGTCTTGGAATTCTTCCGCACTGGTGAACTGCTAAAAAGGCTAAATCATACTGCTGTTGCACTTATTCCCAAGAAAGAAGACAAACTAAGGGTGGCTGACTTTTGAACTATCTCCTGCTGCAATATCATTTACAAGATTATCTCCAAACTCATCGCCAACAGAATCGCCCCTCTCCTCCCTGGCCTCATCAACCCCTGTTAAGCAGCATTCGTAAAGGGAAGGAAACTTTCTGATAATGTCATGATGGCTCAAGAGCTCATGCGGGGTTACGGACTATCACGATCCTCTCCCCGCTGTATGATTTTGGTAGACCTCGCAAAGGCATTCGACACAGTTTCCTGGGATTTCATACGGGAGGTACTCAATGGCTTGGGTTTCCCGCAAAAGTGGGTTGATAGAATTATGGAATGCATCACAACATCGACGTTCTCCATTGCGATAAATGGAAAATTGTGTGATTTCTTCAAAGCCAAAAGGGGACTGCGACAAGGCGACCCCCTCTCTCCCCAACCTTTTGTCATTTGCATGGAATATCTTTCCAGGTTACTGAAAAACAGGGCAGAAACCTCTCCGTTCTCATACCACCCGAGATGTGAGCACCTAAAAATCACCCACCTGGCATTCGCGGATGACCTGATGCTCTTCTCAAAAGCAGACTGGAACTCTATCCATACCATCATATCCGCTCTAAACAATTTCCAGCATACCTCATGCCCAGCCATCAATGCCGCAAAGTCAAAATTCTTCGGAGTGGGTATAAAGGAGGACTTAAGCTTCACCGGCATTCCATGGGCTACTTTTCCGGTCAGATACTTAGGTATCCCGTTGGATTCCAGTAAACTCAAGGTCTCCCAGTTTCAAACACTTCTTGACAGCGTAGACAAGGAAATTACAAGATTCAAAGGTCATACATTATCTTATGCGGGGAAACTGGAACTCATAAAATCCGTGGTACAGGGAGTTGTTGGATTCTGGATACAGCACTTCATCATCCAGGGAAACGTTATGGACACACTGGAACAAAAATGTAAACACTTCTTGTGGGGTGAAAAGAAGCAGAAAAAGGTTTCCTGGAAAAGGCTTTGCACCTCGAGGAGTAATGGGGGTTTGGGAATTCGGGACTTCAAGACTTGGAATATGGCTATCCTCGCACAGCAACTATAGGACATACACTTAAAAAAGGAGTCACTCTAGATCAAATGGGTCCATTCACAGTTCCTAAGCATGAGCAATATATGGAATGTACACACAAGGGCTCCGTGCGGTAGAATCTCAGAGAAGTTCTCACTCTACTTCATGAATCTGTGCGAAATACGGGACAACCTGCTAATCATGTGTGGAGGCTCAAGGGAAACACTCATCGACTTGCTGGCGGTTTGGACAGGATCCGGAAAATTCAAGGCAATGGCTCATAATCATTTGCACAGGTTCACTTACCCACATCTGTATGACATATCCACCCTCCCAAGACCAAGATTCTTCAAATCAATTTGGAATGGCTCGATACCACCCCGATTCTCTTTCATTACATGGCTTGCATCGCTTGGTCCTCTCCAAACCAAGGACAGATACCATGAAGGAGCTGACGAACCCCCAGACGACATCTGCTGCCTATGTCGCTCCGAAGCAGAGTCACATGATCACTTGTTTTTCAACTGTGATTTCGTCAAACCAGTATGGGAGAGAGTGCAAAAATGGATTGGATTGAGCTGAGCTACCACCTCCATTGCAGCCTCGAAAAAATGGATCAGAAGACAGGTAAGAGGATCAAAATTGAACAAAAAGATGGGGCCACTGGCACTGACAACCTCAATGTACTACATATGGAGTGAAAGGAACGGATTTCTCAAAAATGGTCTCCGCCCGGACTCGGCAAGGATTTTCAAGCTTATCCAAAAGGACTGTTACCTCATCCTCAATAGATTATTCAAGCACGAACAGCTGTTCTAGACAGGGATCCTTCGGAAACAAACATAAAAAATGAGGAAGTTCATTCTTTTTTCCTAAACTTTCATGCAGGTAAGCTTAGGGGACACCAACGATAAAGCACCAGAGAGGTAAATATTTCTTTTGCAGGTACAAACAGACGCAGGTATCCACCTGGCGGCCCGAAGGAGGGGAAAACAACAAAAAAAAATCACTTCAGGCCTCGAAGACCAGTTGTTCGACAGGTCCCAAGGACCGGTTGTTCGAGAGGACTCGAGGGCCAGTTGTGCGAGAATACTAGAGGACCAGTTGTTTGACAGGTCTCGAGAGCCAATGGTTCGAGAGGTCTCGAGTGCCACTAGTTCAAGAATTCTTGAGAGCCACTGGTTCGAGAGGCTTCGAGAGCAACCAATTCGAGATGTATCGAGGGCCATCGGTTCGACAGGTATCAAGGCCCACCGGTTCGAGAGGCCTCAAGGGCCACCGGTTCGAGAGGTACCGAGCTCAAGAGGCTCATGAGGTCTCGAGAGTAAAAGGTTTGAGAAGTCTCATCAGGTCTCGAGGATCGGAGGTCCGTTAGGTATCGAGGGCTACTTCTTTGAGAGGTCTCGAGGGCCAATGTTTCGAGAGGTCTCGAGGGCTAGTGTTTCGAGAGATCTCGAGGGCCATTGGTTCGAGAGGTCTCAAAGACCAGCGGTTTGGGAGGGCTCGAGGGCCGGCGGTTCGCCAGGTCTCAAGGGATAGAGGTTTGCGAGGTCTCGAGTGCCAGCGGTTCGAGAGGTCTCGAGTGCCAGCGGTTCGTGAGACCTCGAGGGCCAGCGGTTTGGGAGGTACAGAGCTCCAGAGGCTCGTGAGGTCTCAAGAACCAAAGGTTCGAGAGGTCTTATCAGGTCTCGAGGACCGGAGGTCTGTCAGGTCTCGAGGGCTAGTTCTTCGAGAGGTCTTGAGGGCAAAGTGAAAAAAAATAAAAATTTGACAACGGTAAATATTTTTTAGGTCTCGGAGGGCCAGATGTTCGAGAGGTCTCAAGGTCCAGTTGATCAAGGGGTCTCGAGGACCAGTCGTTCCGAGAATTCTCGAGGAAAACCTGTTCGAGAGGATCCCCTCGAGGGGTGGAGATTCGAGTACTCGAGCGGTGGTTTGAGGATAAATAGTACTGGAGAGGCTCGAGCGCTCGAGGTGGATACTCGAGTGCCGTAGGTGCTCGAGAGCTCGAGGGGGGCATTTGAGTGCTACAGGGTGCTCGTCCCCTGGTGGAGTCGCGAAGGTTGGAGATATTCAAGTGCTCAAGGCATACGAGTGCTGGAGGAGCTCGAGTACTCGAGGGGGCCATTTGAGTGTTGGAAGCTTCCGAGTGCTCGTGTGGGGGCATTTGAAGGTTGAAGGTGTTCGTCTGCTCTGTCCTCGAGATGGTTGGTCATCGAGTACTCGAGGGGGCATTCGAGTGTTGGAAGCTTTCGAGTGCTCTTGGGAGGGCATTCGAGGGCTGAAGGTGTTTGAGTGCTTTGTCCTCGAGGGGGGCATTCGAGTGATACAGGGTGCTCGTTCCTTGGTGGAGTCACGAAGGTTTGAGGTATTCGAGTGCTCAAGGCATACGAGTGCTGGTGGAGCTCGAGTACTCGAGGGGGCCATTCGAGTGTTGGAAGCTATCGAGTGCACGTGTGGGGGCATTCGAGGGTTGAAGGTGTTCGTCGGCACTGTCCTCGAGATGGTTGGTGCTCGAGTACTCGAGGGGGGCATTCGAGTTTTGGAAGCTTTCGAGTGCTACTGGGGGGCCATTCGAGGGCTGAAGGTGTCCGAGTGCTCTGTCCTCAAGGGGGGATTCTGAAGTTCCCTCGACGGATGGATACTACAGAAAAACAATTTTTTAAATAATTCGCAGCAGTTTTTCTCCACATGTCTGAAGGGATTTCCCATGGTAGAAACATGGCCATGTAGGTTGGGTAGGGGGTAAATTAATTTTGCATACGCAAATTAGTTAACCCCCTGCTAGGTATCACTTGGAATTAACGATAGCGCTATTTGCCTGCGCTGCACTAAAAAGTGTAAAATGGCATCAGGCTGTCCATTTGCCTAAAATGGAAAGAACGGTTACAAAACCGTTACGCAGGTGGTGCGCGGTAGAAGTCATGCCCGGTCTCTTATGCCTAGGAGGTCTATCCGCGGGGAACACTTGGGAGCACAATGGACTACATCAAACTGCTCCCAACCCCACAGAGAAAGCCTCGGCCTTCATCCAGAGATCGTTATCGAAGGCCAATAACACCTCTTTATCTTCATCTTAGAGGTGTACATGGTAGAAGCGGTGTGCCAGCCCTTTCTGGAGGACAGGTCATACTACTTCATTCATTGGAAGACCGAGGACCACTCTCGGATTAGAAGAGCGAGTACCAATCTCGGATTTGAAGACACCCGTGGGGAGCAAACCACGGCGCAAGAGCCGGTTAACACCACCGGTAAAATGGAGCGAGGAGGCAAGTGAGTTTGTTCTCACGCCCCTCTGTTCTCTTCTTTTTCGAGGATGGCTTATATAGGCCCCGGTCACCACATAGGGACTCTGTTGAAAGAATGGCTCATATAGGCCCCGGTCACCACGACGGGTTGTAATACTTTTCATGGATGGTTTCCACAGGCCCCAGTCATCACGACGGGAATAGCTTCTTTTGGTCACCTGGTTGTAACATTTAGATCAGGGGTAGTTTTTTAGGTAACATGTATTAAGGGAGTGGGCTAATGTTCCCACTCCCGTACACTCCCACGGTTTCTTTTTATTTACCATTACCTTCGACTAGTGTTTGTACAGAAACACTAGAAACACTTTTTTGGATGAATTTCTTGTGCGGATTTTCTACGGATTTGTTTTGAGAATTTGTGAGGAGGAATTCTGTGGACGAACTTGTGCGAGAGGCTGTCTTTGATTTCATTTAGTGCAATTTGTACAGAAATCTATTTTTGGTGAGGCCTCCTGTGGAAAGTTATTCGTACGCTAAACCCGTGTGGATTGCTGTGGTACTCTGTTTTGAGAAGTTTTGCTGGGAACAGGAGAAGCTTTGCATATCTAATTTTGTAGAGTCTGTGGATTGTCGTCGCATGCTGGGATGGTTTTAGTAGGAAGAGTTGGGCTGTTTATGAGAATCTGTGTGGGTTAGTGGCCTGTAAATATGATGTTCATAGGAGATTAATATTAATGAAGGGTCTCAGGCATGGAAATTGTTAGCACTTGGGTCAGTTCTAATAGATTCGGGTAAACTTGTGCTCAAACCTCGAGCCCGACTGGCCTAGCTTGTGTCCAAACCCCGGCCTTGTCCCCCGGCCTTGCTAGTGCCCAAATCCCGGTCACCTTCCGGCCTTGCTTGTGTTCAAAACCTGGGCAACCTCCGGCCTTGCAAGTGATCAAAACCAGGCCTGCCCGCCCGGCCTTGCTCCCGGTAACCCACCCAGCCTTGCTCGTGCTCAGAACCCGGAAAATGCTTGACCTTGTTTACTCGATTTAAATTGGAGCTTAGACCAATAGGCTACCCAAACTGATTCGGGGGACCTTGTGTTCAATCCCCGGGCACCCGACCGGCCTAGCTTGTGTTCAAATCCCGGATTGATCATCTGGCCTCGCTAGTGCTCAGAACCCGGCCACCTTCCGGCCAAGCGTGTGTTCAAATCCTGGGAAACCTCCGGCCTTGCAAGTGAACAGAACCTGGTTCCTTTCCCGGCCTTGCTCGTGCTCAGAACCCGGTAAACTCTCAACCTCGCTTGTGTTCAGAACCTGGACACCCCCCGGCCTTGCTTTCCCTAACCTAGTTTGCACTTAGACGCTCTATGCCGAAAACACATATTTAAAATTTCTCGCACTCATGAACATTCATACGGTGATCTTCATTCTGGGTATAATTGAGGAGGCACATACTTTGGGGCTATTCGGATTCATCATAGATGTTATGAGATGTCACTGTGTGTTGGTTGGATCTAGCCGTTTGGCGGTCGGGCATGGTGGATTGTTTTAATCGGAATCATAAAGAATAGTACTCCCAATTTGTTGGCCTTGTTTCTCAGTTTCATAAGAATCCCCGGAAGAAAAGGAACGGAAGAGCATATTCTCGTAATTGGTAGTTTTCTCAATTTTTGCCCAGATTCCGGTGACTCAACAATGCTGGAAAATATGGTCTGGAAATCACATCTATCAGTTGGCAGTGGCAACTCAAATGGTATGCTGGACAGTAACCCTTCGAGGGGTGGAGGTTTGAGTACTCGAAGGGAAGTTGAGGGATGGTTCGAGGATGGAAGGATGGTCCGAGGGCTGAAGGTGATTTCGAGGGATTCGAGTGCTGAAGGCATTCAAGTGCTCGAGATGGGCATTCGAGTGCTGGAAGTGCTCAAGTACTCGAGGGTAGTTTGCGGTTAGACGGGTTGAGGTATTCGAGTGCTGGAGGTGCTAGAGTACTCGAGGGGGACATTTGAGTGTTGGAAGCCTTCGAGTGCTTGGTGGAGGGCATTCGAGGGTTGAAGGTGTTCAAGTTCTTTGTCCTCGAGGGGGGGAGGTTCGAATACTCGAAGGGAAGATGAGGGATGGTTCGAGGGCTGAAGGTGATTTCGAGGGATTCGAGTGCTGAAGGCATTCAAGTGCTCGAGATGGGCATTCGAATGCTGGAAGTGCTCGAGTACTCGAATATCTGAGTGCTCGTGGATCGAGATCCGAAGGGTGGTTCGAGGAAAGATGGACTGAGGTATTCGAGTGCTGAAGGCATTCGAGTGCTCGAGAGGGCAATTCGATAGCTAGAAGTGTTCAACTGCTCGAGGGGGGATTCAACTGTCAGAGATGTTTCAAATTCTCGAGATAGACATTCGAGTACCGAATGTCCTCGAGTGCTCGAGGGGGGCTTTCGAGTGTAACTTCAAGTACTCGAGGGTGAATTCGTGGAAATGATCTCGAGGGATGGCTACTGCTCGAGAAAAAAAAATCGCAGCAGCTTCTCTCTATATGGCTGATAGGATTTTCCATGGTAGTAGCATGGCCATATAGGTTGGGTAGGGGGTAAATTAATTCTGCGTACGCAAATTAATTAACCCCTTGCTAGGTATCACTTGGAATTAACGGTTGCGCTATTTGCCTGCACTGCACTGAAAAGTGTAAAATGGCATTAGGCTGTCTATTTGCCTAAAATGGAAAGAACGGTTACAAAACCGTTATGCGGGGCGTGCACGGTAGAAGTCATACCCGGTCTCTTATGCCTAGGAGGTCTATCCGCGGGGAACACTTGGGAGCACAACGGACTACGGTCAAACTGCTCCCAACCCCAAAGAGAAAGCCTCGGCCCTCATCTAGAGACCGTTATCGAAGTCCAATAACACCTCTTTATCATCATCTTAGAGGTGTACATGGTAGAAGCGGTGTGCAAGACTTTTTAGGAGGACAGGTCATACTACTTCATTCATTGGAAGGCCGAGACCACTCTCGGTGTTGAAGACACCCGTGGGGAGCAAACCACAGCGCAAGAGCCGGTTCACATCACCGGTAGCATGGATGTAACATGGAGCGAGGAGGCTAGTGAGTTTGTTCTCATGCCCCTCTGTTTTTCAGGGATGGCTTATACAGGCCTCGGTCACCACGACGGGTTGTAATATTTTTCCATGGATGGTTTCCACAGGCCCCGGTCATCACGACGGGACTAGTTTCTTTTGGTCACCTGGTTGCAACATTTACATCAGGGGTAGTATTTTAGGTAACATGTATTAAGGGAGTGGGCCAATGTCCCCACTCCCGTACATTCCCACGGCATTTTTTGGGGCCACCTAATTGTACCATCTAGATCAGGGGTAGTTTAGCAGGTTTCATTGTATCACGGGAGTGGGACAATGTTCCCACTCCCGTAGACTCTCACGGTTTCTTTTTATTTACCATTACCTTCGACTAGTGATTAAGCTGACTTTAACTAATCAACGGTCAAACTTTACTCGACTTTCAATATATAAAACTAATAACTAGGTTGACTTTGTCTAATCAATGATCAAGCTTTACTTGACTTTCAATAAATAAACACTAATAAAAAAGTTGACTTTAACTAATTAACGGTCAAACTTTATTTGAATTAGTATATAATAAATACCAATAACTAGGTTGAGTTTGTCTAATCAACGGTCAAAGCTTACTTGACTTTCTATATATAAACACTAATAACAAAGTTGACTTTAACTAAGCAATGGTCAAACTTTACTCGACTTTCAATGTATAAACACTAATAACTAGGTTGACTTTGTCTAATCAACAGTCAAACTTTACTTGACTCTCTCTCTATATAGAAACACTAGTGACTAAGCCGACTTTAACTAATCAACAGTCAAACTTTACTCGACTTTCAATATATAAACACTATTAACTGGGTTGATTTTGTCTAATCAACAGTCAAACTTTACTTGACTTTCAATAAATAAACACTAATAACAAAGTTGACTTTAACTAATTAACGGTCAAACTTTATTTGAATTAGTATATAATAAATACTAATAAAATGTTTGACTTTGTCTAATCAACAGTCAAACCTTACTTGACTTTCAATATATAAACACTAATAACAAAGTTGACTTTAACTAATTAACGGTGAAACTTTATTTGAATTAGTATATAATAAATACTAATAAAAATGTTTGACTTTTTCTAATCAACGGTCAAACCGTACTTGACTTTCTCTATATAAATACTAGTGACTAAGTTGGCTTTAATTAATCAACCGTCAAACTTTACTTGATTCTCTATATATAGAAACACTAGTGACTAAGCTGACTTTAACTAATCAACGGTCAAACTTTACTCGACTTTCAATATATAAACACTAATAACTAGGATGACTTTGTCTAATCAACGGTCTAGCTTTACTTGACTTTCAATAAATAAACACTAATAACAAAGTTGACTTTAACTAATTAACGGTCAAACTTTATTTGAATTAGTATATAATAAATACTAATAAAAATATTTGACTTTGTCTAATCAATGGTCAACATTTACTTGACATTCAATACATAAACACTAACAACTAAGTTTTCTTTAAGTAATTAACGGTCAAACTTTATTTGTAGTATATACTAATCAAATGTTTGACCATAACTAATCTACGTTCAACCTTTACTCTACTTTCTATGCACAAACACTAATAACTAAGTTAATTTTAATTATTCAATGGTCAAAACTTACTTGACTTTCAATATATAAACACTAATAACTATGTTGACTTTCACTAATCGACGGACAACCCTTACTTGACTTTCTATATACTAACATGACTTTAACTAATCAACATTCAACCCTTACTTGACTTTCCGTATAACAACACTAATAACTAAGTCGATTTTAACTAATCAACGGTCAACCCTTACTTGACTTCTATAAAGAAACACTAATAACTAGGTTGACTTTAGCTAATCAGCGATCAACCCTTACCTTACTTTCATTGTATAAATACTAATAACTAATTGTTTACTTTAACTAATTAAGGGTAAAACCTTATTTAAAATTATATATATATATCCAATTTCCTAATTTTTATACTCATATTTAAATTAATAGTTTTACTTTTAATGGATCATATTGAATTAACCTTTTATTAATTTTCTAACCTTCTAAAATTTTATTTCTTTTAAAGTTAAAATTTTAAAACTTTATTCCTGACAATCAATTTTACTTTATTTTTTGAACATGTATGCTTGTACATAATCAAGTTATCTCTACCTAATTCATTTTTAATTAACTTTTTATATGTTTATTAGTGTACTCTGGCCCAAAAAACTAGCTCAATTTTTTTAAAAAAACCCCTAACCTAACATATAAAATGAAAATTGATGAATAAATTAGTCTCTTTTCCTCTCTTCATTTGGCCCTTCGTCTTCAAGCTGCCATGGTAAAACCCTGGTTTATTGTTACTGTCCCATCTCCAATCTGCCACCATCCGGTCCTGCTCCGCTTTCGTACAGCCGTTCTGTGCCATTGATCTGGCCGAGGCAGACGTAGAGCTGGGCAACTCATTCGTCAATCCTCTTTGGCACATGACGCTCTGGAGCTGCCCTTGAACTCTTGATATCCGGCGTTGGGTGTGTTTTTCTTGCGATGAGGTAAAATTTTGACATCATTTTATTTTTGCACAAATTTGACATAATTTTATTTTTGGCACAATAAATGGTGGTGGCGAGACGAGGCGGAGGTGGTGGCGGGACGAGGGGTGGTGGTGGTGGGAAGAGGCGGTGGTGGTGGTGGGACAAGGTAAAGGGGTGGTAGCGGGACGAGGTCAGGCGGCAATGGTGTTGTGATGGCAGATCTACCTGCTCGTCCGGCAAAATTGGTGAGGTACCAAGGTCAGACGGTGGTGGTGTAGAGCTTCGACGGGGGTGGATTGGGTAGGCTAGGGTTTTAGGGAGGCACCGACACGGCAATGTGGTGGCGCAGGGGTAGCAGAGTTGGTGAGGCGGCGAGGCCAGGCAGCGGCAGTGGTGGCGGGACAAAGCGGATGTGGTGGTGGTATGAGGCAGATGTGGTCGTGTCGACGGTGGTGCATAATTTAGTGATGGTGTGTTAGACCTTTTTAAGAAACAGGTATTCCTGATGAAACTTGGATCCTCCTTATATTATTATTATTATGTTGAAACTTGAATGAAAATGCTTTCCAAATAGTAAATCTGACTTGGCCATTTATTGAATGTTTTGGTCATTTTCCCCTTCATTCTGTGATTCTCTTCTATATTCAGATCTAATATTTGATTGTGTATGCTGATCTTTACATTTTGAATGTCTGATCACACTGGTTTGAAGGCTCATTGCAAGTATGCAAATGGGGTGAATCCTATAACCGGGGTGAGCACAAAGAAGAGCCTAGGTTGTGGAAATATTTGTCGAAATGCTTATGGCCCCCCTTCTTCTCCTCTGCTTAGCGCTCCACCATAGCAACTCCTTGATCACGATGGATTTTGTAACCCGGCCACCGGCCTTTATAAAGCAAGCCAGTCCCTAATCATCTATAGAGGATTGCCCATCCTCCATAGATAACGTTGTTGTGTTCAGAGCTCTTCAAAAGTACTATTTAATCTTTCCTGTGCTATAATTTCTTCACATGGTTCTTAGCCCACAACTTGGATATGGTTACAGGTCAGACAGTGGTAGGTCTGTTTGCTTTAGCTATGTCAGATAGTTTTAATCATGTACTATGACCGTATGAAATCATGACTCATCCTCAAATTTTTTTTAGACAACCGCATGCACTGTCATGTTGTCGAGAATTTTGATTGCCAACACATGCAATGTCTTTGTTACTTATGCCATTGGATCTTTACGTAGACAGTGTGTGAATTTGTCCATGATTTAAATAGTATAATGTCTATTATTTCTGCTATCTGTTTGAGTTGAGGTTTGACAAAATAGCTTGTGTTAGAGTTGTAACTTATAGTTATAAGCATCGGGAAAGATCGTGGTGTGTCCCCACATATAACTTAAATATTATGCTTAATTTTCCTTTTGTGTCATCAAATTAGCTTGGTTTACCCTCTGTTGATAAATCGATGTTGCAAGGTGCATTGCTTCTGTGGTGCAGTAATGTTTGTTGGGACTTTTGTATATGTTACTTGAGTTGTGAAAAACTGATTAAATGGCTCTTTAGATTCCTTTTTGTGTTCAAATTATAGGAACGAAAATGTGCCATTTTTTATGTTATGGCATTCATGTGTTCTATATTTGTAAATACCTGTGAAGCAAGAAGTATTCAGGAATATCATGTAACCATCGCCTGTTTCAGGTTGTGATTGTCTCATCCTTAATTCTTTTTTTTATAAAAGTTTGTTCTGCATGACAACTTGCTTCATAGTATTTAACTTTACTTTGTAGCTCACTGAAGTGTTGTTTTATCTATTTCCAACTAGAGAGTGGGTGATGTCAACCCAGTCATGCTGCTGGATGAGAATAATAAGACAGGTTGTGATGTTTGCAGAGATCCTGCGTTAGCATTATTTGAGGTTTTTGATCCCCAACAGAACAAAACCTTCTATGTCAATATCCTTTTCTCCCCTAATAATGCTTTATCATTTTATTTCAAGCATAGAAAGCATGCAACTGGTAAGTTCTAAGCTATAGTCTTGAGTTTTCAATCATGTGTCACTTACATATAGCATCATTTTTTCAATATTCATGCATAATTTGATCCGTTTTGTGCATTTGAAATGAAATGAGTGCTAGTTATCGACTGACTTATAAGGTGTAAATCGTGAAGATTGAATTGGTATATGCAGCACAAACAAAGAGCCCGCAGCCTCCTCACAACTACGTCACATGGCTAACTGTGGATGGACAACCACTTTATGATGTAAGTTTCCAGAATTTTATTATCTTCTATCTGTGATTCAATGAGTTCTGACCACTATCTTGAGTATCCATTGGATACTAATGTGTGTTACTTGTTATAGATGAAAGGTACTATCACTTGGAATTGGTATATTTGAGGTTGCAGCAATGTTCTTTGAATCAGGAGTTTTTCTTAGCATAATGGGTACATAGAGTCTTTTGGTTTGTTGTTATGCTGGGGTGAGGGTGTTGTGTCGGTGGTGGTGAGATTGATTCCTCTCCAAGGTCTCCACCGCAATATTTTGTCCCATAGATTATTAATTTTGTATCATAAATTTTTTTGTTTTATTTCTATATTATCAATTTTGTGAAGTTAATTTTATTATAATTAATATCCTACTAAATTGTTAACTTTGGGTTTTTTTCCCTTCATTAGAAAAGCGGTAACAACACCAGTTAAAAAACCAGCGCTAACAAAAAAATCGGTGCTACCGGTACTAAAATTAGCACCGGTTGAAAAACTGGTGCTACCATTGCTAAAATTAGCACCGGTTGAAAAACCGGTGCTAAGGAAAAAATAGGTGCTAAAATTAGCACCGGTTTGAAAACCAGTGATATTGTGGCACATATTAGCACCTGTTTAAAAATCGGTGCTAAAAGTAGGGATTTAGAATCGATTTTCTTCCAACCGGTGAAACCGTTTCATCGGTTACTCAGGCACCAAAAAAATTGGTGCTAGAACAAAAAAAATGGTGCTAATGGGGGATTCTTGTGATAGTGTTCTTTGATTATTTATGTTATTGAGTATGGATCTGTCTTTATGCATTACTATTGTTCTTCAACATAATATATTCGATTGTTGTGTTCGTGATTATTACACAATATAGTTGTTCGCGTCAACATTTTGTTCTTGATCTGGTTGTACAGATTGTATTTTCGTAATTTTGTTCATGTTTTTGGTTAGGTTTTTCATTAATTTGGATGCTTTTAGATCTATTTTTTAAGGTGTTTACAGATTAAACACCATAGATCGTGCTTTGGACTAAGTGGTGTTGCAGTTCTTAAATATCACCGTTTGGTGAGTGATTGATGTGTGATATGCTCCTCTTTGCCAAGTGGTTATAGTTTTTGCTGGAAGCGAGTTAATATCCCGATAGTGATATTACAATTTTATTGGATCTTTAATCTGTAACAGTACAAACGATGAGTCTGGTTAGCATGTAATTTAGATACCCCTGCAATAGATTAGTTATTGCTAGACGCTAGTTCAGTTAGAGGTCAATTTCACTTATTGTAATCGCTGCTGGTCATTTTTCTCAACTATGAATGATTATTTTCAAAATTTGTTTTTTTAAAAACCATGCTAATTATTATTAGCTAAACGAAACTCGTGATGCAAGAGTTTACAGTATAATTAAAACTATTAGCTACAGAATGGTCTTATCTGTAAAACATTTCTGGGAACCTTTTGGAACCTGATGCTTAAGAACCTATTTGACTATTGGCTCTACTGTTCAATAATTGTCTGCGCGTCAAAATGAGGGTCTTAATTTTTGTGGGACAACTGCCTCACTAGATCGTCTGAATCAGTCCAACCATGTAATTGGCGATAGCCCTCCAATTCAGCTTGACGGTGACCATGGAGATAAGCTTGTGTTCCTACTATTAGCACTGATGAGCAGGAAAAATGGGTTCTCTGTGTTAGTCCTTGAGATTGTAGACTGGGTAACATCGTCCAAGCTGCAAAATCATGCCACTGTGTCCAGTCTAACTGTAGGTAGGATCTGTACTTCGTTCCAATCTGTAGTCTGTATTTGTTCTGTTTCACTGTCAAAACCTTGGTCTTCAGTGTAGGCTGAATTGACCCAGAAGTGTGGTGGTTGTTCTTGTTGATTGAATACTTTTGCATTCCTTTGCAGCCATATTTGCCACAATAGATGATAAGAAAGTTTGATAGCATCCATATCTGGGGCTATTTGGAACTAGTTCCAAAACCAGTTTTTAAAAGGCGTGGGGGTCCTTGAGTAAAATCAAACCGCAATGGTGATCATCTCCAAATTCTTTGTGCCAATGGACATTGTATTAGTAGGTAAGCTACATCCTCTGTAGATTCATTATTGTATAACTGGCACCAATCAGTTTGTATAATGCCTCTAAAATGCATATTTGTTGCAATGGGTAATGCATTCCTCAATGCTCGCCATTGGAAAGGAAGGATCTTCCGGGAGACAGCTACCTTCCAAAACTTACTCCATCTGCAATTTGTGATTGAATTTTCTTTCCAGAGTACCGTGTCTTGTGCCCTATACCCTGATTTGACCGTATAGTTCCCACCTGGCGTTAGTTTCCATACATGTTTATCCTTGGATTCTACTTGTGGGTTTATAGAAATTGCCATAACTTGTTGGAAAATCTAGGTTTAGCTCTCAGTAATGGCACGCAGTTGTTTTTTTAGTGATCAGATGAGCTACTTTCATATCAGTAAATTGTTGTGCTTTGCACACTCATTGAATCCTTTGAACAGTCTAGAATCCAGCTATCCATTAGTTTTATGTGTTCTCCTGTTTGAACTTCCCAACGGATATTCTGACGTAGAAGTTCCCGAGCCCATAAGATTTAATTCCACGTCCAAATGTATGTATTCTTTGGTCTACATTCCATGAATTGTTGTAGTCTGCAATACTTTTATTTAAAGACTGCAACAAAAAGCAAGTCTTTGTCATGTAGGATTGACCAATCATGCTTAGCCAATAACTATTTGTTCATCCATTTTGTGGAACGAAGTCTTAACCCATCTTGACTCGTAGGTTTACACATAGTAGATTAAGCCACCCAATGTATCCTTCTGTTCTCAGGTTCACCTTCCAAATAAACTCTACTATAATTGCATCTATTCGCTGAGCCACTGATTTCAGGGTTTTAAATATGCCTAATGGATATAGCAATATTGTTGAGATGACATGCTTAGCTAATGTTATCCACCCTGCCAAGCTCAAAGACTGTGTTTTCTAGTTATCAAATCTTGCTTCGATTTTATTGATTAGAGCCTTATACGTTTCACACTGAGATTTTACCAGTTTCAATTACATTCCTAGATATTTCCCTCCAATCCCTGCCTAGTGAAAATTAAGTGTATACCTCAGTTAAATTTCCATCCATGGATCAGTATTTTTGCTCACCTGAATAGAGGATTTGTCCACATTGATGCACTGACTTGAATATCTGGCAAAATCATCAAGGCTGCATGCTAAGTGACGAATTTCCCGTGGAGTGCACTGGATGAAAAGCAGGCTATCATCTGCATATATTAGATAAGATATCTTTGGTCCCCCTCCCCATCTTGGACTGAAGCTTGCTTGTGGCATGTTTGCCATTGAATACCGTAACATGGTGGACAGATGGTGTTGGAAAATTATAATAAGATACGAAGAGAAAGGGTATCTCTGATTATGTCCTCTAACAGGTCTTACCCAGTCTGATTGCCATTGATTGGCTTTGACTCATCGTGAATGTGGTAGTGCACATTCTTATAAGCTGAATCCAGTGACTGGGCATGCCAATATGAACTAAAGCATTAGTTAAGAATTCCCAAGACATCCTATCATAAGCCTTACTCATGTCTAATTTAATAGTTGTTAAGCCTATCTTTCCTTTTTCTCTTCTTCATGGTATAATCTTTTCTGAAGCTATGAGAATGCTCTCCACAATATTCCTATCCTTGGTAAACATAGACTATGCCATGTCCACAAGATCACCCATAACACTCTACATTCTCTTAGCAATCAACTTGTATTTTACATTGCATAGTGAAATAGGTCTGAAATCTTCAACTCTCTATGGATTCCTTTTCTTTTCGATCAACACAATCTAGGTCTGATTCCAATCGTCAGGCATGGTAGTAGAGTGCATAATTTGCATGATCTCCTCTGTGAATTTTCCCCCAACATATTTCCAATATCTCTTATATAACCTTGCATGAACTCCATCCAAACCTGAGGCTTTCCAGGGTTTCATGGTTTTTAGTGCTTCTTTTATGCCACGAGGTTCATGCTAGACCTGTTCTTGTGTAAGCCCCATATCATTTGTCAGTAGGACTTGGTGAAGCATTTTTTCATAAAATAAGGTTGGATAATCTTCAGGAGACCTGCAGTCATTTCCAATGTAACGAGTTAAAGCACTTTGGATTTGTACCTCATCCTGGATCTAGGTACAATCTTACACTTTTCTGTGAGATATCTGATTGATTGCATGTCTTTTTATTGCCCGCTAATGAAAAAAATTGGTGTCTTGGTCACCAAATCTCCCCCATTGCAGCCTGGACCGTTGTTGCCAGTAGTCAAACTGCTGTTACACTAGTGTCTCAATCTCCTGCTTCAAGTTTTGTTCAGCCATGTCCTGTAGATAATGTGCCCTAGGGACCTAAGGTAATGGCAACTTTTTCTTCAACTCTTCCAACTGCTTAGTTTTAAACTCTTTTGTTTTGTCTATTTGTCCAAAGGCCTGATTGCTCCAAATTTTGAGGTGCCTCAGAGTAATTTGTAGCTTCTGTAAAATTGTTGTACTTATGTGTAACTCTCTTGCCTTAGTACTTTGCAGTGGACACCAAACCCTTTCTACTATCTTATCTGTGGCTTTGCAATTCACTCAAAAAGCCTCATATCTCGGTTGTTGCTTTGGCCGGATATGCACCTGTCGGATTTGAACCACCCCAGGCTATGATCAGATTGCACTATCGGCAAGTTCCACAAATAATCTTTAGGAAAAAGTCTCAACCAAGCATCATTGACAAAAGCCCTGTCTAGTCTTTGTAGTACCCTTTGTTGTCTCTTCCAGTTATTTTTCCAAGTAAACCAAACTCCTTTATGTCTAACTTCTTGCATGGATTGGTCCTCTAAAATCTTGCCGAAAGTGTCTGAACTCAGAGTAGGGAGAAAACTATTGCCACCTTTCTTATCTAGGGATGATAGTATCTAGTTATAATCCCCTAAAAGGATCAAAGGGTACTGGGAATCTGGTAGCTTTTCATTCATATAGGTCTAAATGTCTACTCTCTTCATCAAGTCTGGGTGACCATAAACAAAACCCTGAAACCTATGTTGCACGGGTACAGCATTTAGGGGGAAGACCCGGTACCCGTACTGTTCCGGGGACGGGTACGCCGACTGGTACGGCCTGGGGACGTCCCTTTGCCGGCCCCTAATTGCCCGGGACGGTCAGCCGTACCGTCGGAAAGTTGACCGATGCATTGGGGACGTACCTGGGACGGAAGCTTAACCATTTTTGCCGTTTCGGTGATTTATTCTCCAAAAATAAAATGATCCCCTTACCGTATAAACTCCTAATCTCCCACAGTCCTACTGAAACTAGTCTTCTCTTATACTAAACCCTTTTCTTTCTCCTTACGGCGTACTCCATTGCTGCAACATTTTCAGCCGATGTTGGCACATGACAATAGTGCATTTTACTTGGCTTTTATTTGAATATTATGACTTTGGATTGCTACTTTTGTTTTATTGAAACTTATGAAATGGTTTGGATTGATATATTTATTTTATTATTAATATTTTCAGAATTCTATATATTATTAATAATATTTATTATTAATATATTGTATTCGTACCCTCGCCGTACCCGTACCTCTATTTTTTGGATTTTGCCGTTTCCCGTACCCGTCCCCGTACCCGTTGCAACTTAGCCTGAAACCATCCTAGGCTATTCCCACTAGTAAATTTTACCAAAATAAAATTGGAACTAATAACTAGAACTTGCAAACTAAGGTTGCTAGACCATAATATGGATAATCCCCCTGCTAAACCTACTGATGGGATGTGCCAACCATCTCGTAGTCTTGTAAATTCTTGCCACTGCAGCATCTTGTCTCGATCCATCTTCGTCTCCATAAGAAAAACTATCTGAGGATTGTGAGTCATCAACAATTGGTCAGCTTCTCGTAGGGGTATTATTGGACAGCCAAAAATAGTGTCATCATGCCGCCTGGGTTGGCTATTTTTGGACAGCCAAACCAGAACCCTGTCAATGCGCCGTGTTCTCCATAACCTGTTGGTTTGCCCACGACAATAGGAGTCACCAACACCTGCCCGTAGTGACATCTCTTCTTCACCGGAAGTTCCTGATCCTTCCACTTAGCAAGCATAACTATATTAATGAAGTCTAGATCTTCATCATCCTCATCCTCCGGCTGTCTCTTTCTCTTCTGTGTAATTGATGCCACACCAAATTTTGCAACTTGATGAATACCCTCTTCTTAAACCACTGCCTTGCCTCTGACCTTCCTCTGCACTTAGGAATCAGTTTCTGAAACTGTCTCCTCGTCATCCCAATTCTGATCACTCTTTTCTTCATTTTCCTCTTCAAATGTCACAGCTGGGCATATTTCTATCTCATGATGTTGTGTGCACTTATACGCTCCTTGCTTTGTCCATTGCAAAGTATCATCTTGGCTCATATTTAATGTTTTTTTCCTGCTAGTCCTGCAATTTTTTCTCTTCATGAGCTTTGGCAAGGCTTTAAGTTTGCCTTTGTCTTTGACATTATCAGCAACCATGTTCACCTGTTTCCCTGCTTGGCCTCCATAGTCCTCTTCCATCGATGAATCCGGAATAACAGTCAACTCACATTCTTTCTGATTCACTGAATGGTAGGATTCCAGATGCGGACTCATCAACGGCGTACACGGCTCAGGGAACGGAGTTCTCGGAAGAAGCTAGAGAGCCGGAAGCTCAGTCAGTGTTATTTCCAAACATTTGTTGTTATCATCGGATAGGAGGTGAAACCCATATTCTTTGAGAGGGAATTGAAGAAGCAATGCAGCTTGAAGAAATCTGCGTTTTGGGGTACCAACTGGATAATAGGGACTACAGTAAGTGGAGAGTTGATCAATACCTCAGAGATCACTGGGGTTTTAAGGCAACGGTTTGTCATCGTTTTAAAATTTTGGATGTCATCAAGCTGCCAGATAACTTAACAAAGAAGGTTGTGCTTCATAACACACCATACGCGATTGCTGGTGGTTTTTTTTACTGTTAGGCATTGGTATCCGACAGTACCTTTGAAAAGGGTTATTGTGCAGAGGGTCATGGTGACAGTGCAGATGCATGGAGTAGCATCAGTATGCCACAATCCAGTGGTGGCACAAAAACTGGCTAATCATGTTGGGGAAGTTGTTGATACTGAGATGTACCAGTTCCCAACGAAGAATTTGCGCTACATGTGGGCACAGGTCTTGGTGCATATTGGCTGGCCACTGATTCCGGGCTTCTTCATCAATATGCCGGATGGTCACTTTTATTGGGATGAATGCAGGTATGAGAGAATCCATAATTTCTGCAGAGAGTGTGGTAGAATTGGACATCCACTGTCACGATGCCCTATTCAGAGTAGTGTTGAGCTGGTGCAGTTTTTGGAAATGAAGCTACAGCAGCATAATCAAGAAAGGGGAACGAATATTATCTACAATTTTAGCAAGGAGTTGTATCCAGCTTCGATCAGGGTGCGAGATATAGGCCTCATAAAAGGTACGCCACCTTTCATGCTTACTTTATGGAATGGCAGAGATACTTCTTTCGTGATCTTCCGAAAGCCACCATACCAAATGGCTTTGAGTATGTAGTAGTCACAGATGATGAATTGCAATTTGTCCAGTAAGAACAACATAATATGGAAGAGGATGTAGTTATGGAACAGAATGTTAGAGGCCAGGTGATAGGAAATATCAACATTCCAGAGCATCCACCATCTGTGGATGAGGAGCCAAATGAACAGCCAAATCAAGAGCAACTGCCAAATGGATTCATACATGACCAAGCTCAGGTGGACTCAAACATGGAACGGGAGGGTTGGATTCAAAATCAATGGGAATGGTCAAGTCCTTTTATAAAAATTATTTTTCTTATAAACGACATTCAAATTTTAGAGCTATTTGCATATGCTAAGGCATGTTCTTTAGAGTTTATCTGCATTTTAATTCAGTTTAGTTTGATTCATTTCAGTTCAAATTAGTTCAGTTCAAATCAATTTAGTTAATTTCAGTAAAAATTTAATCGACGAATTTAGTTTAATTTATATATATTACTACTCTATTTCAATAAACTTAGTTTAGTTCAGTTCAAATCAATTCAATTCAGTTTAATTCAGGTCATATCAGCTCAGCTCCAGAGAACATGGTATGTTATTTTTAAAAAATTGGGTTTTTAAAATTACTTAAATACCCTGGTTGACACCAGATTTGAACTAAAAAAAAGGGAAAAAATTCTATTATATTGTGCATTGGATAAAATGATTTAAGTGGATTCTTATACTCCCTCCGTCCCAGCCATTTCTGTACAGAATTTTTTTCACGGTCTCCAATAAACATATTTGACTGTAGATATGTGTAACTACGAACAATAAGGACACATAAAAATTTGATATTCATAAATTATATGTTTCGATGAATCTAACCATATCTCATACGAAAAAATTATTGTTCTTATATACATTCAAATATGTGGACAAAGTTTGACTACTTTGACTGAGAAAAGGATTAGTGCAGAATTGGATGGGACAGAGGGAGTCTTTGTATTAAGGGTAAAAACTCATGTGAGACCGTCTCACCTTAGCAAATGGTGAGACCAAGGACCAAGATGCATTTTATAGGAAACTTAAGCAAATCCGCGGGTCATTCTATTCGGATCAAAATGGGTCATAAGCCGAAATTGGATCTAACCCAACCCTTCATTTTTTCCATTTCCCCCTTTCTTCCAAACCTAACTTCTCGCCGCCTCCTACTCTTCCATGGTGGCGATTTCTTCCTTAACCTAACGTGCAAGGTGACCGAAAGTGTGGTTCTGTGTTAGTGAGGATGGTGCCTGCTCCTCGTGGTTCTGGTATTGTGGCCGCCAGGGTTCCCAAGCAGGTTCTGCAGTTTGCTGGTATCGATGATGTTTTCACCTCCTCACGTGGATCCACCAATACCCAGGGCCACTTCGTCAAGGTAATTAATTGTTTTTTTTGTTTTATTTATGTGAGTTGTAAATTTTTTTGACATGTGTTTGCTTTTGGGTAGTAGTTGGTCGTTTTGGGATTTGAGATTTTAGTTGTGATGTGATATGTGTTTGGTTTAGCGGACAACATTTGAGTGCTTATTGAAGACTTATGGGTTCCTGACGCCAGACTTCTGACTGAAACCCGCTTCTCCAAGTCTCCATTCCAAGAGTTCATAGATATGCTGGCCAAGCCTAATGCTAAGATTTCTTTCATTAATGATTCTGCACCGAAGAGGGTTGAGGCTGCTTAGGTTATGATGTGTCAATTTTGAAGTTGTTTCTTAGCTAAAATATTTTTAATATTGCCCACTCTTTGAACTTGTATCATGTGGATTGGATTGGATTCTACTGATTGGATTCTTAGCTGGGCGGAGTTGGGGAGGCGCTAATATGTGCTTTGACACTGCAAAGATGGTGAGTTGGATGCAAGGTATAACACCAACTGGAATCAGGCTTACACTAAAGCAACGCCGCAATTTTTTTAAATTAAATATTAATAATCTAATACAATAAAACTATCAACACATACCTTAAACATATAAATTAATGTATATATTTGTTAAGCGTAATTTATCTCTAAAATTTAAAAAATATTTGAGTATTTTAAAATTTATTGGAACGTATCAATTAATATGTTAAACTCAAGATATAACCGCATGAACACATGAAGTGACGTGTTCATATTTTGCTAGATGATTCGTCAAGGTTTGGAATTTGATTAGATGGAAAAAAATTTTGTTGTTAAATTTTCTGGAACGTACGAAGTATTAGGTTAAACGCACTATGTAAATACATGAACAAAGGAAGTAACGTGTTCATATTTTGCTAGATGATTCATCAAGGTATGCAACTTGGTCAAATGCATTTTATTTTGTATTTTTAATTTTCTAGAAGGTATTAAGTAATACTCCATCTGTCTCATAATTATTGGTCTATTTTCTTTTTCACGGTTTTTAATGATCATGTTTGACCATTAATATCTCTAGCTATGTGTAATATTTTATCATATAAAATTGATATTTACAAAATAGATGTTAAGATGAATCTAAAAATATCTCACATAATATTTTTATTATACATATATTAATTTATATTTAATGTCAAAGTTTAGCAAGTTTGACTTTGAAAAAGTAAATAGGCCAATAATCTTGGGAAGCAGAGAGTATGTCAAATACGCAATGTAACCACATGAACACATATGAAGTAGTATGTTCATATTTTTCTAGATGATTCATCAAAGTCTGGAACTAGATTAGATGAATCTTGTTAAGAAGAGTTTGGTATTTTAAAATTTGTTGGAACGTATGAAGTAATATGTTAAATACACGATGTAACTGCATGAACACGTGAAATTATGTGTTCATGTTTTGCTAGATTATTTGTCAAGGTCTGGAATTGGATTGGATGCATTTTGTTAAAAAGATTTTGGTATTTTTAAATTTTCTGGAATAGATGAAGTAATATGTTAAATACACGATGTAATAGCATGAAAACATGAAGTAATGTGCATAAAAATTCCTAGATGATTCATCAAGGATTGTGAATATGAAATGTTTGATATTTCACAAGATGAAAATTTTGATATTTTGTTTTTTGTTGAAACATATGAAATAAGGTGCTATATACACGATTAAAATGTCTAAACACATGAAGTGATTTTTTTATATATTGGTAGATGAATCATGAAGGTGTAGATTTTGTTAGATGAATTTATCTATGAAACGTCTGAAATAAAATGTTATGTACCCGATAAAACTGTTTAAACACCTAAACTAGTGTGTTTATATATTACTAAATATATAAAGTTCACTGAAATGTCTGAAGTAATTTGATATATACACGATGTAAATGCTTAAATACGTAAATAAATGTGTTGATATATTCATCAATGCCTAGATAACTGGTTAAATTGACTGTACTAAGCCCTCTAATACACAAACTAACTGCATAAACGAGTAATCCAGAGTTGTGGAATTTAATTATATATTCAACTACAACCATCTACAACCAACTACAAAGGACCTAAAGTAACAAATGAAATTTAAATTATAAACATAATAACTAATTTATAAATTTTCATGATTATCTTGAAAAAATAGAAGTCTAAACTAAATCAACAATAAAATAAACAATTATTTTAAACATATGAACTAATTTACATTTAACAATTCCTATACGAATCTTCTTACTTTGAATTTTCTATACAAATTTTCTTCCTTTTTCGAGCATACAAATGTTGTCTACGGGAGATTGCTTCAATCACTTCCTCCTGATAAAACATCCAAAAATGCACTTGTTTTCGCTGTTCACAAGGCTAAGGTTGTTGCATTGCACATAGCAGCAATCTTATGTAGCAACATTTTGATGGATCAAATAATCTATCACCCTGATCTTATGTACAAGTTACAAAAGGCATTACAATTTGCATCATTCTCCACAATCTCTCTGTCTCAAACTGAATTTCCATGTTAGAACCCTTGTTGAGTAACTTCTCTACTACTTTATTACTATCTTTTGTGACACCATGGTAGACATTTGTGAAGCCTCCTTTTCCAATAACCTTGTCTAAGTTATTTGTCATCTTCGGAATACTTGAGTAGGTGAAATCATGTCCTATTGTCTTCAAAGACTTTCTTTTCTCTTGGAAAAGCTCTCCAAGTTTGCAACTGGAGAATAACAATATAGAAAGTTGGTATTAATTAATCAGGATGCCAATTTTCATCATGTAATTACGAAATCATGTCAAGTGTCAAGATGATTTGTCTCAATAAGCAGCTTGTAGAGTAATACCTTTAAGTTTTGTCCTTCTAAACCTCTAGATCAGAATAAAGGCAGTCAAGATAACCATTATGGATGTTGTCAGTGAAAATCTAGAAACCTACTGCAAGGAGAATACACAAATGACATACAAAGTAACTGAAACAAGATGGGTACAGTATCATTCTTAACATGAAGAATGCGAAACTAGCACAAAAAGCTAGTAAAAAGAAATAAGCCTGTTAAAAAAAGAACATAAAAGTTACATACAAAGTAGCAAAAACAAGAAAGGTACTAACTACATCCACACTCTCAACCCTCAGTTGTGCGTTCAATGAACGCAAAATCTTCCACTTTCTAGCATACAGTTATTTTCAGCCAAGAAAATATGTGGCTACGTAATTATGTTGTAGTTGTATTGAACTTACTCCTTATACACACACAAAATATCCTGATACACCTCCAGAAGTGCGTAACTAACATTCACAGCAATTATAGTAACATAACATGTAAACACATAAACAAATACTAAAAACATCAAACCAAGCTCCTGAATTTCAGGGGAAAAAGGAAATTAACACCTCTAGATTGAACAAGAGCTCTACGAACAATTCTAAGATCATAACGGTAGAGCTTCAACACTCGGTCTTGGAGAAGAAAATCCGCCAAATCTAGAAACATTTTTCTAGTTTTGATTCAAAAAATGCTGCATTGCTTACATAAACAAAAGAGTATCACATAAAAAATTTATTATATAAACACATCTAGATATCAAATCAACAGTTAAAATTATAATTTGAGAAAAATATAAGCAAAGGGTGAACCTAGGGCTTTAGAAGAGAAGAATCAGAGCGGAGGAGGAGCGAGGCTGAGGAAGAGAAGCGCGGAGGAGGTTTGACGAAGGTGGAGTAGCTCATAGGAGGCACAACAGAGGAGGAGCAACACAGAGAAATAACGGCAAAGGAGAAGCACGATGGAGGAGAAAAAAATGAGGAAGAGGTGTGGTAGGGGAGGAGCGGCGGGGAGGAGGAACGGTGGAGGAGGAGGAGCGGCGCAGAGGAGACACGATTGAGGCAGAGGAGAGGCACGGTGGAGGCGCAATGGAAGAGGAGCAGTTCTGAGGTGGAGGAGATGCAATGTGTATAATTAGGGGGATAATAGTTTAAATATAATTATATGGAAGGTCTTATATATTTTCTTATTTTCATATAAACCTCTAGTCTCACCCAAGTCTTTGTATTAAGTTTGGAGTGGGTCTCCTGGCAGGCGATCTGTCCATAAGCTTATGGACAGGCTAGAGACCAATTTTCAAATTAGGAAAAATTGAAGAAATTTGCAGTTTGGGTCATAAGATCAAAAATGGGTCACCTGGGTTTGAAACCCTTGTTCTTCCTTATTTCTTCTCCAATGGAATCTATGGAGCTCTAGCAATGGTGATTTCAATTTCCCTTAGAGTTTCCATCCCCCAATTTCAGTTACTTCCTTCGTTTCTCTACGCCGCTTAAAGTCTCGCCCAACGCTCGATGTTAAACTCCATGCTTCTCCACATAATCTTCCACGACCTAAACCCCGCCACCACCCACCAGCCCTTCATCCACCGCACACGATGGTGCATTGGAAAACACCGCGATCCTAACAGAGGCAAGCCCTGGTCCCCGCACCGCGTGTCTCCACTGGGCCAGCTTTCCCTCCAAACCCTCATCGACCCGGAGTTCAAAATCAAAGTTTTCAATCAGGTACTTCTTGATTTATACAATGCTGGAATTGGTAATGATTTAGAAGCTTTGGGTTTTGATTTCTTGGGTTTAGTCAAGGGTTTAGTGTATCAAGAGAAGTGTGACGTGGCACTCGCGGTATTTAAATGGATTAGCAATCAATGCTTGCTGAGTGTTAACAATATTCGAAAGTGATGGTGTATAAACATTCTAGTCATGCTTCTTGTTTTAGCTTGTTTACATTTGGATGTTCTCTTAGGACCAATTCCATTTGATTTCATCTTCTCTGTCTGTTGCAGACTGAGGTGGAGTTATTGAGCCAAATTTAGCAGCCCAATATAATTTTTTTGTTAGCCTATTGTGTTAATGGAGACACAAGACTTCTTGTGTATGAACTGATACAAGTGTCTAGATATGAAAAAGGCTATGTCGAGTAATTTATGATAAATAAATTCTCGTGGGAGATGGAATTGCAAGAGTACTTGAACTTTCAGGTTTGCTGTCCTTATTAACGTTGCATTCTACATATTCTGCAGCCTTAAGGGTTGTATTCTTTGTCAACTAGCTTGGCAATTTGTAGTAGGGCTTGCTGACTCTATTGCCTCCTTTGTTTCTCGTGTTGTTTATTTCTGAGGAATTACTTTAAAATATTCTTTTGCTACTTTCAGCTACTGAATGGGTGAAGGGGAAGCAAATAGAGGAAGTCCCGGCCATTAAAAATAGTAAGTTCACTCTATCCAAAGTCTATATGGCATTGTTTGTTGCCATCTCTATGCTTTGTTTTGTTTGGTATTTCTTGTATGTTGCTGGACTATGTTCCCTTGCATTAAAAAAATGTACTGTAAAGTTTATTATCCTGGAAGCATGTTATAACTTCAATTATAATATTCTTTAGAAAGCTATTTTATGTGTGATAATGAGTAATCGAGTAAGGAAAGGGACCTTATTTGGGGTTCAACTATCCATTTGTCCATACGCCACTTTTCTCTTTAGGTTAAAAATGGTTTAAAAGTGTCCTTGCCCTACATATTGCATTGACTATTTGAAGATATTTTGGTGGTTGTCCATGTTTTATATGTTCAGATGACTACATTGTCTCTGGTATCGAGAAATTGAAGGGAAGTGAGATGTTTTAAGGAATGTAAATCATAACATGTATGTACTTGTTTTGTTATTGTTTAATTGAAACAAACTGAAGAATGTGGGCTGTGCTTAAAGTTAGTGTGATGATTTATTCGTTCAATCCTGTCTGTGCTACTGGAAAACGATATACTCCATGTAAAGTTTTCTTCCCATCGTGCTCTTAAAGCTTTGTTTCTCTTTACTTCATCTAGCCTTTTCTGTGTTAATTGCACATAGATGATTTTGTTCAGCATGTGCTTTAAAAATTATTTGGGTGGATAGTTTTATGATATAACTACATTTTTTTTTCTCTATGCCTGAACTACTTGAGATTTTTTATTTCTTTTTGAAGCCTTTGTTTGTTTGGACTGAGAACATTTGTCCAGATTACAAGGAAATTGCAAAACATCTCTCTCTTTCGCCACTCAAGTTGCACTGCAGTATGCTTGCTGAGGATGCAATCAAAGCAGCTGTGAAAGATTACCGGACAAAGCGAGCGAAGTTTACTCAAACTGATGAAGGTTCAAAGATGAAAGCAGCCGACGCTTGAACGCATGGTTTGGGGGAAATGTACCAGCCCCTTCTTTTCTAGCATAAGCATGTAGCGCGTACATAGGAGCCCTCTTCTCATGTTTATGGTTTGGTGCTCTTCCTTCTCCTGGAAAGAACAAGAAGAAAGGTGGAACACCAAAACTGATAAATAGAAGTTTGTTTTGGAGTTGTATAGCTATAGAACAGATGGGATTTTTGTTCTTGTAACAATAGAGAGTGTCTGACCATCAGAATAGAATATTGACATGATTATTCAGACTATTTGATGTCGAAGATTCATCGGAATATGAATTATGCTACAATGAACATGTAAGAAACATGTGGCAAATATTCAAAAAAACAAAACAAGTGCTGCTGGAAATTTTCAGATATACTATGCACATGTTACCTTACAAATTGTATCGTTTATATTAAAACATGCACTTGTTTTAAGAGCTCTAAATATGAATTATGAAACTTTTCCAGGAGATCGTGCATAAGTTAATTTATGAATCACATTTGTTTTGTAAAAACATGAATATGTTAGTCTACAACTAGTATATGTTATAGTTTACATAGATATAGAAGACTAAAATTTGACAATTTAACATTGTCATATTAACTCTACATTAATTACTTTGCAACATGTATTTTTTAAATAAAAACACGCATATGATTTTAAATTATCAATTTTTTTAATGAATAGCCAAAATATTCTAGGAGATCATGTATAAGTTAAGTTATGAATCATTTTTGTTTTGTTAAAACATGAATATATTAGTTTACAACTAGTATATGTTATAGCTTACACAGACAGAGGAGACTAAAATTTAACAATTTAACATTATGATATTAACTATGCATTAATTACTTTACAACATGTATTGTTTAATTAAAAACACGTATATGATTCCTTAAAAGTTCAGTGTCATCTTCGTCTGAATCCTCCTCATGTCGGAACGTCTTGTGGAGTCCAATGTTCAATGTTGTCTGATTCCTTAAAAGTTAAAACCAAAAAAAGTTTAGATCCAACTCCTGCAAAAAGTCATACGCTTTGGATATTAACATGTACAACATATAAGCAAATAAATACAATTTATAATTCAAAATGAACAATAATCAACAGTGAAAAAAAGTCAAACACAATAAAACTAAGTACATACTGGATACTAACAGATGCAATACATAAGTCAACAAATGCAGTTCTTGATTCAAAACGAACAAGCAATAACAAATTTGTATTACAATAATCATACACATCACAACTAATATTTACATACTGGATACTAACAGATGTAACATATAAGTAAACAAATGCAACTCGTTATTCAAAACGTACAACTAACAACAAATGAAAACAAAAGGTCATAGGGTACAACTAAGAAGTACACATTGAATACTAACAGATGCAATATATAAGTAAACAGATGCAGTTCGTAATTCAAAAACTAATGATCAACAAAAAATAGAAGAAAAAAAGTCATTCACAAAAGTTTCATAGACAGCACAACTAACAAGTACATATTGAATACTAACATATGCAACATATAAGTAAACAGATGAAACTTGTAATTCAAAACGAACAATCAGCAAAAAATAGAAGAAAAAAAGGACATTCACAGTAAAACTAACAAATACACGTTGGATAATAGCAGCTGCAACATATAAATAAACGAATGCATCTCGTAATTTAATAAAGCTTACACCACTACCACTGAGACCCCCCTCTAGCACCAGGTTTTAGCACCGGTTATTAAAATCGATGTGAAAATTGTAATAGCACAGGGTGTTTTTTTGTTAGCATCGGTTTTTAAATATGTGTGAATTTTACACTGGTTTTTGTAATTGTAACACCGGTTTTTTTCTAATAACTGGTGTTAATTTAACACTGGTAAAAAAACCGATGCTAAAACTTACAAGAACTGGTGTTAAATTAGCACCGATTTAAAAACCAGTGCTAAAAATCTCAAAAACCGGTGAGATGAAAATTTTGGCACCGATTTTTAAAATCGGTGCTAAAAAATTTAAAAAAATTGGTGTTAAATTAGTACAGGTTTAAAAATCGGTGCTAGAAATTTAAAAAATTGGCGAAATGTAAATTTTTGGCACCGGTTTTAAAAACCGGTGCTAAAAAATTTCAAAAACTGGTGTTAAAATAATTCCGGGAAAAATGGCACCAGTTGATGTATCACCGGTTAAAAACCAATTCTAATGGGAAAAATGGCACCGGTTTTACCTACTATTCCCAAAAGCTGGTGCTAAATAGAGCATTTAATGCTCTAAACTACCACTCAAAAATTAGATCTGAACTTTCAATCCCCTTCTCTCTTCATTGATGGAAGATTTTTTGGATGGTGAGCAATAATCCAAAGCAATGAAGACCCATGGATGTAAGTTTTCCTTATCTTTTTTGAATTTCAATTAAATAGTAGTTATAATAACCATTAATTCATGCATGGAGAGAGTTTATTTGTATTTATTATTGGTTTCTATGCTTTAAGTTGGTTTAGTATCATGTTGTGAGAGTGTAAATGATTGTGGATGTAAACATGGTTGTATTTGTTTTGGTAGATGGTACATACATATATATATATATATGTATGTATATATATACATACATATATATATATTATCTCCCAAGAACAAGTTAATCGATACACATACATATACACATACACATAACACTTTTAGTATTGTGTAGCAAATTGATTGTGTTTATTTTTATTATGTTTGAGCAATGAATATTTGTGTAATTGTTTGTATTATTTTGTTTGGATACAATGGACCGAGAATCGATGCTTGCGTGGAGAAAAAAATGGTTAGCTATCCAAGTGTAGCTAGAGGGAGTGATGAACATATTGCATTTCTTGATTCATTTCTTGATTATGCCTTTGGTCATGAAGAGATGATACTTTGTCCATGCAAAAGATGCTTGTGTCGTGAACGGTTTGATGAACGTGGGCTTGTTAGATTTCACTTGCTTAAGATCATATTTTACGGAGGTTACATTGTATGGACATTTCATGGAGAGGTTGAGCATCAACATAAGGGTGGTGGGTTTGACAAGGTAGATGGAAACACTTGTACCATTGATGCTATGTTTGATGACATTGTAAGAGATTTTCAGGGGAAGCCTAAAATTTTGAGTGCTTTGCTCGACAAAAAAGAGAAGGCATTGTATCCGGGATGTAAAAGTAAGGATACCATAATCTCCTTTTTGATGGAGTTTTGCGATTTGAAAGCTACAAGTTCTTGGAGTGATACAAGTGTGAATTCACTCCTAAAGCTTCTAAAGGATAATTTTCCGGAAGGGAATGGAATACCAAAAAACTTTTACGAGGCTAAGAAAATATTGTGTCCACTTGGTTTGGAATACAAGAAAATACACGCATGTCCTAATGATTGTGTGCTGTATGACAGGGATTTGAAAGACATGGTTAAATGTCATGTGTGCAAACATTCAAGATATAAGGGTGTGAGGAATGATGATGATGGGTGTTTGGCTATGTAGAAGACTCAGGTCCCATCGAAGTGTATGTGGTATCTTTCTTTAATTCCAAAGTTGAAGAGGTTATTTGCGAATTCAAAAGATGCAAAGAACTTGCGATGGCATGGAGAGCGGGAAAGACCAAGTGATGACAAGATAAGACATCTGGCAAACGGTGAACAATGGAGAAATTTTGACAAGCGATATCCTACATTTGGTTCAGAAGTTAGAAATTTACACCTTGCATTGTGTACTGATGGGATGAATCCATTTGGTAATATGTCATTGAAGCATAGTTTTTGGCCCATGATGTTGGTTATATATAATTTCCCCCTTATTTGTGCATGAAATGGAAATATGTTATGATGTTTCTGTAAATCTCTGGTCCTAGACAACCTGGGAACGACATTGATGTGCATTTGAGACCATTGATTTATGATTTGAAGATATTGTGGGAAGAAAAAGGGATAATGGTATTTGATTCCCATATGAATGTGGAGTTTCAATTGTGTGCCATGCTTTTTTGCACGATCAATGATTTTCCAGCCTATGGAAATTTTTTGGGGTATGTTGTGAAGAGGCACAAAGTATGTCCTATTTGTGAGGAGAAGACAGCATTCAAACAGCTAAGACATGAAAGAAAGACAGTGTATCTTGGCCGTAGAAAATGGCTGCAAGGAAACCATAAATACCGGGATGATGTGGTTAATTTTGTTGGGGGGAAAGACCAAAGGAAATCCCCTACACCACTAACTGGTGTGCAGATTCACAAGAAGGCTAAGAAATCAAGAGTGGTGTTGGGAAAGTATAAAGGCAAGGACAGAATACATTGTGATGGTCCATGGAAGAAAAGGTCAATACTTTTTTATCTACCATACTGGGAGCATCTTCAAGTTAGGCATTGCCTAAACGTGATGCATATTGAGAAAAGTGTTTGTGAAAGTTTTATAGGCACCCTCTTGAATATTCCCTGGAAGATGAAAGATAGTTTGAATGCCCAGTTGGACTTGGTAGATTTGGGAATCAGAAATGACCTCGCTCCAGAAGTGAAGGATAAGAGGACTTACTTTCCCCCTTCACCTTGTACATTGTCAAAGGAGGAGAGAGTCAGTTTGTGATAGTTTGAAATCAGTGAAGGTCCCAATTGGTTATTCGTCGAACGTTAGTCGAGTAGTTACAAAGGATTGTCGGATGACTTGGTTGAAATCTCATGATTGTCATATTTTGATGCAACAATTGTTACCTATTGCTACTCGCGGGGTAATGGAGGCCGACGTAAGGTACTCAATCACTAGACTTTGTTTATTTTTTTGTTCCATATGCCGAAAGTCTATTGACCGGGACCATTTGGATGTCCTACAAAAAGAGGTTGGTGTTGTGCTATGCAAGTTGGAAATTTATTTCCCTCTAGTTTTTTTGATATAATGGTTCACTTGGTTGTTCATTTAGTGCGGGAGATAAAGATATGTATCCTTTTGAGCGACACATGAAAGTATTCAAGGGATACGTGAAAGATATGAGTCAGCCGAATGCTAGTATTGTTGAGAGGTATGTTACCGAAGAAGTAAATGAATTTTACTCTAGCTATTTGGAGGAACATAGAAATTTTGGGGTGCCCCAGGATCGACATATTGGAAGGAAGGTTGGCAAACCGAGGTCAAGGGGAATGTTGTTTACTCCATTGAATAGTGATATGATGTCAGTTCATTTGTATGTCTTGAGGAATTTTAGGGAGACTGCTGCTTATGTGACCGAGCACCTTAATTTGATCACAGAGTTTAATCCCACGTGGCCCCCTAAAAAAGTTTAGTTGGAGCACAATGACTGGTTTGTGAATTGGTTTTATGATCGATGTAATGTCGGTGATTATGACCAAAAAATTAGAGCTTTTGCAAGGAAGCCTAACTGGACGGTCTTGAGGTATTCCGGATATGACATTAATGGTTTCTCTTTTGCTACTAGGGACTAAGATTCAAAGAGCACAACACAAAATAGGGGGGTATACATTGAGTCGGAGACAATGTGGCAAGCAAGTAAGAAATACAATAAACCTGATAAGCTGTGATGTCTTTTTATGTTTTTATTGATGAGATTTGGGAGCTTCATTATGGATAATTCAAGATTCCAGTTTTCAAGTGCCAATGGTTTGATAACACAACTAGAGTTCGAACTGATGACCCAATGGGATTTACCCTTGTTGACCAGAGTCGTGAAGCATATGAAAATTATCAGTTTATTTTGGTTGAACAAGCAAGACTAGTTTTCTACGTTAATGATCCGTGAAATGTAGGTTGGTCTGTTGTGTTACAAGGTAAGAAATACTCTTTCCGTGACGAAATTGATTTTGAAGTTACAAGTGAAAGGTTGGAGTTCCCCTCTATTTCCCCCCTACTTATTAATGATGGGATTGAGGTGGGAGCAATACGAAGGAAACACAGAGATGGCATTTGGATAGATGAAGATGGCTAAGAAATTGGAGACATTCAATCCAAAAAGAGGAAGATGGTTAAATACTAGCGGCTTACAAGCAATGAATTCTTTAAGAAATTTATGTATTTTTGTAGTATGTTGTGTTTTGTATGACTGTTAACTATTCTAAAACTATGTTCTAATTGGAACTTATACGGAGCAGCTCTGAAAGCGGCAGCATTCTGCCGCTCTTTTGGTGAAGCTTGAATAAAATTAGCTTCATTTTTCTTTTTGCAGCTCTTTTGGTTCAACTGGGAAAAGGTAATCCTAAAATTCCCTATACTTCCACTGAGAGCGGCTGTGTACAGTTGCTCGTTCAGTTCAACTGAGACAAAAACATGAATATGGTACAAGCCTAGAACTGTCAACTTCCAAAATCAGATAGCATCGAAATTCCAAAGTCATAAACTACTAAGTCAAATACACAGAGAAGCAACATATGTTTTGGAAATCAACATCCCGATAATACAGAGATCCATATTAACCAAGAAAAAAAAGTTGAGAAAATCAAGATGTGAGCTAAATGAAGATAGTTAATCCCTGCACGAGTTGTCATCCTCAGTGTTGGAAGATGGCAAATATATAGTAGGGATTAGACCCAATTTCTTGATTCTCTCGCCACACATGACTGTCACGATCTTCCCAACCTGCTCAGTCCATCGCACCAAGTGATCCACCTTCACTTTTAATGCTGCCATGTCCCCATCTGAATTCTCCTTAGACAATTTACTTGTCTCAGTTGCCGGCCTTGATGACATAGAAATTTTCTTCTTCTTCGAGAATATTTGAGGGTTGATGGGAAGCTTTGGCATCAGTGTATAATCATCATCTTTAAATTTGCAACCAGCTTTCACGCACAAGGTAGTAATGAGGGAGGAGAAGCCTATACAGTTGTGGGCATTGATACAATCCCAGATGTACGCCATTATCATACCCCCAAGATCGATGCTCAATTTCTTCTTGATCTTGTACAACAACAACATACGGGAACGATGCACCTCACTATTCATTTTCACCGGCAGCAGGTGGGCAGCTATGAAACTGTACCACACATTCATCTCGTCGCTCAAGTACTTCTTCTCAATGATGGACCATTCTGGTGGCAGGTTCTAGATAACTTCATCACTATCATCACATATTTCTCTTATGATCTGTTCCTAAGTAGCTTTTTGAACAGCTTTTTCCACGGCTTGGTACATACTTGTAGGCTTCAGTGTGATCTTGTAGACCTCGTTGATCACATCTAGTGCAAGCACAATGAACTGACCACGAAAGAAAACCTTTGTTGAGTTCTTTACTTCATCAGGGACAAGAACTCACATGCTAGCATCTTGTTCGCATGATCCGGTTGTGCAATGAAGCTTTCCCACTCGTGCTGGTTAACGTAGTCCTTGTAAGGCTTTTCAAGTCTCAACCCTCTCTCTAGTATAAGGCCCTGGTTAATGAATTATTTGTATAGATACATTGCCTTCAAACATTCGGCCACTGTCATTGGTATTGCAGAGTTCCCTTGCACCATCTGAGACCCGTTGTCTCACTCCTCAATATCGCTAACTCTGGCCTTTTTCCTGAATTTCTGGCTGCCGGTCTTCCCCTTGGGTGCACTTTTTTGGGGGCCATACCTTGTAAAATAAATGTTGTATGTTACGGAAGGGCCCAACAAAATGTTAACACAAGTAAAATTTGCATATAGATTTCAGCACATAAAAAATAAATGTCAGCCCGTGAAAAGAAGACAAAAATTTGCATCCAGATGTCAGCACATGAAAAAAAGATAGTAAAATGGCATAAACTTCACACCTTGGTTATGATCACCCTTTACTACACCATAAAAACAACGAAACCATGTCGAAACCCTTAAATTGTAGCCGAAAAAAAACAATTAAGCTATATAAGAATATTTGTTATACCCAATCTCTCAAAACTTTTTAACTAGATACATGCCGGAGAAAGATAGAACAGAACAGTGGCTATGATAACATAACATAGGCATAGAACTGTATTCTCATAAGCAAACTAGTATTCGCATAGAACATAGGCATAGAACTGTATCAAGAACAAAGGCATAGAACTGTATCTTGAACATAGGTTTCCACAATATCTAGAATATAGGCATATAACTGTATTTGCATAGAACATATGCAAAGAACTGTATTCCCCAACACACACACTCTTAAAAATCTCCCGCATCTCAAAACAAAATAAATATTAGGTATTTTCACAATTAGGTATTTTCATGAAATCAAACAATCTGCATACCAATAATGTAGACAATCCCTGGGAAACCTAAAACGAAAGGGTATGCGCTTACCTAGTTCAGACAAGAGTTTGTTGACGAAAGTGTTTGAACGGCGGACGGAGCTTGGTGAACAGAGCTTGGTGGATGGAGCTTGGTGGATGGTAGCATGGTGAATGGTGGATGGACGGTGCACGGTAGATTGACGGAGGATGGAAGACGGAGGGAGAGTGGGATGGCGGAGCTTGGCAGAGGTGGAATGGATGGAGCTTGGCGGAAGTGGATTGGAGCGGGGACGGCGGAGAGAGGGGGACAGCGGAAGGAGCGGGGACGGTGGAGGGAGTGGGGAAGGTGGAGGGAGCTTGGCGGAAAAAAGGTGTTAGGGTATTGGGTTGAGTGACTAATTTTACACACACATGGGCTTAATGCTACAAACAATAATACAAATAAATGGGTTGAAAACATATGGGCCAATGGGCTAAATTGTAAAAATGAATGCTACAAACATAAAGAATATTAAACTATGTACCTTCTCACATACAAACGACTATAATAAATATTATATTATTATGTCAAAATTTGATTTTCCGAAAGTTATATTATGTATAATATATTCGTAGTTAAGAAATTAATTTACATATCAGTGTTCTATATACACTAGTTAACTATATATGATCGTGTTCTATACAACTAAGGGTTGATCAAACCCTAGTCAACATACACGTGCACCAACTTTACCGTATCCATTACTTGATAACCCATTCGGTTGTCTACAAGTCACCTGTAGTCAGTGAGCGTTCCATGTACACTAGTTAATCGACTATAACTTAATTTGCGATCCATATACACTAGTTATCTGCAATTGTACAATACAAGGGTTGGTCAAACCAAGGCAATATAAACATGCTCCTATTTTAACGTATCCATTACTTGGTAACACATACAGGTGTCCACAAGTCGCCCATTGCTCCATGAGCGTTCCATATACACTGGTTAATCGACTGTAACTTAATTGGAAATCCATATACACCAGTTATCTGCAATTGTAAACATGCTCCTATTTTAACACATCCATTACCTGGTAACACATACAGGTGTCCACAAGTCGCCCATTTCTCCATGAGCGTTCCATATACATTGGTTAATCGACTGTAACTTAATTGGCGATCCATATACACTAGTTATCTACAACCGTACAATACAAGGGTTGGTCAAACCCTAGTCAACATAAACATGCTCCTATTTTAATGTATCCATTACTTGGTAACCCATTAAGTTAACGAAGATCGTTCCTTACTTACCGAGGTGATGCAAATACAGTCTTCCTCAAGTGGAACTAACCGAGCCTGCATTAATTTCATTATATTATCACATATATGTTTGAATTGACCCATACTAATATCTGGTTTAACTTTATTTCTCTGGCCATTTTATATATATAAGTAATAGTGTGAAACTCTATATAAAAAATTCTAGATAGGAGCGTCTATCGTAATTAACAGTATCCAGACCTTCATTAATTTGTCTAGAAATATTAATTTTCAAAAAATACAATACTATTTATGCTTTTCATATACTTTGCATCATTCAAAATCCAATGCCTAACTCAATACGAAATAGTATAAAAATCTCAGTCATATGAGCAAGTTGGGCAACTAAAGAGCATGCAAATTTAACTCCCAAGTGGCCCAACAAAGCATCAAGAATGGTCAAATTTAACTCCCAAGTGGCCCAATAAAGCATCATTTAGATTCCCTCCCAAATTTCCCTCTTCCCTCCATAACCTTATCCCCAAATTTTTGCATCTCCCTCCCCAACACACATACCCTTCTACAACTTTTTCCAAATTATTTGCTCATCTTTGCCATTTCCTCAACCCCAGCAGAGCCATTGTCGCTATTCTACTTCCCCTTCTCATTGTTTGCAATTTTGGTCGCAATTCTACTTCACCATTGCTTGCAATTTTGGTCGAGTGAAGCTGGTGCAGAGCCGGCCGGTGGCAAAAAACATTGCCAAGAGTGTGTACAAATAAGGTATGAGTGATTGATTTTTGCTAAAGTCTTCAAGAACTCGTTATATGGGTGGAAGTTTGCTTTTTTTTTCAGGTTTAATGAATAGATATATATTGGTGGGTCTGTTAGTTTGTAAGTTTGTGATTTATTTTGTTGGATTATTAGTGTGGGTAATTTTTTCTATAGATAGATGATTTGTTTGCTAAGAATTTTAGAATTTTTGGCTAATTTATTTTTGCCCCCATTCGAATTTTTTGCATATTATCTTGATAGGTCAATATGTTCTCGGTTGGTTGTTTGTGGTTATCCATCCTTGAATGTGTTATGCTAAGATTTCATTTTTTTGTTTTACACATACAAGCGAGTGAATGGCGAAGGCGAGTAAAAATTTTTTTAACTCCGGTACTAAAGCCGTAGAAGGCAATTGTGTTACCCCTACAAAAGATGACAATTGTGATGTGAATAAGGAGATGGTGAATGATGCATCCAAATCATGCTCAGGATCTGAAAACTCAGGGGAGGAAGAAGGAATTATAACAAAAGAAGACACGAGTGGAAACTTTGACAAGTTTAAGATTAAAGAGTATTGCAAGCGTAGAGGCACAGCCACGTGCAAGTCTGTGTTGCTTGCAAAGCAAAAGAAGCCCCTTAAAATATTCTTCGATGATGACTTCGAACCCTCGGTTATACGCTGCCGGTGGTCGATGTATGTTGGCTATGCCTTCGGACGAAGAATCTGCTTTGGGACATGGCATAATTGGAAAGCTGTCCCAGACCATGTAAAGAAAGATGCATGGGAAGACATTCTCGTAAGTGTGTTCATTTCAAGTTCCTCCATTACAAGTGGGATGTTTCCTCCATTAACATTTGTTCATTTCAAGTTCATTACATTTTGCACTAACAACACATATCTTTGTCCGCTAGATTAGCTGGGATATACAAACCAAAATGACATTCAATGAGATGAATCAGTTCCGAAATAAATGAACAGTTTAGGCAGGTGAAAAGTGGAGGAATTGGAAGACTAAGGTAGCTCACAAGTACTTCGTGCAAAAAAAAGGTTCTTGTGCATGGACTGAATATTGATAGATGGACAAAAAAGAGTGGAAGCTATTTGTGAAACACAGATCAACCCCATAATTCAAGGTTATTCCTTAAGAATTCTTAATTTCTAGTCATTACTTTGTGAGAATTTTACTAATCGATCAACATATAGGCATTAAGAGACACAGCAAAAGTAAGCGCCTCACATAAGGACTGCATCCATCACACGGGCAGTGGAGGGAATCGTAGGCTTGCTATAGAACTCGAGAAGAGGAAAATAAGGGCTAAAATTGATGAGCTTACGGATCAAGGTCAAAGTGTAGAAGAAGCAGAGGCTTTAGTTCAAATCATGGATTTCAAATCGGACCGCTCAGAGGTGTTCCTAGAAGCTAACTGGGACAAGAAATTATCGATCTACACCAATGACTCCGTTAAAAGAGCAGCCCCCACTATTGTGAACCAAATTCATAATTGATTCTTTCTCTATTAATATTCTCATATGCAATGCATACTAATGGCTTGCATGTGTTTTATTTAGTAGAAAAACCTTTTGGATAAGAAGCAAAAGGGGGAGTTGGTTATAGAAGGAAAAGAAGATATTCTCGTTCAAGCTACGGGTAAGAAGGATCATGGTGGTCATTGGAGAGGTTGCCCCACAACGGCCAAGGTGAACGAGGCCCTACCACATATTGCTATGAGCCGTTATGCATCTAGTCGATGTGGGAGCACACACACAAAACCATTTGAAGAAATCTCAAATTCAAAACAACTACCCACAGATGTCATCGAGCTCAACAAAAGATTTTTTGCCTTATTTGAGGCCCAAACAAATTGGCTGGCTGGACAATTGGGTAAAACTATCCCCCACACTTGGATGCCCGTAATTTCCTTGCTACATCATACAACCCCGCGAATAAAGACAACTGAGTATTCATTCCTTCAGCATCTGGATGTAGTGACCCACAAGGAAACGTTGTGGATAACAAGGTATCTATACCATGAACATCATCGTTAGATGCTTTCTTGCGGATGTGGATTGTTAGTATCTGGATTTTGATTTCCTGTCAAACTGATTTTGGATGCTATTAGTTGTGGCCATATATGTACTACTATCACGTTCATTTTGGATGTTGGTAGTTAGGGCCTAGTAATATCTTCATCTTGTTCTTTTCTCAGTTGAACTGAGAAAATGTAGCTTTCAGCCGCAAAAAACTAAATTTAGGTGTTTATTTTATCCCAGCTGGACCAAAAGAGTGGCATGGCACTGCAACCTTCAGCAGCTATGTATAGAATTCATTTCTTGTTATAATCAACTTTCCAGGCCATAGAATCTTAAAATAACCTTGGTCCCTATTGAGATTGATTACATTTATAACATTATTTAATTTTAATTACTTAATAACACTTACTTTTTGTCCAACTAATGTTTTTTTACCCTTTTCATGAATTTTGTTCTCAGAAATGGAAAAATACTGCCTATATGTTTTGAACCATAATGAAGAAAGAGATGTAGCTGCATTTGGTATCTTGTTACCAAAGGATAAGGAAACAGACTTACCCATCAAGTGGGAGCGAGTAAAGCTTTATGGACCTCTGATCATTCCCAAGGCACCTTTGCCGATTGAACATGAAGAATTTGAGTTTGTAACTGAGGCCATTGGATAAAACATTCTATGGCCGGAGAGCTAATATGCGTCATTGGGCAACAAGATGATGAGGTGTGATAATTGTATTCTTATTCTGATCCTATCATATATATCTTTCCAGATATTACTAAAACATAATTTGTTGTTCATCTACTTACGAAGGAGAACGAGAAGCAATCGCCTCGGAAACAATTAGTAGTGGATGAAGATGGAAGTCTTGAAATAAACCTTTCACCAAAAACGGCCATGGAGAGAGAAGAGGTTAAAAAAATAATTATATTAATTAACTATGACTTCGAGATACATATTAACACACTCTCCCTCACAGGAGGCATTGGCTCAGGAAGATACTCCGAATGGAGAGGTGGTCGCTCGATCAGTAAAAGGAGATGTCTAACATACCCCCACACTTTTTCATTCCGACCTATTTTTTCAATGTCTGACTAAAATTTTACCCATTAGCACGTAGCAAAAGAAAATACTACATCGACGGAGAATGGGCAATCAAATCCTCCCATGTCGGTTTCTGACCATTACATTTTTGTGAGAACTCATTTTAGCCTTTACAATATGATCCACTACTGAATTATATACATATACAACTCAACTAACATTATTAGATTCTCAATCTAATTACAATATTGTGTATCTTTTAGGGGGTAACGGAAGACAAAGAATGTACCGTTGTTGTTCAACAGATTAATGATGTTTTAAGGATATCTACACAAATATGTGGATCTAACAAACTCTTCAGCATCAATTTCAACGCGGAGGTGTTTGGATCAGAAGAAGTCTACACAGTTATATTTACTGACAAGCTATAATTGTTCATGAGCAAGTTCAACGTAGAAAATGAAATGGAGTGGATCAGTCATGAGTGCCAACTTGATATATGGGCATCGTAAGAATTGCATACTTACATTATTTATAGATGTATCATTATATTTGTTTCACTTACAATATTATTTTTCTAGATACCTATGTGATGGGGTGGTTGATCAAGGCCACGTCCAATTTATTCCATCCCGTTCAAATTCAATAGCTCAAAAGGAAAATCAGAGGGTCGAAATGACTGGGGGCGAGGTTTCAACTGTCATGTGTCGCACTCAAGCAAGGATGTATGTCTTCCCGTACAATCGAGAGTAAGTTTTATTCTTTTTTGTGTTGTTTGACCCGGCCACATGGAAGCAATAGCAACCATATGTCATGATTATATTTTCAAAAAATATTTAAAGTATTCAAAACCACATTAGGTATTTTGGTGTTTCCCTTTTTTCATAGGAGTCATTGGTTTTTCCTTGTCTTTGTACCGAAAATCGATCAAGTACATTGCATCGACTCGATGATTGGGGGAATTTGCAAATGTAATAGGCTATGCCTTAAATTGATTCATTTGTAAGTGGAACACATTTTTGTCATTCCATCTACTTTAATGTTCTGCAAAATTGTTTGTTCCCATAAACGTGTTCTTGTAGGTTTCCCACTTTCGTTGCTGGATTGTTTACTGTTAATATTCGGTACAATGATATTCATTGTTCTATTCATTACTTGTAATCATCATTACATGTTGGAAAAATTTAGACCTAATTAAACTATTATGTGTGATCCCCATTTTCTGAAAATATATTTTTTCATATTGATATAAATATATTTTCATCAATTGTAGGATTGCAACAAAATATCGACGGTTCAATTCCGAGCAAAATGGATCCTACCCTTCGAACTATACATGGAATGTCATAAGCATCATTGTACGTATTATCCCCTAACATCATATTTCCTCTGTCAATTTTATGTCCGTGATCATTTCAGCAAATTCTCTTTTATATCAGCACAAGATACAAAGTAGTACTTGGAAATGTGGATACCATTGCATGTATTATATGGAAAAAATGGTTAAGGACGTGCATGACATGACATTATTCCGGTACATTTTCCTATATTGTTTTTTTGTTTTTTGTTAGTCTCTCACATATATATCCTTCTCTAACATGCAATTTAATACATTGTGTCAGCAATTTCTAGAAGATTACGCTCCTCTGGGGAGCGATCAACTGCGCATCATTACTCTGAAATGGGTTTGTATTTTTGCGAAATGTACTCTGTCAAAATGCATAGCTTAATTGAATGTCATACAGGGACTTGTCTCCATCATTGGATAGTAGTTATTAGTATTATCTCTTATGAAAAGTAATTGTCCACCACTTTTGATACTCGTCATCTCCATGTTGAGGGAGGTTCCCGTATCTTATGTAGGGTTGTAACCCAATTTTTGGCCACTAAGAATCACGTTTCATGCACTTCTTTCGCTAGTAAAAAATTATAGTTGATCAAATTCAATGTTTTTTCTACCTACTTGTTGTCTATGCGTGATGATTGTTGTATTTATTGGGAATTGTTGTTGGGAATTTGTGCTACTTTTATTGGTGCACCGATTTAAGTAATCTACGCACAAATGAAAATCGGTGCCATCTATGAAAAAGAATGCACTGCTTTGGAAAACAAGTGTGGGAGGTCATCGACGTACCTCTCAAATTTAATATTTTTAAGCCATAATGCTTCCTATCTATAATTAAGTAGATAATGGCAAGTCGGGGTTATCCATGAGAAGAGGGATCTTTTCAAGTGTTTAAACATATATAGGAGAAAACATACTAAGCATATACATACATAGATACATATAAAAGCATGTAAAAAAGGGGGGGTTTGGTTGGTTTTTTATCCTAAGTTATCAAATTGAAATACAACAACTAACAAAGTAAGAGAACTATGCTAATCATGCAATACAATTAAAGTTACGATAAAAACAACAATTAACGGAGCCTTGGGAGCAATCGATTTCCACATCCAAACTTCATATAGCTCATTGATTCATTCACTCATCCAATTACATTTATTGTCTATGGGGAATGTTATCACTTGTTATTAAGAGATCAACATTCATTCCTCCTTAAGAGTAGTTTGCAAAGACAAACAACGACCATTTACAAACCTCATTGATGATCACCCTGGACAAACAACATCATATAGGTATTTCATCAATGGCATTTCAGCCAAAGGACCATAGGTTTGATAACATCAAGCCTTCTACCAAAGGCATAGTCATTTAACCAAACAAAGCATTCATTAGGTTAAACTTAGAACAAAAACATTCAAGGTTCACCCTCTCTTTGCATCTATGTGACAAATATTAAAACAAACCACACTAACATGCTCATCTAGCAAGAATTACCATACATTATACACAAGAAGTTCTAAATCCATGCTTTTGGATTTCCACATCAAATGAGTTAATAAATTTGCAACTTTCCTAACACCCTAACATTTCAATCTTACAAACATTTCATATACTCAAATAACCCATGGTATAAATGAGGTAAAACATAACATCAATGGCATAATAAATGCTCTCCAATAAATGTTCATAAATGAGCAAACATAGAATCTTACTACATAAGCTTGGAAGCTTCAATCAATTTCTCCCAAGAACTAGATTTGACTACCAGAGTTCATACTAATTAATTCTAAATAACTAAACATAATACAAGAGAGTTAAAAGATGAAAATGGAAGAAAATAGGGTTCTAAACAGCACTAAAAATGCATATGAAGAAGATCTTGAATGAGAGGAAAGAGAGTGCTATTTATAGTACAAAAAGGATAAGGTTAAATTCTAGCCACCCATTGGTCGAGACTCGCGACGGGCTCGTCACGACTCATGATGGTCTTACAACTGCCTGAATTTAATCTTGTTTTCTTTTCTTGTTCTTGTGGTAAACATTTATCTTCATAGCAATTCCTCTCATTTTTCAAGTCTTCAATGTCTTCAAAAATGGTCTTTGATGGCCTCCGGTCTTCATGTCTTCGAAACAAGTCTTCAAAAGTCTTCAAAAATGTGATCTTTAATGGCCTCCGGTCTTCATGCCTCTGTGTTCTTCCCTTGTCACGCAAAATCCACTTAGAAGAGGTAAAAGAGTGTAAAGTTGCTCTTACCCCTCCATTTCAAGGTTAAACACAAACTCTTGATAATAAAAGAGCACAAAAGTGACCCAAAACAGTACTAAATTATGCACATAAAATGGACATATCAAACCTCCCCACACTTAAACCTTACTCGCCCTCAAGTTAGAAAAGATCCAAACATACGAAGGAAATGACGTATCCACATCCTAACTACTACTCCCCCAAATCAATACCTCACAAAACTCTCAGTATCACACATCCCAATGTTAAGGTCAAATGAGAAATTTCACACAACCCAAATTCCTAAATCTACCCAAACCATATCAACCCATCAATTCATCGATATCCCTAAAATATCTTCAAATCCCGAATTGACAATCCTAAATCCAATGGTATAAGGTGAAGCTAAAGACATGTATAAGGTTTAAAACACATGCTCCAATTTATATCAATGTATCAACCTAAAAACGAAGCATATTAACGATCAAAAGTTTCATAACTTACTTCGTCTTCTCCCGCTAAATTTTCCACTCCCAAAAGGTCCTCCAGATGTCAAGCTACCTGATCCATCCGTATGGCCACCCCAACTTTATGACTTCAATGCCGGCAAATGAGTGAACACTTAACATTTTTCAATTTCTCTCGTTTTCTCCCATTTTGCCTAGGAGCTCTTTCGGGTTTTCATCCTAGCCACACATCATGTTTCTTTGGCTCACATCTCACATTTTTCTGCACATTTAGCCTCTCATTTTTGCCTAGGTCACCCTTTTGAGTTTTCGACCTATCTGAGTCCCTAATGTTGCCTAAGTTGCCCTCTCGGGTTTTCAACTTAGTGGGATTCTTTTTATTTTTTTCATTTTATTATTTTTTTCAAAATTTTCATGCTTCTCCAGTCCAAAAAGTAGCAAAGTGCTTTCCAAATGTTAAGGCTAAGAAAAATATCAAAGCCAACATTATCCAAGTACATCAAAAGAAAAACATCCCAAAACAAAAGGGAGAAAATATTCAAAACAAAACAAAAGAGTTATACAAAAGTATCTCCAAAGGTGTCTTCAACCCCAATCACCTCAAAGTAGATACCCCTCCCCATACTTAGAACACTACATTTCCCTCAATGTAGACAATAGGGAAAAAACAGACAAAGCAAAGTATGGAAAGGGTAAAGATATGGCGCTCACAAATCACTGATGTGAGGAAGAAGGGCCACCGCCAAAATAGCATTGCTGATAATCAGCCAGCCACTCCGTGCTCCTCTGTATCCTAGCCTTCCGCTGCTCCACTCCTGGATCAAGGCCTGAGACACCGCCTGCTTGGGACTGCATCTCATGGATGCCAGCTGATAGGTGATCAATCTCTTCATCCATGTCGATCAAGGTCTAGGAAAAAAATACATTATGCTCCAATATCATGTTGCCCTAGCGGCGAAATCCATCCTGCATAGTCTACATCATCCGCTCGTAGAAGTCCGATGGAGGCTGGGAATAGTGAGGTGGCACATCGTCCTCCTGCATCGGCTCGGTCTCTGGTGGAGGTTGCTGGGAGTGCTGCTGATGTTGTCGCTCAGAAAAAGGTAGGGTGCTATCATCGTGCTGGACGGGAGCTGGGCCAAGTTCGTGGAGCTCGCGCTGGAAGTCATCTCTACATGAGGAGTCAGGTGAAATCGCCAAGTCTCCTAGAGAAGTATCAAATTCCAGCTTCGTCTTGTTGGGCTGAGGAAGTGCCATGAATGTGACCTTCCTCACGCCATACAACCAATGGAATAGCCCTGTGGCCCGTGTGGTACTGAGCATCTCAAATCTAACTAACCTCTCAGTAGTGATAAGATAGGAAGTGAGCCTCCCTAAGTACTCTGCTAAAAGGCCTATCATGCCTCCGACCATGATCTTCCCCTTTGGCTTTCCTGCCACCTTCACGATTCTCTTCATCCATAACTTAGCCCACAACTCAGCCCATAACTCAGCCCATAACCCGTAGCCTGGTCCATCACTCGTTAAGTGCCATAGAAAATGAATGTCACTGTCTGGCACATTTGTTGGCTCCGCGGAGCAAAGTACTGTGCCAGCCAACAGTCGGTGCACATAACAGAGTGCAGGGTGGATAATGGCGCTACTCTTATCATAAGAGTTCTTTGGCCTCATGTTGATGACATTCCAAAATTGCATGTCATCCTCGATCGATCGCTCCTGGGCATGTGGGTCCACCCAGGCATGTATCTCCGCAGTGTCAAATCCAAACGCCTCCTCAATCTGTGAGACGGTATTTGCCTAGATATATCATCCAAGTGGAAAGCAATGTACCTCTCGCATGGTTGATCACCTCTCATGCTGCTTATTCGGGTCGTGGATAAGAACCCTAGCGTGTATCTTATGTAAGAGGGCGCATTCCTACTCATGAACCCTTCCATTCCCCCCTTGGCGAGAAGGCATCTGACAGGCTGGGTAAGCCCAAGAGCATCTAGTGTGGGTACGTCCACAAAGCTCGTCTCCTTGAGTTGATGACTCGCCAGAGCCTCTCACCTCTCAGCATAGGACCCGATGATCCTGTTCAAACCCATGTACCTATCCGGGGGGGAGGTACAGGGCTCGATTCCAGAGCCCGTGGAGGAGGCGGAGGTGGAGCGGCAGTGCGCCCGTCTTGGGGAGGAGTCCTAGGTCGTTTCGTGGGGGCCATATCTAACAACCACAACAAACAAGTCAAACACACAGGAATATGTGTATATGCAATATTGCAAATTCATACTCAACCTTAAACTAGTTCATCATCACAAGCAAAATCAAAATCAAGTCAACTAGTTCAGGTCCTAATCACAATTGCATATACGATCCATATTATATCCAACAAGCCCATATTCTCAAGTCCATGAAGTTCTCACATAGTTGAAATAATATGCTATATCTCAAAAGCAAAGTTGTGCCCAACTAGTTTAGCAACCATTAGTACATTCACAATGTCAACATCCACGTCCCATGGCTAAACTACCTTAAGCAAAATAACATTGCAAAGCACAATAACATTTTATCCAAATAACAACTATGTTTAATCAAGGGCCAACATGCCTCATATCTAGCATAAGTCACAATCCATTCTCAGCCAAAGCAACACAAATGCACACAATCCAAAATTAAACAAGCACAATACAATCCAAAATGCAACCACAAATTATACAATCCACACCGCAACCATAAAATATGCACACAATACCCATCAAATTAAATTGCAAGCATAATATATTCACCAAAATCAACCAAGGTCCAACAATTTTATTTCCTAAGGAATCGCACATAATCTACACAATATCCAATAAATAGAGTATACATTTATAATCACAATTGAAGCTCAATAAAGTGAAGAAATGTACCACTTAGATGCTTAGGAAGAAGAAAGGAGGAAGCCCACAATCAATTCGAAATTGAATTGCCCAAAGTCACAAAACCCCCACATTCTAGGGTTGTATTCTTCAGAGTTTGATGGTGATTTGTGGGTGGAGATTGGGAAGAAGGGATGGGGTAGGGAGTGGTGGCTGTAATCGGCGGAGCCCGGCGGTCAGCGGCATTCGCTTGGTGGAGGAAAGTCCGAGAAAGGTGAAAATCAGAGGCAGAAGTGTGGATATGTTTGTGGCAAAAAGGGTTCTGCCCATTTTTTAAAAGCAGAGTTGTACGCCCGTGGTGACTCACAACGTGTTCGTCGCAAATCGCGTTGGGTAGGGAGGACTTGGGTCTGGATAGGCTCAAGGATGAAAGATGACGTCTCGAGGGGCTCGGGTCTGGCTAGGCACAAGGATAAAAGATTTGGTCTCGAGGACCTCACCTCGAGGATGAAATATTTGGTCACAAGGGGCTCAAGTCTGGCTAGGTTCGAGGATGAAAGGTGACGTCTCGAGGGGCACTGGTCTCGAGGGGATCGAGAGACAAGTGGTTCTCGAGGGGTTAAAAAGCTTCACTGGTCTCGAGGGCTTCTAGCCTAGAAGACCCAAGGTCTCGAGAGGGTGACATCTCGAGAGGATGATGGACTTTGAGGTTAGGCTCGAGTTAAGGGTTTGAAGCCTCGAGGACCTGAGGTCTCGAGGGGATGATGTCTCCAGGGATGATGTCTTGAGAGGGTGATGGACTTTCAGGTTTGGCTCGAGTCAAGGGCATGCAGCCTCGAGGACCTGAGGTCTCGATGGGATGATGTCTCAAGGAATAATGTATCCAGAACTAGTCTCGAGAAGGTGATAGACTTTTGGGTTCTGGCTCGAGTCAAGGTCTCGAGGGAATGATGTCTTGAAGGGCTGGTCTTGAGGAACTAGTGCCTTTTCAGGTTCGGCTCGAGTTGAGTTCTTGAGGGGATGATGTCTCGAAGAGCTAGTCTTAAGGGACTGATGGCTTTTCAGGTTCGGCTCGAGTCGAGGTCTTGAGGGGGTGATGTCTCGAGGGATATCTCGAGGACCCGTTAGCCGCGACTCGCGGCGGGCTAGCTGCGACTCGCGAAAAGTGGAGGGCGGGAGCTGAATTTTAACACCAAATTTCTGATTACGTCATGACTCGCAACCACTCTATCGCGACTCGTGATGGTCCATCGCGACTAGCAGCAAGGCCATTGCGACTCACAAAAAGTGGAGGCTGAGACCTCCATTTTTCAGCCAAAATCCCTGATTTGCTCTCGACTCGTGACCACTTCGTCGTGACTCACGATGGTCCATTGCGACTCACAATGAGGCCATGACGACTCGCGAAAAGTGGAGGCTAAAATCTGAAATCTCACTAAACATTACTGAGCCCGTCACGACTCGCGACGATGTGGTCGTGACTCGCGACGGACAGTACTTAGAAACTTTTTCGGATTTCTTCTCTTGTCCAAGTTTTTCCTTCTTAACTCCAAGCATTTCTCCCTTCAAAAGTCCAATGCTTTGGCTTCAAAATTTCTACAAAATCATGGAAAAACAACCCGTGAAAAGCACAAAGCAAAACAATGAAACTAATGGCAAAATCCAAAACGAAGCAACATCAACGGAAAGTCACAAATGACGATCCGGATGATCAAAACCAAGTTTATTTAATGTTGTCAGCATGACTTACTCCCCTTCTTGGAGTTTACTCACAAAATGAACCAAGATTATCGGTCTCTTTCCCTCGGTCAGGGTCAAAACAATCGGGATCTGCATCGTCCCCCAACAAAACCTCCTTCAAGTAGCTTAGGGTTTCCTCATGTTCCCTTAACATCTCCAACAACTCACCTTTTTATTCCGTAGTGATCTCAAGCACGTAAGCATTTGGGGTTAGCTCTCCTTTTCCAAGGGATGAACATTTAAGAGCTTTCGGTGGTGGTTTGCACTCTTTCACCAAAGTTTTATCAAGAGAAGGAGGGGAAAATACCCTTACTGACTTACCCGTGGACACACGAAAAAGGTTGGATGTTGTGTCCCCAAGAATGCATTCGATGTAGCTTTCCTTCAAGTTAGTACTAACAACATTTGAAATCAAATTATCACTCAAAACATCATCTATGGCAACATTTAAGGAACTACCATTTCTGGGCTCAATTTCACCTTACCCTTCGTCATCAATAACATGAATAGTTTGGAAAGAATGATATCTACTAGGGTGATCAATAGAATTATTAGTGTCAAATTCTACCCTCCATTCCATGGTCAATGTTCCTTTATGCATATCAATTATGGTTCTTGAAGTCTTTAGAAATGGCCTTCCTAAAAGAATAGGTTTAGCAGTGTTGTCACTTCCCATTTCAAGAACATAAAAGTCTATGGGGAATGTCAAAGAATCCACTTTTACCAACATTTGGGGGATTGTAAACATTCCCGGATCATCACATTTGGGGGTCATTTCATCATTGAATATGGCGGAGACATATTCACTCTTTACATTCTTTTTCTTATTTTTAAATTGTTGTTTCCTGTTGACGGTACACAATTCTTTAAGGAATTTAGTATACCTAGGAACTTGATTCAGAGCAGTTAATAGTGGAATATTTACCTCACATCTACGAAAGACTTCGTAGATGTCCTTGTTGTCCTCCTTGGTCCTCCTATCCTTTAATGCCTCTGGAAACGGTGGTTCTGGCACATAGATAGGGGTTTCTGTTCCTCTTGATTTCTTGTGAGGTGAGGACGAGGTCTCGGGATTTGATCCCAATCTTGGCACAAATGTCTCCACCTCTGATTCTTCTCATTTGTTCCTTTGGCCAACTCCTCGGCCTTCTTCTCATGATCTTCTTCGTTCTCAACCTCTCGCTTAACGACATCTCTTGCTTGGGGCTCTATCACCTCCCTTCCACTTCTCAATGAGATTGCACTCATATTTTGTCGAGGATTGATCTCCGGTTGGGAGGGAAGTTTGCCTTTTTCTCGGGCCTCCATCCGATTCACCACTTGAGCTATTTGGCTCACTTGAGTTTCCAAGTTTTTTATGCTAGCCTTGGCTTCATCTTGGAATTTCTCACTTTTCTCCGCGCAGATGCCCAACTGGTGAATGACTTGCATCACCTCATCCTTTGTTAGCCCCGAGCTCTCCCTTGGTCTCGGGGTTTGTCTTGGAGCCTTTGAAATTGTTATTAAGGTGACCTATATTGTTGTTTACGAGGCCGATATGGTTGAGGGTTTTGGCTTCCTTGAGTGTTTCCATACCGGAGGTTCGGATTATCACGATTTCCCAAATTGTACGGCCGGCTTTGGTACCCCTGATAACCTTGGTGACCTTGGTAGCCTTGATTCCCTTGATATCCCATGACACTCACCTCCTCAACATAGATCTCTTGCAAAGTAGGGCAAGTGTCTGTAGGATGTGCCAAGTAACAAATTTCACATGATTTAACATATGGCGCATTCCCGGGCTTCGTCATCAACGATTTAACCATAGATGCGAGGGCCAAGACTTGATCCTCAAGCTTTCCACTACTTGAAGAGTCACTTGCGGGCATTGGATTTCTCCTTCTCAAATCAGCCCTTGAGCTAAAGTTTCTCGGTTCTTTCGCTAGCTCCTCATACAATTGCATGGCCTCAGTGGGTGTTTTGTTCCTAAGGATGTCACCATAAGAACTTCTCACCAACCTTTGATCTTCATCAAGAAAGTCATTGTAGAAGTAATAAACCAAATCCCCCTCCGAATAACCGTGATAAGGACAACTTGCAAGAAGCTTCTTGAACATCTCCCAATAGTCAAAGAGAGATTCTTCATGCCATTGGAGGATGTTGCTTATGTCCTTCTTCAAGGCGGCGGATCTAGAGGACGGAAAATATTTGGCTAGAAACTTTGTTTTCATATCAAGCCAACTCTTGATGCTTTTGGGCGGTAGATAGTGGAGTCAATCTCTTGCACCATCCCTTTTGGGCGGTAGATAGTGGAGTCAATCTCTTGCACCATCCCTTAGTGTGAACATGAATGCCTTCCACTTATAGAAATCTGCATCCACTCCACGGAGGACTGTACCACCACACAAGAAGTGAAATTCAGTGAGGTGTTTGTTGGCATTCTCCCCTTGCCTACCAAGGAAGATGGGTAGCATGTTGATGAACCCGGTCTTTAGCTCAAAGTGCCTGTTTGGTCCAACCACGTGATACTCAATGTACATTGGTTGTTGGTCGAGGTTGGGGGCTATGATGTCTCTTAACAAAGCTTTCCCCAAAGGAATCTCTCTTTGGTGAAGAGGAGGAGCTCGCCCTTGGAAATGGGGATGTTGAGGTCCCCCTCCCGAATGCTCATCTTTGTGCTCAATTTGATGTTCCCTAGAGGAAGATGTATCCACAAAATGGTCACTAGGAGGGATGTTATTCACACTTTCCCAAGAAAGCCTCCTAGCCCATCTCAAATTCAACTCTAACTCGGGGTCGTAGTGTAGGGGTTCTTGTAAAGAGGATCGCGTACGAACCATACACCAAAAACTCAAACAATACGTCTCCAAGCCAAGTGAAAATAGCAAATCAACTAAGAAATCAAAATAAAAGAAAACAAAAAAATATTTACAAATAGCATATAATCACATGTAATATGGCCAAACACTTAAAAATAAACGTCTCTTCTCCGGCAGCGGCGCTAATATTTGGTAAGTCATCGTCGTACCTCTCAAAGCTAATATTTTTAAGCCCTAATGCTTCCTATCGATAATTAAGTGGATAATGGCAAGTCGGGGTCGTCCACGAGAAGAGGAATATTTTCAAGTGTTTAAACATATATAGGAGAAAACATACTAAGCATATACATAGATACATATAAAAGCATGTAAACAAGGGGGGTTGGTTGGTTTTTTATCCTAAGTTATTAAATTGACATACAACTAACAAAGCAAGAGAACTATGCTAATCATGTAATACAACTAAAGATACGATAAAAACAACAATTAACGGAGCTTTGGGGGCAATCGATTTCCACTTCCAAACTTCATATAGCTCATTGATTCATTCACTCATTAAATTACATTTATTGTCTAAGTGGAATGTTATCACTTCTCATTCAAAGATAAACATCCATTCCTCCTTAAGAGTAGTTTGCAAAGACAAACAACGACCATTTGCAAACCTCATTGATGATCACCCTAGACAAACAACATCATAGGGGCATTTCATCAATGGCATTTCACCCAAAGGACCATGGGTTTGATAACAACAAGCCTTCTACCAAAGGCATAGTCATTTAACCAAACAAAGCATTCATTAGGTTAAACTTAGAACAAACAACATTCAAGGTTCACCCTCTCTTTGCATCTATGTGACAAATATGAAAACAAACCACTTTAACATGCTCATCTAGCAAGAATTACCACACATTATACATAAGAAGTTCTAAATCCATGCCTTTTAATTTCCACATCAAATGAGTTAAGAAATTTGCAACTTTCCTAACACCCTAACATTTAAATCTTACAAACATTTCATATACTCAAATAACCCATGGTATAAATGAGGTAAAACACAACATTAATGGCATAATAAATGTTCTCCAATAAATGTTCATAAATGAGCAAACATAGAATCTTACTACATAAGCTTGGAAGCTTCAATCAATTACTCCCAACAACTAGATTTAGCTACAAAAGTTCATACTAACTAATGCTAAACAACTAAACATAATACAAGAGAATTCAAAGATGAAAATGGAAGAAAATAGGATTCTAAACAGTACTAAAAAAGCAGATGAAGAAGATCTTGAATGAGAGGACAGAGAGTGCTATTTATAGTACAAAAATGATAAGGTTAAATTCTGGCCACCATTTGGTCGAGACTCGCGACGGGCTTGTCGCAGGTCGCGAGTTGTGGCTAAAATATCAGGCAATCCTCCACATTATAACAAAGGAAGTTTTATAGTATCAACATTTAAAAATGCAAAATAATAGTGATCAAACTAAAATTACTGTAGAAGTAGACATAAAGGAAACGTATTGTAAAGGAAGCAGAGAAAATAACAGAACAAAATATAATCCAAGGCATAGCTAGAGTCAGAGTCTGTCACAATCTCAAGACGGCTATATGCGAACATATTATAACGAACTTGGATTCGGTGGTGATAAGGTGGCCTCTGCCGCCATTGCTGGTTTTTCAGCTCTGCAGGAACCAGCACCCAGCTCATCTTACTCCAATTCAACTCCCACGCCAAATCGAGGTTCAGGGTGTTGAATGTGAAGAAATTGATAGCGTGGTTCGGAACGGGGTTCACGAGAACCATCGGAAGGGACGATGGCGATGACACGTCAGAGCTTGGCCCTGACAGCTCTAGTTCGGGAAGGTTCGTTTTGAAGGAAGAGGTGAGGCTGCTAGCAAGCTCTGTTCCTCCATCGTCTGCAGCGGCACAACGGAACACGTAAAGGCAACTGCCATGAGATTGGCATTGCCGGCGTCGGAGAGGAACCTGAAACGAAAAACCACGCGACGAGGAAACATTGGTCCTATTCTTCCGGTATGGAAGAAGCCAGGTGAATTCGATGATTCGGTCATTTTCGCGTGAAGGATTCTGCCCATTTTTGCATGAAGGATTCAGTCCATTTAGCTTGGCCCGCTGTCTATTTATTTTATTAATTGCAAGTAGGTCACTGACCTGTCCATAAGGGTCACTGACGTGTCCATAAGGTTTTGAACATGCCGACTTTTCTAAGACTTTTATGTTAAGTTTGTTAGACATTTGTAAGTACTAGAGAAAGGGGCATATGAAAAAGAGCTGGTTATTATTTAATAATTAGGTTACGGTGAACAACAATAAGGAGAAGGAGAAAGTAGTTAAAAATAACAAGAGAGGGGAAAGGACATAAGACGGAGCCAGATTGGGAGGAGATGTAATGTTTGGAAGGAAAATAGGATTTAAAATTGGAGGGAAAATAAAGCGAGGGAGATTTGCGGCGGGAAAGTTCCCGCGCCCCGTAACCTAATGAATCAGTGTATATATGGGCATTGTGTGAGGAGGTAGAGCATGAAATCCACAATCATCACTCTTCAACAAGATGCTTCCGCAGGATTTGGTAGCATGTATCCTGGCCAAGTTACCAGGAAAAGTGCTGCTTAAATTCAAGCGCGTCTCGAAATCATGGCGTAGCCTAATCGAGAGCCCTCAATTCATCCAAATGCACCTCAATCAGAATCAGGGTGCTTCATCTCACAATCACACCAAATTTATATTCGACCTCCGCACTTGTAATCCTGGTTGCAAACTATACGCGGCGCAATGGCTGGATTCGCCCGACCGGTTGAAAGCCACCACAACATGCCTCCGGAGCCCTTCTGCCAATTTATCCATCAGTGGCTCTTGCAATGGCCTCATTTGTTTGACAGACGTCCACGAGCTTTACGTTTTTCTGTGGAATCCGTGTACCAATCAACACTTCCAATTGCCTTCTTTCCCAACCCCGACAGGTGCCCGGTGTTTCAGAAAGGTTTCTTATCACTTTGGCCATGATGGCCGGGGCGACTACATTGTTGTCAGATTCTTCAGCCATACGGAGCGAATACGTGATGCTGATTGGAAACTGCAAGTTAAGGTCTACAGCCTTCAATCCAATTCATGGAGGGATCCTCCTGAGATGCCGGATATACTTGGTTCGCATATATATCACCCGGGAACCGGGGCGTTTGTCAACGGTGCCCTTCATTGGTTCATCCCCAGTCGCAAATCACATGAGGCTTTCGTGGCGGCCCTGGACCTTGAAACCAACAGGAACCGTCAACTTACGCTACTTGGAGAGATGGGAGGCAAGATATGGTTCTATTTTGGGGTGCTCAATGGCTGTCTGTGTTTAATGCTCGCTGGACAAGATTATCAATGCTGGGTTATTTCCTCCATGTGTGGAAATTGTAGCCCAAGAAATTGTGGAAGTTGGCCCAAACTTAAAGAGGGGCATTCCGGTAATTTAGCGTACCATGCTAGGGTATTTCCTAAGGGGTATGGCTGCTCATTTTCAGTTGTGTGTGAAGAGAAGTGAACCAAGAAACTAAAGAGAGAAGAAAAGGAGATTTTCGAGCTTCATGTCGCAGCGTCGGTAGATCCGCTCGTTCTCTAAATCCGACCGTTAACTTTGGCTGAGATTTTGGCAGGAGATTCCTGGGTCGTTGGGCTAAGTTCTGAACGGTGGAGATCTGTTTTGGAGTTCTGGAAGTAGGCCGTTCGTTGTTCTGAAGTTTCAGGGCAGATTTGGTGACTTCTATTCTCTTCTTGTTTAATTCTTCATTCTTGTAGTGGTTATGAGATCCTATTCTTGTTGGGAGCAACTTGAGCTTGTTGTGGCTGGTTGTAGGGGATTTTTGTAACACTCTTTTGGTTGTTAATGAAGAATTAGAGGTGGGTCTATTGACCCCGTGGTTTTTACCCTTCGCATTGGAGGGGTTTTCCACGTAAATCATCGTGTCTTGTCTTCTTGGTGCTTTATTATTTCCGCTGCAATATTTGCTACTTTGTTTCCTCATAGTTTCAAGCAAATAAGGGATTTTGGTTTTGACCACTTTTCCCGTCAAATTGGTATCAGAGCCTTGTTTCGTGTTCCTTGTTTTTCTTGGATTTGGTGTGGTTTTTTTTTTGTTTGAAAGATGGATACAAATGTGGGCAAGATGATTTGTTTGAATGGCACCAACTACCACAAATGGAAAGGAAAGATGAAAGATCTTTTGTTTGTTAAGAAGATGCATTTACCCGTCTTTGGTAAAACTAAGCCCGAGGTGTATAGTGATGAAGAGTGGGAGTTTGAGCATCTTCAGGTTTGTGGTTATATTAGGCAATGGGTTGAAGATAATGTTCTTAACCATATTGCTAATGAGTCACATGCTAAAACTTTGTGGGAGAAGTTGGAGACCTTGTATGCTTCCAAGACTGGCAATAATAAGTTGTACATGTTGAACCAAATGTGCAACTTGAAGTATAAGGAGGGCACTTCTGTTTCTGATCATGTGAATGATTTTCAGGGAATCTTTGATCAGTTGGATGGTCTAGGGATCAAATTCGAAGATGAGGTGCGAGCTTTGTTTCTGCTTAATACTCTACCTGATTCCTGGGATACTTTGAAGGTATCCTTGGCTAATTCTGCTCCTGGAGGTAATGTTACCTTTGACTACATTAAGAGTGGCATTTTGAATGAAGAGATGAGGAGGAGATCTCAAGCTTCATCGTCGCGCTCTGAGATTATGTATGTTGAAGAGAGGGGTAGAAGCAAGAGCAAGGTTCAGGGGAAAGAGCGAGAGAAGATCAGAAGTAAGTCGAGATCACGCTACAAGAATGTCACTTGTAACCATTGTGGTAAGCTTGGGCATATCAGGAAGAATTGCTTCAAGTGGAAGGATGAGAAGAAAGGTGGTGGTGGTGAATCAAATGATGGGGTCAATGTTGTGTGTACCGTTCCTGCGATTGGTGATCTTCTTGTTGCTTGTGATGAGCATGTTATCAACCTTGTTCAGCAAGAGTCCAGTTGGGTTGTTGATAGTGGAGCTGTTGTTCATGTCACCTCGAGGAGACAATTGTTTTCGTCTTATACTGCCGGTGATTTCGGGGTATTGAAGATGGGAAATGACAATTTCATCAGTGTGGTTGGCATTGGTACTGTCTGTTTGCAAAGCAAGGTTGGATCGGAGTTGGTACTTCATGATGTGAGGCATGCACCAGAGATTTCCTACAATCTCATGTCAGTTGGTTGTCTTGATGATGATGGTTGCTTCAATTCCATGGGTAATGGCAATTGGAAGCTCACTAAGGGTTCTTTGATTTTGGCTCGAGCAAAGAAGTACAACAACTTGTATATCATGGAGGCTTCAGTTTGTAGTATTCCGATCAATGTGGTTGGAAATGATGACTTGCAAGAGTTATGGCATCGCAGGCTTAGCCATATAAGCGAGAAGGGAATTGACTGTTTGGCCAAGAAGAATCTACTTTCAGGCATCAAAGGTGTGAAGCTGAAAAGTTGTGATCATTGTTTGGCTGGGAAACAAAACAGGGTATCATTCAAGAGTCATCCGCCTTCAAGGAAGTCAGAGTTGTTGGAGCTTGTACATTCTGATGTTTGTGGCCCTTTCAAGGTACGATCTCATGGTGGTGCACTTTATTTTGTGACCTTTATTGATGATTGTTCCAGGAAGCTTTGGGTCTACACGTTGAAGTCTAAGGACCAGGTGCTTGAGAAATTCAAGGAGTTTCATGCATTAGTGGAGAGGCAGACTGGCAAGAAGTTGAAAGCCATTCGTTCTGACAACGGTGGTGAGTATTGTGGTCCATTTGATTCTTATTGTAAGAGTCATGGTATTTGTCATCAGAAAACTCCTCCCAAGACTCCTCAGTTGAATGGTTTGGTAGAGAGGATGAATAGAACCTTGGTTGAGAGAGTTAGATGTTTGCTTTCAGAGGCGAAGTTGCCTAATTCCTTTTGGGCTGAGGCCTTGAGTACAACTACTTATGTGATTAATCTGTCTCCTGCTGTTGCTTTGGATGCTGATGTTCCTGACAGAGTATGGTTTGGTAGGGATGTTTCCTATAACCATCTTCGTGTTTTTGGCTGTAAGGCTTCTGTTCACATTCCAAAAGATGAAAGGTCCAAGTTGGATGTGAAGGCGAGACAGTGTATCTTTATTGGTTATGGACTTGATGACTTTGGCTACAGGCTTTATGATCCAGTTGAGAAGAAGCTAGTCAGGAGTCGGAATGTGGTATTCTTTGAAGACCAGACTATTGAAGATATTGGAAAGGCTGATAAGGCAAGTTCTGAGAGCTCTGAGCAGTTGACTGATATTGATCCAGTGCCAGTGGATCGTGCAGTAGAACAGGTGGTTCATGATGTCCCTGATGATAATCCTGGAGATAAACAGGATGGTGGAGATGATTCTCACTTGAATGATGGTGAAAATGTTGAGGAAGAGGTCTCTGTAGAGCCTACAGTTGAGCTTAGGAAGTCTACGCGAGAAAGAAGACCTTCATGTCGTTTATCTCCAAATGAGTATGTTCTCTTGACCGATGGGGGAGAACCTGAGTGCTATGAAGAAGCTGTGGAGAGTGATGATAAATCCAAGTGGATTGAAGCCATGAACGATGGGATGAAATCTCTCATGGAGAACCATACATATGATGTTGTTGAGTTGCCTAAGGGCAAACGAGCTTTGAAGAATCGGTGGGTTTATAGATTGAAGCATGATGAGAAGTCTATGTTTCTACGATATAAGGCTCGGTTGGTTGTTAAGGGTTTCGCTCATAAGAAAGGGGTGGATTTTAATGAGATTTTCTCTCCAGTTGTGAAGATGACTTCCATCAGAGTTGTGTTGGGGTTAGCTGCAAGTCTTGACTTAGAGATTGAGCAGATGGATGTGAAGACTGCATTTCTTCATGGTGACTTGAATGAGGAAATTTACATGGAGCAGCCTGAAGGCTTTAAGGAGCAAGGCAAGGAGAATTTTGTGTGCAGGTTGAGGAAGAGTTTGTATGGCTTGAAGCAAGCGCCTCGACAGTGGTATAAGAAGTTTGAGTCTGTGGTGAAGAATTTTGGCTACAAGAAGACTAATTCTGACCATTGTGTTTTTGTGCAAAAATTCTCGGAGGATGATTTCATCATTTTATTGCTCTATGTGGATGATATGCTTATTGTTTGTCAGAATGCTTCCAGGATCAACAGTTTGAAGCAAGAGTTGAGCAAGTATTTCGCGATGAAGGATTTGGGTCCAGCGAGGCAAGTACTTGGCATGGAGATTACTCGTGATCGAGCAGGTAGGAAGCTGTGGTTATCTCAGAAGAAGTATGTTGAGAAGGTGCTTCGAAGATTTCGAATGGATGGTGCTAAACCGGTAAGTACACCATTGGCTTCTCACTTTAAATTTGATACTAAGTCTTCTGATGATGTTAAAGGGAATGATGATATGAAGAATATTCCCTATGCCTCTGTTGTTGGTAGCTTGATGTACGCTATGGTGTGTACAAGGCCAGATTTAGCTCATGCAGTAAGTGTGGTCAGTCGTTATCTCTCTAATCCCAGGATGGTGCATTGGCATGCTGTGAAATGGATTTTGAGATACCTCCGTGGAACTACAGATTTGTCGCTCAGCTTTGGAAGCAGGGAGCCTATTCTTCTGTGCTACTGTGATTCTGATTTGGCGGGTGATGGTTCTCGTAAGTCTACTTCAGGTTATTTGACTACTTTTGCGGGGGGAGCTGTGAGTTGGCAATCAAGATTACAGAAGTGTATTTCTTTGTCTACCATGGAATCTGAGTATATTGCAGCCTGTGAAGCTGGCAAAGAGCTTGTGTGGATGAAGAGATTTCTTCGTGAACTCCATTTTAAGCAAGAGAGGTTTGCCTTGTTATGTGACAGTCAGTGTGCGATTGATCTTAGCAAGAACCCTTCATCTCATGATAGGACAAAACATATTGACATTCGGTATCATTGGATACGAGATGCTTTGGAGTCTAAGGTGTTTGCACTTGAAAAGGTTCACACGGATGACAATGCTTCAGACATGTTGACTAAGGTCTTATCAAGAGGCAAGTTTGAATTTTGCAAAGATGTTGCCGGTTTGGCAATTTCCTCCACATAGTCGGAAAGGGGGAGATTTGTTGGGTTATTTCCTCCATGTGTGGAAATTGTAGCCCAAGAAATTGTGGAAGTTGGCCCAAACTTAAAGAGGGGCATTCCGGTAATTTAGCGTACCATGCTAGGGTATTTCCTAAGGGGTATGGCTGCTCATTTTCAGTTGTGTGTGAAGAGAAGTGAACCAAGAAACTAAAGAGAGAAGAAAAGGAGATTTTCGAGCTTCATGTCGCAGCGTCGGTAGATCCGCTCGTTCTCTAAATCCGACCGTTAACTTTGGCTGAGATTTTGGCAGGAGATTCCTGGGTCGTTGGGCTAAGTTCTGAACGGTGGAGATCTGTTTTGGAGTTCTGGAAGTAGGCCGTTCGTTGTTCTGAAGTTTCAGGGCAGATTTGGTGACTTCTATTCTCTTCTTGTTTAATTCTTCATTCTTGTAGTGGTTATGAGATCCTATTCTTGTTGGGAGCAACTTGAGCTTGTTGTGGCTGGTTGTAGGGGATTTTTGTAACACTCTTTTGGTTGTTAATGAAGAATTAGAGGTGGGTCTATTGACCCCGTGGTTTTTACCCTTCGCATTGGAGGGGTTTTCCACGTAAATCATCGTGTCTTGTCTTCTTGGTGCTTTATTATTTCCGCTGCAATATTTGCTACTTTGTTTCCTCATAGTTTCAAGCAAATAAGGGATTTTGGTTTTGACCACTTTTCTCGTCAATCAACACATAGACATGTGGCTAATGAAGGAGTATGGCGTCAAAGATTCATGGACCAAACTGAGTCTTCAATTCTCCGCCCTGAACTCGCGAATTATGAGTTGCAAGCCGATCAGTTACCGCCAGAATAAAGTAGTAGTTCTGTTGGATGGAAATGTTTTGGCATGGTGTGACACCACTAAGATATCAGATGATGATGAGAAGATAATCTCCGTTGATGATGATGATGAAATGGTGTACATTGAAGATGAGATGAAGAGAACACAAACTGGGTACTATCGAGAATTTTGCTGGGGTGGATATCCTTTCACTTTCAGCCTTGTGAATCTGCCTTCTTCTGGTTCTGGTGCCCCGAACCACGCATCCCGCAAGAGAAAGAGATCCAAAGGAAAAAAGAAACATGCTGCGATGTGTGAAGAAGAATAAATTTTAATTTTTGAGTGGTATTCTGACAGACGGCCTGTCCATAAGATTATGGATATGCCACTTATTTCTTACTTTATATCCTGCATTTGTTAAATTACATCCAAAATTTAGAATTTTTGAAAATATTTTTTTACATCATATATTTTTATGTTTTTACCTTCAAATACATATTATTACTTGTTTTAACTTAAAAAATAAAATATTTAAATTTTATAAGAAAATACAACATTTAAGGTAACAGCTCCTGTGGACTGTCTATAAGTTTACGGAAAGACCGTCTTTCCTGAGATTTACTCTTAATTTTTTTGTTTATTATTCTGTTCTGCACTGGGAGTCGTCCTCATGGAATTGCTCTTTTTTAAAACAAAGAAATTGTCCCTTCAAAATCATGTAGCCTTCTGAAAAAAGATGTGTGAAATGAGAATTGCTCCAGCATTTGAAACTAGCCTGTATCTTAGCTTGTATAAGTCTAAAGCTCAGTTTCTATTCATTCTAATGTGCTTTTCATAATAGTCAGAATATCCTGCTTTCAGCGTAGGATCAAGATATTAATTTCTTTTGGGCAATTATATTCGAGTTCTAGGCGTTTTGCTCGCTTCTTGTGATCTTGTCCCCTCAAGATGGCCTTTTCCAACATTTAATCATTTTCTCAATGAATGTGAGCAAGTTGTGTAGTTGCTTCAATCGTTATTTGTTTTGCACTTTATAGAGTCATACGTTTGATTCATTTCTTTTCAGGTGTACCCATTCTGGATGGCAGTTTATGCTTGTCATGTAAATGATTCTTTGAAAGCCGTTTAGTTGCGGAAGTTCAGATTCTTCTTGCTATGGCTATGCTTGAAGTGTGGTGTGGTGGTTGAATTTCAGTTGCTATAAAGACTGAAAATTTAGGTTTTACAATGGAAGTTTCAAACGGACCTGCACTAAATAGTCATTAGACTCAATACTCCTGATCTAGGAGACTCAATCCTAGACACTGGTGTGTCGTTTTAGACAAAATAATTCGATTCTAAGCTGAATTTTTCAGTTCAAAAATCTGCGGTCGATATGCTCATATAGCTGCGAGCAAGTTTGCTTCTCAAGAGATTGGCACACTAGTGGAGAAAGGCGTATTAAAGATGGTTATACCGGACCAGAGAAGTCACTTTGAAGGCGAGTTCTCTAGCCATGCCTTAGATTGTCATCAATCAAAGGCGGTTTTGGGAAACGCCTTTTAAATGGCCCATTAAAGACGATTATTATTCGCCCTTGTAGACTTTGTTGGAGCCACCTTCTTTAAATTACGAACTTGAAACTCAAGTTTCAAGTTTGAGTTCCGAGTTCGGAAAGTTGCCTTGATCCTCGGACATAAAGCACCAGGTCCAAGTCCGGAGGAAGATATAGGTTCCGGACCCGAGGCCCATTTTTTACCTTTGTTACACATTCCTGATTCCGATGTCAATTCCATCCCTGCACTTGATTTGGATGTGTTAAATCCATTTTTTGCCTAGTTAGTTCCAAAATTGGAACGTTATTCGAGACCTGCATTTCGAGTCCGAAACTAATGAATCAAATCTGTAGAAAAAGAACACAAGAAGCTTGGAAACCGGTTCCGGACATATCATTCTGGGTAACAACAATCTATAGACTACGCTAGCGAAGTAACAATCTATAGACTATGCTAGCGAAGCAACAGTCTGTAGATAGGAATACAAATCTAACAAATTCTATTCCACCAATTTCACGTCATCCATATATATATATATATGCACCAGAAATTCTATTCCACACAATACTAAACCACGTTTGGATTTCCGATAGATGTCGAACGGGAGTACACTAAATGCCCAACCAAGCAATTTCTTGCGATGTTGATATCATCTTGCGAATATGGCTTATGGTTGGCTTGAACAAAGGACAAAACATGGGACTCAACATATTTTATCGATTTCAAGGTAATCCACCTGTACTTGTTGAACACGCTCTCCATCAATGATCCAATCGATTTAAGGGCATGTAATTAGTGATTAAATTAAAGGGGAACATCGAAAGAAAATCCCACCTTGATTTCGACAATGTCCAAAGGCGTATTACTTAAATCGATTGGATCATTGATGAAGGCACCCAAAATTTTGACAAACGTCTCCAATAGTGGGAAGTGGAGCGTATCCATCCAAAAAATACGCTTCTTCTCCGACACAATAAAATTAATCTCTAATGATCCCTGCAAGATATATCAATATAAAAATAAAGCCAAAATATAAGTGTTGTAATTGAAATGAGTATCTAATCATCACCGCTCAATATATGATGCAACGAATAATTTCTTCTCTGTTTGTCCAAGACTTTTGTAGATGTAGTCGATCCTTTTGCAGATGTAGTCCAATCTGTCATAAAATCATCCAAATTCTCCGGGATAGGAAGACCGGTGTGTTGGATTAAATTTTGTATCAAAATATCTTGTTGCTCTATGCGCTTGTCTCTAATAAGAGCTTCTTTTTGCAAGATGTGCACCCTCGACGGTTTTGCCCTATGATAAGACCTAACAATCCCAAACATATCTTTTTGTGATAAAAAGGCACCGACCCTCTCGCACATCCCGGATGATCTAATTTTACCCGTCGCAATGAACTAGCCTTCCAATTGATCTTGTTTCAACTTCGCCTACAATAATGTGGTTATTTTAAAAACTGTAATTTGAATATCAACATTTAAAGCAGGAAAAGAGATATAATTAAGTGGGCATTACCACTCGTTCCGCAAGTTGATTATCCAAAGGTTAATCAAATCTATCATCCTTGTTTTGTCAGCTCTTTAAGAATAGATCACTCAATGTCCTCCACATCCATTCACGTGACCGATGACCTTGCTTCATCCTTGATCGTTCCCCCCTCTATTGCAAGTTGAACATCCTTCTCAAAATGTTCATTTACTAATTCTAGGGCCGCCTAACCATAACTCTCCCAACTTTTTCGATGTGGATATGCATTCTTCTTAGCAACACGCCTTTTTTCGTCCCTTGTCCCCTACGTTAGGATGTCATAGTTAAGTTACCACTAAAGACATCGTAATCCAAACACACACAAACATTTAGGAATATAAGACAAACGTTTTGTTCATTCTCCAAGGTCCTTCTCTTGAGGATCTCTCAACTCTTTGGTTGAATGTGTGTAAGTTAACCATAGATGTTCTTCTTTCCTATTAGAGAAAATTAAATCCATAGATAAGGTGTACTTGTGCTCTCTCCAATTCTTTGACAACATGCTTATTTTTGTCTTCCTTAAATCCTCCATGCCAGGAGCATCTATCTAAAAGGACCTCTATTAGGAATTCAATGGGCCACGATGTTAAAACTTAATACATAATATTAGGATACAAAGAAGGGGAGTTTGTGCTGATGATATAAAATTCAAAATCAGTACCTTGCACTTCATCCATAGGATGTCTTTATACTCTTTTAGTACCTCGTGAAAATTATCGTACTTTATGTCTACCCTTGTTCTACCGACCTTCCCAACCCAACTTGACCATATTACACGTTCCTCAAACAAACATTTGCCAATTTTTTAAAAAACTAACAAAGTCACATATTTCCTAGTCACTCTCCGTTCTAAAGTCCTAAATGAGTTTTTGCTATTCCAACCTCTTCCAACCCCTCCCCGTGATCATCCCTATTTGCAACTGTCTCGACATTTCCATCATTTTATGATGAGATGTCAAATGCTTGTATTTTCCGAAGCGTTTAACATCTCTTTTGTTATCTTTTTGTCGGAAGATAACTAGATTTATGTAGGTTTACATCATAAGTGGTTTAGATGACCATTTTTGGTTTTCATATCTAAATCTTCCATTCTATAACTTATTTTGAGTCTAATAGATGTGTGTCCTTATGAGTAATGTGCTCATTTCATACTCTGCTTTTAGCACATTTGAAACTTATATAGGATTTTATGTAAGGTTAATGGATGTTTTTTTGATAAGAATTTTGGATGATGATTTAGGAGTTATATCTTAACTCTCTAGAAGCTCGTGTGCGGGCACACCTAACTGCGCTCCCGTGTGCCCAAAACAAAAGGGCAAACAGCTCTGGGATAGAAATTAGTGCGGCCAATACGGTGGAGTACGCGGCTGCACGCCGGCTGCTCAAATCCCACCTAGCGGCGCTTCATAGGCCCCACGACCTATGTGTTTCACATGTGGCCCGCACACGCCGTCTACACTTTTGACTTTTCTTGACCACTTAGACTATAAATAGCATCTATCTTATCCTCATTCGATATCCCCGACTCCCCCCTCTAAAAATCCTAGTTTGCATCTATTTCTCTTCATTTATTGCTTGTTTACCATGGGATCTCAATCCATTGTTATGAGTTTTAGTTATCTACACTAAATATACTCTTTGGAGCAATTAGTAAGAATTTCTTGTGTGAATTTGTGAGGTTTATCCTATATTGTGCTTTGATTATCAAATATGTTTTTTGTTTTATTTTGTGATTAATGCATGATTTAGACTAGGATGATCAACTAGTTGATGATTGTGAATTGATTGTTTGCTAGATTATTGGTCAAACTCGGAAGACTTTGTCTTTTGGTTAATGTGATTATTGTTAATTGATGTTAGGTGGGTGACAACTAATTATGATTGTTGATTGATGAAATTTCTCAGGTTTAGGATGAATTTGAATGGGTTTTCCTAATTATCGATGTGGCTCACTAATAACATCTAGTATGAAGCCTGGTCCTCTTAGTTGTTATTAGTAGATATACTTATGCTATTTATATGTTTCTCGCTTGTAGGACATTGTGTTAGATGTGTTGGGTCTCCATGTTTATTTTTATCCTTGGGCCATTCTATGATGCCGATCGTCTAGAGTGACCCGAGGGTAAGGGCTATTTTGTGGTGCCGATTGCCCATTTTAGCTATAACTGAGGGGAGGTGAGAAATTTCTTCACTTGAAAGGTGTTGACAATTTCTCCATAATACATGGTCAATGGATGATAATAGGATAACTAGTAAATGATCAAAGGATAACTATAAATGTAAACCAATTGTGCCCAGGACCCGCTATCATCTTAGTTACATTTTTCTTGCTAGTGTGATCGTATTTACATCGTTTGTTCTACTCATTTGTTAATTTAGTTATTTAAAGTAGTAGTAGTGTTTTCTAAACTCAACCCCCTCCCCCTTCATTTTTGTTACCACACACTTATAGTGATATCTTTGTGTACTTTTAACTACAATCAACGCTCGATAAGACCCCATTTTCCTCGTGGACGACCCCGGCTTGCCACTAGATACTTTCTAGTAGTTAACCGCAATTAGGGCCTATAAATACTATTTTGAGAGGCACGTTGATGTCCTCCCATTTTACGAAGGTGGAACTTCTTCCCGAGCCCTTTTCCGAGACATTGTACTACCTTACAAATTGTATATTAATCATTTTTTGAATATAATAACAAATTTGAAAATCACACAACTAATCATTAGTTTATCCTAAACCCTAGCACAATACAATTTCACCAATTCATATATAAACATGAGAGGAAAATTTAATATACCATAAGAGATTCTAGAACAATAGAAATTAAATTGCCACAATGAAAATTTGATGGATATATCATATTAGCACTACTAGAAACATGACCTTTTACCTCGGTTATACAGGACTTTTTACCACGGTTTTTAGTCCCAAAAAAATTGAGGTAAATACTGGTGTAGTAAAAAGTATATTTTTACCTCGGTTCAGAACCGAGGTAAAAAATATTTTTACCTCAATTTTCGACCGACATCAATAGGTTTTATGACTGATGTCGGTCAAAACATAAAGGCGGATGATAGGACACCACTGTTGCAACTTTGCACAGGCGGATGTGGGCATGTTTTGTGACCAACGTTGGTTAGAGTGAGAAGGCAGACGATGGGAGACCATTGTTGTGACTTCGTTCATGTCGACGTTGGTCTTAAAAAGAGCAACGTTGCTGACGCTTATAACTGATATCGCGCGTTATGGGACACTCATGTCGTGATTATGGTGGCATGAAACAATGACCAATACGACGTTGTTTTGATAGGCCGATGTCACACAAAAAACCGATGCCAATTTATGCGACGTCGGTAAGGTGTCATCGATGTACCAGTTTGTGCAACATCGTGGATTAATCGTGGAGACATCGATTCTCGTACAGTACTATAATATTTTATATTTGATGACACAAATAATTGTTCATCGATAGCCATCACATTTTATTTAAAATTTGATAACTCATGAAATGGTTAAACGACATACAACAATCAATTGTTGTTCAATTAAAGAGGAAATGAATCACATGTTAAAACCCACACAACTATCACGTAGATTACAAATATATGTTACAATATATTAAAATACATAAGGTTGATGTGAAATTGAAATATTTATTGTATTGAAAATCCATTGTCTATGTTGTAAAGCATTAACACTATCAGGACGACTAATGAAATGAAAAGTCCATCCATGTACATGTTGAAAGTCCATCGATAACCGTCTATGTCTTATTATAACCAATCCACAGGGAACAAAATGTATGTCTGGAATGGGTATTCAAATGAAATACGCATAATATAGTCATGTGTGGACGACATTAATCTCAACCCAAAAAAATGTAACTGATATGCTTTAATGCGACGTGCATACATGCGACATCGATGTCGCATAGAGCAACATATTGACCGACATCGGACATTCATAGTTACCTCAAGCATTTCCTAGACTTGTGTTACGCCTGTCTCTGTTTGGTACCATATTGCAAGGTTCGATTAACTGTGGCCGACGTCGCACATACAAAGTGTGTTCTCATGAAAATGTAATTATTGTTCACAATCAACCCTAATCTATGCCTTTTTTCTCACTCCTTACAAACATGACATTATCTTGACAACACAAACACTATACACTATACAACATGTAACACAATCATCATATTTCATGAAAATATTCAATCTATGTTCATTGAGAAAAAGAACATATACAAAATCACTAAAAAAAATTGCAATATGAACATGAAATGGATGGAAACCTACCTCCATTAATTAGAACCCGGAGATGCTCCATCCTTGAATACTCGTTGATATCTCGTTGATATTTGAGAGGATCAATTTGATTTAGCACTTTAATTATTGTAATGGTGTGAATGGAAAGGATTTTGTGGAGTTGGGTTTGGAGGAAGTGTGTTTGAGATATGAAATGGATGTTGGTGCTGAATAATAATGAGATGAAATTGGGTTGGGGGGAAATTTTAGCCCACATTTTCAGTTTTTGCTTGAATTTTCAAGTCGACCAATGTCGCTCGCAAGTCAGTTCTTGTTTTGTTTTAATCGAGACACTTGCAATGTCACACACATGGGTCATAGTGTATTTTTTAGAAAGCATCGTAAAATACTCCATGTTAAGATTTTGGGCCCTTCCATTTGCATGTTGTTGCCCAAATCGGAACAATATTGTCGTGACAATGTGAATTATAAAAGGGTATCTTCAATATTGCATTTCGACTTGTCCCACTTTATTGGAAGGACCTAAGTGCAAAAGGTTAAATAGTTCACCGGTTGTGCCAAATTTGATTTCGATCTTCCTCGAAGGGAACTTTGACATCCCTAGTTAAACTTATAATTACCAAGAGTAATAAAGAAATTGACCTGATCCCACGGAGACTTCCATAAGTTCTTCTGATTAACCCTTGTATACTTATAAGTAATCATCTAAAATTCACTCTAGATCACGTACTAGCACTTCTAAAATTTGAATGACAATTTTATCATCTTTTTATTTCATAAAAATCAAGAATATGTAGTTTTGTGTGATTCTGTGTGGTGGAAATTATCATTCTCATAATGCTCATCGTACGAGTATTAATGAAATACTAATAAAAATGAAGGACGATTACCCCAGTTTTGTATCCCTCTTAGGCAATATGCATAATCTCCATATCAAACATTTATCCTTATGTTCAGGTGTAAAGTTCTATAGTGTAGTAAACATTAAAGAAAGTTTGGGCCATAGTGTAATTTTTGAAAAGTGTCGTCAAAATCTGTCTGTGATAATTTTGGGCCCTTCCATTGACCCGTTGATCCCCAAATAGGAACAACATGATCGTGAAAATGTGAATTAGATAAGGGTATCTCCAATTTTACATTTTGAATTCTCCCACTTTCTTGGAGGAACCTGCGTGCAAAAACTAAAAAGCTCACCAGTTGGACCAAAATCGATTCCGATCAAATTGAACGTTAATAAAGCTCATGGAAATTTATAAATTCCAATTAGTAGTTTCTAATATACTATAAAAAAATTATGAAAGTCAATCACATTTGTTTTGGTCGAATGCGAGCCCAATAGGTATGCTAGCGGGCTGAAATTGTTAGGCCCACATTCAGGTTAGCCGACATTAATCACAGTTCGATCATTTATCGGTAAGGACGATTGACGTGCAATGTCGCACATGTTGAGGCAGACTTCACAAGGTTTCAAAACGACTATATATATGGAGTCCACCTTAGAAATCAGTTCAAACATTTAACTTTCCCTCAAATTCCAACGGTCCCCCAACTTCTCTTCTCAAAGGTATGGTTTTTCAATCCTTTCAAATCCTTCATTTTTGTTCTTTTTTCCCTTCAATTGTTATATTTATGGTGCGTAAAATGTGTTGGTTGGTATGTTTTTCATTTTGTAGTTCCTATGGATTAGTAATAGTGTGAAAACACTTCGTTTTTATGTTTTTGTGTCAATTTTTCTAGGTTTCTGTGATTTTGGATGTTGCTGCTAGGTTTAAATGCAACGTCGCTAACATATTGGTCTACCTTAGTTTTAGGCAATCGTTGTGCGACGTCGCTCATTTATAGTTATTTTGTTTTTTCATGAATGAGACGACACACCCATCTCGGTTAGCCTGTCTCATTAACTGATAGGTTAGCAATGTTGGTTACAACATGTATGCCTACTTTACTCTTTTAAATGCGAACTCGTTTGTTTGTCGCTCACCATTTTTTGTCTAAATGACTGATGAGTGATGTTGCACAAACATGTCAACCATGCCATTATTTTGGACTGACATGTACATACGACACCTGGTCGACTTAAACGATTAATTGAACCAATTTCTATCAAACCATTTTCTATCGATATATATTTCATCCAAGTGATATGCATTTCAGGAATCATGGTTGAAAACAAAGGTTCAAGTCATTCCCCAATAGACGTGAGCATTTGTTTTGCTTAGTTTGGTACATTCCTTTTATTTGGTTACTTATATTATTATTTAATTAGTCATAATCTCATTAACCAATATTGTAGATCTTGAGCGATTCAGAGAAGGAGCCCATGTAGTATTAATTCGGTGATACTATTCCACATTTCGTCTGTACCTTGAGCCAAACGAATTTTGATCAAATTCCAATATTGGTAAGTCCTACCCGTTACACATGTAATTTATATTCATTTCACATTTTCTTTAGATTACTGTCATATACATTAACTATGGCATTTTGTTTATAATTTAGTACGCCCCAAGGAAAACCGTTCCACTCCTACCAAAAACCAAGACACTTGTTGTCTTGAGGTGCAGTAGAAGAGAGTGTCACATGAACTAATCGGGGAACAAAAGGCTCAAGACCATGTCCCCAAGGGGTTTTGGCGAGTTTCTTGATGCCCATGAATTGAGGATTGGGGACACGGTATACTTCGAGCTGTTAGATGGTATTGGGCTGATAGTGTTCAATATCATCATTGTTGGGTCCAAATTTTAGTTTTAATGCTTCATCGCCCAAGTGGAACAAAAAAAATTATTTTAATTTGGAAGATTTGTTTAATTAAGATTATTCGTTGAATGTTATTTTAATGGTATTTAATTTTTAATCCACGGTTCAGAGATTTTATGCACTAGTAATTATGTTATTCACATATCTATCAGTTGTCTCAATTTTTAACCTACCATATGAATCTAAGTTTTAAAATTACGATCATGCACAAAACTAAAAAATACATGTGCGATGAAAAATATGTTTCAATCATTCTCAAACAAGCAAATCATTTTTTTGACCACTTCTTTTTTAATAAATTCGAACTAGACCGACTTTTTCCCTCAACGGAGGAAAAATCTTACACAACAAGAAACTGCAATTATTACCTCAGGGTAGTTTATACCATTTTATATCAGAAGTGGGACCAAGGAAATAAATGAGTGGAATTATTTCTCTTTCATGTAAAATTTGGAGGGTTACTGTACATGATTTTAATCCAACTACAACAATCTTCCTATTCAAAACTTCTCCTGATTGTCTTGTTGCACTGACTGAAAAAATAATATGTTTTAGTTAGTAGTGTACTATTTACTGGTATGAAAATTACTCTTAATTGTTTTGGTCCAATGCGGGCTCATTTATAATGTTGGCGGGCTGAAATTGTTAGGCCCACATACATTTGTGACGTCGGTCATGGTTTGGTCGCTTGTTGACTAAACCGAGGAGGGTGAGACGTTGCTAATGTTGAAGTGAACTTCACAAGGGTCCAAAATAGCATCGTTATATATATATATATATATATATATATATATATATATAGTTCACCTCAGAATCAGTTCAAGCATTTACTTTGAAGTTTACTGCGAATTCCAACAGTCCCACATGCACCCCTCATCTTTACTCTCTTGTCAAAGGTATGGTTTTTCAAATCTTCCAACACCTTATTTTTGTAATATTTCCTTGAAATTGTTCGATCTATGATGTGTGAATGTGTTGTGTTTTTATTTTTATAGTTCTTACAGATTTGTTATAGGGTGAAGTTTCCTTAAATATCAACCTAGGTATTATACTTTTGTATGTCTTGGTATTTTTTGGATGTTTTTGTGTAATTTTCTGTTGTTAAAGCATGATTTTGTCTAATTTTCTACAATTTTGGTCATACCTGCTAGGGTTATATGCTACGTCGGTAGCCTATCGGCTGACCTTTGGTCTATGCAAATGTAGTGCAACGTTGTACATTCTTATTTTTAGTGATATGTTAATTTAAATGAGACATCGCACCTTTCTCGGTTTAACCATCAGTATAACCGACCAATTACTGACGTTGCATACATGCGTTTAAGCTTGCTTTAAAATTGTATATGCGAACTCATTCTTCTGTCAGTCACATGTTTGGTTTGGTCGACTAAAGAGCAACGTCACCGGTACATGTCAACCATGCCACTGTCTTGAACCGACATGTATGTGCAACGCATGGTCGATGTTGCACCCTTAAAGATTCAAGGCTTGTATGCCCTAGTCATTTTTCTTATATTATTCAAGTCAAATGGCTGGTGAAGGATCCTCTAGTTGGCCCTTTTTCTAGTTCTTTTACCATTATACATATAATTTTACTTATATATCTTCACAGTTTATGACAATTAATGTTTTCTTAATTTTATATAGTAGTATGCACAACGGAGCAACTTAGAGTCTCTTGTGTTCAACCTTGAACAACATACAATAGCCACTGATATCCCACATTTCCACTACACTCTAAAGCAACAGAACTTCAGGACGAACCCACTTTGGTAAGGCCTATAGCTAGCTAATTAAATGCATGTTATTATTTAATTTTAAATTAATATTATTTGTTGTTAATTTCACACACACACACACACATATATATGTTTATTTATAATAAACATTTTTTTTGTCATTCAGTACATCCTGAGAGACATTGTACCACTCCTGTCAATTGACAAAACCCACGTTGTGCTGAGGTACTACAGGAGAGAGTGGCACATGCATGAACTATTCGGGGGTAGGAAGATCAAGGCCAAAGGGTTTTGGAAAGTTCCTTTTTGGAAACGCCTACGCATTGGTGACACCTTATTTTTTGAGGTTATAGAAGTTGGGGGGCCGATTGTCTTCAAGGTCATCATAATCCGAGCTGATTGAGTATGATGCAATTTCTGTATTGTTTGAACTAAGACAATTCTTATTCGAATTTATGTACTAATTGAAAGGATACCGTTTTTATAATAATTTAACTACCTTATTTGAACAATAATTCTCTGTATGTGCGATTTCATCTGTGAATTATTTTTAAAAACTATTTTCAATTGTACCATTCAATACCACTCTCTACAATGGTTTTAAAAACCATTGAAAAATACTTTTATAGACCAAAGTCAATCATTTTCAAACAACTTTAACCTCTAAAAGTTCTAGGTGTAGCATACCAGTGACGTCGGTCATCCATCGCATTACATGTCGGTAAAAACGACATATAATGCAAAGTCGTCTATCCTCATTAAACATTATATGCAATATCACATGCTATTCGGTAAGATTATTTACTTCATTTTTTAAACCTTTTACTTCGGTTAAAAAAATAACCGAGGTAAAAAATATATTATTTACCTTGGTTATTTTTAACATAGGTAAAAAATATCTTTTACTTTGAAAAAAATTAACCGAGGTAAAAGAATTTTTTACTTTGGTTATTTGAACTAAGCCAAAAAATGAGGTAAATAGGGCAGAGTAATAGGACATTTTTCCTGTAGTGTAGTCGTGAGATGAAATGGATTTTACCTTCAAAATGATCTCCTCCCAAGGACATACTAGAAACACAAACCCTAACCCAAATCTCCCTATTTGTAAGAGAATTTTTAGAAATGAGGAATATTGAGTGTAGGAACTAGGGCTTTGCATAACTTTGATGACTCATTTCGAAAATGTGGGATTGATTTATTGATGAGGAATGGAAGGAAAGAGGGGGGGGGGGAAGGCTTTGGAGAGAGAAAAAAAAATAGGGAGCTTATGCCCAAAAACTGAGAATCTCTTTGCCACTGTTTTAATTCATGCTGGCTAGTTGTTCATATGTGGGAGTATTTTGATTGAATTCTGGGTCTTGGACCCCCTTGTTTTCAATATATCTCTGATAGATTGGTTTATTATTGGACATCCCAGGGAACTACCACAATGCACACTCATTTCTTGAAAATAATACCCTCTATAATTTGCTGGAACATCTGGAAATTGAGAAACAATGCTTGTATGAAGGTTTAGATTGTTCTGCACCTGTTTCGATTGAACTGGTCAGGAAAGCTGTTTTCAAAAGCGTCTATAGTAATAAGCCATCAGACAAATTTTTGGTTGAGTTAGCATTAGCTCATACCCTAAGACCTCTCCCCAAACCAAGGATCAGAATGGTTACATGGCCTAATAAGCCTATTTTCACGTACAAGATAAACGTTGAGGCATCTTAGGATAGGTCTAAATTTTTTTTTTGTGTAGGAATCATAGTTGGGAATCTGTCTGGATGTTACTGAGAGCTCACAGAAAAACCAAGAAAGCATTTTCAGCTCTGCAATATGTAATCAAAACTTTAGCAGCTGGTTACTTTTGGCTGAATCTTAGAATTTAAGTGGTTTCACTTTAGAGACCGATTGTCAATTAACTGTGGACTGCATTAATGATCCTATCAAATCCCCCTGCAGTTATATGATGAGGATTTTAAGTATCATTGTTATTAAAGAACATAACAATCACTCTGTGGTATCTAAGAGCAAGTGCAATAGTGGTTTCTTTAGTTTAAAAAATCGCTCTAGAAATTGAAAACACCAACAGTAGTGGTTTGTTAAGAATGGTTGCTTGTGTAGCAACGAGTCTGGAAACCGGCCCATGACACAAATCACATGGGGGGGGTCGTTGGAAGCGGCCCATTTTTCTTTCCGCATGCGAGACACGTGTCAGCCATGCATTGGGCCATATATCCTGCATGCAGCTTTCTCTTTTTTAAAAAAATTCAAAGTCGCTGACACGTGGCACCATTTGGTTGGACCACGTGTCCAACGACTAAAAAAATCTGAGGGGTGGACCGTTCAAGTTAGTGGGACACGTGTTCCACTTATATGGTGACACGTGTCCCAATGCAACACCTTTTTTAGCTCTCTTTTAAAATGGGACACGTATCCCAATGGCTATTTTTAAAAATACAATTTCAAAATTTTTTTTTTTAAATTGTTTCTTCTCATCCCCTACCTTTTTTTAACCTATGAATAGAGCCAAATTCACCCAATTTAACCACACCACTTTCAATTCCAACACTTCTACCTCAATCTTTCATCTCCTAAATTTGTCTTATTCTTTATTTTAGATAAAAAAATATTTAACAATTTCTTGACAAGAAAAAAGAAATTTCATTTCATTTTTTAAAAATAAAACACGAAAATTTTAAAAAAATTAATTATTTATACTTTTTTTAATAAAAAAAATCTATTAATAAAAATTATAATGTATTATTAAATTTTACATTCAAATTATTTTGGGTGAACAAATTAAATTAAAATTTAATGGTAAAATTAATAAGTAGGATAGAGAAAATCAAGTGGGGTCAATGAATAGTCAAAAGTGATTTCTTACAATTGTTGAGAAAAAAAGAATGATTTTTAAGTGATTTTTTAATATTAGGTGGGAGAGAGAATGAGAGAAATAATATATTTAATTGATAAAAAACCAGTAGTGATTTCTACCACTACACTTGATCTTAAGGCAAGGGAACCAATTGACTGATTACATGTCTAAGCTTGCCATGCCTTTTCAAATGAAAAATGTACTCCCTGCGAACCTGAATAATTTGCAAGAAAGAGAAAAGTGGAGGCAAAATTGAATAGAGCCAAAATGACACTTTTTCAGTCTAAAAGCTGAAAATGTACATGTCCACTGTCAGAATTTCAGCGTCCTCAAATTCACTCGGAAACAGTGCTAAACATTGTATTAGCACTAATTATTCCCTCCAAAATTTTTTGTTTAGCTTTAAAATTTTCAGTTTTGTAGCAAACTTTACAATTTTTCGTACACTGTTCAGTACCTCTAAAATTCATAAATCTCATCTATAAAAAGAGCATTTATTACAGTTCTCATTCATAATTCACTGAACCAAAAAAAAAAGACCTCGAAAATTCTTACTTGGTCAGTTCTTCCAGAACTGGCCAAAGTCAGAAAACCAAAACCCACACTTTTTCTGATCTTTATCATCGAGCAGCAATAGAGTTGTGATGGTGGGGAGAAACCTGGCAGGAGATTGCACATTTTCTCCTTCGACACATAAAAATTGGGCAGCTTCAGAACAACAGTAGAGTGGAGGCAGCAGAAAAATGGCCATGCTCAGTGAGGACCATCAGCACAATCTGGGCACGAGTAAGGCAGCAGCTTCAAAGTGGTGAGGCCGTGTGCGCCCGTTCGAGAAGACACGGGCGCTGTGGAAGAAGCAAGAATCCAATCGACCTGGAGGCTTTAATGGCATTGCCACTCAAGTTCAGGCGTACATGCCGAAGCACAACCGCCAAGTTGCATGTTGGTAAAAGTAGCATACACATAGCAATAGCAAGCAAGGAGATAAGAAGCCACACAAATGCAGTTCATCCATGCCTAACAACAGCCCAGAAAGAATCATGGCTGGAATGGTGTTTAAGCAAACTAGAGTGCAACATGCAGTTCAAGACCATGCACAACATCATACACATCGATGAAAAGTGGTTCTACATCACAGAGGCTACAACGAGGTATATTCTTGGTCCCAATGAACCAGAACCATACAGACTTACCCTGACCAGCCAGAACCCTATCACCATGATCCATCAAAGGTAGCTCAAAAAGAAATTGTCAGGAGAATGTTAACAAACAGTGGCTAATATGGCATATCCAACACAACGGAAAACCCTAGATCTGAACCAAGAAAACAAAGAACATCATTATCAGTTTTTAACATACGCATGCATTCAGTTTAAAACCACAACGAATATCATTGAATAATACTACATTTCCAACCTAACGAGAAACTCAGATCGGACCCCAGACCACAAATAGCATGAATTTTAGTTCTAAAAAGAAGAAAAAAAAATTATAGACCTCGAAAACAGGCCATAAAAATCATAATCACAATCATGCAGTCGGTTTTCAACAATAGAAACCGAAGAGCAATGGAAAATATCATAGTTACAACACCAGATATAACTTAGATCGGCACCCAGACCACAAAGAGCATGAATTTCAGTTAAAAAAAATAACGAACCCATGTTCATTTACCTCGAAAAATAACATGAAAGCAAAGAATTAAACACATTCATTCAATTCAACAAGGAAAACCCAAGAACAATGGGAAATACCATAGATTTAACACGAGAAATACCTTAGATCTGGATCCAGTACATAAACAACATCTATTTATGTTCAAGAAACCCTAAATCAACCAGCCAAACATAAGCCGACCCTTAAAACGATGTGATTTCAGTTCAAAAAAGTGATGAAATCGATTTCGTCTTCAAAACCCCAAACCAAATCAAGGTAACCCTAGATTTGAAACAACAAGCTGTGATAAAAGATCATTTAGCCAAGTAAACCCACACAAAAAATACAGTTTTCAAACTAAGAACGATGGCAGAAAAGAGGTTGAGCGGCTAGGGTTTTCAGATTTCAGAGAGAGGAGAGGATGAGCCATGAAGATTGTGTGAGAAATGAGAGAAAAGAAGAAGATAATGGAGCGAGTTAAGAGCATGGGGAGCGTAAATGTGAGCTTGGGGAGAGCAATAATGGAGCATTGGGAGCATAAATGAAAGCATGTGATATGCGCAGGTGGTTGGGAGATTAAAAGAAATTAATCTCATGCCAACCACCATGCCCTGGACACATGTCCAGGGACTATTCCAATTCCCAAATTAATTAGCCTTAATGGCTGTAAATTTTGCACTGACCAGGGATATTTCGGTTATTTCACTTGTGGTCAACTTTGCCAAAAATAAAAATGTCTGATTGCTTGCAATTTAATCAGGGATAGACAAAAATAGAAAATGTGCAGTTTATTCAGGGATGGAGTGAGTACGCTATTTCCAATCTTGATCATAAGGCTAGTGGTCTACTACACTTGGACAAAAATGGAATTCCTACACTTATATTGGACTCTAAGAATGTATACTACTTCCTCCGTTTCACTAAGAGTGACACGTTAGATTTAGACTCTTGGATTAATGTAAAGAAAATAAGAGATTGAAATTGAGTGTAGAAAGTAAAAAGTAGAATAAGTGGATGAAATTGTATGAATCTTGCCAAAAAATAAAAAGTGTCATTTTAAAAAAAAATTCCTTTAATTCAAGTGTGTTACTCTTAATGAAATGGATGAAGTACTAATCTAGTGTTGTGTGACTGCAACTTTTAGCAAAAGACAAGTGAAGGAATCTATTGGGGATGATTAAGCTCTCCATATGATGAAACATGCTGACATGGAAAAAGCTGCATAGGAACAATATTTTTTTGAAAGCTGCTCAAATGGAAAAAAATGCTCAGGAACATAACTTTTTCGAAGAACCCGAAGTTTTCTTCAGTATTAGAGACACGAGATTTTTAATTACTATCAAATGACCTCACCCCAGACCATTTTTGCTCTATTTTAGGACATTTAGATGGCTTCATTACTAAATATCTAGGAAAAAATTGAAAGTTTAACCAATTGTTTAACGGGAAAGACTTCTTTCCTTTCCATAGTCTTATGGAAAGACAGTGTTTAATTAGGATAATAAAAGGTAAAATGTCTTAGTTGCAATATTAAAATTTTAGTATGCAACCTATAGTAGTTATAAAATTTATAACCCAGTTCATGCAACCCAAAAATTTTATCTTCATTTATTCTAATTTACACTTTAAACCTTGGTCTTTCCATAACTTATGGAAAGACCTTCTTTCAAGAGACGGACTCGCAGGGTTATATTAATATTTTTAAATAAAATATAAGGTTATAATAGTATTTTTAACTTTACGGGCTCGTATTGATAATTTTTATTAAAAATATTAAATTATAAGGGCACTTAACTCTATTTTTTATGTGAGATTGACGAAAATAAAAAGTGAGTAAATTACTCGAGGGACAGAATGGGTATAGCTTTTGTCGTAGATTGGAATTTAATGTCACTGTGGAAAACCCGTTGAGAACTAGGGAGGCGAGCGGCGATATTTGACGTAACTTAAATAACGCCCCGTCATTAAAAAACATGAAAAATTGAACTAGCCGTTGGGAGTCTCAAAATTCAAAATCCAATTATTTGGCCCCTTCTCTCACAAGCTCTTGTTCCATCTCTCTCTCCCTTCTCTCCCAATCTCTTGTGCAGAAAACCACCCTGCTTCTTCGGTTTGCTTTGCCGGAGCGAACTGTCGCGGCCGTCCGATCAAGATTTCATTCGGTCTTTTCTGAGGTAAACTTTTCTCTATCGACTATGATTTTGGCTTCAATTCACTCTGGTAACTTTGTGGTTGTCTAGGGTTAGCGTTTCTGTTCACGTTGTTTTTGATTGCTGTCTTGCACTGTTGAATCTACTGATTGGATGGGTTTTTAGTGCTCCTCGTCAATAGTTATCGTATCTGTGTTAGTGAAATAATCATCTAAGAAGAACTATAAGAATTATACAGTGAAATAATCAAATTTAATTAAAAATTTAGCAAAAAATGGCATGATGAATGCGACTAAACTTGTTGCTTTCTGATAGAATGATATTGTCTCAATCTTTAATTCTACGAATTCGTTTACAGAGTGCTCCTGTGGATCATCTAATCGAAATGACAGTTGTTAAAACTCCGGGAACCCCCACTTCAAAGTTGGAAAGGACTCCTGGAACACCCTCTTCAAAGTTGGAAAGGACTCCGGGAACACCTCATGGTAGTAACAGAGGGAAAGAAGAGAAAATCGTCGTAACTGTGAGGTTAAGGCCATTGAACAAAAGGGAACACAGTGCGAAAGATCATGTTGCCTGGCAATGTGTTGATGATCACAGCATAGTTTATAAACCTGCAGCTCAAGAACGTGCAGTTCTACCGGCTACATTTACCTTTGGTAAGCAAATCGCAGTCCTTCTTTGTTGTTATTCTACTCATCTAAGCTATAGTGGTTTGTACTGGATAAGATCATGACGCCGGCCCATGCAAATGATGTTGCAGATAAGGTCTTTGGTCCTGAGAGCATTACTGAGGCAGTGTATGAAGATGGAGTTAAAAACGTTGCTTTGTCTGCTTTAATGGGAATCAATGGTAAGCATTCGTTCCTTTATTCTACTTATTCTTGATTTATCATTCTCTCTTTTAGCAACCAATTGGTAAAAATTATTTGCAATGCGTGCCACAGCAACAATATTTGCATATGGGCAGACTAGCAGTGGGAAAACTTTTACTATGCGCGGAATTACAGAGAAAGCGGTGAATGATATCTACACGCATATTTTGAATGTAAGTTCTCTGTCCTGTGTGTTGGCCCTTTGAGACATGTGATCGTCTAAATAATGCCAGCATGCCTACATCATTGCCTTATATTTGCTTTTGCAGACTCCAGAAAGGGAATTCAGGATAAGAATATCTGGATTGGAAATTTACAATGAAAATGTTCGGGATTTGCTAAACACGGAATCTGGCAGGAATCTTAAGCTTTTAGATGATCCAGAGGTATATTTACGATGGAATATGAAAATTTGTATTAGTTGATAGATTATTCAATCTTTTCTGAGTTACTGAATTTCATGGCCCCATATGAATACAGAAAGGAACTGTGGTTGAGAAACTAGTTGAAGAATCAGTCAGTGACGATCAGCATCTAAGAAGATTAATCAGTATATGTGAGGGTAAGTGAATTATATATTCGTCCTGGATAGGGATTGATTCGGGTATGTAGCGTTCATTAAAATTGCTTAAGGTTGTATTGATATTAAAATTTTCGTCCTTCACAGCTCAAAGGCAAGTAGGAGAGACAGCATTGAATGATACTAGTTCAAGATCACACCAGATAATCAGGCTGGTATGCTTTTTGGATTTTGTGTCAGCACTGCTAAATAGTGTAAAATCACTATTTCTCTTACTGATACAAAATGTTTTGGATGTATCTGTCATTCATGCATGCAGACTATAGAAAGTACGCTTCGGGAAAGTGCAGATTGTGTACGGTCATATGTTTCGAGCTTGGTAAGGGATCTAAAGGTGTATGATGATGAATACCATGGCTTCTACATGAATGTGAATCTTTTATTTAACTCAAAATACTGTTGCAGAACTTTGTTGACTTGGCTGGAAGTGAAAGAGCCTCACAGACAAATGCTGATGGTGCTAGACTCAGGGAAGGCTGCCATATCAATCTTAGCTTGATGACTCTTACCACAGTTATCAGGAAGCTCAGGTAATTCTATCTTTAGTACATAGAACTATCATATCAACCTAGATGAAATGCTGTTGATAAGGCTGAATAACGAACCTTTGGTGTTTCTGTGATGTATTTGCAGCGTGGGGAAAAGAAGTGGCCACATTCCTTACAGAGATTCAAAGCTGACACGCATTTTGCAGCATTCACTTGGAGGGAATGCACGTACTGCCATCATATGCACTTTGAGTCCAGCATCTAGTCATGTTGAACAAACACGCAACACGCTCCTTTTCGCTATGCGCGCAAAAGAAGTGACAAATAATGCACAAGTGAACATGGTAAGAGTTGATGATGCATAACAATTACTCTTTTTGACTTTGTGTGCTAAGTATGGGTTTAGAGTTGTTCTATACACCATTGGTATTATTTTATTCATGATTCTGGGAATGCACTGATTCACTGGATTTTCTTTCAGGTGGTTGCTGAAAAACAGCTAGTAAAGCACTTGCAAAAGGAAGTAGCCAGGCTAGAAGCAGAGCTACGCACACCTGATATATCTAACGAGAAAGATTTGAAGATTCGCCAGGTTCAAATAACATCTAAATAAACCTGGCTGACTTCAGATATTAAAAATACCTTTTTGTCCCAAGCAAATTCATTCTTATAATGTTATTTCTGTGCATAGATGGAAATGGAGATTGAAGAATTGAGACGACAAAGGGATCTTGCACAGGTAGAAGTAGATGATTTGCGTCGAAAGTTACAGGATGAACAGGTGTGCCCCTTTCTCCTTCTCTGAATTGGCACTTACATTGTTAACATGGTTAATTGTTGGTTAATTTTCCAAGTAAAAAATGTAGCTTTCTTTGGGGTTGAAACTTGAAACTAATTATGCATTATATCTCTGTTGTATATTCAGAAGTTGAAGCCAGTCGAGTCATCAAGCCCCGTAGCAAAGAAATGTCTCTCATTTTCTGCAGTACTATCACCAAACCTTGAGGCAAAGGAGCCTGGCCGTTGGGATAGAACTAGAAATACTATGGGTAGACAGTCGATGATGAGGCAATCATCAACAGCTCCCTTTGCTCTAATGCATGAAATTAGGAAACTCGAACACCTGCAAGAGCAACTAGGAGATGAAGCTAACCGGGCTTTGGAAATCTTACAGAAAGAGGTTGCTTGCCACAGGTTAGGCAACCAAGATGCTGCAGAGACAATTGCTAAGCTGCAAGCCGAGATTAGGGAGATACGAACCGTGAAGCCAGATTCAAAGGAAGTTGAAGTAAATAGTGGTGGTGGTGGTGTTTCTGTTCATAAGAGTATTAGTGCAAACCTTAAGGATGAGATAACTAGACTTCACTCTCAGGGAAGCACGATTGCAAACCTTGAAGAGCAGCTGGAAAATGTTCAGAAGTCGATTGACAAGTTAGTCATGTCACTTCCAGGCAATGCTGATCAAGAAGATTCGCCTCTCAAGCCCAAGAATCTTCAAGTAAAAAAGAAAAAGCTGCTTCCACTGTCTCCAAGCAATGCTATAAACAGGCAGAACTTCCTACGATCACCTTGCTCGCCGCTGTCAGCAACTCAAGATGTAGTGAACAGTGACATCGAGAACCGAGCTCCTCAATTTGACGATGCTTCGTCCACTGAAACTCAGTCAGTGACAGAGAAAGAAACTCCGACCAAAAGTGATGATGGTGGAGATGTATCATCCAAGGAAGGAACTCCCTATCGACGATCCAGTTCTGTTAACATGAGGAAGATGCAGAAAATGTTTCAGAATGCAGCAGAAGAAAATGTTCGAAGCATAAAAGCATATGTCACTGAACTTAAAGAGCGTGTTGCCAAGCTCCAATACCAGAAACAGCTCCTTGTGTGTCAGGTATTTTTTCCTCCTCAAATCAAATCAATTCTCCTTGAGCTTTCAGCTGAAAATTAACTTTCCAGATTTACCACATTAATGTGCTTTCAGGTGCTTGAGCTGGAAGCTAACGAAGAAGCGGGATATGATTTGGAAAATGAGGACATGAATCCAATCCAGGAGGAGTCTCCAGCATCTTGGCAAGCGATCTTCAGGGAGCAAAGACAGCAGATCATTGAATTATGGGATGTTTGCCATGTCTCCATTATTCACAGGACACAATTTTACCTGTTGTTCAAAGGTGACCCTGCTGATCAGATTTACATGGAGGTAGAACTCAGGCGTTTGACTTGGTTACAGCAGCATCTAGCTGAGCTCGGGAACGCAAGCCCTGCTCGTTTCGGAAACGAGCCTACAGTCTCCCTGTCATCCAGGTTGATTAACTTTTCAAAATCATGCTTTCTTCACATACATTGCGGTGAATTCGAATATGAACATTTTCCTATGATGCATGCAGCCTGAGAGCATTGAAGCGGGAAAGGGAGTTCCTTGCGAAGAGGTTGAAGCGATTGCCGGAGGAAGAAAGAGAAGCTTTGTACTTGAAATGGGATGTGCCCTTGGAAGGGCAGCAGAGGAGACTTCAGTTCATAAGCAAACTGTGGAGAAATCCAGATGATGAAAGACATATCTCTGAGAGTGCAGAGATAGTTGCTAAGCTGGTGGGATTCTGCGAGAGTGGGAACGTGTCCAGAGAGATGTTTGAACTCAATTTCGTGCTGCCATCCGACAAGAGGCCATGGATGGTAGGATGGGACCAAATTTCAGATCTTCTTCACCTGTAATATCATCAACCAACATCATTCTTTCGGTGATTACTATATTTTTGCTGTTCTCTTCATGTACATGAATATTAATGAACTTGATCTGATCTGTTATGTTCATGTCCACGATCATTGTGATTTTATCCCTTTGGTCCGTTTCAACAATTAGATTGCTTCTTCCACAGCCAGTTTCATGGCCATTAACTCTGTTGGGGGACCAAGGGTTAAATCCTGAACACTCACACAAGACCAATGGATTAAATCCCGAACATCCACACAAGAGCACAGCAAACAATCCTATTCCTTCTTATTATGATAAAATGAGGGAAACAATCCTAACACCAGTCTATAAAAGGTTATAATCCACCATATGATACATACGAATTAAACAAAAGATGAGCAAAGGTGTAAGATATCACCACAAACAAAATTGCCACTCGAATTGTAGTATCTTCAAAACCTGAGCGCAAACTAAAGATCCAAGAGTTCAGTGGCGGATCTATTGATACGCGAGGTAGGGCTCCAGCCCTACTTCGGTCGCCGGCCGGAGCTTGGAGGAGGCGGGAGCGTGTCTCCGGCGCGGCGGCAGCAAGGGCCAAGCCCTGCTCGCCGGAGAAGAAGGCCGCGCTGCGGCCTTCTTTTTTTTTTAAAGTGATACGCACTAAAACGACGTCGTTTCACGTTAGTGAAACGACGTCGTTTCGTTTGGATTTATTTTTTTTAAACCTAAGTAGTAAAACGACGTCGTTTCACTAAGTAATACAAAAAAAAAGAAATCAGAAATGGATTGGGCCAAAAACTGAGCCCAATCCAATAGCCAATTAATCCATTCTTTAAATGTTGGAGACGAGAAGGACAGAAGGCAGAGCACACAGCACAGCACTCCTCCTTCCTCCTCTCTGCCTCACTCGCGCTCAGGTCAGCCCCGTCGCCGCCGCCGCGCCACCGCCGTCCACCACCGCCGGCTGCTTGCCTGCCTCGTCCCGCCGCCTCTCCAAACCTGAAACCACGGTAAGTCTTCTCTTCTCTTTATGCTAATATTTATTAATTTTAGGGTTTATAATTTATTGTCTTTTTAATTTATTTCTTCAAAACTTAAATATATGTATAATGTGAACATGATTTCTAGATTGGATGTTGAATTGAATTTATATGGTTGTATTATATATGATTGTTGAAGTTTAGTTGAATTGCATAAATTGATTTAGTTGAATTGCATATTTAGTTGGAATTTAGTTGAAATTATAATTGTTTGATTTATTTTGTATAATTGTATGTGAAAATGAAATTGTCAATTTGTCATAATCGGTTTATGGAATTATCAATTGGGGATATTTGTTAAATTGAAGTTAGATGAATATGATTTTATGAACTTTTTATTATCTCAATTTGTTATTGTTTCGTAACTCTTTTACATTTTTTTAAAGATAAATCAATTTGTTATTGTTATCTCAATTTTTTTGTTATTGTTATTGTTTCCCAGGGGCGAAACCAGAAAAATTTTCCCAGGGGCGAAAATTTTTCAGCCTCCCCTGAAAAATATTTCTGGTTCCGCCCCTGTAAGAGTTCTTGATTTTAATATGCTTGTTATTTAAAATTTGGATGCAGGTGTGCTTGGGGTGAGAATTTGACGTCAGGACGGAGGACACATTGCCAAATTTTGCTGGGAAATTAGAGGACGCATTACACGAATGCGTCCTCAGTTAGCCAATTTTATTTTTTTTTGAAAATGAAGAGGACGCATTGCCAATTTTTTTTGTTTGTGAAAATTGAGAGGACGCATTCATTTTGTGAATATTTTTCTTTCCAAAAATATTTCTTCCCTAAAATTTAGTCCTGGATTGTTTTTTTATTCTTATCTCTATTTGATCACATTTTTTAAATTGGGTGATAAAAAATTTTTATGTCGAGAAAATTTATTTTTGATTCCCAGAAATTTCAGATTATATTTTGTCGAGTATAGCTGTGTTAAATGTGTCATGTTGGACTTTTAGGGAAAAAATTGCAAAATTTGTAATAACGTATTGTCTGAAGAAAATTCCGCAATGCATCTGGTTTCGTTGTTTTAAATTTTTTTATTTGATTCGATAGAGGAAGCGTCTTGAATTTTTTAAAATCGTGTCCTAAATTCAACAAATGCGTATTCAACAAAATGTTTCGTGAATTTAAGTAATGAATTTTCTTTGAATGCAGCAATGTATAACTTACTCTTTTTCATATACTTGTTTCTGGTGAAGATTGCGTAATTTGATAAATCAGGATTGTGTGATTTGCAATTTTTGAACTAGTCTTGAATATTGGAGTAGAGCATGAATTATTGCGTAGTTAGAATGAATACAAATTAGTAGAAATGTACATTAGCCAAACAATACGAGTGAAACGTAATGCAAATGAGTGCTGAATGGCATGTAATGTCCTAATGACGACCTCTGCAAAGCTTTCCACCCGTTCCACACGGGGGATGACGTATGGTCCGGGATGTCCATCGTGGAACAGCCATCTCAGTAGGTACATGTACTTCCTCATGTGGAGCTCCCTCTGGTATTTCCTCCTCCATTTCGTCTCCTGCCTCCTCATTCGAATCATAATGGACATGTGGAACACTACCTGTATCTAATGGAGCGGTAGGCGACATATATACGTGACTAGTTGTGGGAGTGACATATGCAGTGTAATCTGATGTAGTCATGTCGTACTGTGAGGGTCCACCATGCGATGGTCCGCTAACCGCTGGACTCACATGTGAGGGTCTGCCAACCGCTGGACTCACATGTGAGGGTCCAGCTTGTGATGAACCAATATGTTCTGTATGGCCCCTAGCACGCGGCCTCCGACCTCTCTATAGACCAGGTGGAGCCCGACGGTGGCTTCTGAGGTCAGTATATCTCACACCAGGGAGAGGCTCCCCACAGTGCATAAACGGCTAATAATACTGCAGTTTAGAGGGCTGATGCGCATATTGTAGACTACGTGTGATAACACCATGCATTTCCCTGATAACGTCCGCAAAACATGGGGAACATTCATCCAAATTAATATCCGACATGATGTGCAACTTGGTCATTGCCCGCAACTACAGAAACGAGATAAACATGTTAGATATATAATTTTGAGGAAATCTGAAGTATTATTTCTTAACAATATTAGAAATTTAGGAAATACCATATACTCCAGAGTTGCATCGTCTCCATGGAAACCCTCTGTAGTTGTTAGAGGCCGTCCTGGCTGATCAATCATGGTCACCGTCTTGCGAAAGTACCACTCCATGTATTCACGGTTGGGTATGTGTGGATCCGCACACCCAAGTGTGTTTACTTGTTGATCGGATCGATGTTCCCAAGCATCGAGATATCTTCTCAGTTCGACATGCCAATCCATGCCAGGCCTTCATCGACGGTCTCTAGTATGAAGCTGTTTATACTCATCCCTACTGACCAACTGGGTGGGTATTGGCTGGATTAGGCCGAACTGCCTAAGAACACGATGTGCATGATGATACTCTACGACATGCCAGCAAATGAGGTCAACGCAAAGTAGCCAATTGTTGCTACTATCTGTACAGTACCACGGTAGTTGTTCCACGCCATCCTCCGTGTATGGCTGCCAAATAAACTGATACAAGATGCAGGTGTTGCGGTTAGGTAAATAAACCATTTTTCCCACGAAGTCAAAAAATCATAATCCAAACTGGCCTATACCTGATTGTCATTGAGAGATGTGAGCTGATCGCGGTACACTTTCAAAACATGTATCGGTGACTGCGATAAATCGTAACGGGCTCTCCACCTATGAGGAAAAGAGTGAATTATATTAGCCATAATATGGAATTGCCTGTGGTTTAAAAAGAGTGTCTCTTGACTAATTCGACACGTACCGGGACTCAAGAGCACTCATCGTCACTGTTACTGGTAGAGCACTAGCAGATCAGGTGGATGATATGCGCTCCCATGCCCACAACTGCCAATAAATGCAATTAAATTGTAATATAAAGTAATATTATAGACATTATGTACAAATGACTAGATTCTCGGACAATTTTACCTGTAGCAAAACAAGTGGCCCAGATATGGATTTAACTTATAGAATTGCAGCATCACATAAGCACTGGTACAAGTGTGCCAAAATGGCACTCCCCCAGCTGTAGTGATGTGCTGCACCTAGATCCATTAGTACTGACAAGTAGAGCAACGGGATAAGGTGGCCGAATGTGTCTGACATGAGCATTCCCCCAACCAGCAGTAGAATGAAAACCCTAGCCCGCTGTTGACATTATACCTCAGTGGGATCAGTGGGGAACGGACTGTACAATAAGTTTCCCAGCCAGCTGGCCCTAATGTTACCCCCTCTGATAGAACTGGGGTTTGGTGTAGCACCCAGATAGTCTGTGCACACTCTCTGCCAGTCCTCCAAACGCCTAGCAGTGTCTACACCTGTGACTGGGATGCCATCGATTGGAAGACCCCCCCAGGATCCCTACATCCTGCAAAGTGACCGTAGCCTCCCACCATCGGTAGGTGAAATGTGTACATCTCCGGTTGCCAACGCTCCACTAGGACAATGATAAAGGAATGGTCAATGTGTATTGGTGTGGAATCCAGGAGTCCCACAAATTCCTGCTTCACGCACATACTGCATAACTCGTATAGGCAATCGATCGGTCCAGCATGCCCCATCGCACCGCCTCACCTGCTGCCTCATCCTCCAAATGTCCGTTGTACAGTGCACGAGCATGGTGCTCCTGATGGAGGTACAATAAATCCTCCTCAATCGGTCCTGGATGATACATTGTTCGTCCCTGCTAACAATTACTAGCACATGTCAAAATTAAGTGTTGAAAAATAGCACAGATAAAAGTAATACTACATCATGCAATACATATTCCACAAGTAAAAGTAATACTACATAATGTGATACATATTTCACAAATAATAGTAATACTACATCATGTGATACATATTCCACAAATAATAGTAATACTACATCATGTGATACATATTCCACAAATAAAAGTAATACTACATAATGTGATACATATTTCTCAAATACAAGTAATACTACATCATGTGATACATATTCCACAAATAAAAGTAATACTACATAATGTGATACATATTTCTCAAATACAAGTAATACTACATCATGTGATACATATTCCAGCATATCCCACAAACACCACGCTACGAACAAAACACTAAGCACGACCTCTCCTACAGATGCCTCTGGATTCACCCGGCACCCGCTCATCCATTTGATTCCTTATTCTTCTCTCCGCAAGTTGACCACGCCTCCTATTTCAAAACTTTTTTGCATCAGGAATCAACCTCCAACTGGCACATTGCCAAAGTGATGGATCTTGTACATGCATGAAACCCTGACTATATTGTTGCACATAGGTGGTAGTGTGATACACCCTGTCACATAGACTAGCAGGATCGTCACGCCTATGCTGACAGACGGCCAAGGCATGGGAACAAGGGAAACAAAATATTTGCCATTCGCGATAAGTACACTCCCTTCTCCGGTATTTGACTGTGTACTGTCTTTCACTAATGATCCCATCAATGTTCCTTTTCACAACCCTATAAGTCTGCGACGCATGACTAAACAAGGTGACAATATGTCCCTGTGCCCATGTGTCCTGCTTCTGAAACTTTTTCCAATTCCTCTTAGGAAACACTGACCTAGACAAACAAACAAGAATTTAGAATCTAGAAAGTGCTCTGTGAACACATAAAGAACTGTAATGAATCATGAAAGTACCTCCAATTTGTGGCGTCTATAACCCTTTGGGCAAACATTTCAACTGTTCGCTTGAATGTTGCTTTGACACACGCTGTTATAGGGAGATGGCGTGCACGCCGTAAATAGTTGTTGAAACTCTCCGAAACATTCGTTGTGAGAATTCCCCAATGTCGATCACCCTCATCAAAGGCAAGACACCACTTACTGCTATCTTGTTGTACCAACCAAGCCCAAGCAGATGGATCTATACTCTCCAACTCCTCCTTGTACTCCCTCCACTTGCTCTCTCGTCTGGCACCACCAAGCTGCCAAACCAGAGTCTTCGTAAGCGCATTCTTGAACCTCCCGCCATCAACAGTAAGAAAGTTGGGCTGAAAATGCCGCAGGCAAAATCGGTGGTATCCAGCTGGCTCCATCCACTCCTTCATATGTTTCATTGCATTTATAATTCCATCATGCCTATATGATATGATACAGATTGGCCTGCTATCACCACCAACAATGTGAAGACGCAGTCTCCCCATGAACCAGTTCCAACTTTCATTCATTTCGGCATCAAAAATTGTGTAAGCGATTGGGAGTATGTAGTCATTCACATCGTGTGTCACGACAACTAGCATTGTGGCCTTGTATGCACCTCTCAAATGAGTGCCATCCACACTGATGACTAGCCTGCAGTGGCAAAAGGCTTCAATTGTCTGACCAAATACCCAGAACATAATTTTAAATTTTCTACACCCGTGCTCGTGTATTCTGTCAGGTACGTCAGCCCAATCAACAACAGTGCTCGGATTAGCTCTGACAAGCTCATCCATAAACGTTGGCAGCTGTTCAAATGATTCCTCCCAAGTTTCGAATACCATGCCAATTGCCTTCTGTCAAGCATACCACGTCTTCTTGTAGGAAAGGGTGACATTGAACTCCATCTTGACTTGAGCTTGTACATCTTTCACTGTGTATGAAGGGTTTACATCAATGTGGTGGCGGATTGAATGGGCAATCATCACCGACGTCAGATTAATGTTACCCGTAGATCGACCGGCACCAACACACCCATGGATTCTTACCCATCTGGTGATTTCTCATATGCCACGCGAAGCCTTTTTGGTAGCTCTGGCAACCCAAAGACAATTGCTAGTTCCTTCGACAACGTCCTTGCATTTCACATACCATGTGCGTGACCTGCTCTCCACGACTCTGTGTTCCCTGTTCATCATGGAACTCCACCTAGAAATAGCTTCAACCAACTCCGGCTTTGTCTGGAATCGCATACCCAACTCCACTTCACCAGTCTCTTGAACATAAGTAGAAACTCTGGCACCAAAATGAGTTGGGTCATAGCTATCCTCATCAGGGCCCCCATAATCCCTATAGCAGGCCTGTGTATCAAGATTCGCTAGAATATGAAACGACGTGGATACATTGTTCGTGCACACCACTTGTTCATCATCGTCTCCAGGATTCGAATCTGTTGATAAGGAACGATCATCCTCACTTCCACCCTCAAGTTTAGCTTCCTCACCATCGTCTTCGCTACCAATATACCAAACAACATGGTCGCCAATGTCACCCACGTAATCATCATCGAAGACATTCGGCTCGTCATGGTCCATACCATACATACCACCACTTATGGATGGCTGAGCGCAATCCACGTGAACATACACACCAGGTTGGCTGGACTCACCAATTTCAAAACCTCGGCGATGAACAGGTGGTGGTAAACTTGGTACATTGGCAAAGTTCAGCATGTTGCTCAACAACGACATGAACGTGCTTGGCCGTGCCCTGTCATTAGTGCTTATCAACTGTTCCGTAACAATGTACAAATCCGCTGAGGACAACGACAATTGATCAACAATGTTGAAGAAGAATGCAATTGACTCATCATCTTCCATATTATAACACCAATAGTATACGGCCGAACCAATCAGTTCAGGACAGCGGTAATATATTTTCAACATATACCCCTGACTTGCAATGCCAAGTCTTCTGACAATTAAATCAACTAACTCGGAGTGGTTCAACCTCCTCTCAAGAGTCACGTTCTGCTCCAATATTGGAGGATCATAATACACACCCATAGTCAAATCAAACTTAATCTCACCCCCTCTGTACATATACACCGTCAAAAACATCGTACAACTGCATTATACAAATACATAACTTTTAATTCCTTTTCATTCGACATTCCTTTTCATTGTATCCTCAAATATGTGCTCCACTCAGCAACAATAATAAAACTATTGCTACAAACTTAATACATTCATCAGTAAACAATTCACATAATTACTTCATATAGTCACGCATCAGCATTAAACGCTATCATAGCATCGGACCAAACATAATCATTCAAAGTACACACAATCATACAACACATTCAAATTAACTAAATTATTTTGGGTTCTTCACAAATTATAATGTAACACAAAATTCGACAACAAACTTTCTACGACAACTCACACATAATCGTTGAACACATTCGTAAAATCATTTAAGGTTCAATTAACTTCACGAAAATGAAAAATTGAGTGGGCGGGTGTCTGAGACTCATGGATAAGGTGACCAAAGCGGCGGTCAAAGGCGGTCAGCGGCAAAAAATTCTAGAAAATTCTGAGCTCTACAACCAAAAATCCATTATAAATACCACAAAAAAACATAAAAGATAAGAAACTAGAAAATTGGAGGAGTATGAAAAAAAGCAACACTACCGGAAGCAGGTGGAATTGTTCAGAGGCCGGGAAGGAGGCGGAGATTGGTGCGGAATGCCGGTGAACAAGCGGTGCAAGGGCGAAGGAGAATGGCGGTGACGTCTCGGGAAGGAAGAAGAATGGCGGAATGGAGGCGAAATGAAGAAGAAGAATGGCGGGAGGAAGATGGAGAATGGCGGAAGGAAGAAGAAATGCTGGAATATAACGCAGATTAGAGGACGCATTCACTGAATGCGTCCTCGCCACATGTCATGCGGCCTCCACCACCACTAAAATTGTTAAACAAAAATAAAAAAAATTAAAAAGGAGTGGACGCATTAGGTATATGCATCCTCAAGAAAAAGTCAATCTGCATGCTGGAGAACGCATTCTACAAATGCGTTCTCCGTATTCACTGCTGTTTGTGACTATTGTAGCCACAAACATAGAAATTTCTCAAGATCCAACCATTCAAATAAAAAGTCTATCAGCCCCAAACAAGCTAACCAAAATTCAGCAAAATCAGACAACTTTTGCTATTTGATTCGACCTCCAAATCAGAATTGCTCTCAGAAAACGGGAACACTTTTCTTCTCCCTCACCGATCTTGTTTTGTTGTTATGTATCTCCAAGAAAATTTTCGAATCAAATTTATGGTACCACTGTTTGGGTGCTTGCTTCAACCCATAAAGACTCATTTTCAACTCTCAAATATGATCCTTTTTCCCCTTAACTTCAAAACTTTCCGACTGCATCATATAAATATCCTCTTGCAAATTGCCATGCAAAAATGCAGTTTTCACATCAAACTGTTCCAATTCCAAGTCAAGAATTGCAACCAAAATTAAGCACAATTCTAATCAAAGTTATCTTGAACACCAGTGAGAAGGTTTCATTATAATGACATTGTTATTCTGATTGAATCCCTTAACCACCTACATGTCTTTATGCTTCACAATCTTATCACCAACTTTCTTGTGCTCGTAAACTCCTTGGTTTCTCAGAACTTTCTTTCCTTTAGGAGGTTTCACTAGATTATAAGTATCATTATTCTTCAAAGAATCCATTTCCTCTTTCATTGTCCCAATCCATTTATATAGAGGCATTCCTACAAATGCACTTATCAATATACACAACCAACGCATACCAATGCCATGCCACACACAAAAATTGAAAAGTCACTAGACAGGTGGTGTTTCAAGAAAATCAAACATCTGGGTTATAGTGCCCCAATAATGATTACAATCACCACACAAAGTCTACCTCACACCACTCAACACACAAATTGAACGTACACAGAGTTTACCTCACGGTAGCGTCACACAGCTGATTAAACATCGCTTTACAATTCAACCTGTAACTTATATCAAATTGAACCCTCAACCATCTGTGACTAGGGGAATTATGGTAGAGGTGCAACCCACAAAGCTGCACAGTGCATGAGCGAGGTGCCCATGCCAACGAATTGAGGGCATCACCTCGCGACTCCACCCAGACAAGCAATGCGTAAAATGCGCATCAGGCCATGACCGCATAAAGCCATCACGCTAACCACGATCTATGGATTGTGTCCCACCATAGCCCCCACGATGGCCTTAATGGACAATCCCACATGGGCGTATACCACCTGGAATATAGGAAGAAAGAACCTATAAATAGCCGATGGACGGAAGAGCTCAGGTAAATAACAACAAGAGAGAAATAGAACTGCATACTTGAATACTGACTTTAGCATCGGAGAAGCCACCTTACACTCAACACTGACTAGGGTCGCCGCTATTATTCAAGGAGTTCATACCACATCAATGTTAAAGTAGCAAGTCATGATTGAATTAGTGCTTGACGACCTCTTATGTGCTTATTGATTATATGTAATATTGATGTATGTTTATAATCCCATGTTACAATTATCTCATATAATCCCTGGTCGCAAAGTTAGTTGATATGAATCTCCCTGGGAAGACTCGACCTGGATTGCAGAATTTGATTGGATCTTTGACTGTATTAAGGAAACTCGCAAGCCCTAATAGCTGCATGAATTGATCACCAACTAGCCCTGAGATTGACTCTCAATCCCAAATTTTCTCACTCACTAGCCCGCATGATCAACTCACAAATAAAGGGTATTGATACTTAACTAACTCATAGGATTAAGCAACAATGAAAATGCTTGCAAGCAATTGAGTATGAACTCGAAAACTATGAATATATGATTGATAAAAAGGTGTAGAAAATTTGTCGAGGGTCTCCCCTATTTATAGGATATAATTCATTCAAACCTTAATTAGAGACATAATGAGATTTGGTAATTCCTAACAGAAACTGAGAAGACTTATCATGGCAGTTTAAAGAATATAAAACCATATTAAACCAAAATACCTAATTTAAATCTAAATGATGACCATATTCATCCAAGTAAATCAATCCAAATATTGGTTGAACTCTTGAATGAATCTTCCATTTCTAAACTTAGCATATCTAATTCTAATAAAATCAAAACTGAATATTCTAAACCCTTAAAAAATGTATGGCTGAAATTAACTCTTCCAACGCCAACATGGCCAAGTTAATGAGCTTTATTCTAAAACAAAATAAATTAAAATGATCACACTACCTCACTAAAAAAAATCCAGTAAGAAAATTAGTATAGTGTTATCCTCCTAAAACCCTAACATAATAAATAAATATAAAAAATCCTAATTTGCATCATTAGCGTTAGTTAAGTCTTGACAACTTGTTGGATTTGATTAATAATAAGTGTATACTATGGGTGTATGTTTATGACATGTATGCTATATATGTTGGAATGAGAACAACTATTGAAATTGAATGAATTTGAGAACTTGTGATTTGTATGAAGATAATGTGTGAAAATTGTGAAATAAAATATTTTTGTTCTCTGATTTAAATACTTTATTTAATTTTTTTAAAATAAACAAATTTTCAGCAAGTCCCCCATGTTAATTATAACATGGGAAGAACTGCCCTAAATTATACCCTAATTTGTGAGATAAAATTCATTCCCTTTGGTTAGATAATTACTTACCTTCTTTTTTTTTAAAATAAAACACCGTAAAGGTGGGGGATTATATAAGGTTCCCCAAGCCTGTATAAAAATATAGTTCATTACAAGAGCGATCCTTGAGACAACATTGTTGCCTCCAAAAGAATACCTAGCAGCTAAAGATTATGTCAGATCGATTAGTTTGGATTAACAGATTTGATATGGTAGTTGCGATTCCAAAAGAAAGAATCTCCACCCCATGTGTTAATTCTTTCCCTTGGCCAGGCAACTACATACTATCACTTCAAGAAGCAGCATAGCAGGAGTAGCAGCAACAGGGAGCCTTGTGTTATCGAGAGCTTACTTCACAGCCGAGTTGTAGCTAATATACTGGGGTTTGATTGATCTTCACCAGCCGAGAGTGTGATGTGAACCTGTAATAAGCCAAAGAACAGACATCAGCAGTATCTATCCTTTATAGAATCTCAAGCATATCATAAATATTCATCAACAAAGTATTTGAATCTGACCAAAATTTGCAGCAATAGTTCGAGTGTCAGTAGTGGTTCATGATCTCGAGGGGTGCTAGTTCAAGTCCTCGAAGGGTACTGGTTCGAGCGCTCGGACAGGTCGAGCACTCGAGGGGCGCTAGTGATTCGAGACTTCGAGGGGCATTAGTGGTTCGAGTCCTCGAGGGCTAATAATACTGGTACGAGACTTTGAAATGCTGTTGTCGTTTGAGACATCGAGGGGCGGTAGTTTTCGAGACCTCGAAGGGTACTGGTTCGAGTGTTCTAACTGTTCGAGCGCTCGAACAGTTCTAGCACTCGGGGGGCGCTAGTGATTCGAGACTTCGAGGGGCATTAGTGGTTCGAGTCCTCGAGGGCTGATAATACTGGTACGAGACTTCAAGATGCTGATGTCGTTCGAGACATCGAGGGGTGGTAGTGTTCGAGACCTCGAGGGTACTGGTTTGATGCTCACAAAAATTCTTGGAACTATGAAAGCTGTCAATCAATGTTGTCCCAATGGAAAATTCTGAAAATAACATGATTAGCATTTCCAATTCTATCAATGAATTCTAATACTTGGAATCCCAGCTGCATCCAAAGAAATCAGCCCCCTGATTTCATTAGCAACAGAATTCAATTGAAGATTACCATTCGGCCTATTAACCGCAGTTTTGGCCAGAGCATCTGCCACTACATTACCTTGTCTCAGTGTATGCACCAGCTTTATATTTGCAAGACTCAACTTAATTTCGTAGCATAAATCAAATAAGGGCCATGGAGCTTTATATGGATCCATAATATGCATTATAGCTTGTGAACTATCAGATTCAATTAGGCAGTTATTAGAGGCTAGCTGTAATAGATGAACTCCTTTTTTTATTTCCACAAGCTCAGCCTCTAACGAACTTTGTGCCTCTATAGAATAGCTTGCCATAGTAAGTACCACACCATTTCCATCTCTGAGAACAAGCCCTATCCCAGTACTATTATCTGTTTTCTAAGCTGTATCAACATTTAACTTATTACCTACTTCTGGTTTGTTCCATCTGACAACAGCTACTTGAGGTGATATTTTTGTTGGCCATTTTGGTAATAGACCTGACTGTGTCAACAATCTGGTATCTTCACAATTTGTAAACAATGGCTTAGCATAAAAAGTATTGAAAATATACTCCCGTATCCTTGTTATAGTAACTTGAGCATTAGGGGTTATATTTTCAAACATTTTTTCACACCTTGCTTTCCATATAAACCAACAACCCACCATAGGTAAAAGTCTAAATAGGTAAGAGTGCAAAGTAGTTTGAACTGGATTTGTGATGTAATATGTTAATCTATTCCAGAGCGTTGAGAAATGTGGAGGAGTTATCCCTAAGATTCCATGAATTTCCTTCCAGATAACAGTAGCAAAAAAGCAGTCATTGAAAAAATGTTGGATGCCATCAGTATTATCACAAAACAAGCATTTAGAAGGAAGGTGAAACCCAAAAACTTTAAGGACATCATCAAATGGAAGAAATGCATTGAGAAGTTTCCACATAAAAATGGATATCTTTTTCTGAGCTCTTGGGAATCATAACTTGCTTAGAGTAAAAGAGGTACCTCTGTTAGATTGTATTAGCTTGTAAGCTGATTTGAAGAAGAAGTTCCCTGCTGTCTCAGGCATCCAGATCAGTCTATCAGGTCACTCCTCCCATATTTTGTACTCCTGCATACCAAAACAAATATCAGGATGTAGCAATGGGTAAATAGATGCAGAAAGATTTGTCCTATTTTTCAGAAACTGGTTAACAGTGCAGTCCAAAGAGATGTTAGTGAGTTCATAAGCACAATGATCAATTAATGGACCAGAGCCTGTCCAGTTTGATGTCCAAAAGTTACATCTCCCATCTCCTATAATTACCCTTGAATTTCTTTCAGCTAAAGAATTAACAGATTGGATCCTTTTCCATGTTTGGGATTTCCTAGCAGCAGGTTTTAATGACCAGATAAATTGTGCCCATGGAGCTTTCCCAAGCTGAAATTTCCACCACAATTTAAGAGAACATGCTCTTACAATTGTGGGAATTGATCTGAATGCAAGTCCATTCTGATCCAATGGGTAGCGTAAATTACTCCATCTTCTCCAAACTCTTTTTGGGCCTAGATCAGTCTCTCCCCAAAAGAACTTAGACATCAATTTTTCCAAAATTTTGACTACCTGAGCTCTAGGCTTCATCACAGTCCAAATATGCTGAGGGATTGAGTAGATGCAAGCTTTGATTAAAGTCATTTTACCCCCTGCACTAAGCCATTTATTTTTCCAGTTTTGCAACCTTCTACCAATCATTTCTAAAAGGGGCTGGAAGTAAGCATTTAACACTCTACCTTTAAACATAGGACATCCCAAATATTTAAATTGAAAAAAGCCCTGTTTCATTCCTTAAATCTCTTTTACCTGCCTAGTTTTAGCCACAGTGGCCCCCTTACCTAAGTAAAAATCACTCTTTTCAAAATTTACTTTTTGCCCTGTTGTTTCTTCAAAAACCACAAGAAAAGTTTTCATTCGTATTAAGTTCAATTTACTAGCTTTCAGGAAGATGACAGTATCATCAGCATAACTAAGATGAGAAATTGGGATTGCCCCTTGAGGAAGATCAAAATATTGCAGCTTGCCTGAATTAAAGACATAAGCTAAACTCCTTGTGAATGCCTCAGTGAAGATATTAAAAAGGAAAGGGGATAGAGGATCACCTTGTTTAATACCTCTAGAAGATTTGAAAAAACCCACCGGCTTACCATTAATCAACACAGAGAACCAAACCTGAGTAATAATTTTCATGACAGAATGGACAAATTTACCATGCATTCCAAACTTTAACAAAATACTATTAAGAAAAGACCAGCTAACCCTATCAAATGCCTTTGTTAGGTCTAGTTTAATGACACAGTTTGGGTCTCTATTCTTCCTATCCAAGAATCTCATAATCTCTTTGAGGTAAAGAACATTATCTGATATATCCCTTTGGCACATAAAAGCTGACTGATGTGGGGATATGAGTTTAGGTATAATCAGTTTTAACCTCTCCATTAACAGTTTTGAAAAAATCTTGTTAATGAAATTAGACAAACTAATAGGCCTAAAATCTTGAAAAGAAGATGGAGCTTCTTTTTTCGGAATAATAGTGATCCATGTTGCTGCAATACCTCTAGGAATGGGAGAGCCAGAAAGAAAGTCATTTACAGCAACTAAAAGATCCTGGCATATTATATCCCAAGCTTTTGTAAAAAATTTTGATGAAAAACCATCAGGCCCTGGACTGCTATTTTTGTTTAAACCGAAGACAACTAGTTTAAGCTCTTCTACTGTAGCAGGTCTAATAAGCAATGTATTATCCTGATCATTAACTATTTTAGGAATTTGACTCAGGAAATGAGAGAAGAATTCACCATTTGAATCTGTTTTAGGTTCAGAGAGAAGGTCCGAATAGTATTCAATAGCCTCATATTCAATCTGTTGAATATCATCAATCCAAACTCCCTGTGAGTTTTTTATCTTGGATATACTAAGTCTAGACCTATTTTCTTTAACAGAGTTATGGAAAAATTTAGTATTTTCGTCACCATCTCTGAGCCATTTAATTCTAGACTTTTGTTTCCAGAATTTTTCCTATTCTTTTAGGGATCTTAGGAGGAGAGCCTGTGCCTGTTTAAGCTTAATCCATTCCATTTCTGAACTGTTTAAATCATAAGTGATTTCCTGAATTCTCAAATCCTCCTCTGCCTTTGTAACATTCTCATGAATATTCCCAAAATCTGTTTTATTCCAGATCTTAATTTTGTGTTTCACCCTCTGTAATTTTAAGAAAAACCCAAGCATTCCAGTTTCATTCATAGGTATTTCCCAATATTCCTTTATCAATGGTAAAAATTCAGATCTATTAAACCATGCATTGATAAATCTAAATGATTTAGGAGAGGAGGCTATTGAGCTGCCTACAGTAAGAAGAAGAGGGCAATGATCAGAGGCACCTTTATTAAGTATTTGTATAGAAGAAGAAGGAAATTTTGTACCCCACTGAAGGGTACAAAGTCCTCTATCTAACCTCTGACTGGTAGAGTTTTTAAGTCTACAATTTGACCAAGTAAAATTATTCCCAACTGTGTTAATAGTATAGAGTGCGTTATCATCAATGAATCTATTAAAATCCTCCATACTAGTTTTTTTGGGGAATGAGGGACCTTTATATTCATTGGATGAAGATATTGTGTTAAAATCACTAATGATTAAAGTATCATTCATATTTCTGTCACTCAAATCTTTCCATAGCCTTTTTCAGCCCCCAACAGTTCTTAAAGCATATACAAAAATTCCTTCCATTGAGGTATTTAGCTTGTGACTGTGAATGTTAACTGACAGAAATTGCAAATGGTCAACTAACCGAGTTACATTAATTTGATCATTCCACATTAACCATATTTCTCCATTTGAAGCCTACATGCTGTTAGTGAAGTGTAAATATTTCATGTATTCCTCACATTTTTCATTATTATACCATGGTTCAATAAGGCATAATAAATGAATTTTGTGTGTTTTCACTAGATTTTTTAATCCTCAGAGTGATTTTTTCATGCCTCTAATATTCCAGACAATAAAATTAATTTTAATAGTTGTACTAATCATTTAAAACCCTTTTTTAAAGCCTTTTGAAGATCTAGTGATGATCTTGTTGGGACTAAATTGTTTTCCAGGGGACATTATCTTATTTAGCTGTGTGAAGAAATTATTTTTCCTAGACTCAGTAAGATCATGCATATTGTGAGTATTTTTAGGGCTACATACCTTTGCTGTGTCTACCTTATCATTTGATTCAGTGTTTTGTACATTAGAGGTTTGTGAGAAAAAGAGCTCATCCGTATGATCATCTAAATTTGCAGCGGCACTTACTTCAGAGGATAGATCATCCTGCTCTTCCTCCTCACCTTCTAGCCCATGTTGTTGGTCATCCAGTAGAGGGGAGAATCAGTTATTCCTGTGGCCTTCCTGGGAGTTGTAAAACCTATAAGGAGAGGATCTTCTACCAATCTTCCTAATATCTGTCCAGAGATCATCTTTATAATAATTCTTCCTATAGCCAGGGTTAGATCTGAAGGAGATAGGAGAGCTAATTTTTGAGAATTTGTATTATAATTTTTAGAGGTTAAATGGAGTAACTCAGTTGAGTGTTTGGTGTTTGAGGCCAAGGGGAAGTTGAGCTCAGTTGGGCATTGGGCATTTTTAGATGTGTTGGCTTAGCTCTCACCAGGGGAGGTTTTACGCTCCACCATCTTATCCTTTGGAACATAATAACTTTTCTTCTGTTGAGCTTTGAAAACCCTATCCTTTTGCACTGTTGATAGTCCAGAAGCACCTTTTTGAATTATCACAGGATTCTCAGAGCTTATACCTTTCCCATCATTTCTGCTGTCAGTGTTGCCTATCCCTTCATCAGTATTACCACCTGCCATAGTACTAGAGTCCTGAACAGCTACAGGGAATGTACCAAGATTGGTATCCTTAGTTTTCATATTCAGTTTCTGGCCAACTGGATTGTATCTACTTCTTCTAAGTTCAGGATGCAAATAGATACAATTGGTGTCATCATGTCCAATAAACTGACAATGAGCACAGTATGAAGGTAGGTCTTCAAACTCAATAAGGAGCTTTAGAACGTTGTATTCAATTCCATCCTCTTCAATACCTACCCTAATGAAGCCAGGGAGTTTTTTCCTAAGGTCTACCTCAACACATAATTTCACAGCAGATGGCCTAGTAACACCTACTGTAGCCGCATCCATTTTAATGAAATGTCCTATCTGGTTGCCCATACTCTGGATCATAGATTCATTATAGAAGAAAATAGGAACATTTTAATGGTAATCCATACCGGGACAATAGAAGACTCGGTTTGAGGGGAGAAATCTATAGTCCACTTGAGTACCTTCATTGAAGCACCAAGAAAACTCCACTGTCCCTTTAGCCACATCCTCTGATAGTCATCCTTATCTTCAAACCTAATTAGAACATGTCGGTAATCAATCGATCCCAGTTGAAATTTCCCTTTGAATCCAACTGACTTGAAAGCTTCGTTGAGTTGCTCCATAGTCGGCTTTCCCCTGAAGAATTTACCCACTAGGGCGTTGCTGTAGTGGCCAGCTAGAGTTTTAGCTTCCTTGCGCGTGACAATACATGCAATATCTCTCTTGTAAGTGGTCTTTGGTGTGATTTCTGGGTTTGATGGCAAAGAGTCCTGGAGAGGAGGAGATCGATTGGCTAGAGCTTGAAGGAAACTCCTATCCGGATGGGTGCCAACGCGTTTCAGCGGAGGCGCCACCATGGCGCGGTGGAGAGAGATAGAAATTTATAACCGCTGTGACGACAGAACAGTTACAATTGGGAGAAAGTAACCGGAACAGTAAAGAAATTACTAGCACAGTACCTAATTAAGAGAGAAGGGAGAGCAATGAGAGAGAAGGGAGAGCGAACAATGTGTCAATTACTTACCTTCTATATTATCATAATTTAGGTGTTTAACTTTTATTACTTTATAGTGGTAAGAAGTGTAACGATCTTCTCTGTCATCACTCCGAAAATATTCAACTATTAATATACAAACTAGTTAAAATTATAAAAATGATATTTTAAACTATACATTAAACATTAAAATAAATCTAATACTTGATAATAATTTTATTCATATAGATATACTTTTTTGATAAAGTTGAGAAATTTTGACTAAATAAACAGTCAAATTATAGCTTAATCTAGCACAAGAGGTACCAGAACATTCAACCTAGTAGCTAAAGAGCAACAAGATGAATCTATGTCAATCAACTTCAGTTCAACAGGCATGGATAGAAATCCGACATTCCCGAGCTATGTTTCGGCCCATCGCAGAATTGATGATACCGCTGTAACGCGGGTCTTTGTTCAACTCGCAAATGCAAGAAAGCTGAGCCTTGAGCACGGAGCAGCATAGTGGATTGACCTTCTTATCAGTGTTTGTGAAAGACTGCGCCGATGCGCAGGGCTGAAACTGTAATAGACTGCATTCTTTATGCGCTGAAACCTGCATGTTTTGATGCTTCAAAAAAAGCACAAGTAGAATTAAGGCAGCACCGTACATAACTATGTCGACGATGCGTGGCTGCGATGATCCCATTTTCATAGAGGAAGAGGAGGTTTGCTTTGGTGATATATAACTGGAGGTGTTCATTTGCCATGGTTTTCACCCCTATTTATAGTAAGAAGAAATGAAAATATAAATTTATTCATCCAAGTCTTCTCATCATAATGTTTTGTTCTGGCCCTTAGTTTTTAAAATAAGTGCTAATATATCCCTAAAATTTTCGTTTATGTTCTACTAAGTAACAATGGGGCACACTTTAGGGGTGAAACTGACCAAAATTAAATAGAAAATAGAACAAGTTTATTTTCGGTCAATGCCGATTTTCAATGACAGGGTTATATTTGCACTTTTAAATGCCGATCATGGGTATAAGAGAACTTTTGAAAAGCTGGGGTGATATTAGCACTTATCAAAGAACGAGGGGTCATCTAAGCATTTTCCCATTATCGAAACTCATGATTTATGATCCAATATTTTCTACGAGGGGATCAAAATCAGTTCTATCTTCGTCTCTTTTATGGATAGCATAGATAATTGCTTGGGTACTACCCATCATAAGACCTAAGACTAAGATAAGTGCAGTGTTTCTACATTTTTTGCTAAATACACTTGTCGAATTCGAAGGGATTCTTCCTGTACCCATGAACCATTTAAAGCCCTGACATGCTATCCGAAACAAGTATAAGTTCGAGTTGTAGCCACGTCTAAATATAATGATAACCCTTAACAGTTTTGAGTGATAAATTGGGAGTTCTTCTGTGTCATAGCCATATAAAGCAGATTTTTTTAATTTACTCATATTGTGTAAAATTGATCCAAAATTGAACTATATATGTCGTTTTCAAGACATGATATTCACTATTTAATAACTCATTTTTATGGTACCATAGATGATTTATCAATTTGGTGTCTTAATTCAATAATTACATTATCTAAATTTATTAAACCTTCAATGAACAGAATGAGGGGAAAAGTCGAAGCTCCATTAAATTGATGCAATAAAAGCAGTAGAAGAAGTTTTCTTGGTTAATACGAAGTTAGGCAATCCTTAAGCCGAAAAAAAGAAGTTAGGCAATCGAACAGTAATTTGATCGTTGAAGAAGTCCTCGAAGTTGGCTTATTACTAGATCTAGGTTAATCGACTATGCTTGACTTAGGGGCGGATCTAAAAAATTTATTTCGGCGGGGCATTTTTTAATATTTAAAAAAAGTCTCGAAAAAAGTGGCATTTTCATAAGATTATGAACAATCCACGTTAGCTTTCACCTTAAATGTTATAATTTTTATAAAATTTAAATATTGTATTTTATAAGTTAAAACAAGTAATAATATGTATTTAAATGTGAAAATATAAAAAATATATTATCTATACTATATATTAAAGGAGACATTCTTGTCACATGGCATTCCCACAACATTCTTGCTACATGTTACTTACACAAATTTTCACCTCACCTTCTAAAAATTAATTGAAAATGAAATACTTTATAAAGTCAACTCCTAATTTACAATGCAAATTCCACTCTCATTTTCAATGTTCTTCCCATACTTAATTTTTCCCCCAATTAATGAGTAACTAATCATACCCTCTTAAATTTCTTTCATAATACTTATTTTTTACAATATATATTTTTAAATTTGATACATTTTCCATTTTGATTTATCCTTTTAATTGGCAAAAAGGCGATCACCGCTCGCCCTCAGTGGGATTTATCCTTTTAATATTATCATGGATGGTCTCATGTGAAGCGGCCTAAACTTTAGGCAGGAGTCTTTCTACAATTCTAACAATATTCTAGATCCAGGGACCCATCTCTAATAATTTTACAGGGACCTATCTCTAATTATTTTACAGAAACCTATCACTAATAACTTTTCAGGGGTTTTTTCGTCCAATTTCTTTCCATAATTTTCCTGCCACCTGCAATCTGCAAAAAAAAAAAGAAATTATTTTAAATTTTTTAAAAAAAATGTAAAAAATCAATAAAAAACTGTAGCAAAAAACTGCATCAACCTCAACAGAAAATAGAAGAACATCAACGAAAAATTATAAAATATCAACTAAAAAACTGTAACAAAAAATATATTAGAAAATAAAAAAATATATATAAAAAATAAAAAATTGAAAAAAAATGTCGACTACTACTAACAAAAAATCAATTGAAAATCATAAAAACATTAACAACGCTAAATTACCAATTGTTTTTTTAAAAAAAAAACTACAAACATCAACTCCTAACAAGCAACCATTGAAGCACTTGCAAGCAACGATTGAAGCACTTACAAGTTATAAAATAAGCACATACAACCTACATTTGAAACACTAACAAAAAATAAAAAACGCTAAAATAAGGAAAAAAATACCATAAAAAATCAACCATATCATCAAAAAAACTACAAACATCAACTCCCAATCAGGGTTGGTCCAGTCCCTGTGCAGGCTGTGCTCCTGCACTAGGCCCAAAATTTTTAGGGGCAAAAAAAAATATTTAGGGCTTTTATATTTGTTTTCAAAAAAAATAAATATGCTTTATTTTAATTAGGTTTGGATCATCTAAATTTCATTTGGGCCATTCTAAAATTTAAATTATTTTTTGGCCCACTAGATTAAAATAATAAATTGTTTTTCAACCCATTCCATTAAGTATTCCTTAAATTATAATTTTTTTAAAAACCTCCCTTTTCTTTTATATTTTTAATTTGAAGAAAAATAGTGAGTTTATTATTATTACTTTTTGCCCTTACCTTATAAAGACCACTACTTACTAATCAATCAAGAGAGTATTATTTAAATTTGCATAGTTTCTATATCAATTTTTCAATTTTTTCCCCTAAAATGGAACATAAAAAATTGAACAATAGTAAAATCAAGATATTCGGTGTGAACAATAAAATTTATCCATTACTTAGATAAAAATTATGAATATACTTCTTATAAATAAATTTAAAATTTGTATTTTTACTTCAGTGAATTAAAGATTAAAAATATTACAAAATTTTGGAATATTATGTTAGATGATACAAAAAAATTAATATTTTTTTTAGTGTTTTTATTTATGTCCACATTATTTTTATTACTTTTAATATTTTAATTCAAAAAATATGTATGGAATGAACTCCTAGTATTGTACTTATGTATTAAATAATATATATATATATATATATATATATATATATATATTCTTTCTATATTGTATATATACATATATATATATATATCAGGACCCATAATAAATTTTCACACAGGGCCTCAAAATACATTGGACTAGCCATGCTCGTAACAAGCAACGATTGAAGCACTTACAAGTTATAAAATAAGCACTACAACCTACATTTGAAGCACTAACAAAAAAATGAAAAACGTCAACGTAAGGGGAACAAAATCTACAAAAAATCAACTATATCATCAGAAAAACTACAAACATCAAGTACTTACAAACAACAATTGACGCACTTACAAACAACGATTGAAGCACTTACAAGTTGTACTCTAAGCACCAATTTGTTTTCATAACACACAAGTTATAAAATAAGAACGTACAACCTACATTTGAAGCACTAAAAAAAAAATGAAAAACGTTAACATAAGAAAAAAGATACTACAAACATCAACTCCTATTACAAAAATAAAATAAAAAAAAATCAATCATATCATCAGAAAAGCTACAAACATCAACCCATATCACCTAAAACTCATATATAAATTGAAAAAAATCAACATGAGAGGAAAAAACTATAAAAACATCAACAAATAAGCTACGGTACTTCAAGAATACAAATTATTCACTATGAAAATCATAGACTAAATTGTTTTTTTGGTCCCTTAAATATAATGCAATACCATCATTTGGTCCTCAAGGCCAATACCGCGTTTGTTCAGCAACCAACAAATACAAAATGATTTGTTTGGTCCCCAAAGTAGTTTTTGGGCGATTTTCAGGTTAACCGGACTTATTTTTCAATATGACCAGGGGTATTTGTTTTTATAAATTTACTAATTAAACAAGAAAAATAGTTTTTTGTATTTTAAAGAAAACCAGCGCAAAAAGTCTGACTTATGAACGTACGTGGCATCTTCACTGCTCGCGTGTATCTTACACACGTCCTCTTCCTCTTCACTATCCCTTGCCGACGCTAACTCCTGGTGGTGACCTCTACGTGGAATGATCGAATGGAGTTCCACCACTGATTTGATCGACTGGAGTGCTCGATTTGAAATCACGTTAGCCTCCTCGTCACGTTCGCCAACGTTCAATTCCTCCATATGGTTTAGGGTTTCCGCCGTCAAAATCTCCCTCCAATGAGGCTGTCGGATAGAGCGTGGCGAAGGGCTGGAGGTGGAGTCAGAGGGGGCGGAGGGCTTTGATCTTCACGAGTGGGGCGGAGGGTTGAAGGTGGATCAGTAGAACAGAGCCTGGTAGTGGAGTCAGGGCCTGGCGGTGGAGTCGTCCGGCGACGGCGGTGGAGTCAGAGCCCGACGGTGGTTTTCTCCTTTTCTTTTTTTAAATTTCAGGGGTACAATGGCCTTTTTACATATTTAAACCAATTTACCATTGACTTTACCTGAACATCGCATTTAAGGACAAACAAATCATTTTGTATTTGTTGGTTGCTGAACAAACGCGGTAATGGCCTTAGGGACCAAACAAATTTAAAGATACTATTTAGGGGACACAAAATTTTTAGTCAAAATCATAAAACATCAATGATTTTTTTTAAAAAAATAGAAAACTACAAACATCGACTCTTAACACTTGAACCTCATATGGAAAATGAAAAACATCACCATAAGGAAAAAAAACACTATAAACATCAACTCCTAGTACCAAAATCTCAGCCGTAGATTGTAAACATCAAATCCTATTACAATCATATAATATTAAATCTCAACATATACATCAAGAACATAAATCTCAACCGTAGACCGTAAACATCAACTCCTATTACAATCATATAATATTAAATCTCAACATATACATCAAGAACATAAAATATTCAAAATAAAAAATATTATATTGAGACTTGAACCCCTGACCTCTTACCTCATGAGCATGAGTATTTACCTCATAAACTGAGTCCTAACCGCTGTACCAAAGAACATTTGATAAGCAATGCTTCATATACCTGAATATAATTTCTTCAAAAAACCATAGACCTTTCTCGAACCCAAGGTTCCTCCCTCCTAGCCCAAGCTACTAACCACTAGGCTAAAGAACCTTTAGTGACTAAACACTCATTTACATAAAATTATACCTCAAAAGTATATATCATTGAAAAAAAACAAAACATCAACAACATCATCCTCACATCACAGACATCACACATCGAACACACACAAACACACATCATCATCACACACAAACACAACAAAAAAGGCACAGCAAACACACTCACCACCGTCTCTCCTTCGCTGGAGCTTCGTCACAACGGTCTCGATGAAGGCGGACGTAGTAGTGGCGTTGTGCTCATCGATCGGAGTTGAGCTCTCTGGTGGCGGCGTGTGGAGTTCACGAGCATAAGCATTCTTCACGTTGCATAATAAAATTTAAATTACAAATTGGAAGAAATCAAGACAAAAATTTTGGATTTCAGTAATTGAGTCATAAACTTATATCCACTGCACGTTGCATAATAAATTTTTAATATTGCAACAAAACTCTTTCACCTTTCTAAAGTTCTAATTCAACCCCATCTTTCCACATGCCTATAGAAAAATAGTTTTTCCCAATATTTTGTCTATATATAGGACTTTATTTTATTTTTGTTAACTAATATAGAAATGGCATATTTTAGTACATATCAATATGTGATAGGTAATAGTATTTAAAAATGAGTTCGTCTCTTGAAAGACCGTCTTTCCATAAGTTATGGAAAAGTCAAGGTTTAAATTGCAAATTAGAAGAAATCCAGATAAAATTTTTGGGTTGCAGTTATCTAGTCATAAACTTACAACTACTGCATGTTGCATAATATGTTTTTAATATTGTAACTAAAACTTTTACCTTTTTGAAAATTCTAATTCAACCCCATCTTTCCATATGCCTATGGAAAGACAGTCTTTCCCAACACTTTGTCTATTTATACGACTTTATTTTATTTTTGTTAACTAATATTTAGAAATGACATATTTTAGTATATCAATATGTGATTGGTAATAGTATTTAAAAATGAGTTCGTCTCTTGAAAGACCGTCTTTCCATAAGTTATGGAAAGACTAAGGTTTAAATTGCAAATTAGAAGAAATCAAGATAAAATTTCCGGGTTGCATTAATCGGGTCATAAATCTATAACTACTGCACGTCCATAGTAAAATTTTAATATTGCAACTAAAACTTTTTACCTTTTTACCTTTCTATAATTCTATTTCAACTTCGTCTTTCTTCCATATGTCTATTGGAAGACAGTCTTTATCAAAATTTTGTCATAAATTTTTTAATGTATTAAGGTATATTATATATTAATTTTAATATTAAATTTAGATTATTATAAATTTTAACTTTCTTTAATCTGTATAATTAATAAATATGAAATATTGTCAATTTAAGACAATATTGTTTTGGGGAAAAGTGCAAAAATGACCCTATAAACATAGGAAGTGCAGATATAACCTTGCATAATCTGAAAGTGCAGAACTAACCCTATCATTTGATCAAATTGTACAGTTTTACCCAATTTACACTATTCTGGCATTGACCAAACAAATTCAGACATTGACTATTTATTAAAAGACTAATATATCCCTATTCTTAAAACAAAAAAATTGAATGACAAAAATACCCCTAAGTTCTACTTCTTCTTCACCTTCAAACCTGCCGCACTACCATATATGTCGCCATCCGTCGCTGATAACCTAGACCCGTCGTCCGCCTCCACTCTGTGATATGAATCTCATGGCGAAAACTCACGATTGCGGAGTTAATATCTTTGATATATTGAAGGGATCTGCAAACCCTCACTATCTCGCACGAAATTCAAGGTCTAGCCCTCGGGGTACACTTAATTTCGAATTGCTCTCTAACTAGCCCTTAGGATCAGATTACAAGGTTTATTGATATGTAACTAGCACTCGAGGTTAAGCAATAATGGAAAAAGCTCGGAAGCAACAAGAGTATGAACTCAAAGGTTTGTATATTTGATTGATAAAAGATGGTACAAATCTTGAGAATTCAACCAATATTTATAGGGTTGAACTCGTCCCAAACCCTAATCTTAGCCAGGACGGGTTTTGGTAATTTCTGTCAGAAACTGAATAGAATTATGATAGCTTTAAGAAGCTAAAACCATATCTAACTAAAATACCCAAAATAAATTGTCTATGGCCGAAATTCATCCAGATTGAAACTTGGATGAATATTTCCTTATCTAATCCTACCAAAACTAATTCTAATCAGAATAAAACTCAATATTTTCAAAACCCCAATGGACTGGTTAAAAAATCAGCTCTTCAAAACCCACATGGCCGAGCTCTATAGTCTAAGATCCAAAATGAAATAATTTTACAATATTTTACACTGATCACACTACCTCATTAAAACCAAGTGGGAAAAAAGAGTATAGTGTTCTTCATGATGTCTTCAGTTCTTCGACAGTTCTACCGCCGATCTCCAGCTCTAGTGCCGTCTTCTTCCCTACCAATTTCTAGCACCATCGCCTTCCCCACCCATTAATAGAGTATTCTAGCCTCGTCGCCCTTGAAACCCTAAATCCAGACACTCCAGTTCCCCACCGCCGCCCTCTATTCACCATCCCACCATCGCACTTCACCGCTAAGTGATTCACCGCCCTTGATTCACCACACCCTCTCCCTACTTGCCACCCGCACAGCCACTCCCACGCAGCGCCACTCAGCCAAACACCAAAAAATTGAAACCCACCAATCAATTCGCCCCCTGTAAAAGCCTCCCCACCAGTTGTGCAGTAGAACAAGTGAAAGTGAGGAAGAAATGGGCAGATTCGAAAGTGAAAGTGAGGAAGAAATGGGCTGAGACGTGGGTTCCCAGAAATTGCAAAGAAGAGGGAGGCTACTTTGGCCTTTTTAAAATTTTTTAAATCAGGGGTATAATAGTCATTTTACCAATTTCCAGCCTATTGGACGTTGACATTTCAATCAACTATTTATAGGGTTATTTTTGCACTTTCTGATTATACAAGGTCATTTTTGCACTTTCACTCAAAACATAGGGTTAAAAATGCACTTCACTCTTTTTTAAATCTAAGATGATGAATTTATATTAATTTTGGATCAAAATTTAAAACATATAATTTTATATATTTCTAATTTAATCAATTAATCATGAATTGCTGACAATATACTTAATTAAAAAAAATTTAGATCTAACATACATAATTTTTTATCGTTATAAATGAGCTCCTCACTATATTTGATCTGCATGGTTCAGCCACTGGTGCTGCCGAAAATGTCCAACTTTTTACGGAGTACAATATTTGTTAACCACGAATGTTTTTTTTCCGGTCTTCCTTATAATATTTAATAAAAAAAATCACCTTCTCTAGAGTGTCTTTTTTGGTCAAAAATAGCACAATGTTATCAATTAATCACAATATAGTAAAAATTATTGGAAGAAGATGAAGAAAAGGGACATCTATAACTCAATTGCACAAAGTTTAATTATTGAAAAACTATCATCTAATTTAAATATTTCAAAATTCTTGTAAAAAAGTATGATAATAATAATTATATTTTTCATCTAAACCGTGCAATGTCACGATATTACAATCAAATTTTCAAAACTTTTATGATTTTTCATATTCTATGGAATATGTATGCATGCAATATTGATAATGATGATGTTACTTTCCTAAAATGATGTTTAAAAAATATTTTTATCAACTAATTAAATTATATGAAAAAAATATATATTTATATAATAATATTCAAATTCATGTCGTGCAAAGCAAGGGTGTTATCTAGTATAATCTAAATTTATTAAGAGTCCGTCTCTTGAAAGACGGTCTTTTCATAAGACATGGAAAGACCAAGGTTTAAAGTGCAAATTAGAAGAAATGAAGATAAAATTTTTGGGTTGCATGAATCGGTTTATAAACTTGATAACTACTACACATTGCTCAATAAATTTTTAATATTGCAACTAAGACAATTTACCTTTTATTATTCTAATTATATCCGGTCTTTCCATAAGTTTATAGAAAGATGGTATTTCCTAAAAATTTGCCATTTATTAAACCTTCAATAAACAGAATGAGGGGAAAAGTCGAAGCTCCATTAAATTGAGGCTTAAAAGCTGTAGAAGAAGTTTTCTTGGGTAATATGAAGTTAGGCAATCCTTAATCCGAAAAAAAGGTTAGGCAATTGAATAGTGATTCGATCGTTAAAGAAGTCCTCGAAAGCTGGCTCAGTACTAGATCTAAGTTAATCGAATGTGCTTGCATTAGTGGTGGATTCAGGAATTTTATATTGATGGGGCATTATTTAATATTAAAAAAAAGAGAAAGTGTCAAAAAAGACGGTCATTCCATAATGAAGCGTGTGGTGACCTTCGTTATTAGGCCAACTAGTAGGTATTTTGAGTATTGAGCTCATGTTTAGGAGATGAGAGCATTGACCCAATTTGGTTTCAGTTCTACTATACCATCAAAGGTCCCAGAGAAATTAAGTGATCTTCTGGTCTTCGACGTTTCTCTCATCGAAGGTTCGATGTCTGTTATCGAGATGTGTTTGTCTATTGGTATTCTAAATCAATGGACATAGTTTGCGAGGCATTGTGTTCGAAGGCTATTTATGCTGAGTCGAGGGTAGCCTTCAATCTATTTGTGTTCGAAAGCATTCTTGGTTGTTTCTTATCTGAGATTCAACTTTTGGGTTTCATTTAACAATCGTTTTAATCTCTCTACTAATCTTAGATGATTATGAGGTGAGAGGATCCTCGAAGTTATTTCAACCGTTGGGCACCTGGAAGATCACTTAGATTTTTCTAGATATTGTTCTTTGGGATTTTTGAGAAGAAATGAGTGAAACGATGCATTAGAAGGTGGCGCGTGTTGACAGCTTTTTAGCCTTTTCATATCTCCCGCCTTTTTAGGCAATAATTGCTCTCCAGGTTTTTCTCTCTTCCCTCTCTATATATATATCCCGTAAAATCGATTTCATTCCTTCATTCTTCACATTTGCTATCTTGTTTGCGGTTTTTTTTCTTTGATCGCCTCTACCATGTCACCTTCTTCAGCCCTCCCGCTCTAGCTTTCTTCTTCCCTTGCTTTTAACAAGTAAGTTCTTGTGGATTCCAACCCTGTCCATGTTTTTCCTTCTCCCTCCTCTCTCATACATCCTAAGAGAAGTAAAGAAAGGGTAAGTTTATTGCAAGTGGGGTTTTTGGATGAAGAGTCTTTTCATTTTGTAGAAATTTTGGCTGATTTGAGCGTATTGAGGCTGTAAGCTTTGTTCACAGCTCAAGTGAGGTGTCCCCTTCTAGTGAAAGGGTAAACTCTCAGAGGGTTAGAATAAACGAATCTCATCGGTTCACAAGGGAAAGGGTAGACGAATATGTAGGAAATTGCAGGGGTGAGAAATTTGCACGAGAGATCGTATACGAACCTTCGAATAGTAAATTTAAGCATTCGAACGCCGAATCATCTTCGAAGGGTGATGATTCCGTGGGATATACCTTTCCCGAAGATATTGAAAAACTGATTAATGAGATTCCCTCTTATCAGCGAATTCCTCCTGAAATTGATCTTAGGCCTCTAGATATAAGTGATAGAGATTCCCCACCCTTAGGAAGGACAATGACCTACAGTAGGCTTTTGGGTTTGGACTTTGTTTTCCTTTTCCCCCCTTGCTATCGAGCCTAATGGAAGAGTTTGATGTAAGCCTGTCCCAACTCCATCTGAATGTGATAGTAATAATAATGACTTTCTTGGTTCAGTGTAGAAAAGTGAACGTAGAGCCTCGTTACGAAGTTTTTAGGGCTATATATCTCTTGATTAGTTGTCGAGACATAACCGGAATTTCACTTTGAGTAATAAACCTTTTGGTCGAAGTTCATAATCCCCCTTACTAATAGTTCGGGTTGGCAGGATAAAACGTTGTCTTTCGATTGCTCAGGAGTTTATCAAACCCCTCGATGGAATCCTGAGGTCGTGACTGAGACTAGAAAGGGGAAATATTCGATTCCCGAGGGTGTTCATGATGATATAGAACGTCTTCGCGTACCTGGACCTTTAGATACAAATATTTTCCGTCCTAAGACTACTAAGGGCGCAAAAACCATTTGTATGGCCAGAGGGGATTTACTGAAGTATCTATGCTTCGGTTAGTCATCGAGTTTTCGAAGGGAACTATTCTACAAATGCTAATAAAAGGAAAAGAGAGGATTTTGACTGCCTTGCCCAAGGCCCCTTCGATCCCTAAATCCGCTACAAGGGGTGATCGTTGAGGAAATAGCTTATTCGGACTCTTCCGAAGGTCTTTTGGCCTCTACCTTTGGAAATTTATTTTCCTCTTTTGCTACTGTTCATAACCCTTTTATTTCTTTTGTGCAGTGAATAACGCGCAAGACTGACGCCCTTGAGCAGGAGGGTAACTTCCAGACGAGGGTGTCATCTAAGCAGCCTACCCCATCCTTTCCCTCGACAGGACTTCAGGAGAGATCTCCTGTTCAAGAGCAACCACCAAAGAGGCCAAGATTCGAAGGCACTAGGCCTTCTCACGAGACTGGTGGTGATGAGGGTGGTGCCAACAACCTCTTTTATGATGCTGAGAATGATGGTTTATCCCTGGATTATCTCGAAGACTTAGGCAGCGAGCCTTTGGTATGCTATTTTTACTATTTTATTTCACTTGCTGTTTTGGGATTTTCTAACTTCTTCACTCTTCTATCTAATTCCTGTTGTCTCTTTGGTTTAGGTTGTGGGAGCTATTCGATCGACCTTGCAGTCGACCAGCGTCTTTGCGCCCCAGGTCCTTCCCCTCCTGCAATGACCAATCGAGACGGTCGCTGAGGCTATTCGGTAAGGGGAGTGCGCCAAGATGCAGAAGAAGATAGAAGACTTGGAGGGGGATTTGAAGAAGTCAAAGGAGAAAGAGAAACGCCTTGCCAAAAAGTGTTCTCCTGAAGCTCAACATGCCCTGCTGACAACCTTCGCTGATAAGATGATGTGGGTCTAAGGATATCATGGGTGCTTTTATTCACCTTCTCGGTATTGCGAAAGCATTGGGGTAGAGCGATGTTTACAACTGGGTGGTCGTATGTCTTACCCTCGAGCAGGTCGAAGCGCTTAAGGCTCGCACTAACCCTAACCCTAATGCGAAGGAGAAGATGAAGGTGGGGTGGGGCCAACTGTCCAGTCCTGGCGGTCTGAAACTTCAACTGCTTGATGTTATCAAGAAAGGAAAGATATTTCTGTCATCTTCAGACCTCCAGGTGTTGGCCGTTCCGGGGGAAGGCTCCAAGTTTAGTGAGCGAACATCGAAGAATAATCAAGGAGGAGCCAACGCTGATCAAGGTAAGACTGGGCAGGATGCGGATGAGCGTAGCGTAGGGCATCATACTAGAAATGTTTGAACTCTAATCCCCCACTTCCTTCTTATTAGTTAGGGAATTCCTTGTAATAGTTTGAAAAATTATTAATAGAAGGATGCGATTGTTTAGGGATAAATAAACCCCCCCCCAATTTATTTTTGGTATTTGACTATAATCCTTTATATTTTTTATAGAAAGCTCCAATGTGCGATGAATTGGAAAATCTGACTCGAGAGCTTGCTATGGTTAAAGTAAAATTATCAAAAACTCTTACCAAGTTGGTGCAGCTGAGCGAGGATCTATTCAAGGCTAATAATGAGCTGTCGTTGTGGCAAGATGGCAGCCATCCTTCGATAATAGAACTTCTTAACAAATTAAAGGGTAAGCCTGCAACTGGTCAATATACTGTTGCCCTTGCTATAGTGGACGAAGCGTGTAGTGCCGATGAGCTTAGCATCATCATACTTTACGAGAGATGATGAGGGAGTGTTCTAGTTTACATAAGTGTATTACTGATGCTAGGCTGTATCAAAGTTTAGGTTAGCGGGGTAATAGTAGGCGCTATCAGGGTAAGGTAAAAGAGCTCGAAACACAAGTTAGCAAGATGGATAAACAGAAAAGCTTCCTTGTCAAAGAGGTTTCAAGGCTACAAGGGGTCATCAAGGGTAACCAACGATTTTGCTATAAACTTGTGAATAATAATTCCTAGCTTTCGAATCAAGTGTTAGCTCATTCGGCTACAATACAACTTTACACTGATAGTCGTCGAGCGCATGGGTTATCATATGGGGTCCTTGACATGGGTCCTATTGGGGATATGTTTCAATTTTTGTATGAGACTGAGATGGCTTTTCTTTGACAGGATCTAGATAGGAGTCGGAACTATCATGTACCCTTTGACGCCATATGCAAGTGGAAAAAACGTCTCCGATTAGAGAATAATCCCCACCTTCAAGGAGCAGGTCCTTCGAGTAGGGATCCATTGTCTAGGATTCCTCTGAAGGGCAAATGTTCCTAAAGGGGTTCGAAGAAAAGAAAGCAAACAAAGGGAAATATTCAGTCAAAGCAGACATCCCTAAGCATATCCCCTCTACAGGGTGCCACACCTCCTATCAGACCTTCTCATCAAGTGTTATCAGTCGAGGACTGCTTTAATATTTATGAACATTCTTCGATCTTTTCAGTTGCAAGAATCAATTGCTCAAGGTGTGGGGATTGACTTTTATCACTCGATGAAGAGAATTAGATTCTATCGCACAAGGGCGAGAATAAATTTCTATCGCACGAAAGCGAGAATTGTATCTGATCGCATGAGGGCGAGAATTGAATTCTATCGCGTGAGGGCGAGAATTGAATTCTATCGCATGAGGGCGAGAATAAATTTCTATCGCGCGAAGGCGAGAATTGGATTCTATCGAACAAGGGCGAGAATTTAATTCTATCGCGCGAGGGTGAGAATAAATTTCTATTGCACGAAGGTGAGAATTAGATTCTATCACTCCATGGCGGGAATTGAATGCTATCGCACGAGGGCAAGAATAAAGTTCCGTAGCGTGAAGGCGAGAAATGATTGGATTTCCCAACAGGGTATCTTCAATCACTTGAGAATAATAAATTTGCACTTTAACTTGGAGAAATCAAACCTTCCATTAAGTCACCCAGTGCCGCGCGAAGCATACAAATATGGTAATAGGTACATAGCAAAACAAGTAAAACTTTCGTGATGAGGTCATCACAACTGTTCCTTACAATTGGTGATACTGTCGAAGGTTAACTATATTTCACCGCTTGGGGATGTGGTCGCCATTCATCGAACCCAGGGTATAACTCCTTCCTGTGTGAGATTCGAGCACTCTATAAGGTCCTTCCCAATTAGGGCCCAGCTTCCCTTTTGGTTCCCGCTTACTCTTCTCATTGTCCCTCACGACGAGGTCACCCACAACTAAATACGCTTCTTTCACCCTTCGATCATGATAACGTTTCACTCTTTCCTTGACTTTGGCTTCACATATAGATGCTATGGCATTTGTTTTTCTATTAGATCCAAGTAGAGGAAATAGTTTTCTTCATTGCTGACACCACTGGCTACCATAATTTTTGGGCTAGGTATGCCAACTTCCGCAGGTATCAAAGCCTCTGAGCCATACAAAAGTCCATATGGCATATCTCCTGTGGTCGAAGACTCCACCATTTGATAAGACCACAGTACACTAGTTAGTTCTTTGACCTGGTTGCCTTTTGATCCCTCCAGCCTTTTCCGTATTCTGTTGACAAGGTTTCGGTTAGTGACTTCAACCTGACCATTCGCCTATGGGTTGTATACCAATGTGACACTCAGCTCGATCTTGAACTCCTCACACCAGCTTTTAAAAGGGTCATTCACAAACTAGGTTCCGTTGTCCGTGATGAACCCTTTTGGTATGCCAAAGAGACAAACAATATTCCAACAGAATGAGATGACATATGTCTCCTTAATTTTTGAAAGCGGTTTTGTTTCCACCCATTTAGTGAAATAGTCGACTGCCACTATCAGATACTTGAATCTCCCGGTGCCTCTGGGAAGGGCCCCTCTAGGTGTATACCCCCCTTATCGAATGACCAGGAGCTAAATATGTTTATCATTTTTGCTTTAGGGAAATGGGTCATAGGTATGTGCTTTTGGCATTGGTGACATGCTTGGATATATTTATTAGTATCTTCGAACATGATTGGCCAATAATACCCTGCTCGAAGCATCCTTCTTGCTACAGATCATTCTCCTTGATGGCTAACACAGATTCCTTCTTGGATTTCCTGCATAAGTAGTATGCATCGGTGGGGGTAACACATCGAAGCAAGGGTTGTAGGTACCCCCTTCGATACAAGGTTCCCTTCTGTATAACATACTTGGGTTCCTTGAGTCAAATTTTTTGTGCTTCGATGGGATCTTCTAGAAGCAGCCCATCTTGGAGGTATCAAACAATTGGGGTCATCCATGTATCCCCTTAAAAACGGTCATCACAATGATCTCTTCAAACCTTCATTGATAAAGGGTTTTGAATTTTTCTTACTTCTGTGACAATTCACCCAAATCAGATGAAGCTAACTTACTCAAGGCATCGACGTTGTGATTTTCTCCCTAGGTACCCGCAAAAGAGTATATGATTGAAAGCATTTTAACAAAGGTTTGACTACGTCCAAGTAGCATTGCAAGCTTTCTTCTTGAACTTCGTACTCCCCATTCACTTGATTTACAACAATCTGCGAGTCACTGAATATTTCAATCTCTTCTACTTTCAGTTCCTTGGCCAATCGAAGTCCCGTGATCAAGGCTTCATATTCTACTTCATTGTTTGTAGATTTGAACTTGAAGTGCAAGGCGTAAGGATAATCGGTACCATCGGGACTGGTGAGCAACACACCTGCTCCGCTTCCACCTGCAGGAGAAGATCCATCTACGAAAAAATTCCAAACTCCATGTTTATCAGTGTTGCAACTATCTTCGATGGTGTCAGTGGTCTCGACGATGAAATCCGCCAAGGCTTGGCCTTTGATCGCAGTCCTGGGATGGTAGTGTATATAATGTTCTCCCAACTGTATGACCCACTTAATCATTCTCCCCGAGACCTCAGGCTTTAGAAGTACTTTCCTGATTGGACAGTTGGTGAGCACAAATATGGGATGACCCTGCAGTAGGGCCACAATCTTTGAGCGGTATGAACTAAGGCTAAGATCAGTCTTTCCATGGTGGTGTACCTCATTTCTGGGCCTTGTACAGTTCTGATAAGAAAATATATAGGGTTTTGCTATCTTTACTTCTCCTTCACGAGTACGACACTAATGGCTAGGGCAAAGGATGAGATGTAAAGGTACAAAACCTCTCATTTTTCTGACTTCATCAACGTAGGTTGAATTTTTAGGTGCTCCTTTAAGGCCACGATGGCTTTCTCACATGCTTCGGTCAATTCAAACTTTTTATCTTTACAAAGTACATTAAAGAAATGGAAATGCTTCTCTACCCCCTTCGATAAGAATATGCTCAACGCTACCAAACACCCTGTTAATCTTTGAACTTCTTTTACATTGCGAGGGCTCCACATATTCATCAAGACTTCTACCTTCTCTGGGTTAACATCAATACCCCTTTTTGAGACCATGAATCATGGAAGCTTACCAGCACCGACTCCTATTACACACTTTGAAGGGTTCAACTTCAAGTTTGACCTTTGTAAACCTTCGAACAGTTCACCCAGGTTTTGTAAAAACTGATCGTAGGTCACACTTTTTACCACCATGTCATCAACATTGATTTCCCAAATTTTACCAATATGCTTTCTGAAAAGTTTATCCACCAACCGTTGGTAATTTTCCCAAGCATTCTTTAACCCAAATAGCATTTTCTTATAGCAGAAGGTGCCCACATCTGTGATAAACGGATTTTTCTCTTCATCTTCTTCTGCCATGAGTATCTGGTGATAAATTTTGTGCACATTGAAAAGGCAAGGATGTGGTAACGTGCCATTGCTTCCACCAACTGATCCATCAAAGGCAAGGGGTAACTATCGTTTGGGCAATATTTGTTCAGATCCGTGAAGTCTATGCACATGCGCCACGTCCCATCTGGCTTTGGGACCAAGACAGGGTTAGCCAACCAATGAGGATACAACACTTCTTTGATATAATCTGCTGCGAGAAGTTTTCCTACCTCAAATTTGATTGCCTCCGCCCTCTCAAGGGAAAATATCAGTCATTTCTGCTTAACATGATTTATCGAAGGGTAAACGTTCAACCTATGGACTGCTAGCTCTGCAGGTACCCCTGTCATGTCTGAAACATCCCAAGAAAACACATAATAGTAATGATCTAACAGAGCCTTTAGCTCTTGCCTTACCATTCTGGGCATCACACTCCCTACCGCCATGGATCTCATGTCTCAAATGGAGAGTGGTTGTGTGTCGGCCGGTCCAGCTTCACCGTGTACTGAAGAAATAGTCATTACTTTTCCTACCCCCTTTACTGCTCCATAGTTACAACTTTGAGCAGTAGGCTGATCCCCACAGATGAATGCTACTCCATTCTCCTTTGGAAACTTCAGCATCAAATGGTACGATGACCATACTGCACGAGCTTAGCACATCAAAGGTCTCCCTAATATCACATTGTAGGGAGAGAATGCATCGATGACTATAAGCTACACTGCACCGTGACCCCCTTGTTTCCATCTGCGACCCTCACTGGTAGGGTTACCTCCCCGATGGGGGATACCGCTTTTCCTGTAAACCCTGATAAGGGCAAAGTGGATTTTTAAAGGTTCGATCTTCCAATCTCCAGCTGATCGAAACAGTTTACAAATATAATTTCCACACCACTTCCATCATCGATGAACACCCTTTTTACCAGTGCTATTCCAATCACTACTGTAATGACCATGGGATCACTATGGGGTGTTTGTTTCAGAACTGCATCCGCTTCAGAAAACGTGATCGTTTCATTTGATCGAAGCCTTTTCCCCATCGGTTCTCCTACTGGGATTCTTCATGAATGTGCTTTCATAACTGCATTTGAAGACCTTTCACCAACAACTCGACTAATAACATTGACCAACTTGTGAATGGTAGGATTCCCTTCATTCATGTTCTCCATTGGGGGCTTTGGCTGGGGCTCGTCAAGGTGCTCACATCACTGCCCCTGGGGGCCTCGATCTCTTCTATTTCCAGCATTTAAGTTTTTCTTAGGTGGCCACATGTTTCCTCTATCATTCATGTGCCTTGGATTCTCATCTTGGTAGGGTTAATGAAATGGCTCCTTTAAGAGGCCTTCCCTCTCACATTGATCAATTTCTGCTCAAATGTGGGCTCATTCATTCGTGGTGTGTCCGTAGTCTTTTTGGTGATCGCAGAAGTTATTGGTGGCCCTCTTGCTTATGAAGGCTCGTTGACTGTTACTCATGGGGGGAGGTGGTGTAAAATCCTTTCTGGGTGTTCCATATTTCAGTCGAGGATTGATGCATGGGGGTGTACTTCTCAAAATTTGGCCTTTCGACTGGTCTCTTACCTCGAGGGTCATTAGGTTTGGACTGCTTAGCCACTTGGCCCTCTCTTTTCCTTTGAATTGCTTCTTCTACCTTCGAATGTTGTTCCACCATTTCTTGGAGCTATTGAAGTGTTTTTGGGATGCTTGCTATCAATTTTTTGTACAATTCTAGGTCCTCCATTCCCAAAACAATATCCCTAGATGATTTCATTCTATGTACCCTCGACTACCCCAAGACTGTCATTGATATATCGGTGGTAGAAGGTGGTAGCAGATTCTCCCAGCTTCTGCTTCGTTTGGTACAACTCTGTCAAAGTCTTGGTGAATTTCTTTTTCTAGCAATACTGACTCAGAAGAGCCCCACTAAAGTCTCGATATGAATGTAATGAACTCCTAGGAAACTTATTGAACCACTCATAGGCCTTTCCTTGGTGGTAACTGCCCACCAGCTTACACGTTAGTTTCTCCTTGAAGTCTGAGGTGTATTATACTAAATTCGAGGATGTGTTGGGACGTTAAATGCAAACTTCTGCCAAACAACAGTTATGACAGTTTTGTGTTGGATTGTCCAAAACGCTTAGGAGGCACGTGGAGTATAAGCGACCGAAAGATTTGTATACCATGATGACACCTGCTCAGGACAATGAGTTCAAGGTTGCAGTCAAGAAGGGTTCGCAAACCTTTAGAGGATTTCTAGCACCTGTAGAAGGTGAGAAACTCGGGATACAGGAGCAGCACGGGAAGCGGGCTAACTGGGCAAAAAGGTGGACCGAGTGGGGAGAAAAAAATGTGCGAAGCACCAAAATAGGTATGGAGAAGCTCACTGATGCAAAAATGGTAGAACGTGGAGCTAAGGGACTATGCTTCAACTGCGATGAGCTTTTTACTCCCGGCCATCAACGTCACCCGGTTATGTTCCACATTATACCGGTGCAACCAGGAGAGGATCAAGAGGATGATCCGTTCGAGGATGAGATGCCGGAAATCTCCTTGAATATGATCAAGGGAGACTAGATGGATAATATGTTCCAAGTACAGGTTTCGATAGACGGGGAACCAGATTGGTGCTTCTCAACACGGGAAGCACTCATAACTTTATCAAAAGTAGCTTGGTAGAGGAGTTAGGTATAGCAGTGAAACAGAGACTTGGGTTGTTTGTTGCAATTTTCGATAGAGTAAAATTAACAATTGATGGTTGTTGTCGAGGGCTGAAATTGAACGTGCAAGGGCGCGATTTTCAAGCCGAGTTTTGTTGGGGTAAAAGCTGTAATAATGCATTCCAATGGAATGACAAAATCACGCTTGGATGATTGTGGTGAAACTTTTCTTGGATATCGATATGAGTCGCGTTACGTACGCTTTCCTTAAAGAGTAATTCGACCCCTATTACAGCCTTGGGTTACACGAATTCCCTTCGAGGATAAAACAATCGAGAATCCCTCCTGTTCTAGGCTTGAATCAGAAGAATCCTAATGAGTATATGTGTTTTTGGTTATATATATGTCTGGGAAAATTCTTAGTTTCCTGTCACTATTCCGTGCATGCGTATGCTTCTATATATAGGAAACAAATGTCGTGGAAAGACACAACACTTCATCATTCCACACTAAACCATGTTCCGGTCAGAATTATAAATTCTGAAATGATGTAATTTTTCACACGATACAGATACATCTTTTCACATTGCAATGTCACATTCAATGTATCGTCCTTATCTTTTCCATCAAAGAGAAGTTGGGCAATATGCACCACCACATCAGAGTTATAATAAATTCTGAAATGATAAATCTTTCCACACCAGGACAAAACATGTTAGTCATCAATATTCAGACTAACGCAAATTTAATACTTATCCTGAAATTGTAAGCTCGTACATAGTTTATACAAGTGTGCACTCCGCACCACCGAACTTGTTATAACGTCCCGAACTCACAGCTACTCGAATCCAATTATACTTAAATAGACTTGTATTTCATAAAAAACCAACAATCCTCCCCCATTTAAGTAATATCTTTGATTAGGAAAATCCAACAACCAAACCAAATAAGTGCATAAATGAAAATATCTTGAAGATTGAATTTTCACCATAGTGAACTACACATTCCAAATATTCGAGAATCGGGGTGTCTTTAAAGATTGAACCCTTCAACCCATTTGAACACTTGAAGATAATCCACACACAAGTTCAAATACAACTCAAAAGCGTAAACTTGACACTATATAAGCCATGTGTCCCTATCCATTCATGAGTGCATACAAAGCCAAGCCTGGGATTATTGAAGTGGCTACACTTCGCACATCATATAGGTGAATCTCCTTTATCGTACACCTGCAATTGTACTTTGTCAAAGGATCCATTAAGAAGTTAAAACTTCAACCTAACTTCCATGCAGGTCCAAACATATTACCTTCGGGTTATGAAATCATATGTTTCAATCTCAAACAATAGACCGTCCACATTGAATTTTACTCTAACGTCTTATCAGAGAAAAATTAGGTATCCCATTATCAAAGATTTAAATAGGCTTTAAATCCATCCCGATCACCGACTTGTTTATCAAGTTCCTAACTAGTCACTTCGTCAAGTGTTCCGCTAGATTGCATTGATATATCACAAAATCAACTTAAATCACACCATGAGTTATTAACTCACGATTCACGCTATACCTAGCGCCCAATTGTCTACATTTGCCATTAAACACTTCACCATAAGTCTTGGCCACCCACTGACTTATGTCACAACATAATTTCACTTTTTCCTAAGTAAGGAATAGTTACCTGATAACTCTTGTTTCCTTTCACTTTTCAAGAGTCAACCAATCATATTACAAAATTCCACAATAACAGCCAACACATTCGTATTACAAAATTCTAGAATGCTGTGTTCTGATCCATTCAACAATAAATAAATAAAAATTTAAGAATTATTTTCATCAGTTCTATTAATTAAAAATAAAATTCTCACAATTTGAACCACTACATTTAATATTCATCCTTAACCTTTTCACGAAAATACACTGCCATGTATTTCATAAAAATTCCATTATTGCGATCATGTTTCGGCTGAGCCGCCTGACAATGTCAAAATTTTCTGGCCTTTATCATTAATTTTCTCCTGTTTCTAACTGTTTTCCATATGCAATTGATTCACTAATTTATTGCATCCGTACTACTACTGTGAACCAAAGAAAGTTTCTTCGCCTGTATTGCATGCATACGGGTAATCTTTCTTCATCGGTTTTGACAAATTATAAACAATTACTCCATTCAAAATAGACAGCCAACAACATAGTTCAACTTATAAATTCTAAAAAACTTACCGAGAGTATTCTGAAAAAACTAACCGAGATGATTCTGAAAGTTGACAGGAGGAGTTTTGCACGACATCCATCGCAGTCACATAATCTTTAATCAGATCACTACCTTAATCCTTAAGGAATTACACTACACGCTACAAGCAGCCTCTCTCCCCCAATATCCATCCATGCATGCGCCACATGCACCACCAAACTCATCCTCCAATGCGTTAAAAATAAATAAATTACTCTTTAAGATTGTTGGGGTAAAAGCTGTAATAATGCATTCCAATGGAATGACAAAATCACGCTTGGATGATTGTGGTGAAACTTTTATTGGATATCGATGTGAGTCGCGTTACGTACGCTTTCCTTAAAGAGTAATTCGACCCTATTACAGCCTTGGGTTACACGAATTCCCTTCGAGGATAAAACAATCGAGAATCCCTCCTGTTCTAGGCTTGAATCAGAAGAATCCTAATGAGTATATGTGTTTTTGGTTATATATATGTCTGGGAAAATTCTTAGTTTCCATCACTATTCCGTGCATGCGTATGCTTCTATATATAGGAAACAAATGTCGTGAAAAGACACAACACTTCATCATTCCACACTAAATCATGTTCCGGTCAGAATTATAAATTCTGAAATGATGTAATTTTTCACACGATACAGATACATCTTTTCACATTGCAATGTCACATTCAATGTATCGTCCTTATCTTTTCCATCAAAGAGAAGTTGGGCAATACGCACCACCACATCAGAGTTATAATAAATTCTGAAATGATAAATCTTTCCACACCAGGACAAAACATGTTAGTCATCAATATTCAGACTAACGCAAATTTAATACTTATCCTGAAATTGTAAGCTCGTAGATAGTTTATACAAGTGTGCACTCCGCACCACCGAACTTGTTATAACGTCCCGAACTCATAGCTACTCGAATCCAATTATACTTAAATGGACTTGTGTTTCATAAAATACCAACAAGTTTGACGTTGTACTCGGTATCTGATGGCTCAACGCCTTGGGGAAGGTCATGTGGGATGGAATGAAGCAAACCGTGGAGTTTAAAAGCGGGGGAAGAACCATAGTTTGGTGTGGGGAGGCAGCGAAGGGGGATCAAGCAAGTACTTCGCTTCATCTCATTTAAAGTGAATAGGGAACACTAGAGGATCGGTTTGAAGGGGAGGTTTAGGAATTCACAACCCCAGGAGCAGTGTAGTGGGATTCCAAACTCATTAAGGAGGCGAGTTGGAAAGTGGCCTTGTGGACGGTCTCTCTCGGTGGGGCAAATTCAGTGCTTGGACAGCTTTTGGAGATGTTCGGCGACATCTTCGCCGCTTCTAAATGCCCACCGCCTAACCAAGAATGAGATAACCTGATTCGGTTACTCAAAGAATCCAACCCAGTAGCGGTTTGCCCTTACTGTTATCTGTACTTGTTGAAGGATGAGATTGAGCGCCAATGTGCCGACATGCTAAAGACTGTGATAAAAATATATTAGACTTTATTATTGTGCATTGATATTAATCAATGACACAACTCATCAATCATGAGAATTACAATATATAGGACAACAAACCAAAGTCTGACAGGAATAGGGTTCTAAGTCTATAAGGAAACTACCATCTATAACTAGTTCTATAAGGAAACTAATTCTATAAGGTAACTACCATCTATAACCTTTCCTACAAGGAAAGGGTTTCTATTTCCTTAACACTCTCCCTCAAGTTGGAGCATGATGACAAGAATGCCCAACTTGCAAAGAAGATTATGAAATTGCTAATCATTAAAAAATTTTAAAAAATTCTTAGTAGGGGTAGAAGTAGCAGCAACAACAGTAACAGTAGCAGCTAGTAGAGCATTATTCAACTTCATTAGTGGTAGTAGTAGCGGTAGAGTAGTATTCAACTTCAGTAAAAGCAGTATTTGTAGGAGACCATTCAAGGTAATTCTCTTGACCCTTCAGGATGGTGGGTGCAATAACCAAACCAGGTCCGCCAGAAGAGCCTATGAAGTATGGGTCAGTCGACAAACGACCAACAGGTATAGGTATCTTAGGGCCAGATTGCAACTGCAACTGCTTCTGTAAAGTCGCAATTACCTCATAGACATTCATATTCTGAAGCGCAGTAGCCCCAAAACTAGCATCAGTATGGGTCTGTTCTTTGGGATTACTTCCGGAGGCAGATATAGTGCAAAATTAGGTACGGATTAGCAGCAGGTGCAGTAACCGATGGCAGATCAGATCGGCAACGACGCGTGACGGGAACGTGGCGGCATGTGAGCTTCGGGATCGGTGCATGTGGCTTAACGCACGAATCGATTAGATCAGAAGAGATGGAGCACAAATTACCACAGCCAGACGGTGGTGGTAGCGATCAGCAAAATAGAGCTGACGGCGGGCGACGATGGCGGTAGTGGCTCGGAATGGCAGCGAAATATTTTCTTAGAGGTTCAGAATTTTAGGCTTTGATACCATGATAAAAATATATAAGACTTTATTATGGTGCATTGATATTAATCAATGACACAGCTCCTCAATCATGAGGATTACAATATATAGAGCTACAACAAACCAAAGTCTAATAAGAATAGGTTTTTAAGTCTATAAGGAAACTAGCATCTGTAACTAGTTCTATAAGGAAACTAATTATATAAGGTAACTACCATCTATAACCTTTCCTACTAGGAAAGGGTTTCTATTTCCTTACAACAAACAAAATTCTAATAGGAATAGGGTTCTAAGTCTATAAAGAAACTACCATCTATAACTAGTTCTATAAGGAAACTAATTCTATAAGGTAACTGCCATCTATAACATTTCCTACAAGGAAAGGGTTTCTATTTCCTGGAATCATCTACAAGAGAAGTTTATCATTTTCATTACTAGTTCTTCTCGTCAAGAAGATTGATGGTACATGGCAATTTTGTGTTGATTTTAGGGATCTTAATAATATTACCGTTAAAGAAAAATTTCCAATTCCCGTCATCGACAAACTATTGGACGAGTTGTTTAGTGCTTGGTTCTTCACAAAGCTAGACTTGACATCTGGCTACCACCAAGTGAGGATGCACGAACCTAACATTGAGAAAACATCCTTTCGCATACACCAAGGCCATTTTGAGTTCTTAGTCATGCATTCCAAGTTTTGAGAAAATTCTGGAACTGTGGCTACAGTAGCACACAGTAAATGTTGTTGTGGAGAACGCATTTGGCAAATGCGTTCTCCTAATTTTTGATTTTTTTATTGTGATTTTCTGAGAATGCATTGAATTTTTCTTTTGGCCTGTGATTGAAAAGGACGCATTACCCAAATGCGTTCTCCATGTTCCCATTTTTTAAAAATTTATATGTTAATGAGAATGCGTCCTCCAATCCGCTGCTGATTTCTGTGCCGCCACATCGATAAGGACGCACTCGTTAAATGCCTCCTCCAATCCGCCGCTGATTTCTGTGATGCCACATCAATGAGAATGCATTCATTGAACGTGTCCTCCATTTCTTCATCTAATAGACCAGAAAACTAGATTTTCCCTTGGTTTTCACATTTGGTTTTCTCCACCTCTCACTGACATGGACTGACATTGTCGGAATCCCCTGACCTTTCCACTGTTGTAATCCTCAGCCGACTGTTCCCCGCTCTCCATTTTCGGCATTCTCGTCGCCGGTTATCGCTCCCAAATTTGTCAATTGATTTTTGTTTGCTCTCCGTCTGGTTCATCAGTCATATTTTTTTCCTTAAATATAAGTCCACCATGCAAAGAAGGAAAGGGTGAGATAACCTGATTCGGTTACTCAAAGAATCCAACCTGATCCAGTGCTTGGACAGCTTTTGGAGCTGTTCGGCGACATCTTCGCCGCTTCTAAATGCCCACTGCCTAACCAAGAATGAGATAACCTGATTCGGTTACTCAAAGAATCCAACCCAGTAGCAGTTTGCCCTTACTGTTATCTGTACTTGTTGAAGGATGAGATTGAGCGCCAATGTGCCGACATGCTAAAGACTGTGATAAAAATATATTAGACTTTATTATTGTGCATTGATATTAATCAATGACACAACTCATCAATCATGAGAATTACAATATATAGGACAACAAACCAAAGTCTGATAGGAATAGGGTTCTAAGTCTATAAGGAAACTACCATCTATAACTAGTTCTATAAGGAAACTAATTCTATAAGGTAACTACCATCTATAACCTTTCCTATAAGGAAAGGGTTTCTATTTCCTTAACACTCTCCCTCAAGTTGGAGCATGATGACAAGAATGCCCAACTTGCAAAGAAGATTATGAAATTGCTAATCATTAAAAAATTTAAAAAAATTCTTAGTAGGGGTAGAAGTAGCAGCAACAACAGTAACAGTAGCAGCTAGTAGAGCATTATTCAACTTCATTAGCGGTAGTAGCGGTAGAGTAGTATTCAACTTCAGTAAAAGCAGTATTTGTAGGAGACCATTCAAGGTAATTCTCTTGACCCTTCAGGATGGTGGGTGCAATAACCAAACCAGGTCCGCCAGAAGAGCCTATGAAGTATGGGTCAGTCGACAAACGACCAACATGTATAGGTATCTTAGGGCCAGATTGCAACTGCAACTGTTTCTGTAAAGTCGCAATTACCTCATAGACATTCATATTCTGAAGCGCAGTAGCCCCAAAACTAGCATCAATATGGGTCTGTTCTTTGGGATTACTTCCGGAGGCAGATATAGTGTAAAATCAGGTACGGATTAGCAGCAGGTGCAGTAACCGATGGCAGATCAGATCGACAGTGACGCATGACGGGAACGTGGCGGCATGTGAGCTTCGGGATCGGTGCATGTGGCTTAACGCACAGATCGATTAGATCAGAAGAGATGGAGCACAGATTACCACAGCTAGATGGTGGTGGTGGCGATCAGCAAGACAGAGCTGACGGCGGGCGACGATGGTGGTAGTGGCTCGGAATGGCAGTGAAATATTTTCTTAGAGGTTCAGAATTTTAGGCTTTGATACCATGATAAAAATATATAAGACTTTATTATGGTGCATTGATATTAATCAATGACACAGCTCCTCAATCATGAGGATTACAATATATAGAGCTACAACAAACCAAAGTCTAATAAGAATAGGTTTTTAAGTCTATAAGGAAACTAGCATATGTAACTAGTTCTATAAGTAAACTAATTATATAAGGTAACTACCATCTATAACCTTTCCTACTAGGAAAGGGTTTCTATTTCCTTACAACAAACAAAATTCTAATAGGAATAGGGTTCTAAGTCTATAAAGAAACTACCATCTATAACTAGTTCTATAAGGAAACTAATTCTATAAGGTAACTGCCATCTATAACATTTCCTACAAGGAAAGGGTTTCTATTTCCTGGAATCATCTACAAGAGAAGTTTATCATTTTCATTACCAGTTCTTCTCGTCAAGAAGATTGATGGTACATGGCAATTTTGTGTTGATTTTAGGGATCTTAATAATATTACCATTAAAGAAAAATTTCCAATTCCCGTCATCGACAAACTATTGGACGAGTTGTTTAGTGCTTGGTTCTTCACAAAGCTAGACTTGACATCTGGCTACCACCAAGTGAGGATGCACGAACCTAACATTGAGAAAACATCCTTTCGCATACACCAAGGCCATTTTGAGTTCTTAGTCATGCATTCCGAGTTTTGAGAAAATTCTGGAACTGTGGCTACAGTAGCACACAGTAAATGTTGTTGTGGAGAACGCATTTGGCAAATGCGTTCTCCCAATTTCTGATTTTTTTATTGTGATTTTCTGAGAATGCATTGAATTTTTCTTTTAGCCTGTGATTGAAAAGGAAGCATTACCCAAATGCGTTCTCCATGTTCCCATTTTTTAAAAATTTCTATGTTAATGAGAATGCGTCCTCCAATCCGCTGCTGATTTCTGTGCCGCCACGTCGATAAGGACGCACTCGTTAAATGCCTCCTCCAATCTGCCGCTGATTTCTGTGATGCCACATCAATGAGAATGCATTCATTGAACGTGTCCTCCATTTCTTCATCTAATAGACCAGAAAACTAGATTTTCCCTTGGTTTTCACATTTGGTTTTCTCCACCTCTCACTGACATGGACTGACATTGTCGGAATCCCCTGACCTTTCCACTGTTGTAATCCTCAGCCGACTGTTCCCCGCTCTCCATTTTCGGCATTCTCGTCGCCGGTTATCGCTCCCAAATTTGTCAACTGATTTTTGTTTGCTCTCCGTCTGGTTCTTTGGTCATATTTTTTTCCTTAAATATATGTCCACCGTGCAGCTGAAGTGTTCTCTCAGTATTACGTGGTAGATTTCACCCCTATTGACCACCGTTGACTGTCGTTGACCACCGCTGTTGACCACCGTTACCACCACCTCCTCCATGAGTTTGAGACATGCACGGAGCAAATTTTTGAATTTCCTAAAGGTATTTGAAGAATTCATGATTTTACGAATGTGTCGAATGATTATGTGTGATTTGTCCCCTAATATTGTTTTATTGAATTAAGTGTAACACTGTTATTTCTGAAGTACCTGAAAAAATCTTGGTGATATGAATGTGTTTAATGATTGTGTGTAGTTTGAGTGATTATGTTTCTTGATTCTATGAAAGTGTTGAATGAGGATGCGTGAATATGTGTGAATTGATTATGTGTGATCTGTTTACTAATGTTTGTATTAAAGTTGTAGTAATAATTTAATTAATGTGGCATAAGTGAGCACACATTTTAGGATAGTGTAATAGTTTGAAAATTGATAATAGTGTATGAGGTGGTTGTCTAACTATAATGGAATCATGTGCGGTTTAGGGTTCGAGCAGTTGAATAAAAGTTGCTGAATAATATCGTCATTTTGAATATCAAATTATATGTTATGTATTTGTATAATGCAGTTGTATGATGTTTTTAACGGTGTACCTGTACAAAGGGGGTTAGATTAAGTTTGATTTGGCTATGGGTGTGTATTATGATCCTCCTATACCAAAGAGGAACGTGACTCTCGAAAGGAGTTTTAGCCACTCCGAGTTAGTTCATTTAATTTTCAGAAGGCTTGGTATTGCAAGTTTGGGGTTTTAGTTGAAAATATATTACCGTTGTCCTGAGCTGATTGGTTCGGCCATGTACTATCGGTGTTATAATGTAGAAGATTACAAGTCTACCGCGACCTTCTTCAACATTGTTGATCGAATGTCATTGTCCTCAGTAGATTTGTATATTATTATGGAAAAGATGTCAAGCACCATTGACCGTGCGGGTGATCTTAGTTCGGGCACGTTCATGTCATTATTGAGGAACATCCAGAACTTTACACCTTTGCCAACCTTACCACCCCTTGTTGATTGCCAAGGTTTTTCCATTGGTGAGTCCAGCCAACCCAGTGCGTATGTTCACGTCGATTGCACTCAGCCGTTCACAAGTGGTGGTGTATATAGTGGGCATCATGAGGACCTGAATGTCGTCAATGATGATTACGTGGGTGAAATTAGCAAGCACGTTGTTGGTCATATTGGGAGCGACGAGGATGGTGAGGAAGGGGAACTTGATGAAGAAAGTGAAGATGATCTTTCCTTATCAACTGACTTGAATCTAGGGGACGATGATGAAGAAGTGGTGTGCACGAACAGTGTAGCTATGTCGTTCCATATTTTGGCTAATCCTGATACTTTCCTGATTCATTACAATTCTATCAGAGTTCATGGACTAGTTTCTTGATTCTACATTGCTGTTGAATTATGTAGGTCCGAGTTCCCTAGTAGGATTTGGAAAAAATTCCAGAACCAAGACACTTGGGCACAGGGACATATTGTCAACGTGTTTGGGCATGCGTCACAAACTTACAGGGTTGTGACAAGAACCATTGATGACAGCATTGGTGAGAGCCAGTACACAGTCAAATATCAGAGAAAGGAGTGTACTTGTCATGAATGGAAAATTTTTCGTTTCCCATGTTCGCATGCATTGGCCGGCTGTAGGCATAGACGTGATGATCCAGCTACTCTATGTGACAGGGTATATCACATGACCACCTATGTGCAACAATATAGTCAAGGTTTCATTCCTGTACGAGATCCATCACTATGAAAAGTTTTGCAATCGGAGGCATGGGCAGTTTGCGAAGAGAAGGATAAGGAATCAAATGGATGAGAGGGTGTCGAGTGATTCCAGAGGCATCCGTAGGCGAGAGCGTGATTAGGGTTGTGTATGTAATATGGAAATATTCAATATTTGGTTAAATATATAGCAAAGTCTTGGGAAAGGCCGTCTTTCCATATGCTTATGGAAAGACGAGGTTTAATCATAATAATAAAAGGTAAAAGGTCTTAGTTGCAATATTAATAATTTATTATGCAACATGTTGTAGTTATAAAGTTTATAACCCGATTCATGCAACCCGAAGATTTTATCTTCATTTATTCTAATTACACTTTAAACCTTGGTCTTTCCATAACTTATGGAAAGACCGTCTTTCAAGAGACAGACTCTAAATATATATGACATTATTTTATGTAGCCAGTAATGTTGCTATGTATAATTGTTTTTGACATTTTTTAGTGTAATGGATTGTGTGGATTCGGATTATGTGTATTTGCCTATATTGAAGATAATGTACGATTGGGTTTGAATATTTATCATATGTTATTGCATTTTTTATTTGGAAATCTGGACTGAGTTATTTTGTCATATGATTCTGATTGTCATCAGGGATACTCCAGGTATCATCCAGGACCCATTGAAGAAGGAATTGATGTACCTGCACCAGGAGCATCGTGCACGTGCTCTGTACAATGGTCATTTAGAGAATGAGGCACTGCACGTGAGGCGGTGCGATGGGGCTTGTTGGATTGGTCAGATCCCTGATCCAGTCATGCGCTACGTGCGTGAAGCTGGATTCCAGGGAGTGTTGGATTCCGCACCAATCCACATCGATTATTCCCTCACCTTAGTAGAGCGTTGGAGACCAGAGATGCACACGTTTCACCTGACAATAGGGGAGGCTACCATTACTTTGCAGGATGTTGGCATGCTATGGGGTCTACCAATCAATGGCATGCCAACTACTGGTGTGGACACTAGCCGACACACAGAGGAATGGCAGAGATTATGCACAGACTTCATAGGGGCTACAACGAATGTGAGTGCTATCAAAGAGGGTCGCATAAGGGCCAACTGGTTGGGAAACTTGTTACACAATCCATTCCCTATTGATGCTACTGAGGTAGGTTGTCAAGAACGGACTAAGGTTTTCATTCTACTGCTGGTCGGTGGAAAGCTAATGTCAAACATATCCGAGCACCTTATCCTTTTTCTCTATTAGTCGGTACTGATGCACCTACATGTAGCACATCAGTACAGTTGGGGTAGTGCTATTTTTGGACACTTGTACAGATGCTTATGTGACTCTGCAATCCCACAAGTTAAATCCATATCTGGACCACTTTTCTTTCTACAGGTAACATTGTTGGTTAATCTTGTCAGTTGTACATATTGTTTATAATGACCTCTTATATTATATTATATTAAATTTTATTTTATTTGTTGTCATCTGCGAGCATGGGAGCGAATACCATCCATCTGTCAGGCCGGATGACTACCAGTGACCGTCAGGATGAGTGCTATTAGGTCAAGGTACGTATCTAATTAGCTAGGAGACAATTTTTAAACTGCAAGGAAATTACTAGGAATGACTAATATTATTCATTTTGTTCCTGATAGCTGGAGAGCCCGGTATGATTTATCACAATCACCCATGCGTGTATTGAAAGTGTACCGCAATCAATTGACATCTCTCCATGATAGACAGGTATATTGAAATTCGGATTTCCTTTCATTGAACTAATGGATATAAAGGTTTTCCTCTCCTAACCACAACACCTACATGTTATTGAAGTTTATTTGGCAGCTGTACATGGAGGATGTCGTGCAATAACTCTCACAGTACTGTACAACCGGTAACAACAACTGGCTACTGTGTGTTGACCTAATTAGCTGGCAAGTCGTGGAGTACCATCACGTTCATCATGTTCTCAGGTAGTTTAGCCTTATCCAGCCAATACCCACCCAGTTGGTCACCAGGGATGAATATGAAACACCTTCATACTAGAGACCGTTGAGGGAGGTCATGAATGGATTGGTGTGTAGAACTGAGAAGATATCTCGATGCTTGGGAACATCGAGCATAGCAACAAGTATATGTGCAAAGGTCAGCAGATTCGTACACACCCAGTCGAGAATACATGGAGATGTATTTTGGCATAGCAATGACACTAATTGATCATCCAGGCCGGGCCAAAACAATTACGGAGGGTTTTTATGGAGACGGGGCTACTATGGAGTATATGGTATTTCCTAAATCTCTAGTAGGGTTAACAAATAATACTATACATTTCCTAAACATTAAATATCTAACATATTTACCTCATTCATGTAGTTGCAGGCAATGTCCCAGACGTGAATCATGTTGGATATAAATTTGGACGACCATCCCCCACGTATTGCAGAGGTTATCAGGGGGGTACACGATGTTGCCACACGTACTCTACAGTATACGCATGAGCCCTCCAGACTGCAGTTTTTTCAACCCTATGTGCACTTTCAGGAACCTCCACCTGGTGTGACATATAATGACATCAGAAGCCACAGTCCAGCTCCACCTGGTCGATAGGGTGGTTGGCGTCCGCATGCTCGGGGCCATACAGACCACATTGGTTCATCACAAGCTGGACCCTCATATGCGTGTCCGAGGAACCCTGGACCATCACATGGTGAACCCTTACAGTATGACACTATTATGGCTGATTTCACTGCATACCATACTCTCACTGCTAGTCGTGCCGGACCGTCACATGGTGGACCCTCACAGTTTAACATGACTACAGCCAATTTCACGGCATATGTTACTCCCACAGCAAGTCATGCATACATGTCGCCTACTGCTCGATTAGATACAGGTGGTGTTCCACATGTCCAGTATGGTTCATGCGAGGACACATGAGACGATATGGAGGATAATTTTACAGAGGGAACTCCAGATGACGTCGTACATGTTTCTACTAAGATGGCTGTTCCATGATGCACATCCTGCACAATACGTCCTCCACCATGTGGAATAGGTGGAAAGCTTTACAGAGGCCGTCATTAGTACATTACATAACTTTAAGCACTCATTTCATTACGTTTGCCACATTTTTTTGGATATTGTACATTTCTGTTTAATTATATTCATTCCTACTATATATTATTGCAATTTTTAGAATATCATAAAAAAACAAAAGTCTACTTATGCGCTATCTTCACCCAAAGCAAAAATATGAAAAACAATAATTTTAATTGGCACTTGCTATTTTGGGCAAGTTTAAGGTTTTTACATCCACTCATTTTACTTTCTCTTCTTTCAATTCAATTTTATCCACTCATTTAGCATCTCCTCAATTCTAATACCAAAAGAGAGGTGCCAATGAAAAAAACGGAGGGAGTATAAAGTATGTTCCAGAAATTACAATATTAAGGGGTCATTTGGTTCATGTGGGAATTCAATTCTGCGGTAATTTGTATTTCATGGGAAGTTGTTTCCGTGATCAAATTTCTAGGATATACACAAATCGTGTTTGGTTGCACATGCGGATTCTATATTTCCTATGAATTAATTTTCTGCATGTTGTTTGGTTGACTTCATTTGGGTATGCGAGAAGACGATGAAGTAGAAGGAAATGAAAAATTGCCGCGTGAAGGAGGGAAACCATAACGTTTTACGCGCCATAGTTAGGATAAAAGTGTAATATCACACAAAAGCATCGCAGAATTGCATTCGACCGAGGAGGTACTCGGTAACATATTTCCCACGTTATGTGGGAAATTTAATTTCCTCCGAATTACAACTTCCCATGTATTTACTACTTTCCGTCAACCAAACAGTTCTACCAATCCTAAAATACGCAGAATTTATAATCACCGTGTATGGTACGCATACCAAACGACCTCAAAATGGATAGCTCACAGGATTGCTTAGGAGTAATTAGGACAAAGTCTTGTATAATATTGTTTCACAATGAAATTAGATATTTAATTGTAAATGATGTTTCTAATTAAACTTTTAAAAATTTAGGGGTTGGATGTAAAATTTCACTATTTTACATTTAAATCCAGTTATAAATATCAATATTTTCTCATTATTTTTCTGAAACTTTTGAACTTCTCTCATTTCCTATCTCTAACGCAAATCTCCTTATTCTCTCTCCAACTCAAATCTCCTTCTTCCCTCTCCTCTCAATTTCTCTTCCACGTTCCTTCAATTCGAGCTCATTTTCTTCCATTCAACCACACATCCTCCCCATTTTTCTTCCTCTTTTCTTATACACAACTTTTGGAGTTTTCCGACAAATTTTTCGGTGGCCGAACACAATACGAGCTTCGTTTGTATTTATCTTCGATGGTAATATCTTTGCTTATAGTTTTAATGCATAATTTGTTTTTTTAATTTTGTTTGGTTTTTTTGGTTCATGTGATTTTTAGGGTTTATGTTGTTCACTGTGTTAATATTTGGAGATTTCTCTACTTTTTATGTTTTGTGAGTTGGTCTTACGGATTTGTGCTAATATTTGTGTTGCCGCTACTGTTTGCTGGATGTCTGAGGAGATTTGCATCACTGCTGCTGCAATCGAGAAAGAAGAAGGATTTGTAAGTTTTCTTAAATTTTGGTTGTGATGTTTTAGGTATAGTTAATGATGTTTCTCATTTTCAGTGTGATGTTTCAGGTTTTAGGCTTTAAGTATTGTTATCAGTGTTGCTATGATGTTTTATTTCCAGCGCTTGATTACTTGTAGTGTTTTCATGCTTTAAGTGTGCAACTGATGTTCATCTTTGATTGTGTGTGATATCTTAGAGATTTGTTACGATTTGTGCTATTTTTTGTTGTTGAAGATGTTTCTTAGATGTCTAAGAATGTTTGCCCACTTTTTGCTGCAATTGAGAAGGAAAGAGGATATGTAAATTTTGTTATTTTGCAGATGTGATATTTTAAATACTGTTATTGATGTTTCAGGTTTTCTATGTGATGTTTCATGTTTAGGGTTCAAGTAATGTTATTTGTGTTGGTGTGATGATTTAATTTCTGTATTTGATGCTTATAGTGTTTTAAGTGCGCAATTGATGTTCATTTTTGTTGTTTTGATTGTATGTGTGATATCTTAGGGTTTTGTTACGATTTTTGCTAATTTTTGTGTTGTTGTTGATGTTTCTTAGATGTCTAAGAGCACTTGCCCAATGTTGCTCCAATCGAGAAGGAAGAAAGATTTGTAAGTTTTCTTAATATGCAGCAGTGATGTTTCAAGTACAGTTAATGATGTTTCTAGGTTTCAGTGTCATGTTTCAGGTTTTAGACTTTAAGTAATGTTATCAGTGTTGGTGTGAAGTTTTAATCAGTTTTGATTGTGTGTGATATCTTAGGGTTTTGTTACTATTTGGGCATTTTTTTGTGTTTTTGTTGTTGTTTCTTAGATGTTTGAGAACGCTTGCCCACTGTTGTTGTGATCTGCTTCATTTTGTGTGCGTTAACCAATGCATTCGATATAATTTTTAGTTACTTTTACTTGGTTGATTGTTAGTATTAGTTGAGTTTATGTGACAAGGGGTTTAGATGGCCATGTTTGGTTTTCTTGTCTAAATTCCGTGTTTTGTAGACTTAATTGGTACTAATGGACATCTTGTATCCACGGGCTCCTTGATCTTCCCTGTGATAGTCTTTAGTAGGTTGCGCATGGCTACTTTTTGTTTACATTCTATGTGAAGATCGTTTATAAGGGTGGTAGAAGATATTGAAGGCCGTTCGCAAGGACGGTAGTAGAGATGAAGGCCATTCACATTAGAGTGGTAGTAGACAAAGCCCACGATCATCAATGCGTGGTAGAAGAAAATTGAAGCCAAAGATGCGGCTACGGAGTTCAAAGCGGCCAACAAAGAAATGGGGAATCATGGTCTGATGAGTTTTGCTTTAGTCCGATAACGATCCAAGAAGAATTACCCTTCATGGCTAGTTCCATTGGATTCGTCTTCTAAAGTACTATAAAATTGACTACAAAACTCTCCAATCGAACTAACGGTTCTCCGGTACCGAAGGAAAATAGTTTAGTCGGCCGAGGCACCAACAGGTCGGCGCAGGCCGTGCATGGTTTGGCACCAACGACCCGTGCTAGAGGAGATGCACCGCACCAAGGAGACCAGCACGAGGCAGTGATGCAACCCGAGCCAGACACGATGGGTCGCCAAGCACAAATGAAGGACCCATCCACACGACTAAGTATTGGCACGAGACATCTCATTTTAGGCATCTCGCATCGTTCCAAGTCCATTATGCCGAGACCAGCTGGCAGGGTGTGGGAATTTACATGGCCCGCACCAAGTTTTCTGAGCAAAGCACCAAGCATGACCACGACCCGCGCCTACGGCCACGGTCATGGATCCGGACCTCAAATTTTAGCACTCTGATGGTACCCCACAGGAGGCAACGTGACCCGTGCTAGGAAACGGCCTGACCCACACCAATCCTCGTGCCCTGCACCACGATGAAGATCCAAGCCACGCTCAAGAATAGGAACCCCACGCCAGGCCTTGCATCCTGTACCAAGTATAAGCCGCGTCATCCATAATGCCCCACGCCGGGCAGCGGTTGAGCTAGGATTTACCCTATTTTTGCCTAGGCTACCAAAAGCGGTGTTTCCACCTGATCAAAGCTAAAATAGAACTATAGTTCGTCGATGTAATAACATAGGACTATCGTATACTTCCATCTAGCTGATATACCACGAACAGTTCAGTGAATTGAGTATTCGAGACTCCTATTTGTCAACGATATGCCAGCCGGATGATAGGGTCCTGTATGAAGTGGAGTTCCCCAATACTAAAAGCATAGAGCATCTGAAATCTGAGGAGGCATAGATTAGCTGCTCACGATGTAAGGAGCCAGCATCCTGCATTAACTTCCTTGAAAACCAAGAGCATAGTATCCAGGCAGCATCAGAGGGTGAAGTAGGACAAAAAGCAGCAGCATCAGTACAGCTATAGATCTAGATTCTCGCCCTGCCACCTTTGCCTGTCGCTGTTGCTAGACATCTGTGTCCTATCCATGCATACATTCGAAATACCTGAAATTACAAGAAGAGAAAAACCAGCAGTATTTGTATGAAATGCAGATACCCACACTTCCAAAATAGTGACAAAACAGTAAAAGATACCCATAATAGCATACTGAACATTCCTTTTCTAATTTCTTCTGGTATCCAGAGGAAATCCAATTCTAATCGCTGGATAACCAATGCTATCAAGTGAAAGTAATCCCCTAAGGAAAAGGGGAATTGACCTAGTATCTAAGTCTCCCTGTAAGAGATGTTCCCTGGCAAATTTTGCCAAGAAATCAGCAGCCAAGTTAGCTTCTCTAGGAGTGTGCTGGATTGGGTGTGAGAGGTGTTCTACATTAAGTGCACTGCAGATGGAGAAACTTCTCCAAGGGCAGCACAATGGGTTTTGAATGCCCCTAACAGCAGTTAAGCAATCAGATTCGATGGCTCAAGTACCTAAAGCTAGTTCTGAACAGATGTCATAACCATATTGAATAGATAACAGTTCAGCATGTAAGGGGGTTGGACTCTGAAAAGTTTTAACTCTCATTTTAACTACATTTCCTTTCCAATCCCTGACTATGACTGCAGATGAGGAGAGACCACTAGAGGTCCATGATGCATCAGTATTAATTTTATACCCAATTAGTGGTTTTTTCCAATACACAGCAGTAATAGCATTTTTCTTCTTTTGAAAGATATGTGGAATGATTTTAGCCTGAATCCATTGCTTATGTCTTTCTCGATTACCTATCAATTGGTTAGCTGTGAATATTAGATAGATCGTTTCTTTAATGTCATGAACACAAGCATCACTTGAGAAAGGCTTATTATCAAAAATGAGTTTATTCCTATTAATACAGAGAGTCCAAGTTGTAACCATAAAAGCAGCAGTAATCAAGTTTGCATGAATCTTAGATTCAGCCTTAAAGGATAAATAAAATTCCACTCTACTTTTTAAATTCCTAAATCCTATGTGTTGTATCTGTAATAATGAATGGACACTTTGCCATACGGCACAAGAAGAGGGGCATGAATTGAAAAAATGATCCAAGTTATCCGAATGGTTCAGGCATAGAGGGCATTTAGAAGCCAAAGAGAAACCCATCCTACATAGAATATTATCAAAAGGTAGGATACTATTTAGAGCTCTCCAAAGAAGAACAGACATCTTTCTAGGTATGAAAGGGGACCAAACCTTTTTAAAATGTTGGATTTCGGGTCTTTTTTGTCTGAATATACTATAGGCCGATCTTGTTGAGAAATTCCCATCATTTGTTGGAGTCCAGACAAGTTTATCTAGGTGAGAGTATTCCATCTTCACTTCCTGCAAAATATGAATGGTATTGGTAGCCAAATAAGGCTCCATATTTGGTAAGATAGCAGTTTTGTTATTAATGAAAGACCTAAGAGAGATATCCTCGAAAGGAATTTCCATGTCCTAAGGCCATATATAACACAAAGCTCCATCTCCTGTCCAATTTGCATTCTAAAATGAACAGTCCCCATTACCGTAAATAACTCTAGATAAACTCTTGGCCTTAGCAGTTATTCTACTGATTCTACCCCAAGTGTGGGATTTTTTGTAAGAGACAGGTAATGACCATAAAAGAGTTGACCATTGGGTCCTGTTAATTTGGAGCTTCCACCATAATTTACATGAAAAAGCATCTACTATAGCACTTAGGTCCCTAAAACCTATACCATTTTCATCCACAGGGCAGCTCATTTTTTTCCAAGATCTCCACCTTTTTCTTTGAGAATATTCACTTTTACCCCAGAATAGACTAGATGCCATGTTTTCCATTTTTTAAAAAAACTATCCTTGAGGGTCTTAAAACTGCAAAAATATGTGTTGAAATTGAAAGAAAGCAATGACTAATCAGAATGATCTTACCAGCTGAACTCAACCATCTATTCTTCCAATTATTTATCAATTTCTCCATTCTTTCTATTACAGTTAGATAACGCACCTGTAAATTTCGACCTAAAAAAATAGGGACTCCAAGATATTTAAAAGGAAAGGAGCCTTTCTCCATCCCCAGTATTCTCCTTACAGACTGGACATGATGTAGAGGTGTGTTGTGAGTTACAAAAAATTCTGATTTTGCAAAGTTTACCTTTTGACCTGATGTTTGCTCATATGCAATCAAAAAGTGTTTAAACCGCTTCAAATTGTTAGTCTTAGTATTCAGAAAAACAGAAGTGTCATCGGCATACATGATGTGAGTCAGGGGAAAACAAGAATTAGGAAGACTAAAGTATTGTAGATATCCCGTGCTAAACATTTTCTTTAGACCTCTAGAGAAATCCTCTGATAAAATATTGTACAGGAAAGGGGAGAGAGGATCTCCTTGTTTAATACCCCTAGAGGAAGAAAAGAAACCCGATGTTACTCCATTAATTAGTACAGAAAAGTGTGCTGAAGCAATGTTATGCATAATGAGTCTAACAAATTTACCATGGAAACCAAAATGTAGGAGAATGGAATTTAGGAATGACCAAGAAACCCTATCAAAAGCCTTTTGCATATCAAGTTTAACTATCAGATTTGAAACCTTAGATTTCCTAGACAGTAGTCTGGTCATTTCTTGCATTAGAATTACATTATTTGAAATATCCCTTCCTTTAATGAAGGCACTTTGCTCAGGTGAAATCATTAATTGCATCAGTGGTTTGATCATTTCCATTAACAATTTTGAGAAAACTTTATTAACAAAGTTTGATAGGCTAATTGGTCTGAAATCTGCAAATGTAATTGGAATCGATTTTTTGGGAATTAAAGTGCCAGGTACTAGAAATGGCTGTAGGGATGTTGCCATTATTTAAAAATTCATTTGCAGCTTCTAAAAGATCATCCTTAATGGTTTCCCAGAAAGAGGTGTAAAATTCACCTGAGAAGCCATCAGAACCCGGGGCACTAGATTTGTTAAGGTCGAAAACTGCAAATTTCAGTTCCTGTATATTAAAAGGGGTAAGCAGAAGGAAGTTCTGTTGGTCAGTTAGTACTTTAGGGATTTCTTGCAGAAAATGATTAAAATAAGTTCCCTTTTTTTGTGAGACATATTCATTAAGTAATTCCTGAAAAAATCGAACACCTTCTTCTTTAATCAGATTTGGATCAGTTATCCAATTCCCTTTTCCATCTTTAATTTTACTAATTCTAGATCTAGCTTTCTTTTCCCTAATGGTTTGATGAAAGTAGCTAGTGTTTGCATCTCCATGTTTAAACCACTTTAACCTAGCCTTTTGCTTCAAAAAAATATTATGTTCCTTCTGGGCTCTCAGAAGCATAGCTTTGGACTCCATAAGTTCAATTAAAACTGATTCATCTTGAGACTGCTGGAACAGTATTTCCAATTCATTGACTTTTGACTCAGATTGTAAAAGATTTTGATTTACATTGCCAAATTTGTTTTTGTTCCAGTCTTTAATTACAATCTTAAGCCTCTTTAGTTTGTGAACAAACCTATGCATCCCAGTGAGAGGGGATATTAATTTCCAATTAGAGACTACTAAATCTTGAAAATCTTGTCTATTTGACCACATTTCTTGATATCTAAAAGGCCTTGGGACCTGTTCTACAATAGATTGAATAGATAGTAATAGAGGGGAGTGATCAGAAGTCATTCTATTTAGTACTTGTATAGAGCTGTTTGGAAAAAGTTCCAGCCAGTCTAAACTACTCAAACCCCTGTCAAGTCTTTGAAACTGTAGGTCCTTACATCTATCCCTATATCGATTATTACTCCAAGTGAATGAGTTGCCTACTGTAGGGATTTCATGCAGGTCCATGTTAGTTAAGAAGTCATTAAATTATTTCATGCTTTTTCTAGGTGTTGATTTCCTACCTTTATATTCAGTAACTGAGGCTACAGTATTAAAATCCCCTATGTATATGGATGGTTCAGTTGTTGGGGATTGTAAATCAGACCATAAAACTTCCCTCGAATGTCTATGGACACTAGCATAAATGAAGAAAACATTCCAATTAACAGAAGTGGCCTTGTCAGTTACTCTAGTCTGTAAATACTGATCAGATTCCTTTAAAATGGCTAAACTAAAAACATGATTCCATAAAATCCAAATTTTAGCATTCTGGGCATGGAGGCATTATTATAACCAAGATCATGCATCAGAGTGTTTAAATTCTGTTTATCATGCCATGGTTCAATTAAACATAGAATGTCAATCTTGTGTTTCAAGTTAAGAGCCTTTAATCTATCCAGTGAAGTACCATAACCCCTAACATTCCAGACTAATATATTCCCTATTTTGGTGTATTTTATCATTTAAAACTTGGGGGGATTGCTTTTTGTGATGATCTTAGTTTCCTAAGTTTAGTTACTGGTGCATTACTATTTTTACCCTTCTTGCCTTCACTTTTACTCAAATTGTCTCAAGTAGAAATACTTACCTCCGGTTGAGTGATTTGTTCTACAACTCTGTTCTGTTCTTCAGAGATGATTGGGGCTTTGATTGTAGTGTAGAGAGCTTGCTCTGTGGGATCGATCTGGTCTTCGTCAGGAGTAGACAAACATATTGCCAAGGTATCTACCTTTTCTGAACCTGTCTGGTGTGCCACTACCTCCTGTGTTTCCAATGACTCATGGAAAATGTCAACTACTTCATCCTCATGGGCATCATGATCATCATCCTGTAAGTTAGTTAAAGTGTGGAAAGCATTTGATATTGTAACCATATCCTTCTTTACTAGTTCTTCCTGAATAGGAGGGAGGTCAGTCTGCTGAGTCTTTTTTCTCCAGAAAAAATTAGTGATTGGTTTTGAGATATCATCCAATGAATAGAAAGGAGTATTTATTTTCATGTGATTAACTTTGAGAGAGTTAAAGTTATTTTCCAGAAGAGAAGCTGAGTTCATATTTTGAAGTTGGAAATCAGTTTCTTTTTGGGAAACTGTTAGAGTAGATGATCCGTCAACATCAATTGTTACATTGGGGGATTTTCCTAAGTTTTTCTGAATATCAGCTTGGACTGGAGCTTTTCTAACCTTGTTCTCTTTAGTTTCAGCAATGATTTTTCTATTGTTTCTCAGTTCTGGATGCAGGAAGTTACAGTTTGCCTGACTGTGTCCAATTATCCTACAGTGTGTACAATATGAAGGCAACTGGTCATATTCTATTTGGTAATCTGCTACTTTGTTGCCAATTCCTACCACTATAGTAGCAGGGAATTGAGACAAGAGGTCCACTTCTACACAAACTTTAATAGCAGAGGGTCTAGTTAGAGCATTTGTAGCTGCATCCATTTTGAGAAATCTTCCTATCTGGCTGCTAATGCCTATAATGGCCGAGGTGTTGTAAAAATGTATGGGGAGTTGGTGAAATGTTACCCATGCTGGAACTACGGAAGATTCAGCAGTAGGAGAGAAGTCCGGAGACCACTTCTGAACCTTCATTGTCGATCCTTGAATCATCCATTGACCTTTCATCCAACATCGCTGATAATCCTCGCTGTCCTGAAATCGAATAAGAACATGGCGATAGTCAATAGATCCCAATTGAAATTTATCGTTGAAGCCAATTGATTTGAAAGCAGCTAATAATTTCTCCATAGGAGGTTTCCCCCTATTGAATTTCCCAACCAAAGCATTCTGGTAATGTAAAGCCAGAAGGTCGCCCTCCTCCGGGGGGAGGATGTAAGCAATCTTGCCCTTATACTCAGTGATAGGGTGGAGATTGGGCATGTCGGGAAGAGAGGATAGAAGCGGGGAAGGTTTCGAATTCAGAGCTTGAAGGAAGCTTTTGTTTATGGAAGGGGTGGAATCTGAGATTTGGTTTGGCGTCGGGGGCGCCATGTTCTGCAACCAGTATCAGTAAAAGAGCCGTTAACGGAGAAAAGTTAGAGGAGGAAGAAGAACAGTAACAGTAGTGTGTGTTTCGCACTATGAGTCGCACGTAGTAACAGTTAGTCGCACGTCAGTTTTTTGCAATTTTTTTTTTTACTATGATGCATTGTGTTTTTATTAGATGATAATACTTAAGAGTGATGCCTAAGGTTTTAAGTCTGATCTGCTTGTTGTGCAGAGTACTTTATTGTTATTTTCTGATTCAGTTATCAACAGATTGCATGATCATAATTTTTGCTGATTGTCCCGGTAACGTCAGATGATTGAGCTCTTTTCGAATGCAAGATCCGATCCTGAATTTAATTGCAAACTCTAGCTCTTTTTTGCTGTTTTGAATGTAAACTCTGAAACTGATCATGAACCTTGCTGAGTCAATGGTAAGGAGAGTGCATTTGTTGGCATATCTGATTATATATGAACCTTTTGAGTCTTGCTATATCTGATAATAAGGCCCTGTACTCGCATCAGGACCTGGGAACTGAGATTGTAGAAATCATCATGTAACATGCGATTTTTGTGCTGTTCCTGTTTTACTTGGAATTGAGTACTGCCGTTTTTGTTGGAGAAATTGCTATGTTTGTGGTTACAGTAGCCACAAACGGCAACTTCTTATGGAGGACGCATGGTAATGCGTCATCTCCTTTTTCTTTTTCTTTTTTTTCCATTTTCCAGTTAAAAATGTCATGCGGCGCACGGCGTCGCGACACGTGGCGAGGGCGCATTATGATAATGCGTCCTCTAAGCCATTTTAATTTTTTTTAAATTTCTGGTCAAATTTCCGGTCAAAAATTTCTGGTCAAATTTTTTTAAAATTTATATATTTATATATATGTATATATTTATATTTATATATATTTATTTATTTATATTTATATATATATATATATATATATACATCCACACATTTACATGTATGTACTTCCACACGTTTACATGTATGTATATATTTATATATTTATATATATTTATATATGTATGTATGTACATCCACACATTTACATGTATATCCACACATTTACATGTAGGTACATTCACACATTTACATGTATATATATATTTATATATTTATATATATTTATTCATATATATATATATATATATATATATATATTTATATTTATATATTTATTTATATTTATATATATCTTTATTTATATTTATATATATGTATATATTTATATTTATATTTATCTTTATTTATATTTATATATATCTTTATATATATATATATATATTTATATTTATATATATCCTTATTTATTTTTATATATATATTTATATTTATATATATCCTTATTTATTTTATATATATATTTATTTTTATTTTTATTTTTATATTTATATATGAATATATTTATGTTTATATTTATATTTATATTTATATATATGAATATATTTATGTTTATATTTATACATCCACACATTTACATGTATGTACATCCACACATTTACATGTATGTATATATTTATATATATATATATATATATTCACATATATATATATCTTTATTTATATTTATATTTATATATATATATATTTATATTTATATATATTTTTATATTTATATATATTTTTATATTTATATATATGTTTATATATATCTTTATTTATATTTATATATATGTATATATTTATATTTATATATATGTATATATTTTTATCTATATATATCTTTATTTATATTTATATATATGTATATATTTTTATTTATATATATCTTTATTTATATATATATATATTTATTTATATATATATGTATGTACATCCACACATTTACGTGTGTGCATATTTATATATATAACTATATCTTTATTTATATTTATATTTGTATTTATATATATTTATGTATATATTTATATATATATTCATATTCATACATACATATATATATATATATCTTTATTTATATTTATATTTATATTTATTTTTATATTTATATTTATATTTGTATGCATATTTATATTCATATTTATATTTATATTTATTTTAATATATATTTATGTTTATATTTACATATGTATATATATATTTATATATATATGTATATATATATATTTATATATATATATGAATATATTTATATATATATATATATATTTATATTTGTATATATATCTTTATTTATATTTATATTTATGTATATTTTTATATTTACATATATTTATATATATCTTCATTTATATTTATATATATGTTTATATATATATATATATCTTTATTTATATTTATATATATGTATATATTTATATTTATATATATGTATATATTTATATTTATATTTATGTATATATTTATATCTATATTTATTTATTTATTTATTTATATATATGTATGTACATCCACACATTTACATGTATGTCCACACATTTACATGTATGTATGTATATATATATATATATATATATTTATTTATTCATATATATATATATATTTATATTTATGTATATATTTATATATATATATATATATATATATATATATATATATATTTATCCATATATATATATATTTTATAATTGAATCTACAAAAATAATATAAAATATAATTTAGTCTATTTATATTTTCCTCAAATTCAAGTAGGCATACGTATTAGAATACTAATAAGTATAATAATTACACACGAATTGGAAGAAAAATGAAAACAGTAAATTATAAAGCAGTTTTGGAAAACAGTAAAAAAGAAAAAAAAATTTGGAGGACGCATTTCGACAATGCGTCCTCGCCACGTGTCAGCTCTCCCTCCACCGCCTGACATGTTTGACATGGAAAATAACAAAAAAAAATTTTAAAATCGGAGAGGACGCATTTCGATAATGCGTCCTCCACCCTCAGCCTCCAAAATAAAAATCCAGCACATTTGCGTTCATTTTTCTATTTTCTTGCACACTAAAATCATGAACTCGTTTTTGTTGTTCCTTCGGGTAAATCATAATTATACTTGACTAATACATAGCATAAAAAAAGCAACACCATTATTTTTTATGATCATGCGATACACACATATATAGAGACCAGGGGCACAGCTAATAATATGATAGTGAGCTGTCCACAAGAAAAGATCTCAAACTCGAAGAAGATGACATTGATAACTTGAAAAAACATGTTAAATTAAGGAATCATGCACATATAATTAGTTCATCATCAGACAATGACTCAAATTAATGCGCATGGAATTCATTAATTAACTAATTCAACACTTGGGGATGGGAAGGCCACAAGCCTGGGCAACTTTCTTGGCACCTGGGGAGTTGATATACTGTCCATATTTAGGGTCTTTGGCAAACTGGCAAAGGCAGGACTTCTGCTGCTTGAGCTTGGTGCAGCACATTGGTGAGGGTTTGGCTGACGACGAGATCGCCCCGGCACAGGAACTCAGCTCCACTACGTTGCATGTTACCGCTTCAGAGACATTGGCTTCATAACTCACCAAAAGCACCATGGCCACTGCCAAGAATGCAAGCTTGTTTGCGATCATTTTTGCAGGTTTTTTTATTAGTTGAAAAAGGAGTGTACTTGTAATTAGTTTTGATATTGTTTCGCTTGCTCATTTCAGTCTTGGTCTGATATCCATATTTATAGACCAATGAATAACCATGGTTGGTAAAAGAAAGAGTGAGAGAGGCGGTGGTGACTAAACTAATCAATGGCTGCCGTAAATTCTTAGTATTTCTTGCTGATGGTCGGCAGATGGCGACGCCGAAAATTCGGCAGGAGCGTCGAATGGGCCCGTTTCTAAAGCAGTAGTACACTTACATTATTACTAGCACAAAAGTGGGCAAAAGTATTTTAATCTCGTGGAATTTTAAGGAAAGGTGGATTACACACAAGTTTATTACTTTAATTTTAAAAAAATCTAAAATCGTATTTTATAAGTTGAAATATGTAATAATGTGGAGTCTATCTTTTAATAGATGATCTTTTCATAAGTTATGAAAAGACTAGGGACGCACACTACTGAAAACGGATATGTAGGCACCGGTAAATGTCGGTGTTGGGAGAGCGAAACCGATGCTAGGAGTATCATATACACCTAAATCCAGCACGTGTTCTCTGATTACTGGTGCCACATACCGAGGGCTATGAAGAAAAAATGCTTGGTATTATAATTTTGAAGCACCGGTTTCGGCTAAATGACATATACAGGTGTTGATACCGGTGTCCTGACTTGGAATAGTATTTTTGGCGGATAAAATTCGGTGAAATAGCTAGCACTGGGATCAAGGATAATATATCAGTGCTAGAAGTGCATTTATTGACCATTTACCATTTTCTTTCGCTGGTCAAAAGTGAATTTTCGGGAAAAAGGCTTCATTAATGACATTTTTTTTGAGAAAGAACACATGAAATATGCTCATTAATGAATACCTTTAAATGTCCCATTTATATGATTTGGCAAAAGGCGATCATCCGCTCGCCCTCAGCAACCCATACCAGCCCACACCCATGCCATCATATGAGAGGTAAATCACGGTAGCCCAGCACCAGGACCCATGGGCTTGGCATTGCCTCGGTGCGCACAAGGGAGCCTTGCAAAGCAAGAACTCCCCACACTGCCGTTGCCGAGGATCGAACCTGGGTTTACTAGCTTTCCCACCCATGTCCCAACCACTGGGGTACACCCGTGGGTGTCCATTTATATGATTTGGTTTGTTATTGATGATGGAATATGTTAGAAATGGTTTGTAGAAATACATATTTTGTGTGTTGGATCATGTTTATGTGCCTTGTATTGAAGTCATGAAATGAGTTTCTTGGGTAGAATCTTGATGTCCTTCATTCCTTGTTTATGAATGTGATATTGTTAGATATGTTTTGAATGTAGTAGTGTGATGTTGTATGTTAAGGACTATAATTTGATGTTGCATGATTAAAATAAGTAATAGCGTAGAAGTGAACATTGTGAGGAACTATAATTCCTGCACATTCAATAATTTGTAGAGATGTATCTTGCATTTGAGTGTCGTAGACATGTGTATGAAAACATTAGTAGGTTGATCGATGAATTTGTTGTTTTTGGATCAGTTTACAGAGCACGCCTTTGGTTGTGAGAAGCGATTCTTATGTCCTTGTCGTGATTGCGAGAATCAAAATCGTACTGACGATAGAGACATGTTAAAACTCCATTTGTATAAGAAATGGTTTGCAAAAGATTATTTGGGTTGGATGTTTCATAGTGAAAAAGCACCACTGGAGGTGGTTGTTAGTAGTTGAGGAGAGTGTTTTGGAGATGTTAATATGGATGAAATGTGTGAGGAATTAGTTGATGAACTTAGGGGGAGACCCGAGGTTTTGTCAATTTGTTTTGGTGAGAAGGATAGATCGTTGTTTACCAGTTGCAAGAAGAAAGACACGGTCATGGCATGTTTGATGGATTTTTTTAATATGAAAGGTGTTGGTTCATTGCGTAAATAAGGTTCTCAAGTTTTTGAATGAAAAGCTTTCATCAGGTAACAGGTTACCAGACAACCTCTATAATGCCAAGAGAATTTTGTGTGCAATGGAAATGTAGTCATCCGGGTTGTCATAAAGATGATATGATTCATCATCTAGTAATGGGTTGTCATGAAGATGATATGATTCGTCATCCGGATGATGCAGATCGAAGGAAGAAATTTCATAAGATGTATCCGAACATTGCAAATGAACAAAGAAATTTGAGAATGAGTTTGTGTACTGATTTTATGAATCGCTTTGGCAAAATATCATCGAAGAATAGTTCATGACCGGTTATGCTCACCATATACAACCTTCCTCTGTATTTCTCCATGAAGAAGAAATATGTGTATGCCTTTGAGGATCTCAGGGCCCAAACACCCCAGAAACGACATCAATACATATTTGGCCCCTGTGATAGAAGATTTGAAGGAATTGTGGTCCATGAGTGTTTATGTGTTTGATGGTTTTTGTGGAACGATGTTCAACATGTTTTTGTATGAAAAATGATTTTACGACATATGGTAACCTTTCGGGTTATGTGGTGAATGACCAAAAAACTCGTGTCCCGTATGCGAGGAGGGGGCATATTTCTAGCAGTTGAAGAATGGTCATATGACCGTGCATTGGGTTATCAAATATTCTTTTCGATGAAGCACAAGTTGCAAGATGACATGGTTCGTTTTGTTGGTGGGAAGGAGAGCATGAAGGCGCCTAGACCAGTGACTGGGGTTTCCATCCACAAAAATGTGAAGAAATTGAATGTTGTACTTGGGAAAAAGATAACTAAGGTGGGTGTAGCGACTGATGCACCGTGGAAGAAAAGATCAATTTTCTTTGATTTTCTGTACTGGGAGAAATTTGAGGTTTGATAGTATTTGGATGCAATGCATATTGAAAAGAATGCATGCAAGAGTTTAATTAACACATTACTTAACTTTCACGTGATGATGAAGGATAGCTTGAATGCGAGGAAGGATTAGTTAGAGCTCAGTATTTGATCAGATCTAGCCCCAGATATGAGAGGGAAGCGAACGTACCTGCCTTTTGACTACACAATTTGTCAGTCAATTAGAGGAAATTGGTCTGTGAGTGTATTCAAGGTATGAAAGTACCACCCGGCTAGCGATGAGACGTCAAATACATGTATTTTTCGAAGCATTTAACATCTCTTTTGTCATCTTTTTGTTGTAAGATTTCTAGATTTAGGTAGGTTTACATCATAAGGGGTTTAGATGACCATTTTTGGTTTTTATATCTAAATCCTTCATTTTGTAACCTGTGTTTAGTTTAATGGATTTTTGGTTCTTCCGAGCATTTAAATTCCATTTTGTGAGCTTAATTTTAGACTACTCGTAAGCACTTCAGATTGGTTTAGTGAAGGCCATTTACAAGAATGGTAGAGTAAGGAAGATCACTCACAACGTGGTAGAAGATAGAAGGATCGGAGAAGGAAGACAAAGAAGCGGGTGAATTGTGACCTAAAAGTTTGGACCAAGTTCTTATAATGATCCAAGAAGAATCAGCCTACAAGAGTTGCATCATTAGATTTGTCCGCTCGATCACTATAAAATCGACAATAAGAACTCCCAAAACGAATCAACGGTTCACCCGTGAGAAGCAAAATAAGAAGTTGCGAATTGCAGCCCGCACAAGCCAAGATCAGAAAATTTTGTTGAAGCCTCCACCGCCCGGGCGAAGACATTTTTGCCCGAACAAAGCCATTTTCCCCTGAGTGATGCCTGCTGCTATTTTTGACTTCTTTTGACCAACTAAGGCTACAAATAGCCCCCCTTCTTCCCCATTTTTCAAAGGCCGACTTGGGGTTCCAAAACCCTTGTTTTTTCACTTTTTTCTTCCATTTTTTTTCTTCTTTGCTTTGTAGATTTTTGTTCTATGTTATGAGTTTTGATTATCTAGGTTAGTTTTGTACTTGGGAGAAATTGATTGAAGCTTCCACATTTATGTAGTAAGAACCTCTATTTCACTCCTTCTTGAAACTTTTGTTACTTAGCATTCATGTGTTCTAAATGTGATGTTTTACTTCATTTATGTCATGGGTTGTTTTAGAATATAAAATGTTTGTACGATTGAAGCATTAGGGTGTTAGGAAAGTTGCAATTTTCTTAGCTCATTTGATATCAAAATCAAAGAACATGGAATCAGAAATTTTTGTGTATAATGTGTTGTGATTCTTGCTAGATAAGTATGTTAATGTGGATTGTTCTCTTATTTATCCTATAGAAGCAATGAAAGGTTGAATCTTGAATGTGGTTTGTTATAGGTTTAATATAATGAATGCTTTGTTTGGTTAAATGGCTACGCGTTTGGTCGAATGCTTGTTGTAATCAAATATATGGTTCTTCGTGTATAATGGCATTGCTGAAATACCTCTAGGTGTTGTTTGTATAAAGTGATTATCAATGAGGTTTGCAAAATGTCATTGTTTGCATTTGCAAATTAGTCTTAAGAAGAAATGAATGTTGATCTTCAAAATGGAAGTGATAGTATTCCCCATAGGTAATGAATGTGATAGAATGAGTGAATGATTCAATAATCTATATTAGGTTTGGAAGTGGATATCAATTTCCCCCAAGGCTTTGTATTTTGTAGTTTATCTCCTTTTCTTCGTTTGTTACATGATTAGCATAGTTACTTAAGTTTGCTAGTTGGCTTGTCTTTACTTTCATAACTTAGAAAAAATCAACCTCCCCTCCTCTTTACTTAATTGATTATATATATATCTAGTCTAGTATACACCTTATATGTTTAAACACTTTGGAAAATCCCTCTTCTTCGTGGATTACTCTGATTTATCACTATCCACTTAGTTGTATTTGTAAGCATAAATGGCTTATAAATTATAACTTTGAGAGGTACAACGATGACCTGCCAAATTTTTGCACCGCTGCCGGGAAAGATGCATTTATTTTTAAGTGTTTGGGCATATTTGGTTGCATATTATCTAGTTGTTTTTTATTTCCACCTCTTTGTGGTTTTTTTTGTTTGGAGTAGGTATTGCTTGAGTTCTTGGTGAATTTTTGTCGAGAATCCTTGCAATATGATTCCGAGCTTTGGAAAAAAATATTTTTTAAAAAATGTAACATCTCACCTTGAGGGAACTCATGATGAGAAGAGTGGCTCAACAACTAAGGTTTTGTAGGATGTGTCATTTAACCATCCTACCGAGTCTTGCTATATGTTGAGAGAGGAGCACTATGAGGAAGAAAGAACCATTGGTTTCCAAAACCAAGGGTATTATGAAGAGTGTTACCAAGAGGTTGGAGATGTTGGTTTTCAAGCGCAAGAAGCTCAAGAGTGGTATCCATACCACGATTCTTACGATCCGGAGTGGAGTGGTAAGCCGGATTGGTGGCATGAGAATAAGCTGGAAAAACCAACAACACGAGCAAAATAGTTGGCCTTCACCACCTTATACCATACCCCAAGATCAAGTCCAACAAGAAGGTTCAAGTTTGACACATGAGGAAATCATGAATGCAATAGCAAACTTGAGCAACTTGGCTAAGACTAGTGAGGAACCGGACACTTGAATCTCCTCTAGTCTTGAGGCTATGGAGGGGCATGTGAGCAATATATTAGAAGTGGTGGCCCGAATGGAAGCTCGTTATTCCAAAGATACACATCTCAAGTCAAACTCAAAGATTTGGTGAGAAATGTCACCTTGAGAAATGAGTTCGAGTTCGAAGGGGGTGAGGAGTAGGTTGTGAAAGACAAAGAAGTGGAGGAAGAGGTGATTTTGCTACATTCATTATTCTTACCATCATCACCCCTACCCCCCAACTAGTGAACCAAATCCTCCATTTACGAAAGTTTTGAGGGAGATAAGAGAGGAGCTAAAAGACTATCCCAAGCCTCCTAACCACTCAGCTCCTTTAAAACCAACTACATCTCCACAAGTCTTTCCTCTTAAAATTTTTGTACCCCACCTCTCTGCTTTTGGATACTCATGGTGAATGGGTTTAAATCTTTACCATATGGATAAAATTAGGGTCGTACCGACGACCTTAAATATACGGAACTTCTTGGGAGCAACCCAAGATTTTAAGTTAGGATAGTATTTATCTTTTCTTGAAAAAATAATCCTCAACCATGTAATCAAACCCTTACCCAAAACCACAAGAATACTACCACAATCCACCACCAAAGACCACTACCAAAACCACCATCAAGGAGTACTACTAGCTGTTTTCTTTTGTGAGTGTTGATTGGGATTTGCATAGTTGTGGCTTCGTAGTGGATGGATCAACTTTTCATATTGGGCGGAGTTTGAGAACATGGAGGAGAGAACATTCATTGAGAAGTGAGCATTGCCATAACCGGTAAGAACCTTCAAGGTCCTAGTTGTAAGTATTTTTTTCTCCCTTATTTCTTTATCTTGTCCTTTTCACATTGAGGACAATGTGTGTTTCAAGTGTTGGGAGGTAAAGAGAAACATATCTCATTGAATTGTATTGTAGTGTGCATATACTCCACTTTGGTTTGTTTTTTTAAAAAAATAATGAAAAAATGTTCCCGCTAAGTTGAAAAACTGAGAGGGAAACTTAGGCAAAAGTGGGAGGCTCGGATAGGTCAAAAACCCGAAAGGGCAACCTAAGCAAAAATGAGAAGCCAAATGGTGTGGAAAAAGGTGAGAGTGAGCCTTGAAAAAAAATGTATGAATCTAGGATGAAAACCCGGGAGGGCTCCTAGGAAATATGAGAGAAAATGAGAGAAATTGAAAAATTTTATGCTTCTATTGATTTGTCTATTGGGTGGATTTTTGGGTAGAGTAAGTTAGCTTGGCATTATATGTATACCTCACTTTTGTTATGGTTTGTTGGTTGTATAGATTATCTTAGGCTTTGGGATGTGGGAGCCTGAAATATTCTTATATCTTAGGGCTTGGGTAATCTAGGAATACGATGTTGGATGTTTTGGGAAAACTTTGGCATGCTAGTTTATGCTTAGATCTTAGCTTGTTCTTGTTTACGCGAGGACAAGTTAAAGTTTAAGTGTGGGGAGATTTGATGAGATGTCAACTGCATGTATTTTTTGAAGCATTTAACATCTCTTTTGTCATTTTTTTTGTAAGATTGCTAGATTTAGATGAGTTTACATCATAAGGGGTTTAAATGAACATTTTTGGTTTGCATATCTAAATCCTTCATTTCGTAACCTATGTTTAGTCTAATGGATTTTTGGTCCTTACGAGCATCTAGATTCTGTTTTGTGAGCTTAATTTGTAGATTGCTCGTAAGCACTTAAAATTGGTTTAGTGAAGGTCATTCACAAGAATGGTAGAAGAAGGAAGTCCACTCACAACATGGTAGAAGATAGAAGCGTCGAAGAAGGAAGACAAAGAAGAGGGTGAATTGTGAACCAGAAGTTTGGACCAAGTTCTTATAATGATTCGAGAAGAATCAGCCTTCAAGAGTTGCATCATTGGATTTGCCTTCTTGACCACTTTAAAATTGACTACAAGAACTCTGAAAAAGGATCAAAGGTTCACTCGTGGGAAGCAAAACAAGAAGCCGTAAATTGCAGCCCGCCCAAGCCAAGAACAGAAAAATTTGCTGAAGCCTCCACCGCTCAGGCGAAGCCATTTTCCCCCGAGCAAAGCCATTTTCACTCGATAGATGCCTGCTGCACCTTTTGACTTCTTTTGACCAACTTAGGCTATAAAAATCCCCCCTTCTTCCCCATTTGTCAAAGCCCGACTTGGGCTCCAAAACCCTAGTTTTTCACCCCTTTCTTCCATTTTCTTCTTCCTTCTTTGTATATTTTTGCTCTATGTTATGGGTTTTGATTATTTAGGATAGCTTTGTACTTGGGAGAAATTGATTGAAGCTTCCACATCTATGTAGTAAGAACCTCTATTTCACTCTTTCCTGAAACTTTTGTTATTTAGCATTCACGTGTTTTTAATGTGATGTTTTACTTCATTTATGTCATGGGTTTTTTGAGAATATGAAATGTTTGTATGATTGAAGTGTTAGAGTTTTAGGAAAGTTGCAAATTTCTTAGCTCATTTGACATGAAAATCCAAGAACATGGAATTAGAACTTCTTGTGCATAATGTGTTGTGATTCTTTCTAGATAAGTATGTTAATGTGAATTGTTCTCATATTTATCCTATAGAAGCAATGAAAGGTTGAATCATGAATGTTGTTTATTATAGGTTTAATCTAATTAATGCTTTGTTTGGTTAAATAGCAACGCGTTTGGTCGAATGCTTGTTGTTATCAAATCTTTGGTTCTTCGTTTATAATTCCATTAATGAAATACCTCTAGGTGTTGTTTGTCAAAAGTGATTATCAATGAGGTTTGAAAAATGTTGTTGTTTGCATTTGCAAATTAGTCTTAAGAAGAAATGAATGTTGATCTTCAAAATGGAAGTGATAGTATTCCCCATAGGTAATGAATGTGATAGAATGAGTGAATGGTTCAATGATCCACATGAGGTTTGGAAGTGGATATCAATTGCCCCTAAGACTGTCTTTTGTATTTTTATCTCATTTTCTTCGTTTGTTGCATGATTATCATAGTTACTTAACTTTTCTAGGTGGCTTGTCTTTACTTTCATAACTTAGGAAACCCCCCCCCCTCTTTACTTAATTTCTTTTACACACACACACACACACATATATATCTAGTCTAGTATATGCCTTATATGTTTAAACACATCGGAAAACCCCTCTTCTTCGTGGATGACCCCAATTTACCACTATCTACTTGGTTGTATTTAGTATGTATAAATGACTTATAAATTATAACTTTGAGAGATACGATGATGACCTCCCAACTACTCTTCTAATGTTAGTCGATTTTGAATGATGAATTGCGTCTTAACATCTTGAAATCACATGATTGTTACATCTTATTGCTACAATTGTTGCCAGTTTCCATCTGAGGTGTTATGGACAAGGACGTGTTATTTTTTTATGCTCATGTGTTTCTTCTTCAACCCCATTTTTCGGAAGAATATAGGTAGGCAACAACTGGATGAGTTGAAGCAGGAAGGGGTTTTAGTTTTATGTCATTTCGAGATGTACTTTCCCCTTTCATTATTTGACATCATGGTCCACCTCGTGATCCCTTTGGTTAGGGAAATTTTAATATGCAGTCCTGCTGTGTTGCGGTGTTGCATTGCATGTACCCGTTCGAGTGGCCCATAGAGGTTTTCAAAGGTTACATTAACACGTAGCTGGCCGGATGCTAGCATCGTGGAAAGGTACATCACCAAGAAGATCACTGAGTACTGTACTTAGAATTTGATTGGAAAGAGAGCAATTGGCCCTGAAAAAGTGCACTGTGGTAGGAAGAATGAGACTCCACGCATAAAAGGTAAAATTTATATACCCTTCAATTGAGTTGATAAAAGTTCACCTGTATGTTTTACAGAACAGTAGCTAGACAACAATATATGTTCAAGAGTACATGTCACTTTTAGAAGAACTCTATCCAGACTGGTCGTTGAATAAAATAAAGTTGGAGCATTCTTCAACGTCCGTAAATTGGTTTTATAATCGCTGCAATGTGGACGATATGCCTAGTAAACTCCGTGCATTTGCAATGACACCCAATTGCACCGTTAGAAGATACCAGGGGTGTGATATTAATAAATTTAGTTTCCCTACGTTGTTGAAGGACAAGAGCATGACGCAATATAGTGGTGTGTACATTGGATCTGAATTGATGTGGCAGGCTAGCAAGACAAACAAAAATCATATTGTTGGAGTGATGGCCTTTTATGAGGTTATTGAGGAAATTTGGAGTTCGATTATATTGAGTTTAAAGTTTTTATATTCAAGTCCAGGTGGGTTGAAATCGGGGTCGGGGTTCGTTCATAAAAATCGATGGCTTTCATATTGTTGGACCTCAATCGAGTGGGATACATGGACAATAAGTTCATCTTAACTGCTCAAGAAAACCAACCTTTTTACATCAAAGACCCTAGCAATGATATGTGACATGTTGTACTGCTGGGAGGCCGTCGCCGTACCTCTCAAAGTTAATATTTATAAGCCCTTTTATGCTTACTGTCTACAACTAGGTAGATAATGGCAAGTCGGGGTCGTCCACGGAGAAGGGGGATCTTCCTAAGCGTTTAGGCACAAAAGGTTGATATTAGGCTAGTAGTAGACATATGTACATACATATAAAAGCATGTGAATGGGGGGGGGGTGTTATATGGTTGGTTGTCCTAAGTTATGAAATTAAAAAGACAAGATAACTAGCAAGGTTAAGTAACTATGCTAATCATCAAACAAACCTAAGGAAAAGGGGTTTTAAAACTACAAAGATAAAGCCTTGGGGGCAATAGATATCCACTTCCAAATATAATGTAGATAACTGAACCATTCACTCATTCTATCACATTCGTTACTTGGCTTAACATTAACATACCCATCTAGCAAGAATCACAACACATTATGCATAAGAAGTTCTAAGTTCACGTTCATAGATTTTCATGCAAAGGAGCTAAGGAATTCGTCACTTTCCTAACACCCTAACACTTCAATCATAAAAACACTTCCTATTATCAAACAACATATGACATAAGTGAAGTGAAACATAGCATCAAGAATACATAAATGCTAAATAACAAAGGATTCAAGAACGAGTGAAACAATCTATTCACTACTTCAACTACTTGTTGTGAAGATAAATCTTCTATCCTTCTTAGATAGTAGTTTGCAAGAGTGAATTCGACATCTCTTGTCAAACCTCACCAACGACTCCCTTATTACTAAGAGTATCCCATTTATGGCATTTAGCACGAAGAATCAACAAGCTTAGTAACACTTATAAACACTACACCGTGTCTAAGCATTTAACCAATTCATGCATTAGTCAAGAACGATCGACATTCATATACCTCTCTCGTTTGCTACAAACGAAAAACATGACAAAGAATTCGACATCATCACATTTATCCATCAATTATCAACACACCAACATCATTTAAGAAGCTCTAACTCATGCTCTTGGATTCCACATTAAAAGAGGGGAGAATTAGCTACTTTCTACCAGCCCTAACAAGAAATCATGCAAGCAATTCATATACTCAAGCTCCTAACAACATCAATGCAATTAACAATTAACATTCAAAGCTCAATAAAGGCACAATAGCAAAAGCACCAAATAGATAGATAAAATGGTTCTTACTACACAGAAATGGAAGCTTCAGTCCTTTGCTCCCAAGATAAAACTAAGATAGAAAAATAAAAGACATAATTAATCTACAAAAACTAAGAAAAGAAAGAAGAGAAAAACCTAGGGTTTTAGCCTAAAAAAAGCAGGAAGGAGAAGGGGCCAAAAGCTGCTGAAGAGGAGAAGATAAGGGGAGTATTTATAGCACAAAAATCAAGAAAAAATTCAGACCACCCGTCTGTCGCGAGTCGTGACGTGCTCGCGATGGCCTCGCAACGAACAATCGCAATTCGCGATGGTGTCGCGACAGACGCAAATTTCAGCATTGTTTCTTCTTTCTCTTTTATATCTCATATCCTCTCTTCTCTTCACTTCTCCACTTCTTCATGTCTTCAAAAAGCTCAAATCCAAGTCTTCAAAGGTATTCTTCAAAGTCTTCAAAGTTTTCAAAGTCTTCAAACAAGTTATCTTGTCACACAAAATTCTCTAAAAAGTGGTAAAAATGCAAAAGTCGCTTTTAACCCTCCTTAGATAATTTCAAGGTAAAATGTCACATTTAGAGCACAAAAGTGTACAAAAGTTAATCCCAAAAGCCCTAATATAACCGTATAAAATGGGCACATCAAACCTCCGCGCACTTAAACCTTACTCGCCCTCGAGTAAGAAAAGATTCAAGCATACGGAGGAATTCATATGTCTATATCCTAAACTAATATTCCCCCAATCAAAGCCTCACGTGAGAATTTTTCACACACACAACCCCAATCCTAAATCTAATTAAACCTACCACTTATCAATTCACTACCCATAAAAATGTTTCAAAGTCCCGAATTGATATTCCCAAAGTCCAATGACACAAAATGAAGTTAAAACCATTTAAGAGGTTTAAGCACATACTTCACTTAATGCCAATGTATCAACCTAAATCCAGTGACATAAAATGAAGCTAAAACCATATAGGAGGTTCAAACACATGCTTCACCTAATGCCAATATATCAACCAAAAATGAAGTATAAAGGGATCAAGAATTTCATAACCATACTCTATTTCCTAACCCGCTAAGTTACCCAATCCCAAGAGGTCTCTCGATGTTGAGCTACCCGATCCATCCGTATGATAGCTGCAATCTTATGACTCCAACGCCGGAAAATGAGTGAAATCATAGCATTTTTCAATTTATCTCGCTTTCTCTCATTTTGCCTAGGAGCTCTTTCGAGTTTTCATCCTAGCTACACATCATGTTTGTTTGGCTCACATCTCACCTTTTTCCACACATTGTAGCCGCTCATTTTTCAATTTTTCAATTTTTTTCTCATGTTTTTCTAATCAAAAGTAGCAAAAAGCATTCCAAATCAAGCTAACATGCATTGAGTCCTCTAACCCCTCCCCGCACTTAAAACATTACATTGCCCTCAATGTAAACATGTAAGGCAAGAACAATAAAAATTCAAGGCATGAGGTAGAGTGACACTCGTTTATTCGCATAGTCACCGGTGATATGGCGCAATCCCATGCACTTGTATAGACTCGGTCCCGCCATTGGTGTCGGAGCCGAAAGGGGAGCCAAAATGCCATAGACGAACTCACTATTCGAGAAAAACATTGCCTCTTTGGCGCTGTTTGATCAAGACTACACAACAGAGAACAACATCAAACTCACAAGTACATAAGAATTTGTAATACTAGGTTTAGCATAGAGAATTAATAACCATAGTATTCTCGAAGAACAACCGATCCACCCTGCAACCACCACTACAAGATTATCCATTAAAAATATCCAACATGCACATATACAAGCATCATTATAGGATATGCAATTACAGTCATAATGATGTAGTCGGCATACTACAATCAACAAAGGTACTATAAAGATGCAAGAATATTCATATGTCGATATATGCAGCATGGTGGAGGAATAAGCGGAGGTGAAATGGTGAGAGGCGGCGAAATAGAGAAGATTGAAGGTTTAAAAAAAATTGAGCAGCATGCCGTCGCGAGTCGCGATGTATTTATCGCGAGTCGCGATGTGTAGGGAAGGCTTGGTCGCGACTTGCGATGGTCTCATCGCGACTCGCGATGGTCCGTCGCAAGGCTGTCGCGGCTCGCAGAATGTGGAGGCTGGGAGCAGATTTTTAGCACACAAGTTCTGATCTCGTCGCGACTCGCGACCTCCCCATCGCGACTCGCGATGGGCCATCACGAGGCCTTCGTGACTCGTGAAATGTTGAGGCCGGGAGTAGAATTTTAGCACAAAATTTCTGATCACGTTGCGACTCGCGACCTCTCCATCGCGATGCCATCGCGGCTTGCGGGAAGCTGGTGCTGGAAATGGATTTTGATCCCCCTGTCCATCGTGACTCGCAACGAGGCCATCGCGACTCGCGACGACAGGGTTTCCTAGCACTTGGAAATTTTTTTTTCTTACCAAGCTCTCTCCTTCTCTCATGGATCTTATTCCTTCATATCCTCCAATGCAATACACTACACTTTGCTACAAAATTATAGAGAAACACACAATAAAAAGAACAAGACTAAATAACAAAAACTAAACATCAAAAACTACAATAAAGGCTGAATTTATTTACGTCGTCGGCATGACAAAGCTCCGTATGTTTAAGGTCGTCGGCACGACCCTAATGTTATCCATATTGTGAAGGCTTAAACCCCTTCACCATGAGCTTCCAAAAGTAGAGAGGTGGGGGTACAAAACTTTCAAGAGGAAAGTTTTGTTGAGGTGGAGAAGATTTGAAGGGAGTTGGGTGGTTAGGAGGCTTGGGATAATCTTTCGGCTCCTCTCTCGTCTCCCTCAAAACTTTCAAAAATGATAGAGTTGGTTTACTAGGTGGGAGAAGGGGTGACGATGCTAATAAATGTAGCACGATCACCTCTTCCTCCATTTTTCTATCCTCAATAACCAACTCCTCATCCCCTTCAAACTCAAAATCATTTCCTATGGTGACCTCACTCACCGAATCCTCGAGTTTGATTTGGGATGGTGTATTTTTGGAATCAATAGCTTCCATTCGGGCCAACGCTTCTAATATACTCCTCACATGCCCCTCAATAGCCTCAACACTAGAGGAGAGCTGAGTATCCGGCTCCTCACTAGTAAAGGAGTTCAAGTGTGCTATTGTATTTATGACTTCCTCACGTGTCAAGCTTGAACTTCCTTGTTGGGTTTGGTTTTGGTGTATGGTATAAGGTGGTGATGGCCAACTATTTTGCTCGTATTGTTGGTTTTCTGGCTCATTCTCATACCACCAATCTGGACTACCACTCCATTCCGGATTGTAAGGATTGTGGTATGGATACCATTCTTGAGCATCTCGCCCTTGAAAACCAACATCTCCTACCTCTTGTTAGCACTCTTCATAATATCCTTGGTTTTGGAAACCAAGGGTTCTTTCTCCCTCATAGTGCTCCTCCCACAACAAATGGCAAGATTCGGTAGGATGGTCAGAATGACACATCCTACAAAACCTTTCTTGTTGAGCCTCTCTTCTCATCATGAGTTCCCTCAAGGTGAGACGCTCCATTTTAATTTTTTTTTTCAAAAGTCCAAAATCATATTGCAAGTGTTCTCGATAAAACTCACCAAGAACTCAAGCAACACCTACTCCGAACAAAAACAACCACCAAGGAGTCGAAAATAAAAATAACTAGCTAATGTGCAACCAAATACACCTAAACACTCAAAAATAAACGCCTCTTCCCCGGCAGCGGTGCCAAAATTTGGGAGGCCATCGCCGTACCTCTCAAAGTTAATATTTATAAGCCCTTTTATGCTTACTATCTACAACTAGGTAGATAGCGGCAAGTCGGGGTCATCCACGGAGAAGGGGGATCTTCCTAAGCATTTAGGCACAAAAGGTTGATATTAGGTTAGTAGTAGACATATGTACATACATATAAAAGCATGTGAATGGGGGGGGGGGTTATATGGTTGGTTGTCCTAAGTTATGAAATTAAAAAGACAAGATAACTAGCAAGGTTAAGTAACTATGCTAATCATCAAACAAAACTAAGGAAAAGGGGTTTTAAAACTACAAAGATAAAGCCTTGGGGGCAATAGATATCCACTTCCAAATCTAATGTAGATAACTGAACCATTCACTCATTCTATCACATTTGTTACTTGGCTTAACATTAACATACCCATCTAGCAAGAATCACAACACATTATGCACAAGAAGTTCTAAGTTCATGTTCATAGATTTTCATGCAAAGGAGCTAAGGAATTCGTCACTTTCCTAACACCCTAACACTTCAATCATAAAAAAACTTCCTACTCTCAAACAACATATGACATAAGTGAAGTGAAACATAGCATCAAGAATACATAAATGCTAAATAACAAAGGATTCAAGAACGAGTGAAACAATCTATTCACTACTTCAACTACTTGTTGTGAAGATAAATCTTCTATCCTTCTTAGATAGTAGTTTGCAAGAGTGAATTCGACATCTCTTGTCAAACCTCACCAATGACTCCCTTATTACTAAGAGTATCCCATTGATGGCATTTAGCACGAAGAATCAACAAGCTTAGTAACACTTATAAACACTACACCGTGTCTAAGCATTTAACCAATTCATGCATTTACACAAGATTAGTCAAGAACGATCGACATTCATATACCTCTCTCGTTTGCTACAAACGACAAGCATGGCCAAGAATTCGACATCATCACATTCATCCATCAATTATCAACACACCAACATCATTTAAGAAGCTCTAACTCATGCTCTTGGATTCCACATTAAAATAGGGGAGAATTAGCTACTTTCTCCCAACCCTAACAAGCAATCATGCAAGTAATTCATATACTCAAGCTCTCAACAACATCAATGCAATTAACAATTAACATTCAAAGCTCAATAAAGGCACAATAGCAAAAGCACCAAATAGATAGATATAATGGTTCTTACTACATGGAAATGGAAGCTTCAATCCTTTGCTTCCAAGATAAAACTAAGCTAGAAAACTAAAATACATAATTAATCTACAAAAACTAAGAAAAGAAAGAAGAGAAAAACCTAGGGTTTTAGCCCAAAAAAATACAGGAAGGAGAAGGGGCCAAAAGCTGCTGAAGAGAAGAAGATAAGGGGAGTATTTATAGCACAAAAATCAAGAAGAAATTCAGACCACCCATCCGTCGCAAGTCGCGACGTACGGTGTCGCGACAGACGCAAATTTCAGCATTGTTTCTTCTTTCTCTTTTATATCTCATATCCTTCTCTTCTCTTCACTTCTCCACATCTTCATGTCTTCAAAAAGCTCAAATCCAAGTCTTCAAATCTTCAAATCTTCAAAGGTATTCTTCAAAGTCTTCAAAGTCTTCAAACAAATTACCTTGTCACACAAAATTCTCTAAAAAGTGATAAAAATGCAAAAGTCGCTTTTAACCCTCCTTAGATAATTTCAAGGCAAAATGTCACATTTAGAGCACAAAAGTGTACAAAAGTTAATCCTAAAAACTCTAATATAATCGTATAAAATGGGCACATCAACTGCATGGGAAGAAGTTTCATTTTCAATAGGAGGTTGATTGGTCTGTCACAACCAAAAGTCCTAAGTTTCCCTCGGTATTTCCAAGTTTGGAGAACTTTGGTAGAGAACTTATAAGTATATGTTCACATGGCAATGAATTGTGGATAGATAAGAGTGGTTAAATTTTGGGGGTGACGTTGTTTTGAAAAGGAAAATTTAACGGGTCATTATGTTGGGAAATGTAGTTCTTTGGATTGTTTTGTATATTCTCCATGTCTTGTATATTCAACTTATTGCCATTAAAAGAAGAAGATGTTCCAAATGTAAGTTACAATGTTCATTCGTCTAGGTTTTAGTAGCATTTTTCAAAAAAAGAATTGTGGCATGAAATTATGACAAAGCACCGGTTGGAGACATTTAAAACCAGCGCAGGAAAATGGAGTGGGTGCTCTGTTTTATGATAGGCACTATTAGTGTACCTATGGGCACCGGTTCAAACAATTGGTGCTCCATACTTATAAATATCTTTTGACCATAGCTCTCGGGTCTAGAAACATAATAAAATGTGAAGTAACCCACACAGTTGCGTGGATAAAACATAGGCACCGGTATTACCCGAAAAGGCATCACTTTAAATACTGGTGGTGGATACTTAGAATTATTCTTTTGCCTTAGCTCTTGGATATGGAAAAACGCAATAAAGAGCATTTAAAGCAGGCTCACGCAGCTGCTTAGTTTCAACATATGCATCGTGTGATCCAAACAGGCACCGATATATATCCCGGTGATGGGTACTTGGAAAATTTTAACTCCACTTGCTCTCGAGTCATCACAATACATCCTTTAAAGCAGCCCCAAGCAGCTATCTTCCTAGAACATGGGCACCGGTAGCGAATACGGTATATTAGTGCTGACTTCAATCTAAGGGTTAAAAGTAACCCACTTGTTGTGATCTTCTTCATATTTAATTTAAAACTTAATAGTTTGAACCCTAAATCTTTCACACACCCACATTCAAACCTTCCCGAAAATGATTCACAAACAAGAAGGTAAGTCAATTTTTGTGGTTAATAATTTTTAAATTTAGTTCACTTGAACAAGCATGTAGATGAATATCACTTTCCATTACATACAAATGAGGTTCTATTATATGAGCAAATGAAGATGTACAATTTGTGTAGATCATTCAAATTCAATTAACCACACCTTGTGTTCAATTTTCATTGTTATGTGGGTTGTCATGAAATGTCTTTTCATGTTTTGTAGACATTAGCTTCTCTAATTGGTTTTGTAGGATATTGCACCAAAAGATCCATTGAAGTGGACATGCAAAGCATTCCCTTCATCATTGGGCTTTGGATCCCGTAGCAAGCACTCGGATGAGAGTTTCATGTCCGAGGAGGCAACTGTTCTTGGAAAAACTTACATAGCATGTCATCTTTATCTAGACAGGGAAATAGAGGCATCTCCTCCATTCGATGAAACTATATGATTCATCGGCTAGGAAAAGCTTTGCGACACGCCAACTACGTTTAACTTAACTATCGTTAGTGAGTTCTATGCAAATTTGAGGTGTGGGGAGAGGTGGGACTAGGTTATATGTAGAGTAAACTTGTCAGTGGAAGCTATAAACAATTTGTACGGGTTGCCTAATGTTCCAAGCAATGAGGATGAATTCATTGCATTTCATAGTGTTGATGTCAAATTTTACGATTATGATGATACAATTGGAAAAGAGATCATGGGGAATGTCACCAGAGATGAAACCGACATCGATGCACTAATTAAACCGAGTAGGAGCAAAATTTCTAAGAGAGCAGTGACCCTTGAAAGGAATGGGTGGTATCATGTTTTAGCGTCTCGTATGGACCTCATCACAGTGAACATAGAAGTTCACAAAATGATGCTCACATACTTGTACGCAATAAAGAAGAAACTTTGATGGAGTGTTAGGCGGTGAATCCTCAATAGATTAAGGATGGAATAGGACAAGTCAGGGTGCAAAGTTTTCAGCAACACCATATCATCACAATGTTTGAAAACAAGTGTCCCTCACTATTCCCACGACATATATGGGCATCCAAGGGGTAAGATTTTAGTAGAATCTTTGTAAAGACAATGTTATGAACATATTGTCCCTTCACTTGAATCTAGAGTCGCGACATTGGAGGTGGGTATACAAAACTTGCTTACAGATTCCCAATATCATAGATATGGTGTGATCACATGGGAAAGGTGTTGAGCTACCAATTCCCAGATGCAATTAACGTTGTTACAACTTCCCCGTCCTACCGCGAGATCGACAACAAGGAGCACGTAGATGTGGGGATCAATTCACAAGATACATAGACTACTACTCAATTGTAGGAAGCAAAAATATTTTTTGCGCTATTATTCTTGAATAAATTATATTGTTCTTATAATATTTCATGAACACAATTGAATAGTTTCATAATTTATTGTTGAATAATATGTATGTCACTTTTGACTCAAGCGCAACTAATAAGGAAAATGATTGCACATAATGAAGAAATGCTACTTTAAAAGGGTGGGTGTTTACGGTGTGTTTTGAAAATATTTAGGCCACAGTGTAATTTTACATAAATGTGTTCCACTAATCATTGTTGACTTTCAAAGCCCTTCTGATCACCCTAATCGCAAAGTCACAATCCTCTATGATTGAATTGCATTTTGGTATCGCCAATTTTGTGATTCGACGACTCTAACTTTCTTGGAGAGACCTAACTGCAAAAGGTAAAATATTTACTCGTAACTCCAAATTCAAATCCACTAGAACATGACTGTACCCTAAAAGTCCCCAATGTAATTTCTAAATCTGCAACAGAATATTTATCGAGGGTCGGATACAGGAACAAATCCATAATCCTTTCTGATTTTCCTTTGTTATCCCTAAGTAATCGACTATAAGTTAGTCTAGAATATGTACTAGTATTTTTCCTAATATTTTCAACAAAAAATATTTATATTCTATTTCCATATATAGGAAATAATAACAAAAATTATGTATTTTGGAACGATGGATAACTGGGTAACACAATTTTGGCATACAGTGTGATTATCCAAGAATGTGTAGAAGTAATCAATGTTGACTTTCAAGGCATTTCCGTTCACCCACACATTCCCAAATTGCAAACTCCCGATCGTATATCATTGAATTTTGGCGTTGCCAATTTTGTGATTCGACGATTCCAACTTTCTTGGAGGGATCTAAGTTCAAAAAGTAAAAACTTTACTTGTTACTCAATATTCAAATCTGCTCAAATGTGATGGTACCTTAAACACCCCCAATGTATTCTCCAAATTTGTAATGGAATATTAATCAAGGGTCGGACACAAGAACAGATCCATAATCCTTTCTGATTTTCCTTTGTGACTTCTAAGTAATCAACTATAAGTTACTCTAGAACATATACTTGAGTCCACATTTGATCAACAAATATAATTTATTTTCTATTTCTATATTTAGGAAAGAATTAAAAAAATCTTTTATTTATGAGCGATAGATAATGACGTAAGATATTTTTGGGCCATAGTGTAATTTTCCATAAATGTGTAAGAGTTTCTTTCGCTCACTCATCTAGGCCTAAATCATGAACTTGGAACCATCTCTTATTTTATTGCATTTTGGTATCTCCAATTTTTTGATTCGACATCCCCAAATTACTTGCATGGACCTGATTGTAAAAATTTAAAAGTTAACTCTGAGGCAAAAAATACTAGCACTGGTATTGTTTATAATTAAAACCGGTGCTAGATTATGAGGAAAATGAATTTTTGGAATTCTCAACAAATATTTTGGAGGGATTTTTTTAAATTTTTTGAAATATTGGATTAAGCATCGGTAGTATGGCATAAGCACCGGTACTTATACCGGTGCTCCATACTTGGAATAATTTTTTTCTCTTTACTCTCAGGTCCATTTAAAGTAGCCTTACGCAGTTGCTTTCAATCAACATAGGCACCCGTATAAGCTTCATAGGCACTGGTTTGTATACCGGTGCTCAATAGTTTGAATATTATTCGCGGATTTGCTCTCGGGTTCAAAATAAACGAAGGTACCCCATTCATTGCAGTTGTAAGCAGCTACTTTGTCACCACAGAGGCACTAGTATGACTCAAATAGGTCGATATGTATGCCAGTGCTCCATACAATTTTCCCCAGTTTGCTCTTGGTCGAGTTCAAAAAAAAAAGATACCGCATTCAAAGTAGCGATAAGTAGCTGCTTTCATTTAACCTGGGTACCTGTATAAGGCTCATAGGCAACGATAATGTACCAGTGCTCCATACTTTGACATTTTACACATCAATCCTATTGTAACTAATATTACATAGACGTTGATATCCTTCTCTTCTTACCGGTTCTGACATTGGGTGTATTTATTGAAAATTGGTAACCGCCAAAACACTTCATCTTCTCCAAATCATCCCACATTCTTATTTTTCATTACACTTCCACTACACACCATTACTTCTCCATTAACTCATCCAAACTATATAAGATTCAAACGCCTAGCAAAGCTTCGACCATTACACCTTGAAGAACCCTCTGATCTTATCATCCATCAAAGCTATGTGATCCTAGTGGAGAGAAGTTTTCATTTTCCACATTGTTTTCTTGTTATAATTGACTAAAACTACTTTAAAGGCCTCATAGAATGAATTTCAATATTTTGTGCCTCTTTATTTTCCCCAGTGAAATACATCATGAAATGTTGTTGTTTGTTGTCTTAGAGACGTGATTGAGTTGAAATGATTTTCATATGAGGATCTTCTCATGTTCATTAATCTAGTCACAAGGGAATCTATATAGGTGGTTGTAGTATATTACGGAATAGGATCCTTTCATGCGTGTGACCAATGTATGCACAGTTCTTAAATTTGGTTGCAATGGTGTTGGGTTCTTGCTTGTATGTGGTCAATGATTTTTTTTAAGCCCATGTAAAATTCTTGGGTTTCATAACATGTTATCATGATTTGTAAGGAAATTGTGTAAAGTCATAATATTCATAGTTGATTATGGACTTGCTATAACCTTGTACCATTTGTTGGAATTATTTTGTTAGTATTGTAGGTGCCGCAAAAATCCAACAAGGCCCCCGCAAAGAAGAATATGAGTGGACCACAACCGAAGAAAATAATAGTTAGGGAGAAAGAACAACATTCAGAACCCAAACTGCGACATCGATGGTCCCCCTCAACATAAAATTTGAGGAACAATGTACTCCATTAACCGATGTCGTAGATGTTTCCCTGGTGGAGTAGAAGCCTGGACGCGAGGGCAAAAAAGGCAAAGCCAAAAATGATGACGTTTCTAAGCCTAGCGGGGGTGAGGTGTTTGCCAAGTTAGAAATTGCACCTTGGTGTAGGACACCAAGTTAGAGATTGTCACTTAGTATCAGTCGATGATGCTTGCGAAAGGAATCCAGCCCCGGTGGCATTTGAAAGTCAAAAAGACCAAATGGTTTGCACAAATAATTGGAGACTTGGGTTGCCTATTGCAATTATGAATTCCGCTAGCGCATCAAATTTGGGTCATGGATAACTGGCACGAGATCCCAAACGACATCAAGGAAGTGGCTTGGAGGGATATTTTTGTAGCTTTCTAAATTTTCTCAATGTTTTATAGTAATATATTTTGTTGTGAAGAGAATTATATTTTATAGGCCATAGTGTAATTTACATCAGCGTAAATGTTGCATTGCATGCAAGTTTAAAATTTGAAATCATACTTACTCAGATAAATTGAATCGAGTGAGGACGGGCGTGTTTAACAAGGCGTTCGATGCACACCAAAATTGGAAACAAAGATGGCAAAAAAGTATATACATTATGTCGTGAGTGGAAAAAATATATCAAGAGTTAAACCCTGGGAGTGCTAAAAGAAGATGGATGAATAAGATTTAAATTTGTTTGAGCAAACACGCTAGGCAAATGATTTTAAGGTAATTTTAACTTCAAGTACTTTATGAAAGCTTCTTACAAACTTATATAATTAATGGTTTGATTGTGTCACTTACATAACCTATTATTGTATTGAAAAATACGGGAGATAGCAAGTGTCCAATTGGAAAAAAAAAGAAATATGCCCACCACACCGGGGAGTAGGAGAAATGTTGGATTTCATAACATGTTATCATGGTTTGTAAGGAAATTGTGTAAATTCATAATATTCATAGTTTATTATGGATTTGATATAACCTTGTACTATTTGTTGGCATTATTTTGTTGCTATCGTAGATGCCGCAAAAATCCAAGAAGACCTCCACAAAGAGGAAGATGAGTGGACCCCAGCCAAAGAAAATAGTGTTCGAGGAGAAAGAACAACATGTGGAACCGGGTAACGGAGGATTAGTTTATCGAGCAGCAGAAAGAAGCGGAGAGAAAAAAGGTTGTTGAATCAAGGCTTCACTGAGGAGGAGATTGATCACATATTGAGTGCAAAAAAATTCAAGCCCGATAGATCTATAATCTTACTTAGAGTCCAACAAGGGGAACGCAGAGAGTATATTACCCCGGAAGTGCGGGCCATTGCCATGGGCATTGTAACTATTAAATTTCACTAAATTTACATTTGTCACTTCAAGTTTTTCATATGCTTGGGTTTAATAAACTTATTCATATGCAAAAAATTAAGGATGATGGGGAGGCTTAGAAGGGCACACTCTTGTTAGGATCCAATGAGAACATTTTGATCGGTGAACGAAGAAGAATGATCATCATGGTCAGTACAGAGGGTACGCAGATTGGACTGCCAGCATCTATTTCTATACCACATCAACTAGGAAAATGGAGCCGAAGAAAGCCCCGACGGAGCAGCCGGTGGTGAAAGCAATGGTGGCATACCTTGACCAGCTGGACAAAGGGATCACAACTATGAGCAGAGTTAATACCACCGTTAGCCTCGACGATCCTAAGAGTTTCATTGAGAAGGCCCTGGTCTATATATCCACCGTTCTCAGTGGGTCATACATGATCCTAGCAACAGAGAGGAAGATGAGGGGGTAAGACAAATTTATTATTTTTTCAATTCCACAAATTAATACGACTACATCCTCAGTTTTTTGGACAAATTAACTAATTATGTTTTTATACAACTTACATAATGGTGAGGTGGTCATCTTGTTAATTGAGAACATTGATAGAGAAGAGGTGATGGTTGTGAAAGCCTTTGACAAAAATCATGAAGTCTAGAAAAGGCAACATGTAGAGTAGCTTGCGTCCGAGTGTGCGAGAATCTATCATGCTAAGGTAGGATTGTCGTCTGCCAACCACCAATTCACCGTTGTCGGAGGGACGTTGGGAAGTGTGGTCAATTGGCCGGTCTCTTTGGTTGGCGATGTAGACGAGCGCTCGAGTCCTAAGGCAAAGAATGTGGCTAAAAAGTAAACAACGAACGATGATTTGTATTGCCTCAAAGTCAACGATGATGAGGTAATTACATCAACAAATTACAAAACTTCTTACAAATATTGTCCGGCCTAATTCTTATTTAGCTAGAGTAATTTCCATATCAGGATACCCAAACATGATTGCCAAAGCCATCCGGATCGAGCAGCAATCTCCGACCATCCAAGCAAAAATGTCTGCACCTAAAGTCTATCAAACAGGTTGATCTAAGCTACTTTAATTATACAATAAAATAAGTAACAATGTTTTTCTTTTAACACGTACTCCCCCCGCACCACTTTAAACTTCCTAATTGCTTTTTGGGGAGTCAAAAATTTTAAAATTTGACCTTAAAAATCTCTAGTTGCCTATAAAAATGCCACATAAAAAATTTATATTTAAAAAGTAGATGTTAAGATGAATCTAACTATATCTCACATTATATTTTTATTATATATAGTTTGATTTATATTTACGGTCAAAGTTTACAAAGTTTTACTCCACAAAAAGCAATTAGGAAGTTGAAAGTGGGGAGGAGGGGGTAAGTTATTAATAAGCACAATTTGAAAAATTATTCTATGGTGGCAAAGTACATCAAGTATTGCAACGAACTTGTCCAACACACAAAGGGGCAAGATTATATTACTACCCCAATTCTGACCGTCAACATTTCCCACAACACATGTATGTGGATAGGAGATAAATCACATACTTGTTGGTTTTGTTACCCCAAAACCAAGAAATACATCGATCACCCTACGAACGTTGACATACACATGCTTACGCATCTCGATGACACGATAAATATCAACAAATTAATGGATGAGCAAAATTAGAGTTCCACACGATGAACACTTCGATGCTACAACTAATTCCTGTCAACAAGTAATGACAATTCATAAAGCACAATGTCACCTTACTACATTCAAAACATATCATGGAATATCACTTTTATAAACATGTCATTGAATACATCAAGAATTCAACTCAAAAAAAATCATTCCATGTCTTCAATTCAAGGCACAAACATATGACCATACCCACATATATATATATATATATATATGCCAACAAACATTTTCAAACATAATTTATCATTAAAAAAAAAACTAAATCCAAAACAAAATTACTTTATGATTTTCATTGATGAGCATTCAATGTGTTCTTCCTCCTCAAAATGTTATTAATGAACCTAAACTACCAAAGACTCTACATTTCACCCACCAAAAAAGTAGATAGGTGAGCAATGAATGCATCTACAACCAAGGTGTTTATCGGTCCAAGATCGGACCGGACCGGATCCAATGTATCACAAAATATATATACTTCGTAAGAGTAAGTTAAAAGTCCAGTTCATACCAAAATATTCGAATCTTGAATCGAACCGGAGCAGAACCCAGAATGCTAAAAAATCTTGGACCGAAGATCGGATCAAAATTTTACATATTTGATTCCAACCTTTAATTCTGATCTGATTTGATCCATTTTATCGGTTCAGACCGGTTCATGAGCACCCTACACAGAACCAGTTAAGTCACCCTAAAACCGGTGCTAGCATTATTTTTTTTCTCTCGTAGGCACATGTTCTAACATCAGTATTTTTCATTTCAATATCTACTGGTGCTGGAAAATGTCATTTACAAAATTCTTCTAACATACGCACTAGTTAGGTTACAACTGGTTCTTGTACGACTTTGGGAGGTCATTTTCGTACCTCTCAAAGTTAATACTTTTAAGCCCCGATGCTTTCTATCTACAATTAAGTAGATAATGGCAAGTCGGGGTCGTCCACGAGAAGAGGGATCTTTTCAAGTGTTTAAACATATATAGGAGAAAACATACTAAGCATATACATACATAGATACATATAAAAGCATGTAAACAAAGGGGGGGTTTGGTTGGTTTTTTATCCTAAGTTATCAAATTGAAATACAACCAGCAAAGCAAGAGAACTATGCTAATCATGCAATACAACTAAAGATACGATGTAAATGATAATTAATGGAGCCTTGGGGGCAATCGATTTCCACTACCAAACTTCATATAGCTCATTGATTCATTCACTCATTCAATTACATTTATTGTCTATGGGGAATGTTATCACTTCTCATTCAAAGAACAACATTAATTCCTCCTTAAGAGTAGTTTGCAAAGACAAGCAACGACCATTTGTAAACCTCATTGATGATCACCAAAGATAAACCACGTCATAGGGGTATTTCATCAATGACATTTCACCCAAAGGACCATAGGTTTGATAACAAGTCTTCTACCAAAGACATAGTCATTTAACCAAACAAAGCATTTATTAGGTTAAACTTAGAACAAAAAACATTCAAGGTTCAACCTTTTATTTGCATCTATGTGACAAATATGAACACAAACCACATTAACATACTCATCTAGAAAGAATTACCACACATTATACACAAGAAGTTCTAAATCCATGCTTTTGGATTTCCATATCACATGAGTTAAGAAATTTGTAACTTTTCTAACACTCTAACCTTTCAATCTTACAAACATTTCATATACTCAAACAACCCATGGTATAAATGAGGTAAAACACAACATTAATGTCATAATAAATGCTCTCTAATAAATGTTCATAAATGAGCAAACATAGAATCTTACTACATAAGCTTGGAAGCTTCAATCAATAGCTTCCAAGAACTAGATTTAGCTATAAGAGTTCATACTAATTATTGCTAAACAACCAAACATAATACAAGAGAATTCAAAGATGAAAATGGAAGAAAATAGGGTTTGAAACAGTACCAAAAATGCAGATGAAGAAGATATGAATGAGAGGAAAGAGAGTTCTATTTAAAGTACAAAAAGGATAAGGTTAGATTCTGGTCACCCGTCGGTCGCGACTCGCGATGGGCTCGGAACGAGGCCGTTGCGACTTGCGATGGGCTTGGAACGAGGCCATTGCGACTCGTGACGAGTGCCAGAATTTAACCCTATTTTGTTTTCTTCTTCTTGTGGTAAACATTTATCTTCATAGCGATTCCTCTCATTTCTCAAGTCTTCAATGTCTTCAAAAATGGTCTTCGATGGCCTCCGGTCTTCATGTCTTCAAAGCAATTCTTCAAAAGTCTTCAAAAATGTGATCTTTAATTTTCTCTGGTCTTCATGCCTCCGTGTTCCTACCTTGTCACGCAAAATCCACTTAGAAGAGGTAAAAGAGTGTAAAGTGGCTCTCACCCCTCCTATGATAATTTCAACGTTTAACACAAGCTCTTGATAATAAAATAGCACAAAAGTGACTCAAAACAGTACTAAATTATGCACATAAAATGGACACATCAAACCTCCCCACACTTAAACCTTACTCGCCCTCGAGTAAGAAAAGATCCAAGCATACGAAGGAAATGACGTATCCACATCCTAACTACTATTCCCCCAAGTCAATACCTCACAAAACTCTCAATATCACACATCCCAATGTTAAGGTCAAATGAGAAGTTTCCCACAACCCCCATTCGTAAATCTACCCAAACCATATCAACCCATCAATTCATTGATATCCCTAAAACATCTTCAAATCCCAAATTGACAATCCCAAATCCAATGGTATAAGGTGAAGCTAAAGACATGTATAAGGTTCAAAACACATGCTCCACTTTATATCAATGTATTAACCTAAAAATTAAGCATATTAACGATCAAGAGTTTCATAACTTACTTCGTCTTCTCCAGCTAAATTTGCCACTCCCAAAAGGTCCTCAAGATGTCAAGATACCTGATCCATCCGTATGGCCACCGCAACCTTATGAATCCAACGCCGGAAAAATGAGTGAACACTTAACATTTTTCAATTCTCTCATTTTCTCTCATTTTGCCTATGAGCTCTTTTGGATTTTCATCCTAGCCACACGTCATGTTTTTTTCCGGCTTATATCTCACCTTTTTTCACACATTTGGCCTCTCATTTGTTTCCCAGGTTGCCCTCTCGGGTTTTAGACCTATCCGGGCCCCCAATGTTGCCTAAGATACCCTTTCGGGTTTTCAATTAAGCGGGATTATTTTTATTTATTTTTTTCATTTTATATATATTTTTTCAAATTTTTCAAAATTTTTCACGTTTCTCCAATCCAAAAGTAGCAAAGTGCTTTCCAAATGTTAAGGTTAAGAAAAGTATCAAAATCAACATTATCCAAGTTCATCAAAAGAAAAACATCCCAAAATAAAAGGGAAAATATCCAAAACAAAACAAAAGAGTTATGCAAAAGTATCTCCAAAAGTATCTTCAACCCCAATCACCTCAAAGTAGATACCCCTCCCCACACTTAGAATAGTACATTTCCCTCAATGTAGACAATAAGGCAAAAATGTACAAAGCAAAGTATGGAAAGGGTAAGGAAATGGTGCTCACAAATCACTGATGTGAGGAAGAAGGGCCATTACCAAAATAGCGCTGCTGATAATGAGTCAGCCACTCCATGCTCCTCTGCCTCCTAGCTCCCCACCTCTCTGCTCTTGGATCGGGGCCTGAGACACCATTTCCTGGGACTGTATCTCATGGATACGAGCTGACAGGTGATCAATCTCCTCATCCATGTCGATCAAGGTCTTGTAGACAAACACATTGTGCTCCAATATCATGTTGTCCTGGTGGCGGAATCCATCCTGCATAGTCTGCATCGTCTGCTCATAGAAGTCCGGTGGAGGATGGGAGTAGTGAGGTGGCACATCATCCTCCTGCATCGGCTCGATCTCTGGTGGAGGCTGCGGGGAGTGCTGTTGCTGCTGTCGCTCAGAGAAAGGTAGACTGCTATCATCACGATGGACAGGAGTTGGGCCAAGGTTGGGGAGCTCATACTGGAAGTCATCACTGTTTGAGGAGTCAGGTGAAATTTCCATGTTTCCTAGAGGTGTATCAAATTCCAGCTTCGTCTTGTTGGGCTGAGGAAGTTCCATGAATGTGACCTTCCTGGCGCCATACAACCAGTGGAATAGCCCTGTGGTCCGTGTGGCACTGAGCATCTCAAATCTAACTAACCTCTTAGCAGTGATAAGGTAGGAAGTGCACCTCCCTAAGGGTGGAAAGTCAGCCAGAGGAACCAATCCTAAGTACTAATGCTAAAAGACCTGTCATACTTCCGACCATGATCTCCCCCTTTGGCTTTCCTGCCACCTCCACGATCCTCTTCATCCACAACTCAACCCACGATACATATCCTGGTCCCTCACTGGTCAAGTGCCACAGAAAGTGAATGTCGTTGTCTGGCACATTTGTCGGCTCTGTTGAGCAAAGTACTATGCCAGCCAACAGTCGGTGCATATAATGAAGTGCATGGTGGATGATGACACTGCTCTTGTCATGGGAGTTCTTTGGCCTCATGTTGATGACATTCCAAAATTGCATGTCATCCTAGATCGATCGCTCCTGGGCCTGTGGATCTAGCCTGGCCCGTATCTCCACAGTATCAAATCCAAACGCCTCCTCAATCCGCGAGACTGTCATTTGCCTAGATATATCATCCAAGTGGAAAGAAATGTACCTCTCACATGGTTGATCATCTCTCATGCTGCAGATCCTGACCGTGGATAGGAACTCTAGCGTGTATCTCCTGTAAGAAGGTGCGCTCTTGCTCATGAATCCATTTATTCCCCCCTTGGCGAGGAGGCATCTGACAGGCTGGGTGAGCCCAAGAGCATCTAGTGTGGGTACATCTACAAAGCTCATTTCCTTGAGTTGATGACTCTCTAGGGCTTCCCACCTTTCAGCATAGGACCCGGTGATCCTGGTCAAACCCATGTACCTATCTGGCGGGGGAGGTACAGGGCTCGATTCCAGAGCTGGTGGTGGAGGCAGAGGTGGAGCAGCGGTTTGCCCGCCCGGGGAGAAGCCCTGGGCCTCTTTGTAGGGGCCACATCTAACAACCACATCAAACAAGTCAAATGCACAGGAATATGTGTATAAGCAATATTTCAAATTCATACTCAACCTTAAACTAGTTCAGCATCACAAGCCAAATTGAGTTCAAGCCTACTAGTTCAAGTTCTACTCAAAATTGCACATACGATCCATATTATGTCCCACATAGCCATATTCTTCAGTCCATGAAGTTTTCACATAGTTGAAATTGGATATGCTATATCTTAAAATCACAGTCATGCCTAATTATTTTAGCCATCATTAGTACATTCACAATGTCCACATTCAAGTTCCATGGCTAAACTAACCTAAGAAAAATACCATTTCAAAGCACAACAACATTTTATCCAAATAACGACTAAGTCTCATCAAGGGCCAACATGCCTCATATCTAATATAAACCACAATCCACTCTCAACCAAAGTAACACTAATAGTGCAATTGAAGCATAAGACCAATAAGAGCAACTCAATACACTAAAAGTGATTATTCATGTTATCCTATATTAAACTAGGCCGTATATACCAAATATTCATACAATCCTTCCATATCAACTTGCAAGCACAATATATTCAACATCTACAATGTTCCAATCAATCAAACTAACCTAAGGTACCACACAAAGTTCATAAAATATCTCACAAAATAATTAATTCAATCATAATCACAAGTAAAGCTTAAGAGATTAAATAATTGTACCACTTAGATGCCTAGGATTAGAAAGGAGTGAAACCCATAAGCAATTTGAAGTGTGATTGCAAAAAAATCACAAAACCCCCAAGTTCTAGGGTTTTGTGTTCTTGAAAAATTCAGGTGGATTTGTGGGTAGAGCTTGGTAAGAAGGAATGGGGGTAAGGAGTGGTGGTTGTGGATGGCGGCGAGCGGTGGTGAGCGGCGGTCGGATGGAGATGGTTTGGTGGAGGTATGGTGGAGGCATGACGGAGGGAGATGAAGAGCAATTAGTTGTGGCGAAAATGAAATATGCCCATTTTTTAAAACAGTGATGTATGCCCGTCGTGACTCGCGACGTGTTCATCGCGACTCCCGACGAGGCCATCGTGACTCACAAAGAGTGAAGGCTGAGAGCTCTATTTTCACAAAAAATTTCTGATTTGGTTGCGACTCACGACCACTTCATCGCAACTCGCAAAGGTTTTTCGTGACTCGCGAAGAGTCCATTGCGACTCGCAAAAACTGGAGGCCAAGAGATCTATTTTCACACAAAATTTCTGATTTGGTCGCGACTAGTGATGGTCTGTCGCGACTCGCGATGAAGCCATCGTGACTCACGATGGACTACTAACCTGGTACTTAAAATTTTTTCTAATTCCTCCTCTTGTCCAAGTCTTCCTTCTTGACTCCAAGAATTTCTACCTTCAAAAGCCCAATGCCTTGGCATCAAAATTTCTATAAAATCATGGGAAAAAACCCGTGAAAAACATAAAGCAAAATAATGAAACTGATGACAAAATTAAAAATCAAGCAACATCAACGGAAAGTCACAAATGATGATCCGGATGATTAAAACCAACTTTATTTAACATCGTCGGCATGACTTACTCCCTTTTCTTGGAATTTACTCACAAACCAGATCGAGGAGATCAACGTTCTCTCCTTTTTCAAGCACAAAATTCTCGTTGTAAGGTTTCAAACACTGTCCATTAACCTTGAATGTATTAGACTTAGCTCGATCTAGAATCTCCACCGCGCCATGTGGGAATACCTTAACCACCTCAAAAGGACCGATCCATTGGGACCTCAACTTACCTGGGAATAGGCAAATGCGGGATTGGAATAGGAGGAACTTTTGACCAACGTCAAATTCCTTCCTAATGATCATCTTGTCGAGCCACACCTTTTTCTTCTCTTTATAGATTTTGGCATTCTCATAGGACTCCCTCCGGATCTCATCTAGTTCATCCAATTGTAACTTCCTATGCAAGCCGGCCTCATCTATATTAAGATTGAATTCTTTGACCACCCAGTAAGCCTTATGTTGAATTTCTACAAGTAGATGACAGGGCTTACCAAACACTAACCGGTATGGTGACATACCGATTGGTGTCTTGTAAGCCGTCCTATACGCCCACAAGGCATCATTCAGCCGATAACTCCAATACTTTCGGTTAGGGTTAACCATTTTTTGAAGGATGAACTTGATTTCCCGATTGGAAACTTTGGCTTGCCCATTGGTTTGCGGGTGATAGGCAGTTGATGTCTTGTGAGTGACGCCATATTTCTTTATGAGTGCCTCTATGGTCTGATTGCAAAAATGGGTGCCACGGTCACTAATCAAGGCTCGGGGTACCCCAAACCTAGAGAAGATGTTATCTTTCAGGAATTCTACAACCACTTTAGAATTGCCAGTCCTAGTGGGTTTTGCTTCAACCCACTTCGACACATAATCAAAGGCAAGAAGAATATCTGTAAAGCCATAAGAACTAGGGAAAGGTCCCATGAAGTCAATACCCCAAACATCAAATATTTCACAATATAGCATAGCTTTTTGGGGCATCTCATTTCTAGATGAGATATTTCCTACTCTTTGACACTTGTCACAAGCCTTACAAAATATGTATGCATGTTTATTCAACGTAGACCAGTAAAAACCACTTTCCAAGACTTTCCTAGTGGCCATTTTAGCTCCAAAATAACCGCCGCATGCATGAGAATGACAAAAAGTGCGAATTGAATGCACTTCTTTATCGGGGATGCATCTCCTAACAACTTGGTTTACACAATGTTTCCACAAAAGGGATCATCCCACACATAATATTTAGCCTCGCTCTTTAGCTTATCGTTCTGTGCTTTAGAAAAGTGAGGAGGAAATTTACCACAGACAAGAAAGTTCACAATGCCGGCATACCACAGTAGGAGGTCCCTGATAGCGAACAATTATTCATTGGGAAACTCCTCCCGTAGTTGCTCCTTCATTAATAGATTTACCTTACTATCTTGGCAGGGTGCCAACCGACTTAGGTGATCAGCCACGAGGTTCTCCGCGCCCTTCTTGTCTCGCACCTCTAACTCAAATTTACTCAGGAGCAGGATCCACCTAATCAATCTTGGCTTGGCCTCTTTCTTCGTCATTAAATGATGAAGCGCTGCATGGTCAATGTACATAATAACTTTTGTACCAAGCAAGTAAGATCAAATTTTTTCCAAAGAAAATACCACTGCTAGCAACTTCTTTTCGGTGGCGGAATAGTTTCTTTGGGCTTCATTGAGAGACATGGATGTGTAGTAGATGGCGTGAGGTGCTCTCCCCACCCTTTGACCAAGCACCACATCAACGGCATAATCACTAGCATCGCACATAATCTCAAAAGGCAACGACCAATCTGGGGGTTGCATAAAAGAAGCCAAAACTAACCTTCCTTTCAATGTATCGAAGGACCCTTTTATAACCCTCATCCATCACAAATTCCACCTCTTTTTGCAACAACTTGCATAAAGGAGAGGCTATCTTTGAGAAGTCCTTGATGAACCGGTGATAGAATCCTGCATGGCCAAGAAAAGAGCGCACTTCGTGCACATTAGTAGGATAAGGTAAAGTTTGAATTGTGTCTATCTTTGCCTTGTCAACCTCAATACCCTTAGAGGAGACAAAATGGCCTAAGACAATGCCTTGCTCTACCATAAAATGACACTTCTTATAATTTAACACAAGATTAGTATCAATGCAACGTTTAAGAACTTGTGCCAAATTTGCTAAACAGCTGTCAAAAGAATTACCATGAATGGTGAAATCATCCATGAATACCTTGATAAAATTTTCAAAAAATTCTGAGAAAATTCTTACCATACACCTTTGGAAAGTTGTGGGAGCGTTACATAACCCGAAAGGCAGACACCGATAAGCAAACGTACCAAAATGGCATGTGAAGGTGCTCTTTTCTTGGTCTTCTGGGGCGATAACCACTTGAAAATACCCCGAGTACCCATCCAAAAATAAATATAAGGGGTGGCTTGCTAACCTCTCAAGAATTTGATCAATGAATGGTAACGGGAAGTGATCCTTCTGGGTTTTCGCATTTAGCCTTCGGTAGTCAATGCAAATGTGCCACCGGTTTTGAACTCGGGTGGGCACCATTTCACCCTTCTCATTTTTTACCACCATCACCCCACTCTTCTTGGGTACCACTTGAGTAAAACTCACCCGCTTGCTATCCGAGATTGGATAGATCATACCCACTTGGAGTAACTTGAGGATTTCCGCCTTCACCATCTCCATCATAGGTGGGTTTAAACGGCGTTGGGTTTCCAGACGAGTCTTGCATCTACTTCCAACAAGATTCTATGCATGCAAGTGGATGGACTTATGCCTTTGATGTCTGTAATAGTCCATCCAATTGCTTCCTTGTTCTCCCGCAACACCATCATCAACTTTTCTTCTTGCTCCTTGGTGAGCTTGCTTGAAATGATGACCGGAGGCTTCTCCCCTTCCCCAAGAAATGCATACTTGAGGTTACTTGGCAATGGTTTAAGCTCAATTACCGGAGCTTTGACAAGTGATGGGAGGAATTCCGGTTCTTTGGGTTCCTCTAAGACTAGAGGGTTGGGACTTTGCACCACTTCCTCAAGAATTCTTAACTCCTCAATGATTTTCTTCAGGTTAGTACTCATGGAATACACAAGACATGCATTTTCAACTTCATTTTCCAAAGAAACTAACAAGGAATCATCACCACTCAATTCAAAAACATCTTGCACAACATTGTCAACAAAATCAATAGCATGGCTAGAATACTCTTCAAGAGGATACTTCATAGAGTCATTTATGCTAAACTCTACTTTAATCCCATCAAATTCCATGGTGAGGGTATCGTTATGCACATCAGTGATGGTCCTAGAGGTCTTCAAACATGGTCTCCTCAACATGATTGGGGCGGCATGTTTATCATGCTCCATGTCTAGGATATAAAATCCACCGGGAATATTAAGGAATCCACCCTAACCAACACATCCTCGATGATACCCTTTGTGTACGCACTAGAACGATCGGCTAGTTGGATCACCACCCTAGTTTTGTGTAAAGTACCAAGATTGAGGCTTTCATACAAAGAATAAGGAATCACATTTATTGATGCACCTAAGTCAACCATTGATTTTTTTCAAAATGTGTATTTCCTATCATGCAAGGGATCGTGAACATGTCGGGATCGCTATATTTAGGGGGTAACTCCTTTTGGCACAAAGTGGAGACATGTTCACTTCTCCCATTTTTAAGCTTGGTCTTCGTTCTTTGTTTCCTATTCGCTACACATAATTCCTTCAAAAATTTTGCATAGCTAGGAATTTTTTCAATTTATTTCAAAAGAGGGATATTTACCTCACACCTACGAAAGACTTCGTAGATGTCCTTGTTGGATTCCTTCCTCCTTTTGTCTTTTAGAGCATCTGGGAACGGTGGCTCTGACACATATGGAGGAATCTCCACTACTCTTTCCTTCTTGCGAGGGGGGATAAAGGTTTGGAAATGGAGGTTGATTTCTCAACGGTGATATCCTCTTCCTTCTCCTTTCCTTTCCTTTCTTGCTCCCTGGCCTCCTCCTCATTCTCCTCTTTAACTTCTTTCTCAAGAATTTCAAGCTTCCTAGGTTTATCCCCAACAACTTCACCAACCGTGGGAGAGCCAACCTCTTTACCACTTCTCAAAGTGATAGCACTTGCATTTTTTCGAGGGTTGATCTCCAGTAGGGAGGGTAGCTTACCCTTTTCTCGAGCTTCCAGCCGATTTACCACTTGAGCTATTTGGGTCACTTGAGTTTCCAAGTTCTTGATTCTTGCCTTGGCTTCAACTTGGAATTTCTCACTTTTCTCCGCACACATGCCCAACCGGTGAATGGCTTGCATCACCTCATCCTTCGTTAGCCCCGAGCTCTCCCTTTGGTCTCGAGTTTTGTCTTGGAGCCTTTTAAATTGTTGTTGAGGTGACCTATATTGTTTTTGAGGAGGCCAATATGGTTGGGGGTTTTGGCTTCCTTGAGGGTTTCCATACCGGAGGCTCGGGTTATCACGATTTCCCAGATTGTACGGCTGGTTTTGGTACCCTTGATAACCTTGGGAGCCTTGGTGACATTGGTAGCCTTTCCCACCTTGATATCCTTAGTTGCCTTGGTAGCCTTGTATTCCTTGATATCCCATGACACTTACCTCCTCAACATAGTACTCTTGAAAAGTACGACAAGTGTCTGTAGAATGCGCCAAGTAACAAATTTCACATAATTTAACATGTGGCGCATTTCCAGGCTTTGTGTCATCAAAGATTTCACCATGGATGCAAGGACCGAGAATTGATCCTCAAGATTCCCACTATTTGAAGAGTCACTTGCGGGCATTGGATTTCTCCTTCTCAAATCGGCCCCTGAGCTAAAGTTTCTCAATTCTTCCGCTAGCTCCTCATACAATTGTATAGCCTTGGAGGATGTTTTGTTCCCAAGAGTTCCACCACAAGAACTTCTTACCAACCTTTGATTTTCATCAAGAAGGCCATTGTAGAAGTAATAAACCAAATCCCCCTCCGAATAACCATGGTAAGGGAAACTTGCAAGAAGCTTCTTGAACCTCTCTCAATAGTCGAAGAAAGATTCTTCATGTCATTGGAGGATGTTTCTTATATCCTTCATCAAGGCAGCGGATCTAGAGGCCGGGAAGTATTTGGCTAGAAATTCCATTTTCATATCGAGCCAACTCTTGATGCTCTTGGGCGGTAGGTAGTAGAGCCAATCTCTTGCACCATCCCTCAGTGTAAACGGGAATGCCTTCAACTTATAGAAATCTTTCATACACTCCATGGGAGGACCGTACCACAGCACAAGAAGTGAAATTTGGTGAGGTGTTTGTTGGCATTCTCCCCTCGCCTACCAGGGAAGATGGGTAGCATGTTGATAAACCCAGTCTTTAGCTCAAAGGGTCCGTTTGGTCCAACCACTGGATACTCAATGCACATTGGTTGTTTAACAAGGTTGGGGGCCATGATGTCTCTTAACAAAGCTTGCCCCAAAGGAATCTCCCTTTGGTGGAGAGGAGAAGCTCACCCTTGGAGAGGAGGATGTTGAGGTCCCCCTCCCGGATGCTCATTTTCGTGCTCAAGTTAATGTTCCATAGGGGAAGATGTATCCACAAAATGGTCACTAGGAGGGGTGTGATTCACACTTTCCAAAGAAAGCCTCCTAGCCCGTCTCAAATTCAACTCTAACTCGGGTTCGTAGTGTAGGGGTTCTTGTGAACAAGATCGCATACGAACCATACACCAAGAACTCAAACATTACGTCTCCAAGCCAAGTGAAAATGGCAAATCAACTAAGAAATCAAAATAAAAGTAAACTAACAAATATTTACAGTTAGCATATAATCACACATAATATGCCCAAACAATTAAAAATAAATGCCTCTTCTCCGGCAGCGGCGCCAAAATTTGGGAGGTCGTCGCCATACCTCTCAAAGTTAATACTTTTAAGCCCTAATGCTTCCTATCTACAATTAAGTAGATAGTGGCAAGTTGGGGTCGTCCACGAGAAGAGGGATCTTTGCAAGTGTTTAAACATTTTTTTAATTAAACCATCCGAGGATGGGGGGGTTTATTAGGCTCCCCGAACCGAATATAAATAAGCCAAAATAGGCGCGAAATGTCATAGTTCATTACAAAAAACTAACGATCATCAATGTGCTAATAGGGGACTTTCTTAATATACCATCTAGCTGATATACCATGTACAGGTCAGCGAAATGAAAAATCAAAACCCCTGTTTGTCAATGATATGCCTGCCGAATGATAAGTAAGATGAATCCCGGTTTATAATGTGGAAGTCACGGAGACAAAATTCATGGAGGAGCTGTATTGTTATGCAGCAAGTATAGAACTTTGCTGCGCACAGGTAGAGAAGTTTGATGCGCACAGTCCATGTCTTCAGCATCCCGTCAAGAGCTCATCGAGGACTACAAGTATGCTGGATGGCTTGAGTGTAATCGCTTGTTGACCGGAGCAAGTGGCAAACCTGAGGCAGTTAAAACAAAACAAACAGTAGCTTCCATTCTAAAATAGTCATGCAAATTGTTAATATGATTAGGGAGCTCAGTCGAGTCAAGTGTTAAAACTAATAACCAATAGTCGAGTCAGAGAATTAACCAATCAAGAACTAATTCTAATAACAGGCAGACCACTTCGGTCAAGTGTTAAAAGTCCCTTAAGGAAAGGGGGAGCAGTCCGGAAGTCAATATCTCCTTGGAGATTGTTTTCTAGGGCATATTTAGGAAGATAGACAGTAGCACAATTAGCCTCCCTATGAATGTGTCGAATTGGATATTTAAGATGTTTATAGCTAAGTAAACTACAGATGGAAAAAGTTCTCCAAGGGGAGCTCATGGGATTTTGAATGCCCTTGACAGCTACTAAGCAATCAGATTCCACCTCGCAAGGAGAGATGTCCAATTCTGAGCATATTTCATATCCATATTGAATAGAGATTAATTCAGCATGTAAGGGGGATGGGGATTGGAATGTTTTAGTTCTCATTATAACCACATTTCCAGTCCAATTTCTAACTATCACTGCCGAAGAGGAAGAACCACCAATTTTCCATGTTGCATCTGTATTGATCTTGTATCCTAAGTGTGGCTTCTTCCATGTTACAACTGTAAAGAGTTTCTTCCTCTTTTGAAAAATGTGAGGGGATAATTTTTGACTGAGTCCAGTACTTATGCTTGTCTATTCTACCATATAGGTGATGCAAAGTGAAGATATCATAAATCATGCTTTTAATCTCATTTAAACAAGCAACTGTGGAAAAGGGTTCATTTTCATATAAGATTTTGTTCCTTTTGATCCAGAGGAACCATTTAGTGACAAGAAGAGCAGCCGTGGTAATGTTAGAATGAATCTTAGATTCAGCCTTAAAAGACAGGAAGAACTCAACTCTGCCCTTCAGATTTTCAAAAAAAGAATGCTGTAAATGTAAAAGATCACATACACTATCCCAGACAGAAATAGAGACAGGGCACGAGTTGAAAAAATGATCTAAATTATCTGTATGGTTCCTACATAATGGGCATTTAGATGCTAATCTGAAGCCAAGCCTAGCTAAGATATTATCGAAGGGAAGAATCCCATTCATTGCTCTCCACAGAAGAACAACCATTTTCTTAGGGATGAAAGTAAACCATACCTTGTTAAAGTGTCTGATTTTGGCTTTCTTCTGCCTGAAAATGTTATATGCGGAACGTGTGGAGAAAAATCCATTTGTGCTTGGAGTCCAAACCAGCCTGTCTTCGTGAGAGTGCTTCAAATCTGCAGCCTGCAAGATATCATATAAATTGGTAGCCAGATATGGCTCCAGCTGAGGAAGGAGTTGAGCTTTGTTATTTATAAAAAGCCTGAGAGAAATATCCTCAAAGGGGAGATTTCTCACATTAGGCCATTTATAGTAAAGAGCACCCTCTCCTGTCCAGTTAGAATTCCAGAAAGAGCAATCCCCAATTCCATACAAAACCTTAGTAAATCTGTTTGTCTTAGCTGTGATGTAGCATATTCTGGTCCAAGAATGGGATTTTTTTATAGGAGTTAGGAAGTGACCATAATAAGGAAGTCCACTGGTTTTTATTATGTTGAAGTTTCCACCACAATTTACATGAAAAGGCATCCACATTAGGTTTTAAATCCCTAAAACCGATACCATTTTCATCTATAGGTAAACTTATGTTTTTCCATGACCTCCATATTTTCCTATGTGAGTTGTCAGCATTCCCCCAAAAAAAATTTGATGCAATTTTCTCCATTTTTCTTAAAACAATCTTTGGTGGACACAGAACAGCAAAAATATGTGTTGGGATTGAAATAAAGCAGTGGTTAATGAGTACAATCTTACCAACAGTGGAAAGCCACCTATTCTTCCAGTTGTTGATTGTTTTCTCCATTCGTCGAGTAGTGGTTTGTAGTGGACCTGTAAATTCCTACCTGAAAAAATAGGGACTCCCGAATACTTGAACGGAAGAGAACCTTTTTCCATTCCAAGTAACCTCTTGATAGAGAGGATGGTTGGTAACGGGGTTTTGTGAGACACAAAAAATTCTGATTTTGTAAAGTTAACCTTTTGTCCAGTGGTCTGCTCATATGCTATCAAAAAACTTTTAAACCTCCTCAAGTTTGTGGGTTTAGCATTGAGAAAAACTGCAGTATCGTCAGCGTACATTAGGTGAGAAACAGGTGAGCAAGACTGAGGCAGACTAAAATTCTGGAGATATCCAGTGCTAAATATTTTCTTTAAACCTCTTGAAAAAACTTCGGAGAGTAAATTATACAAAAAAGGTGATAGGGGATCACCCTGTTTTATGCCTCTAGAAGATGTAAAGAATCCTGAGGTTACTCCATTAATTAAAACAGAGAAATGGGCTGCAGCTATGTTATGCATGATGATTTTCACAAAATTTCCATAAAAACCAAAATGAAGAAGTATGGAATTTAGGAAGGACTAAGAGACTCTATCAAAGGCCTTTTGCATATCAAGTTTAACAATCAAATTGTGAGCCTTAGATTTCCTATTCAAAATTCTGGTCATCTCTTGCATTTGGATTATATTATCTGTGATATCTCGTCCCTTGATAAATGCACTTTGTTCAGGAGAAATTAAAGAAGGCATTAGTGGTTTGATCCTTTCCATTAACATTTTAGAGAAAACCTTATTAACAAAGTTAGATAGACTAATTGGTCTAAAATCAGAGAAGGAGGTAGGGATTGGTTTTTTGGGTATTAGGGTCAGCCAGGTGCTGGAAATAGCCTTAGGCATGTTTCCAGTGCATAGAAAATTATTTGAGGCGTCTAGTAGGTCCTGTTTAATGATTTCCCAAAAAGTGGTATAGAAATTACTAGAAAAACCATCAGAGCCAGGGGCACTAGAGTTATTTAAATAAAAAACTGCATATTTAAATCAAGTGTTTAAACATATATAGGAGAAAAAATACTAAGCATATACATACATAGATGCATATAAAAGCATGTAAACAAAGGGGGGATTTGGTTGGTTTTTTATCCTAAGTTATCAAATTGAAATGAAAAAACTAGTAAAGCAAGAGAACTATGCTAATCATGCAATACAACTAAAGATACGATGTAAATGATAATTAACGGAGCCTTGGGGGCAATCGACTTCCACTTCCAAACTTCATATAACTCATTGATTCATTCACTCATTCAATTACATTTATTATCTATGAGAAATGTTATCACTTCTCATTCAAAGATCAACATTCATTACTCCTTAAGATTAGTTTGCAAAGACCAGCAATGACCATTTGCAAACCTCATTGATGATCCTAGACAAACAGCATCATAGGGGTATTCCATCAATGACATTTCACCCAAAGGACCATAGGTTTGATAACAAGTCTTCTACCAAAGACATAGTCATTTAACCAAACAAAACATTTATTAGGTTAAACTTAGAACAAACAACATTCAAGATTCAACCTTTTATTTGCATCTATGTGACAAATATGAAAACAAACAAAATTAATATACTAATCTAGCAAGAATTACCACACATTATAACAAGAATATCTAAATCCATGCTTTTGGATTTCCATATCACATGAGTTAAGAAATTTGCAACTTTTCTAACACTCTAACATTCCAATCTTACAAACATTTCATATACTCAAACAACCCATGGTATAAATGAGGTAAAACACAACATTAATGGCATAATAAATGCTCTCCAATAAATGTTCATAAATGAGCAAACATAGAATCTTACTACATAAGCTTGGAAGCTTCAATCAATAGCTCACAAGAACTAGATTTAGGTACAAGAGTTCATAATAATTAATGCTAAACAACCAAACATAATACAAGAGAATTCAAAGATGAAAATGGAAGAAAATAGGGTTTGAAACAGTACCAAAAATGCAGATGAAGAAGATATGAATGAGAGGAGAGAGAGTGCTATTTAAAGTACAAAAAGGATAAGGTTAGATTCTAGCCACCCGTTGGTCGCGACTCGCGGCGAGGCCATCGCGACTCGCGGTGAGTGCTAGAATTTAACCCTGTTTTCTTTTCTTCTTCTTGTGGTAAACATTTATCTTCATAGTAATTTCTCTCATTTTTCAAGTTTTCAATGTCTTAAAAAATGATCTTCGATGGCCTTCAGTCTTCATGTCTTCGAAGCAAGTCTTCAAAAGTCTTCGAAAATGTGATCTTTAATGGTCTCCGGTCTTCATGCCTCCGTGCTTCCCTTGTCACGCAAAATCTACTTAGAAGAGGAAAAAGTTCGTAAAGTTGCTCTTACCACTCCTAAGAGAATTTCAAGGTAAAATACAATCTCTTGATAAAAAAATAGCACAAAAGTGACCCAAAATAGTACTAATTATGCACATAAAATAGACATATCAGACACATAAGCACACTTATTTTCCTTTTTTATACACATCATCGGTGTGTTATTATATTCCTAGCATTAGTATTGGACAATCAGTGCTGAAAAATCAGTGTTTATGGGACTGTTTCTTAATTGTAAGATATCACTAAGAAATCACACATGCCCACAATGATGGTTTCTTAATAAGAACCAAATTGGTGATTTCTTAGAAAGAAACCACACAATTTGTAATTTATTTTGTGTTTTTAATAATTTGTTAGACTAAATAAATATTTCGGTTTTTGATTTGTAGTAATTAGTTAGACTAGATCAATATTTTATTATTTAAGTATTTATAGTAAATTTTCTAGTCGTAATAACTGGTCTTTGCTAATTTAATGTTATTTTATTTTGTTTTTTAAAAGAATCAAATTCTCTTTTTAATTAATTTTAATTCACAAATATTTAATAATTATTTTTGAAAAAAAATTAATTTTTAAAAATAAAATTATATTAGTAAATTTCACATTCAATTTATTTTGAATGGACAAATTTATTAAAATTAAATGATAAAATTAATGAGTTGGAAACAAAATCAAAGAAATGGTCTCCTGTGAGCCAGACTAAACTATAGACAGGGGCTTTTATACAATTCTAAAAATATTCTAGCTCCAGGGACCTGTCTCTAATAATTTTACAAGGACCTCGCAAATATTTTTCAGGGGTTTTTTTGTCCAATTTTTCCATCATTTTCCCTCCATCTGCAATCTGCAAAAAAAATATTTTTTTAAAATAAAAAAAAGATTGGCGAACTAAAAATTATAAACATTATCAAATCAACTCAGTGATGAGTCAACATCGGGTCAACTCAGTTAGAATGACTCAATTCGGGTCAAATAGAGCCGAGTATATCTCCAGAGATATAAGGGTATGAGGGGTACTTCTCTATTTTTATTTTATTTTCTACTTTTAATTTTATTTTTCTTTTTAGGTTGGAGGCTTTTAATTAATTTATTCTTTTTTCCTTTTTCGATAAATTTTTGCTTCCTTTAATTTTTAAAAAAGGCCCAAAAATTATATGGGTTTATTGAATTTTGGTATTAAATAAGAATTCTCTCTGTCAATGCAAGTTATTCCGGCAGACTGAGTCAATAAAATTAGATAGATTTCAGATTCAATATCCAAAGAGACAACAAGGAGATATCCAAATCAACGTCGTTCAAACAACGAACTTTTGGCGATACTGTTTTTCTGAGGATTTAAATTAGATTTGTAAGCTTTGGTCCATTAGGATGCTTAGATCAATTTTATTGTTAAGTCGATTTAATTGATCTTTAGAGCCTTTAGGAGCCAAGTTAGAGTGAATTATACGTATTATAAGTGATTTTTATACATTGACAGAAAATATTTTTGGCAATTCAAACGAGTGGTTTCAGTCTCCTAGTTTAGGGAAATGGTTTTTATGGGTTAAATGGAGACGGACCAAATGTTTAGTTGGGGAGCTTTAATTACTTCATTTCGATTGCCTTAGATGTTTGATCGGAAGTGTGGACAAAACACTTAGCGTGCGTATTATTTGATACTTCACCGTTTTGACTCTGATGGTAGTCTCAGGTCGATATTTTTGTGGATGCAGTATGGCAACACAATGTCAACCACTTATTCTTGGGGCCCTCTTCTCATTGCCAGATAAGCTTTTTGTTTAGCATTGTAATATTGATTATGGTTTATGTGTATCTCTTCTTCAACCACTGAGACTGTACATTAGAATTTAAATTACATAGCTCCTTAGTGTAATGAGTTTATCCCACATTATATGTTGTAAGCGCACACTGTGCAAATTGAGCTTAATAGAAAAGAGATGGGAACCCTATAAAACCCCGTCCTAGAGATGTCAACATAAGGAAAAAAAATACTACAAAAAATCAACCATATCACCAAAAGAGCTACAAACGTTAACCCCTATCACCTAAAACTCATAAAAACATCAACAAAAAAACAATGATACCTCAAGAGTATAAATTATTCACTCTGAAAATCATTAAACATTAACATTTATTTTCATAAAAAAATATAAATATCAACCTATATCACCTAAAATCTACAAATATCAACTCCTAACACCTGAACCTCATCCAGAAAATGAAAAATATCTACATAGAAAAAAAGACACTACCAATATCAACTCCTATTACCAAAATCTCAGTCGGAAAATCAGTATAAACATGAGAAAAACTACAAATACCAATCCATATCACCCAAAAAAACTACCAAACATTAACTCATATCAATTAAACCTCACCCGAATAATAAAAAAACATCAACATAAGTGAAAAAAAGCTAGAAACATCAAGAAAAAGCTACAGTACCGCAAGAATAAAAATTCTTCAAATAAAAAATATCAACATGAGAAAAAAAAAGCTACAAATATAAATCCATATCACCAAAAAAACTATAAAACATAAACTCATATCAATTAAACCTCAAACATAAGAGGGAAAAAAAGCTAGAAACATCAACAAAAAAATACAGTACCTTAAGAATAAAAAATTCTTCAAAAAAAGGACCCTGTTGGGATTTGAACTCAGGTCTCTAACCTCAAAGCCTAGAGCAATAACCACTGCACACCAAAGACTCTTATTGAACATATACTCAGTCAAATAATATTAAATCTCAGCATGTACATCAAGAACATAAATTCTTCAAAATAAAGGTTAGAGTGACACTTGATCCTCAGACCTCTAACCTCAACAACAAGAGTACTAACCACTAGGCCAAACAATTATTGTTAATGAAAAGCTCAGTCAAATAAATATTAAACCTCAGCAAGTCTTTGAAAAATGTAAAACACAATGTCAAAGCTGACCTCTCAGACGACGAAGCTCAGCTCTGCCACCACTGCCGTCATCCGTCGCCTCATGTTGCACGTGAAGTCACATGCGTTGTCTTCTTCGTCCGGGCGTGTGAATCTCACACGTGTCGTCTTCAGCTTCTTCCGCCGGCATCTTCATCTTCTCGGCGGAAAAAAATGGAGAAGAAAAAGATGCAATGCCGCCAAAACACTAGCTTTGCCGTCAGAAATGTCGATCGATGCGCCCTCCGTCGCTGCATTGTCAATCGAGCCGCTAGAAACTTCAATCACAGCGCCCTCACCAACGGTAAATGTCAATCAAAACTCTGGAAACGTCGATCGATAAAATGTCGTTGCTCCTCCAACGTCGATCAACACGGTGAAGAGATCGACGAGCTCGCCAAAGTCGAAGTCAAAGCCGGTAACCGCCATTTGATCCGGTGGTTTCACGATGGAAAACTGGCGAAGGCAACAGGATATTCGACGGACAGAGAAGATCAGCGGAGATCGGTGAATTTCCAGCTGAAAACCAGCGATATTCGTCGGCCGGTGGCTATTTTCGATCAACGAGAGAAAAAATGAAAAATGAAAAATCTGAACATTTTGTGATATATATCATATTTTAGTAATTGCACAATAGGTCCCTAAATTTATCAACATAGTTCAAAAAATCACATCCCACATGAAACTTTTTGTAATTGCATAATAAACCCCAACTTAAAGTTTATGCCGCCAAAAATAAGATTTTGTGAAAACCAAATATGATCCATAAATAATAGAGATAATGGTTTCCACATTGTGGAAGTAAAAATAAATAATTCTTAGCAATTTTTCAGCATAAAATGGTGACAAAGTCTTGGGAAAGACGGTATTTCCATAGCCTTATGGAAAGACGGGGCATAATTAAAATTATAAAAGGTAAAAATTCTTACTTGTAATATTAAAATTTATGCAACATGTTGTAGTTATAAAATTTATAACCCGGTTTATACAACCCAAAAATTTTATTTTCATTTCTTCTAATTTACACTTTAAACCTTAATCTTTCCATAACTTATGGAAATACTGTCTGTCAAGAGGTGAACTCTAAAATGAAAGCAGAAATTGAAAGTAATAATAATATATTTATGTGGTAAGAAATCGCTACCATGGCCTGATGGTTGAACATTATTTTGGATCATCTAAAGTTCATCGTGCTCAATCACATGTGAAGGAAAGATATACTCCATAGTACTGAAAGTCAAAAGAAACGGAGCAACTTTACAAAGTTCGGTTTGATGATTTATAACAATGCATCCCAATATTGCGTTTACTGTGGGTGGAAAATTGGTGAAAAATCTTGTCGAGATTATTATTACTAGCGTGATTAGACCTACTTTTTGAATTGAGCTTGATATATATTCCCGTCCCATTTGAATTTGCATAATCACAATTTATTTAGTTAAAATTAACTAATTTAAAAGTAAAAATTAAGTAATATATAAGATAATATACTATCATGTGAGATCTTGTTAGAATTATCGTAATATCTATTTTCATAATATTAATTTTTTATTATTTTTAAATATGTACAATTAAAAATTATTAATAATCAAAAATAATTTTGACCAATTAATAAAAATCAACATATGCATATACATGTGGAACGGATGCAGTAGTATTTGTTGATACGTCGATTTCAAGAATTAATAATACACCGATTTATTGGCTGGCAAAACCCTCCTTAAAAAGATTTGGACCTACCACAGATCAAATTTTAGGATCTGTTTGTGCATATTTAGTCTTTCTTTTCTCCTTTCTTTTTTCTTATGAAGAGTATAATTCTTGTTGCAATTTAAAAGTAAAAATTACTTACTTACAATATATGTATATATATATATATATATATATATATATATATATATATATTAAAATTTCTATTTCTGCTAATATTTCATCCTGAACATTCAAATCATTCAAATTATGAATCCAACTCAGATTCTTCTAGTGATTCTGATGTAAGCCAAAAACGCTTCTACTACTTCGTTGAGACTACTCTTAGTATAAAATTTCCTCAATGTTCATCATAAAATTCTTTTTTAATTTGTTCTCTAATATCTGTACTAAGCCTTTCAAACCATCCCAAAATGCATTGGGATGGTTTGAGCATATTTGTTTTTTGAATGTTTCTTATCTTTTCCTTTTATAAATTGGATATCAAAATAAAAAACGATCTTCGGATTTCACCCCTCCTCACGAAATTCCACCACCCCCTCCTGCTTATCGTCCATTAACTTTACTATACTCTTTGTCGGCAACGAGATCTGGAGTTTTTCGAGAAAAGGCTGCCGGTGGGGAATCCGCTCCTCGGCTGTCGCGTTCGGGTCCCGCGCACGGGAAAAATGCCCTTTTTTTAAAAGAAAAAAAGAACCTCTAAAGTTTGTCTTCTCTTTCCTTTTTCATGCAAAGAGGATTCTTTTTGATAAAATATTGCATTCCCTTATCTGAACTTGGCGGGCATTCTTTCCCCAAAATTGATTGAAAAGGTATTAAGGTATTTGGCCGATGTGTCAAATATTAAATTTATTACAAGAAATGGGAATGACTAGAATAGCTTATAAAGCAACTATAACTCCAACAGAACCAAATATAGTCATGTTACTAGTAACAAGATTTACAGGACAATTAAAAAGATGGTGGGATAATTATCTTACCTTGCAAGATAAACAAACTATTATGAATCATGAGTCAGAAGAAGCCCAAGGAGAAGATAATAACATTCAATTTGTCATGATCCCGGATGGATCTGCATTCTTATTATATACTATATCAATGTATTTTGTAGGAAATCCTGCAGAAGCTTTAGAAAGTTCAAAAACATGTTTAACCAATTTAAGATGTCCTACTTTAACAGATTTCAAATGGTATAAAGATATATTTTTAACCCAAGTATTTAGAAGAACAAATTCAAATTCCCCATTCTGGAAAGAAAAATTTATAATAGGATTACCAACTCTATTTTCTCAAAGGATATTAACAAGTTTAAGCAAAGCATTAGGAATAGAAAAAATAGATTATAATGACATAACTTTTGGTCAAATATTTGCTTTTGTCAAAAAAGAAGCATTAACATTATGCCAAGATTTAAAAATTCAACATAAATATGGATTAGAGAGGAAGGAAATGGGATCTTTTTGTCAACAATTTGGAATAACAGGGATAAAACCCCCTTCATCTCAACATAAGATTCATAGAAGACAAAAGTTTAAAAAATATAAGAAGCATAAATACCACAGGCATATTAATAAGGAAGAAAAGCCTTTTCAAAAGAAAGATTATAGAAAAAGGAAATTTAATAAACAAAAACAAAATAAATTTCAAAATATTCAATGTTACAAATATAAAAAATTTTGTCATACGGCAAACTATAATCTTCTTTTCTGTTTTATAATAGTTTGCCGTATGACCAAATTTTTTACATTTGTAACATTGAATATTTTGAAATTTATTTTGTTTTTGTTTATTAAATTTCCTTTTTCTATAATCTTTCTTTTGAAAAGGCTTTTCTTCCTTATTAATATGCCTGTGGTATTTATGCTTCTTATATTTTTTAAACTTTTGTCTTCTATGAATCTTATGTTGAGATGAAGGGGGTTTTATTCCTGTTATTCCAAATTGTTGACAAAAAGATCTCATTTCCTTCCTCTCTGATCCATATTTATGTTGAATTTTTAAATCTTGGCATAATGTTAATGCTTCTTTTTTGACAAAAGCAAATATTTGACCAAAAGTTATGTCATTATAATCTATTTTTTCTGTTCCTAATGCTTTGCTTAAACTTGTTAATATCCTTTGAGAAAATACAGTTGGTAATCCTGTTATAAATTTTTCTTTCCAGAATGGGGAATTTGAATCTGTTCTTCTAAATACTTGGGTTAAAAATATATCTTTATACCATTTGAAATCTGTTAAAGTAGGACATCTTAAATTGGTTAAACATATTTTTGAACTTTCTAAAGCTTCTGCAGGATTTCCTACAAAATACATTGATATAGTATATAATAAGAATGCAGATCCATCCGAGATCATGACAAATTGAATGTTATTATCTTCTCCTTGGGCTTCTTCTGACTCATGATTCATAATAGTTTGTTTATCTTGCAAGGTAAGATAATTATCCCACAATCCTTTTAATTGTCCTGTAAATCCTGTTACTAGTAACATGACTATATTTGGTTCTGTTGGAGTTATAGTTGCTTTATAAGCTATTCTAGCCATTCCCATTTCTTGTAATAAATTTAATATTTGATATTCTGATAATCCATCTATGTTCCATTGGTATATTGATGAACCATCATAACTTTTAAACGAATGAAGGTTTTCTTCATATTGAAGGTCTGGGGGAGTCGGTTTTGGGTAATAAGCTTTTGTATCATATTTTCTCCAATTATGAGTTTTTAACCTGTTAATATGCATATCAGGTTTATCTTCCATTTGTTCTTGGAATTGGCTTTCTATTGAAGTTATATGGTTTTCAAAATCATTTTCCGAAACTTCTGAATTTGTTTCTGAATAGGAATCATCTGAACTTTCTGATATTTGTGGGTTAATTTGCGATATGACTCCTATTTTCTTAGAACTACTTGGTTTATCAGATGGTTTGAGTGATAAAGATTCCTCCATTTTCTTTAAAAATGGGGATACTTGAAAATGGGGTTTAGAAAATGTATTCTGGAATATTTCTGTCTTATTGTTTAATTTAGTATCTAATTTAGCGGAAATAAAGTCAACTTGGTTTGCCATAGTATGTAATAATTGATTGGAATAATTGTTTTGTTGGTATATCTTTTTAATGTCTTATAAATTAATTGGATCTGTGTCAGTTCCTGGTCTGCCTGTTTTAAATGGAGAGGCTACTACTATGGTTTCCTCAGTAGTAATGTGCACTGTTTGGAGTGGTGGATGAATAGAAAAAACTACTGTATCATTTGGTAATTTCCATTTTTTGTAAAGATTTGACTGAACATTAATAACTGGAATTTCGGTAAACATGTCTTTTTTAATTATGTTTTCTTTCTTCAAATAATATTCTAACCACATAAAAAATTTCATTTGTTTAATTTTTTTAGTTGTAAGTTCATCATAAAATTCTTTTTTAATTTGTTCTCTAATATATGTACTAAGCCTTTCAAACCATTTTCTTTTTTTTAGTATTTTCTGGACTGTAATAATCATTATTTAAGTACACTTTATCTATCGTGAATTATTTATTAATATTCACCATATTAATTTCTGATTGACGCATTTGACTAAGAGTTGGGGATCCTATTGAAGAATTGGTATCTGGAATAATTTCTGGTAAAGGGGAAGAGTACCTTATTTTTGTTTCCTGTAAATATTTTGGAATATCAGATGTTGAATGCTTATGGGTTCTGGGATACTTGAAAATGGGGTTTAGAAAATGTATTCTGGAATATTTCTGTCTTATTGTTTAATTTAGTATCTAATTTAGCGGAAATAAAGTCAACTTGGTATATATATATATATATTTATATATATATATATATAATACAAACTCCAAACTCTCATCCTCTCTTCTCTCTCATCCTCCTTTACTTTCTGAAAGTTGCTTTCTACTGTAGCGACCGGAAACGGTCACATTATCGCTGCTAATGGCACTCTCTCGCCTGTCGAGAGAGTTGCTCCGTTTGTTGAAATCTATGGCGGATAAAACAACAACCTCTAATACCAAATCATTCATCGTAGCCCTTCTATCAAAAGCTCCTCCACTCCTATCAGCCCTACCAAACAATCCAGAGATCACCCAAAATCCGAACACCTCGGTGAACCCGCTTGTCTATACTCGGACGATGATGTATCCACACTTTTGGCTCACTATACGAACGCCCTTGTGGGTAAATTCACCAAGGGAAGATTATCTATGGACCAGCTGGAAGGAGCCTTCAAGACAATAGGTTTCTTCAGGAAATACCAATTGGGGTCGCTTGACTACAAGCATATACTGATCCGCTTCGAACTCCCAAATGACTATCAACGCTGCTGGATCAAAGGAATGTGGAGTTTCAATGGAGTTCACATGAAGATACTCAAATGGTCGCCGGACTTCTCCACACAAAAGGAATCTCCGATCATCCCAATATGGTGCACAATCAGGGAAGTTCCCCTTTACTATTACAATACTTCGTCTATAGAGGCTATTGGAAATAGTATAGACAATTTCATCAAAAAAGATTTAGCTACTGAGATGCTAACTAGGCCATCAGCCATCAAGCTCTATGTGGAGATAGACCTCCAGAAACCCCTAAATCAGTTCATTAGGTTAGGTTCTGTCTCTAACAATAGGAATATTCCATTGAGTATGAGGACATACCTCTGTATTGTGAAAATTGTGCTAAATTGGGACACTCATTGAACCAGTGTAGAGCTCTAGGCCAAAATAATACAGCTCCACATTGGCAACCCACAGGGAACATATTTGAAAAGATACCTAACATGGTCAATGAACTACAACCTATAAACAGCTACCAACTCAAAGATCAGTTAGTGCATCAAAAAGCCACTACAAACCCTACACTGCAACCATCCTCTTACAAGCCCAAGTCCGTGGAAATTAGCCCTGCTAGAAACAGAACACAACAAGAAATTAGTCCTGTAGGGAATATAACACCTTCACCCCATCCCTCCCCAGCTCTTGATCTCACAGACTCTCCCCATGCTGTTCCAGATTCACCTACCACAGAATTGATTAATGCAACAGTACAACCAAGCCAAAAAAAGACCCCAAAAATTTATGCTAAAGATGATATACAGATAGGGTCCCAAAAGCTTATTTTTCACAAATTCTCTTACACTAATCCCCCACTTTCTCAACAAAGAAAGATGGCAAATAGATTTTCTGTTCTGCAGGTCACAGAGGAACCCCGAGAAGTAGAGGAAGAACTGGAACACCCTCCACACCAAACATTGCTAGAAGAGATGGAGGAGGAAGAACCTCTCCTGGATGACACAATTCCAAAGCCTGGGCCGATATTTGTTCAATCCCAATCAACAGGTAATGTGAACTCTACAGGTAAGTCTAAATCTAGAAAAAATACTTACCTGAATCAGTTAAACAAGATGATTCTGAGATCACATACTAAAAGCCATAAATCAGGTGAACAATGACATACACCACTACCATTAATTTTCTAGTCTGGAACCTTAGGGGTTTAAAGACTTCAATGCTTAGGTTGAAACACCTCATTAAACAAAAAAAAAGATTGAGTTACTGTGTGTAATAGAGCCTATGCATGATAATAATAAATGTCACTCCTATATGGAGAAACTCAGATACTCTCATTTCCTGCCCCTTGAAAATGGAAAAATTTGGATTTTTTGGAATGCTTCTTTAAATGTTGCCTTACTTTCACAACATGAGCAATTCTTACGTGTAAAAGTTACACATGTAACAACAAAAATTGAAATGGATGCTGTTTTTGTTTATGGCCTTAGGAATAGGGAAGGAAGGAAGGTTTTATGGCATGATCTGAGTCACCTTTCTATTTCTGAAACTATCTCTATAGGGGACTTTAACACAATTTCTTCACTTATAGAATATAGAGGACCTTCCACCCCCAATCTAGGCAGTATAAGAGATTTCAATTGCTGGATAACCTCTAAGAGAATCCAGGAAATCAATACTGTAGGGAATCTATACACATGGACTAATTCTAGGCTAAGAAATCCCACTTTCAAAAGATTAGATAGAGGTCTGAGTACTATGCAATGGAATGCCAAATTCCCAGCCTCTTCCATTCAAATACTAAATAGACAATCCTCAGACCACTCTCCCCTTCTTCTACAAATATCATCCATAGTTCCCTCTCACCCTAAACCCTTTAGATTCCTAAATACATGGTTCAACAGACCAGAATTTACTGAATTAGTTAAAAATAATTGGGCCAAACCGATCCCTCATCAAGGTATGCTCAGACTCTATCTTAAAATAATTAGACTTAAGAAGATAATTAAAATCTGGAACAAGGAATCCTTTGGAAACATTGATTCCAATGTACTAATTGTTGAGGAAAATCTAAGATTGCAGGAGATAAGCTACGATTCCACCCATTCATAAACAGATCTAATTAAGCTAAATGAGAAAAAGGCACAGCTAATAAGAGCTTTAAAAGAAAAAGAAAAATACTGGAAGCAGAAATCAAGAATTATCTGGACCAAACTTGGAGATAATAACACTCAATATTTCCATAAATTAGTTCAGGAAAAAAACTGCAAGCTACACATCTCAAAAATTAAAAATAGACAAGGACTTTGGTTAGATAATCATACTGACAAACAGGAAGAGGCTATATCTTTTTACTCTGATCTGCTCTCTGAGCCAAACTAGCCAAACCTTTCCACATATTACTCCCACTTTCTCAGCCAAATCCCAACAGTAATATCTTCCCAGGACAACCAGTCCTTGTCTAAACCAGTTTCAGAAGAGGAATTAAAAATAGTGGTAATTAGTCTGAACAGAAATAGTAGTCCAGGTCCTGATGGCTTCACTACAAAATTCTATGCTAAATGCTGGGATATAATTAAACAGGACCTAATAGATGCAGTAAATGACTTCTTGTTAGGCTCAGAAATACCAAGAGGAATAAGTAGTACATGGATAGCATTAATTCCAAAAACGCAAACACCATCCTCTTTTGATGACTATAGACCTATTAGTCTCTCAAATGTAGCAAATAAAATCTGCTCTAAGGTGCTAATGGAAAGATTGAAACCCTATATGGAAAGCTTAATCTCCCCAAATTAGACAGCTTTTATGAAAAATAGAGACATTTCAGATAATGTACTATACCTACAGGAAATGATAAAGTTTTTAGACAGGAAAAATAGGGTTCCAAACTGTATTTTAAAGCTAGACCTTAGAAAGGCATTTGATAGAGTAAATTGGCTTTTCTTGGAAAAGGTTCTTAGTAAGTTTGGTTTCACAGGGAGTTTTTTAAATGCTGTAATGAACAACCCCTCTCAGGCTTATTTTTCAGTTCTCATTAATGGGAACCCTGTTGGATTTTTAAGAGCTATAAGGGGCATCAAACAAGGTGATCCTCTATCCCCTTTTCTTTTCAATATTTTCTCTGAAGCTTTCTCCAGAAGCTTATCTTTTATTTTCATAAATAAAAGACTCAGTTACTATCAACTTCCCTCAAGCATTACACCTTCATCCCACTTGAGCTATGCTGATGACACTATTATCTTCTTGCAAGCCTCTAAATCTAATCTAATCAGAATCAAAGCTTTCTTAGAAACTTTTGAACTAACCTATGGACAAAAGATAAACTTTGACAAATCTAACTTCTATGCTAGTTTAAGAGCAACAACTGTTAAACTAAATCAGATAAAATCGATTCTAGGGATGAAGAAAAGAGTCTTTCCATTTAAGTACCTGGGATGTCCAATATTCAAAGGTAGGACCTTAAAACTCTATTTTGAACCTTTGTTGGAAGCTGTAGATAGAAAGCTCCTTAACTGGAAAAATAGATGGTTAAGTTTGGGAGGCAAAATGGTGCTCATTCAATCTTGTCTATACTCCCTCCCACAGCATATCTGGTATGTCCTAAAGCCCCCCAAACAGATAATAAAGTCATTAGAAAATAAAATGAGAAGATTCTTCTGGGGAGAAATAGAGGGTAAATCAAACAAAATATGGAGAAAATGGGCTGATCTGAGTACACACAGATACCAGAATGGTTTAGGATTTAGATCTGTAAGAGCAATAATAGATGCATGTTCTGCCAAACTGTGGTGGAAAAGCCAATTGGGAACAACTATGTGGTCAAAACTGTTATGGGATTTACCACAGTCCCATAAGAAATCCCATACTTGGAAAAGGATATGTGGTATCAACCCCTTTGCAGAAGAAAATTCTCTCATTATACATGGCAAAGGAACGAGTAACTGTTGGAATGCAAATTGGTGTCCAAATGGTCCCCTTTCTAAATGTGTTCCACCTCTAGTCCTCTCACCTTTTTACTACTACACTATTGCTGACTTCATCAGAGAAAAAAGTAAGATAATGCAATATATCTCCCCCTATCTAGAACATGATACTCTGAGTTTTTAGTAGGTTGCACAGGTTAACATTGAAAGGGAGGATAAACTTATATGGAAATTGGACGACACAGACATTTTCTCCTTCAGATCAACCTATAGGGCCCTCACTCAGTAACCAAGTAACTTTCCAGTCAGTAGACACATCTGGAACCCCAGACTGCTAAAAAAAAATCTATTTTCACATGGAAATTGCTGAATTGTCTCCTACCTTTTGATGATGTCTTAGTCCAATGTGGTTTTAGTTTAGCTTCGAAATGTCCTGCATGCAATCAACCGGACTCAATAGAGCATTTTTTCACTTCATGCCATTTGGCTCAGAATGTTTGGGACATTTTCTCAGATATTCTGGGGATTAAACTTCAGGCCTTAGACAGCCTGACCCTAAGGTTTTTTACATTTTGGAATAATACTGAACTGTCCAAGGTTCATAGGGATATATGTAGGATGTTGCCATCTCTGATATGTTGGTCATTATGGAAAGCTAGGAATGCATTTTATTATGACAACAAAAAATTTTCACAAGCTCTAATCAGTAAGGAAGAGAGATCTTATTTTCCTCTCTTTCTCAGCCAAGCCTGGTCACTCCAATATGTATCTAAATAGAAGCTATCCTATTTCCTCTCTAATCCAACCCCTGAGACCCCCCCCCCCTAAGCCTTTTATATCCACTGTCTTCTGGAAGAAGCCACCACAGAACACCATTACTGTGAATGTAGATGCATCCTGGTCCTCCAACACGTCGCCAATTGGCCTTATAGCTAGAGATTGGAATGGTAAACCTTGCCTAATTCAATCTTTAACTATCACTGCTAGTACACCATTAGAGGCTGAAATGAAAGCTATCCAAGCTGCAGCTATGAGTTTCACTAGTTTGGACCCTGGCTGTTCTTACAGAGTGGAATCAGATGCCATGCTTACGGTGAACATGATAAACAATCCCAGAAATGCCAAATGGTCTCTATATGTCTTAGCTTTCGAAATCCACTCTGAACTTAAGAAGGCTACACTCAGACATGTCTTTAGGGAATGTAATGCAGTTGCTGATGCAATCTCAAAGCATAAACCTACTCACCCTTCACAACCAAGCATTAGCATCTCTAACATCCCACCAATCATCAAAGGCCTTATTCACCTGGACAATAATAATTTCCCTTACATCCGAACAAAGAAGCATGCTACCAGAGGATAGATACTGCTGGAGTTTTTTTATTTCTTTTGCAGGGACATAGCATGGACATTGAACTAATATCTGCTCTTTCGCGATGGCTACCAGCACTCGAGCCTGCACTCAAGCCTTGGAGCCCTCGAGCCTTGGAGCCCTCGAGCACTAGATACCTCAAACACTAAAGCTTCGAGCCCTTGAGCCTAGGAGGCCTCGAGCCCTTGAGCCTAGGAGGCCTCGAGCCCTTGAGCCTAGGAGGCCTTGAGCCCTAGATACCTCGAACACTCAAGCTCTCGAGCCCTCGAGCCTATGAGGCCTCGAGCCCTGGATCCCTCGAGCACTCATGCTCTCGAGCCCTGCCGCCCTCAGAGCCCTCGAGCACTTGAGACCTCAAGCACTCAAGAACTCGAGCCTTCGAACCATCGAGCTATGGAGCCCTCGAGAACTGGATACCTCAAACACTCAAGCTCTCGACCCCTCGAGACTAGGAGGCCTCGAGCCTTTGATCCTTTGACCACTCAAGCACTCGAGCCCTCAAACCGTCGAGCCTCGAACACTGGATACCTCAAGCCCTCAAGCATTCGAGTCTGGAGCCCTCGAGCATTGGAGCCCTCGAGCACTGGCGCTCTCGAACACTGGAGCCCTCGAGCACTGGAGCCCTCAAGCGCTGGAGCCCTCGAGCACTGGAGCCCTCGAGCGCTGGAGCCCTCGAGCACTGGAGCCCTCGAGCACTGGAGCTCCCAAGCACTAGAGCTCCCAAGCACTGGAGCCCTCGAGCACTGGAGCCCTCGAGCACTGGAGCCCTCGAGCACTGGAGCCCCCGAGCACTGGAGCTCCCGAGCGCTGGAGCCCCCGAGCACTGGAGCCCCCGAGCACTGGAGCCCTCAAGCACTGGAGCACTCGAGCACTCGAGCACTGGAGTTTCTCATTCGAGCCCTCGAGCACCCAAGCCCTCGAGCCCTTATACCATTGAGCCGATGAGCCCTCGATCACGGGATACCTCGAACACTCAAGCTCTCGAGCCCTCGAGCATAGGAGGCCTCGGGCCCTGGATCCCTCGAACACTCAAACTCTCGAGCCTTGCCGCCTTTGAACCATTAGGCACTCGAACCAATGAGCACTTAGGCACTCGAACCTCGAACCATCGAGCCTCGACCCCTCGAGACCTCGAGCCACCAAGTACTACTTCCTCTCGTCCTGAACCACTAGTCCACTAGTATTAGACCTTTCTTTTGAGGGAAACGAGGTTGCCTTATCAATGTAATATTTCCAAAACATCATTGTACATCTTTTGGTTCTAAATAGGTTTGGGGAACCAAATAAATATCCCCCAATTTTTTTTTAAAAAATAATATTTATATATATATAAATGTATATGTTTTTTTTAAATTAAACCATCCGTAGATGGGGGAAATTATATTAGGCCTTCCCAAGCCGTGAAATAGACAAACAGAAAAAAAGGACAATAAGAGGAAGCCGTAGCTAAGTAGAGTTATACAATGATGAGCACTTGGCTCTTGAAGCAACTCTTGTTGCTTCCAAAAGAATGAAGGTACTACCGGAAATTCATGAGAGGATTCCAAAAGCTCTTTGTCTAAGGTGGAGAGTATCAAAACTTATTAGTGAATCAAAAAGAAATACAAGGCAGTCCCAATCCTCTCCACATAGATAAGAAGCATATCCTCTACTAATAGGGAATGATGACAAAGAAACCTAGCTATTTGCAGATGTGCTATCCATCCTAGGTGAGGATTATGTACGTGTTAGAGTCTCAAATTAATCACAAAAGTGAAGCCTGGTGTAAACCCCCCTAATGCAGCAACAAGGCAAGCAGCAAAGTAATCTCTGCTCAGGGTGCACCCCTTCCATCCAAAACATCCTGGGAGGATCAGCAAAGCTTCCATGACTCAGCATAGACCATGACTGAGTTTGACATATGAGATACCTGCATGAAAAATAGAAAATCAGTAGCATCCGGTCTAGGTATCAATCCTTAATGAAGGGGTACCAATTTGATCAAGTCTAATAAGTCCCTGGACTAAGTTAGGGAGAATAGAGATTCTGTCAAAAGATGAATTGCACTTCTGTTGCAGACAATTTTTTGCAAGAGTATGAGCTACCTGATTAGCTTGTCTGTAGATATGGTTAAGTTGAAAGGCCCCCAAAGAGTGATGAATCTCATCAGATAAGCAGTATACTTTCCAGGGGGATCTAAGTGGATCATTAGCAAATAATACTGCGCTAAGGCAGTCAGATTCCATATATACAGGATAAGTCAAATGAGTAGACAGTTGAATAGCAAGCCTAATTGCTTTTAATTCAGCCTCTAAGGGAGAGATAACATTAGTATATAAAGTATATGCCTCCTTAAAGCCACCTCTATTATCCCTAATAATCATTCCAATCCCACACATGTTGGTGTTACAGCACCATGCAGCATCCACATTTACCTTAGAGCCAGTTTTTGGCCTTTCCCAAGCAATTTTCCAAATTTTAGGCTTTGGTGGAGGTGTAAATAGAGGTAGAAAGGAGTGTTCTGCAATACTTAAATCAAAAGAAGAGACTATATATACAGGTTTAGCACAGAAGGAGTAGAAAATTTGATCCCTAATCTGCTGAAGCACATATATAGATGAAGGCTTGATAGAATCAAATATAAATCTATTCCTCAGCTTCCACAGGTTCCAAAAAGTAAAAATGGCTGCAGTTCGAACTATGATTGAATGTAATGAAGTTAGGGTAGGGTAAGTTAGGTAGAATGATAATCTTTCCCAAACTGAAGGAAATACCCTGTCCCTGATGCCCATGAAATGATGTACTGATTTCCAGACATTCATAGAGAATACACATGAGTTAAAAAAGTGATCTAGATCATCTTCATGTGTATTGCACAAACAGCATTTAGAGGCCAAACAAATTCTCAGTTTTCTGAGGATGTTATCAAATGGTAGAAAACAATTTGTCACTTTCCACATGAAGACAGAGATTTTTTTATCAAATCTGGAGTTCCAAAAAAGAAGATTTGAAGCAAACTGACCTGAATGGTTGCATAGCAAATTATATGTTGCCTTAAAAGAGAAATTACCATCTATACCTGGCTTCCAGATTAGTCTGTCAGTTCTGTGTGGTCTTAATTTTGATTCCTGCAAAAGATTAATAATGTTAGTAGGCAAAAATGGCTCAATTTGTGGTATAAGACTGGTTTTGTTAGCTACGAATTCAGCAACAGTACAGTCCTCTCCAATATTAACCCTATTCTGATCACACAGATCTGTTAGAATTCCTGTATCCAGCCAATTAGTAGTCCAGAAGTTACATTCCCCTATCCCAATAATAACTCTAGTATTAGCCTCTGCCCAAGAATTAACTGAGCATATCCTTTTCCAATTTGGAGAGGATCTGTATGAGGGAGGGATGGCTGCTACCAAATGAGTCCATAGAGCCTCAGCCATTTGATATTTCCACCACAGTTTTACTGAACATGTTTTAATTATTGTGGAAATAGATCTAAAACCTAATCCATTTTTATCAGTAGGTAGACAAAGAGCTGTCCATTTTCTCCATGCTCTTTTTGATTGGAGCTGAGTATCCCCCCAAAAAAATTTACTCAATTTTTTCTCAATGGTGGTAATAATCAGTCTTTTCGGATTGATAACCTGCCAAATATGCTGGGGTATGGAATAAATGCAAGACTCAATCAATATAAGCTTACCCCCTGTAGATATCCACCTATTTTTCCAATTACCTATCTTACTATCAATCTGTTCAAAAATAGGTTGAAAATAAACTTTTTTTGCAGCACCAGTAAAAATTGGGACTCCCAAGTATGTGAATGGAAATGCTCCAATTTTCATCTCTAAAGTCCTTTTAATGTTATTAACCTTTTGGATTGAATCATGTTTACCTATGAAGATATCACTTTTACTATAATTAATGGATTGGCCAGTGACATCCTCAAAGGTAGATAAAAAGGCTTTTAATCTAATCAAAGTCATCCTTGTTGCTTTAAAGAAAATAACCGTATCATCCGCATATGATAAATGTGAGATTCTTGGAGGATTACCTGGCAGGTCAAAATATGAAAGCTTACCACTTTGGAATATGAAAGCCAAACTCCTAGAAAAGGACTCAGAGAAAATGTTAAACAAAAATGGCGATAAAGGGTCACCCTGCTTGATACCCCTAGTAGATTGAAAAAATCCAACTGGCTTACCATTAATAAGGACAGAAAACCAGGCCTGGGAAAGATTTTTCATAACTGAGAAAATAAATTTTGCATGAAATCCAAACTTAGCTAAGACTTTATATAAAAAAGACCATCTAACTCTATCAAAAGCCTTTTTGAGGTCTAGTTTCACAATGCAGTTTGGATCTCTTCTCTTTCTATTAAGAAACCTAACCATTTCTTGTAAATAAATGACATTATCTGATATGTCTCTACCATGTAGGAAGGCTGTTTGGTTAGGGGAAATAATCTTAGGCATTATAGACTTAAGTCTTTACATAAGCACCTTAGAACAAATCTTATTAATGACATTAGAAAGACTTATAGGTCTATAGTCATCAAAGGAGGTAGGGGTTTTCTTTTTGGGAATTATAGTAATCCATGTACTGCCAATACCCCTAGGCATGTTAGATGAAATCAGGAAATCCTGCACTGCCCTAAGTTGATCATTAGCTATAATGTCCCAGGATTTAATGTAAAACTTGGCAGTAAAACCATCCGGGCCTGGACTGCTTGATTTATTAAGGCTAAAAACAATATTTTTTAGCTCATCTAGTGAAACTGGTTGCAGTAGTTTGTCATTATCATCCTGAGTGACCAAATTGGGGATATGATTTAAGAAATGAGATTGAAAAAGAGAGCTATCAGGGCCTATATCTTCACTAAGAAGATCCTGGTAATAATGAATAGCTTCCATCTCAATGTCCTGGGTGTTATCTAGCCACTGACCACTCTTGCTCTTAATTTTTGTGATCTTCAATCTATTATTTCTTTCTTTTACTGAATTATGGAAGAAACATGTATTATTGTCCCCTTCTTGCAGCCATTTAATCCTAGCCTTATGCTTCCAAAAATTTTTCTGTTCAGACAGAGCCTTAACTAACCTAGCCTTAGCCTCCTTAAGTTTAACCAAATCAGTCCTAGAATCTGAAAGGTCAGTTAAAGATTTCTGAGCCTGAAGTGCCAACTCAGCTTGTATCACATTATCATGAATGTTACCAAATTTTTCTTTGTTCCAGATTTTAAGTACCTTTTTAAGTCTAAGAAGTTTTAGGTAAAAGGCTAACATTCCTGAGTTATTTAAAGGGATTTCCCAGTTTTGCTTAATTACTTCATTAAATTCCTTCCTTTTGTACCATGTGTTTAAAAACCTAAAGGGCTTGGGATTAGTTTGGATGTCACTACCTACCGTTAACAGCATGGGGTTGTGATCTGAGCTAACCCTATTTAGAATCTGAATAGAAGATGTAGGAAAAGAAGCTGACCAAGATGCAGTACACATTCCTCTATCCAGTCTTTTAACAGTTGGAGATCTTAGCCTGTTATTAGTCCAAGTGAACAAATTTCCAGCAGTATTAATTTCTTCCAGAGATATTCCATTTATAAAATCATTGAAATCCCTCATACTCCCCAGATTTGGAGTAGATGGACCTCTATATTCATTTATTGATGCAATGGAATTGAAATCTCCAATGAAAAGGGATTTAGAGTGATTATAGGATCTGAGGTCTGACCAAAGAGGTAACCTACCTGTTCTAGTTCTAAGGCCATAGACAAAGAAAGCATCCATAGACTTATTAAGATTAGCACTATTCAAATTAACTGCAAGAAACTGCAGATTATCATTTATAACCGACAGTGTTAAGCTTGAAGACCAAAAAATCCAGATTTGACCATTATTAGCTGGGAGACAGTTATCATATTTTAACCTTTGTCTGTAAGTGTCACATTGGGAATTATCATGTTTAGGCTCTATAAGGCAGATGAGTTCAAATTTATGCCTATTAATAAGATTGCAAAGTCTTAACATAGATGTGTCCATGCCCCTAATGTTCCAAACCAACATCTTAATCTTATTAGTTGTATTATTCATAAGGAAACATTAGAAGAGCTTTTTGATCTAGTCATGATAATATTTTTCTAAGAAAAGAAAGAATCCTTGCTCAGTTTAGAGTGTTTCCCTATAGTCCTGGCTAAATTCAGCTTGCCTAGATTAGGGGGTGAGGAACTTACCTTGTTTACCTGATCAGCATCATCATTAGAGGCAAAGCCTGTGTCCAACAAGGCAGAAAGGTCAGCACTGTCTGGAAATTCAGATTGGGTAGCTCCTTCAGTTGATGTCTCCTCATCAGCAAGAGGTGAAAACCTGTTCTCCCTATGTTTCCGCTGAGAGAAAATAAAATTTTTTGCAGCAATAATAGAACTGAAGGGGGAAAATGACCTTCCACGTTTACCATGTAAGTCATCCTTAGCAAAACCTGTCCTAAGGTTAGTAGGAGCAGATTGTGAGATCCTAGTTAATTGTACTGATGTTCTAGGAGCAGAATAAAGCATTTGGGGGGAAGAAATAGTCTCAAGTGATCCTGCATCAAAATTATGTTCCCTCTCTAACTCTGGATTGGTTTTTTCATTGACACATGGGGTAGGATCATGTACTTTTTTTTCCATATCATGTTGAGGGTCAGGCACAACCTCTGAACTTAGTGGAATCACACTAATCAGTGGAACATTCTCAGAAACCAGTGGAAATACTGGAGGATCAGTATCACTTTGATTAGTTTTATTAGTATCTTGTTCACCCACTGGGAGTTTTTTAGGGACATATATAAATTTCTGTGTTTGAACATTCTTTTGTTTTTCCTTTATTGAAACTCCTGAGCTCCCTGCTCTGAAGGTATCCTCCTGATTCGAGTTTATGTTCACATTAGTCTGTACAGCAGTGCCTTTTTGTTGAAAAGATCTTTTAAGCTCAGGATGTAAGTAGACACAATAGTTATCCTTATGTCCTATACATTTGCAGTGAAAGCAATAAGGAGGGATATTTTCAAACTCTAGAGGGAGCTTGACTACATTAAATTCATTTCCATCCTCTTCAATTCCAACTCTAATATGTGAGGGCAGTTTTTTTTTCAGATCAATTTCCACACACATTTTGACACAGGAAGGCCTAGACAGAGCCGCAGTAGCAGCATCGACTTTAATATAGTTCCCAATTTGATTTCCCATGATTTCAAGCATAGATGAATTGTAAAAATAAACAGGAACATGTGGTATTGATACCCATACCGAGACAATGGACGATTCTGCCTCCGGGGAGAAATCGGGAGTCCATTTGAATACCTTCATTTGGGCGTTGTTGAAGTTCCATAGTCCCTTGAGCCAGAACCGTTGGTAGTCCTCTTTCTCCTGGAAGCGTATTAGGACGTGCCAGAAATCAATTGATCCTAACTGGAATTTTCCCTTGAAACCTACAGAATTGAAAGATTCATTTAGTTGGACCATAGTAGGCTTCCCCCTGGCAAACTTACCTATCAAAGCATTGCTATAGTGAGAGGCGAGGGTTTCAGCATCTTTGCGAGTAACAAGGCACGAAATTTCCCCTTTGTACTGGATTTTTGGGATGATCTCTGGGTTTGATGGTAGGGAGTCGTGTAAGGGTGGAGGACGATTAGCAAGGGCCTGGAGGAAGGATTTCCCTCCTCCGTAGCCACCACTACCAGACGTAGGAGCCGCCATAGCGGCAGTGGAACAGGATTCCGATCAGATGACCGTTATCAGTTGGTGTAGAGAGAAAGAGAGAAAGAGAAATTGAGAGAAAGAAAGAAACGACGTCAAAAATTGCATTTTGGCGAAATCGCACACTGAATCGCACCAAGTCAACAGTATTTGTTTTTTTTTTTTTTTTTTTTTTAATTAAAACCATCCTTAGATGGGGGAAGATTCTATTAGGCCTTCCCGCGCCCAAAAAAATACAGAGTACAAAGTAGCCGAAATATTAGTAGCTTATACAAAAGTGCCACTGGCTAATTTGGAGCAACACTTGTTGCCCCCAAAAGAATGAGAGGAAAGATATATGAATACATCAAGTCGGGGACCTCTTCATAGATGATGGAGAGGGTCAGAACTTATTAGTGAGTCCAAAAGGAAACACAGAGCAGTCGAAACCCTCCCCATATAAATGAAAGGATCATCCTTATAGACTAGCCTGTAGTTAAGAAACTAATCTAAATATTTGCAAGAGAAGGGAAGTAGCAATAATTCATCATATATGTACACAAATTCCATGAGTCCAGCATCATGACAGCATCATGACAGCAATGACTTGGTTAGGCAAACTTCAGTATCAGAGTATCAGAGTCCAGCAACTTGGTTAGGCAAACTTGGTTAGGCAAAACATGACATCAAACTTCAGTATCAGAGTCCAGCAATGACAGCAAATTCCATAAAGCTGGATCAGTTTCTATGAAGCCAGATCCGATCTTTGTCCTGCCATGGAAAAACATGAAAGAAAACAGTAGCTTCCAACTAATGATCAATTCTCAAAGAGGGAGTGTTCATTTGGTCCAGTCTAATTAATCCTTGTACTTGGTTAGGCAGCAATGAGAATTGAGAAAAAACTAGGCTACATTTTTGTGAAAAGCATGTCTTTGCTAGAGAATGTGCTACCTGGTTTGCTTCCCTGAAAATATGCATAATGCGAATATCCTTTAAAGAGAGATGGATCTCATCTACTAAGTTAAACAGCTGCCAAGGTGATTTTGATGGATCATTTGCATATAGCACCGCATTAAGACAGTCTGATTCCATACATACACTAGACAAAGAGTCACAGAATTGAATAGCAAATAGAATAGCTTTTAGTTCAGATTCAAGAGCAGACTTTGCATCAGTAAAAGAGGTATATGCTTCATGAAAACACCCTCTACAATCTCTTATAATCATGCTGAGGCCACATTTATTTGTCTTAGAACACCAAGCTGCATCTATATTAACTTTAAAACCAGTTGATGGCCTGATCCATGCAATTTTCCAGATTTTTGGCTTTGGGGGAGTCTTAATGAGAGGAAGAAAAGAGTGGTTTGCAATGCTGAGATCAGATGAAGAAGATATGTATACTGGTTTAGCAGAGAAAGAGTAGAAGATTTGATCTCTGATCCGGTCAAGAACAATAGAAGCAGAGGGCTTAACTGAATCGAAAATGAAACTATTTCTCATCTTCCATAAGTTCCAGAAAGTGTAGATTGCTGCTGTTCTAACAATGGTGGTATGTAATTTAGAAAGAGTGGGGAGGGATAAATAAACAGATAATCTGTGCCACACAGAATGAAAAAATCTATCTCTAATTCCCATAAACTGATGAATATATTTCCAGACTTTCAAAGCAAACTCACAGGAGTTGAAAAAATGATCCAGATCATCCACATGTAAGTTGCACATACAGCATTTAGAGGCCAGATTAATTCTTAGATGTTGAAGAATATTATCAAAAGGAAGAAGTGAATTTGTCATTTTCCACATGAACACAGATATTTTTTTCTCAATTCTGGAATTCCAGAAATGACTTGGAGAAGCATACTAGTATTTGTTTTTTTTGATAGCTCTTTGCTGGGTTTAAATGTATATGTATATATATTTATACATATAAAAATGTATATATATATATATATATATATATTTATATATAGAGAGAGAGAGCAAATAAGTACATATTTGTTGAAATTGTTTGATTTTTCACCTCGTCAAATTGTTGAAAACAACGTTTGGCAAATAACTTGTTTACAACCTAAAAATGGTAATGTTTCCTCCAATAATAAAGTCGTTAGTTGAGAAGAAATTTGTGGGTTGGAAACTAAAAAATTATTATTAATTTATCACCCATAATTTTAGAGAAGCAAAGTATTATATACTTATGGAAATATGAGGATTAATTAAAATAATAAAAGGTAAAACGACTTAGTTGCAATATTTAAAATTTAGTATGCAATATGTAGTATTTATAAAATTTATAACTCGGTTCATACAGCCCAAATATTTTATTTTCATTTCTTCTAATTTACACTTTAAATCTTGATATTTTTATGACTTATAGAAAGAAAGTGTTTCAAGAGGCGGATTCTTTTAGAAATTAATTACTACGGTAAATTTTATATTACTGAAAATATGGTATGGAAGGTACACAAGAAGTATGATATAATTTAGTCAGAATTAAAAAACTAAATAACTTTTTTTTTTAAGTTTAACCATCCGAGGATGGGGGGATATATATTAGGCTCCCCAAACCGATATGAATTAAAGTAAAAAAAGACGCAACATGAGTTTGTTCCTTACAAAGATCGTCCAGTTTATGATCCAGAAGCGGTGTATACACCTAATCAAAGCAGCTAGAAGTAAATAAGAGAGCATCAGTGCTCTAAAAGCAGGACAATCTAAATATTCCAATAGACTTATATATCACGAACAGGTCGGGGAATCGAAAGCTAGAAACCCCTGATTGTCAATGATATATAATCGAAAAGGAATAAAGAGTGGCAGACTATTATGTATCATAAAATATAGCAGAAGAGAGTCCAGCAGAGAGTTAGGTGATGGAAAGCAGAACGAGCAACTAGCAGAGAGTCCAAATAAACTTCATTTGCAGCAGCATAACAGCAGAGGGTCCAAATAAACTCCATGAGCAGCATCATCTCAGCATCATCGCCACATGAATCCTGCCAAGCATAGAAGAGCAGACAGCAGTAACTATTCTAATGGGAAGTAAGATAATTATAAGATTAACTATAGTAAGCCTCATAGCAGAAAGAGAAAGCAGCAGATTAAAATCCTAGCCACAGAACCTAAGTCCTTATACTGTCCGAATGAGAGCCAATTCTTACCCCTGGTATACCATTATTATCTAGAAGTAAAAGACCCCTAAGAAATAAGGGAACATTATCGATGTGTAAATCGCCCCGTAAATTATTTTCCAAGGCAAATCTTGCCAAGAAATCAGCAGCCGTATTAGCTTCCCTGGGAGTGTGTTGGATTGGGTTCACTAAATGTCTAAAATTTAGACTGCTGCAAATGGAGAAAGTTCTCCACTAGCTTGTCATTGGATTCTGAATTCCTTTAACAGCCATTAGACAGTCCGACTCTATCACACAACAATTCAGATCCAATTCTGAGCACAATTCATAGCCATATTGAATGGATAAAAGTTCAGCATGTAATGGTGAGGGGGAATGGAAAGTGTTAACTCTCATTTTAAAAACTGCCCCTTTCCAATCCGTAACTATGACAGCAGATGAAGATTGATCACCAATATTCCATGTAGCATCTGTATTTATCTTATATCATGTTAGTGGTTTACTCCAAATAACCGCCTTAAACAATTTTTTCTTTTTTGGAAGGATTTTGGGGATGATTTTCTGTTGGATCAGATGCTTATGTTTATCTATATTACCTTTCAGATTATGAGCTGAGAAAATTAAGTATATCAAATCCTTAATGTCCTGAAAACATGCATCAGCTGAGAAAGATTTGTTTTGAAAAATGATTTTATTTCTGTTTATCCAAAGAGACCATATTGTGACTAATAGAGCAGCAGTGATCAGATTTGATTCTATCTTTGTATCAGTCCTGAAAGAAAGATAGAATTCTACTCTACTCTTGAGGCTTCTAAAAACAGTTTGTGGAAAATGTAAGAGATTATTAACTCTTTGCCATATATCAACAGAGGTGAAGCAGGAGTTAAAAAAATGATCCAAAGAGTCGGAGTTATTCTTGCATAAAGGACATTTGGATGCTAGAGAAAAACCAGATCTTCCATATTATCAAATGGAAGGATTCCATTAGTGCTCTCCACAGAAGGACTGACATCTTTTTAGGAATGAAAGGGGACCAAACCTTTATTATATGTCTGATAGTTGGTTTTTTTTGTCTGGAAATTTTGTATGCAGAGCTAATAGAGAAAATCCCATTTGATGTTGGAGTCCAGACTAGCCTATCTGCATGAGAGTGGACCAAATTTACTTCCTGCAAAATGTTAATAGTATTGGTAGCCAGTGCTCCAGATTTGGAAGGATTGAGGCTTTGTTAGTTATAAATGACCTAAGTGAAATATCCCCGAAGGGAATATCCAAATCTTGAGGCCATTCATAAGACAGAGCTCCATCACCTTTCCAGTTAGCATTCCAGAAAGAGCATTCTCCAATTCCAAAAATGACTCTAGATAGGTTGTTAGCCTTGGCAGTAATTTTACAGATTCTAATCCAGGTGTGAGATTTTTTGTAAGATGCAGGGAGTGACCATAAATGAGCAGACCATTGAGTGTTGTTCAATTGAAGTTTCCACCACAATTTACAAGAAAAAGCATCAACTATAGCATTTAGATCTTTAAAGCCTATACCATTTTCATCTTTAGGGAAGCTCATTTTTTTCTAGGATCTCCACTTTTTTCTATCTATGTTATCACAGTTTCCCCAAAAAAGACTAGAAGCAAGTTTTTCCATTTTTCTTAAAACTACTTTTGGGGGACTTAAAACTGCAAACATATGTGTGGGAATTGAAAGGAAATAGTGGTTAATCAGTATGATCTTGCCTGCAGTGCTTAGCCATCTATTCTTCCAATTATTAATAGATTTCTCCATTCTTTCCAAGATAGGATGATAATGAATCTGTAAATTACGACCTGGAAAAATAGGAGCTCCTAGATACTTAAAAGGGAAGGAGCCTTTCACCATTCTTAAAATCCTACACACAGATTGAACAATAGTAGTGGATGTATTTGGAGCAACAAAAAATTCTGATTTAGCAAAATTTACCTTTTGTCCTGATGTTTGCTCATATGCTACCAAGAAATTTTTAAATATTTTCAAATTGATTGAATTAGTGTTCAGAAAGACAGCTGTATCATCTGCATACATCAGGTGTGTAACAGGTGGACAGGTCCTTGGCAGACTAAAGTATTTCAAATATCCTACACTGAAATTTTTTTTAAGCCTCTGGAAAAGGCCTCAGACAGAATATTATACAGAAAGGGGGAAAGTGGATCTCCCTGTTTAATACCCCTAGAGGAAGCAAAGAATCCTGCAGTTATTCCATTTATTAAAACTGAAAAATGAGCTGCAGCAATATTATGCATGATGCGGTGTACAAATGTGCCATGAAAACCAAACTGAAGTAGTATAGAATTCAGGAACTTTGAGCAGGAGGTCTCCTTTTACTGTTTATGCGTGCGACTCTGAGTGCGAAACACACACTTCCGCTACTATTCACAAAATTCCGTTACTGTACTCCTTCCTCTTCCTGTTTTCTCTGGTTTAACGGCTCTTTCCTCTGATTCTGGTTGACGGTCATGGCGTCTCCGACGCCTAACCAAACCTCCGATCCCAACTCTTCCATAAACAAAAGCTTCCTACAAGCTTTGAATACAAAACCATCATCGCTTTTATCCTCTCTTCCAGACACGCCCAATTTGCACCCTATTACTGAATATAAGGGCAAATTGGCTTTCATCCTTCCCCCTGAGGAAGGCGAGATTCTGGCTTCACATTACCAGAATGCTTTGGTCGGAAAATTCAATAGGGGGAAACCTCCTATGGAGAAACTCGTTTTCGCTTCCAAATCAATTGGTTTTAAAGCTAAGTGCCAATTGGGATCTATTGACTATCGACATGTTCTTATTCAATTTCAGGATAGCGAGGACTATCAACGGTGCTGGATGAAGGGCCAGTGGATGGTTCATGGATCGACAATGAAGGTCCAGAAGTGGACTCCGGATTTCTCACCCACTGCTGAATCATCTGTTGTTCCGGCATGGGTAACCATTCACCAACTCCCTTTACATTTTTATAATACCTCGGCTATCATAGGCATTAGCAGCCAGATAGGAAAATTCCTCAAAATGGATGCTGCAACTAATGCTCTAACTAGACCTTCTGCAATTAAAGTATGTGTTGAAGTGGATCTTTTGTCTCAACTCCCTAATTCAATAGTGGTAGGAATTGGCAATAAAGTAGCAGATTACCCTATTGAATATGATCAGTTGCCTTTGTATTGTACTCACTGTAGGATTATTGGTCATAGTCAGGCTAACTGTAACTTCCTGCATCCAAAACTGAGAAAAAAAGTAAAATCTTAGCTGCAACTAATGTGAACAAGGGTAGACAAGCTACAGCTCCAGATGATATTCAACCTGTTGTTATTCAGAAAAACCTAGGTAATGCCCCCAATGTATCATTGGATATGGAAGGCCCCTCTAACCTATCAGTCTCCCAAAAAGAAATTGATTTCTAGTTTCAAAACATGAAACCAGTCTCTCTAGTGGAAAGAAATATTCCTAGGAAAGAAATATCAGTTACTCATATGAATAGAAATATTCCTTTCTATTCATTGGATGATATCTCAAAACCTATCACAAAATTTTTTTTGGAGAAAAAAGACTCAACAGCCTGAACTGCCTTCTATTCAAGTCAGTTAGAAAGAATATGGTCTCTATATTAAATGCTTTCCAAACCTTAACTGACTTATAGGAAGATAGCCTTGTTGTCCAAGAGGACGAAGCTGTTGACATTTTCCATGAGTCGCTGGAATCACAGGAAGCAGTGCCACCCCTGACTGGTGCAGAACAGGTAGACAATATGGGGATATGTTTGTCCACTTCTGATGCAGTACTATGTGTTTCAGAAGAGAAAGCTCCTGAAGCAGTACAGAGTATTCCAGCAGAGCAAGCTCCATGCCCTGAAATCCAAGACCCAATCATCTTCGAAGAACATAACAGAACTGAAAAGCAAATTGCTCAACAGGAGGTAAGTATCTCTACATCAGATAATTTGAGGAAAAGTGAAGACAAGAAGGGTAAAAATAGAAATGCCCCAGTATCTAAACTAAGGAAACTAAGATCATCACAAAAAGCAACCCCCCTAGTTTTAAATGATAAAATACACAAAAATAGGGAATATTTTAGTCTGGAATGTTAGGGGTTATGGTACTTCACTAGATAGATTAAAGGCTCTTAACTTGAAACACAAGATAGACATTCTATGTTTAATTGAACCATGGCATGATAAACAGAAATTAAACACTTTGAAGCATGTACTTGGTTACAATAATGCCCTCCATGCCCAGAATGCAAAAATTTGGATCTTATGGAATCATGTTTTCAGTTTAGCCATATTAAATGAATCTGATCAGTATTTACAGGCAAGAGTAACAGATAATGCCTCCTCTGTCAATTGGAATGTTTTCTTCATTTATGCTAGTGTACATAGACAGTTGAGGGAATTTTTATGGTCTGATTTAAAATCACCAACACCTGAACCATCCATATACATAGGGGGATTTTAATACTGTAGCTTCGGTCTCTGAATATAAAGGTAGAAAGTCAACACCTAGGAAAAGCATGAATCAATTTAATGAATTTTTAAACACCATGGATTTGCATGATATCCCTACTGTAGGCAACTCTTTCACTTGGAGTAACAATAGATTTAGGGATAAATGTAAGGATCTCCAGTTCCAAAGATTAGATAGGGGTGTGAGTAATCTAGAATGGTTGGATCTTTTTCCAAACAGTTCTATACAAGTTCTAAATAGAATGACATCTGATCATTCCCCTCTACTACTATCTATCCAATCTGCAGTAGAACAGGCTCCAAGACCTTTTAGATATCAGGAAATGTGGACAAACAGACATGATTTTAGAGAATTAGTAGAATCAAATTGGAAATTAATATCCCCCCTAACTGGGATGCATAGGTTTGTTCAAAAACTAAAGAGACTTAAGATTGTAATTAAGGATTGGAACAAAAACATATTTGGCAATGTAAACAACAATCTCTTACAATCTGAATCAAAAGTCAATGAATTGGAAATCCTGTTTCAGCAGTCACAAGATGGATCAGTTTTAATGGAGCTCATGAAATCAAAATATACGCTTCTTAGAGTTCAGAGGGAACACAATATTTTCCTGAAGCAAAAGGCTAGGCTAAACTGGTTAAAACAGGGAGATGCAAACACTAAATACTTTCATCACACCATTAAGGAAAAGAAAGCCAGATCCAGAATAGGTAAAATAAAAGATGGAAAAGGAATTTGGATAACTGATCCAAACCTGATTAAAGAAGAGGGGGTTCGATTTTACCAGGAATTACTTAACGAGGATGTGTCACAAAAAAGGGGAACTTATTTTAATCATCTTCTACAAGCAATTCCTAGAGTTTTAACTGATCAACAGAACATCCACTTGCTTAATCCTTTTAACATTCAGGAACTGAAATATGCAGTTTCTGACCTTAATAAAACAAGTGCACCGGGCCCAGATGGTTTCTCAGGTGACTTTTACACCTCATTCTGGGAAACCATTAAGGAAGATCTATTAGAAGCTGCAAATGATTTTTTTAAAAATGGTAGCATCCCTAAAGCCATTTCTAGCACCTGGCTCACTTTAATTCCAAAAAAAGCTATCTCGAATACATTTGCATATTTTAGACCAATTAGCTTATCAAACTTCGTTAATAAAGTTTTCTCAAAATTGTTAATGGAGAGGATCAAACCACTAATGCATTTACTGATTTCACCTGAACAAAGTGCATTCATCAAAGGAAGGGACATTTCAGATAATGTGATACTAATGCAAGAAATGACCAGATTATTGTCTAGGAAAACTAAGATTCCTAATCTCATTGTTAAACTTGATATGCAAAAGGCTTTTGATAGGGTTTCTTGGTCATTCCTAAACTCTATTCTCCTACGGTTTGGTTTTCATGGTAAATTTGTTAGACTCATTATGCATAACATTGCTTCAGCTAATTTTTCTGTTCTAATTAATGGGGTCATATCTGGCTTCTTTTCTTCCACTAGAGGGATCAAGCAAGGTGACCCTCTCTCTCATTTTCTGTATAATATACTATCAGAGGCTTTTTCTAGAGGTCCAAAGAAAATGTTTTCTACAGGATATTTAAGATATTTTAGCCTCCCCAATGCTTGCTCACCCCTTACTCATCTCATGTACGCTGATGACACTGCTATTTTTCTGAATACTGAGACAAAAAATTTAAGGCGGTTTAAACATTTTCTGATTGCTTATGAGGAAACCTCAGGTCAAAAGATAAACTTTGCAAAATCAGAATTTTTTGTCTCTCATAACACACCTCCACACCACATCCAGTCTGTTAGGAGATTATTGGGGATGGTGAAAGGTTCTTTTCCCTTCAAATACCTTGGTGTTCCTATTTTCACAGGTCGTAATTTAAAGAAGCATTATTTACCTGTCATAGAAAGAATGGAGAAATTGACAAAAAATTGGAAGAACAGATGGTTGAGTTCAGCTGGTAAAATCATTTTGATTAATCACTGCTTTCTGACAATTCCAATCCATATATTTGGAGTTTTAAAACCCCCAAGGATAGTTTTAAAAACAATGGAAAAAATGGCTTCGGACCTATTCTGGGGGAAAAGTGATTATTCTGAGAGGAAAGGGTGGAGGTCTTGGAAAAAAATGAGTTTAACTGTGTTTGAAAATGGTATAGGTTTTAGGGACCTAAATGCTGTAGTAGATGCTTTATCATGTAAATTATGGTGGAAGCTCCAAACAAACAACACCCAATGGGCAACTCTTTTATGGACACTACCTGTCTCTTATAAAAAATCACACACTTGGGGTAGAATCACCAGAATAACAGCTATGGCAAATAGTTTCTCTAGAGTTATTTTTGGTAAAGGGGACTGTTCATTTTGGAATGCAAATTGGACAGGCAACGGTGATCGTTATTATAAATGTCCAGAGAATATTGATATTCCTTTTGTGAATATCTCTCTCAGGGATTTCATTAGCAACAAAACTGCTCTCTTACCAAAACTGGAGCCACATTTGGCTACCAATATCATTCTTATTTTGCAGGAAGTGCAGTTGGAGTACACTCATGATGACAAGCTAGTTTGGACTCCCACAATTGATGGGAACTTCTCAATTAGCTCGGCCTATAATATTCTCAGACAAAAAGGAACAAAGTCATTTTTGACAATAGACCATTCTCACATGATGACTATGTTTACGAAATTAAAGATACGATCTATCAAATATTCATAGCTCATAACTTGATAGGTAATAGAGATAGGCATAAGCAATGGATTCAGGATAAAATTATTCCACATATCTTACAAAAGAAGAAAAAAGTTATTACTTCGGTATATTGAAAAAACCACTAAATGGCTACAAAATCAACACTGATGCATCATGGATCTCTAGTGGGCTTTCCTCAGCTGCTGTTATAGTGAGGGATTGGAATGGAAATGTGGTTAAAATGAGAGTCAAAATTTTCCAAAGTCCATCCCCCTTATATGCCGAGCTGTTTGCTATACAATGTGGATATGTAATCTATTCAGAACTAGCTTTAGAAAACTGTGTAATTGAATTTGATTGCTTAAATGCTGTTAGGGGTATTCAGAACCCTTGCTCCTGCCCTTGGAGAGTTTTCTCCATTTGCACTGCACTTCATTTAGAACAGTGCTCAACCCCGATTCAGCATATACCTAGAGAAGCTAATTTGGCTACTGATTTCTTGGCAAAATTTTCTAAGGAAAACCTCCTACAGGGTGATTTAGATTACAGTTCAATTCCACTCTTCCTTAGGGGATTACTGTCACTTGATTGCATAGGTTATCCAGCGATTCGTATCGGATCTCGTATGGATACCTGGATGACATAGAAATAGTCTATTCATTTAGCTACCAAGAGAATCTATTGCAGTTTTGTTTTCTTTACTTTCGAAGCCTGTCTCTATGTGAGTATTCCAAATACTGCTGGTTTTCTTTCTTCTTCTTTTCAGGTCGTCCACCAGACGCAAGCATAGGGAGCAGGGAGCTACTTAAGGTCAGAATTTCACCCTCTTCTTCAAGAGGAATTTACAGAAATTTTCCCAACACTCCGTAGGAAACGTCTAACTCCTCAACTGCTAAATGAAGACACCATGCTGGAATGCAACATCAATCAGGAAAAATTTCCCTTCCGACTGGCACAACGTTGACAAATAGGGGTCTCAAATTCTCGATTCTCTGACCTGTTCGCGGTGTACTAGCCAGATGGTTTCTTAGACCGTACAATATGTTTTAGTTAGTCTCTTTGATATTCTTTGCATGTAAGAGGTGGAAACACCAATTTTGGAAGTTTCAGGAGCTTATTTTAGCTCCGGGATCATCATAGGGATGATCCTTTTGTAAATTGTAACGTACCAAGACTTTCAGCGCCTAATTTGGCTGACCTACTTTGGCCCGGGGAGCCTAATATATTCCCCCCATCCTTGGATGGTCTTTAATTTTAAAAACAAAGTATAGAATTCAGGAAAGACCAAGATACCCTATCAAAAGCCTTTTGCATATCTAGTTTAACTATGAGATTAGGAACCTTTGATTTCCTAGAGAGTATTCTGGTCATCTCTTGCATTTGGATAACATTATCTGAAATATCCCTACCTTTAATAAAAGCACTCTGTTCAGGGGATATTATTAGTGTCATCAGGGGTTTAATCCTTTCCATTATCATCTTTGAGAATACTTTATTAACAAAGTTTGATAGGCTAATGGGTCTGAAGTCAGAAAAGGTGGTAGGAATTGGTTTTTTGGGGATTAAGGTAAGCCAGGTACTAGAGATGGCCTTAGGGATGTTACCATTATTTAGGAAATCATTTGCAGCATCTAGAAGGCCATCCTTAATAGTGTCCTAGAAAGAAGTGTAAAAAGCACCAGAAAAACCATCAGGTCCTGGTGCACTGGATATATTTAGATAAAAAACCGCAAATTTGAGTTCCTGAATATTAAAAGGTAACAAAAGATTGAGATTTTGTTGGTCAGTGATCACTTTAGGAATTTCTTTTAGAAAATTCTGCAGATATGTTCCCATTTTTTTAGGGGCCTCTTCGTTAAGTAATTCCTTATAAAATCTCACTCCTTCTTTAATCAATTGTGGCTCAGATATCCAATTCCCACTACCATCCTTTATTTTACTGATTCTAGATCTTGCTCTCTTTTCCCTAATGGAGTGGTGAAAGTATCTAGTGTTTGCATCTCCATATTTAAACCATTTTAACCTGGCCTTTTGCTGCAAGAAAATATTTTTTTCTTTTTGAGCTCTTATCAACATATCCTTTGATTTAATTAGTTCAGCTAGGATCAATTCATCCTGTGTTTGCTGGAAAGAAATTTCCAGATCATTAACTAGTTTCTCAGCTTGTAGCAAATTTTGATTGACATTACCAAAGTGGGACCTGTTCCATTGTTTAATTTCCATCTTTAGCCTCTTTAATTTAAAAACTAACCTATGCATTCCACTGAAAGGGGATACTAAAGCCCTGAAATTCTTGCCTATTTGACCACATCTCTTGGTATCTAAAAGGCCTAGGGACTTGTTCTTCAGCTGATTGAACTGATAAAAAAAGGGCGGAGTGATCCGAAGTCATTCTATTAAGCACCTGTATAGAACTATTAGGAAAAAGTTCCATCCAGTCTAAAGTAGCAATGCCCCTATCTAGTCTCTGAAACATTAGATCCTTACATTGATCTCGAAATCTATTATTACTCCAGGTGAAGGTGTTTCCTACAGTAGGGATTTCATGCAGATCCATGTTATTTATAAATCCATTGAAATGTTTCATGCTTTTTGTTGGTGTTGATTTTCTACCTTTGTATTCAGTTACTGAAGCAACAGTATTAAAATCACCTATATATATGGAAGGGTCATGTATTGGTGTCTGTAATTCATTCCATAGTTCCTCCTTTTTTTGTCTACTGACACTAGCATATATGAAAAAATAGTTCCAGCTAACAGAAGTAACAGAATCAGAAATTTTGACTTGTAAAAATTGATCTGACTCCCGTAAGCTAGTAATACTAAAAACATGGTTCCATAGGATCCATATCTTAGCATTCTGAGCTGGAAGGGCGTGTTTGTATCCAACGACATGCATCAAAGTATTTAAATTATGTTTATCATGCCAAGGTTCTATTAAACATAATATATCAATCTTATGTTTAGATTTTAAATCCTTTAATCTATCTAGTGAAGTTCCATAACCTCTAACATTCCAGACTAAAATGTTCCCTATTACGGTGTGTTTTATCATTTAAAAACAATAGGGGTAGCTTTTTGAGATGATCTTAGGTTTCTATTAGTTGTGACAGGATTCTTACTTTTGTTACCAGACTTGCCCCTATTGTTCTCCATGTTATCCATAGTAGGTATCTGTACAGAGGTACTAACCCTGACCTGGGGGGTTTGTTCTGCATTTAATATCAGTTCTAGTTTATTAGAATCACTTACCTGATCTTCTTCAATGATTTCATTACAGTTGACTGGAAATTTGATTGCTGAGACGGTATTTTGCTCTGTGGAGCCAGATTGTGTTTCCTCAGAAATTGGCTGCCTTGCTGTAGATGGAGTTAATTTGTCGTCAGGAGAAGAGTGCACATTAACTTCATGTGATTCCAGAGACTCGTGGAAAATCTCAACAGCTTCACCTTCCTGATCATCCTGAAAATCATCCAATGTTTGGAAAGCATTTGATATTGTAATCGTGTTTTTTTTAATTCCTCCCTGATAGGACTGAGTTCAGAATGTTGATTCTTTTTTCTCCAGAAGAATGTGGTTATTGGTTTAGAGATGTCATCCAGAGAGTAGAAGGGAACATTTCTCTTCTTATGACTAACATTAAAAAAGTTGAGATTATTTTCATGTAAAAAGTCTGGAGTCATTTTTTGAGTTTGAAAATCTTTTTCTTTTTGTGAGACAGATAAAGTTGAGGATCCCTCTACATTAATTATTTCTTTTGGAGGAGATTCTAAAAATGTCTGAGTGTGAAGCTTTACTGGGTAGTTTCTTTCCTTATGTTCCTTGACTTCAGGTTTATTGGGATTCTTTCTCCTCAATTCTGGATGCACAAATTACTGTTATCCTGGCTATGTCCGATTATCCTACAGTGTGTGCAATATGTAGGCAATTCATCATATTCGATAGGATATTCAGCTACCTTATTACCAATTCCTACCACAATAGTTGATGGGAGCTGAGATAGAAGATTAATCTCAACACAAACTTTAATGGCAGAAGGTCTGGTTAATGCACTTGTGGCAGCATCCATCTTAAGGTATCTACCTATCTGGCTGCTAATACCAATAATTGCAAAAGTATTATAGAAGTGAATAGGTAGTTTGTGTACTGTTACCCAAGCAGGGACAATGGAGGATTCCATAGTTGGAGAGAAAACAGTAGTCCATTTCTGGACCTTCATAGTCGATCCTTGAATCATCCATTGGCCTTTCATCCAGCATCTTTGGTAATCCTCGCTTTCCTGAAAACGAATTAAAACATGACGGTAGTCAATGGAGCCAAGTTGGAATTTTGATTTGAAACCAATTGATTTGAAAGCCGACTGTAGCGTTGCCATTGGGGGTTTCCCTCTGCTAAACTTTCCGACAAGAGCATTATGATAATGCGATGCTAGAATCTCGCCTTCTTCCGGAGGAAGGATGTAGGCAATCTTTCCCTTAAATTCCGTGATAGGATGGAGATTAGGCGTATCAGGGAGTGTAGAAAGGAGCGGGGATGGTTTTGAACCGAGGGCTTGCAAGAAACTTTTGTTAGCGGGATTCTCAGGCGATGTATTAGGAGTTGGAGCCGCCATGGACGGCGGCCGGAGTAAGGAAAATGACCGTTATCAGGGGAGGAGGAAGGAGGATGAAGAGAAATTGTTTTCAGTAAAAAAAAAACTAAATAACTAGCAACATTTAGTGACGTTTGATTTTATTTTGAATAGTTACTTTTCATAATTTTAGTTTCTTAATCCCAACTAGATAAATCACTATCCATCTTACTTTAAATCGTCTTCAATGATTTGCTCAATATTTCAGTTATTTTAGTAGCTTTCTTTTTTTTACAGTTTTATAATGTATTTGTTCCAATAATTCACTTTATAACTTCCTTAAAATTATATTTCTTCCTATTTAATAATATTTATTTGATATTTTTATTAATAAAAAATTATTCAAATCACATTTTTGTTTTGAATTATTAGTTTATTTAATCATACAAGAAAATTTGTTATTTTTTATTAATTATAAAAACTTGGGTGAAACCATCTCACTGTAACTTATCGTGAGACTATGGTTTTAACTACAATTTTGAAATTTAATCTAAAATCTCGGATGGATTTATGTGCAAATTTTAAAGAATTCGGTAATTTTCGTGTGTCAAACTCGGGTTCTAACAATTGACATCAGGTCGGATGTTTCTCTTTCTGCTGGATTACGCTTAATTAAAAATTGCAATTAAAAAAAGGCAATGGTAGCGTGACCCGCCTCCACTGGGGTCGTTAAGTAGCTAACCCGAGCAAAGGCTAAGAAAGGTCAAAGATAAGATCTATAGTTCTGCAACAAACTCACTACTAAGCTACTTATGTGGTAGTTAGTGGCAAACCCGGGTATGTCCACGGATATGCTAGGGCCTAATAGTCAATTAAACACAACTATGAACGGGTCGCCAATCCGCCGTGTTTCTAGGAATATATAGTATAGTAAAATGGAGAGGGGGGGGGGGTTTCTAGTTTTTCAATTAACAACTAAGGAAATGAAAGATAAAAAAGTAAGTAAACTATATAGCTAGACACTTGGGAAATTTTTGCGTAACATGGTTGGTTAAATGTTCCGATCCTCGATTCAATCACATTTAAGGCTTCAACAGTCTAATCTAGTGCTCATAACACATGGTGTGGTCGATGGTCAGCACTTCCTCATACCTGTCACGTAAGGTGCTCTTGCAAATTTTCCATTGGCACCGCCTCCGTAGTTAGAGGAGTGCAACAACGGTCCGACCATTGCGCAGATCTATTTCTCCCCCATACGATTACGTCCCGGGCATTACACCACAAATGCTCTACTCCTTAGGCCTATAAATGAGTCAAAGGAAGGTAGGCACCTTATCGATGACACTAGGACATCTTACAACCCTATCTTGATACTATTTGCTATCTCTACTCGTAACCCTTCGAACCAACTCGCCAGCTAAGACTAGTGTGCTGTCTTCATAGCCGTAAAACTCAGAAAAGACTTACGTGCACACACTCACGTGGGCCCGGAACCTGCTACCCATATAACATCCAAGGAAATCCAAGAGTCGTCAACTTGGTTGTAACTAAGGATAACTCGAGATTCTCAACTTACTTACAACCAAGGATGATGTGAATGTATCGTCAACCTAGTTTTTTGTTTTCTCTCAATTTCTCTCATTTTTCCTAGGAGACCTTTCGGGTTTTCATCCTAACTTTCACACATGTTAAGCTCACATTCTCACCTTTTTCCACACGGCCTCTCATTTTTGCCTAGGTTCATAAATCTAGCTGGACTTAGCCTCTTAATTTTACCTAGGCCTTTTGACCTATCTGAGCTTTTCCCAATGTTGCATAAGTTGTCTTTTCGGGTTTTCAACTTAGCCGAGTATATAGTTTTTCATTTTTTACAAATTTTTCTATCATTTGTTTTGGTGTAGCACAAAAAGCCCCAAAGTTAGGTTTCATACTACATGAAGATAATGAAACACAAAAAATTACACCACCAATGTTCTAAAATAACTAACCTAAGAAAAGCTATGCATGCAATCAAGCGAGTCATACCACCAATTAAGCATCCAAAAATCCCAAAACAACACAGACACCAAATCACAAAAGAATCAACTAAAACTCCAAAGAAAAACAAAAAAAAAGCACCGAGGAATCCCAAGAATGAAAACTCCCTAAGTGCTGACTAATTCCCCCCCCCCCCCACACACACACACTTAAACTATGCATTTTCCCCAATTCACAAAAGTAGAAACACATAAGTGAGGTTGGGAAAGTAGGAACACTAACACCTGTGGCCCTGAAGGGCCCTCCTTGTCTCGCCTTGCCTCGTCATTCTCAAATTACCTCGTTGATTGAATCATGGACTCCATAAACTCCATTCTAGTGCCAAAATCTTCCAATTGCCAAAATCTTCCAATTTTGAAGTGTGGGTTAGGCTCAAGGAACAAATCATCCAAACTCATCTTGTGGGTAATGGAAGTACACTCCGGCTGAGGAAGGAGCACGAAACTACAAGTGCTCTCCCCGTCATACAAGTGCACAAAGCGGTCCTCAGAAGTCATAGGTGCTATCATGAAATCCTTGGCCAACTTCTCAATGTTGTACTTCGTGTATGATCTCCCAAGGTTGGCCAATGCATACTGAGTGACTGGATGTTCCAAACATTGTGCCAAAAGTCCTACCATGCCACCCATCGAAATCTTTCCACTTTTTCTCTCCCTCATTGCCAAGAATTCTTGTACAAAAGCCCCTACCAAGTTCGGTAGAAGTTACCCTCATGAGTCATTGACCAAAGGCAATGAACATTTGAACTCGGGCATTGCGTTAGTTTACCGTGGCAGAAAACCCTCATCGATAGCAAACGTTGAACGTAACGCAATGCTGGATAGACAATAGTAGTGCCTTTACACAAGTTCTTCTGGTCTGTCCCTTTCAGTTGCCTTAAAAAATTCCCAAGGGAGAATGACAACCCTGTCGATGTATCCTCAGAATGTCTCTACGTACCTCCACCTGAAAGCGTGAGCCATCTCATGTGTGTCATTGTATACTGTTTGTCATCCAAATGAAACTTGATTACCCGATATTCATCCACATCTGTGACTTGCCATAGAGTAACTAGGAACTCTAAAGTCCACAAGATATTGGTTTTCGAGTGCTTCTCGAGGAAACCCTCTAAGCCTACCCAGGTGGTCGTCGCTGTACCTCTCAAAGTTATATTTTTAATCCCTAATGCTTCCTATCTACAATTAAGTAGATAAATAGAAAGTTGGGGTCTTCCACGAGAAAAGGGATTTTTCTAAGTGTTTACACATATATAGCGAGAAACATACTAGATATAAGCATATATATATATATAAGCATATAAATGAGGAGTTTTGGTTGGTTTTGATCCTAATTATGAATTGAAAGACAACGACTAGCAAAGCAAGAGAGCAGTGCTAATCATGCAACAACTAAAAAGATGATTAAATCAACAATTAACGGAGCCTTGGGGGCAATTGACTTCCACTTCCAAACTTCTTATAGATCATAGATTCATTCACTCATTCAATTACATTTATTGTCTATGGGGAATGTTATCACTTTTCATTCGAAGATCAACATTCATTCCTTCTTATTAGTAATTTGCAAAGACACACAATGACCATTTGTTAACCTCCTTGATAATCACCCTAGGCAAACAACACCATAGAGGTGTTTCATCAACGACATTTCACACGAAGGACCATAGGTTTGATAACAACAAGCCTTCAACCAAAGACATAGTCATTTAACCAAACAAAGCATTTACTAGGCTAACCCTAGAACAAACCACATTCAAGGTTCAACCTTTCTTTGCATCTAAAGGATAAATATGAGAACAATCCACATTAACATACTTATCTAGCAAGAATCACCACACATTATACACAAGAAGTTCTAAATCCATGCTTTGGATTTCATGTCAAATGAGTTAAGAAATTTGTAACTTTACTAACACCCTTATGCTTCAATCATACAAACATTTCATATAATCAAACAACCCATGGTATAAATGAGGCAAAACACAACATTAATGGCATAATAAATGCTTTCCAATAAATGTTAATATGAGCAAATAGAGAATTTCACGACATAAGTTTGGAAGCTTCAATCAATTGCTGCCAAAAACTAGATTTAGCTACTACAATCCATACTAGTTAAAAAGAACAATCCAAACATTAATCAAATTAAAACAAGGATAAAAATGGTGGAATACTAGGGTTTGAAAAAGGGAAAAATAGGCTGGAAGAGAAGGTAAGAGAGAGAGGGTAGGATTTAGTATTTATACTACAAAAATGGCAAAGAAGATTTCTGGCCACCCAAAGTTTACGATGCACGAACAAATGTTCGCCCGTCGCGAAGACTGTAGAATCAGCAACCATAGTGTCTTTTCCTTCTTGGATAAACTTCTCTCTATACTTCAATTTTCTTCCATTTTTCAAGTCTTCAAATCTTCAAAGTTTTCAAATGGTGATCATCAATGGCCTCCGGTCCTCAAGTCTTGATGTTATTTCCTCGTCACACAAAATCCACTTATAAAAGGTAAAAGAGCACAAAAGTCGCTCTTACCTCTCCTACGAGAATTTCAAGGCAAAACACAAGCTCTACTTGAAAGTGATCCCAAAAAGTCCCAAAATATGCTCACAAAATGGCCACATCGCTACCTGTCCTAATAGATAGGTAACAGGCTCGAGTAAGCCTAGAGCCTCAAAGGTGTCTTTGCACGTAAATCCAGTCACCAATATGCCACTCTCTGGCTCTCTCAAATACCTCTACCTCCGGGCTATAATCTCAGAGATGCTGGTCAATGCCATGAATTCTTAAGTCACGAACACGGGGTTGTGAGGAAGGGGAGTCACCGGCTCATTGTTTGCACTCTTTGTCAGTTTCTTCCTTTTCTTGCCCTGTGAAGATTTCCCTTTCTATGACACATTCTTTTTCGGATGCATCCTAACACAATGAAGGAAAAAGTGGTAATGTAATCATAAATAAGGGCGTGACCCACATTTTCATTCAACAAAACAACATCCTTCCAAAATAGCCTAGTCATTCAAATCATGATATTCTCAACATGAAGGAAATTCAAATAAGAACATTCTCATTAAACAATAACTCATGTAAATTCATGCCAACTCATCAACAAGATCATGCAGTTAAGATTCATCCTTCCTAAATCACCCAACACATGAAGAACATATTATCCAAAATAGCACATCAATCCACCAAAACTTTCTTCAACACAAGATTATGCATACAATCAAAACACATTTCTCAACAACATATAATCATTCAAGAATCATGCTTTACATAACACAACCATAATGTTAATAAAGAAAATAAACAAGGAGTTCAATGGATTACCCAAAATTTGAAGCTCAGAGTTGCAAGATCCACACTAGAAGAAGAAAATATTGCTAATTTTTGAGAGAAAAGCTTCAAATTTTCAAGTTCACCAAGAGCGTGAGTGAGTGAGTTTTTCTTGAAAAACTTAAATGTGTCAAAGGATTCAATTAGGTGGAAGAATGTACCAAGGATCTAAAAATTCAGCAAAGTGATAAGGGGGAGAGGTACAAATAAGATAAGGATGGAATTTTGAGAATTGCAAATTAGGAGACAATTGTACAAATAAATTAAATCACAAGGAATATTGGAAATACTATTTGCGTCATAAATCCTGAGGAATTAGGGAATTTTAAAATTTATGAACCAAAAATGCATTTTTTAGCTTAAAATTCAGAATTTTCGATAAATTTGCATTTTTGGAACAATTTGGCAGCTCAAATGGGGTGACGACACGTATACCCTGGTGTCGGGGGGTATATGTCCAGACATCATGCCAAGGTCATTTGGCACAGACCGTATCGCTTGGAACGGGCCATGCCAAAACTTGGCACCAGGCCCCTCGTGCTAACTTCTGTGACTCGAGCCGTATCGCTTGGAATGGCTCGTGCCAGAATGAGGTACGAGGCTGCCAAAATCTGACCCCTTTTCCTTAAATTTTCCCTTTTTTGAAAAATATATGTCACCCGTCAATCCTAATTCCATCCAAACAAAATCACGAGACTCAAACTCAAATTTATAGTTCAACAACAGTTTCATCTCAAAATCCTCATCAAAAAACAAAAAACATGCAAAATCTATTTAATCAGTACTCAAAATCACAAAATCAAAGCAAAAAAGAAGCACCATATATTATTTTGTCGTCCTCACGACTTATTTCTTTTTCATGCGTCTTATGTAGAAAAACCTACCGTTGGGTCTCCAAAATCACCATCGGCAACCCCACCCATGATGACATCGTTATGGAGAGGTCTCCACAACGTGTCACCCTTACCTTTGGACGCCTCATCTGCCATAGAAAATGAATCACCGTGCCCTGCTAAGGTTGAGTCCGTAATTATAACTTTGGGTTTAGGAGGAGGTCGAGGGGGTTTTATGCCCTCGACACTTTTCCTTTCCCGCTGAAAGTCAGTTCGCATGGAAAAGCAATCTAACACAGAGATGTCATCACTAGAATCATGCAATGTAAAGGACTCGTCAACACTATCATCATCAACAAGGGGTTCATCCAAACATTCATTTTCATTTTTCATGCAAGAAGTTTCACATAGATCATGCTCATCACATAGGGTTACACATTTGCACAGAAAAGATGAATTTGTCTAATCATGCCTAGACTTATAGATGTCAAATCTAACTTTATCCATATATCATCTTCTAGGGTTAGGGTTCCCCAATGGACATCAATTTTAATCCTTGACGTTTTAAGTAATAGTCTCCCTAATGGGATTGTGGGTGCACTTCCGTCATGCGCCACATCAAGGACATAAAAGTCCACCGAAAACACCAACTTGCCAACCCGCACTATCACACCCTTCACTAGCCCACGAGGGCTAGCCTGAGAATGATTGGCGAGTTGGACAATCACCCTAGTGTCCCTAAGTTCACCTATATCTAGGCGTTCAAAAAGACTATATTGGATCACATTTATGGATTTTCCTAAGTCTATCATGGCAATATCAACTAGTTTTCCACCTAAAGAGATAGGAATAGAGAACATTTCAGGGTCGTCGCATTTCTTAGGCTATTTTTTGTGGTTCAAAACAGTGACTCCCCCCATTTTTAAATGTCTTACCTTCTTAGTTGCTCTGCTTCTCTTTTTTGTGCATGAAACTTTATGAAACTTAGCATACGATGGCACATTTTCAATTAGCTCTAAGATTGGAATTGTTACCTCGACCTTTTCGAAGATCCTTTGAATGCTTGCATCATTGGTCGCCACCTTTGGCCTCCCTCTCAAAGCATTTGGAAATGGCGGTGGGATAGCACTTGTGCCTCGAGCGGTGGTAACTCCCTAGAAGGAGCTTCTTCAACTATAATTTCATTCTCCTTGAAATTTTCCTTTTTAGCCTCCAAGAACCTATCCTCTTCTTGCAACACCTTCTTCTTGGACACACAAACTTCCTTCCCACTTCTCAACTTGAGTGAACTCACGTTCCTTGGATTGATCTCCGGTTAAGAAGGGAGTTTTCCAGACTCTTTGGCCTCAAGTCGGCACACTGAGGTAGCGAGTTGCTCGACTTGGACTTCAAGATTTTTGATGCTCGAAAAGGCCCTATTGCCAAGATCTTTGATTTCGCATCATACCCTTTCCGTAAAAACATCATGCTTTTCCACCAGTTGACTGATGGCTTCCAAAATCTCTTCCTGGTCCAACTTGTAGAGAGAGATGTGGTTGTTGGAAGGACCCTCGCCCCTTGGATACGGTCGAGGTGGAGCTTTTCCATATGGATAACCTTGAGCTTGGTTCTTCTCCCTCCAATAGAAATTTTAATGGTCCCGGTGCCTTGGGTGTAACGAGTTTTCATAGGGGGTCTTGCCTTGCATCACCTTGGTTCCTCCGGAACCCTTGTTGTTGCCCCCTAGTGAACTATTGCCTATTCTCGTTGTTGTTGTACTTCGTGGCCTTCACCTTTTGTAAGTCTTCCGTTACTTCGGGACACACCTTGGTGTTGTGGTAAAGGTTGCATACCCCGCACATTTTGACCTGAATAACCTTTCCTCTTAGGAAGCTCCTTCATTATGGAAGTAAGAGCTTGAACTTGATCCTACAACTTATGGGATTTGGAGGGTTCATCCAAGACTTTAACCCTTGACCATGTGCCAAATTGTCGCATTCCATTGGCCATTTCTTTAAAGAGAGCCATCGCCTCTTTTGGGATTTTGTTTGTGATTGATCCATTATATGTGGCATTCACCATTCACATGTCTTCATCACACAACCCTTCAAAAAATTAGTAAGCTAGGTCTCCCTCCTTGAAAGGGTGGTATGAACGGATTGATAACAATATCTTGAAATGCTCCCAATAGTCATAAAGTGATCATGTAGCTCCCTAGGTGATATTAAATAGTTGCTTCTTTAGTCCGACGGGTTTGAATGCTGGAAAGTACTTCTCTAGAAATATTCACTTCATATCCATCCAGGAGCTTATAAAACCGTTGGGTAAATGGTACATCCAATCCTTAGCCCCATCTTGAAGAGAGAATGGAAAAGCCCTCAAATTATAATCATCCTCTAAAATACTCGGAAGCTTCATATTTGTGTAGACTAGGTGGAAATCCGACAAGATTTTATTGGGATCTACCCTACCATACCATGGAAAGTGGGGAGATAGTGTATCATCCCGCTCTTCAACTCACAATTCACGTTCGGTGGCAATGGATGGAACGTGATACACAACGGCTGGCCCTCCAAATTTGGGGCCATGAGCTCTCTCAATATCCTGTTATCCTCTACCATCTCTCGCGGATCTTCTACCACTAAAAATGGTCTAGGTTGAGCCTCTACTCTAGTTCTCTGATTCCTTCGATTCCGACTACCTGTGTTATCAGTTAGGTAATGCAAAACTCTTAAGTTGGTGGTACTAGTATGTACCATGAATGGGGGGTTAACAGTACTCTACCGGAGGCAACACTAGCAAGTGGATTAGAGGAAACAAGATTACTAATAAACAGTTTCAATCAACAAAAAAAAGCACAAACAAAGAAAAGAAATTGACACTATAACGCGTTATGCTAACTGATAATTAAACTTAACTAGCATCCCCAAAAGTGGTGCCAAAATTTGACACGCCTCCACTCGGGGTTGTTAAGTAGCTAACCTGAGCAAAGGCTGAGGAAGGTAAAAGATAAGATTTATAGTTGTGCACCCAACTCAATACTAAGCTACCTATGGGGTAGTTAGTGGCAAGCCCGGGTATGTCCAAACAGTTGCTAGGGCCTAATAGTCAATTAAACAAAACTACGAATGGGTCTTCAATCCGTCGTGTTTCTAGGAATAGATAGTATTGTAAAAAGGGGGGGGCTGGTTTTTAAATTAACAACTAATGACATGAAAGAAAAAAAGAAAGTAAGCTATATAGCTAGACACTTTGCGTAACACATCAATTAAAGGTTCTGATCCTCGATTCAATAATATTTAAGACTTCAACAACCTAATCTAGTGCTCTCATAGCACGTGGTGTGGTCGATGGTTAACACTTCCCCATACCTGTCACGTAGGATGCTCTGGAAAATCTTCCATCGACACTGCCTCCGTAATTAGGGGAGTGCAACGACGGTCCGACCGTTGTAGAGATATATTTCTCCCCCGTTTGATTACGCACATGGCACTAAACCGCGTAACTCTACTCACTAGGCATATAAATGAAGCAAATAGAGGTAGACACCTTATCGATGACACTAGGATCTCTTACAACCCTAGCTTTCTACTATTTGCTATCTCTACCCATAAACCTTCAGACCAACTCACCAGCTAAGATTGGTGTGCTGCCATCGTAACAATAAAACTTGAAAAATACCTACGTGCATACACCCACGTGGACCCGGACCCTGCTACCCATATCACATCCAAGTTTCTCTTCCCTGGGAGATATCAATACTTTCACCAACATGAATATAGACTAGAGTGTGTGCTAATGGAGTGTATCATTCATGCAATTAGAAAAATTCAAGAATAAGCTATCATAATGTCATAAACAAATAGATTAGGAAGATCTAAAGAATCTCACAAGAACAAAATCAACCATGAACACAAATTTATCCTCAAGCTCTAAAAACCACTACCTAGATATAGAATTCAAGTATTTCATTGAATTCCACATCTTTGAACTAAAGAAAATTAAAAAGGAAAGAAAGAAAGAAGAGGAGAGAATGTTTCTCTCTCTAAGTTTCTCTCCAAACTACAAATGAACTAAGGAAAAATGATCCAATCCTAAAAGATGATCAAATACTAGTATAATAAGGCTATATTGATAGTAGTAGGGGATTGAGCCTAAGAATAGGAGCAAAATAGGTTAAAGTCACCCACCACTGACACAGACTGTCGCGAATGGTGCAGCTCACGCTGCTTATGTAGCCCCGCGCCAGTGCGTGGGGAGCAATCAGGCGCAGCCATGCTAGGCGCGGCCCGCATCGTCTGGTGCGGCCGGTCTTCAGAAGTTCAATTTTGCACATTCTGATCTGCGGTGTGTGTCATTTGGCGTGGGCCGTCATCAGAATCCTCATTTTCCTTAGTCTTTTGGCATGGGCCACTTCAGTCTTCACATCCCACTAGCTGGTCTTGACATTTTAGACTTGGAACGACGCAGGCTGTGTGAAACAAGATGGTCTGCGCCCATACTTAGCCATTTTTGGTGTGAAAAAAGGCCTCTTGAGCACACACTCTGCAGTGGTTGGCACCGACCATGCCAGATTTCAGCATGGATCATGCCGGAAACCCTTAGTATGGGCCCTATGGTGTGGCATGGGCCGCTATGAGCAGTCTTCGCCTGTCAGTTAATGCTTTTCCCGACTGGCTTCTTTACTCTGCTACGGATGATCCGTTAGTCCATTTTGAAAGTTCTTGTATTCAATTTTATATCCCTCTAGAAGACGAATCCAATGAACCAACTTCAAGAGGTGATTCCTCTCAGACTGTTCCCACAACTTGGCGCAACTCTCGGGCCACAATCTTCCATTTCTTCCTTTTCCGTTTTGAACTTCAGTACCACCTATCTTTGACTCCATCCTTCTACTACCACGATGCAATGTCTATGGCCTTCATCTACTATCATTCTAATATGAATGACCTTCAACATCTTCTACCATCCTTGCGAACGGTCTTCAATATAAAATGTAACGAAAAGTACCCATGAACGACCAACTAAGGATGATTACAAAGGAAGATCTAGGTGTCCGTGGATACAAGGTGTCCATTAGTACCAATTATTTCTACAAAACACAGGATCTAGACAATAAAACCAAACAAGGTCGTCTAAACCCCTTGTCACATAAACTCAACTAATTCTAGCAATCCAACATATAAAACAAGTCAATTATTATGATGAATGCATCGGTTAACGCACACATAATAATGCACATAGCGAGTCTCGGACCAATGACATTCAAGTAGAATAGATCTTTCAGGGACCACTTAGTCCAGCAACATTTCTCTTTATCGTCTCACAAACGATAATAGCATACTATCTCTGGTTGCACTCTGTTGAATAAATATATCTTTTAATATTGATTTATAATTTGATAATATTTTTAAAAAAATCAACGTTATTGATTGAAATATCAATATAATACATATGAAATTTTAAACAAAAGTTGTACTCCTATGTATTTTATACAGAAAATTTGACTATTTATAATGTTTAAATTGTATAAATTAGTTTATATATTTTAAATCCTTGTAATAATTTTAAATTTTAGTTTAGATGTTCATTTTCAACGAGATAAATATAGAATTTACATCTATCAAATGTATAAATTAATTCATATGTTTAACATGTTTCTTAATCATTTTAATGAATTTGTTTGGACTTCATCTTTTGAAATATATATAGTCATAAAAATTACAAGTAGCAAATGTATATATTAGTTTATATATTTAGATTATTTGTTAATCCTTTAAAAAATTTGATTTGAATTCAATTATGGCAAGGTAATGATAGAATTTACATCTAGCAAGTTATAAATTAGTTCATATATTTAAATTGTTCTTTCATAATTTTAAGAATTTAATATAAACTTTTTTTTGTAAGTTAATGATAGAACTTACCGTTAGCAAGTTATAAATTAGTTCACATATTTAAATTGTTTGTCAATCATTTTAACATTTTAGTTTAAACTTTCATTTTTGGAATGATAATTATAGAACTTACATCTAAAAATATATAAATTAGTTTGTATGGTTAGAATATTTGTTAATTATTTATTAGCTCATGTGTTTAGAGTGTTTGTTAATTATTTTAGCTACTTAGTTTAGACTTTCATATTTTCTAAAGATAATGATAGAACTTACAACTGAAAAATATAATAATTAGTTCATTTATTTAGCGTATTTGTTAGCCATTTTAAGAATTTAGTTTAGACTTTCATTTTTTGAAAGATAATTATATAACTTACATCTAAAAATATAAAAATTAGTCCGCATGCTTAGAATATTTACTAATGATTTTATTAGTTCATATGTTTAGAGTGTTTGTTAACCATTTTAATTACTTAGTTTAGACTTTCATATTTAATAAAGATAATGATAGAACTTACAACTAGCAAATATATTGATTAGTTCATATTTAGAGTGTTTGTTAGCCATTTTAAAAGATTTATACGTTCATATGTTTAAAGTGTTTGTTAACCGTTTTAAAGGCTTAATTTAGACTTTTATTTTTTTTAAGGTAATGATAGAACTTATAACTAGAAATTCTATTATTTTTTTTTGTATGTTTAGAGTGTTTGTTTACTATTTTAAGGACTTAGTATAAATTTAATTTTAAGTTAGATTATATATTTTTAGTTTAGAACATACAACAAACATATATAATGATTAGTTTATATGTTTAGACAGGTTGCTAATTGCTTTACTGATTTATTTTTTAAAATCATCAATTTTTACAGGATAATAATACTTGAAATTACAACTAGCAAATGTATAAATTAGTTGATATATCTATATTTTTTCCTAATCATTATTAATAATAGATTTTCTTAGATTAATATTTTTGATAATATATATATATATATATATATATATATTAGTTTATTTGTTCAGAATTTATTACTAATCATTTTAATAACTTTGTTTAAAATTTAATTTCTACACAATACGGTATAGTTTACTATTGATAAATATATAAATTAGTTTATATGTTTATGATATTAGTTTATCGTTTTTAGATATTAGTTCATTAATATTAAATAAAAGTTTCAGTAATAGAAATTTTTTTTGTGATTGGTATGAATTTTTAGCCATAGTTTTAATTGATTAGAAAACTATTTTTTATTATTCTTAAGAAGAAAACCAAGTTTACCAAAAGGAAAATGAAGAACGGAGAAGATTCACTCAAACTGAATCTTAGGAATTAGTCAATCACCCATATTAATCACTCAATTTGTTCAATATGATTAGTCATTTATTTGAGGTGCACCATCTTCCATTCTGCCGATTGCACCCTAGAAGCCAGGGGAGGGAGCAGGTCCCAACTCGAATTTAGCGGGTCTGCTTTTGTTCTTTTAAAAGGTCTTCCTCTGTGTAGGTGTGTTTGTTCTAGCCATGGTAAATTAAAACTACGACTAAAATAGAATTAACATGGTACAACGTTTGTTCCATTGCTTGATTTGGAGGTGGTCAGGTGGAAGGAAGACTTGGTGCCGACTTCCGTTAGGTAAAGAGAGATTGTGTTTTCGCGTGCTGGTACTTCTATATTGCGAAAATGTGTCTTCTAGTCCTGTGACCATCTGAAGCAGCGGCACTAGCGCCCCCACGAAGGTTGTGAAGGAATCGAAGAAGCAGGATGAAGTTCTAACCCAATTTTAAAAATGAAGAGTGGATCTCTGATAGACGGCCTGTACATAACACGTATTTAGCTTATATTGTACATTTGTTGAATTACATACTAAATTTAGAAATTTTAAAAAAAAATTTATATTATATATTTTTATATTTTAACATTCAAATACATAATATTACTTGTTTTAAAATTTTAAAAAAGATTTAAATTTTATTATAAATTACAATATTTAAAGTAAAAGTCACTGTTAACTATTTATAGCCAAGAAAGTCCGGAAAAGAGGTATGTGAAAGAATGGAAAGGGGGAACTGGGTCGGCTTATAACCCGATTCCCAGACCCCGCGAATTTCATCAGTATTCCTATAAATTGCATTCTGCTCCCCTGTCTCACCATAAACTATGGTAAGACGGTTTTATACAAGATTTTCTATTTACTAATATGTTGTACATAAATGTTAAAATAAATAATTAATAAAATAACATTTTCAATAAAAGAAAATACAAATTTGAAAGAACACAAACAAACAGTACAATATCTTACAATATTGCAACTAAACTATTGTCATCATTCTTTTTTTTAAAAAATTTTAACCATCCTAATAGATGGGAGGAATATATTCGGCTCCCCAAACCATAATTAATAACCCTGAAGGGGCACCATGTTTAGTTCATTACAAAAGATCATTCATTTGATGATCCAAAATTAAAGGGAAAACCTTCCTAAAACGCTTAGTCCAAACCGAGTCTAAACTAAGTGGAGATGTAGATATGGTTTGATAGACTTATTTCCATGCAGCAAAAACACGAACATGGTCAGGGAATCGACTAATCAAAACCCTTATTAGTCAATGTTTTTTAGCCGAAATAGGAATAAGACCTCCTGAGTGTCCCTTTTTTGCCCAAGTGTTGCCTTCCGTGAAATCCCTTTAGCTAGATCAGTGCTTCCTTTTGATGTGGATCTTAGTTTCTTCTGACCTGCAAATTGAATCCAATAGGTACAGCAGTTTTTGGACGAGTAGAGAAGTAAAAAGACTAAAAGGTGCATCTAATACTCACATAATGTAGGCCCCCAAAAGAATCTCTAAGTGTTGACCTGTGAGGTACCAATTCTAACTCCATGAAATCTAATTTTATCTAATAGTAACAAACCTCTAAGAAAGGGTGGAACATTTCCTATGTTTAAATCTCCTTTTAAAGACATCTCCTTTGCATATTTAGCCAAAAAATCTGCAGTTGTATTAGCCTCCTTAGGAACATATTGGATTGAATTAACTTTATGCCCTATGTTCAAAGTGCTACAAATAGAAAAAACTCTCAATGGGCAGCCATGTGGATCTTGTATTCCCTTAACAGCTGATAAACAGTCTGACTCAAGCACACAACTATGAAGATCGAGTTCTGAGCATAATAGATATGCATTCTGAATACCTACTAATTCAGCATGTAAGGGGGATTCAGATTGAAAACAGTCAACCCTCAATTTGATCACCTCTTCCCTCCAGTCTCTGACTATTACTGCACATGAAGACTCTCCTCCATTTATCCATGTTGCATCTGTATTAATTTTGAACCCGGATTTTGGTTTTTCCCAACTGACTGCTGATAAAACTATTTCCTTTTTCCTCTGTATAATGTTTGGTATGATTCCAGCTTGAATTAAATCCTTATCCTTTTCAATATTACCTTTCAGTGGATTAGCAGTGAATATTAAGAAGATTAGTTCTTTGACATTCTGAAAGCATGCATCAATTGAGAATGAATGATTGTCAAATGAAATTTTGTTCATATGTATCCAGAGGGACCATGTTGTGACTGTGAGAGCTGTTGTATACAAATGAGTCAAAATCTTATTCTGCCCTTATGGAGAGATAAAATTCTACTATGTTCCTAAAACTGGTTGTTGAAGATGCAAAAGGTTGTTAACTCTAATCCAGATTGCTATTGCACTAGGACAGGAGTTAAAAAAAATGGTCAAGAGAGTCAGAGTGGTTTAAACATAAAGGACACTTAGAAGCTAAGGAGAATCCAAACTTACACAATATATTATCAAAAGGCAGAATTCCATTAAGAGCTCTCCAAACTAGTACAGGCATTTTTGTAGGAATGAAAGTTGACCATACCTTGTGAAGATGTCTAATGATTGTATCTTTCTGTCTGAAAACCTTATATGCTGAGCTAATAGAGAAATTTCCATCCAATGAGGCTATCCAGACCAGCCTATCTGCATGTGAGCTTCTGATTTTGGCATCCTGCAGAATTGAAATTGTGTTGGTAGCCAGGTGTGGCTCCAGTATAGGAAGGTTAGAGTCTTTGTTCAGAATGAAGGAACTGAGAGAGATATCAGGAAATGGGATTTCCATATCTTGAGGCCATTCATAGAACAAAGCACCCTCACCTGTCCAGTTAGCATTCCAGAAAGAGCACTCTCCTATTCCATAAATTACTCTGGTAAGACTATTAGCTTTTTCAGTGATATGCATATTCTATTCCATGTATGGGATTTTTTATACGAATCAGGGAGTGTCCACAAATGATGGGACCATTGAGTATTATTAATTTGCAACTTCCACCAAAGTTTACAAGAGAAAGCATCTACTATGGCTTGAAGGTCTCTAAAACCTATGCCATTCTCCTGCACTGGAAGACTCATTCTTTTCCAAGATCTCCATTTTTTTTTCCTCTAAGTTTTCACTACTTCCCCAAAAAAGACCTGAAGCCAGTTTTTCCATTTTCCTTAAGACTATCTTTGGGGGCCTTAAAACAGCAAACAAATGTGTGGGAATAGAGAGAAAACAGTGGTTAATTAGGATGATTTTACCTGCAGTGCTTAACCACTTATTCTTCCAGTTGTTAATGGTTTTTTCCATCCTTTCCAAAATAGGGTGGTAATGTATCTGAGTATTCCTTCCTGAAAAAATGGGGATCCCAAGGTACTGGAAAGGGAATGAACCTCTAACCATTCCTAAATTCCTGCTCAGTATTTGGACTCTATGAGGAGCAACAAAGAAATTGGATTTTAAGAAATTTACTTTTTGACCCGATATTTGCTCATATGCCTTCAAGAAACTTTTAAATCTTTTCAAATTTTTGTGATTACCATTGAAGAAGACAGCCGTATCATCAGCATACATAAGATGAGTAATCTGGGGGCAGTTTCTAGGCAATCCAAAATATTGCAAATATCCTATATGGAAAAGTTTTTTCAATCCTCGAGAGAATGCCTCGGATAGAATATTATACAGAAAAGGTGAAAGAGGATCACCCTGTTTAATTCCTCTATTAGATGCAAAGAAGCCTGATGTAGTTCCATTAATTAAGACTGAGAAATGAGCTGAAGCTATATTTTGCATGATCCGGTGAACAAATGTGCCATGAAAACCAAATTTAAGGAGGATTGAATTAAGAAAAGACCATGAAACCCTATCGAAAGCTTTCTGCATGTCTAATTTAACTATAAGATTCGAGCCTTTAGATTTTCTTGATAGAATTCTGGTCATTTCTTGCATCAATATTATGTTATCTGAAATGTCCCTCCCTTTTATGAATGCACTTTGTTCAGGAGAAATAAGTTGAGACATAAGAGACTTAATCCTTTCCATTATCATCTTAGAGAAGACTTTATTCACAAAGTTTGATAGACTTATAGGCCTGAAATCTGAGAAGGTGATAGGAATTGTTCTTTTTGGGATTAAAGTTAGCCACGTGCTAGATATAGCCTTAGGAATATTACCACTTTTTAGGAACTCATTTGCAGCTTCTAGGAGATCTCCTTTAACAGTATCCCAGAAAGTGGTGTAAAAAGCACCAGAGTATCCATCAGGTCCCGGGGAGCTAGATTTATTAAGGTCAAACACTGCAAATTTAAGCTCCTGAATTTGGAAAGGAGACAGAAGAAGGTGGTTTTCTTGATCCGTAATTACTTTTGGGATTTCAGTGAGGAAGTGTTCTATATATGTTCCCATTTTTTGAGGTTCTTCTTCATTAAAAAGTGCTCTATAAAATCTCACTGCTTCCTCTTTAATCAGAGATGGTTCTAAAATCCAACTTCCTTTTTCATCCCTGATTTTACTAATTCTTGATTTTGTTCTCCTTTCCCTAATTGAGTGATGAAAGTAACTCGTGTTAGCATCACCATATTTTAGCCAATTCAACCTAGCTTTTTTGCTTTAGATAGATATTTTTCTCTTTTTGAGCCCTCATCAGCAGTTGTTTGGATTTATTTAGCTCTACTAGGGTAGTATCATCCTGAGTTTGCTGGAAAGAGATTTCTAAATCATTAACTTTGTTCTCATGTTGTGACAGATTCTGATCCACATTGCCAAAATGTACTTTATTCCAATGTTTGATTACCATCTTTAGCCTCTTAAGTTTAGAAACTAACCTATACATCCCATTAAAAGGAGTATCTAATTCCCAGTTAGAAACCACTAAATTAAGAAATTCCTGTCTGTTTGACCACATTTCTTGGTATCTAAATGGTCTAGGAGCTTGTTCCTCAGCTGATTGTACAGTTAGAAATAGAGGTGCATGATCCGAGGTCAACCTATTAAGAACATGAATTGAGCTGTTAGGGAATTGGTCAAACCAGTCTAAAGTGGAGACTCCCCTATCTAACATTTGAAACATTAAGTCCTTACATTTGTCCTTATATCTATTATTTCTCCAAGTAAAGGAGTTACCTACGGTAGGAATATCATGCAAGTCCATAAAGTTTAAAAATTCATTAAACTGCTTCATACTTTTTTTGGAGTTGACTAACAGTGTTAAAGTCCCCTATATATATAGAAGGATGATGCATTGTTACCTTTAAATCATTCCATAAAGACTCCCTCATTTGTCTGTGTACACTTGCATATATGAAAAAACAATTCCAGCTAAAAGAGGAAGCAGAATCTGTTATATTAACTTGCACAAATTGATCTGACTCACTTAAGGTTGTAATGCTAAAAGCTTGATTCCATAATATCCAGATTTTAGCACTATGAGCAGGGTAGGCATTTGGGAACCCCAGTTCGTGTTTACATATTGTTAAATTATGTTTATCCTGCCAGGGTTCTATTAAACACAATATGTCTATCTTATGTTTGAATTTTAAAGTCTTAAGTCTGTCAATTGATGTTCCAATTCCCCTCACATTCCAGACTAGTATATTCCCTATTATGGTGTGTTTTATCATTTAAAAATTTTTGGGGTAGCTTTTTGGGAGGATCTTAGGTTTCTACCAGTCTTAGCAGAGTGTTTACCTTTGTCACCTGATTTGCCATTACTATTTTCAATGTTCCCTGAAATGGCTTCTGATCAGAATGGCTTACCTTATTCTGCATGTTATCCTTTTCCATTGTGCACTGATCAGGGGGTGTTGGAGTCTGACCATGTATACCAATCCCTGAGGTGGTATTTTGCTGTTTGGAACCTGTTTGAACTTGCTCAATGTAAGGCATAGAGATAGTTAATGTGTTAGCATTATCATCAGAGTTTAGAATAACTGGGACTTCCTGTGATTCCACAGTTTCATGGAATATCTCTACAATCTCCCCTTCCTACTCATCCTCTAAATCATCTAATGATTGGAAGGCATTAGAAATTGTCACTATGTTGCTTTTTGCTTCATTTTCCGGAATAGCAGTAAGTTCAGGGATTTGGTTCTTTTTTCTCCAAAAAGAAGTGGTTATTGGCTTAGAAATATCATCCAGAGAATAGAATGGACCATTTCTTTTCTTATGGCTAACCTTGAAAAAATTGATATTACTTTCATGTTGAAATCCTGAGTTTATTTTTTGGGTCTGGGCTTCCTTTTCTTTTTGTGTAACAGTTAAGGTTGAGGAGCCCTCAATGTTAATGACCTCTGTTGGGTGGGGTTCTAGGCCTATTATGTCCTTATGGTCATTACTCTCTGTTTTTTTGCCAGTCTTTTTCCTCAATTCAGGGTGCAGAAAGTTACAATTAGTGTTGCTATGGCCAATTATTTTTGCAATATGAGCAGTATGTTGGCAAATCTTCATATTCTATAGGGTATTCCACCACCTTGTTACCAATTCCTACCACAATTGTACTAGGAAGCAGTGCTAACAGATCAATTTCAACGCAAACTTTAATAGCTAAAGGTCTAGTTAAAGCTATGGTAGCAGCATCCATCTTTAGGAATCTGCCTACCTGACTACTAATACCCATTATTGCAGAGTTGTTATAAAAATGTATTGGCAGTTTATGAAAAGTTACCCAAACCGGGACTATGGAGGATTCCACTGTCGGAGAGAAGTTCGGAGTCCACTTCTGTACTTTCATTGTGAATCCTTGTATCATCCATTGACCCTTCATCCAACATCTTTGATAGTCTTCATTTTCCTGAAAACGAATAAGCACATGTCGATAATCAATTGAGCCTAATTGAAATTTCGATTTAAAACCTATTGATTTGAAAGCCTGTTGAAGAGTGTCCATATGTGGTTTCCCTCAGATGAACTTTCCGACGAGGGCATTCTGGTAATGCGATGCTAGAAGTTCTCCTTCTTCTGGGGGGAGGATGTATGTTATTTTGCCCTTGAATTCTGTTATAGGGTGCAGATTTGGGGTGTCAGGGAGTGATGATAGAAGAGAGGATTGCTTTGTGTTGAGAGCTTGAGCGAAACTTTTGTGGACAGGGATCATAGGGGGCATAGGATCGGGGGTAGAGGTGGCGTCGGCGGCACCATTGTCGACCACCAGAGATGTTGAGCAGGAATAGTAAATAAGACCGTTGACAGTGAGAATTGAGGTGAGGAAGGAAGTCTGTGAGATCAGTGTGTGAAGATCGCACCAAATCGCACACAGTTACTATTCAAAATCGCAAGTCAAAATTAGTTAAAAGTACACAAGTTAACTATTGTCATCATTCACCTTTAGCCTCCATTTTTTTGCACTCCTGACCACTGAACTAACAGAAATGTAAAGCCGTGCCCCTTCCGTCTAGTCAAAACCGTCAAGTTAGCTTCTGTTAGCTTATGTGCAATAATGTAACATTTTGAGGGGCAAAAAATGTCTTTCCCTATTCAATCCAAGAATTCTTGGAAATGAAGTCGTTATTCTTTTTGATGTGGTAATCCCTATTGGGCGAGGCAGCTGCGGTCCTGTAAGAACGACCTCGGAAGTGATTCTGGGAAAAGTACTCTCACGATCAAGTCAGTTCATTCCTTAAGAGAATTAGTATTTCTTAGTTAGTCGTGCTTACTGAGCCAGTGCTGCTCTTCCTATATTTATACTAGATCACGATCATGGCTCCACATTTCTAGAGTTTCAGATTGTGGTTTGTATCATGGTTGCTAGAATTTTGGGGTCAATTACGAGTGTCTTCCCCATTTTTAGGCGTGGCTCCACGTTGTCCGGTTTGTGGCTGAGTCTTGGGCTGGGCCTAAAGGCCAACAACTTTTAGTCTGCGTGCTAGGTACACACCATAAGACCCCCTAGCCATGACGTCAATGGAACGGGAAGTGATGATTGTGTTTGTTTCATCATTTTTCTCCGCTTTTTCAACTCGTAAGTCTCTCTGTATTTTTTCCTTTTCCTTTTTAAAACATTTTTGTCACTTGTGAATCTGAGCAGTGTCTCCGTTCTGCCAATTTTGTTGTTTGTGTTTTGCCCAGAAATTACATGGTTTTCTTCTCCGGCGTGTTACCTGCGTTATTTATTTTAATTTTATCGGAATACACTGTGTGTTTGTGACTCTAATTAATAGGGTTTTCATCTCAGATTTTAGGACTCAGTCCTGCCCAAATGTCTACCCCTAATCCCACTGATTCTCCCGTAGAGGATGTCCAGGTTGATCATACTGACTCTGGAGAGGATTGATGGGCTCAGTTTATATCCCATTTTAGCACATTCAAAATCTAAGTTTGTAATATATTATGGATTTAATTAGAAAGAATTGACATTTTATCAATTAGAGGGTTTTGATGAATTCATATGTTTTATATCCTAAATCTTCAATTTATGCATTGTTTTAGATCAATGGAAGTGTTTGGGTCTTAAAGAGTTTGAGTTTTGGAAAAAGAATCGAAGAAACATGAAGATTGGGAAGTGAAGGCCAATTTAATAAAACAAATTGGTAGAAGCCAGACATAAGGGCTGGTGCGGACTACACAGGTCAAATTTACAGCCTATCTCTTTTACTTTTTTTGGCTTTTCTCTCTCCTCATAACTCCTATCCAATTTTTCTCTCAAGAAACCCTAGAACCCACTTATTAATCCATCATTTCTCTCATGTTTACAAAGGATTTTGTTCTTTTGTTATGGGTTTAGCTAATCTAGGCTAAATATACTCTTGAGAGCAATTGGTAAGCATTTCTAGTATGAATTTGTGAAAATTTATTTATCCTATTTTGTGCTTTGATTATCAAGTATATTTTGTGCTTTCGTGTGTGATTAATGCATGATTTAGACTAGGATGATCAACTAGTTGATGATTGTGGGTTAGTTATTTGCTATATTTTGGGTCAAACCCGGAAGACTTTGGTTTTTTGTCATTGTGATTATTGTCGGTCAATGATAGGTTATAATTAGGAGTGGCAACTAATTGTGATTGTTGATTGATGAAATTACTTAGACTTAGGATGAATTTTAATGGGTTTGACTAATTATCAATGTGGCTCTCTAATAACGATTAACAAGAATGCTGATCCTCGTAGTTGTTGTTAGTAGATATATTTGTGCTATCCCAATATTTCTCACTTGTAGGTTACATCATTTGTGCTATTTTTGATCGTATTTACATAGTTCTTTCTAGTCGGTTGTTAATCTAGTAGTTTAAAGTACTCTTAGTTTTTTAAAAAAAACCAAAAACCCCCACTTTGTTACCACACGATTAGAATGACATCTTCGTGTGTTATTAACTATGCTTCAACACTCAATAAAACCCCATTTTCCTCATGGACGACCCCGTCTTACCACTAGCTACTATTAAGTAGTTAGCCATAATTTGGGCATATAAATACTATCCTTGAGAGGCACGGCGGTGGCCTCCCAAATTTTGGAGCCGCTGCCGGGGAAAAGGCATATTTTAATAAAGTGTTGTTGTAGTTTTTGTGTGTTTCATGTTTTATTTGTTTGTTGACATTTTCTTGCTTTTGTGATTGTTATTCGGATAAGGTTGTACTGATCTAGTTCTTGGTTTATGGTCGATACTCATACAAATAGACAAGAACTCTTGCACTACGACCTCGATCTCTTAGAAACACTCCAGAGAGCAGGGAGACTAGCTAGTTTTGCTAACCAAGCTACCCAAGCATCACCCAAAGTAGTTACACCAAGTACAGAGGATGATTCTAGAACTTTGAGGGAGCTCATTGCTTCTAACCTAGAGAGCCAACCACTTTGGATCACTTTCCCTCCTCTTCTGAAGAATGTCACTTGTGAGCTTAAGTCTGGGATGATTCATTGTCTACCATATTTTCATGGAATGAGCGGGGAGGGCGAGAACAAGCATTTGTCTGAGTTCCACCTTGTGAGCATGAATATGAAGCCATCCGGGGTTTCAGAGGACAATTTCAATCTAAGGGCATTCCTTTTCTCTTTGAAGGATGTGGCCAAACATTGGTTATAATATCATCACCAAGAAGTATAACATCATAGGAGACAAAGGTCAAGTTTTTGGAGAAGTTATTTCCAGCATCCAAGTCGGCGGGCTGAAAAAGAAGTTAAGCAACATCTCCCAATATTCGGGAGAATCTTTATACGAATATTGAGAGAGGTTCAAGAGGTTTCTAGCTAGTTGCCATTACCACCCATACAAGGATGGAGATCTTGTATATTATTTCTTCGATGGATTGTTCGATAAAGATATGAAGATGATCAATCTTTCTTGTAATGGGTTAATTGCCAACAAGAGCCCAAAAGATGCCATGGCATTTTTTGAAGACATGGCTAATGGAGCAAGACAATTAGGTGTGAGAGAAAGGGCAAGGGTGCAAGCAGCCCTGTGAAAACCCCGACTGTGATGGAGTTAGGGTGCATGTAATAGTTAGATTTTAATCAAATATTTAAATCTCTCATCTAATTTCCAGAAAATAACTAAAAATATAAAAAAAAAATAAAAAACAAATCAATTAAAAAATACCAGAAAGAGAGAGTCAGGCAAGCGGACGTGAAAATTTATCCAAAAGTGAATTCGGCAAGTGGCCGTAGGAACTTATCCAAATGAGGGTTAAATGGATAAAATTCTAGGTTTAGGTGTCAGAACCCTATGTTCTCATCTAGTACAAATACTGGTTACTGCTTTCTCAAAAATTACAGCCTTAAGATATTTCTTACCAAAGAACAGCGGTTGAGCGGTGGTAACGTAGAAAACGGAGGTTGCCCAAGCCAAGTCTAACTAAGGTGAGTGTTTTCATCGCCTTAGCACGAACTGAATTAAAATGAGTATATATATATATATGCTTATATGCATATATATATATATATATGCATGTGTGTGTGTGTGTATGGTGCCACAAGAGAGCTTTACCTCTCGAATTTCCACCCCTTGAATGGTACCTCTTGAACCCCTACTGAAAACTTCACCCCTTGAACCCCTACTGAAAACTTCACCTCTCGAACCCCTACTGAAAACATCACCTCTCAAACCCCTACTGAAAACTTCATCTCTCGAACCCCTACTGAAAACTTCAACTCTCGAACCTTACCTCTCAAACTAGTACCACTGAAACCTTTACCTCTCGAACTGGTACTACTGAAACCTTTACCCCTTGAACTGTACCTCTCAAACCCTAGGTCTCAAACTAGTACTACTGAAACATTTACCTCTCGAGCTCACCTCTCAAACCATACCTCTCAAATCTCTCCAATTGAACCTTACCTCTTGAACTCACTAACTGATTTGTACCTCTAGAACCTCACAAACTTAACTAGTACCTCTGGAACCTCACCAACTAAACCCGTACCCCTCGAACCTAACCAATTGAACCTCACCCCTTGCACCTCACCACTCGAACTAGTATCACTTACCACTCAAACAAGTACGACCTGATATTATACCACTTGAACCTTTTTCACTCGTGTCTTCTACTCGAACCTCCTCTACTCTAACCCCTGTACTCGAACCATATACTCGAACCTTTGTACTCGAACCATATACTCAAACCTTTTACTCGAACCATTGTACTCTAAACCTTGTACCGAACCTTATACTTGAACCTTTCTACTCTTACTCGAACTGTGTGTACCTGAACCCCATTAGAGAGGAATATGACGGTAAAAATTAAAATGATGGTGTATACTGACTGTTAAATTAAGTGTGTCATATTGTGTTCAGTTATCATGAAACTGAATTTATGAACTGCTCTGATAATTTTCTGTGAATGGGTGACGTGTACTTTATCTTGTCGTGTCATATACTGCTCTGATATTATATGTGGATGATCGGCTTGTACTTTATTTTGCCATTTCAAACTTGGAGTATCTGCTACCTGATTACCTGAATGTGATTTCGGGGTCCTCTACGCAATTGTAGTTTGGTCAAAGTCGGCGGGGAATGGTACAGATCAGACCGTCTGATTAGACCAGCTACACGTGGAGTTTCTAGTATGCTAGCATAACCATCTGTATCTGATACAAGGTCATAACTGAACATTTGATTGGGCGTGGTTGGCAAAACTAAATTCTGGACTGATAGCCTTCGGGCACTACTGAAAGGGTTATACCTTGTATACTAGTCAGAGTTTCCATATAGGCACTTGACAACAACTTGACATTAACGACCCGTATCCTTTTACTTTGTGCTAGGACTTATGTGGCTATTTGTTATTTGTTATTCTATGATCACTAAAACTCAACTGGGTAAATACTGGTGATGGAACCTCACTAAGCAAGGAGCTTACCCTAGTTAAACAACCTTTTTCAGGTGCAGAGGAACTGTAAGAGAAAAGTGCTTTGATGTCTTTACTTCTTTTGAGAAAGATCCTGGGTGGACTGTTAGAATTTTAATGTGAACTTTGAATCTGTAATAGTTAGGTGAAACTTTCGTTTAACACTTGTACTAATCCTTACAATTTAATAGTAAAGCTAGGATTTAAATTGTCCAAATTTGCTTTCGCATAATATTTATCTGCTCGTTACGTCTAGCATTTTCAGTAGCACGCTCAGACCCAACCCGATGCTTGTGTTAGGTTTGGAGGTGTTAGAGATTTGGTATCAAAGCATCTTCAAATGAAGTAAAGGTAAACTCATACTTACCTTAAATAAAACATTAAAGGGAACTAAATAAATTGTGAATAAAGTAGGGCTAGTTGGGTCCACACTGTCAGACTAACAGGTTTGTGATTTTGATAGATAGACGATAACGTAGAGATCACGAGTAATAATTTTCAAGGGACCGTTGAGGTAAAGAGACATTCTGGAGCTTTCCTGGAGACAGTTTTTCCATGGATGGAAATTATAGACTATTTGCATTGGGCGGAGACTCACACCTACCCAAATTGGGTCATGCGCGCTTTAGTCATGGAGCAGGCAGAATTAATTGGCAGGGTCCTTAGCCTCGAGACCCATGAACAATTAATGAAAGACGCAATGTGGGAACAATGTCTGCGTACTAATGCAGAAGAGGCAATGGAAAATAAGGTGGTTGCCGAAAACAATCGACTGAAGAACCAAAGAATTAGGGAGCTCGGGCAATAGGACACAGAACGACATGAAGTCATTCGAGAAGTGGGCCTAGCTTTGGTAAATGCTCAAGTACTCTAGGGAGGTCTGACCTCTTATTGTATACAACCAACTGAACCACATTGGAGGCACATTAGAGAGACTTGGTGTACAATGGATCAAGCTCTTGCTACACTTCGGGATGATCTAGTGAACCGGGCATACCCTGGAGTCAAGCGGAAGAAAGGAAGTGGCTCCATTGAAGGTTCAAGGGTCGATTAGGAATGGAATATGAATTTTAGTAATAGAATATGACTTTTGGAACTTACAGATCCTAAATATTGCACCAATGGACCATGCAAGTTAAGATACTAAGCCTAACATATTGTATATTAAGTACTAGAACTAGACTAAGTCCCAATTTTGGCGATGAAGGACGTGGCTAGCAGACTATGAAGCTATCGTAAATATTCTGTGATGAAGTTGTGTAAATTAGGCTAAAGCTATTGTAAATATTTTGTGATGAAGATAATATAAAATATTTTGTGAATTATATTCTTTTGGTTAAGTAACTAAGTAAGGATTAGTATAATCCACATGGCTAACTTATTGAGTGTAGGACAATGGAAAGGGAACAAGGGGAAAGTTCAAGCTCGCCAATGGGACAGAATTCCTCAACCACTGGGATGGAGTTGTTCGTGAATCAAGTCACTGAAATATTAAGTCGCATGATAGAAAGAGACAATCAAGCTCGATTCCATGTCAGGGACCGAAGTCATAGACTAGAGACAGAGGATGCGGCCTTGGAACGATTTCACAAGTTTCATCCCCCCAAGTTCAAGGGCGGCCTAGATGATGAAGTCGTCGAAAATTGGATCAAAATAATGACTCAAACTTTCTGGGCCCTAGGATATACGGATGGACAGAAAGTGAATTTTGGCATATTCCAATTGGAAATAGCCGCACAAGATTGGTGGAACATAGTACAGAGGAAGTGGGACATGGAGGAAACCCCTAGAACCTGGGAGAATTTCGAAAAGGAGTTTAAGAAGAAGTACATTCCACCTCTAGTTAATGAAAGGAAAGAAGCGGAGTTCATAAACTTGAAGAAAGGCCTGATGAGTGTAACGGAGTATGACCCAAAGTTTTCCCGACTCTCTAAATTTGCAGAGAAGATGGTCTCAACTGATGATGAGCGCAAGAGGAGATTCATCCAAAGGTTAAGGCTGGAGTTGAAGGATGCCCTAGCCCTGGCATATCAGAACAGTTATGCCACAACCATCGAATTCGCTTGCAGAGTGAAAGAAACCAAAAATGCCTTACGTGCCATGCACCAAGTGAGAAGGAAAAATGTGAAATCTCAGTCAATATACACTCCAGGCCCACAGGGAGAAAACTTTTAGAAAAAGAAGGTCCCTAGGAGAGACATACCCCGACCCTCGGCCATCTAAAAAAGCTCAAGCATTGTCTTAAGAGGAACTACTCGGGTTCATTACACGTACTGTGGAAATGGAAGCCATGATGAGAAGGATTACTGGAAGAAGGTAAATAAGTGTCTACGGTGTGGGAGTTCTGAACATAGAATATCCGAGTGCTCGCTAGCTCAGCAGAGTCGCTTGCCTCAAACCATGGGATCCCAGGTATCAATCGCCAAACCTGCTCAGAAAGGAGGAGCAAGTGAGGGCAGTCAACCAAAGGTGCACGCTCATATTTATACATTGGGGTTAATGGAGCCTCGGTTTCAACCAAGATCATTGAAGGTACCCTTCCTATCCTGGGTAAACTAGCTAAAGTTTTGATTGATCCTGGTGCTTCTCATTATTTTGCTAGTTACTCCTTTCTTGAGAATATGTAAGAGAAAATAGAGGACTTACTCTACAAGTTGGAAGTTAGCACTCCCAAAAATGATACAAAAATCCTAACTGGACGTGTATGTAGAAACTGTGAGGTAAATGTGGGACATTGGGAATTGCCCATAGACTTAATTGCTCTACCTTTAAAGGGATATGAGGTGATACTTGGCATGGATTGGCTTGCTCAAAATCATGCCCAGTTAAATTGTCATACAAAGGAAGTTAAGCTGTGTCGACCCGGGGAACCTCCGATTAAAGTTGATGTGGGAAGGAAGAAATCATCCTCATTACTAGTTGCTAGAGTCAAGGCTCGACGAATGATTTGTAAAGGAGCAACTGGAATATTGGCTTATATCTTGAATAAGCCAGTGGACTAGTTAAAGGGAGAGATATAACTGTTGTCCAAGACTTCCATGAGGTATTTTCAGAGGAACTTGTAAGTTTACCTCCTGAAAGGGAGACTGAGTTTACCATTGATCTTGTACCAGGAGCCGCACCTGTTTCTAGAACCCTTTATCGTATGGCACCGCTAGAACTACAACTTGAAGATTTATTACCTCGAGGGTTCATTCAACCGAGTACCTCGCCCTGGGGAGCTCCAGTATTGTTTGTGAAGAAGAACGATGGATCTCTTTGGATGTGTATCGGTTATCGAGGCTTAAACAATGTGACAATTAAGAATAAATACCCTCTTCCCATTATTGAGGATTTGTTCGATCAACTACAAGGAGCAGTCATGCTTTCCAAATTGGATTTACGACAAGGGTATTACCAGTTGAGAGTGAAGAGGGAAGACATACCCAAAACAACTTTCAATACTCGATATGGTCATTACGAATTCCTGGTAATGCCATTTGGAGTAACTAATGCACCTGCTGCTTTTATGGACTTTATGCATCAATTATTTTAGCCATACCTAGACGAGTTTGTTGCCATCTTCATCGATGACATCTTGGTCTATTCCAAATCTCAGCAGGAGCATGAAGTGCATCTAATGAAGGTATTACAACTGCATAAAGAGCATAATTTGTACGCCAAGTTTAGCAAATGTGAATTCTGGATAAACCAAGTGAACTTTTTGGGGCACGTGATTAGTAAGGAAGGAATATCCGTGGATATCTCTAAAGTCGAGACAATTCTAAATTGGAGGGTACCGAACAATATTACGGAAGTTCGGAGCTTTCTTAGACTAGCAGGATACTATATGCGTTTTGTTAAAGACTTCTCTAAACTAGCATCCCCTTTATTCTACCTAACTCAGAAGGGAGTTAAGTACGAATGGAATGAGAAGACTGAATCCAGTTTCCAAGAATTGAAGAAGCGTTTGACCACTGCCCCAATTCTTTCCCTACCTGAGGGATTCGATGGATTCATATTGTATACTGATGCTTCAGAAGATGGTATAAGATGCGTGTTGATGCAAAGGGGCCATGTGATTGCCTATGCATCTTAGAAGTTGAAACCTTATGAAAAGAATTATCCCACCCATGACCTAGAACTAGCTCTAGTGGTGTTTGCTTTAAAGAAATGGCAACATTACTTATATAGAGTAACATTTGAAGTAATGTCAGATCATAAGAAATTGAAATACGTATTTTCCCAAAAGGACTTGAATATGCACCAACATTGGTGGAAAGAGTTTTTGGGGGATTATGACTGTGTGATCCATTATCATCCTGGAAAGGCAAATGTGGTGAAAGACGCACTAATTCGGAAGGTGAATTTGGCGCATAACTGGATAAAGGAGAAGAAGATGTTATCGCAGGTAGAGGATTGGGAATGTGAGACTAAACCTGACCGACTTGTATTCTTCAATCTAAGGGTACAAGATGTTTTACCCACAGAGATTAAGAAGGCTCAAGAGTCAGATGAATCATTGGTAAAGAAGAAAAAGCTTATTGCTGAAGGGAAGTTGCCGAACTTTGAAGTGGATAGCAAACGAGTGCTGACCTGTAGAGGCAGGCTTTGTCTACCCCGAAAGTCAGCGATCACCCAAAGAGTGTTGGAGGAAGCTCACCGATCCAAGTATACGGTGCATCCAGGAGGGACCAAAATGTACCGAGACCTGAAATAGCGGTACTGTTGGGATAATATGAGGAGGGAAATAGTGGAATACGTGGCACGTTATTTAGTGTGCCAGCAGGTTAAGGCCGAACATCAGAAACCATCGGGGTTATTACAACTATTGGAGATTCCCGAATGGAAATGGGATCACATCACGATGGACTTTGTGACAGGACGACCCCAAACACCGAAGAATTATGACGCAATATGGGTGGTGGTTGATAGGTTGACCAAGTCGGCTCATTTTCTACCGATCAACGTTAAATACTCCTTAGAAAGACTGGCTGTCCTATACATCTGGGAAATTGTAAGATTACAAGGGGTACCGATAACTATTGTGTCCGATAGAGACCCAAGATTCACTTCCCGTTTCTGGAGGGAATTGCAAGCAGCATTGGGAACCAAATTGAACTTTAGTACAAGTGCTCATCGACAAACAGACGGAAAGTCAGAGAGAACAATTCAAACCTTGGAGGACATGCTCCGAAGCTGTGTTATGGATTTCGGGGGAAGTTGGGATGCTCATTTACCTTTGGTAGAATTCTCTAATAACAATAGTTATCATTCGTACATTGGCATGGCCCCATATGAAATACTCTATGGTAGAAAATGTCGGACACCCCTCTTTTGGGAAGAGGTTGGAGAGAAAAAGATTTTTACAGTTGCCAGTATGCCTTGGATTGAGGAATCCATGGATAAGGTCAAACTGATAAAGCAGCGCTTACAAGCGGCTCAAAGTCGACATAAGAGTTACGCGGATCATCGAAGGAGGGATTTTAAGTTTGGAGTGGGTGACTAGGTATTTTTGAAGGTAACTCATCACAAGGGTCTATTCCGGCATGGTACAAAAGGAAAAATGAGTCCTAGATACATTGAACCTTTCGAGGTCGTACAACGAGTCGGGCCAGTTGCATATCAACTTAACCTACCTAACTAGTTGGGGAAATTACATAATGTTTTCCATATGTCACTTCTGAAGAAGTACCACCCTGACCTCGAATACGTGTTAAACCATGAAGACTTAGAAGTAAATGAAAAGCTAATGTATGAGGAAAATCCTGTAAAGATATTGGATCGAAAATCAAGACCATACGAACCAAGGGAGATTCCTTTGGTTCTGATGTTGGGGAGAAATCATAAGGTCGAGGAAGCAACTTGGGAGTTGGAAGCTGGCACGAGGAATACTTACCCAGAGTTGTTCACGGGAAATGGGAATTTTGGGGATGAAATTCTCATTTCCCGTGAACAACTCTAGGTAAGTAGACGAAATTCATTAAGGGGGGGAAATTGTGAAAACCCCGACCGTGATGGAGTTAGGGTGCATGTCATAGTTAGATTTTAATCAAATATTTCAATCTTGTTTATCTAATTTCCCAAAAATAAAAAAATAAATACCAGAAAGAGAAAGTCACGAAAGCGGACGTGAAAATTTATCCAAAAGTGAATTCGGAAAGTGGACGTAGGAACTTATCTATATGAGGGTTAAATGGATAAAATTCTTGGTTTAGGTGTCAGAACCCTATGTTCTCATCTAGTATAAATACCGGGGATTGATTTGTGGGGAACTCAGTTAAGCTATTATCACTGTTCCTATGTGCGATTTACGGTGCGATTAACACACATCACACTACTATTCCTTTCCTCAAGCTCGCCACCTCCATTTCTGTCTGTAACGGTCATATAACAGTTCTCGGTAACTACTTCGACCACTGATCATGGCGTCGCCGACGCCTCCTCCGGCCCCGGACCCTTCTCTCTTGAAGCCCCCGGCTACTCGTAGCTTCGCCCAAGCTCTCAATACAAAACAATCCCCTCTCCTAGCGTCCCTCCCAGATACTCCAAACCTTCATCCGATAACAGAATTCAAGGGCAAGATTACATACATACTCCCACCTGAAGAAGGAGAAATCCTTGCTTCGCACTACCAGAACGCCCTCGTCGGAAAGTTTATCCGAGGGAAACCACATATGGATTCACTTCAACAGGCATTCAAATCAATAGGCTTTAAATCGAGATTTCAGTTAGGCTCTATTGATTATCGACATGTTTTGATTCGGTTTCAGGATAATGAAGACTACCAAAGGTGTTGGATGAAGGGCCAGTGGTCAATTCAAGGCTACACAATGAAAGTGCAGAAATGGACATCAGATTTCTCTTCGTCTATGGAATCCTCCATTGTACCGGTTTGGGTAACCTTTCATAAACTACCAATTCATTTCTATAATAACTCTGCTATCATGGGTATAAGTAGTCAGGTAGGAAGGTTTCTTAAGATGGATGCTGCAACTATGGCATTATCCAGACCTTCAGCTATTAAAGTTTGCCTAGAAATAGATCTGTTAGCCCAGCTTCCCAAATCAATTATGGTAGGCATAGGAAACAAGGTTGCTGAATACCCAATAGAGTATGAGGATCTGCCTACATATTGTACTCACTGTAAAATAATTGGGCATAGCAATACAAACTGTAATTTTCTGCACCCCAACTTAAGGAAAATAACTAGTAAGAAGATAGAGAATCCTGCAAATAAGAACAAACTGAGGACAGATTCACATCCAACAGAGGAAATAATCATTGAAGGTACATCTGCTCTTACAGTCTCACAAAAGGAAAATGATGTACAGAATCAAAAATTAATCACTGGATTCCAAAATGATAGTAACATTAACTTCTACAAGGTAAGTCATAAAAAACGTAATGGCCCTTTTTACTCATTAGATGATATATCTAAGCCAACAACCACATCCATATGGAGAAAAAATGACCACCAACTTGAACAAAAATCCATACCTGAAAAGGAAACAAACATAAACACTGTAACAATCTCTAATGCCTTTCAATCCTTAGAAGATAGTGAGGAAGAGCAGGAAGGGGAGATTGGAGGGATTTTTCAAGTAACAATGGAATCACAGGAAGCACCTCTTGCCATTATTTCTGATGTTTCTACTAATAACATTATCTCCCCTGTGGCCCAAGAAGACATAGCACAACTGGAGACTATAGAGCAAGCACAAACAGGTTCTGCAGAGCATAGTACCAGTAACAAGGAAGGATTGAAAGAAACAACTACAACAAACCCTGATCCGAGCATTACGGAAAAAGAAGGTGAGCAGGCGTAAGTCCTTCAGAGTTATCTGGGATTATTGGCCATAGTAATGGAAACTCAGGAGATAAAGGCAAAAATTCAGCAAAGGCTAGTAGAAAACTTAGATCATCACAAAAAGCCAATCCCAAAATTTTTAAATGATAAAACACACCATAATAGGGAAGGTACTGGTTTGGAATGTTAGGGGAGTTGGTACTTCAATTGACAGACTTAAAAATTTGAAACTTAAACACAAGTTAGACATAATGTGTTTAATAGAACCATGGCAAGAAAATCAGAGGATCATAAAATTTAAAAATGATTTGGGATTTCACAATGCTTACTGTGCCCACAGTGCTAAAATCTGGTTATTTTGGAACCAGTCTTTTAGCATCTCTGTTCTAAGTGAGACTGATCAGTATGTACAAGCTAATATAATTGACTCCTTATCTTCTCTGAGCTGGAACTGTGTATTTATCTATGCAAGTGTACATAGACAAATAAGAGAGTCATTGTGGAGTGATTTATTGGTAGCTAATCTTCCCCCTTCCATATATATTGGAGATTTCAATACTGTAGCTTCTGTTTCAGAGTATAAAGGGAGAAAGTTAACTCCAAAAAAGAGCATGATGCAATTTAACAAATTTTTAAGTGACTTGGATTTGCATGATATACCTACGGTAGGTAATTCTTTTACATGGACCAATAACAGGTATAAGGAAAGGTGCAAAGAGTTAATTTTCCAAAGGTTAGACCGGGGAATTTGCTCATTAGATTGGTTTGATAAATTTCCTAACAGCTCAATACATGTTCTTAATAGACTGTCTTCGGATCATGCTCCTCTCCTCTTATCAGTACAATCATCAGAGGAACAAGCCCCCAGACCTTTTAGGTTTCAAGAGATGTGGACTGGTAGGCAGGATTTTCTAAATCTAGTGGAAACTAACTGGAATCTGGACACTCCCTTCAGAGGGATGTATAGGTTAATAAATAAACTGAAAAGACTTAAGATGGAAATAAAGCATTGGAATACAAATCACTTTGGTAATGTTGATCAGAATCTGTCACTATATGAGCATAAGGTTAATGATTTAGAAATCTCATTTCAACAAAATCCTACTGAATCTACCCTGACAGATTTGAATAAATCTAAACAACTTTTAATGAGGGCTCAAAAAGAGAAAATAACCTTTCTTAGGCAAAAAGCAAGGTTGAACTGGTTTAAATATGGTGATGCAAATACGAGTTATTTCCACCATTCAATTAGGGAAAGGAGGACTTAAACTAGAATTAGCAAGATTAGAGATGAGCAAGGAAATTGGACCTCTGATCCTACACAGATTAAAGAGGAGGCAGTGGGATATTATAAAGCTTTATTTAATATGGAAGAACCTCAGAAACAGGGAACTTACATGAGTCATTTTCTAGCTGAAATACCAAGAGTAATAACTGAACAAGAGAATAATTTACTGTTGGCTCCTTTTCTGGTACATGAGCTCAAATTCGCAGTTTTTTACCTAAACAAACATAGTTCCCCCGGACCTGATGGATACACTGGTTTTTTCTATACCACCTTCTGGGAAATTGTTAAAACTGATTTACTTGAAGCTGCAAATGATTTTCTAACAAGTGGAAACATCCCAAAGGCAATTTCCAGCACTTGGCTAGCTCTAATCCCAAAAAAACCAATACCTGTTACTTTTTCTGACTTCAGACCAATAAGACTTTCAAATTTTGTTAATAAGGTATTCTCTAAGATGATGTTGGAAAGGATTAAACCGCTTATGTCTCAACTTATATCCCCTGAACAAAGTGCTTTCATGAAAGGGAGGGATATTTCTGACAACATAATTCTGATGCAAGAAATGACCAGAATGTTAACCAGGAAATCACAGAAGCAGAACTTAATCATTAAATTAGATATGCATAAGGCTTTTGATAGAGTATCATGGTCTTTTCTTAACTCAATTCTCCTTAAATTTGGTTTTCATGGTATATTTGTTAACCGAGTTATGCAGAACATAGCTTCAGCCCATTTCTCAGTGCTAATTAATGGAGTAGCATCAGGTTTCTTTGCTTCAAACAGAGGAATAAAACAGGGAGATCCTCTTTCTCCATTACTGTTTAACATCTTATCTGAGGCATTCTCACGAGGACTTAAAAAACTGTTTAATTTGGGTTATTTGCAATTTTTCAGGTTACCTAAAACATGTCCACAGATTACTCATTTAATGTACGCTGATGACACTGCAGTTTTCCTTAGTGGAAATAAGAAACACCTGAAAAGATTTAAAAAATTTCTCTGTGCATTTGAGCAAACATCAGGACAAAAAGTAAATTTTTCCAAATCTAACTTCTATGTATCTCCTAACACATCAGTAGAAAGATCTCAGATCCTAAGTAGGAATTTAGGGATGGTTAGAGGAGTGTTTCCTTTCCAATATCTAGGGATCCCAATATTTACAGGAAGGAACACTCAGAGATACTACTACACCATATTGGAGAGAATGGAAAAAAGCATTAATAACTGGAAAAACAGGTGGTTGAGTACTGGTGGTAAAATAATTCTAATAAACCATTGTTTTCTTTCTATCCCGACTCACTTGTTTGCTGTACTAAGGCCTCCAAAGTTAGTATTGAGGAAAATGGAAAGGATGGCTTCTGGACTGTTTTGGGGGACCTCTGATAGTACAGAGACCAGGAAAAAATGGAGAGCATGGAGAAAAATGAGTATTCCAGTACAAGAGAATGGGATAGGTTTTAGAGACATTCAAGCTATAGTTGAGTCATTCTCCTGTAAGCTATGGTGGAAGCTCCAAATGAACACTACACAATGGGCTCAGCATCTCTGGACATTACCTGATTCTTACAAGAATTCCCAGGTATGGAAGAGAATATGCAACATAACTGAAAAAACTAATGGTTTGACTAGAGTTATTCATGGAAAAGGAAAATGTTCCTTCTGGAATTCAAATTGGTCAGGGGAAGGAGCTTTATACTATAAATGACCTGATGATGTGGATATTCCATTCCCTAAAATCACACTAAGCTCCTTCATCCAGAACAAAGACTCTAATCTTCCTTTTCTGGAGCCACATTTGGCTACCAATATAGTTTCAATTTTGCAGGAAGTATCCATCAGGAACTCACATGAGGACAGACTGATATGGACATCTTCGGTGGATGGAAACTTTTCAGTTAGCTCGGCTTATAAGATTTTGAGGCTGCGAGGAACAAGCATCAGACATCTTCATAAGGTATGGGCAAATTTCATACCTGTCAAAATGTCAGTACTAACCTGGAGAGCTTTGAATGGAATTTTGCCCTTTGAAAATGTTTTGTGTAAGTTAGGTTTTTCACTAGCCTCTAAATGCCCTATATGCTCTAATCACTCAGACTCTATCAACCATTTCTTTAATTCCTGTTGTAAGGCTTCTGCAGTATGGAATAAAGTTAATTGCATGCTGAATCTGCATACACCTGAATTCAGGAGTTTTAGTCATTTAGTTGAATACTATCTCAACATTAGGGCAGGCTCTGAGATTCTGCATCATGTGTATACTGCTGCACTCATTGCCACAATCTCGTCTCTTTGGATTTATAGGAACAAAATACTCTATGATAATCATACATTTTCTGTAGATGCATGCTTCCAGAATATAAAGGAACTGATTCTCATAATTTTTACTGCAAATCCATTGAAAGGCAATTTGAATAAGCATAAGGAATTAATACAGGCTGGAATCATCCCTCAGATAACTCAGAAATATAAGAAGAAGGAAATCACAGTTACTGCAGTTAGATGGGATAAACCAACAAATGCTTATAAGATTAACACTGATGCATCATGGGTAAAAGGAGGAGACTCCTCTTGTGCAGTAATAGTTAGAGATTGGAGGGGAGAGGTTAAACATATGAGAGTTAAAACTTTCAAATCAGATTCTCCTCTACCTGCAGAGATGGAAGGCATTCAATTTGCATATCAGACATGTATAGAACTTGATATTAAGGGTAGTATCATAGAGACAGATTGCAAACCTGCAGTTAAAGCAATCCATGATCCTTATTCTGGTTCATGGAGATTTTTTTCTCTTAACTGTCAACTGAATTTGTTGCATAGAGACAACCCAATCAAATATGCTCCTAGGGAAGCTAATACTGTGGCTAATTTTTTGGCAAACTTTGCAAGGGAGGAATCCCTAAATGGAGTTTTTAAAATTAGCAATGCCCCTTCTTTCCTTAAAGGCTTGATAATGCTAGATAAAATTGGAGTTCAGGGGGTAAGAATAAGAACTGTAAATGGTAACTCAGATTACACATAGGCTGGTATTTGACTATGGCTATAATTCATAAAATTGTTGTGGAACAGAGACTGCTGTCTTTCTGTTTTGCAGATCTCTTGCTCAGGTCAGTTCTGAGCCACATCTGAAGCAAAGGAGGATTTCGACCATAGGAGAGGAAGCACTGACTGAACATAGGAGACATCGAGGATGGCAACAAACAATGGACACTCAGGCGGTCTTACGTCCTACTCGGCTGAATAACATTGACTAATAAGGGTTTCGATTCTTCGCTTCCCTGACCATGTTCGTGTTATTTATGCTGGATGGATATAAGACTAGCAATCTGTATTTTCAAACGTTCATTTAGCTTAGATTTGACTGAACATAGCGCTTTTGGAAGCAACTTTCTATTTGCTTCGAGGGCTTCTCTTGCTCTTGGATCATCAAATGAATGATCTTTTGTAAAAAAACTCTACATGTAGCACCTTTTGGGTTTATTCCGTTAGGGTTCGGGGAGCCTAATAAATTCCTCCCATCTATCTGGATGGTTTAAAATTAAAAAAAAAATCTAGTATAAATACCGGTTACTGCCTTCTAAAAAATTACAGCCTTAAGATATTTCTTACAAAGAACAGCGGTTGAGCGGTGGTAACGTAGAAAATGGAGGTTGCCCAAGCCAAGTCTAACTAAGGTGAGTGTTTTCATTGCCTTAGCACAAACTGAATTAAAATGAGTATGTATATAAGTTTATATGATTATATATGTATATGATGCCACCAGAGATCTCTACCCCTCGAATCCCCCACCTCTTGAACAGTACCTCTTGAACCCTTACTGAAATTTCACATGTCGAACCCTACTGAAAACTTCACTTCTCGAACCCCTACTAAAAACTGCATTCACCTCTCGGAATCCCTACTAAAGACTTTACCTCTCGAACCCTTACTAAAAAATTCACCTCTCGAACCCCTACTGAAAACTTCATCTCTCGAACCCCTACTAAAAACTTCATCTCTAGAACCCCTACTGAAACTTCACCTCTCGAACTCCCACTGAAAACTTCATCTCTCGAACCCCGACTAAAAACTTCATCTCTCAAACCCTTACTGAAATCTTCACCTCTCGAACCCCTACTGAAAACTTCACCTCTTGAACCCCTACTGAAAACTTCAACTCTCGAACCTTACCTCTCGAATTAGTACCACTGAAACTTTTGGCTCTCAAACCGGTACTACTGAAACCCTTACCCCTTGAACTGTACCTCTCAAACCCTAGGTCTCAAACTAGTACTACTGAAACCTTTACCTCTCGAGCTCACCTCTCGAACCATACCTCTCAAATCTCTCCAACTGAACCTTACCTCTTGAATTCACCACCAGAACTGTACCTCTAGAACCTCACCAACTTAACCAGTACCTCTAGAACCTCACCAACTTAACATGTACCTCTCAAACCTAACCAATTGAACCTCACCCCTCACACCTCACCACTCTTACTAGTATCACTTACCACTTGAACCAGTGCAACCTAATATCATACCACTTGAACCTTTTTCACTCATATCTTCTACTCGAATATCCTCTACTTGAACCCAACAACTCGAACCCCTGTACTCGAACCATATACTTGAACCTTTGTACTCGAACCATATACTTGAACCTTTGTACTCGAACCATATACTCGAACCCTGTACTTGAACGAATCTACTCGAAACCTTGTACCGAAACCTTACACTTGAACCTTTCTACTCTTACTCGAACCGTGTGTACCCGAACCCCATTAGAGAGGGATATGACGGTTAAACTTAAAATGATGGTATATACTGATTGTTAAATTAAGTGTGTATTATAGTGCTCAATTATCATGAAATCGAATTTATTAACTGCTCTGATAATTCTCTGTGAATAATCAGCTTTTACTTTATCTTGCCGTGTCATATACTGCTCTGATATTCTATGTGGATGACCGGCTTGTACTTTATCTTTCCGTGTAAAACTTGAATTATCTGCTACCTGATTACCTGACTGTGATTTCAGGCTCCCCGACGTGATTGTAGTTTGGTTGAAGTCGGAGGGGAACGGTACAGACCGGATCATTTGATTAGACCGACTACACATGGAGTTTCTGGTATACTAGCATAACCATCTGTATCTGATACAAGCTCGTAACAGAACATTTGATTGGGCGTGGTTGGCGAAACTGAATTTTGGACGGATAGCCTTCGGGCATTACTGAAAGGGTTATACCTTGTGTGTTAGTCAGAGTTTCCATATAGGCACCTGGCAACAACTTGGCATTAACCAATACTGGCGATGAAACCTCACTAAGAAAGGAGCTTACCCTAGTTAAACAACCATTTTCAGGTGCAGAGGAACTGTAAGAGAAAAGTGTTTTGATGTCTTTACTTCTTTTGAGAAAGATCCTGGGTGGACTATTAGAATTTTAAAGTTGAAGTTTGAATCTGTAACAGTTAGGTGAAATTTCGTTTAACACTTGTACTAATCCTTTCACTGTTATAGTAAAGCTAGGATTTGAATTATCCAAAATTTGCTTCCACGTAAAATTTATCTGCTCGTTACTGCTAGCATTTTTGGTAGCACACTCAGACCCAACCCGATACTTGTGTTGAGTTTGGTGGTGTTACAGGTCCCAAATTCGGAAACCCCCAAACTTGAGAAGCAATTTCAAGCCTTAGCTTCTATGATGAAGGAGATAATGAAATGGAGGGTGCATCAAGTCAAGGCTTGTGGAGTGTGTTCATTGGAACATCCCACCGATGCATGCCCTCAAATCCAAGATGAAGAGGCTACCAAGGTGGTCATGGTTTTCAAAGGGGGAAAGGAAATGAGAAGAAATATGATGTGTACTCCAAGACCTATAACCCCGAGTGGAGAGCCCATCCAAATTAGAGGTGGAGAGATGGTCAAGCCGAACCATCACATCCCCAAGGTGGTCATCAAGGTGGACAACCCCAATACCAAAGAAATAAAGGGCACAATCAGGTGCCACAACAACCCTACCCAAGAGATGAGGGGTCATCCAACCCTCGAGAAGGAAGATTGAGGTTGGAGCATGTGAAGCTCGTGCATGCTATAACCAATATGGTCGCTAACTTGGAAGACCAAACCGCAATGAGAATTGCAAATGTGGAGGACCGCTCTTCCATGATATTCACGAGTTTGGAAGTCTAAGTTAGTCAAATAGCATTCTCCGTGGCCCGATTAGAAGCTAAGAATTCTGGAAAACTTCCATCACAGCTGAAGTTAAACCCTCGACCTCCTAACGCTAGTGCCATAACCTTGAGGAGTGGAAAAGAGACCAAGGACCCCAAAGAAAATTGTGAAGGTTGGGAAGGAGATATAAGAGGAACTTGTGGCGAAAGGAAAAAGAGATCGAAGAGGTGGTCACTCAACCGCCACAGAAGCGTGAAATTGAGAAGATCCTTCCACCACCATCCTTTCCGGTAGCTTTGCGGGATAAAAATTGCAAGGATGAGAACGAGGCGCTTTTTGAGGTCTTTCGCAAGTGTGAGGTAAATATTCCTCTCTTTGATGTCATTTGCCAAGTTCCTAGGTTTGCAAAATTCCTTAAGGAATTATGTACCCCTAGGAGGAATAAAAATTTGAAAAATGGTGAAAAGATAAAAATTGGTGGTCAAGTCGACCCTTTTTCAAAATAAACTCCCCCCCTAAATGTGATGATCTCGGCATGTTTACCATCCCTTGCATCATAGGTGGTAAAAATTTCCAAAATGCCATGCTAGATCTAGGAGCATCAATCAATATGATTTCATACTCTTTATATGAATCCCTACATGGGCGGGACCAAGAATTTCATACGGGGGGACCAAAGTTATGTAATTGTTTTTTGAATCGACCACTAAAATAACAAATCATAGTAGATTATATCATTTAAAGGGGAAAAATCAAATACTAAATATAAAATAGTGCTAAAGAAAATACAAAACTGATATTTTTGAAATGGACGGCCTTCTTGTTTTTATTTAAGTTGTGCTCTCCTCTGTTTGATCATATAAAAAGTATCGATGATCGAATCAATGTTAAATGTGTCTACAATATCTTTTTCGATGTAGACCAAAAAATAATCTCGCAGAAAATCATCTTGCATTCGGTTGCGGAAACATGTTTTCACAATTTTCATGGCTGAAAAAGCTCATTCAGATGTTGCAGTAGATGCCAGAACAGTCAAGATAAGGCACAATAGCCTATAAAGTAAGGGATACACGTCTACCTTTTCCGTGGTCACAATCCCTCAACACCAATCACCAATGTTTGATAAATTCTTCAAATCTTGATGAGTAGAAACATCTAACTCATGATGTTTCAGTTCACACTTCAGATCAATTTTCTCTTGTTCAGAAAAATCGTCAGGATAAAATTTCTCAACTAGGTTGCTTTTATTCTCTTTGTTGAATGACTTATAACCATCTCTAGGATTCGTTGATGCACTTAAAAATGAGAAGTTCTACCACTTTTTCACTGAATCTGATGTTCAACTCATATAATTGTTGATCTATACCAGCATTAAAAATATCAAACTGGTAGTGATGAAGCATTCTCACTGTGTGTTTTTTCCTTCCTTGTTGTCGAAGAGATTTAAGAAAATCAATATAAGAAGCATCCATGTCAAGAATAAGTATGTTAAATTGCTCACAAAATAATTTGACACCATCTAAGTGACTCTCCCATCCATCATTTCTCATATTCTGAATCAAGTTCTTTGTAGTAGAAACTAAGTGCATATCATTCACAATATCTTAAGATTTTTGTTGTAATGCTTGGCAAAGTCCATTCATAATGGCTATATGAAGTATAAACAAAAATTCATATGACACCAACAATTTTAATGCATTTAAAGCATCACCTCGTTCAGCAAAAGTTGCTCCTTCAGCAGCTATGTCAGTGAGAACAGAACATGTAGCCCCAAACATTCTTAACTAGCTGCTTATCACTTTAAAATGAGAGCTCCATCTAGTATCTCGGGGACGTTGCAATGTTCCAATCTGATTTAAACCTCTGCATGTATGAAATTCCTCAATTTCTTTCAAATGCTCAATTTCAGCCAGCTGATTAGCTTGTAACTTATCATGTCGCTTAGAAGAACTTGTAACAACATTGACAATAAAAATCAATTGTTAGAAGAATCTATGAATCTGAGGCACCTCTCTTGCTGCAGCAACAAGTGTTAGTTGTAATTGATGAGCCAAACAATGAATACAATAAGAATATTTGAAATCTTTGTAAAATCACACTTGCAACCCATTCCACTCTCTGTGCATATTACTTGCCTCATCATATCCCTGGCCTCTTATATTTTGAATATTAAGATTATGATGTGAAAGAACAACACAAATCTTAGTCTTTAAAGTCGAAGAATTCATGCCTTTAACATGGACTAAATCCAAAAATCACTCCCTTATGAACCCATTGTTGTCAACAAATTTTATGACGATGGCCATTTTCTCTCTCTTGAAAAAGTCTCTAGATTCATCCATAATCAAGAAAAAACTTAGAATCACCAATCTCTTCACGTATTGTACTTTTCACTTTTCTGGCAAAAACATGTAGAATCTCCTTTTGAATTTTTGGTGAAGTGTATTTGGCATTTTGTGGAGCATTATCCAAAATAACTTCATCTACTTCACTGTTATACGATGCCAAAAGTTGTAACATCTCCAAAAACTTTCCTTGATTTTTTGAGCTAGCACGTTCATCATGGCCTCTAAATGCTCATGCCTATAATGTCAACCACTTAACTGCATCTATCGATGTTTTCATACGCAATCGATTGTGCTTAATTTCTTCTAAAATTTTCTTCTCTACTACCTTTTCAATGTGAGCTGATTGATTCTTGAGATTATAAAAACAGTTGGTTGCGAAGTTATGTGCTGAATTAGAATCCTTTCCCACATGAGTGAAGAAGGCACATTCTTTTCCATTGCTTGCTTTTTTCCAATTTTGGAACCCTGTAACGGTGAAAGTATCTGAACCATACCTTCCAACTGGTCTTTTTGCAAATAAGAAACAATAAAAATAATAAGTCACATCTTTTATCGGAGAATACTCTAACCAAGGATATTTCTAAAACCAAGCTTTTTGGAACCAACGTGGATGACTTTCAGAACCAGAGTACGAATAATATTGTATACGTTGATATGGTCCCAAATTAATATACTCCCTTCTAACTATATCTTTTTCATTTGAATCATATGCGTCTATTTGTTTACGCGTAGTTGGATCACGTACTAAAGTATGTGAACAAATACCTTCACCGGTATCGTCATTCTTTGCATTACTTTGAGGAGGGTGCTCTGTACTCAGGTCACTAGAAACAACCAGATCAATTTCACTTTCAGCTACTTCAAATGGAGTAGTACATTGTGTATCACCTTCAACAATTTTATCCTTCTTTTGAGGTGTGAAGTAAGAAGTGATTTGTTTTCTCTTTGACATATTTTGAGAATAGACCTAAACAAGGAACAATTATGAAGTTGAATTTAAGGTTAGAGAATATTATAAACACTCTAAATTACAGAAATAATTGATGAAAAAAAATATGAAAATTAAATACCTTACATTAATTTTTCTTGCCTTACCCCTTGATATCTTATTTGAAAGTTTATGTTTTTTTAAAAAAATTATGTCACATCTATTTATACTATCTTAATATTAAGGAAAAAAACCAAATCTTAATTGGAATCATAAAATTTCAATTAAATAAATTTCGTACATATACAATACAAGTTGTAATTGGAATCAAATTCCATTATTACCTTTGATATTATGTTGCAATTGTTTTTAACTGAAAACACCCAAAGGTGGGGGTTGATTTATTGGTACCCCAAGCCAGAAACTTTAACGAGACAGAGTCATCATAGTAGTTAATACAAAAGGCAACATGATTGCCTCCCAAAAGAATTATCAGATACTAATATCTATGAGTCTATATATGTGCATAATCTAGAGGAAGAGGTAGTTGCGATTCCAAAGTAACGAATCTTCACACCCAGTGTTAATTCATTAATTTGGCTAGGCAACTACCAGTCAGTCAAATTAGTAAGTGAAACTGATAAATGGAATAAGCTAGTAAGACTGCCATTGCTGGTTGCAGCCTATTGTGATGAAGCCGGAGGAGTATGTATGTCATGTGTCCAGCCGGAAGTGACCAAGCTTGATGAAGACCATAGTAGAATATCATCAAGGACTGAAAAGAAACTGAGCAACTGGTGCAGAACTGAAGAAAATGGGGCCTGGGAATACAGAAGTAGTGAACCCGCAGTGTGGATAGAAGATGTTACTTTGAGCTCCCCTCTGGAATTGAAACACCATAGCATCGAGGGGAAGCATAGAGTGCCAGAGCATAATGTGATCCATATCCTGAGGTAAAAGAAAGAAATATTAGCAGTATCAACCTTCTTTTGAGACTTGCCTATGGATTCTAATATAAGGTGTATGCATGCTATCCATATGAATTAGGCCTTTAATGTGAATCGGAATGTTATTCAAATGTAGTGAAGAATCCATCCGGGATGTTGAGTGGTGTTTAACTAAATCATCAGCCACTGAATTACATTCTCTGTATGTGTGCTTAAGAGAACACTGGGATAGAAATGTATGAACATAGAACACCAATGGATACAGAGACCATTTAGAACAAGATTGATCATTAATTATATGAACTGCCTGTAAAGAGTCTGATTCAATAATGAGATTTGAATATCTAGGGATACAGATTTGACATGCCAAAAGGACTGCCTTTATCTCAGCTTCCAGTGGAGAAATGGCTGCTATGGACTCTGACTTAATAAGGAGTGGTAAACCCTGATTATCACGAGCAATTAAACCAATAGAAACAGATGTAGTAGACCATGAGGCATCCACATTAACCTTAATGACATTTGGACCTGGAAATTCCCAATATACAATGGAGATGGTTGGCTTTAGTGGTGATCTGGGGAGGGATATCAGAGAATGGGATTGATTGCATGAGTTAGGGTGTATATTGGGGAGGCAGGGATAGGCTGAAATGGATAGATTAAGAGTATCTATAACTTCCTTGGTTATATGGGTAAAAGAAAGGGGTTTGTCATCAAGAAAATAGGCATTTCTAGCCTTCCATAATGCCCAGCAGATCAATGGAGGCAACAGTCGACATATTATTTTCTGAGGCCTAGAAAGGTCACTACAATTCCAAAAGATGAAAAAAGTATCCACAACATTATAGACATTTTGCAATTTGAAATTAACTAAAAGAGCACTCTGAATCCAAACAGATTTAGCGAGATGACAATTAATGAAGAAATGTTCCAGGGAGTCAGTTTGATGGCACATAGGACATTTTGAAGCCAAGCTGAAACCACATTTAATGAGGATATCATCAAATGGTAAAAATGAATTCAACAATTTCCATGTAAAGATGGAGATCTTCTTAGGTAGCCTAGGGTTCCATATGAGCTTAGTAATTGGGAAATTACTTGGGATATATGTTAGGGTTTTATAGGATGACTTGAAAGAGAATCTGCTAGTCTCTTCAGGTTTCCAAATCATCTTGTCCTCCCTATCATGTACAATTTCCGCACCCTGCAAAAAAAGACAAGTATCATTTTCCAGGAATGGAGCAATCTTAGGTAAAATGGATCCTTTGTTATTTACAAAATCAGCTACTGAAAACGGCCAAAACATTGAAGTGATGTGGGATGGGATGCACTTGATCAACGGACCATTTGGGCACCAGTTAGCAGCCCAGAAATCACATTTACCTTGGCCATGGATAATCAGTGTATTCTATTATGTAATATGGTTTATCTAAAAAATTCTCTTCCATGTTTTGTGGGACTGGGGAAAGGACCACATTAATTTGGCCCACAAGGTGTTCCCTAATTGGCTTTTCCACTATAATTTAAGTGAACAAGCATCAATAATTGACTTAATAGATCTAAAACCCAAACCATAATGAGATTTAGGGATAGCAATATCAGTCCACTTTTTCAAGACCTTATTCTTTCTTTCATCAGTTTCCCCCCAAAAGAATCTAGCCATTCTTTTTTCCATGGATTTAACAATAGATGATGGAGGTTTACAAACAGTCCAAATATGATGAGGGAGAGAGTATATGCATGATTGGATCAGTGTCATTTTCCCTCCTGCACTTAACCATCTATTCTTCCAGTTTTTGAATCTCTTGTCCATAGTTTCAAGAAAAGGATAGAAATATCTAGATAGGGTTATTCCTTTGAAAATAGGACAATCTAGGTACTCAACTGGGAGAGTACCTGTCTTCATCCCTAGGATAGACCTAATCTGAACTTTCTTAGTGACTGTAGCTCTCTTGCTAATGTAAAACTCAGACTTTTCATAACTGATTTTCTGGCCTGATGTTAACTCAAATATCTGCAGAAATGCTTTAATCTTAATAAGACCATATTTTGAAGCTTGCATAAAAATTATGGTATCATCTGCATAGCTTAAGCGGGTGACTGGTAGAATATTAGAGGGAAGGGAAAAATATTGCAAACTGTTATTTTGAAAAATGAAAGAAAGGCTCCTGGAGAAGGATTCAGTAAAGATATTAAACATGAAAGGAGATAGGGGATCACCTTGTTTGATTCCTCTAGTTGATTTGAAAAAACCAACAGGAATACCATTGATGAGCACAGAGAAGTAAGCCTGGGACAGATTATTCATGACCGTATTAAGAAATTGACCTGAGAAACCAAATTTATAAAGAATATTGTGCAAGAAACCCCAGCTAACTCTATCAAAAGCCTTTTTCAGGTCTAGTTTGAGCATACAATTGGGAACCCTATTTTTTTGTCTAAGAACCTAACCATCTCTTGAAGATATAGGATATTGTCTGAGATATCTCTATTCTTCATGAAAGCAGTTTGGTTATGAGAAATTAGTTTGTCCATATAGGGTTTCAATCTTTCCATGAGAACCTTAGAGCAAATTTTATTAGCAACATTAGAAAGGCTAATAGGTCTGAAATCATCAAAGGAAGATGGGGTAGGTTTTTTAGGAATAAGAGTTATCCAAGTGCTAGAGATACCTCTTGGTATGTTAGATCCTAAAAGAAAATCATTTACTGCAGATAAGAGGTCATCTTTTATGAAATCCCAGCATTTGATGTAAAATTTACTAGAGAAGCCATCAGGCCCTGGGCTACTATTTCTATTCAGCCCCATGACCACTGATTTGAGTTCAGTTTCTGTTACAGGCCTAGATAAACTAGCGTTATCTTGCTCAGTGATGATGGAAGGAATCTGGCTAAGGAAGTGTGGATAGTAGGTGGAATCCACAGGGTTCCTAGACTCAGTTAGCAGGTCTGAGAAGTATTTGACAACTTCATTATGAATGTCTGTAAAATTGTCCAGCCATTGACCAAACGAGTTTTTGATTTTTGATATATTCAATCTACAGTTCTTCTCCTGAACAGATTTGTGAAAAAATTGGGTATTATTATCCCCACACTTAAACCAATTCAATCTTGACTTATGTTTCCAGTATTTTTCTTTCTCTTTTAAAGCTCTGAGAAGAAGTGCCCTTTTTTCATTAAGAATGATAAGTTCAGTTTCTGAATGGGATAAATCATAGATTACTTCCTGTCTTCTGAGATTATCCTCAGCCATCATTACATTAGAGTCAATATTACCAAAGCTCTCTTTGTTCCATATTTTAATTACTTTCTTAACTCTGATTAGCTTAAGATATAGCCCCATCATACCTGTTTGGTGAATGGGAGAACTCCAGTTTGTTCTGATTAAATCCAAGAAATCGGGCCTATTGAACCAACAGTTGAGAAATCTAAAAGGTTTTGGGTATGAGGGAGTCTGAGTAGCAATTTGGAACAAGAGGGGTGAATGATCCGAGGATTGCCTATTGAGGATCTGTATAGAGGAAGCTGGGAATTTATTGCTCCATTGGAGTGTACACAGACCTCTATCTAATCTTTTTGAAGTAGGGTTTCTCAGTCTACCATTGGTCCATGTGAAAATATTCCCTACAGTATTAATCTCCTGTATTCCTTTGGTGTTAATCCAATTATGAAAATCCCTAATACTGCCTAGATTAGGAGAGCTAGGGCCTCTATATTCATCAGGTGTGACAATTGTGCTGAAATCACCTATGAAAACAGTTTCGTTTAGTGGGAGAAGACCTAGGGCATGCCATAGTAACTTTCTACCTTTTCTATTCCTATGGGCATAAATAAAAACTATTTCCATATGAGAATTAGAGCCAGAGTGGATGATTTTAACATTCAGGAATTGCTCATGGTGACATATAAGATTAACAATCAGTGAGTCATTCCACATTAGCCAGGTCTTACCATTATGGAGAGGAAGGTTATTAGAAAATTTTAGTTTCTGCATGTAGGATTGGCATTGAGAGTTATCATGCGTAGGTTCTATAATAAATAATAGTTGAATTTTCTTTTTCAAAATCAAATGTTTTAGTCTGAGCATAGAAGTTTCAATTCCCCTCAGATTCCAAACCAAAAAGTTAAGTTTGACAGGGTGCATCATTGGTCAATTGATTTATGGCTTTTAGTGGCAGATCTTAGTATCATCTTATTCAATTGGACAAGGTAATTCTTTTTGGTCTTAATCTTACCTTGGCCATCATTCTTACCTGATAGATTACTTGAAACTACCACAGGGGTGGCCTGAGAGTGAGTATCCGAAGCAACTTCACTACCATCATCAAAGGATTCCAGAGGGTCCTGAATTAGACCTTCATCAGAGTTCGACAGATCCTCCATATCCTGCAAAATAGCAAATCTGTTTTCCATCTTTCCTTGGTGTGAAAGTGGAGGGTTAACGGGGGAGCACTGGAAATGAGTCAAGTTGTGAGAACCAATCCCTATGTCATCCTTAGCATATATTTTAGGTTTTCTTATAGGGATAGTAACCTCTGTTAGGTTTATTAGTTCCCTAAGGACTGTATGGGATTTTTCCAAGGCTTGTGTTACTGATGGGTGGTCTAGGGGAGGTGGTTGAGGTAACTGAGGTGTGGTAATCTGAGTGATTGCTCCTGTTGTCTCGGGGCCATATGCCAAAGGATCAGAGGCAGGGTTAGTATTAGCTAGCTGATGAGATATGATTTCTGAGTTGGGCTTATTTGAGGAAGGCAGATTGTTAGTAAACACAGCAGGGGCTTTTGCAAATTTATGCCCAGTAGCATACCATTTAGGCATTGGTTCAACATTATTATGGGAGACAGTTTTACATTGACCGAGTGAATGTCCCAGTTTAGCACAGTGATCACAATACAGGGGGATATCTTCATACTCAATATTATATTTCCGATTGTTATTTGTTGATCCTAATATGATGGAGGTTTTAAGAGGTTTCTGAAGATCTATCTCAACACACAACTTAATGGCAGACAGCCTGGTTAACATTTCAGTGGCTAAGTCTTTCTTGATGAAATTACCTATGCTATTTCCAATAGATTCAATAGAAGAAGCATTATAATAGTGCATGGGAACTTCCCTGATTGTGCACCATGCCGGAACAATTGGGGATTCCTTGTGTGTTGAAAAATCCGAAGACCATTTGAGGATTTTCATCTGGACTCCATTGAAAACCCAGCTTCCTTTGATCCAGCATCTCTGATAATCATTAATCTGGTCAAATCTGATGAGGACGTACTTGAAATCCAGTGACCCCAATTGGTATTTTCCAGCAAACCCCGCCGTTTTGAAAGATGATTCCAGTTGCTCCATTGAGAGCCTGCATTTAGTAAATTTCCCTACTAGGGCATTCGTGTTGTGGGCGGAGAGTGTTGAGATCTCTTCCTCAATGTATAGACATGCTGGCTCACCCAAATGCTCCGATTTTGGGATCAATTCGGGATTGTCCGGAAGAGATTGGCGGAGAGGGGGGGATTTTGCTTGGAGTGCAGAGAGGAAAGTTTTTTGTATGGTTATAGGATTGCCGTTCTCTGCCATGGTGGCCGGCCACGACGGAGGCGTGGTCAGTATAGTTGCTTGTTGATAGGGAAGAGCCGTTAGCGGCGAAAGAAAGCCGTTACCGGTGGGAAAGGACATTGGATTCAGAGATTGTGAAGTGAGAGAAGAGAGGAAACGATACTGTTCACTTTTGGAGAAAACTTGTGTTGTAGAATTGATTATTATGTTGCGATTATACTGCGTTAATGTGCACAACTTGGAGTAATTGGAAATTTGGAATACATCTAACATAACACGTGCAACTTGCATTTAATAGATAAAAATCAATTATAACTTCGATAAATATTAAAGGTAAAATTAGATGAAAATGAATTCTATTTCTTGTTGGACTCTAATTGTTTTTTTTAAGTACAGATACGGTATATCTTGTAGTTAGAAATAATTTGGGTGTGGGTGGGGGGGGGGGGGTTTACAATACACAAACAAAGAAAACACAAAAAAATAAAAATACTAATGGTAAAAAAAAGTTGGTTGGGACCAGGCTCCTCCTGGCCCCCCAATGTTCCGCAACTGAATTTGCCGACCATTTTAATGCCTACCATAGGGGGATTGTGGAAGATGTTTTGGTTAAAGTTGATACATTGATTTTCCCCGCCGATTTCTATGTTCTTGATATGGAAAATGATAAACGTGCTGCTCTATCTTGTTTGGGAGGCCATTTTTGAAAACATCTAGAAATAAAATCAATGTGTATAGTGAGTGCTTAACCATGGAATTTAATGGGGAAATTGTGAACTTCAACATTTATGATACCATGAAGTTTCCTAGTGAAGGTCATTCTTGTCATGCTCGTGATATTGTTGATGATTATGTGCAAGATGCATTTGTGATTAATGGAAATGATAGTTTGAAGGTCTCTATAGAAAATAGTCTTGGAGTAAATGAATTTAATGATTATTCTTTGAGGATAAATTTTCTTGAGACTATAGAGATGCTTAATTTTGTTGATAGGATACCTCTCAACCCCCTCCCCCAGTGAAGTTATCGATGCACCTCGAGATGTGGGAATCCCCACGTCTCTTGAGAAAGCACCAGTAAAGGAATTGATACCACTACCCGAGAATTTGAAATATGCATTCCTTGGTGAGGGAGATACTTTACCTATGATATTGTCAAGTAAAATCACCAAGGAACAAGTGGAGAGGTTGATGGAGGTTCTGAGAATCCATAAGGAGGCAATTGGGTGGACCATTGCCGATATCAAGGGGATTAGTCCTTCCACTCGCATGCATCGTATCTTGTTAGATGATGGGGCCAAACCGGTAAGGCAAACCTAACTTCGGCTTAATCTGACAATGATGGAGGTAGTGAAGAGTGATATTCTCAAATTGCTCCAAGCCGGAATGATTTACCCAATCTTCGATAGCAAGTGGGTAAGTCCCACCCAAGTTGTGCCTAAGAAAAGCGGTGTGACCATGCCGTAGGTTGAATGCGGTAATTAGGAAAAATCATTTTCCTCTACCCTTTATTGATAAAATGCTTGAGAGGCTTTCCTGGCGAGATTTATATTGTTTCCTAGATGGGTATTCCGGGTATTTTCAAATTTCCATAGCCTCGGAAGACCAAGAGAAGACAAATTTTACATGTCCTTTTGGCACATTTTCCTATAGGCGCATGCATTTCAGTCCGTGCAATGCTCGCAGATTCTCAGAACCTACATGGATAGTTTCACCATTCATGGAGATTCTTTTGATAGTTGTTTAAACCATCTATCATTAGTGCTTAAGAGATGCATTGAAAGCAATCTCATATTAATCTCCGAAAAATGCCACTTCATGGTGGAAAAAGGAATTGTATTGGGTCACGTGGTCTCTTCTCAAGGTCTAGAGGTAGACAATAACAAGGTAGACACGATCCAATCCCTACCCTACCCCACGAGTGTTATAGAAGTTAGGTCATTTCTAGGTCACACGGTTTTTTATCGACGTTTCATTGAGGAATTCTCTAAGATTGCCTCCCCTTTAAGAAAATTGTGGCAAAAGAGGCGGATTTTGTGGTTGACCTAGAATGCCAAAGGGCATTTGACACTTTGAAGGCAATGCTTGTTTTTGCCTCCATTATCCAACCACCTAATTGGGACCTCCTCTTCGAGATTATGTGTGATGCTAGTGACTACGCCATTGGTGCGGTTCTAGGTCAAAGAGTTGGAAGGATACCTCATGCTATATACTACGCCATGATAACTGTCAATGATGCACAATGCGATAACTCCACCACGGAGAAAGAGTTATTGGCGGTAGTATTCCCCCTTGAGAAGTTTAGGTCATACATGCTTGGTACAAAGGTTGTTGTCTTCACGGACCATGTGGCTCTTTGGCATTTCATGACCAAAAAGGAAGCTAAAACTAGGTTGATTAGGTGGATACTTTTCTTGAGTGAGTTTGAATTAGATGCGAGGGATAAAAAGGGGAGTGAAAATGTGGTGGTCGACCATCTAAGTAGGTTGACATCGATTGATGAGTCAGAGGGTGCTATTGAGTAGCTTAAAAATGAGACCATTCGGGAAGAATTTCCCAATGAATACTTATTTGCAATTAGAAAGGCTCACCCTTAGTATGCCGATCTAGTTAATTTTATGTATGGGGGATTAACTTCATGGGACCCTTCCCAAACTCTTTTGGGTGGATCTATATCTTTCTTGCTGTCGATTATGTGTCTATGTGGGGTCGAGGCAAAGGCCACTAGACCAATGATTCAAAAGTTTTGGCGGAGTTCATTAGGCCAATATCTTTTCCCGGTTCGGAATCCCCCGAGCCGTGATTAGTGACCGAGGAACCCACTTTTGCAATCACACAATCGACGCCTTGATGAATAAGTATGAGGTAACTTATAAAACTTCCACAGACTATCACCCATAATCAAATGGCCAAGTCGAGGTCTCCAATTAAGAGATCAAATCTATCCTTGAAAAGATGGTTAACCCAAATAAGAAGGATTGGAGCATTCGACTAGATGATGCCTTGTGGGCATATAGGACAGTCTATAAGACACCGATTAGAATGTCTCCATATCGGGTGGTCTTTTGGAATCCGTGCCACTTACTGGTTGAGCTTGAACACAAACCGTATTGGGCCATAAAAAGCTTCAATATGAATTTAGATGAAGCCGGTGTACACCAAAAGTTGCAATTGAAAGAGCTTGAGGAGATTCAGAATGACTCCTATGAAAACTCTTCAATTTACAAGGAGAAAACCAAGGCTAAGCATGATAGTTTAATCAATAGAAAGAAATTTTTCATTGGTCAGAAAGTCCTTCTATTCCAATTGTTGTGCGGAATACCCGAGAAAGAACAAGCAAAGAAGATAAAGCGAAAAACAAGACACTGAGATTTTACGTGGTTCACCAATTGGCTACATCCACGGCCGACCAAGATCGGATTCCACTAGAGAGAAAGGCCAGAATTACAGATTTCCTACTCTCTACCAATCCTATCTCTTTTCTAAGAGTTACAATAAGAAACAAGGCACTATATATGTAGTCCTCTCCACCTTAAACCCTAACGGCTTTGGGCCCAGAAACAATCTGGCCCAAAACTAGAACAGGAGACAGAATGCCAATAACAGCCCAAACAGAGGACATGCTATACCTGTCGAAGCGGCTAATACGTATTCAAGGCATACCAACACCAATCACGCCTTTGGTTATTTCCGGGCAAATTGAGGTCAAAATGATTTGGGCCTTTTGTATTAATGAAAGCTTTCCCACATAGGGCCGTGGAGATTATGAGCGAGAACACTTTCAAAGTCTTCAAAGTGAATGGGCACAGTTTGAAGCCCTACTATGAGAGTTTCCAACCATAACTAGTTGAGAAAACACTCCCCGATGACCCTGTTAGTGAATAGAGATTTAGGGAACTTTGTTTTGATCATCCGGGTGCCATTGATGCAATTCCGTTGATGTAGCTTCATTTTTGTGGCTTTGTGAATAAGTTGTGCCGACGACATTAAATAAACTTGGTTTTGATCATCTGGAGTATTCCGTCGATGCAAGTGTTATTTTCTTTTTGTTTTTTTAAATTTCAGTGTCAATTTTAATTCGTTAGTTTATGTCAAATTTTTTATAATCTTTTTGAAAAATGGTTTTTGGAGCAATATTATGCCTGGTTTGCATTGGTTGTGTTTTTGTAGGAAAAGAATGCTATTGAGGATTTTTGAAGGCCAAAAATGGAAATTTTTTAAGGAAGATGGCGATTTGGACAGAAGGCCTAGTGAGGGCCACACCGATCAATTGAAAAAAAAGACTTGGACAGAATGGGTGGTGTGGGACGCACCATATAGTGCAGGCCACGACAAGGTAAATGGCTAAAAAATAAAATGGAAAGAAAGGGTGGTGCAGGCCACACCATATAGTTTGGCCCACGAAGGAAAAACTTCAGATTTTTTAAAGGCCATAGCACAACCCGCATCTTCTCCATTTCACACCTCTCTCATATTTTCTTTCTTCCACCACCATTTCCTCCCGTTCTTCCTCCACCACCAACTCGCAGGAATTTCACCTCCCCAGCCTCCATCTCTGACCAAATTCTCCTCTCTCCATCCTCCTTCCACTCCTCCATATCTCCAACACTCAAATCCTTCTCCACTACCCAAAAAATTGATTTAAAAACTCAAGAACCCTTGAAATTGGGAGTTCTTGAAATTTGGTCAAACTTGACCATCTTTGCTTGTATTTCACATTTGGTGTAGTCTACACTCATTCCATCACTCGCACGGTAGCACTTCTCCCTTCATTGTTGAAATTAAAGTGTGTTGAAAAGTGGGTGTTTTTCAATTTTGATTTTTGCTATAGTTTGGGATTGTGTGATGCCAATTGTGATATGGTAGTAGATTTTTGAGTGTTTGTTGAGTTTATTGGTGAGCTAGTAACACATAGGGATACAATTTTGGGTACATTAAATTTGTGACAACTTTTTAAAATTTGGGCACTTGTTGAGATTTTGTGACACTTTTTTATGACTAGTGACACATGTTGTGACATGTTTGATGTTTTGAGATACTATGGCATACTATACTTTGGACTAATTATAAATATTGTTGGTGTTGTTAATATAGTCATGGCCCCGAGGAAGAATAGGAATACTTCTAGTGCTAGTTCTTCTGGTGCTAGTTCTTCTCGTCTCCCAACCGTTGACTACATGGGATTGATCTAGATCATGGGGAACCTTGCTTCTAGGTGGGCGAACCTAATGGGGAGGACCTTACTATCCACCTATTTTGCCCACAGGGAAACATTGGAGAAGTTGGGTCTCTAGGAATCAGTGTCCGTGTTGCTTAGGAAGGTAGGGCTGGAAGGCTTATTGTAATGATCCCATTGAACCTATCCCCGGGTCACCCTAGAGTTTCTTATCACACTCACAAGGGCTGAGCGCGAGAAGGGAGTTTATGTCACATTCCACATGGATAACCATAGATACGAGATGCGTTATGCAGATTTAGTTTGCATTTTTGGATGGGAGTTGGACCCTAGAGTTGGAGATATTAATGCACCACTCGACTATCATGAGATTACATTCTCGCCAGCTATCACTGGGAGACTATGGCACAACAAGCACAAGAGTTCGATCATCTTTCACCCGGCACTGAATTTTGCTCACAAACTTCTTTCCATGATGATTCTAGGCCACAGTGAGCAGACACAGGTTCCCAGTTTTTATGTGAAGTGCCATTGGGCCATGAATTTAGAGGGAGTAGGCCACTCGTATTGTACAAACTTGTGGGTGAAGCGTTGCATGGCTATTTCTCATGCTAGAAGTGGGAAGATCAGCATGGGGATGATAGACCGTATTGGTTAGAAATTGAGTGTCCATACACTGGATGGTATGTTAGGAGCCCCGCGGCTCCTAGGCACCTATGTCTACGACTTCATGGAGCTCGTTTGAACCAAGATAATGAACGATATTACCAGCCCATACATTTGGTGTATGGTAAGGGAAACATGATGTCCCCTAAAATGGAGCTGCCATAGGAACGAATAGCCATCACTGAGTTCATACCAGTCTATATATTGTAGGTTGATCCAGACCCACAATACGCCAAGAATTTTAGAGCGGTGTATAATTCCCACGACCGTGGACTTCGACACCCTCCATTGCCCCCCACATGCATCTGAGGACCAGTCCGATGCACATGGGGAGCAGCCGGTTGATGATGAGGACCAGCCCCATGCACATGGGGAGCAGCCGGTTGATGATGAGGACCAGCCCCATGCACCTGAGGACCAGCCTGATCTCATGCAGCAGGTCGCTTACATCTAGTAGCAGACCACCATGGCTACTGACCAGCTTGCTCATTTCCAGGGCATATTTAACTAGTTTCAGCAGGAGGTATGCCATCAGTTTCAGTAGGTCCAACAGCAGTACATGACCGAGTGGCAGATAGGTGACAATATATTTGGTGGGTTAGAGGAGGGCATTGACACCATTATTGCCATGTTGTGTTCCTCTCATATGCTTGAGCCGACTGTTGACTCGGAGGTGCGACGTGCTCGCAAGCAGCAGGAGAGGGCCTAGAGACAGGCTTGACGCCGGGGTGAAGCAGGACCTTCGTGGTCCTAGTTGTGAGTACTTTATATTTTTCCATTATGCCACATTTATGCTTTGATCTTTTATATGCATTGGGGTCAATGCTAGATTTTAAATGTGGGCTGGGGTAATTAGTAAAGCTCATTACTAGCATGTGTTTTTGATGATATTGCTCATTTTCCATTGTTATTAATAACTTCTTAGGAGGTCTTAAAAAAATAATGAAAAATGAAAAAAATAATCTCGCTAAATTGAAAACCCGCTTGCGGGAAATATAGGCAAAAATGAGGGCCCGGATAGATTGAAAACCCGAAAGGGTAATCTATGCAAAAATGACAGGCTTAAATTGTGAAGAAAAAGGTGAGGCGTGAGGTAAAAAAGAATGAGAAGCTAGGATGAAAACCTAAAAGGAATCCTAGGCAAAATGAGAGAAATGAAAAATTTTGAAGGCTCATTTTGCCACTTTGGAAACCTTTGGGTGGATGTAACCTCTTTTACCTTAATTTTGATGATGAACACCTCACTTGGATACAATATTGTTTTGGGGAATTTTGTTGGGTAGAATCTTTTAGGCACAAATATAGGGATGTGTAGTCTCTCATGTTTAGGGTTAAAAGAATTCTCAAAGGAAGGATTTGAATGTGTTGTGGGATAGAGAAAAATTAGGAACCACCTTAGGCCTTTATGTTCTTCACTCGAGGATGAGTAAAGGTTTTAGTGCGGGGTATTTTGATGTGCTCAATTTATATCCCATTTTTAGCACATTTGCAATCTAAGTTTGTAATAGGGATTTAATCAATTAGAGGGTTATGATGAATTCATATGTTTTATATCCTAATTCTTGAATTTATGAAATGTTTTAGATCAATGGAAGTGTTCAGATCTTGAAGAGTTCGAGTTTTGGAAGAAGATTCGAAGAAACATGAAGATTGGGAAGTGAAGGCCAATTTAATTATAAAAAAAATGGTAGAAGCCAGACATAAGGGCTTGTGTGAACTGCACCGGTCAAATTTACAGCCTATCTCTTTCACTTTGCTTTGGCTTTTCTCTTTTCTCATAACTCCTCTCCAAGTTTTTCTCAAGAAACCCTAGAACACAATTATTTCTTCATTTTTTTTCTCTTATGTTTACCATGGATTTTTGATCATTTGTTATAGGTTTAGCTAATCTAGGCTAAATATACTCTTGGGTGAAATCGGTGAGCATTTTTAGTATGAATTTATGATATTTGATTTATCCTATTTTGTGCTTTGATTATCAAGTATATTTTGTGCTTTCTTGTGTGGTTAATGCATGATTTAGACTAGCATGATCAACTAGTTGATGATTGTGGGTTAGTTATTTGCTATGTTTTGGGCCAAAACCTGAAGACTTTGACTTTTCGTCATTGTAATTATCGTTGGTCAATGATAGGTTATAATTAGGAGTGACAACTAATTGTGATTGTTGATTGATGAAATTTCTTAGACTTAGGATGAATTGAATGGGTTTGACTAATTATCAATGTGGCTCACTAATAATGATTAACAAGAAGGCCGATCCAAGTAGTATTATTAGTAGATATATTTGTGCAATCCCAATATTTCTCACTTGTAGGATATTGTGGTAGTTATGTTGGGTCTCCATGTTTATTGCTATTTTTGGGGAAGTCTATGACGCCGATCGTCTAGAGTGACTCGAGGGTAATGGTTATTATGTGGCGCCGATCGCCCACTCTAATTATAACCGAGGAGAGGCGAGAAATATCTTCACTCGAAAGGTGTTGATAAGTTCTCCACAATATGTGGTTAATGCATAAGAATAGGATAATTAATCGATGATCAAAGGATGACAATAAATGTAAACCAATTGCGCCCAAGACTCGCTATAATCTTAGTTACATCATTTGTGCTATTTGTGATCATATTTTCATCGTTCTTTCTAGTCGGTTATTAATCTAGTAGATTCAAGTATTCGTAGTGTTTTTCAAAAAAACAAAACCCCCCACTTTCTTACCACACTCTTAGAGTGGCATCTTTGTGTGTTTTTAACTATGCTTCAACCCTCGATAAAACCCCCTTTTTCCTCGTGGGCGACCCCGTCTTACCACTAGCTACTATTTAGTAGTTAACCTTAATTATGGCATATAAATACTATCTTTGAGAGGCACAGTGACAGCCTCCCATGGATTCCAATCATCCCGCCGGTTCTTCCTCCATTAATAGCATTCTGTTTGACAAAAATTTGGAAAATTTACAAATTGATTTTCCTTTCATGTCTTCACTATAGCTCAAAACCCCTTTTGTTTTTTAGAGTTTTCCCACTCCCCTTGTTGCTTATATATCTTGTTATCAAGATTTTCTCAAGTTTCGTCTTGTCTTTCACCTTCCCTAGCATGTTATGGATTTACTTCTATCTTATCAAATTGCGTTGTCTCAGTTTCATCCAAAGGGTATTAAGATTATTGTGGGTTTCCACTATGTGTGTACCCAAGCCAACGTCTCTTTTTTGGTTGACTTGTTTCATATCCTGTACCAGCCTTGTAAGGTGAAAAACTCATCTGATGAATTTAATTTTTATCCCTTCGATCCCAATGTTGAGTTCGTCAGTGGGTTTCCTAGTAACTGTGGTGTGTGGCGCAAAGTTTTTTTTTTGTTTAACTGGATCGTGAGTGCGAAGAGGTTCTTCTGGCTTGGAATTATAATGTTCCTAAGTCTAAGCTTTCCAAGCTGGAAGTTTTTCTTAATGCTAATCCCTAGGTTGTTTTAAAACTCGACAAATACTAGATAGGTTTACGCCCTGCTGAATCTGAGAGCGAATGTGTTTTTTTGTAGTCAATTTATCGTTAATGTACTTCACATTCATTATTTTTAGTTTGATATCGTATATTTCCTTAGTTATCTATTTTGTTTTCGTATTTCTCGGTTGTATTTATGTGTTTGCTTGACTTAAGTTGTATGTTAGATGGTAGATATGGACCTAGTTGGGCAAAAGATTGATAGGTCATTTATTCCCGATAAAGAGCTTAGGGAGATGGAAACATGTCTGTACTACCGTATGATACTGGTGCTAATAGTGTCTCTTAGGAGAACCATGCTCTGGAAAACTCTCAGTTAGCACATATTGAGGGCAAGGTATTAGAAGGGAACACTGGGAGAAACAACACCTATTACTTCGCCCCTTTTACCTCGGTTTTTTCCTTAACCCTAAACATCCGAGGTAAAAAGTTCTTTTACCTCGGTTGATGTTTTTCAAAGTAAAACATTTTCTTACCTTGGTTAAAAAAACCTGAGGTATATAGTTGGTTTTTTACTTTGGTTAGTAAAATAACTCAAGTAAAATATCAAAAACCAAGGTAAATAATATGACCGAGTAGCCTATGATGTCGGTCTTTGATGTCATAGAAATTGGGCCGATTTCGCATAATACGTTGTGTCTAGAGATACAATTGTGAACGACATTGCGACGTTGCACACGTGAAGTTAAAGGTGATAGAAAAGAAACCTTCCCTAATTTGTACACGATCCAGTACCCACTTTGTTCAATGTTTTTAAATCACTGGTCCAACAAATGATTTATATAATAGTGCTCACATGAAGTCACACATATAAACATGTACATCCAATTACATGATGTTGAAATAAGATACTTAATTAATTAATTAGAAAAGACTCATGAATGAGAATATCCTTACAAATACATAAATTTGAATATTAAATTGTATTTGTTCACACATAACAAAAATTACAATAAACTTAATCAGCTCAGACAATGATGACCTTGAAGACGATTGGTACCCTATTGTATATCATCTCAGAGAACAAGGTGTCCCTAATGCGTAGGTTGTTTCCCCTAAGAAACTCCCCAAATTCCTTTAGGGAAATAACCTTCATCTTCCCACCCACCAAGTAGTCCATATTCCGGTCTATCCCACAGCACCTTAACACTATGGGGGTCTTCTCAGTCGATAGGAGTTGTACAATCTCCCTCGGGATGTACTAAGTCATAGTAAAAAATATAGATTAGAAATATGAATGTATATGTATCTACATATGCATTTGTCTACAAATAAAATCTATTCAAGCGCTTTACCAAAGTTGGTATTTTCCCAACGTTGAGTTTCTTCAAAGTACAGTCAAAACGTGGGCTATCAATAGCCCATGAATGATGTTTAACGTCGAAGAAAAAAGTCTTTGGGTGCCTTCGCTGTGCAAGGAACTGTACGATAACCAAATAGTATTAGTTGTTACGAGGTGTGTAGTTGTGTACCTATGTAGATACATATTTACATAGGTGAAATTCCTGGAAAAAGGGTGGATTGGAAGATCCTTCACCAGTCATTAGTCTTGCATCATATGTGGAAATGTTAAGTGCGAAAATAGTGTATAAAATGCAGTGTGCAACGTTGGGCCATCTATCAATCGTCCAGGTCGGTCCCATGCACTGGGTTAACAAACATTAGTTAGCGACATCAGGAAGTTGTCGGTCAAATCGACAGGTATAGAGAGTCATAAACAAAGTCGTATGCTGTGAAAAATAAGTCACTCAACTAATGAATACATGACGTTGCTTTATTGTTGCATGTGCCGAGTTGTAACAGATTATGCACCGAGGTCACATATGTCAGAGATAGTAACAACAAGAAACATACAAAACCAGAATAATTTAATCTTTGTAAACACCACAATAAAGCTAAACCATTTGGAACCATAAAAAACATTGTATCACCGAATTGTAACGTATGAATTTGGAAACAATTTCACATACCACAGATCGAGCATAGCAAAGTAAGATGTACAAATTAAATGAGTGTGTTAGGGTATTAGAAAATCCATACATTTTTCCAAGGGAGAAGAGAATGGAGGGGAGGAAGCTATAGACCATTGGAATTCATGGGAAATTTGCGGATAGATACTTAAAGTTTTTGTTAGGGTTCCCCTATTTATACCCGTTTAGTAGTGACGTCATATTGAACTGCCCCAAACTAAGCAGCATCGCATATATATTTTGTTAAGCCGATCTGTTGTCGATCTGATACCGACGTAGGTTAAAGCCATTGTTGGCCCTCAAGTTGTAAGACTTCGCACGCCACTCGGCCTAACCGATATGATCTCGTTTAGTTTGCGACATTGCATAATTGAATGGGCCCATTAATAATAGCCCCTCATTGCATAATTAAATAAAATTTGTTTGAGAGGGCCGGAGAAGAATGGTTACAAGATACGTTGTTCTGGATTACCATAAAATTCAAGATACGTTGTTCTAGATTTTAATACATTGGTTTAGAACAAATTATAAACTCAATCATTAGTCAAACTAGTGGGGAAGAACGGTTACATTAAAAATTACATGCCCAACACTATTTACGATCTCACAAAGTAACGTGTCCTCCATCTTGAGTTCCTCCTCATCAAGAAATTCACCCCACCCCTTAGGGGTGAGGGTCTTGTATCTCTGGCCCCTCGAGTAGTGCATCTCATACACCATTCCATTACAACATGGTGGGGGTCTTGTAAGGCAGTAGGAGATCTGAAATGTATGTTGGGATATACTGATTGATAAACAAATAACAACATTTAGTAAATATGAAAGTAATTTTTAGAGAAAATGCATTGAAAATATAATACATCATTTGTGATAAAGGGTTAGGGCTTACCAAAATTGGAATGGAATCAAAGTTCCTCCTAGTGAGCGTATGGACGAAGTTAGTAATGACTTCTCTGGTTGATGTCCTTGGATGACGATCGTCATCCAAATCACTAGAGATATACATTTTGATAGTTTGAAAATTTTAATGTTATCCTTGGAAAAAATTGGGAATGAAAAGGAATTTTAATCGGAACAACAAATGACTTACCTCGATCGAGGCACATCTACAAGAATCTGGACGGTTAGACATGATTTCTGAAAATAGATAAGAAATGGTGAATTTAATCCTTCGTGTGTCCCACAGAAATTATATAGGATACCTTAGTAATAGAAGTCGCTGACACATCGATTGCAAGTCGATTGAACCGATACGTTGAAGAAATGCATGCGACATCACTAACAAAGAGGGTTGAGAAAGAAAAGTTTAAGCAACTTCGCTAACGGTTTGACTTAGACGATTCAGGACTGACGTATAAGAAAGGTTGCCAGCATGATTCACAGACCCATTACACGACACGAATAACAGAGCACATAATGGTTACAAACTAAAGATTATGACCGGTTAACTAATGACAACTTAAAACCCAAAATCCTATTATCTAGAGCAAACATTCACGAAAATTTGAATACAAAAAACAAACAACACAATGGAATTGGAGATACATATGCATATTAAAATTAATGACAAATACAAAAAAGAAGGTAAACTAGGGAATCAGGAGAGCATACCTTTGTGAAGAAAGGGTTAGAAAGTGCAGAGAATCGCCGAGAACATGATTTTTTAAAGTGAAGTATATTGGTGGGCTCCATATATAATCATTATGAAACATTGTGTATTCCGCCCCCAGTCTTGCGAGGTTGCACACAAGCCGGTGAGACCGATGGGAAAATGAATCAAGAGTGATGTTGCTTAGTCTACATGTAGGCCTAAACATTTCAGCCCATTACTATATGTAGGACTTTTGGACTATGACTGTCCAGATGCATACGTGACTTCGCAAGATCATCTGGAATAAAGATCTATGATCGACATATAACCAACGTCAATGACTTGTAACATGGACCTCAACATTTCGGTCCAGTAGCAGAACAGCAATGGCCGCCGCTTGAGCAAAATGAGCATCGCACCAAATTTCATGTTTGTCTTTTTTTTGGAAATCAAAATGTAATAGAGTTCTGTCAATGAAGAATTTTAAAGCGATAGCACATGACCTAGAGTAAACTATAGCACACTAGTTACAAGTACACAACGTGTCATTCATAAGAAGTTGTTGAAGTATACGTAAATTACTCTATGTTTGTTTATCACACTCGGATAGTTGAGTTTCAGTTCCGGATCAGAAACTTTCTTTTCGAACTAAACGTTATTGGAGTTTTGGGCTGACAGTGTATTTTTTTCATACTTTTGCATATAGGTCCCTTCACCTAATTGGGAGAAATTGAAATATAATATTGGAGATACACTGAACCGAATCATCAATTGACAATAACAATGTTCAGTATAGTCATGGACGGATACACCAGTGTATTCGTCTGTCATTTTTCTTAGTATTTCACTTATACCCCTATGATAATAGAAATTATAACAATTATTTCCACCACCGAGCTTCGCATCAAATTTCATATTCGTGGTTTTTTAGGAAATAAAAATATAATAGAGTTTTGTGCATGAATAATTTTAAAGCGATAGCACATGACCTAGAATAAACTGTAGTACACTAGTTACAAGTACACAAGGTGTCATTCATAAGAATTTCATTAAGTATACGTAGATTAGTCTCAGTTTCTTTATCACAATCAGATAGTAGAATTTCAGCTATGGATCTGAAACTTTCTTTTCGGACTTAACGTTATCGGAGTTTTGGACTAACAGTGTATTTTTTTATAATTTTCCACATAGGTTCCTTCACCTAATTGGGAGAAATCAAAATGCAATATTGTAGACACACTGAACCAAATCATCAAGTGACAACAACAGTGTTTTGTTATGGTCATGGACGGATACACCAGTGTATTCGTCCGTCATTTTTCTTAGGATTCCACTTATACCCCTACGATAAGAGATATGAGAACAATAATTTCCACCATCGAGCATAGCATTAAATTTCATGTTTTTGGTTTTTTAGGAAATCAAAATGTAATGGAATTCTGTCAATAAAGAATTTGAAAGCGATAGCACATGACCTAGAGTAAACTGTAGCACACTAGATACAAGTACACTAGGTGTCATTCATAAGAAGTTGTTGAAGTATACGTAGATTATTCTCATCTTTTTTATGACACTCGGATTGTTGAGTTTCAGCTACGGATCAGAAACTTTCTTTTCGGACTGAACGTTATTGGAGTTTTGAACTGACAGTGTATTTTTTCTAATTTTGCACATAGGTCCCTTCACCTAATTGGGAGAAATCGAAATGCAATATTGGAGATACACTTAACCAAATCATCAATTGACAACAACAGTGTTCCGTTATGGTAATGGACGGATACACCAGTGTATTCGTCCGTCATTTTTCTTAGTATTCCACGTATACCCCTATCATAAGAGATATGAGAACAATAATTTCCACCACAGAGCACCGCATCAAATTTCATGTTCATGGTTTTTTAGGAAATCAAAATGTAATAGAATTCTGTCCATGAAGAATTTTAAAGCGATAGCACATGACCAGGAGTAAACTGTAGCTCACTAGTTACAAGTACACAAGGTGTCATTCATAAGAGGTTGTTTAAGTATATGTAGATTATTCTCAGTTTCTTTATCACACTCGGATAGTAGAGTTTCAGCTATGGATCAGAAAAAAAAATTGGACTGAACGTTATCGGAGTTTTGAACTGATAGTGTATTTTTTCTAATTTTGCACATAGGTCCCTTCACCTAATTAGGAGAATTCGATGACTAATGGTTTTTTATTTTAATATTGACAATAATTTTATTTTAATGTTCCTATAAATCGTTCGACTTAAGGACCGCTAGGTTAACACCGAGGATTTTATGATTATATGACAAAATTTTGAAATTGACTATGGGCATGACGTGCGACGTCGCATGCGTTCCGCATACAATGACTTAATTATAGAAAATGATCCGACGTCGGTTGTGCAAAAAATTTCAACGGGAAATGAAAATTTGAGGCAAAAATTCCACCCCATCCCATTTCAAGTAAAAAAACTCAGCACTTACAATCATTCCCCTTCAATAACACAAACTCAAAACATCAACCTAACACACCATCCATTCCATTCACATAAATAAAAATATGTTATTCAACTTGCATCTCTCATTCATCAACAACAACCAAGGGTGGAGCATCTAAAGGTTCAAATCCCTTGAGGTACTTTTCTACCCATTCCATGTTCATCTACAAATTTGGTGATAATCTTATTGAACATGCTTTTTTTCTTGATTGATTAATGAATTAGGAATTTCTTGAGTATATGATGATTGTTTTGCTTTTTATAAACTGTACCTTGTTTTTTTAAAAGATAATGCAATGTTTGTAAAGGGCGATAGACATGATGCTAAAATCCGTAGGCACATAGAGTATGAATGTGTGACGCCGGTGGCAATCAATCATCTTAGGCGAATGGTAATGTACAAGCACCGATGTCGAACATGTCAAGGTATTTTCTACACTTCTATTTGTATAGAACCGAGGTCGCGCTTGGATTGAATTGTGCGACGATGATTTCAATTATATGCGACGTTGTTTTGGACCTGATTAGATACTTATTCAAATTTGGATTAATGTTGTATATGTTTCACTCCCTTCTGTGAAATTCTTTTGTGAACTGCCCTATTCTAACATGTATTTTATTATATTTTATTGTAATAAGGCCAAAAAGAGTCATTGATGGACTTCTCATATCTAGTTCAATGGATTTGTCATTTCGCTAGTCACCTTCACATTCAAAATGCCTTACAACGTGGAAAATGGTGGTCCAATACAATTCATTTTTTGAATTCAAATTAAAATTTCAATAATGTTGTAACAAGTTATTATATTGGTTGATATAGTTTTGTTGTTTTAAAAACGTCATTCCCATCAAACATTAAATGAAAAAAAATGGTTTAATGACGTTTAGTCATTGTATGATTTATTGCTTCTTTGGAAACATGTAATAGCTACCGACAAACGCTAATTTTTTCCAATGAATAATGAATCTTTTAGTGATATTTAATTTGAAATGAAGCAAACACGACGTCACATCAACCGGTACCAAATTGGAATATGACTGAGGTTGCACTAATTGACCTCGGTAGTTGTGAACGACGTTGATTTGACAAAACAACGTCCTACTTTTCTGCATTCCACGTCAGCAGATAGAAGACATGGTACCCCAATGCCAGCGATGTCGCATTTATTGATAATCGACGTAGTTGATCAATTAACGGAGGTCGTTATGATCGACGTTGAACAATTTGATCTGCATTTGACTACTATACTGCGCAAACGACCATTCATAAATGTTGACCAAGACTTTGTGCAAACCGACATCGCTGACATAATTTGGTCGGCGGGACCTCATTCACATAACTAAAATTGCAACTTTTGGCAACCAATGTCGATTAAAAACAGAGGTAAAAGGCCCCTTTTTACTTCGGATCCACCTTTACTCTGGCAGTATTTTCCTCAGTTTTTTTCGGAGAAAAAATCAGGGTAAAAACCCCTCCAGAACCGAGGTAAAGGGTGTTGTCACTTGTAGTGGAAGGAGGTGCCTGTAGTTAATGTTGCCGCTCTAGCTCAAGAAGTAAAAAAGAAATAATTGGAATGGTGGTTTGTCAGCTGCCTTGGAGCCTTCAGAGAAAAAGGGTCAAACTAGTCATTCCCATTCTAAGCCTCCACTACGAAGCAGTAATTTGTTGGAAGAAGGGACTATTCCTGCCACTTTTTCCAAACTCCCACTGCATGAGTCAATGGTTAGGGTATGTTTGCAGTAGTTTTAAATTAATTGTCTTATATTAGTATGCTTTTACTACGATATATGATTGTTATGTTTGTTTGTGTCTTTTCTTTGACAGATCTCATAAGATCGGTTAGAGTCTCAAGCTTGTTTGTGAGTGGGTTGCTAAATTCTCCAAGCAAGATGGTTGGCTATTGAAGAAATATAAGGCTAGCGAGACACAATGTGGGGCTATGAAGGTCTCACTTGAAAATGCTGAGCACCGTTTGCAAGTCGCTGAGGAAAAGGCTAGTAAGCTCCACGCTGAGTTGGAGGAGATGCAGACTAAAGGTCCTTCTTTGCCCAGTTATCCCCAGGTTCCCGTTGATCGTCTGGTTAAGATGAAGTCCTTCTTCAACCTTTTTGAGGAAAATTCTAGTTCCACTCACAATGTTGGTTGGTGCGAGGCTTTGATGGAGCTACGAAAGATGAACCTTGCCTGGAAGGAAAAGAAATTTCCTCACTCGTTAAGTGCAAGGAGATATGGGAGCAACAGAAGGCTATGCTTAACGCTGAATTTATCAATAAATTTGCTGATGGTTAACATCCTTATGCCTTTTTATCACATCTCGCTGGTCTTCTATCCTTTCCTTCTATTTCTGAGCTGCTAGTTTATAGGGTGGATGATTTTGACAGCCTCCCGCTCGCTTCTACTGATCCTAAGCCATCTCCTGATCTGGAGGTTAATGCGAATGTGAAGGTTTGTATAATTTTTTATTAGAATGCGAACATGGAGGCTCTCGCTACCCAGAATGCATATGCTTCTCTTGCCAATGTTAGTTAATTTTAGTGTTATGGCTTAATATAAGACCATTTGTATTTATATCTGTAAAATATAATGGTACTTTTACATATGTCTGAACTATGTGTGTTGCCTATGTAAATTTGGTATGCTAACTCTAATTATGTATTTTCCTTAATATTTATTCGTATGCAGGGATTTGATCTTTTGATTGACAATAATTTTTAAAATCATCTTGATATGCTTAGCTCGGTTCAGGCTACTACTTCCCTGTCAAATGAATTTCTTGAACTGCTTTCTAGTGATCATTTTTCAAATGTTGGGAGTTCTTCTTTGAAATATATTCCATTATGTCTTGGTTTGCATATCCTTACTTCCTTGTTACCACCATCCTCTCCTTCAATTTTTCCTTGTAGTAAATTTGTACGTGATGGTTACAATATTGAATCCCTCGATAAGGATATCATTCACAGGTAAGTTGATCTTGAACCTGTTGGTGTGTACGTGCGCTTCGCTCGACCTTCCCAGTCACATTTAAGAGTGGGCATTGTTGTTTGGTGTTCGTCTCAAATATATGCTACTTAGCGTCAACAATCTGGATCTTTTATGGAAGAAAACCATAAACGAGTCATAAGACTATATTCAGGATTTGAAAGAATTATGCGCCAAACATAATAATCTTATTGGGTGGCAGTAGGGAGACTTGATTCACATGATTGGTCAGAAAAATGAAGTAAAGAATTTTCCCCCGAACAAAGCATGTGAGGCTCAACATATGACTGTAATCATAGATAAGTTGTGCTCTCGAATAGACCATTTATTAGATCATCTGAAGAAGAAGCAGGATGAATGTGATCCCTTTTCCACTTGTTCCCCAGGGTGGCAGAGCAGGTTCAATGAACATTTCGTTATGAATAATCACCTGCGTAGTGAAATGATAACCTTCGTGCTGAGTGCATCGCCTTGACTCGTGCGTGCATCATCTTGAACAAGCTTGTCTTAATTACAAAGAAAAATGCAAGGCCCTTTCTGCAAAGCCTTATGGTCCTACTAACCGTGGGGATCTAACGATGAATATTAACAGCTAGAGGATGAACTTATCTGAATCAGTTTGGTCACATATTCGTAACCTACAAGATCCTATATGTAACCTAGAGAGCTTGAATAAAAGTTATCAATACACGATGGACGTCATGAGTATTCAACTTAATCGTGATGAGTTTGGTACCATATCTGACTTAAAAGCATACTATGTAAAGTATCTTGATCGTATGAAGCAAAGTGGTCGAACATGCCATCTTGCTTACTTGCATATGAAATGTTGCTATGAGCATATTTTATCCGAGGAAGAATATAAGGCCGAGCAATCTCGCCACTCTGGTAGTTTTTTTTTCTATTGGGCCATCTAGCACACCAAGGCATAGATAACTTTTTTTTCTTTGATGCAATAATTTCCTCCTCTGAATACTTCAAGCCCTATCTTTGTGCTTCTATTTTTTGTTACCTTGGTTTCTTATTTTCAATGTGTTAGCTTACGACCAGTATAAAATGTCATTTTTATTGGATAATGATGTCACTATTTTCTTATGCATTTATCTTGAGTTGCTAATGAGAACTGGTGGTTACCAGTCTAAGAATATGTTACCGCATGCTACTTTGGGGTATGGACATCTAGTTGGTGCAAAGTTGCAAGATCTACTGCTTGACATCGTTCACGGCATCTGTTGTGTTTAGGGCTCCCACCTTTGTTTTATGAAAGATCTATTTCTTGTGAGTTCTAGGTTATGAAAACCCGATTCAAGTGAATCCACAAGTTCTAACACTTTCTTTTACCGCTGCTTTTGTAGGCACATGTGCCTTCGCGTTTCTTTTTGCAAGATCTATAGCTTGCAGGATTGAGGTTGTAAACCTATGTTGTGCGATGCCGCAAGATCTATTGATTTTTTTAGTCACATTTTTTATTTAGTATTTGTACTTTGACAAGATATTTCTTGCCATATTGAGATTGTAGAAACTTACTTGTTCACGGTTTCAAGATGTGAGATTTTCTTTTCTTTGCGATGTGTTATACGACTGAATATAGAGGGGTTGTTTGAATGGGCCATGGTTTGTTGTTTTTTGCTAGTGTTTCTATTTTTAATCGAGTTTAATGGGTTTTGCACAAAATTTAACTAAACGGTATTATGGGTGATTTGCCCAAAAAACGTTTTTTTGATATTGAATATTTACGGGCATGATTATATCTCAATTGAAAAGAAATGATGACGATAACAATCAAAAGGCCCCCAATGATCATTTCACAGCTCGTACAACTGAGGTTTTCCTAATACCTACTAAGGATAGCTAAACATAGAACTTCCTTAGGTTGATTTCATACCAAGTGTTCAAGACGTTGCTACCATCCAACCTTTTCTAGCTCGTAGCAATTAGATCGGTCCACTTTCATTACTTTGTATGGGCCTTCCCACTTTGGGCATAGTTTTCATTTTCCCTCTGCCAGGCTTGCCTCATTCTTTCGCAAAGCATGATCACCAACTCAAAATTGTATCTTCTGAACTTTTTCATTATATGCTCATGCCACCTTCTCTTTTTACTTTGCCTCTGTGATCGTTGCATGTTGCTTTTTCTCCTCAAGTTCATGCAGATCCAATATCATCCTTTCGGGATTATTGCCTTCATTGTATTCTTCTACTCTAAAGCTTAAGTTCCCAATTTCAACTTGCATTATTGCTTCATGACCGTAAACTAGGGTGTACGGTGTTTACCCAGTGGGTTCTCTTACTGTCATTTTGTAAGCCCATAACGCGTTGGGTATCTCTTTGACCCATCCTGCTCGCTTTCCTTCCAATCTGTTTTGAATTCTTTAGACTAACATTCTGTTAGTTGCTTCCACTTAACCATCATCTTGGGGATAAACTACATACATGAACTTCTACGTGATCCCTAATTTTGTGCACCACTCGGTAAAGGTTCCACTTGTTAAATGTGTGCCATTATCCATCACGATAGTTTGAGGTACACCAAACTGAAAAACTATGCTATGCCAAATAGACTTCCTTTTTGCTTCTACTGTGACTCTTCCCAATAGCTTTGTTTCTACCCATTTTGTGAAATAGTCAACCGCTATGATTAGAAACTTTGCATTACCAGATCCTCTAGGTAAAGGTCCAACCAAATTGATTCCCCATTTTTCGAATGGCCAAGCTCCATATATCCCTATTAGAGTAGAATGTGGTTTATACAATACCGACCCATTAATTTCGCGGCTTTTCCATTATAGCACGAAGTTGTGTGCATCATTAAACATTGTTGGCTAATAATACCATGCTCGAATTCTCTTCTTCATGATTTTTCAGGTTTCCTTGATAAGTTATATTCCCTCATGAACTTTTTTCATAATTTCGTTTCCTTGGGTTGGTCCCACACACTTTACCCATGGAGATATGAAACCTTTTTGTATGAGATTCCCCCCTTATAAATGTAGTTATGCGATCTTAATTCCATATTTCTGGCCTTTATTCTATTTGCTGGTAATTTTCCTGTTTCTAAGTAGTCCTCAACGGTTTCATCCAGTTTGTCTCTTCTGTATGGACCATTGACACAGTTGTCGTGGTCGTACTTTTGACTGGTATGACCTCTACAAAGCCAGCCGTTTCCAGCTTGCTGAAGGCGTCTGCCTTGGTATTTTTGCTCCTTGGTAAGTGTTAAATGTCAAAGTATTCAAGCTGACCCATAAGTTGGAAAACTCTCCTAAATACATTATCAACTGATCCTCTCGCACCTTGTAATCTTGACACACTTACTAGACCACTATCTATGAATCGCTAAAGCACTTAACGCTCCTAACCTTTATCCTAATTATAAGGTCCAATTCACTTATCAATTGTTTGTATTCAACTTCATTGTTTGTGAGTGAGAAATCAAAACAAAGTGAGTGTGTATGTTCTACTCCATCTGGGTTTACCTGTAGCAATCCTGCACCGCAGCCTTTTTTGCTAGACGCCTCATCAACGAACAATTTCCATACCATATTTGTCTATTTTATTTTCCTTTGTCTATTCCGAGACACTTTTTTCTGGTGTATTTTCCCCTTGTGCATCTGCATATGTTATTTCTGCAATGAAATCTACTAAGGCTTATGCTTGATTGCCGTACGTGGCTGAAACTGGATCTCGTACTGTCCCAATTCAAGTTCCCATTTGGTCATTCTCCTGGATGATTCTAGCTTGCTCAAGACATTCTTGACTGGGCTATCCGTATACACATTGTGTTATGGCTTTTAGAATAGCTTTGCAGTCTCCTTGCTGAGTGAACTAATGATAGAGTTAATATTTTGATTGGCAAGTACAGCCCTTTTATCACTTTTTATTATTCTACTGATGTAGTATACTGGTGGGTGGTCAGTATACACAATTATGTTATGGCTTTGAAAGTAGCTTCACAGTCTCCTTGCTGAGTGGACTAATGATAGAGTTAATCTTTTGATTGGCCAGTACGCCATTTATGCACTTTGCAATATCCTACTGATATAGTATACTGGTACTTATTTTTTATCTTTCTTGACACACTAAGACAGAACTCACTTCATTGCTTGAAATCGCCAGATATAGGTATAAAGTCTCACCTCGCATTGGTAACTTCAGCGTCGGTAATGCTTGGAGCTGTTCTTTAAAAAATTCATACGCTTTCTAACTTTCCCCATTCTAGCTGAATGTCTTTGCCTTTTTAAGGACGTTAAACTGGAAATTTTTTTGCTACTTTGGAGATAAACCTGCTAAGTGATACTAGGGATCCCATCAACACCTGCACCTCTTTGGCTGTTCACGATTGAGGGATGTTGACTATTACTTGTATATTCTCTGGGTTACCCTCAAATCCTTTTGAGGAGACCTTGTACCCTAAAACTTTCCTGCACCCACTCTAATTATGCATTTCTTGGGATTCAGCTTCATGCCAATTGCACTTGGTGTATCTAGGGTTTCTTTCAAGTCTTGTGCGAGCTGACACACCCTTTTGCTTTTGATCACCATGTCTTCAACATATGCTTCAATGTTTCATCCTATTTGATTGTGAAATGCTTTGTCGACTACTCTTTGATATGTCACGTCGGAATTCTTTAGGCCAAATGGCATCTTCACGTAGCAAAAGACTCCAACGCTTGTTACGAAAGCTATTTTTTCTGCATCATCTGGATTCATCACTATCTGGTGGTATCTTTTATACGCATCCAAGAATGCTAGGAATTTGTATCCTGCCATCGTCTTTACCAATTGGTCGATTTTAGGTAACGGGTAGCAGTCTTTTGGACATGCTTTGTTTAGGTCGGTGAAGTCTATGCACATTCTCAACCCTGTGTCTGCCTTTCTTACTATCACTGGGTTTTCCAACCACTTTAGATAAGTTACTTCCTTTAGAATACCTACATGAAGCAATGCTCTAACCTCTTCTTCAATTGCTTTTTGTCTATCGCTAGCGAAGCTTCGTTGCTTTTGCTTAAGTTTCCTAATCGAATGGTTGATATTTAGAGAGTGGATAGCTATGTCTTGATTGAATCCTCCCATGTTTTGCACTGTCCATGCAATTTTATACCTTCACAAAATTTCTATCACTTTTCTCTTCACTTTGCTTGGAAGATATTTTCCTATCTTGACACATTTGGAAGTGTCCACATCGTCCATAATGAAAATTCCAGTCTCCTCTCTAAGATCAACTTGAGATTCCGTTTGCTTAGGTAAACCATTCTCCGAGATGGTGCTTACAAATATTTTGTTCAGTATTTCTTCCTGCTCTTATTGCGACAACCATGCACTTCCTAGTTGTTTACCAATTTCCTTGTATCATTGTTATTCCCATCAGAGTTCCAAATTTTGTCACTAAGTGATCTAGGGACCATATTTCTTTCGTTGTGTTCATCCAAGGTCTACCGATGATGGCATTAAATGGGCTTTGTGCGTCCATAACAACAAAGTCACACATTATGGTGCAATTTTTATCATTCTCACCTATGGTAACTGGAAATTGTATGTTACCCAAAGCTGTCTCCACTTGTCCGGTAAAGCCTACGAGAAAGAATGTAGAATTCTTCATATCGGTTTGCTTGAATCCAAGTTTGTTAAAGCAATCAACGAATAGGATTCGAATGCACTTTCATCGTCTACGAATACCCTGTTGACTGTGGCATTTCCAATATTAGCAACAATGACCATTGGGTTATTATGAGGCAAAAAGTTGGGAACCGCATCTTTTTCGCTAAATGTTATCGTCTCATTGCAGCGAAGTCTTTTGTCAATTGGTTCTTGTGGTGGGGAATTGCAAACATGAGAAAATACTACCAGCTATGAAGCGTGGGTTGCTCTAAAGCGGCACTCTAGTTGATGTTCGGGCGGGTTACTTTAAAGTGGCACTCTAGATGATATTTCAAGCCAAGGCTGATGTTTGAGTGGTTTTCTCTAAAGCGGCACTCTAGTTGATGTTCGAGCAGGTTGCTTTAAAGCGGCGCTCTAGATGATATTTCCAGCCAAGGCTGATGTCCGCGTGATTTGCTCTAAAGTGGCACTCTAGTTGATATTTCCAGCCAAGGCTGATGTTCGAGTGGTTTTCTCCAAAGTGGCACTCTAATTGATGTTCAAGTGGGTTGCTTTAAAGCGGTGCTCTAGATGATATTTCCAGCCAAGGCTGATGTCCGAATGGTTTCCTCTGAAGCGGCACTCTAGTTGATGTTCAAGCGGGTTGCTTTAAAGCTGCACTTTAGATGATATTTCCAGCCACGGCTGATGTACGGGTGGTTTGCTCTAAAGCGGCACTCTAGTTGATGAATGAGTGGTTTGCTCTAAAGCGGCGCTCTACATGATATTTTCAGTTATGGCTGGGGTTCGGGTGGTATGCTTTTTAGTGGCACTCGAGGGTTACTTTTGTAATTTTGGAATGATAAACTAGTGGACAAGATTGGAAGGATGTGGGTGAAAACACCAAACCTGGGTAAAATGCTTGTGTCCCTGATTTTTATTACTTTTCTACTTACCAAAGATATTCATACTATGCTCTACCTAAGGAAGTTGTGCTTGGCCCCCATATTCGAGGGGTGAAATATTTGAGATAGAAAGAAAATAGAATATTTATTCAAACTTCATCAATTATTTGAAGTACAATATTGATACTAAAAATTACATAAACTTATTCATCTAAATGTATTCATCTAGTGGGAGGAAACCTCGCCTGGAACAAATCTTCAGTGGAAATAGGTTTTCCTAGCCCCCTCACTTTAGTCTCTATCTCCTCGAGCTCTTCAAGTTTTATACCAACGGCCCTCTGGATGTGCTTCATTTGTTCCTCTACGGTATATTTCGGAAGGATCAAGGGGAGCGACAGTCTTACACCACTTCTTTGTGGAAGGTTCGAATGGGCCTTTCGAGAAGGACCCAATGCTCTTGCGATGCTTTGAGGTAGATCCTTGGGTAAATTTGCTCGAGGGGACAAGATATTTGTCAGCTTCTTTAGTGGCAGACTTTTGTGACCGAGGAACTAAACGATAACTCAAGGGGGTGAATCTTTCTACCTTTAGTTCAGCTAACAAGTTAAGAATAAGGTCAAAAGCCTTTTTTTTCCGAGGAGTCCCATTATCATGAATGTTAACTTCTTCCATCCAATATCGAGCATCTTTGAGTAGAAACTTCGGAAACTGATCATTGTTGATTAAATATGAAGAAGGAATGCCGTGAGAAAGCATGTGGGCATGGAGGCTTACTTTGTATGCAACAATTTTTTCTTTAAAATCAGTGATATGCTGCTCCACTTCTTTGGCCTATACCTTCTCGGCCTCGATCTCCCCTACGAGTCGTGCATTTTTGGACAAAATATATTCTATCAAAGAACTATCTTCAACTGAGGGGCTTTTTCGAGGGGATGGATGAGGTTCGCTTGAAGAATGGGGATCCTCGCAGGCTACCTTCCAAGCGAGCATTTCCTCTCCAAGGCTAGCCACTTTGCACTGAACTAATAGATTTCGCTCGAAAAGAAACTCCCTCTAGGCTACTAGTCTACAAATTTTGCCTATGCAGCCAATTAGGCGCCCTTCCACTACTGGAAGCCTAGTCGCAGTGGCAAGGCAGGACTTCAGAGAACCAAACTTCAAATAGATTTGATGTCTTAGCTCTTCGAATTCCTCATCTGCGGAATCGTGATCCTTGACCACTTCTAAAGGATATGTATCGCTCGTATCCCCTCAGCAGTGAATAGGAGGTCATTGTCGTACCTCTCAAAGTTAATACTTTTAAGCCCCAATGCTTCCTATCTACAATTAAGAGGATAATGGGAAGTCGGGGTCATCTACGAGAAGAGGGGTCTTGTCAAGTGTTTAAACATATATAGGAGAAAACATACTAGACATATACATACATAGATACATATAAAAGCATGTAAACAAGGGGGTGGGGGTTGGTTGGTTTTTGAGCCCAAGTTATCAAATTAAATGACAACAATTAGCAAAGCAAGAGAACTATGCTAATCATGCAATGCAACTAAAGATACAATGTAAATGATAATTAACGGAGCATTGGGGGCAATCAACTTCCACTTCCAAACTTCCTATAGCCCATTGATTCATCCACTCATTCAATTACATTTATTGTCTATGGGGAATGTTATCACTTCTCAATCAAAGATCAACATTCATTCTTCCTTAAGAGTAGTTTGAAAAGACAAACAACGACCATTTTCAAACCTCATTGATGATCACCAAAGACAAACAACATCATAGGGGTATTTCATCAATGGCATTTCACCCAAATGACCATAGGTTTGATAACAAAAATCCTTCTACCAAAGACATAGTCATTTAACCAAACAAAGCATTTATTAGGTTAAACTTAGAACAAACAACATTCAAGGTTCAACCTTTATTTGCATCTATATGACAAATATGAAAAACAATCCACATTTAACATACTCATCTAGCAAGAATTACCACACATTATACATAAGAAGTTCTAAATCCAGGCTTTTGGATTTCATATCAAATGAGTTAAGAAATTTGCAATTTTCCTAACACTCTAACATTTCAATATTACAAACATTTCATATACTCAAACAACTCATGGTATAAATGAGGTAAAACACAACATTAATGGCATAATAAATGCTCTCCAATAATTGTTCATAAATGAGCAAATATAGAATCTTACTACAAGCTTCAATCAATTGCTCCCAAGAACTAGATTTAGCTACAAGAGTTCATACTAATTAATGCTGACAAACCAAACATAATACAAGAGAATTTAAAGATGAAAAATGGTATAAACTAGGGTTAGAACAATACCAAAAATTAAGGAAGAAGAAGATGTGAATGAGAGGAAAGAGATTGCTATTTATAGTACAAAAAGAATAAGGTTAGGTTCTGGCCACCCGTTGGTCGCGACTCGTGACGGGTTCTTTGCGACTCGCGACGGGCGCTAGAACGTAACCTTGTTTTCTTTTCTTCTTCTTGTGGTGAACACTTATCTTCACAATGATTCCTCTCATTTTCCAAGTCTTCAACTCTTTGAAGAAATTCTTCAAAGTCTTCAAAAATGGTCTTCGACGGCCACCGGTCTTCAAGTCTTCATGTCTTCGAAGCAAGTCTTCAAAGTCTTTGAAAAGTGATCTTTTAATGGCCTCTGGTCTTCAAACCTCCATGTTCTTCCTTTGTCACGCAAAATTCACTTAGAAGAGGTAAAAAAGCGTAAAGTTGCTCTTACCTCTTCTAAGAGTATATCAAGGTAAAACACAAGCTTTTGATAATAAAATAGCACAAAAGTGACCCCAAAAAGTACTAAATTATGCACATAAAATGGACATATCAGGGAACAGTTGCCCTTTAGACTTAATGAAATCCATAAAGGCAAAGCGAAGGTCATCCTTCTTGATTGCCTCATCCCATTTTGCATCGAGAGAGGCTTCGAGCTCAGGGTTGATTAGATCTTCCACCTGCTTAGCAAGATCTTTAGACTGGGAGGAGGACACATGTGGCTTCAGGAATTCCTCGGCTAATTCGCTACAGCCGAGATTTTTGACCACCCCTAAAGGTCTATAAATAGTTAAAGCAGCTCAGGATGTTCAAAAGTTTGTGTTTGAAGGCTTCGAGTAGTTAAACCTGTGAGGCTGCATCCTCAACTGCCTGAACCCCCTTCTCCAAGGTATCCTTCTCCGGTGTCCATTGACCCCTCTCGGCTTCAACACTTCGCCTCTCCCTTTCCAGAATTCTTTATTTTTCCTCGAAGAAAAAATTTTGTTTTCCTCAAGAACCCTATCATTCTCCTCAATCACCCTCTCCTTCTCCTCGAGGGCTATCTTCAACTTGAGAATATCTGCATCCGGTTTGCTGAGCTTTTCATGGAGGGAATCGCGGCCAGAGGTACAGGCAAAGACAAAAGCTGCCATCTTCTCAGTAGCCTTGTGGAAAATATAGGAGGCCTAGCAAAACAGATCAACTTAGATTGATGCTAGGAAAGAGGACGATAAATAAATTTTGAAGAGAAACGGAGGGAAACCTTAGGGTCAGAGGCCATTGTCGAGAGATGATGCTCAATCCTAGATATGGGTGCCGCATTATTCGAAGGGGGTGGATATTGTTGTTGGATGTTCTCACCGCCATATGCTCCTACTAATGGTGTTGGGGAGGTGTTACCAATATTTTTTCCACTCGACCTTGTCTTTTGGAGAACATTCTTACTGTGAGGAGGCTCGCCATCACTAATGGTCAAAGTAAGCCTATTGCTACCTACTGTAAAAGGGGAGGTCTAGTTCGAGAGAGGGGAGGCATGATTCAAAGGAGTGGAGGCCTGATTCGAGGAAGCAAGGGTCTATTTAGGAGGAGTCTGACCCTGCTTCCTAGGCTTATGTTTCTTTAAGTTGCTAGCAAGACCCACTGAAGAAAAAAAAAATAGCATCAATAATAGTAAACTCAACAATACAACAAACATGAGAAGTAGAATTTGGCACCTTCGGAGGCCTCTGAGTGTCTAAAATCACTAATGAGGGTCTCGAGGGGAGGGCCTTCTTTGGGGCCCTCAAGTTCTCTTCTCCCCTTCTTGACATTTTTCCGGAGTACTTTATACGCATACTCCTCTTAGATTGTGGGAGGGAATTCAAAGCCTCCAATCCATGAATTTGGATTGTTAAAGTGGCTGTAATCAAGGGAGCTGGATAGCAGTTTTTGCCTGTCCCTCACGAGGGCATCCAGGCAGATATACTCCCCAAGTTTGGGAGACTCTACTCGTACAGCCTAATTCTATGGGGGAACTCGATACCTCTTACTGTCAAACGAAACCCCTTTCTTCCAGCTCCTCCAGTCACCCGAATTACCAGGAAATGCAAAAACCTTGTGATGTGCCTCTTGGTTGGTAATAGTGACAATTATGTCGGTCGACCGCACACTATAAGACACAAAGTACAGCGAGCGAAGAAGCTTATATCTGGGCTTGAACCAAACTCATCACATCGAGTCAAGAACATCATGATGATCACCAGGACATTGGGATGGACTTGTGATGGGCTCACTTGGAATTGTTTAAGAAGCTTGGAAAAAAGGGGCGGAAAGGGAAAGGTGAGCCCCCAGCGGAGATGCTTGAGGGAGATGGATGTCTCCCTTCAGGGAGGTTATGGGGTGTATCTTCCTCTCGAAAGGGTTGAAAGTTAGCATCTGGGGCTATTCGTTGGCCAAGAGGGATTGAGTCCAAAATCTTTGAGATAGCGGTCCCCACTACTGGAACTGGGGGCTCCCCCCTGAGTCCATTAGCCTTAACCTTCGATAAGTCCCTTTTTTCTTCTTTAAGAGACTGTAGCCAAAGAAGAAGTCGGAGGTGCTCTCGAGGGTGCTTCCTCCACCTCGAGGGACATCCTCTCTCTGAAAAGAGACGCATTATCCTCCTCCTCTATGGCCTCAAGAGAAGTTTCCTTGCGAACCAGAGAAGTATTTGACACTCTTTCCAATTCGAGCTCTGGATTCGGGGGAGGGTAGAAACCAATTTTTCCGCTCGTAGGGGATCTCCTTATATAGGGTTTGCCCATGCCTGGTGGCCAGTTCTCAATGGGCTCTTGAGGAGGCATATCAGTCACAGAGAAAACCCTCTCTTCCCCAGGACTGATAGCAATTTGATCAAACATCTCCAGCATCTGAATCGTATAGGAGTTCTTCGGAAAGAGTGCATTCCGAGTTGCCAGTATCTTTTCTTAGTGTACTGTCCCCATCTCACCTACCCTAATCTCACTGGGAAATCTCTCAAAAACCAAACCCTCATCAGAGCAGGACATGATTGTAAGGTGAGAAAATGAAAAGATTAGAATAAGAATAGGGATGAAGGTACTTACTGATTTTCTGGGAAAGGTGATAAAAGTTTAGACCGCTCGAGAGAGAAGTAGAGAAAATATGCTTGTAAGAAGGTTCCTGGAAAGGAGAAAGGTGAAAGAAGGGAGAGCGGTTAAGAGGTAATAATGGGGGCTAAAATGGCGAATAATAATTTCCTTGGAAAGTTATAGAAATATACAATTTCTTTTCTGTCTTCTGACAACGCGCTGTTTGGGGAGCAGTGACGCGTGCATTTGTATAGCACACGCACACCTTTTGGAATCCTAATGCCAGAGTTGATTAGAAAACATGTTTCCCTCCCTTGAAGGCACGAGCAACGAAGTACAAGGTTCATCTCAAGTCTTCAAAGTCCTCAAATTGTTCCATGCATTCGAGACCTCTAAGAACCTTTATGATGTTCCAGCCTTCTGAGATTGAGAACCTGCTTTTCCGGGGCTCTTGATACAGGTTAAGCCCAAGAAGGCCATTGGGCCGAAGATGTGGCAGCCCAGTTAAGAGAATATTTAATACCGTAATATAATTACCGCATTCGTGGGTAATTAAGGGAAGTAATTAAGGAGAACGTTATTTAGGACATGGAGTATAAATACATGGTACGCATTTACTTATAATTCATTTTGTCTTAATCATATCAGGTCCATTCAAGAAGAGCTCAAGCCCACGAACCGGTCGGTTGTCAGAGATGCATCAGTTGTTCGCCTATAACTACTAACAAGTAGAGAGTAGATTGCAGTAAGTCAGATTCCTTCATAGGGAAAAAGGGGTTCTACGTAGCAACAACACACGCGAGTGTCACCAAGTGAATGTCATACAAATATAACCCTACCTACTTGAGTAAGTGCTAATATAACCCTCGGATGATTTTTAGTACAAAAACAACACTAACTACTTAATGAAAGTGCTAATATAACCCTCAAGAATACATTCCGACATTAACTTGCATTTTTGGCCATTAACCTAATAGAAATGGCCAAAATGCCCTTTGGGCAAAATACAAAATTTTGAAAGACTATTTTGCCCCGGCACTGTTCCGCCACCTCTGCCACTGCTCCACCACCTCCATCGCTGCTCTGCCACAACCATTGCTACTCCGCCGCTCTGCCGCCACTGTGGGACCCAATAATTTTACTTCATTTTTAAAAAGGAACCATTTATCAATAATTTATTTCCTATTGGGTGAATTTAGAATGACACATATTTTGAGGATTAAATTGCAATAATAGTGAAGGTGGAGTCATAAATAAAGAATTTTCGAGAGACGAAGAGTTATATACGTTATTAGATGCTTCCAATCTTTATAAAGACTTAGTCCAAGGCATAGGTTGTTACGTGATAGATTTTGTAGATTTCAATTCGAAAGAGAGCTCTTGATTCTCGGCCATGATCAAAACCTGATTAGACTAAACTAAACAAATCCTACAAGTATTCTACCTAGGTATATAAAGATCAAAGAGACCTAACCCTAACCTTTTCTACACACCTCTTCACCAATAACAACCACACCAACACAATACTTCTGCGATTAAGTGAAGAATGTAGGAGCATTGGAAGGAGCCTCTAGAGCGAGTTGTTGTTTCCACCAGAACTAGAAGGAGGCAAGGCGATTGTTGGAGCTTTCTGGGTTGGTTCTTGGATCCATAGAAAAATCGTAATAGATTCTTATTCTTTTACAAGGCATGATCAGGATACTGTCGTAGAAATATTCGTAAGAAATTATGAGTGATGTGTGAGTAAGAGTAAAATTATGTTTTTCAATTATGATTTTAGTTCTGCAGTCACGTTGTATTAGCTATTTGAACATAAAAGAGGAAATTAAAATTTTGGTGTGATATACCGAATAAAATTTCTTGAAATACAGTTTCCAATTATATATGTATCTGATTTTTATGATCTCTGGGTAGAAAATTATGGTTGATTTAGTGTTGAGTGGTCAACTAGTGATTTATCTGATTGCAATGTGTGATATGTAAATGTTTTGAGGGTCAATAGTGTATGGATTTCGATGCTTGAACCGTCTAACGAAATTTATTGGAGTCTAATTTAAAGGGTTTAAATTTCATAATTTTTGGAATAATATGTGATGAGTTATGATTTTTCTTATGAGTACAGGTCAGTTGTAAATTGATTTGTTCAGTTTGTTTTATATTGATTTTTTTAAGGGGTAAATGTGTATGGAATTCAAAATGTAAACTGTCCAATGAAATCTATATGAGTCTAGTTTTTAAGTTTCTATATTTCACATATTTCAAAATAATATGTGATGAGTTATGACTATTCTTGTGAGTACTGATCAGTTTTAAATTGATCTGCTTCAGTTCGTTTTATAGTGATTTGTTCAAGGGGTAAATATGTATGCAATTAAAAGTGTAAACCATCTAATGAAAGCTAAACGAGTCTATTTTTTAAGGGTTTAGATTTTATAATTTTTGGAATAATTTGTGATGCGTTATGACTATTATTGTGAGCACTAGTCAGTTTTAAATTAATCTATTCTAGTCCGTGTTATAGCGATTTGTTTAAGAGGTAATGGTGTATGGAATGTAAATTATAAACTGTCAAACAAAAGCTATAGAAGTCTAGTTTTTAAGTATTTAAAAATTGTAATTTTCTGGGATGATGTGTAGAGAGTTATGTTCATTTTCGTGAGTACTAATCAGCAGTGAATCCTTCAATTTTAGATCAATTTTATGGTTTCCTTGTGTTATATAGAATTTGAAATAAAATTTTAAATAGTTCGTGATATATCACATTCGCAGGTTTTACCGAAAATTATAGTCCTTAAGTTGCAAGAAAGGTGAGGGTTTCTACCTTTCCCAAAAATATCAAAACCGGCAAAACATTTTTTAAGCCTTTTCACAAAAATACTTTGAATACCAAAAGATATTTAAAATTGTTTCAAAACTTATTCCCAATGTTTCAAAATCAAATGTTTTAAAGTCATTTTCTAATTATATTACCGAATCTTGTTATTTCAAATAAATTACTCAAGCCGGTTTTCTGCATTGCATATGCATATCTTGATCTTGATTGTGTACTTGTTAACTATGGGTGTACCTCATCACCCATAGCTTGAATTGTGCTTAATTGTTTACCTATTACTGTGAGTGTACTTTATCGCACATAGCCTGACTTGCTCTTGACTATTTACCAGTTACTATGTACTTTATCGCCCATAGCCTGAACTGTTTTACTGTACTGCATGTGCCTATATTGCCTGCCCTGGGATCCCAAAACCCTACTGAATAACAAAAACCTTGCGAGGTCGGCATTGGGCTTGACCGCTTGGTTAGGCTTCTTTAGGTTCTGTTGGTTATATCGAGTTATACCCTCTTGTGACCAGTGATGTTGGTCTACTTGTTGACCTGATGGCCGCTAGCGTGTTCGGTATAACATGGAGTGATTATCAGGATGCCGTTCTGAGGTTATGAGTAGAACGCCCCGATAACCTCCCACCAAACATGTATCCTTTTCAATGTGATGTTATTTCTGTGCTAAGAAATGTACTGCCTAATATTGTTTCGTGAGAAATGATTTGTATGTGATATTACTTGTGACTGATCATGCATGGCATGCTTTCCCACTTACTATTTCAAGTGGATAAAACTATTTTCTTAAAACTACTTACATGTATAGCGTCCCGATTGTATCACAAAAAATGGTTGGGAACTTGGAACCCTCATGGGAAAAAGCTCACCCCTACTCTTTTTAAAATATTTTTAGGTTATAGCGCTAGGTAAGGTACGAGCGTAACGAATAACGAGTGGAGGACGCCTGTAGCCCTACACCCTTAGCTCTATTTATTTCGTTTGAAGACACATTTTTGGATTATGCAATTAGCATTTATCATTTAAACGTTCCCGAATCTATTGTAGATAAGAATAATTATTAAGAGTTTATCATTGTAATAAAAGGTTCCCTGCATTTTTGGGTTGGGGCGTTACAAATGGTATCAAGCATAGATTATGGACCCTAGGGAATATAAAACACTTCCATAAATACTTAGGATAAATCCCAAAAATCCCGACTACCGTTTCTATAGGTTCTATTTAAGAAACATGGCACCAATGAAAATTTTGTTCATGTTCATATTGTGTCCTTTTAGAGTGGACCCTAGGGGCTAAGGTGGCTTAATACCCATGATAAGGAATAGAAATTGAGCTAATTGTAACCCCATTCTATTGTGAATTTATTTTAAAATAAATACACATAATTGAGGAATGCAATATCCTAAGGGAGGAGGTGCGAGAATTAGAGGAACAAACCTTACCTTTGATACTGATTAGCAAAGACCCTAGTGATTGTGTTAGACTACTTATCGAGCAATTGAAAGCTGAGAAAAAGGCTATGAAATTGGCCGAACAGTTGGTGATTGTGAATGAGAAGCCGAATGAAATGAAGGAAAATATTAAGAACTTCACTCACCGAATTTTTGGAGTGGTAAATGAACATAGATATGTCGTTGAGCCATCTAATAACATCATTAGTTTGAAACCAATGATAAAAGTGTCGAGGATCCTTGTGAAGGTGATAACTGAAACTTAGTAACATAAAATTACTTTCTCTTGACATTTGTATTTGACCATAAGTTGCATGTTTAGTTTTTAAACCTTCTAGTAAACTACTTGCCTATACATATCGTAAGTAAAATTTATCCCATCAACGAAGCACATATTTGTCAAGTAAAGTACTTCTTAAATCTCAGAAGAATAGGGGGTTATATTTCACCTCTTACCTAAAACTTCTTTCTAAGAATGTGATAGAAATATGTCTAATCTTGTGTGGAAGGTCTAAGAACACCTTGAATCTGAAAATTTTTAGTTTAAACGAAGCGCTGAAATTTAAGAGAATGTATCTTCGAATCCATTAATCCATTGAGAATAACCTCTATATATTTACAAACCTGAGACTTAGAACTAAAATTTAGAACTAACGATGGACCAATATGGTAAGGAAATGAGTGAGAAAAAAGACTTTAAAGTTTTGCATTTTTCATGTCCGGTTTACTGCATGCAATAGTTTCAACCTTACTTTGAAAATCAATATCCTAAAAACTGTAACTTTGAATGTGTTAAATATTATACCGTTAAAATCCTTGTAAAGTAATCTATAGTATACATCCTTGGAACTTAAAAATAAATTAAGAAATGAGTGTGATAATTGAATTCTAACCTGCTGTGTTTTGAGTACTACATGATATTCATACACAAGACTTTAACTATCATATCTCACTCTTCTTAACTCCTTTTTAGTTAATTTTTAAGCAAAGGAATTTTTTTAATTTGGTTGAGAAAACCATTTAATAAATTACTACAAAGATGCTGCAATCGTTATTCTACATATCTTGATTTCAAATTTACATATACTTGTTTTCATAGAACCTATATTTTATGAGTTTCAGCTCTATATTAGTTCATCATTTACATATTTGGAATTTTGGAACTTCAAACTATATTTTAGCATCAAAAGATAGTTAAATCGGTCAAGAAACCAATGAGAAAAGTGGTCATGAAGTTTTTGAAATTTTAGGGCATAAGTTCTAAGATATGAACATATCTTCAAACTTTAGGTTTTGAATTCAATTAGAAATAGTTTCTATTTTTTTTTGTATTTTCATGTGTGTTAATACAACATATTATATGTTTTAATTAACCAATTTATGAAGGACCATCTTTCGAGTTCCAAACTGAGCTAATTTTTATACCTATAAAATCCTTGGATTCAGAAATATATTTTTAAGTCAATATGTAGGAAAGCTTACTGAAGTTTCAATAATAAATTGAAGGATGAAATTCATGTGTCTTGAGACTTTGGTGCTACCATGCTTAAAAATAAACATGTTAACTTCAAACAATTGTACCAAGTGAAACTTAACTTTGTTTTGATTTTTTTTTACACATTCATAATGTCATAACCTTGACTTACATTTTAACCTTAGGAATGTTTTTAAAATTGGTTGAGAATTAATGATAAGTGATTAGGAAGATACTGCAAAACTCGGATTTTTGAATTTACGAATACCGGCTTTAAACAACTGTATCTTACGAATCATAGTTGTGATTTTGTTGAGCTTACATGTTGTGATGATTGAACTTTCAACAATATTTTTGTATCAAATATGGACTAGTTTTATAAATAAAACAATGAGAAAATTATTTATGAAGTTTCTGAAATTCAATAGACAATTGGGAAAGCAGATTATCTTTTGACAAGTATATATTTTAACCTGCGGTCGATTTTGTGTTATTTTTGTATCCTTGAAAGAAAAAAACAGAGATTTTTATCTACATTTTTAACCAGAATTATATATATCTTGATTAATGGACATTAAAGGATTACTTCAATTCTAAAAGTATAATAATTTTAAATTATATTTGAATTTAATGAATACAATAATATAGTTACTGACTTATAATCATTGATCCCCTGGGTTACCTATCTCAAACCATTGTAAGATCAAATGATCCTTAACAAATAATTTATTGTAAACTAACACAAAATATTTCAAGTCATACCCTGAGTAGATATTGTTTTACCTAATTAAGTTAGCACCTTGTGTTTCTTTTATAGGTGATACCACCGGATTAAAATGAATTAAGTTGACCATTCTGATAGAATCGACCCAGTGGGATTGATTGCATGATGTGATCAAAATGGAATGTTAAGATTGGATTTAAGACCCTAGATTTGTTTTCATGAGACCATGCAGATCTAAGAAATTTATTGTAAATGAATGAAGAAATATTAGAGGCTAGAATTTCTAAAGCATTATATATATATATATATATATATATATATTTAGAGTTAAATGATATGGATTAGTAACATTCTAAAGGTTGTGCTAAGTGATATCTATCATAAGAATCATATATACTTGGAGGACTAGTGTTTACATAGTCCTAAGTAACCATGCTATTGTAATACAAGTATCACCATTATGAATAATTTATAATTTTCTCGGGAGATAAAGTGTTTTTTAAGGTAACACCCTACGTACACTCGCGTTATAAAGCATGGGAGGAGAGGAAATTTGAGTCTGGGATGTGTGGACACTTTTCCTATGACTCATCGAGTAGGTGTGGTAACTTACCAACTGGATTTATCCAAAACCAAGGGAAGAATTCCTCTCGTCGTTCATGTTACTATGCTAAAAAAATTCCATCCTTACCTAAGCCACGTAGTCGACTTGGAAAACTTACAAATTGATGTTATCCTTGAGTATGAAGAGAAATCCCAACAGATTTTGGATCGACAAGTGAAAAAGTTGAGGACCAAGGAGATAGCCTTAGTCAAAGTATTGTGGAACCATCACAAAGTCGAAGAGGTCGCCTGGGAAGTTGAAAAAGAAATGAAGGATAAACATCCATATTTGTTTAGTAATTAAATAGGAATAATTTTGGGATGAAATTTCCTTAAGGAGGGTGAATGTGAGACCCGAGAATTTTGCTTCATTTTAAACAAGGAAACTTTTATCAATAATATATTTCCTATTGGGTGAATTTAGAATGATACATATTTTGTGGATTAAATTGCAATAGCAGTGAAGGTGAAATCATAAATAAACAATTTTAGTGAGACAAAGAGTTATACACGTGATCAAATGCTTCCAATCTTTATCAAGACTTAGTCTAAGACATTAGTTGTACGTGATAGATTGTGTAGATTTCAATTCAAAACATGGCTCTTGATTCTCGGCCATGATCAAAACCTGATCAGACTAACCCTAACCTTAACCTTTTTCTACATGAGAATCACCTCTTCACCATTGTAGGAGCATTGGAGGGAGCCTCTAGAGCAAGTTGCTGCTTCCACCGGAATTAGAAGAAGGCAAGGCGATTGTTACAATTTTCTGCGTTGGTTCTTGAATTCATAGACGAATCAAAAGTAGATTATTATTCTTTAACAAGGTATTAGTAGGATACTGACGTAGAAACCTTCGTAGGAAATTATGAGTGATGCCTGAGTAAGAGTATATATGTATTTCAGTTCTGATTTTAGTTCTGCAGTCATGTTTTATTACCTATTTGAACTGAAAATAGGTAATTAAAATGTGTTTGTGATGTACCGAATAAAAGGTATCAAAGTATAGTTTCCAATGATATATGTATCTGATTTTTATGATCTGTGGGTAGAAAGTTATGGTCGATTTAGTCCTGAGTGGTCAACTAGTAACCTGTCTGATTACAGTGCGTGTTAAGTGAATTGTTTTGAGGGTCAATCGTGTATAAATTTTGATGTGTGAACCTTCAAATGAAAGCTATTGGAGTCTAATTTTTAAGGGTTTAGATTTCATAATTTTTGAAATAATATGTGATGAGTTATGATTGTTCTTGTGAGTACTGATCAGTTATAAATTAATTTTTTCAGTTTGTTTTATATTTATTTGTTTAAGAGTTAATGTGTATGGAATTAAAAGTGTAAACTAAATAATGAAAGCTATACAAGTCTATTTTTAAAGGGTTTAGACTTCATAATTTTTGAAAAAATATGTGATGAGTTTTGACTATTCTTGTCAGTACTAGTCAGTTGTAAATTGATTTTTCTCAGTTTCTTTTATAGTGATTTGTTTAAGGGGTAGATATGTATGGAATTCAAAGTGTAAACTGGCTAATGAAAGCTAAATAAATCTAGTTTTTAAGGGTTCATATTTCATAATTTTTTAAATAATATGTGATGAGTTATGACTGTTCTTGTGAGTACTGGTCAGTTATAAATTAATTTGTGTAGTTTTTTTATATTGATTTTTAAGGGGTTAATGTGTATGGAATTAAAATTTTATAATAAATAATGAATTCTATACGAATCTAATTTTTATGGTTTTAGATTTCATAATTTTCGGAATAATATGTGATGAGTTATGACTGTTCTTGTGAGTACTGGTCAGTTGTAAATTGATTTGTCTCAGTTTGTTTTATAGTGATTTGTTTAATGGGTAAATATGTATGAAATTCAAAGTGTAAACTGCTAATGAAAGCTAAATGAGTCTAGTTTTTAAGGGTTTATATTTCATAATTTTTTAAATAATTTGTAATCAGTTATGACTATTGTTGTGAGTACTTGTCAGTTTTAAATTAATCTGTTCCGGTGCGTGTCATAGCAATTTTTTTAAGAAATGGTGTACGTAATTTAAAGTGTAAACTGTTAAATGAAAGCTATAGAAGTCTAGTATTTAAGGATTTAAAATTCGTAACTTTTGGGATGATGTGTAGAGAGTTATGGTCATTTTTGTGAGTACTAGTCACCAATGAATCCTTCAATTTCATATCGATTTTACGATTTCCTTGTGTTATGTAGAACTTGAGATAAATTTTACTTAGTTTGTGATATATCACTTTTACGGGTTTCTCCAAGAATCATAGTCCTTAAGTTGCAAAAAAGGTGAGGATTTCTACCTTTCCCAAAAATTATCAAAATCACTTTTAAACCAAACATTTTCTATACCTTCTCAAGAAAACACTTTGAAAAACAAAAGCTATTTTACAATCGTTTTAAGACTTATACCCGATGTTTCAAAATCAAATGTTTAAAAGTTTATTTTCTAATTAAATTACCGAATTTTGTTATTTCAAATAAATTACTCGAGTCGGTTTTCTGCATTGCATATGCATATCTTGATCTTGATCGTGTACTTGTTAACTATGAGTGTACCTTATCGCCCATAGCCTGAATTATGCTGAACTGTTTACCTGTTATTATAGGTGTACTTTATTGCCCATAGCCTGACTTGCGCTTAAGTGTTTACCTATTACTATGAGACTACTTTATCGCCCATAGCCTGACTTGCTCTTGACATTTTACCTGTTACTATGGGTGTGCTTTATCGCTCATAGTCTGAACTGTATTACTGTACTGCCTATGCCTGTGCTGCCTGGCCTAGGATCCCAAAACCTAATTGAATAACCAAAACTCTTCGAGGTCGGCATAGGGCCAGATCGCTTGGTTAGGCTTCTTTAGGTTCTGCCGGTAATCACGAGATACACCCTCCTGTGACCAGTTACATTGGTCTACATGTTGGCATGATGGTTGTTGGCGTATTTGACATAGCATGGAGTGATTATCAGGATCCCGTTCTAAGGCTATGAGTAAAATGCCCCAATAATCTCCCACCTAATCTGTATCTTTTTCAATATTATGTTACTATGGTGATGAGGTATATAATGCCTGATATTATTTTGTGAGAAATAATTTGTATGTAATATTACTTAATACTGATAATACATGGCAAGCTTTCCTGCTTACTATTTCAAGTGGATAAAATTATTTTCTTAAAACTGCATGTATGCATAACATCCCGGTTGTATCACAAAAAATGGTTGCGAACTTGGAATCTTCACAGGCGAAGCTCACCCCCACTCTTTTTAAAATCTTTTTAGGTTAAAGAGCTAGATAAGGTACGAGCGTGACAAATAACAAGTGGAGGATGCCCGCGGCCCTACACCCTTAGTTTCATTTCTTTCGTTTGAAGACACGTTTTTGGATTATGCAATTAGCATTTATCGTTTAAATTTTCCTGCTTTCGTTATAGACAAGAATAAATATTAAGAGTTTATCATTGTACCCTGCAATTTTGGACCAGGGCATTACAACCACCACCTCTGCTCCATTCATTCGGATGTCACTCCGTCACCAACCTAAACCCCAGCTCCGCCACCACCGGTGGTCCCAGCCAAGCCCTAGCTGTCGGTGGTCCCAACCCAGCCCTCAGCCCCACCCCTCCCCCGTCCCCGCCCCATGAAAACCCTAGTTTCGGCCATCACCTCAATCCCTAACCTCTCTAAAGACCACCCCTAGCCAACGACACAAGTGATGTTCCATCCCAAAACCCTCATCGTTACGCCAGAACTCCTCGCCTCCTCTAGTGACTACCTGTGCCGCTGGCAGATCATGTTGCAACGACACCGCTGATGTTGTTTGATTGGAACAAGGAGTTTAGCCCAACCCAACCCATGTTGAGCCACAGCGTGTCAAGCCTAACACTAGCACCAATGTCATTAATGTTGAGCCAAACCCTAGCGATGACGCCAACCTAACCCTAGTGCTGATGCCAATGATCCTTCCCGATCTAAGCTTACCGCCAGTGGAGTACAGCAAAAGCGGCATCGACGAAAGGAAAACTGTGTGGAAGAAAAGAAAAAAAAGGTTGCGGCGGAAGTGGATGAAAAGAATAAAATAAAGAAGAAGAAATAATAGGATTTTAGGGGTATAATTGTAATTTATTCTTTTTATTTTTTAAAATAATTTCAGAGGGGTAAAATCATCTTTTTAATCAAATGTGGCCTTAAACTACAGGAATAGGTAAAATTGCACTTACATCAATTATCTAGGGTTATATTTTCACTTTCTTTTTTTTTACCGAAAGAATCATCCAAAAAGTTGTACATCACCTCTTCTTTACAACCTTCCTACACTAATCTGCCAAAACATAAGGTTTGCACAATGTTTCCATAACTTTGGAATGCTTTAACATCTACACACCAAGCTTTCAAAAATCTGCTTCAAAACATCAATCCCCTTCAATTTTTCATTAAAACACATGTTATTTCTCACTTGCAACATACCGCAAATCAGTTGCGACCTTCAATAGCTGAGATCTCCAGCCCTTCTTCTTGCATTGCTACTCTAGCCAAGCTCGTTCATACTCCCAATCTCCCACAGCTCTGTCTCTCCAAAACCATTTCAGCCAAGCTTGTTCTTGCAAAGCCAAAGAACATATGCAGGTTTGATTCATCTGCATCACATAGCAAACAAGTTTGCTCCACCTGCATACCAAACTTACACAGTCGATCCATCGTTAGTAGCCTCTGATGACATGTGATCCACAATGTGAACTTGGATCTCGTTCTAGCAAAATTTCAAGAAAATAGCTCCCCCCAACTGCATCTACGTTTCTCCTTCTTTGGCTCATCATAAACATATTTGATGCTAAACTTTACAACTCCTTTTTGCTTCCTCCATGCCTGCACTTTCTGAACCATTGTACTGCATTTCCCCAAGTTTTTAAGAATCCATGAGCAACTCCCTGGGAACTGATATTCCAGAATATCCCTTCCTTTTATATAATAAGTGTGCACCCATTTTATCCATAAACGATCAATCTTCCTACACAAGTTCCCCAATATTTTACTGGTACTAGCTAAACTCCATTCAGCTAAAATAACATTATGACCACCAGATTTCTTAGATTTACAAACCTTTTGCCATTATATTGGTGATTTCCTGGTAATGAACTCTCCACCACCCCATAAGTAGAACCTGCATAAGGCTTCAACATACTTTAACACAGCTTTTGGTATGGGGGGAACCTGCATCCAATATGGTCAGCCTCCTCCCAGCCAAAGGCACACCTAGATACCTAAATGGCAGCACTCCTTCATAAAACCCAATGATCTCCTAGATTCTTCTTCTCTTGTTGTCCTCCACAACACCAAAATACACCCTGCATTTGTTCTTAATGACTTTAAGTCCAATAGATTTCTCAAATAAACTGTAAGAATTCATAAGTATACCCACAGATCCTTACTCACCCCTAGAGAAAATGAGTACATCATCTGCAAAGGAAAAATTAGTAATCTTCATAACATCACATTTAGGATCAAACTTAAACACAGCCTTTCTCTCAGCCCCTTGTAAGCATCTTGTCATGTACTCCATCACTAGAACAAATAATAAATTGGATAATAGGTCTACCTGCCTTAGTCCCCTTTTGGCTTGAATTGATGCAGTTGGTACTCCATTCACTACATACCTATTGAGACACATATCATGATCCATTGTATAAACTAAGCGGGTATACCTAAACCCCTAAGAATCTCATAAGCCATCAAGATGTGAACATGTATACTCCTACACAGGCACAAATGTAGCTTGATTAAGCTGAGCTATTTCACCTATCACATTGCTCAGTCTGTTTGTTAAGATTTTGGAGATAATTTTGTAGACTGTTGGGCAGCAAGAGATGGGTCTGAAATCCCTTACTTTGGTTGCAACTGAATGTTTTGGGATTAAGGTTACTATACTACTATTAATAGCCTTGTATAGTTTACCTTTCAAAAAGAATTCATCTACAACAGCCACCATATCTCCCTGGATTAGTACCCAATTTACCTCGAAAAACTTGGCAATATATCCATCCCAGCTGGTGCTCTTATATTGCCAATCCCTTTTAGGGCTTCTTGAACCTCTTGCATAAACACTGGTTTAACCAAGGCTCTCCTACTTGCGTTGTTTAGTACTTTCCCATCAGTCAGTACCAACATATCAACACACTCAGATCTCTTTGCATCTCTCCCAATCAGAATTTTGTAAAACCTGATTACTTCATCTTCCATGTCCTTCTGAGCAGTGATAATATCTCCATTTTCTTTTTCCATCTTCTTGACCCCAGTTAACTTAGTTTTTGCCCTGGCATATGCATGAAAATATGCATTGCTACCATCACCCAACCTCAACCACTCAAAATTTTATTTCCGTTTAGCCCTTTTCTCATCTATGTCACTATATCCCTGCCCTTCTTCTATCACTTTAATTACTTTCAAAATTTTCTCCCTGTTCATGATCTGGCTATTAAGTTCCCTCTGGGCAGCATTCAACTCATTTATGACCATCTCCAATTTATCTTGTACTCCACCAATCTTCTTCATGTGTTTTCTTAGATCACCCTACAACTTGAGTAATTTTCTCCATGCAGTGAACATAGGCCTTCCAGGTAGAGGTTTTCCCCAACTTTGTGCAATGGTTTTTAACACCTCCTGGTCTTCCAGTAAATAATTAACCAATTTGAATTGCTTTACTCTCCTGAATTCAGCTTCATACATCTTCAGTCTCAACAGTGCATGATCAGAAATCCCAGGATCCATTATCTCCACACATATATCAGCCAATTTCAAAAACCATTCTCTGTTTCCTAGAGCTCTGTCTATTCTTGAGTAAATAGCCCCGTTAATCTGCATGCTTGACTAAGTGAAATTATCCCCTACACTTTCTAATTCACTCAGATCAGTACAATCCATCATCTGTTCCAGATCAATAAATTCAGCTGCCTGCACATCTTCTCTCCAACTCTGTCATCAAAACTCAGCACATTATTAAAATCCCTGATCACAATCTGAGGGCCTTGAATCATTGATTGAGATGCCTCTATGTCTTTCCGCAGTTTCCTTCTTAACTTAAGTTGATTATCTGCATAGACTACACTAATCTAACAAAGCGTCTCATCCTCCTTTTTGATCAAACATAGCACCATTTGTCTGTAATTTTCATCACATGCATTGTATTTCTGTTCTCTTCCCATAAAATCCATATTCTGCCATTAGAATGCTCAGTATAGTTGTCAAAAAGTTGCCATGTATCACCAAACACCTTCCTCCCTTCCACAGCTTGATTTTTTTTAACTCTAGTTTCTAGTGTCACAGTAAACATTGGATTAAGTGCTTTAAGGAGGGAACTAACATCTTTCTGCTTTGCTGTTTTATTAAGTCCCCTCACATTCCATGAGACTGTTATGGGACATGCCCATAATCCCCTGTAAGATCATTCCATATCCCCAAGGTTTCCTGTATTTCTTCACTGGTCCCTCCATTACAGCTTGATTCTCCATATCTGCTACTGCCTTCCATTGCTCTACTCAATTTCCCTTTCTTCTTTTACTGAATCACAGTACATTCATGTTGTCCCCTGTTATCAGTTTACCATTTCCCTCCACCTGAGTTTCATTCTGCTTCTCCACCCTTGTATCATCAGTTGTTTTCTCAGCACCATCATTCTTTAGTTTGATTTGCCGCATAATTCTGCTCTCTTTTCCTGTACAAATATGCCCAGCCATCAGGAACTTTTCACAAAACCTCGGTTTACCCTCAACTTCAATAGCCTGGCTAATCACTTGCCCTATAAACATCATTTATATCTTTGCTCTCTGGTATCTTCTGGGGTGTGTCTATCTCAACCAGAATCCTAGCATATGACACCCTTAGTTTTCCTACAGTGCACTCATCTGTGAATAAGGGTTTACCCACAATACTACCTACTTTCCCAAGACGTTTAGGCCCCCATAAGTGGAAGCTTAGGTAGTTTAATCTATATAGGCAGGGTTCTACCCATATCATCTTTTAGAGAAAAACTTGGTTTCCAGATCTGCAAAAACATTGCCATATTGTATATAGTATACGGCCTTCTCCATAGAACGGCATCCCGATCCTCCTTTGATCTAAGCCTCATTATAAAATACCCATCCTTATTGTACAGTATGTCAAGAACGATTACGAAGCTCCAGAATTTGATCATAAAGCGTTTAACAGCATTCATAGTTAACTCTCCACCAAAAATGTACATAATCAACGAATTTTCCCAATATTCAAGTTCCTTCTGGACATCATCAAGTTCAATTTTAATCTCTACTTTACCATCAATCAATTTTGGGGCAAAATACTCGATACGCATAAGATTCGATTGTACTCAATTCCCCAGAAATAACATCCACCTATAGTCTATCTCTGATTTCCCCCTCAACAGTTCTAGATTCAACAGTTTTCACAGTTTTAGCTAAGGTTACCTCATTCACAGTCGTTACCTCCTCTGAGCTCGCATCAATTCCCACTTCGAAGCAATCATCTGTGATCTCCTTTTGCTGACTCGTGGAATCATCACCATCCTCCTGTGTTAATTTACCCCAATCCATCACTGAAAAAACCACCTTCTTCCGTGCACGTTTCATAGTCACGCCGATCACACCTTCAATGTGTGTAGATCGCCCGTACAGCCAACTCGTATTATTGTGTAAACTTCAAATTCATATATTTTTACTTTCAATTATCAAAAGGTTATATTGACACTTATGTGATTTATATAGGGTTCTAAAAGCATTTTTCTCAAGAAAGAGTTTTTGTTTGAGTAACAAGCTACCATCTACAAACAATAATGTACTAACTAGCATGCAAGATTAGTATAGTTCTTTTAAGAGAATAATTAGAGTATTATTAACACAGCAATGCTTTTAATGGAACATGTATTTAATAGTGGAGAGCATTATTTTGTTTGTGTTGTATATGAAGCGATTCATCAAGTGGATCAGTTTTAATTCTCATTATTTTATAGCTGATATCGCTACGCCCTCGTCAAGCATTCGATCACAGTCAATATCGGATTATTGACGTCGATACCTGCTGCTCGGGAATCATTATCGCTTCTCGAGCCCAACAACCGACGTCAGTTGTACGAATTGCGATCTCGAATATAGTTATCGACCTGATAGACAACGACATTGACCAACTACAATATGTCCCTTTCTAAAAAAAGGCTATCACACCTAGCCTTAGGGTGCCCATGTCATCCGATCACACAGCCATCACATTAGAGGTAAGTCACACTAACCCAGCACCAGGATCTGTTGTGGGTTCCGTACTCGGCGCAGGACCAGCACGGCCGCATGGCCACTTGGCCTAGACCCAAAGGCCCAAACCAAGCTTTGCCACGGACACGCACCACACGGCGCTGCCGAGCCTCGAAATCGGGTTCTCACCCTGGGAGCACAACATCCCAACCACTGGGCTTTACATGCGGTGGTAATATGCCCCTTTCTAACCAGCCCATGTCAATACCTTTCGTTTATTATTGTATATTGGCATAATAAAAATTCCTTTCGGTTACTCTAATTTTGCCTTCATGTCGGGAAACCTTACGAATCACCAATGCCCCTTTCATGTTGTGAACGCTACAACACAGCTGTGGAAAGCTCAATATCGAGCACATTTTGCTAATAAATTAAACAATCGGTGTCGCTAAGAAACATCTTAACACCGCTAGCTCATACTCCGAACAATGTCGACAACACGTCTATTAATCTATTGGTTAAACCGATGTCGGCTATTCATCCTCATGATGCAAACCCATATTTACCGACATCAACATCTGTTACCATTGGAGCCGAAGTCGGTTGTTCTTTTACCTCGATTTAAAAAATCAAGGTAATTGCTATCAAACTGAGGTAAAGAATATACATTTTATTGCTGCTCTTTTTTCCCCAGTTTATCAGGGGTAAAAAATCGAGGCAAATAACCCTGAATTACCAAGGTAAAAGGTGGTGTTTCTTGTAATAGGAGTTTGGGCAAAAGTAAGGTTGGCTAATTTCCAAGACAACTATGTCGTGGGTTGTGGGTTGTGGCTGGGTTCCATTATACAGTAAAAGCTATGATAATCGCAAAGTTAGAGAGAGAAAGTGCAAAAACGTTGGGTAAATTGTAAAGAATGGCTTTCTTATAAGGAAAGAATCGCTTTCTTATAAGGCGAAAACAGACATCTATTTTGGTTGATTGCTAGTTGCAGTTGAAGGAGTGAGCATACAGAACTTCAGAATCTGCAGATAAGCAAGTTGAATTGACACGAGCTTCTGCATCATTTACCATTCCAGTGAGTTGATGTTTTGATGATCCTGCGATCACAACTAGTCCAAACAAAGGTTACTAAATGCTTAAATGAAATTGAAGCGTGCGTGCGTGCGTTTTGAAATCTACAGTGCTTTTCCAGTTTATTCAAGTCTGCAACTTCACACGCTCTTTTATGATCTAAAACGTGGTATTGCAAGTAAAATAATGATCACAGATATCATAAGTTTCACTGCAATACACGTAAGTTTCAGAAACCTATAAATTAAATAAGTTTCACTAAGCACAGAACATGTCAGAAACTACAAAATACAAACTTACTAGGCACCAAACACCAAAAGAAACAGAAATAAACTGACGAGGCCTTTTGGCATGGCTGAACAATTGATTAGTTAAATGAGTTTGTAGTACCTTCATACCCTCCAAAAAACAAGATTTCACCTCATCCCACTTGAAGAAGGTCGACGAAAGTATATTTTGAAGAAGACGTGCGAGTTTAGCTTGACAAGCTCGAGACATTGTAGTGACAGCTCCAGTCTGCCAAATGCTTTTCATATCAGGTACTATCAGTTATGGTTTGTATCAGCCAAGCATATGAAAGTGAAAATGAAATTGTTAAACTGTGCACCTTATGAACCATTTATAGCAGAAACTTTAACCCATGAATGTAAGTTTTGACGCTTACTTTTCCACTCGAGGAGAAAAAGAAAATCACCTGACATCAACAAGAAGTAAAAATGCCTTATTTCCATGATTGGGATCAGTCTTTAGATCGATGGTACATAATTATTTGCCACAATACGATCTGGGAAAACCAAACAAAAGTACCTTTGGCTTCAAATGCACAGGCCTAACTACAGTCATATGCTGCAACCAAAGAAAATCGAAGTTGAAACTCACTCATTCTGGGTCTATTAGCACCATCAAAAGAGCAATCCTCATCGAGGAGTGCTGTGAACAAGCCTAGCACCTACTTGGTCAAGACTCCGTACTATGGCCAATGCCTTCAAATGGCCTACTTTCATAAAAGCTTCCACCATTGGTTCCCCAATCTCCCGGGCATGCTCTTCATTATCGGTCACTGCAACTACAGTAGGTCCAGCTCCGCTTATGGTGCAGCCGAATGCCCCCGCCTCAGTGGCAGCAGCCTTGACAGCCTCCATTCCAGGAATCAAAGGCGCTCTCTTTCGTTCCACTATCTTATCTGATGACAGTGCTTTGCCTAAACCCTTGACGTCTCCCTACAACACTGAGGCCACCAAAGCCCCTGCCTGACTGCAATTCCAGACATGGTGAGACAAGGATACTACCAGTGGTAATACCTTTCTCATCTTCTTAGTGGGAGCTTCAAATTCTGGATTGACCAACACAAAAACCAGGCTTGTCTCTTGCGGAAACTTGAGAGGGATTAGCTCAAGTGGATCATAATTCCGAATCAACACAAAGCCCCCCATGATAGCAGGGGCAATATTATCTGCATGGTAACCAGAGACCTTAGACTCTGATTCTAGTCCTGCTGTTACCAGGTCAGCCAAAGACAACTTGTTACCAAATAATTCATTCACAGCAATGGCAGCAGCGGCAGCACTAGCAGCACTTGACCCTAGCCCACTTCCTAACGGCAACCCTTTCTCGAGGGAGAGTGAGAGACCAACACATTGTATGCCAAGCATCTTCATAACAGAGATGACAGCAATGCCAGCACAGTCCCAAAGGGGATCTTTGGAAAGCTTATTGCCGGCACCAGAGATATTGGCGATGGATATCTTGCCAGGGCGAACGTCAGGGTCAACATGGAGGTTGACAAAGTCTCCAACACCATCAACAGCACAGCCGAGGAAATCAAAGCCAGGGCCAAGGTTCGCAACTGTTGCAGGAGCAAAAGTCCTAACAGATGTGAAGGCAGGTTGGGGTTCAGAGGAGGCCGAACATCTCATAGATTGATACCGATAGGAGTTAGCTTCACAAAGTAAGGAAAGGGTCCTGAAACTTGAGCATGAGGAACAATTACGGTTGAAATTCAAGGGGTTCGAAGTGGTAGTGGACTTGTGTTGAAGCAGGGGAGAATGCAATGAAGAGGCCATTATTTTGTTCCAGCCTCACCCTGCTTGAGTAAAGTTTGTAAATTGTATTTGTGGTGGTAAATATTACAATGTCTTTTGCTTCTGCTTCCTCTCCAATCCCACATACAGCCTAGAGTAAGAGGTACAGATCACACAAGTACACAGAAACAGCATAAAAACACAAAAAGGTATGGAGAAGAGGAGAAACTGAAGATTGCAAAAGCAAAACTCTCCACACAAAGAAGAAGCTAGTTTTTTAATGAGTAATATCGAAGATAAGGAAAATGTAAAAATACAGATTAGCACATGCACATAAATAGCAACTACGAAATAATATATTCCTCCAGATAATGAAAACTTAGATGAATATCACAGCCTCCATCCGTAGAAGAAATTAATCAATAAATTTAGTCGTCTTTAAGGAATGGAAACCTCCACGTGAGTTGAGATTTAGATGACCACCGAAAACTCAAAAGGCAGACGAAACCACACAAGACCTTCAGAAATATTGTTTGTTTACAAACAGTGACAAAAGGCAGCTAATGACTAAGAATTCATACCAAGCGACAGAAAGTTACAATGGCGTAAGCCTACCCAAAACCAGATAGACCGTGGACTGGACTTTATTTATAAGTCACTTGTTTAATGTACTAAAGAAATAATCAAGATCCATTCCAACCATAGAACATTTCTACACCCAAATTGCATTTAGAAAGATAGGACACGACAAATTCATTGGGTAAGGAGTAAATAACTATCAATGGTCGTATGAGGCTGAAGAATATATTAAATGTAAGTCGAACATTCATAATCCACAGAGAGGGAAAATAATAATCAGAAAGGATACTACAAGTAATTGTGGAAATCAAACCAATGTCTTGCAATAAAAAAGTAGAAAAGCAGTGTAGCAGTGACTAAGGGAACAGTTTTTTCACAATCCCATCCATCCCACAGATTTCACATACATGTAAATGTTGCACCCGTAGCATTCAATCAACAAAAGGATACATAACTTCAACTAAACTCTGGCACTATCATTTCAGATCAGGAAAATTAATTGTTTGTTTTAGGCTAGCCGAACTGAAAGTTGAACACAGAGATTAACAATCCTCTACTGATTGTTCGCTTAATTCTTCAAATAACTGCCACATTACACAACTATCTAAGGGCGTCCAAATGCAATACGCCTGGTAATGCATATTCTAGTCCAAATGCAATACGCCTGCAATACGCCTGGTTAAGACCAACTATCTAAGGACTTCCAAATTAGAGTTCTTTATCACTCATAGGTTATATAATAGTCAATAGATCCTATAATTCCTTGCCCAATGGATTCACCCTAGTCTCATTAATCCATGTTTTTCCAGCTTACTATCCAACCCAAATAGACAGTTCGTTATAGCCAAAACATAAGTACTGAATCAAAGGTAAAATAAAATACGAATGACAGAGAAATTGAAAGCTGAGGTTTAGACATAACCGGGTAATGCATATTCTAGTACGAAGTTAAAATTTTCATACGCAGAGTTATATTTCCCTAGAGCCACTAAAGCAGAATCAAAAGGTAGCGAGAAAAACCTGAGAACTAGGGGGAGGTGAAACTAGCCGAGTTTATTCTGTGGTTTGACTTTGAGGGATTGCTCCACAAAACCACGTCGTCTCTGCTGCCCGACCAAAACAATAAGAACAAGACAATTGGTTAGTTCAATTTCATTTCATACCAGAACAAAATCCTTTTACGGTGTTCAATAAAATAATCGTGTTTGGCTGTAAATACGTATAGCCACGGACAACAATGACACACAAAAATTTAATATTTAGAAACTACATGTCACGACGAATGTAACCATATCTCATATGATAAAATTATTATTCATATACCAATTCAAATATGTAATCAAAGTTTAGCATTTTTACCAAAAAAAAAATTCTGTGCAGAATAGCCTGGGACGGAGGGAGTATTATAACACAATATTTTGCTTGAAAGTGTCAACATAAAACTCTGGAGGCCTGAATTTGACTGAAAAAACTTGAAATGATGACTATACCCTTTTAATAAAAAAATAAAAATTCAACAAAACTGGAAAAACCCTCGTTCACAATTAACATAACATTTCATTTTTTTCCCTTTTTCTCCTCATTCTTTCCCGCCCGACCTTGTCTCTTCCAAGAGTACTTAAACAGTCGCTCTCTCTTTTCAGTCAGACCGATCCAATCGTTGTGACACCGTTTTCAATCGCGTTTGTTTCGCCGATGTCGTGCGGTGGCTGTGCGTTCTCATCAGGTGTGCAGTCGCGGCACCGCGGTAGAGGCTTTTGGAGGAGAAAACAGAGGAGGTGTAGAAATGGTAAGCTCTGATTGATTTACACCGTTAATCATCCAATTTTATGCGTACTCTTGGTATATCGATGATGGTTTTGCCGGTTTTGTTTCAGTTTTGTCACTTTTATGGTTGTTTGGTTACTGTCGATAGGGTTTGTTTAGGTTTTTAAATTTGCGGGGTATTATGCTCATCTATTGTTGTTGTTGGGTGTTAAAATCATCTTGTATGCTGTGTTTGTGGTTTTTGTTCTCTTGGTACTGTATGCCGTGTTGGTTATCAAGGGTTAGGGTTTCCATGTTTTTGGGTTTTTTTGAACAGAGGTGTTATGAGAATTTTGTGGGGAACAGGGCATGAGGGATGAAGAAATGTGTGTCCTACAAAGAAAATGGTCATTGAAAGAAGACTGAGCCAAGGTTTTTTATCAGTTTTAATTTAGAGACTGAGCCACCTCATCGAGGGGTAAAATGGTCATTGAAATTTTCAAATTTCAAGCCAAGGGTATTTTTGTCTTTTTAATTAAGGTCAATGCCGAGAATTACTAAGTTAACATCAGAATAGTGCCAAAGATTATATCGGCACTTCTGATACAAAATATAGGGTTATAATAACACTTTCTAGCTTCACAAGGTCATATTGGCACTTATGACCAAAACATAGGATCATATCTGTATTTTTCCCTATAACTAATCTATAAAAACTTCCTAGACACCTCGGCCCACACACTGTGGGGTGAGCCTCTCACATATGGACCTGTTAGTAGGTTCATGTGCCATATTGGCGATAAGTTATTCGAGTTGTGCTTCCAATCTTGGTCTTCATCGAGTTGCGACAACTCTGTAGTTTGAAGAGGTTATATATGGATTTCTCCAATCAGCAATGAGGAGTGTCAGTTAAAGGAGTTTCGAGAGCAAGTCTATTTTGTTTTGAAGCAGTTTGGTACTGCATGCCCTCCATCTTTATTTAGTGTTGGCTAGATTTATCAACACAGGGTTGCCATAACTCTATAGTTCTCATGTGAACCTTTTTGGAGGTTGTCGCTGGTTTTCTCCAATAAACTCAGTGGGACAGTATCTAAATCTCACCGGAGTCGCAAGAGCACCAACTGCATACATAAAAAGATATAAAAACAACTAAAAGTAGTTAATCTAAAACCCTACTTTGATCTAGGGAAGTCATGCTACAACATAGCTCTTTGATAGCCCAGAAGTAAGTATCGTCTATGAAGTAGTGCCCTCAAAAACCCGATACATGTGTGGTGCTACAACCGGTGAGAGCTTTGTTGTGCACTAGAAGGCTTCATTTGAAGATTACGAACTACTGCAGAAAGACCTCTTTTCCTATTTTTCAGTAGGCCAGACCATGTACCCGCCACGGGATGACATATTTTGACGGCTGTCTGGAAACCATTCCCACTACTAGCTCATTCGACGAAAGTCTCCCGCCGCGACCACAACGAAACTTCTGTGGCTACAGCCGGTCACGTTATCGAATGACGAGACTACAGCGAAGTGGGAATAAGGTTAAGGAAAGAGCTAAAAAAGAGAATACGATGGATGTGCTTTAGGCCTGGACTTCGGAAGGGCTGAGGTGGGAAGTTTATTCATGTCGTCGGTCAGTTCCATTGACCATCTAAAACCATGTTGACCAAATGACCAGGACTTTATTTCCCGTTCACCGGGCTGTTGCTATCATTGATCTCCGCTGACCGAGGCATTGACCGCCAGTCCCTCGGTCATTAACTGTCGTCGACCGGGATGTTGACCGCCTACCAGGGCGCCATTGCCCCAGTTGTTGACCATCACTGATCGGGACGATGCCCGCGGCTGCCACAGTCGTTGACCGCCATTGTCACGGTCCTTTGATCGGCCAAAATATTGATTTGTCTAACTCGTAAGATCTATTTTCGGGCCTTTTATTTCACCGGCCAATGTTGCATTTTGGATCGCGGCCTGTCGATCGGAATAGTCGGATTTGGCTGGACCTAGATCTATTCGCCACATCTGCAGTAGTAGCTACATTTTGATCCACTAGGTCGACCAAGAGTTGGGCTCTCTGTCGCCAGGAAAGTTGGTTGTGCTTCTTCTCCGGTGGAGGTCTCCTGCGCATGATTTTATCACCTCAGGGCAATGGTGGCCTGATGGTGAATGCCGTGAGGGAGAGAAGCTAGTTGCGGTGGCGACTGAGGCGAGGCGACGGGACGATCTAGTAAAGGAAAAGACGAAAAGAAGGAAAAAGGAATGAAAAGAAGAAGAAAAAGAAGGGGGAAGCCACCATGTGAGACCCGAGAATTTTGCTTCATTTTAAACAAGGAACCTTTTATGAAAAATTGATTTCTTGTTCGATGAATTTAAAATGATACATATTTTGAGGATTAAATTGCAATAATAGCAAAGGTGAGATTATAAATAAATAATTTTGGTGAGAAAAGAGTTATAGTCCTACTAGTATTCTACCTAGGTATATAAGGATCAAGAGACCTAAATCTAATTTATTCTGTACTAGAACACCTCACTACACGTAAAGAACGCTAGCCACCACTTCATCATTTTTCATCTATTCGTTTTACCTTCTTCACCATAAACAACCACACAAACAAAATACGGTTGTAATCAAGTGAAGAACATAGGAGCATTGGAAGGAAACCCTTGAGCAAGTTGTTGCTGCTCTAGAACGAGAAGGAGGCAAGGCGATCGTGGAACCTTTTCCGTTGATCCTTGATCCATAGATGAATCATAAGTTTATTCTTCTTTAACAAGTCATAATTAGGTTACTAACGTAGGAAACTCCGTCTGAAATTATGAGTGATGTGCGTGCAAGAGTATATATGTTTTTCAGTTCGGATTTAGTTCTGCATTCATGTTGTACTAGACATTTGAACGGGTAAGAGGAAATTAACATTTATGTGTGATATACCGAATGAAATATATTGAAATCTAGTTTTTAATGATATATGATTCTTATTTTTATAATATCCGAGTAGAGATTTATGGTCAATTTAGTATTGAGTGGTTAACCAGTAATCTGTGTGATTGCAAAACTTGATTAGTCCTGCAGTCAAGTTGTACTAGGTATTTGAATGGGAAATAAGTAATTAAAATTTACGTATGATATACCGAATGAAAGATCTTGAAATCTAGTTTCTAATGATATACTATTTGTATTTTTATGATATCCGGGTAGAATGCTATGGTCAATTTAGTACTGAGTGGTTAACCAGTAATCTGTCAGAATTGCAGTACGTGATTAGTTCTGCAATCACTTTGTACTAGGTATTTGAACAGAAAATGAGAAATTAAAATTTATGTATGATACACTAAATGAAACATCTTGAAATCTAGTTTCTAATGATATATGATTTGGATTTTTAAATTGTTTGAGTAGAAAGTTATGGTCAATTTAGTACTGAGTGGTCAACCAGTAACCTTTGATTGCAGTGCGTGTTTAGTTTCTGGAGACACGTTATATTAGAGAATTGAGTGGGAAATAGGTAATTAAAATTTTTTTATCATATACCTTATGAAAGATATTAAAATCTAGTTTCTAGTGATATATGATTTGGATTTTTAAGATTTCTAAGTAAGAAGTTATAGTGGATTTAGTATGGAGAGATCAACCACTAATCAGTCTAATTCTAGTGCGTGATAAAGTGCACTGTTTGAGGATCAATTGTGTATGGATTTAGATGTGTGAATTGTCTAAAGAAAGCTAATTGAGTCTAGTCTTTAAAGGTTTAATTTCAGAATTATCTAAATATATTGTGATTAAATATGATAGTTTTTGTTGGTACTGGTCATCAGTAATCTTTTCAGTTCCAGTCCATGTTAAAGTGAATTGTTTGGGGATCAATTGTATATGGAATTTGATATGTGAACTGTGTTGAAAGCTAACTGAGTCTTGTTCTTAAGGGTTTTGGTTTTATAATTTTCAGAATAATTTGTGATGAGTTATGACTGTTATCGTGAGTACTAGTCACTTTTAACTTGATATGTTCTAGTCCGTGTTATAGCGGTTTGTTTAAGAGGTAATGATGTATGAAATTTAAAGTTTAAACTGTCAAAGGAAAGCTATAGAAATATAGTTTTTAAGGATTTAAAATTCATTATTTTTGGGATGATGTGTAGAGAGTTATGGTCATTTTCGTGAGTAGTGAGCAGTGAATCATATAATTTCATATCAGTTTTACGGTTCCTTGTGTTATGTAGAACTTGAAATAAATTTTAATTAGTTTGTGTTATATCACATTCACAGATTTCACTGAGAATCATAGTTCTTAACCAGAAAGGTGAGGGTTTTAATATTTTTCAAATTAAACCTTTCTAATGAATGTTACGAGTATTGTCCTGAAATTTGATTATTGTTATTTTGACTATTTTAAAAGATGAGTTCTCCCGTTTATAAATCCACTTCACTGCATTGAATGTCCATTACTGAATTCCATTATAATGTTATTTGATTATTTTTATAAAAGAGTTTCATTGCATTGTTTACCGTTGAGGCATTTTGCCGAACTATTAAGTGAACAAATAAATCTTGTGAGGGTTTCTACTTTTCAAAGAATTATCAAAACCGTTTTAGAATCAAAAATTTTTAAAACCTTTTCAATATTTTGGAAACAAGTCTATTTTACAAGCGTTTTTAAAGTTTATTCCTATCGTTTTAAAACCAAATGTTTTAAAATCCAATGATCTAATCATGTTATCGGATCGTGCTATTTTAAATAAAGTTACCCGAGCCAGTTTTTTGCATTGCATATGCATATCTTGATATTGATCATGTACTTGTTAACTATGGGTGTACCTTATCGCCCATAGCCTGATTTGCTCTTGACTGCTTATCAGATAACTATAGCTGTACTTTATCGCTCATAGTCTGACTGTATTACTATACTATTTGTACTGCCTGCCCTGGGATCCCAAACCCCACTAGATAACTGAAACTTTGCTAGGTCGACACACGACCTGATTGCTTGGCTAGGCTTTTGTTGATATTTCCAGTTATCTCAAGATAATTTGTGTTGGCCTTATAGCCGTATCGTGTTTGCCTTATAGTCGTATCGTGTTGGCCTTATAGCCATTGGAGTTTCCAGCAGAGCGTGGAGTGATTATTTGGGATCCCGTTCGAAAGCCACAAGTACAATGCCCCAATAACCTCCCACCGAACATGTATCCTTTTTATGTGATGTTGCTATCTTGCTAAGTGATATACTGCCTGATATTGTTTCTTGAGAAATGATTCGTATGTGATATTACTTGTGAATGATCATGCATGGCATGCTTTCCCACTTACTATTTCAAATAAATAAAACAATTTTCTTAAACTGCATGCACGTATAGCATCCTGATTGTATCAAAAAAATGGTTGTGAACTTGGAACCCTCATGGGCAAAAATCCACCCCCACTCTTTTTTAAATACTTTTAGGTTAAACCGCTAGGTACGAGTGTGACAAATAACTAGTGGAGGATGCTTGCGGCCCTTCACCCTTAGTTTCATTTAGTTCGTTTGAAGACACGTTTTTGGATTATGCAATTAGCATTTATCATTTAAACATTTCCGCTTCCATTGTAGACAAGAATAATTGTTAAGAAATTATCATTGTAATAAATTTCCCCTGCAATTTTGGGCCGGGGTGTTACACACCAGACCGCCAGAGGCGACGGTGGCTCCTCAACTAGGGTTTTGTGATTGGGCTGGGTGAAAGGGGAGAGTAAATTCCTACAGAGAGAATTTTAGTATTTGTTTAATGTTGTTATCTAGGTTAATTGTAAAGTGGAGGTTTCCTCATAGGTGGTATATTTTTAAATTATTGATGGTACATTGTATTCTTTTACTTGTGCACTCCAATTATTGAATTGAACATTATAATTTTAAATTTAAATAAAAATTTTAAGTTAAATAGTGATGCATACCCAGCCCAAGTAGGTAGTAAGCCCAAAACCACAGGTGGGCCGGGAGCGAACATGTAGAGCGATCTAGGCCAAACAGAAGAAGAGCAAATGAAGACAACCCACAAACCATGAAAAGCGAAGATCATGGTTAGGCGTCGACCACAAACCATCTTTCTCAGAGCCACAACCAAGCATCTGATGGCAAACCTGAAAGAAGCAGAACCAAGTTCAAAGTGGGCTATAAAAGGAACAAAGAGGTCACAGATAGAGGTAAGCGTAACTATATTGAGAAATTCCAATTCTTAAAGAAGAAAACTAACTTGATCGTCGGAGCTGTTCTCCCAAAATCACCTCCGAGATTGACTTTGCAGGTGAAGAAGCTCAAGAGGTGAACAACAAGTGATCTACCTGAAAGGACCACCACATCATTTAACGCCGACTGTGGGGATGAAAATTTTCTTTCTCTTTCAAGGTTATTTAGGTAAACAATGGTGTTCACCAGTAGTGAAAAAATCCATAATCATCAGTCACAAGAACAAACACTTGGATACAATAGAGGAATGCATCATTAGTAGGATCACACCCCAAATAAGGAGAAAGAGCATAGTAAAGAAGAAACAGGAGAGGAAAAAGAAGAGGCAGAATCCCTAAATAATATCTATGACAGGGAAAAGAGGGCGTTCGCATTGTTCTTAGAAGCAAATAGAGAAGGTCTTTACGATCAATTTTTTAAGATGGTTAGGAAAAAACCCTAAAACCAGAAAAAAGAGTAAACCAACAGCGCGAGAATCTCAATTATGAAGAAGAGTTGTGTGACATTGTCGTAGAAAATGACGCGAACAAGTCAACTCTTGCACCACATCTACGAGATTTTAAGATGCCAAAAGACTTCAAACTTCCTTTGCACGTTACAATTTATGATGGAATCACAGACCCAAAAGAGTTCCTGCATTCATATAGAAATAGCATGAGATTTCGCAATGCAAACATAGAATTAATTTGCAAGGCATTTCCTATCTTTTTGTCAAGAACAACGATCACTTAGTACGAAGACCTTCCAAATGGAAGTATCAAATCTTGGGCACAGTTGTCAGTCCTATTCTTGGATCGCTTCTACCAGAAGTAAAAGCTTACTAAAACAATCGCAGATCTTAATAACATAGCCCAGCGAAGTGATGAAAAGCTCACAGAGTATCATAACCGATTTGTCACGAAAGGTCTATAGGTTCACGATTTGTCATTCCAATCGCCATTAAGAGCGTTCACAGGGGGGCATGAGAATAGGAGAATTCTACAAAGAACTGATGAAAAATATGCCTAAAAATTCAAGGGAACTATAAAAGATGATTGAACACCATGTGCGAACAGAGGAGACGAACAACCGTAAAAGAAAAGAGGAACAAGGCTAAAAGCGAAGAATGGAGGATTCGCAGAAGGGTTTTCCTAAGAAAGGTAAAGGAAACATCACTTTCAAAAGGGGAGAATCAGGGTTGCAAGGTTCGTTATACCAAGATACGCCCTTGACGAGATCAAGGAAGGAGATATGGCAAGCGAACAAGGATCAATTTTGAGAGCCAGCACCTATGATAGCACCACCAGAAAAAAGATCCAGGGAGTATTATTTTTCCTTCCACAAGGATCATAGCCATGATATAGAGCATTACAGAGACCTAAGAAGAAAAATTGAAGGCTATAGATGAACAGAGCTAAGGCAATATGGTCCCCTTACCACCTGGTAATGAAATTCCCAGCCCCATCTGGTATCGCGACCATTTGAGGAAACCAGCAAACTGTCAAGCATTGTATGGTCGTAGCAATAAAGTCACGAAAGATAGGAGAAAAGGCAAAATTGGTTAGCACAATTTTAGGTGGAAGTTCAGTGGAACAGTCAGGTACAACAGTAGACTTAGGAGAAGAAACGAAGTCGGTAAACCTGGATAGTGAAGACAGCTCAAAATGCGTGAAGATTGGGAAACACCTCCCAAACAAGGAAAAGGCAAATGTTATTAAAATTTTGCAAAGCCACAAAGATACGTTTGCCTGGAACATCCAGAAAATGGGATGAGTGAATCTATACATCGCTACTCATTATTTGAATATCAGCAGCTCGGTCAAACTGGTTAAATAGAAACAACGTTGTTTTGCTAGTGATAGACAAAAAGCAATAAAAAAGGAAGTCACATTGATGTTGCTGGCTGGTATACTAAAAGAGGTTATATATCCAAACTTGCTAGAAAACCCAGTCATGGTGAAGAAATCAGACGCTGGCTGGAGAATGTACATTAATTTCATGGATTTGAATAGAGCATGCCCAAAACACTACTACCCTTTGCCAAAAATCGATCAACTGGTTGAGGCAATTTCAGGATATGAAGTCCTGGCATTTTCGGACGCGTACAAGGGATACCATCAAATATTGATGAATCATGAAGATGCAGAAAAAACAGTCTTTATAACAAGCTTTGGGACGTTTTGTTATGTAAAGATGTTGTTTGGGCTCAAAATGGAGCAACGTACCAGAGAATGATCGATCATGCATTTCGAGACCAAGTAGGAAGGAACATCAAGGTATGCATTGACGACATGTTAATAAAAAGTAGAAAGGTGGGTGGCTTCGTTACAAATTTAAAAGAAACTTTGGACATATTACGAGCCATGGGGATGAAGCTCAACCCTAAGAAGTGTGTAACTGGAGTAGGCGCAGGAAAGTTCTTAGAATACAAGGTATCCTTAAAAGGTATCGACACTAACCCAAAGAAAATCCAAGCCATAATAAACCTACCCTAGCCACGAACGATTAAAGAGGTACAAATCCTAATTGGATCGCTAACAATGCTTAACTGCTTTGTCTCAAAAGCAGCAGAGAAGCACTTTCCACTCTTTGAAGAACTAAGAAAGGCTAAAAAGTCATTTGGACCGAGGATTTTCAGAAAGCATATAATAGGTTGAAGGAGCAGCTTCAAATATTACCAACGGTAAAGTCACCTGCCCCCGGAGAAACACTATACTTGTACTTAGTGATCTAACAGAACGCTGTCAACTCAGTGATGATTTTCCTGGAAGGACAGAAACAGGTCACAGTCTATTACAGTAGCAGAAGACTTGATTGTTAGGGGAGTAGTTAGAGTTCTTGTGGTTAAATCCATTTGGACTTCGGCAGTGCACTCTAGTCCTGAGGGTCGTGGTATTGGTGTTGAAACACCAACAGAGACAAGTACAGCCCAGGGACTCAAGAGGAAAAGAAAGGAGGTCGGTGTTAAAACACCACCTGAGTCTGGAGACAAAACTAAGACTGCCAGGGAAAGATTGGTCTCTGACTCCAAGAGAGTTCGAAGATCAAAGAGGAGCAGACACATTAGTACAGCTGACAGTGAAGACAGTGATGAGCCTATTGGGCACAAAATGAGGAAATTGCGTGCAGAACGGCTGAAGAAATCTGCTGAGCAAATGAAGACCAAGACACTGCCTGCACCAGAAGTCAGTAAGGCTATTTGCAATGAATTTTATGATGATGCGAGCCAGGAAAGAATGGAGTTCATCAGTGGGAGAAGGATACTAGCAGAGAGGCCAGCAGATGCTGAGAAGTACCGAGAATGTGGCTTTACTAATTATTTACAGTACCTCAAAGTACTCAATGCTGCCACTTGCTTTACCGAGTACAATAAACAGATGGTGATGGAGTTTTACTCGAATCTGAAGGAGGACTGTGAAAATGAAGATTCCCATTGGTTTCACCGAGTGTACGTGCGTGGGGAAGTATTTGAGTTCTCCCCTGAGGCTGTGAACAGATGTATGCAGCGTGGAAATTCCAGAAATGTCCAGACGGTGTTCCAACACCAGATGCCAGAGAACTTTGATGATGTGGCAGTTGAGTTAACTGGTGGGGTGGAAAGAACTTGGCCTCTGACGGGCAGACAACAGATTCCTGCATCAAATCTTACATCCAGATATTATTGTCTGTATATGGTAGTTGTTCACAACTGGATCCCTTCGGTGAACAATACGTGTGTGACCAAAGAAATGGCAACTCTTCTCTATAGTCTGGGAGCAAGGCATAGAGTTAATCTGGGAAGACTTGTTTTCAATGATGTTTTGGACTGTGCTCGGAAGACTAGGAAGGAAGCCCTAGTACATCCCTGTGTCATCTCCATGGTCCTGCAAAAAGGAGGTGCAGCTACAAGAGAATCTGATGAAGTGGTTGCTACTCAAGCCTTACGGCCTACACTCAGAACTTTGAGCGGACGTATTGTGAAGGATCTACCCTGGATGCCTCCAGCACAAGCATGCTCGGATGAAGGAGGAGCTCGATTGAGAGCCATTGAGGCGAGAGCAGCTGTTTGTCAAGAGCTTCTTGGACGTCATCAAGCTGCCATAATAAAGATTCAGGGGGAGTTAGCTGCTCTGGAGGCTGAGCGAGGAGACTTGTTGGCAGCAACTCAGACTGAAAATGGGTTGAATGATAGTGATTCGGACAGTGCTGGGTCAGATGACAGTTTGGAATAATTGGATTTCTTGGTTTTTTCTTGGTTTTTCTTGACATATTGCTAAATTTAGGGGGAGAATTTTGAATGATTTTGTGTTTGAATGATTCTGATTTGGTTTTTATTGACTTTTGTTCGGTCTGAATTTTTGGGCAATTGTGCCATCTGGGTGTCTATGATTATTTGTGCTGATGAATTCACCAATATGCCAAGGGGGAGATTGTAGAGTCCTTGGGAGTTGGACTTATTTATGGCATATTGCGAATTCTGGTGATCTGGTGTTTTAACACCGATATTCAGGATTTCCGAACAAAGGTTTCTGTCCACGAATTATGGAGCATATCATGGAGTATATTTATGCGATCAAATCAGAATATTGTGAAGAATATTATCTTATTTCGTGGCAGTCTAATTCTGGTAAACAAATATTCCTGTAATATTTAGGAATGGATTAAGTAGTTGATTGATGGTACAAGTCCTATTGATGAAGGATTGTCCATTTAAGTACCATATTAGAATTAGATCTTTCCTTAGTTTAGAAGTCTATCTATGGTAGAGTTAGACAAGGAAAGAGGTTGATAGAAGGCAGGATTGCGTAGGATATAAATAGAGAAAAAAGAAACGCAATCGGTGATGTGACCAAGATCTATTCTCTACGTGAGAACTTTGGAGCGATCTGCCTGTGGTGTTTTGGAGGAGTGTTTATTCATCCGACCAAGTTCGTGAAGATCAGAAACAAGGAAGTCTTAATTCCTCGGGAGGAGGAGATCCAGGGAGACGTGTTGATCGTGAGGGTTCAACGACATAGGATCGACAGTGAGGGGAGCTCACAATATTCACTCTGTAGGTTAGCAATGGATTAGTATTTAAGTTAAGCTTCTTGTACTAAAGACTGCTTTCTAGTGAATGGTTTCTGATCTGGGCAAGGCCCCGCAGATGTAGGTGTGTTTACACCGAACTGCGTAAACAAGTTGTGTGTGCACTGCGTATTTTACTTTGTGTTTTAACAACAAACGCTAAACAACTTGTAAAAGTATAACAATAGGTGGAATGGAATTTCAACAACGACGAGCAACCTCGGCGAAAAGCTCTCGGGGGATACTTTAACGAGATTTCGACAGAGGCTCGATGGTCTGTCGAGGAGCCATGATATCGAGTTCAAGGGGACAACGTCGAAGGGCAGCGGCAAATTCTCAAGGGGCAGCGGCAGAAGGTCACTTCAGCGGCATGAACAATGGTTGAAAAATGGGTCATCAATGACAATGAAATATACTGAGGGATAGCATCAGCCGCTGGATCAGGGTGGATTATACAAAGAGAGTTTTGGGAACCTTTTCAACACTTTTCGGTCAAATATAACGTCCCTTATGGAGCAAAATTACCAAAATGATAAACCCAAACAAGGCTTCAGCATTGAATTTGGAGTTCCGACGATTTCGTCGGTCCAAGATTGCAGCTTCAGCCTTCTAAAGATCTCAAAGATAGCTCTACCCCGAGAAGAAGAAATCATATTTCTAAGAATCCAGGTTTTGATTTCATCGGTTCCCCAATGACGGCACCAATGGATGCTTCTTGGAAATCTGAAGAAACTTCATGATCGGATTCTTGATTCATGACCCGCAAGACAAAGTCCCAGAGAGACTCAGGGGGAAATCCTCCAATGATAAAATCAGTAATTAAAATAGCTATCAGGGGTAATTGTGAATTCATCAAAATGAATGACATACCTTTATATTTATACTAATTAAATCCTAACCCTCATTGTCTGTAACCGCAATTCTTATTAAATACGTATTGAATGACTAAATCTTATTGAAGTAAAAGTAATATTTAATGGACTGATCTGCAACCTAATATAAACTTCATAAGAGTATCATCACCAAATTTCAAACTGACCTGCACTAAATAGTCATCAGACTCAATACTCCTGATGGAGAATCATAACCTTAATAAATAGTACAAAAGTGAAGTGAAGAGATGAAGAGATGAAGAGATGAGATGAAGAGATGAAGAGATGAAGAGATGAAGAGATGAAGAGATGAAGAGATGTACTATGACTTTGTTTGATGCAAGTTTTGTGTACAGCATTTATTATTGAAAAGAAGCTTCAAAACTAAAAAATCATAGACTCGGGAAACTAACATATTGAAAAGAAGTTTTTTTTTAATAGCATTATCTTTTTATTTGAATCTTTTTTTTTTTTTAATTTAAACCATCCAAAAGATGGGGGGAATTTTATTTGGCTCCCCGGGCCGGAAGAACTGGCTTAAGCCTGAAAGTGTATATCGGTTTACAAAATTCATCAATGTGATGATCTTCTGGCAAAACGAATGAAAGTCTAGTGAGATAATTCCTACAGAATGCTACCAAATGTAATCCATAAACATGTCGGCGAATCACCAAAGCGAGACTCCTATTAGTCCGTGGAAAACATTCGGGGAGAATCTGCAGGAGAAGCAGCAATATAGGATGTAGCAGCAAGAGCTTCGAGCTGGGTAGAGGTAGCAGCAAAAGCTTCAAACTGTGAGGTTGAAGTTAAGGAAGGCATTCTTCCTGGTGTGTCAGTCTTGGGTAGAGGAGTAGCAGCAAGAGCTTCGAGCTGGGAGGGTTCGTTCTTGAGGTGCCTCGAGGTTGGAATCCCGGATACCGCAGCAGACCTGAAAAGGAAAAAGAAACACAGTAGATTCCATTCCACAATGAAAAAAAAAATACATTATGTAGTCCAAATAGTATTAACATGTGGGATTAAGAGAAGAAAGAATCATCTCCTGATCTTGAGCCTATTCTTACTGAGGGAATTCCTAATCTATCAAGGCAGATGAGGCCTCTAAGCACAGTTGGAGCCAAAAGGAGATCAAGGTTCCCTTGGATATTGTTCTGTAATGAGAATTTGGCCAGATAATCAGCTACATTATTGGCTTCCCTGTGTATGTGAGAGATTGGAAATTTCATATGATAAGTGTGGAGAGCACTGCAGATGGAAAAATTCATCCATGGAGCTTTCGATGGATTGTGTATACCTCTGACAGCATTTAAACAATCAGTTTCCAATTCACAGTTAGCAATTCCTAGTTCATATCCTACTTCATACCCATCCTGAATTGCTACAAGTTCTGCATCAAAAGGTGTTGGTGACTGGAAGGTTTTGGTCCTCATGCAAATCACATTACCAGATGTATTTCTTACAATTACAGCTGATGAGGCCAGACCTGGATGTATCCATGAGGCATCAGTGTTAATTTTAAAACCAGAGGAAGGTTTCTTCCATGATACAACTGTTATATTTTTCTTCTTCTTGGGGAGGATCCTTGGAATAATGTTAGAGCAGATCCAGTGTCTATTCCTTTCTAGGTTTCCAGAAAGCTGGTGGGCAGTAAATATGTCATAAATGAGGCCCCTGATCTCATGAAGGCAGGCATGAAGGGAAAAGGATTCATTTTCATAAAAGTATTTGTTTCTCTTAATCCACAGAACCCAAATTGTGACCAAAAGTGAAGCTATGATGATTTGAGACTGAATCCGTGTGGCAGTTTTGTAAGATAGGATGAAATCAACTCTAGACTTCAGATTTCCAAACCGAGGCATATGCATATCAAGTAAGACACCAACAGCCTCCCAAATTTTAACAGTAAATGAGCATGAATTGAAAAAATGGTCTAAGATATCTGGATGCTTCATGCAGGAAGGGCAAATAGATGCCAATTGGAAGCCACTTCTTGCCAAAATATTATCAAATGGCAGAATGCCATTCAAAGCACGCCACAGTATAACAGACATTTTCTTTGGTATAAAAGAACTCCATACCTTTGAAAAATGTCTGATTCTTTGTTTTTTTTTCCTGAAGGTGTGATAGGCTGATCTAATAGAGAAACTGCCATTGTTGTTTGGAGTCCATATCATCCTATCCTCGTGTTGGTATGTCAATTCAGCAACCTGCAAGATGGCAAGAATATTGGTAGCCAAGTGTGGCTCCAGGAGAGGGATGAGGTTATTTTTGTTTTGTATGAATGACCTCAGGGATATATCCTCAAAGGGTAGAGTCATCCCTTCTGGCCATTCATAACAAAGGGCTCCTTGTCCAGTCCAGTTGGAGCTCCAAAAAGAGCACTCACCCTGGCCAAAGATGACTCTTGAATGTCTATTAGCCTTTTCTGTTATTGAGCAAATTCTTTTCCAGGTGTGAGAAGTTTTATAGGAGTTAGGGAGTGACCAAATTAAAGAGGTCCATTGATATTTGTTGACTTGTAGTTTCCACCAAAGTTTGCATGAGAAGGCCTCAACAATTGCTCCAATATCCCTAAGTCCTAAGCCATTTTCATCCATAGGTAGACACATATTTTTCCATGATCTCCATTTCTTTTTTTCAGTGTTATCCACTTTCCCCCAGAAAAAGGTGGATGCCAATTTTTCCATTTTCCTTATAACAATCTTAGGAGGGCGCAAAACTGAGAAAATGTGAGTAGGAATTGAGAGTATACTGTGGTTGATAAGAACCAGCTTACCAGCACTGGAGAGCCACCTATTCTTCCAGTTGTTTATTGTCTTCTCCATCCTTTCCAGCATTGGCTTGTAGTAAACCTGCAAGTTTCGACCATAGAATACTGGTACCCCAAGGTACTTAAAGGGAAGTACACCTTGCTCCATGCCCAAAAGTCTCTTAACAGTTAGAATGTGGGCAGGGGGGGTTTTATGTGAGGTGAAGAATTCTGATTTACCAAAATTTACTTTCTGACCTGTGGTGTGTTCATAAGCAATTAGGAACCTTTTAAATCTCTTTAAAGTTGTGGGTTTGGCATTTAGAAAGATAGCTGTATCATCAGCATACATGAGGTGAGAAATGATTGGACAAGAGAGAGGCAAGCTAAACTGGTGAAGGTATCCAGTATTTATCATTTTTTTAAGTGTCCTTGAGAAAGCCTCAGAAACAAGGTTATATAGAAAAGGGGACAGGGGGTCTCCCTGTTTCAGTCCTCGGGTGGATTTAAAAAAACCTGAAGTGACTCCATTTATCAAAACTGAGAAGTGAGCAGAGGCTATGTTACTCAGGATAATTTTAACAAAATGTCCATGGAAACCAAATTGAAGGAGTATAGAGTTTAAAAAGGACCATGACACTCTATCAAAGGCTTTCTGCATATCAAGTTTCACAATAATATTATGAGCCTTTGATTTTCTGTTTAAAAATCTCACCATTTCCTGCATTTGAAGCACATTATCTGAGATGTCTCTTCCATTTCCTGCATTTGAAGCACATTATTTGAATCTAACCATATATGTAAATTACGTTTTAATTGTGCTACATAAATTATTGTCTTTATACCATTAATTCTTTATAATCATATAATGTTGGGATATGGGATTTTACAAGACCTCCTATGATCTTTTACTAACACAATTTTTGAAATGTCTTCAAATCTATTAATAATGACATGGAAATTGAAAACTCAATTCTATTAATAAATGTAATGTCTTAATACACATTTATCACTTTACTGATTTAAAAGTGTTATTAAATATGTGCTGGCAAATACAATTTTTCTAATGTAAGAAAATGATATATACCTCTGTTCAGACTTCCTTGTTGCGCCAAATGATCACCAACCGCGTTTAATTCTTGTTAAGGAATTAGAATTAGAATATCATTCTTATCTTAATTGTAGATTTAATTGTATTCTATTATATTTTTCTAGCTTGTATAGGTATCATATACTAATATATATATATAATTTTTTTTTGTATCAGTATTAAGTACTACTATATAATATATCATGAATTCATGAATACAAACACATATTATTACCCTTATTTTCTACCTAGTATTAGAGCCTAAAATTCTGAAACCTTAAATAGAAAATTTTTCACTGCATTAAATCTTTCCGATCTACCGCCGTCCGACGTCACGCGCCGATCTCGCCGCCACGCCGTCCGACACGTCCGCTGTCCGATGATGTCTGCCGTCCGCTGCCATGCACCACCATCCGATGCCACGCACTGCCGTCCGACGTTCGCCGATCGCCTCCTGTCTTCATGCGCTGCCGCTCTCAAAATTTGTTGTAGGGAGTAGATCACGTGTCTTGTAAGAGCAGCCATATTAAATAAATGGGTAAAAATGGTGGGTAATGAAATCAATACGGTGGGTAACCTTTTCACCTGGTGTAACTCCAGACTTAGAAATCCAACTTCTAAAAGGCTTGACAGAGGTTTATGTACTATTTCCTGGAACTATAAGTTTCCTTCTTCCTCTATCCAAATCTTGAATAGGCAAACCTCTGACCACTCCCCTCTCCTCCTCTAAATATCTAATTTGACCATTCTCAGCCCTAAACCATTCAGATTTCTAAATGTATGGTTTAATCGGCCGGACTTCATCACTCTAATTAAGATTAATTGGGAGAAACAAATGGCGGAAACTGGTTTACTAGGCTTCTTCCTTAAACTAATCATACTGAAAAAAGAGATAAAAATTTGGAATAGAGAATGTTTTGGGAACATAGATAATAATGTTTTAAATGCTAAGGAATCCCTTAGAATTCAGGAATCAATTTTTGATCTCAATCCTTCGGATGCTGAACTCATGAAATTAAATAAGAAAAAAGCTTTACTGTTGCGAGCACAAAAAGAAAAGGAAAAGTTTTGGAAACAGAAAGCTAAGCTGAAATGGCATAGGTTAGGTGATAACAACACTCAATTCTTTCACAAAGTGGTTCAGGAGAAAAATTGCAGACTACAAATTACAAAGATTAAAAATAAAGAAGGTCAATGGCTGAAATCTCAAGTAGATATTCAAAATGAAGCCATCTCCTACTACACTGACTTGTTAAATGAACCTAATCAAATGCCAAATGACTCCTATTATTCACATTTTCTGAGCCAAATACCGAATGTCATCACTGCCAACGATAACCTTGAACTGTCTAAACCAGCATCTGAATCTGAAGTAGAGGCAGTAATTAAGGGTTTAAGTAAGAACAGTAGTTCGGGACCAGATGGTTTCTCTACAAAATTTTATTCTAAATGCTGGTCCTTCATAAAAAGTGACCTTATCAAGGCAGTTAATGAGTTTATTGATGGCACTGCCTTGCCCAGGGGAATATCCAGTACTTGGATTACCTTAATACCCAAAAAGACTACCCCTTGCTCATTTGATGATTTTAGACCAATTAGTTTATCAAATGTTCTTAATAAGATATGCTCTAAGGTTCTAATGGAAAGACTTAGACCTTATATGGATAAACTGATCTCTTCTAATCAGTCGGCCTTCATGAAGAATAGGGATATCTCGGATAATATTATTTACCTCCAGGAAATGATTATATTTCTTGATAAGAAGGCTAGAATCCCTAACTGCATTATGAAATTAGATCTACATAAAGCATTTGATAGAGTTAACTGGCATTTCCTTAGGAATGTTATGATGAAATATGGTTTTGATGGAAAATTTTTACATGCTGCTATGTCTAATCTCTCCCAAGCTTATTTCTCTATACTTATCAATGGCAATCCAGTTGGCTTTTTCAAGGCCACAAGAGGAATTAAGCAAGGTGATCCCCTCTCTCCCTTTCTCTTTAATATTTTTTTGGAAGCTTTCTCTAGGAGTCTATCTTTTATTTTCCATAACAGTAAGCTTTCGTACTACCAACTACCTTCTCCAATCCCAGCAGCTACCCACCTGATGTATGCTGATGATACTATCATTTTTATGCAAGCTTCCAAATCCAATCTTATTAGGATTAAGGCCTTTCTAGATATCTTCGAATATACATCTGGCCAAAAATTTAATTTCCATAAATCTGATTTTTACATTAGTAAAAGGGCATCAATTACCAAATTAAATCAGATTAGGATGATTCTTAAAATGAAACAGGGCTCCTTCCCTTTCCAGTACCTTGACTGTCCTATATTTAAAGGTAGAACATTAAATAGGTACGATCAACCTCTCATGGAAAAATTGGACAGGAAATTGCAAAATTGGAAAAACCAGTGGCTTAGCTCAGGTGGGAAACTTATCCTAATTCAGTCTTGTCTGTACTCAATGCCACAACACTTATGGTCTGTGACTAAACCACCTAAGGCTATAATCAAAACTTTTGAGAAAAGATTGGCTAGGTTCTTCTGGGGTGAGTCAGATGGGAAAAGAAATAAAGTATGGAAAAAATGGACTCAACTAGCTACTCCAATCTCACATGGTGGTTTAGGGTTTAGATCAATCCGAGTTATACTGGATGTTTGTTCCCTTAAATTGTGGTGGAAAAGTCAGCTGGGTAACACATTATGGACTAAATTGTTGTGGTCTCTACCTGAAACCCATAGAAAATCTGTAACCTGGAAAAGAATTTGTTCAGTAAACCTTTTTGCTGAACAAAATTCCTTCATCATTCATGGTAAAGGTACCTGTAACATATGGACTGCAAATTGGTGTATCAATGGACCCCTCCTTAACTATATTCCTAATCATATATCTGCTGCATTCCAGTTCTGTACTGTAGTAGAATTTATTAGAAACAAAGCTGAAATTCTAGCTCTGATTTCTCCATTCCTGGAAAATGATACTCTTCTTTTCTTGCAGAATGCAGAACTAGTAGAGACAAGAGATGATAGGATTATATGGAAATCGGATTCAGCAGGCAATTTCTCCTTCAAATCAGCATATCGTGCAATCACAAGCTCACCAGGTAATTTCCCGGCTTACAAATTCCTGTGGAACAGGTCACTTCAGAAAAAGATCTCTATTTTCACTTGGAAAATGCTACACTCTTTTCTTCCATTTGATGATGTGCTCATTACTTGTGGATATAGTCTTGCATCGAAATGTCCTCTTTGCTGTCATACGGATTCACTGGAACATTTTTTCATTTCCTGTCCTCTAGCTAAATCTATATGGAATAATATGGCTTCCCTAGTTCAATTCCACCTAACGGAACCACATTCCATGTCTCAGACATTCTTTATTTTTTGGAATTGTCTAGATCTTCCTAAATGCCACCAGCTCATATGCAATATACTTCCTCCTATCATATGTTGGTGCCTTTGGAAAGCCCGGAATAGATTCCTTTTTGATCAGATCCCATTTTCTACTGATTTCATTTGCAAGGAAGCACTGGAACTCATTAGGCTAGCAATGTATTCCAATCCTACACACCTGAAATCCTCTACTGCCATTCCTTATCCCATAAAGCAGCTAATCCCTCACCTTAGGCCACCACCTAAGCCAATCATACAGACTATTTGCTGGAAAAGGCCTAAATTAAATTTCATCAAGATCAATACAGATGCTTCCTGGTTTCCCCATAAGGCTGCTGTAGGGATAGTTGCTAGGGATAACTCTGGTACCCCCATACTGATAAATTCAACAACCATTTCTGCAGAATCTCCTCTTCTGGCTGAAATACTTGCCATCCAATTTGCTTGTCAAAATTTTCACCATTTGGATGATTCTGTTTTCATTGAATCTGATTCTTTATTAGCAGTTAACATGATAAGTGAACCATATTCTGCTCACTGGCAACTGTTTAATGCTGCCTATAAAGTTAATCAACTCCTATGTGGTGCTGTGCTTTTACATGTTCCTAGGGAAGGTAACACTGTAGCTAATGCAATTGCTAAACATCACTCCGCTCATAATCAGGCTCTGAATCTCATTAATGTTCCAGCTCATATTAAGGGTCTTATAGCATTAGATAAGGAACAAATTCCACAGATTAGAGTACAGTCTAACTGCTAGGGAAAGGATGGATACTGCTGATGGAATATTTGTTTATGCAGGTACAATTTAGACTTGGTTCACATGGCGAAATACTCATTAAAACATCACACCCGCAGCCATGATGCACTATGGAATACTTTGAGACAACTGCCCAGATACCATCATCGAGAGTTCCACTACTTTTGCCGCTACAATGCTAATTGTTTGACTAACTATAAGCTAGTTGCCTGACCAAAATACGAATTAACACGGAGTGTGGATATTCGTTAGTTTTGGAATCGCAACTAACTTATTTTTACTCTTCTGATCAACCTTGTATAGTTCATAACCTAGGCTGTAATTATCATTTTGCGGGCAATGCTGTTGTCTTCTGTAAAAACTAATGCTAAGCTACTATGGTCCTTTTTTACTGGCTTGGGGTACCAATATGTCAACCCCACCCTTGGGTGCCTTCCCATTAAAAAAAAATATATATTAAATAAATGGAATCACTGAGCCTCCCTCCATCAGGGCTATTTCTAAAAATTTAGAGGCCTGTGCTACTCACTGTGTACAAACTATATTTGCACAAACAATATTTATTTAGTCAAAATTGATTAATTAAAAAATGTTAAATTTGAGTAATATATAAAATAATATATTATCATTTAGAATTTTGTTAGCATTTTTGTAACATCTATTTTCATAATATTAACTTTTTATTCTTTTTAAAAGTGCACAAGTATAGGTATTAACGGTCAAAAATAATTTTATATAATTTACAAAAGTCAACATATACAAATACAACTGAGACGGAGGGAGTAAATAAATAAGAGGCTCTAAAAAAATTAAAATATAATTATTTAAAAATCAACCGAATCATTGAGCCTTCATCACGGCCGTTTGCAAAAATTTTGAAGGCCCAGTACCAAATAGATATATCTCTAAAAAAAAAAGTTAAAATATGATTATTTAAAATAATTATAATTATTATTACTCTCTATGTCCCGCTTTAAACTTCATAATTATTTTTTCACGGCTTTCAATGAGCATGGTTGACCTTAAATATCTCTAGCTTCATATAATAATTATGCATATAAAATTGATGTTTAAAAAATAGACATTAAGATGAATCTAACAAGATTCCACATAATACTTTTATTATGCATAGATTAATTTATATATACAGTCAAAATTTATAAAATTTGACGTCCAAAGAGTAATTAGGAAGTTTAAAGTGGGACGGAGGGGGTATATGATATTATTTAATTCGTCGTAATAAGTAGTTTCTAAATATCAACTTTTTATTTACTATTATTATATGTAAATAAATATATTAATGATCAAATATATATTTTAAATGGTATGCAAAAAATAAGAGTGCAAATCTAACGGTGAGAGATTACTGTTAGTAATAAATCTTGTCAGTTTTTTTTTCTTTGTGTTTAACCTCATTTAGGAGCATTTGTTTTGTAACTCCTCATTTAGGAGCATTTGTTTTGTAACTCCTCATTTAGGAGCATTTGTTTTGTAACTCCTCATTTAGGAGCATTTGTTTTGTAACTCCTCATTTAGGAACATTTAGGAGCATTTAGGAACATTTGTTATTCCCATTTGTAACTTGTTTTTCAATTCTATTTATAGTAAAATATATGAAGAAAAGCAGAAAAAGTTTTCTGCACCAAAGTAATTGTGTTCTTATTCAAAAACTAACATTTGGTATCAGAGCCTCGCACGATCACGGCGACAATGTCTGGCGAGAACGAGATTTCGCTGTCGCCACCACGGGGACGTGGAAGGCAGCGTGGACGGAGCATGGCACGGCGGAACCATAACGAAGTGATCATCCACGAACGGACAAATCTTGGTGCCAACATCGTGTATCCCACGTTGACGACAACAAACTACATAGAATGGGCTCTCGTGATGAAGATAAACCTACGGGCACAAGGTTTATGGGAGGCCACCTCCGGCATCGGAGATACGTCCGAACGGGAAGACATGGCGGCTCTCTCGGCGTTGATCCGCGCGGTGCCACCGGAGATGGTACCGACGCTAGCTGTCAAAACGACGGCACACGAGGCTTGGGAAGCCATCCGGATGATGCGAGTCGGCGTAGATCGGGTACGAGAGGCCACGGCGCAGCGTCTGCGCAAGGAGTTCGAGCAAATCACCTTCAAGGACGGGGAGTCGCTCGACGCTTTCGGCATGAGGATTACGGGCATCGTCAATAACCTTCGATCTCTCGGTGATGCCATAGAAGAGATCAAGGTGGTCCAAAAGTTTTTGCGGGAGGTGCCGAGCCAGTACGCCCAGATCGCTTGTTCGATCGAGACGTTGCTCGACTTGAACGGCATGACGGTGGAGGAGCTCATCGGCCGGCTCAGATCGGCAGCCGAACGTTGCTCCATCAACACCATGGACAACACCAGCGGCCAGGTCTTACTCACGGAACAAGAATGGATCGCACGGGGCCGGGGCTCTAGCTCCGGGAACAAAGGCAAAGGCAAGGCTTTCCAGAAGGGGAAGAAACCAAGCCATGACCGAGACAGAAGCCAACGTGCAGTAAGCGGTGACCGGGACTTGACGAAGATGAAGTGTTACAATTGTAACAAATACGCCGGCCACATCTCCAAGTACTGCCCCGAGCCACGGTGCGAACGGAGGGAACGCGCCAACCTCGTGCAAGACCAAACGGAGGAACCAACGCTTCTTGTGGCAAGGCTTCACTCCCTCACGATCGGGAACCAGGCCTCCGAGGAGTGCGTCCTGCTCAGCGAGGCGCGGTCTCTAGCACTGTCCACAAAGGAGCCCGAGCAGTGTGACATGACATGGGTCCTCGACTCCGGTGCGAGTGCCCACATGTGCGCCACGGACCGGGTAAAAATTTCCCGCGACGTCGTCTTCGACGAGGATGCAGCATGGAACTGGACTCTTCCAGAGATGCACGCAGAGAGAGCATCGTCTTCAAACGCCGGAATCTCCACCGGAAATGAAGCCGGAGACGTGCCCTCACCAGTCACTCAAACTGTTTTGGTTGCACCTCCACCGCCCACGGTGGAATTTGTGTCCCCACCGACCGGTGCTTCAGAACCATCTCCGGCGCCTCTCCGGTACCGCACGCTAAAAAGTCTATACGATGAAACTACCCCTGTTGAAGCAGAAGACGACGAACAGTGTCTCCTCATCGCCAACGAACCGACAACCTTTGCTGAAGCCGAGAAGGATGAAGGGTGGAGAGCTGCGATGATGGAGGAGTTGGGCAGTATTGGGGCGAATCAAAGTTGGCGCCTCACTGTGCTACCACCGGGAAAACGAGCAATCGGCCTGAAGTGGGTTTATAAACTCAAGAAGGATGCAGTCGGGGAGGTTGTGAAACGAAAGGCACGGCTGGTGGCGAAGGGTTATGTACAGCGTCAGGGGGTGGATTACGAGGAAGTCTTCGCTCCCGTCGCAAGGATGGAAACTGTGCGAGTGCTGATCGCGCTTGTGGCTCACCATGGTTGGACAGTCCACCACATGGACGTCAAGACCGCGTTCCTCAACGGTGATCTGATCGAGGAGGTCTACGTCAAGCAACCGCCGGGTTTCGAAATTCAAGGCAACGAAGGCAAGGTTCTCCGGCTTCAGAAGGCTCTCTACGGACTACGCCAAGCTCCGAGGGCTTGGAATGCCAAACTTGACAAAAGTCTCCGCGACTTGGAGTTTGTGCGATGTGAAACCGAGCACGCGGTTTATCGCCGAAGCAACGGGCAGGAGCAACTTCTAGTTGGGATTTACGTCGATGACTTGATCATCACCGGAACTTCAATCGAAGAACTGACGAAGTTCAAGAAGGAAATGACCAATCTCTTTGAGATGAGCGATCTCGGCGAACTAAGTTACTACCTCGGCATCCAAGTACAACAACGGAAGGGTTTGGTCACTCTTTGCCAATCATCTTATGCCAGGAAGCTTTTACAAAAGGCCGGACTGGAAGAGTGCAATCCATGCGCGGCACCAATGGAGGCACGGCTCAAACTAAGCAAGACCGGAGACGGGAGACCGGTGGATGCCACGTATTACCGCAGCTTGGTAGGAAGCCTCAGGTACTTAGTTCACACTCGGCCGGACATTACTTTTGCAGTTGGTTATGTTAGCCGATTTATGGAGGAGCCAAAAGTTGAGCATTTGGCAGCGGTGAAACATATTCTACGCTATGTGGCGGGAACTCTAGATTTTGGAGTTTCGTATGGAAAAGGTGTTGGACCTTTACTTTTGACAGGTTATAGTGATGCTGATTTGGCTGGAGACATCAACGACAGGAAGAGCACGACGGGAGTATTTTTCTTCCTAGGCCAATCTCCGGTGAGTTGGAAATCACAGAAACAACGGGTAGTGGCAATCTCTTCGTGCGAATCAGAGTATATTGCAGCTGCCACTACCGCTTGCCAAGGTGTTTGGCTTAGTAGATTGCTTGGAGAAATGCAAGGTGAACAGCCACAAGCACCAACGTTACTGGTGGACAACAAATCGGCAATCAATCTTATCCGAAATCCTGTGTTTCACGATCGAAGTAAACACATTGATACACGTTACCACTTGATTAGAAATTATGTGGAACAGGGTGATCTTGAAATTGACTACATCAACACGGAAGCGCAGCTCGCTGACATTCTGACGAAGGCACTTGGACGAGTTCGTTTCCAGGAGCTAAGGAGCAAGATTGGTGTTGCCAACACAACATAAGCAACGACAAGATTAGGGGGTGATTTGTTAGTAATAAATCTTGTCAGTTTTTTTTTCTTTGTGTTTAACCTCATTTAGGAGCATTTGTTTTGTAACTCCTCATTTAGGAGCATTTGTTTTGTAACTCCTCATTTAGGAGCATTTGTTTTGTAACTCCTCATTTAGGATTGTTTTGTAACTCCTCATTTAGGAACATTTAGGAGCATTTAGGAACATTTGTTATTCCCATTTGTAACTTGTTTTTCAATTCTATTTATAGTAAAATATATGAAGAAAAGCAGAAAAAGTTTTCTGCACCAAAGTAATTGTGTTCTTATTCAAAAACTAACAATTACTATAATTTAAAATTTCTTAGCGAAACCTACATTGCCACAAATTGTAGCAAAGCCGCCCCCAGAAGAAATGAACCCACTGTTTTTTATTTTTTATATGCATGCTCTGGTTGCATTTTGGTCAAGTCAACCACGTTTTCTTTTAGTCCACGAAGAATATGTTGAAAATGAAATACAAAAAATAAATCGTGGAAAATTTCCGCAAACTCATCATCTTCGCCCCCAAATTTTTGTGTTTGATCAATTACGTCCAGCCACTTTCAAGAATTATACACCATTCTTCTAACAATCTGTAGTATTTTCGTCGTAAATTATAATGAGATAAGAGACTACTCTATCCGTTCTAGAATAAATTGCTTAATTATTTTTTAAAAATTAAATTTTATAAACTTTAATCATAAATATAAATTAATCTATACATTATAAAAATATTATGTGAGATTTTGCTAGATTCATCTAAACATCTATTTTCTAAAGAGTGATTTTCCTGACAAACGGTCTGTCCATAAACTTATGGACAAACCACTTATTTTTTACCTTATACACTGCATTTGTTAAATTACATACAAAATTTAAAATTTTTGAAAATAATTTTTATATTACATATTTTTACATTTTCACCTTCAAATACACATTATTACTTGTTTTAACTTATAAAATACAATATTAAAATTTTATAAAAAATTATTACAATTAAGGTAAAAACCACGGTAGACTGTCTATAAGCTTATGGAAATGTCGCATTTCCCGAGAATTTCTCATTTCTAAGCATCATTTTTATGCGACTCTATTATATGTAACTAGAGATATATACGGTCAAATATATTCTTTTTTTTAATAAGTTACATTCAAAGTGGAGGGGGTTATTTAAGGATCCCCAAACATGTTATAAACAGGATTGTTCTTACATTTGGGTTCAAGCATTACTAGAACCTTTCGGTACAAAAGAACAATATATGAGCTAACATTATGTGTATGATTTATAAATGATGTTTCCTCATAAACTATCTCGACCCCATGTGTTAATATTTTAGGAGTCGGATCGTTTAAAAATGTACCCCAATTTGCAAAATTAGATCTACTATATAAGTTCAAAAAAGGGTTGTGGTTTCCCGTATGTGGAACTTTTATCCTTTTTTCTTTTGTTTCGAATGTTGGTTGAGATTTGAGTTCTCCATCTAGCAAACAAGTTCTCCATCCGAGTTCTCCATCCAGCAACCAAGTTCTCCATTTGAGTTCTCCATCTGCAAGTGGCTTCCAAGTGTTGCCAAATTTGATCTTCTTTGGTTGTTGCTTCTGTTTGATCTTCTCTGTATGTGTCTTCCAAGTAGCATCTCTTCGAACCTGCAAATATGATAAAGAAAACAAACTGAGTGGCATCTCATTCAAATTGCTATCCGAATAATAGGAATTTCGCATTGATCAAGTTTAATCAGCCATTTGGCAGTGGAGTCTAATAGATCCCAGGATAATAGATTATTACAGTTATTTTTCAGGCCAATTCTTGATAAGTGATCAGCAATCAAATTTCCTTGCCTGAAAGTATGGGATCTGCAATACATTGCAATCAGATTCCATAGTGAAGTTCTGGATTTCCATCTATCTAGCAAAGAAATATCCCCAATAGATTGCTAAAAGCTCAACCTGAAGGCTCGAAATAGCCGTGACAGTCTTAATTAAAGCTGATGTAAAATGACCTTCACAATCTCTTATTATAATACCCAATCCAACTTCATTAAGATGATTAGATCAAGAGGTATCCACAATAACTTTTTGGGCAGTTGCAGGTTTCATCCATCTTACCGTTATGATCTTCGGTTTAGGAGGAGGCCTGGGTTTGGGAATTAAACCTATCATAAACCAGTATAAGTCATCTGATTTGGAGCTCAGAATAAGTTTATTATGGAAAGCTAGGAATATATCTTGTTTGATCGACTGAATCATAACAGCAGGTTGTGGATTCAGGTTATCAAACAAAAATTTGTTCCTAGCTTTCCATAGATGTCAACATATTAAGGATGAAACCAGTCTAATAATCTCAGTGTGCACATTAGTAAAACCAAATGAAATTAAATAAAAACTCAGCCTATCCCATATAGAGTTAAAACCAGGCCAATTCAGCCTTAGTAAACCCTGGAAGTGATTCCATATCTCAAATGTAATTCTTCAATCATAAAAAATATGTGAGATGGAATCAGAGTTGCAACACCATGGACATTTTGATGCAATTGATATGTTTAAAAAAATGATTATATCATTAAATGGTAGAATAGGATTTGAAAGATTCCACAAAAACATAGCAATCTTATTTAGCAGTTTAGGGTTCCAAATCTGGTTAAGAGATCTTAGTGTAGTTCTCACCTCATCCACTGCTTTGTATGCATATTTTAATGTGAATCATCCATTAGTAAAAGGAATCCATATTAGCTTGTCTTCTCTATAAGGTTTAATCTTAACCATCTACAGAAAATTCAGTATGTTAGATGGTAGAAATGAGAGTTTAGAGATTAAATGATTTTTCTCTTGGATAAAATCAGAAATCTATAAAGAAAAGTCAATGGATATATCCTGATTCTGAAGATAGTTCTGTAGTGGACCAAATCCAATCCAATTTGATGTGAAAGCATTGGCAGATCCCATTCCATGTATCACCCTTGAATTCTGTTCATCAATGGTATTAACTGAGACTATTCTTTTCAAGTTTGGAGAATTTATTTTGGACTAAGGAATAGACCATAACAGTTTGAACCACAAGGTTTTCCCTTGTTGACATTTCCACTAGAGTTTAGGAGTATGCAGCTATAGTTTTTCTGAAATCTTTTATTCCTAATCCATTTACAAGTTTAGGGCAACACACTTTTTCCCAACTCTTCCAAACTTTTTTATTTCCCAATTCTTTTTCCCCCCAGAAGAAATGATTTAGATTTTTGATTACTCTTATGATAACCTGATCAGGGGGTTTGAAAACAGCCCATGGGTGTTGAGGGATGGAAAACATAACACATTGGATAAGGATCATCTTCCCAGCCATGCTAATCCACTTATTTTTCCAGTTTTTCAGTTTGTTATCATACAACTCAAATAAAGGCCTGAAGTGGAAAGACTTTAATCTACCAGTGAAAATAGGATAGACAAGGTATGTAAAAGGAAAATTACCTTGAATAATTCCTAACTTGGATTTGAGCATTGAATATGAGACATCTTAGTCTTATTACTAATATAGGAACAACGTCCTCGTAATTAATTTTCTGCCTTGAAGTAGCTTTAAACATTGACAGAAATGCTTCCAGTCTAGTGATTGTTAGCCTGTTTACTTGTAAAAAAAATGACAGTATTATCAGCATAGGTAAGATGAGAAACAATTTATTCACCTAGTGGAAGTTTAAAACTGGAGAGTTTACCAATAGAGAAAATGTATTTTAGGCTTCTCGAGAAAGCTTCTGAAAAGATGGTAAATAGACAAGGAGATAGAGGATCTCTTTGTTTAATTCCTCTTGAAGCTTTGAAGAAACCTGCTGGTCTTCCATTAATTAGTATGGAAAAGCATGCATCAGACAGATGGTTTAAAATCAGTTTAGTAAGGTTTAAATCAAAACCAAAATTTTCTAGTACAACAGTTAAAAAATCTCAGTTTACCTTATCAAAAGCCTTGGCTAAGTCCAGTTTGATTATACAGTTAGGGTTAGCCTGTTTGATGTTCACAAATCTAGTCATTTCCTGAAGGTTAGTGAAATTATCTGCTAACTCTATGTCTTTCATAAATGTAGACTGATTTCAGAGATCATTTTTGGCATAAGTGTCAAAAGTCTTTCATTTATCAGTTTGGAAAACACTTTATTCATGAAATTTGAGAAACTAATTGGTCTGTAATCACCAAAAGAGATAGGTATATCTTTTTTTGGGATTAAGACAATCCAGGTACTAGAGATACCAGGTGGTATTCTGTTTCCCTTCATAAAGTTTATGATAGCATCTAATAAATCAATTCCAATAATAGACCAGTTATTTCAAAAAAAAAATTAGCTCTATACCCATCTGGTCCTGGAGCTCCATTTATGCTTAATGAGAAAACAAATTTTTTTATTCCTTCCAAATTAGGGGTTTGCAGTAGCATCTGATTATCCTAATATGTTATCACCTTGGAATGTGGTTTAAAAAATAGTTTTTAAAAAGCAACGAAGAAGAGTCTGAGTCATCTCTTATAGGTTAGAAAAAAAGCAAACAACTTCATTTTCAATGACATTAGGGTTATCAAGCCAAATTCCATTCGAAGACTTAATCTTCGTAATGTTTTGCTTTGCTCTCCTTTCTCAAACAGAGGCATGAAAGAATTTCGTGTTTTCATCACCATTTTTTAGCCATTTTAAATTTTCTTTTTGTTTCCAAAACAGAATTTCCTCATAAAGGGCTTTAGAAATCAAAGCTTTCCTTTTGTTTTGTTTAATTAAATCCGTGGAGGAGTTGGATGTTTCATAAGTTAATTCCTCAACCCTTACATCCTCCCCTGCCCTTTTTATATTACCATTTATGTCCCCAAACATTTGTCTATTCTATGTTTTGAGAGCCAATTTCAGTCTCTTTAACTTAAGGAATAATTTAGTGATGCCTGTTTGGTGTTTCCTGGTTCTGTTTAATTACCTGAGTTAATTAAGGTCTTGTTAGCTAGACATTAAGAAACCTTAAAGGTTTGGGGGTAAGATTCTATATGGCTTCCTATGGTGAGTAATAAGGGGCTATGGTCTGAGATGTGCTTGTTAAGGGTGAGGATAGAACAGTTTGGGAAATTTGTAAGCCAATTATTTCACCAGAGACCCCTATCTAATCTTTCTAAATTAGGTTTTCTTCTAAGGTTTTTCCATGTGAAAGTGTTCCTTACTAGTAAAAATTTCATTAAGCTGGTTCCTATTGATGAAGTTAGAAAAATGTTTAATGCTATTACTGTTAGGAGAGTGAGGTCCTTTATATTCAATAACAGAGACCATTGCATTGAAATCTCCTATATACACGTTACTATCATTTACATCAGGAAACAAGTTTTTCCACAGCTGTTTCCTTTTAGCTATAGAAGTTGATGCATGTAAAAAGATTGCTTGCATTTCCTTTTGAAAACATGAGATCTTAATTTTTGTGTGAATTAAGTGCTCAGATTCATGCATAATGTCCAAATCTGTGTCAGAACTTTTAAAAATCCAAATGTTTGTGACTAAGGAGCAGTGACATAATTGGAAGTTTAGTTTCAATCTGTAATCATCGCCTTTTCCAGCATAATGTTTACGCTCAATTATGAAAAGAGATATGGCATGCATTTTGATTAATTTTTTAAGTCTAAGCATGGATGTGTCAAGATCTCTTACATTCCAAAGAAGCCACTTTAGATTTTGGGTCTTATTAGACATAAATTTTTTTTTTTGCTTTTTCCTGATGATCTTAAATTCATGGAGTTCACTTTATTAAAAAGTGTTCTCTTCCTAAATGGTACTGTGTTAATATTTTTCAGAGGCTTTAGAACACTTACATGAGATTGTAGCGTATAAGTGTCATCCTCCGAATTGCTTTCAAGCTCAAGTTCAGCCAGTGTTGCGAATTTGTTTTCAACAATAGGGCTGCTCCTGAGGGATAGATTCATTGAATATCATGAAAAAGTAGATAAGCAATTTTTAGTGAGACGGGGGAGTATATTATGATTTGTGGAAAATCATCACTGCGAAAAATTACTTTTACTTTGGTCTTTTATCCCGTTTGTTTAATTTTTGACCATAAACCAAGGTACACAATTTTTACCTCATTTTTTTCAAAACGAAATAAATAGATATTTTTCACCTCGATTAAAAAAATGAGGTAAAAGGTATAACTTTTTTACCCGCTTATAATATAACCGAGGTAAAAAGTCATGATAATCGAAGTAAATAATGTGACCGATGAGTATGTGACGTCGACCGTGATATGTTATTCTAGGACAAAACTTTCATCATGCCTACTTGTTGTAGTGTGTTCCCTTTAAAGGATGGTGACAGTTCCAGCCGGCATTTGGTTTCAGGTGCGTGTTTCCAAAAAATATCTTCCAGGTTGGATCCAGGTTAGAGACTCTTATGCTTAAGTCAGTATGGAGATGTTGTGTATAATCTTCTTTGCAAGATCTTACCTACATTGTTTTCTTAATCCTTCGTCTATTTATAAACTTTATCACCCTACATTTTCAGGGTGTTGCATGTCGTGCAGGACGTGCTGATTGGGGCTATCGTGGTGGTTGTATGACTGTTCTGAGCGTATGTGTTGTGGGTCACAATCTTCCTTCGTGGGCTAAGTGGTAACTATTTGTGCGCTCTTGGCCACATGCTTTCACGAATTGCTGGCGGCTCGCTTATTATGGGTACTTTGTTAAGTCCTGTGTGGGCTGGACCTAATTATTGGGCTATATATATACCATATGCCCCATTGGCCATGAAGATTTGAGGGGTAGAGCATTACGTGTAGCGAGGCAGGTAATATTTCCTCCGAATATGTGTATAAGAGAAAGGCGACTATTGCGAGAGCTTGTTTGGCCACTACGCATGTGATGTGATATTTTGAGAGCTTCATTGTTAATCATGTTTGCTGGGGTACTTGGAGAGTTTTTTGCCCAAGGACTGTAATCGTTTCCTGGGCTTTGTTTTCAAAACATTTCAATATTCAAAATGCCGCTTGTCTGGTATCTTTTCGATTTGTGTGTACAACTTTGATTGATTAGCATTTGTGTTGATCTATTGCTTCAGGAAACAGGATTTGGGAATGCTCCATGTAAATAGGTTTAGAGCCAGATTGCAATCCTTATTCCTTTTTCATTTTTGAGGCCTTTGGTTGTGGGACTCTGGCTTGCGGTTGGTTTTCATTTTTTCCCAGACTTTCTTCTCCACCGTCGTCGTCTATTCGTTGTTTGATTTTCAAAAGCGCCTGTATTTATTTTCTTGTGATATGTGTGAAGTGTCTTATTAGACAAGATACTAACTATATTTGTGGAAGTTCTTGTATTTGTATGTGTCATCTATTGGAGGTGGTTAGAATAGTTGTTTTTATTGCGATTGCTTGGTTTGATTCTTTTTTGCATATATGGGTCTTTCCCGCATTGTCGTTTCAGCATGTGCAATTTCCCATCGTGAGGCTTGTGTCAGACATATAACTCAAGGCGTTTGTTTCATTGACCTACCCATGGTATCGTACGATGTGGGTGTGGGGGTGGTGGTCAACGGGTGGCTGATCAAGATTCCAAGTTAGAAGATTCAGAAAAGGTACGTAAGCGTGAACTGTCGTGTCAAGGGTGGGTGAATCTCCTAATGGTTCTTTGATGGAACTAAAGGATTCATCAAAGAAGCCACGATGTACTCATTGAAGCTATCATAGTAGGGATGGTAATGAAGGGTGTAGCATTGCTATGACGCTTCCCGGTGATCTAACCGTGACTGAGCATTATTCCATAGTTGGTGATGCTTTGCACTAGTGTCATTTTTTTATGTGCGTGTTCTGGTGGGGTGCGAGTGAATCATGGTTCTATTTGCAGGTTGTGAGGGGATCGTTGGCATTGGGACTTCACTTGCAAACGTTGGAGAAGCTTGAAGCAAAAGAAAAAAAGGTTGATAGTCTCAGGGTTGAGCTTGAGGCTGTTTGTGGTCATCTTCACTAACTCGAGGAGGGGGTAGGGCGCCTTCAGGAAGAGAATGCTCATTTTTAGATTGTGGGGTTTAACACTTCGGAGTCCATAAGGACACTGGTCTACCAGAGATTGCTGACGCTGCTCAGGTATTGGTAAACATTTTAGGTACTAGTGTTTGTGGTAACCGAATCCTAGACTTGTAAAGAGGCCTCCTCATATGTCAGAGATAGAGAGAAATTTGAGTTGGTGCCAGAGGGAGGTGGATAGGGTCTTCTGGGTGAAAGTGAGCAAATATGGTCACTTCTTCCCCTTGGTTGACTATTTGGAGGGCCCTCTTTGTCCGTAAGAGTTTCACATGTGCTCAAAGTATAAGCAACCACACTGTTCTCTTGTGTTGATGATAATGTTACGGAGATGATGCAGGACAAAGTTGGCGCCTCGACTTAAGATGAGGTGAATTACCAAGTTCATAGCTAAGCCCATTCTTCTGTTAGTGATAGTGCAATCATTGGAGCTGCGATGTATAAATGTTTTTTTTCACTCTACTGCATGACTTGTATTTTTGCCTTGTTTTGTGGTTCCACTCACTTAATTTTTTTGTTGGCAATATCTCTTTATATGTATCAAGTATGTCAGGTTTATAGCATGTGGGTGGTTTCCATTATAATGTTGTCGGCATGTCTGGTTACAAACTTACCCGTGTGTTTATCTCTTTTCAAAGTGTTCGTCTTGTGCGAGATTTAGTGGACACGTTTTTGAGTGTTTGTTCTTTGACAACGTTGGTATGACTTTTCAATTGAACTTGGGCTTTCTAGGGTTTTGGGATGTGTTTACCTTTCTATACCAATCGAGGATGCCCAACCAGAAGAGGTTTTGTCGGTTCCACGTATGGAAACAATCTTAGTTAAGGAAATCTTGGGTTTCCATAATGATTTGAGAGAGATATCAAGGTATGTGGAGTCCTTCCACCTTGTGCTACATGAAGAGAGGTGGGTAACTCACACTGGCCAGTGTGTGGTAGATATGCTAGTGCAATGTAGCGAAGTAACTTCCTCCTAGGACAAAACAAGGATACATATGGAGTGTGTATTAGTACTCTAGAAGAAAAGTATCGGTAGCTAAAGTTGGCTAGAGTTCGACAACAGACAGAGTTGGCAAGGTTGCTCAGCCAAGAGGGCGAGTGGAGGTAGATCCTAGTGTCCACCATTGCTGAATTAATTATAACATAAATCTATGATCATGGAGAAGAATCTAATCCACATAGATATAACTTATGAGAAGTTTGATGCCGCTAAGAAAAATCTGGAGTTGGCGATGGCTTCCGCTTTATAGTTGTAGATCCAGTATGATTCTTAGGTCGCCTTGAACGTGAGGTTACATAAGCGAAAAAGAAGTTGGTGGAGGAGAATAAGATTCCGAGTGCTATTAATTGGGAGGTAAGTCGAGGATTTCATGCTTCTCGTGAATCAGCGAAAGCGAGTGGTTCGCCAATTGTATTAACCTGGTTCATGTTCCGTGTTGTTGTGGCATCCCCTCATGATATTTTACCTGATATACAGGCTTACATTAAGAAGATTCAAGGGCGAGAATGCTGTGCTAATTCATACCATGGATGTTTATAAAAAAAATGGTGGAGTTGATGAGTATTCTACCTGATCGTACGGAGTATGGTCCAGTTGAGAACTGGATCGCCAATTACGTGCAACAATTGGACAAGTTGCGGGCATATGGGCTAAACTGATATCCTGCTCACACATATATATCGTATTTGTTGGAGTGTATAGTGGAGCAAGAGAGGTTGGATGGTGCGAGTAGTAGTAGGAATGTACTACCTTAAGATGTGCATCTTCCAATAATCAAATTGGGTCTAGTAGGCTTTGTAATTGTACTAGTTATGTATTGTATCGGGTTGTTACCTAATTGCTTCAAGTATTTTCCCTTCTAGTTATACGGTGTGGGAGAAACAATATTCATTGCTGCGTGGGCAAGTTATCTTGTATGTTTTGAGCATTGTGTATCATCGTGGTGGAGTAAGTTATTTTTTTTCTGAGATGACCTTATTTTATGGGCATTGCAAGATTTATTGCACTTAGCATGGGTAATTGTTCTTATATGTTAATCGGTTGTAGGCTTTCTTTATTTCTGAAGTCATATGTGATTTTCCTACTTGAGTCGCGAGGTGAGGGTTTACCCGTATTTGCGAAGACGTGGGTGATTTTTCCGTTTAAGTCGTGAGGTGGGGATTAACTTTATTTTTGAAGTCGGAGATGATTTTCTTGCTTAAGTTGTGAGGTGGGCATTTATTTGCGAAGCCACAATTTATTTTCTTGCTTAAGTTACGATGTGATGATTTACCCTTAAACACGAAGCCTGGGTAGTTTTCCTTCATAAGCCACGAGGTGGTAATTAACCCTTATTTGCAAAGTGGCATATGATTTTACTACTTAACTCAAGTTGCCAAGTCAGGATTTACCCTTATTTACGAAGACACCGGTGATTTTCCTGGTTAAATCATGGGGTGGGAATTTACTCTTATTATTTAGCTTGTTAGACATATAATGTTTTGCCTCCAAGAAGACGTTTTCACTTATGTATGTACAACCACATTGATATTGTGTATGAGAATTGGAAAGCGGGGTCAACGATCATATTGCGACCTATGTGAATACGCCCTTATAGAAATCATATATTATTTCTTAAGGTTGGTGACATGCCACATATTGGGGACAGACATTCCATCTATCCTAGCTACAGAGCAACTATTGGACTTGTAAGCCTCCATGACTTTGTACGGGTCTTCCCACTTGGGGTAGAGTTTTCTTGTCTTCTTGGCCAAGCTGGCTTTGTTCTTTCGCATGACTAGGTCATCTATTTTGAATGGGGCTATTTTCTACTCACATATTACTTCTCCGATGGTAGCAATATGTTTTCCTTCTTTGAGAATGTCCAGTTTTGCCCTAATATTTTCTAGATTTATATTCTCATTGTAGTTGATGGTTTTCAGGGTTAGGATGCGTACCTCCACAGGGATTACTGCTTTATGACCATATATATAGCTAAACGATGTTTATGATGTTGGTGTTCTGGGTGTGGTCCCGCATGCCCACACGATGATTGGTAGTTATTCAACCCATCTTATCTATTTTTATTCTAGACTGTTTTTGGATTCCCTGAATTAACATCCAGTTTGTAACTTTCACCTGACCATTGACTTGGGGATGTGCTACCGAGGTGAATTTTTATGTTATGTTCAAGTTCTTACACCATTGGCTGGGGTCCTATCCACGAAGTATGCACCTTATGGTAGGCTCTGGGATGACGCATCACCTCGATTGGTTCTCTGAAGTCATTGGTGTGATATATACTCTGTCTCGTTGTCCATATGCCAAAATAACAAAAATGTTAGTTTCACAGGATGGATCCAACTAGAGCTCAAAGAAATTTATTAGTCATGATTTATTAATTGTATCTGTAGTGGTATATATACATGTGAGACTCAAACACAAAAACAAGAAAGATGAGGAAATAGAGGATATGCAGTGTAAACCAAGAAATGATGGGGAGTGAACCGAGGATTTGAAAAAGAAAGGATCATTACGGGATGATAGAAGTAAGAGTACAAAATAAGAGGATTGAGTGAATGTGGTAAGAATTAAGCATGGAAAACCACCAAATAATAAGAAGTATTAGTATCTAGAATGTTAGGGGATTAATAAAGTGGAAAATCACAGGATAATAAAGGGTTTAGGACTAGGATGAAGACTACAAACAATTGGAAAGGTGGTCAAAGGGGGTAGAATATGACTGGCATAGAGGGAGAATTATTGGGAAGTAAAGATGTTGAATGTTTAAGAAAAATGGTTGGAAATTGAATGTAGAATGTAAAAGAAAAATACAACTATATTTTGTACACTAGTATATGGATACAGTACAACAACAAAGAGACTTAAGCAATGGAATTTTATTAAAGTAAGGGGATAAGAGACATGTCTTGAGTGGTGATAGGGACCTTTAATTCCCCTTTCACAATTGAATATAGGACAGGTGACAATCCAGTGGAGGAAAAAAAGGTTCAAGAATTCCAAGAAACAGTAGAGGAGTTGGATTTGACTGAGATAAAAACAACAGGGGAAAAATTTACCTGGAGTAACAGAAGGGTAGCGAGAAAAGGATAATGAGCAGAATAAACATATGATTGGTAAACAAGGAATGAATAGAGGAATTACGAGAATTCAACGTGAGGTTAAAAATGAGATGATGTCTGATCACTTGCCTCTAGTTATAAGATTCAGTAGCAATGAAATCAGGAAGAAGCCATCCAGATATTTTAATATGTGGTCTCAATATGCATTGTTTAATTTAACCGTGAAGAAGGTCTGTGAAGTAAAAAAGGGGAAAAAAATGAAAGACTTAGATAATGCTTTTCATGGATTAGAGAAGCCATTAAGAATGATGAATAGAAGGGAATTTGGTTGTATTAGTGAAATAGATGAGATGGCACATGAGAAATAGAGAAAGTTACTATCTGAACTGGATAAAAACTAGAATCTGAAGAAAATCAGAAGAAATAAATTGAGGTTGGAAATTAAGGTGAGATTATGCTGGAAGCCGAGTACAGTTACTTGCAGCGAAAAATGAAGATAGAATGGATCAATGAAGGGGATAAGCCTACCAGTCAATTTTATGCTACTTTAAAGATAATGCAATACTAGAACCACATTGTGGCTATGAATAGAGGAGATCTAATGTTGAATGATTAGAAGGATATTAAAACGTAGCTACTAAGACATTTCAAATAATAGTTCGGTACAATAAAGGCAACAATCATACTATCCAAAGAAGTGGTCAAATATGGGGAGATTATGAGCTTACAGAGGTAGGATGAATGGGTGAGAGCTATAAATGAACAAGAGATTAAAACATCTTTGCAGGGTATTCATTTTGCTAAGAGTCCAGGAAAGAAGTGATTTTCTAGAATATTTTTCAAAGAATGCTTGGAGATAGTAGGTACATACATAATTAAGGCAGTCAAAGGTTTTTTTTCCCAGAGGGGGTCAATTACTAGAAGTCTTCAAAACTGCTGTGATAACTTTGCTCCCAAATACAAATCAACCACATGTACTTTCTGACTACATGCCTATTGTAGTAGACTTAAAGAAATTTTTCCTGTAATCATAATCCCTAACCAGAGTGCTTTTGTAAAGGGGAGATACATAGCACATAATATATTATTGGCTCAAGAGTTATTGCACAGGTATAAAAATGAAAAAAAATGACAGCTAGTTTTGGAGCACATGTGGATATCAGCAAGAAATTTTATAGCATTAAATGGAGGTTTTTGATGGAATGACTGGTTGAGCTTAGATTTCCTAAACAGACGATATAATGAACTAGGACAAGGACTATGAGCTCTAAGTTTTGTATATCACTAAATGAGCATTATACAAGGAGTTTTAAGGCTTGGGGGGGGGGGGGGGGTGGAACAAGGTGATCCAATTTCTCCATTATTTTTAGAATTAGAATGGAGTATTTGACAAGGATTTTAAATCAAGAATTCAAGGAGGGAAGTATATAATACCATCAGAGATGTAAAAAAGTTGGGGTGCATGCTTTATTATTTGCTGATGGCTTATTAATATTCCGTGGAACTAATAGAAAATCAGTGGGGAGAGTTAGAGAGGTTCTTAACATATTTTTAGAGGTATCAGAGCTAGAAATTAATGAGAAAATGTCTAAAATCCAATTTTCAAGAATGGATGAAATGCAGAAGCGGACACTGGTTGTAATTTTACAAGTGGTGCAGGGAGAGATGCCAATAAAATACCTTGGATATCTACTGTCAAATGTGAAATGGAGGAAACATTTTTATTTTATTATATGGAAGATAAGGGAGAGGATCAAAAGGTGGTCAACTAGAAGCGTTTCATATGCATGTAAGATTTAGATGATAAATGGCATACTACTAAGTATTTCTGGGTATTGGTCAAGTTTTATGCAGCTTCATGAAAGTGTACACAAGAGGATAATACAGTTATGTATTATTTATCTATGGGGAAGGTATGAAGGAGAAATGGGGTTCACAGCTGTTGCATGGAATTCTCTTTACATTAGTAAGAAAAAATGTGATATGGGTTTGAAAGATCCTTGTAACTGGAACAAAATAGCATTTTCTAAACGTTTATGGGACATAACTAAGAAAATGATATTCTATGGGTCAAGTAGATCCAAGAGTATTACCTTGAAAGTGAAGACCTAGAAACCTATAAAGGTTCAGCAACTCAAAGCTGGCCTTGGAGGGTTCTATTGAAGCTAAGGGACAAGGTGCATTCCTGGCTGAAGTTTTGTACCAACAAGAAGGGAAAAATCAGAATTGGTGCTATATATGAGATGTTAGTGGGTGAAGAAGAAACTAAATGCATAAACAAGATTTTATGGTACAAGAAACTGTTACCCACACACAAGTTTTTATTCAGGATGTTGGTTAATGGGAAGCTTCCTAGAGCTGATAGACTACAAGTTTTTAGTATTCTGGCTGGGAAAAATGAGTGTTGGACCTACAAGAAGAATGAAGAGACAATTCAACACTTATTTGTTGATTGCAATTTGGAAAGGCATTATTTTAAGAGTTGCAGGTAGATAGCTGTAAAACTAACAGAGAGATAAAGAAGAAGATGCTGAGGTTACCAACTCAGAAAAAACACAACCAGATGTTGATCTGCACACCGTGGGGTCGTACAAAACCTTGCGGGAGAGCTTGACCCACAGAGTGCTTCACAAAGATAAAATTTATAGTGTTTCTCCTGTGCTCGCTACTAACTACTATAGAGTAGCTAGTGGCAAGTCCGGGGTCATCCACAGAGATACTAGAATTTAGAGGTTAACTTTAAGAAAATCACAACCGGGAGGCACTCCAATTGTGTGTTAGGTATAGCTAGTGCCACAAACATAGTTTATAAGGGGTAGGTGGGTATTGGGGGGGGGGGTATCTAACAAACAGAACAACTAATCATGAAAAGCAAGAGAACAAAATATATTAAGCTAAGCCTTAGGGATATTTGCATAACATGGTCGTAGACGACTTTGATCCTAGATTCTATCGCATACAGAAATTATAAACCTATCTCAATGTCTATGTCACATAGTGTGGTTGATAGTCGATACTTCCCAATGCCTGTCACACAAAGGTGCCTACTTCCATCCCATCAACGCCACCTCCGTAATTGAGGAAATTTGCCTTACAGTCAAACCAAGCTACACTCCTCTTTCCCCTAAAGATATACATCACGGGCACTCCACTAGGAACACTTCTCCCTAGGCCTATAAAGGCAAAGGAATTGGCGTCTCATGATAACCCTAGGTTGAAACGACATGGTCACTACACTATAACCCTAGTTGCTACAAACTATCACTTATTAGGGTACACTACATTCAGTCAAATTAGGATTTTCTAATCGGAACAGTGCTCACGGTCCTATATGCATACACTTACATATCCAAGGACTCACAAACCCACAACATCCTAACTAACACTCCCAAGGGGACAACTAAGCCTAGCACGATTCATGTCACATGCATCAATGGGGCATCAAAGAGTATAATTAACATGCATAAATTCAAAAATGTAAAGAGCAAATCAAACATGATATTCATAACCATATAAGATAGGGAGACCTAAAATCTCACAAAACCTCTTCCAAGTCTTGAATACAAATTAGATTTCCAAGTAAATGAACTATTCCCTAAGCATTGAGCCCAATTTTACCATTAGATTCAATGCCCTTGGGCACAAAACTAGGACATACTATATTAAGAGAGAAGGGTTATTCTCTTTCTCTCTCTACCTACTCTTAGAAACTAGGAGAATAGAAATACAATAATGACTAACTTCTCAACCCTAGTAGAGTAGTGCTCCTTAAATTGTAGGTGGGAAATGGTCCTTAAAGAGGCCAAAAACCAAGGGAAACACTAGCAGCAGTGCAGTCTGGGTCGTGCAAAGTCTGGGTCGTGCAATACCACGAGACCCCCGCCGCATGGCCTGTGCAAAAGCACACAGGCTGTAGACTGGGAAAGGTTCCCAGTAAAAATGAGCGGAGCGACTGTGCAATTCTTTGAAGCCCTTTCGGGCTGCCGACTGGAGTTGAAATCTTTGACTTCTGATGGCACAAATGCATGATTAGCTGTGGATCATGAACTGGAGTCTAGGTCTTGAACTTCTAACGTGTGGGTCGTGTAGAAAGACATGACCTGCACCGAGACTTAGTCATCGGAGCCATCTTGGTGGCATGGGTTATGCAAAGGGGTACAAGCTGTGCAATTCTTCTAGTTCTTCCAGACTTCAACTCATTTCTACTTCTTCGATGCATTCTAATCTACTACCATGATTAAGCGTGTGGCCTTCATTCTACTACCATCCTTGCGAATAGACTTCACTATCTTTTACCATTCTTGTGAATGACCTTCACTAAGTCTACTCCAAAGTGCACATGAGCAATCTACTGTGAAGCTCACAAAATAGGATTTAGATGCTCGCAAGGACATAAACATCCATTAGGGTCTCACTAATCTACAAAATGTGGAATTTAGACAAGAAAACCAACAAAGGCTATCTTAACCCATTGTGATGTAAATCCAAATAAACCTAGCAATCAACCATACAAAAGCTACTAACAAATGTGCTAAATGCATTAGGTAACACATGCTTCTAGAGTCACATCAATTCCCCCACACTTAGACCTTTACTCATTTTTGAGTAAACAAGAACGAGCAAAAATTCAAGCGGCCATAGCATGCAAAGAGTTACCCAAAACATCCAACTTTATTCCTAGACTACCCTAGTTCTCCCAAAGATGTAATAATCTCACAACTCTCACTCCCCAAGGAAACTAAGATAACCTATCCGATCAACATACCAACTAAAATTCAAAGTTCACAAAAATGAGTGTGTGAAACTAATTTAATCTACCAAAATATCTTTGAAAAGGAAATCAAAGAGAAGCATACAATTTTTTTCATTTTCTTTCAATATCTCTCATTTTGCCTAGGAGCCCTTTCGAGTTTTCATCCTAGCATCCCACATTTTTTTTTTCTTTTTGACCTCACTTCTCACCTTTTTGCTTACCATGGCCTCTCACTTTTGCATAGGTTCCTTAACCTATTAGGGCCTTTCCCATTGTTTCCTAAGTTGTCCTTTTGGGTTTTTGACTTAGTCGAATATATATTTTTAAATTTTATTGTGTAGCACAAAATTCCCCAAAGGTGGGCTTCATACTACAATTAGTATGAAGAAAAAAGAACTAACACCACCAAAGTGTTCCATCATCCCAAACTACTAAAAAATGACCCCACACCTATAAAACTAGGTTTTTCAAAAAGAGCAAATCAAAACATGTTTTCAAAAATAAATGAGGGGAAAAATAGGAAAATCAGTCATAATTTAAAATCAACCAAAACAAGCATAAAGAGATAGAAGAAAAGAGATGCCACCCATAATGAAGATGTTACAGCTTCCCCCCCCACACTTAGTTCATGCATTGTCCCCAATGCATGTGACCAAGGTAGTAAAAAAGGGTTGGAAACACCCAAACTCCTTAACACCAGGCTCCATGCCTCTGCTCGTACGGCCCTTGTGAGGGTGCTTATATCCAATGCTCGTGGACCTCATCCTGTCAGTGATCTCCCACATCCCATGGTGGAGTAAGCCCATGTCCATCTTCATGTACTGCAGCTCCTCATCCACCCTGTCAAACCTGTAAGCCGTCTCATCCTGAAGATAATTAAGCTAGGCACCAAGGAGGCTCACATCCTGCTGAACCCCATAGATGGAATCTCCCCAAGAGTGCATTGAATCTAACTTATGTCGTGGTGGCTATCCCCTTGGGTTTTAAGATGAAGTGTACTATCTGAACCCCAGTGAACAGTGCTCTTGGAATGTGTTGTACTGTGGATGATACCAAGAGTGATACTTATGCTTGGACGAAATGGAGATGCGTTGTCTTGGTAGCTCAAAATCAAAAGGCCCACAATTTCTCTTTTTTCTCGGCTCCCCAAACAGGTCTATGTGGTGTGAGATGTTGTGCTTGTGTGAACCTATAGAATTGTGCCCCGCAGAATGACAAGGCTCATCCTGAATGTCAATTGTACCTATGAAAGGTGAGGGGTACAAACGGCTGCTCATCTGGGGGAGGTGGTATAAATGTATGGTTCATTGGAGGTGGCGGCATGAGCTGATGATCTATGGGGGATGGGTGTGCTGGGTGCGAGTGGACCTGATCCTCATCCATGAGAACTCTTTTGTCACGGTCTTCCTTAACCTGTTCCACTTCAGGACCTCTCACAACTACTGTCACACCCTGGTCTAGCTCTATAAGGACATCCTGAAGTGTGAACGATAGCCTGAGTCCACTCCTTGCAACATGGGGGAGTCTCATGAAGTTAGCACCTTTTTAGCGCTAGTACATCTTCCCAGTGTCCAACAGAATCATTTTTGCCTCTGTTAAAGAACCAAGGGTGAGGGTGTATGTGGTGTTCGAGTTCTCTCGCATGCCCTCGTCCACCGGGAGGCTAAAATGAGCAGCCAAGAGTGATATTATACCCCCACCTGCTATCTTTCCTTCCTCTCTCATGGATATCTGGCAGTACTAGTAGATGACGTACTCCAAGAAATCAGGGCAAGCGGGCCCCGTGCAAATTTACCACAAAATCCTACAGTCCAGCTCGGATGAAGTGGTGGCCCCTCCATGATATATCACCACTATAGTCAGTAGCCTCGATTGTACCTCAATGTCGAATGAACTATATCAGTGTTCTTGATCGCCTTTCCCCGTGACCGTCGGGTGATGGTGGGCTAGAACATCCCAACCTCAAATCCTGAGCAATCTGCGGTGTGGCCATCCACCCCAGTCACATACTTCTACCCGAAGCACGTGGTAATCTCCTTGTAGGTCAAGGAGAGGGCCTCATCTCCCAAGTGGAATCTAGCCACCTTGTTGCCCCGCATATTGACTCCTTCCTTATAAAGATGCAGGTTGTTAAGGACCTGCTTGTCCACAAACCTGGTCTCTAGGATAGGGTATCCCACAATACACTCCCATCACTCCTGGTGCTCCACATGGAGTGTGCGTAATCCCATAAAGGAGACACTCGGCCCATCCCATGTCTCCACATATTCATAGCAAGAACAATACAATACAATCCAAAAACTATTAACAGTTTAACTTACAGTCTCAAACTAATTACCCAACAACCAAAACTCACCCACTATATTATACACTTACAAAAATTCACACTCAAGCCCATAATAAGTCCTAAACATTCAATTTAAACAAACCCAAAAATTTCACCATTTAACTTCTTCAAGAAATAGGTTCGGCCAAGTACATAAGTTGAGATTGAAATATAATTTTGGTGAAATAAGGTACGTGGAGTGTGAGGGAATCCCCTTATAGAAAATTCCGACAATATCCAGCACCTCGAAAAGGAAAACCTTCTAGGTTTGGGTGAAAACTCAAAGAATAGCCAAGCTATTTTTCTTCAAATTGGGAAATGTTTTTGATACTTCTGGGATAATTGTCATTGGGCATTGTACGGATTTGGAAGGGGTTATTTTAAGACAGTTTTTGAGGAATTTGGTTGAGAAACGAGGGAGTTAGGAGATTTATAGGCTAGGAGGAAGGTTTGGTCGCGATGGGTTTTTGGGAAAATTGAGAGAGGAACGAGGGTTTTTAGGAAGGCTGTGTAATTTGATTGGTTGATCTGGGTGGCACGAGCGGCATTCATATGGCATGAACTGTGCTCCTTCAATGTCTCATACCATGCTTGTGGCACGAGATTGGGCACATCCTGTAACAAGCCCTCTTCCTTCAGTAATGTCGCAAAGTAGCATGCACCGAAAAACACACAAACCAAGTACAATATGGTTCTAGCCAAAACTTTGATGACTAAAAATCCTTAAAACACCACCAATTTGAACAAACACGTCCTAAAAATCACATGAATAAATTTCATAACCTACTGAGACATAGTAAAAACATTGTGTCTTTATAGTCGCCATCACGAATTATTTTTCATGAATTCTCAAAAGCTAAGAGAAATTAACCAGTGGGTCTCCAGAATCACCATCTGGTACTCTAGCTACAACCACGTCCCTATGGATGGGTCTCTTCATTGCTTTTGGCTTACCTCTTACCTTAGGCGATACTTACCAAACGCACTCATCCCTCACAATTGTTGACACATTCTTGTTGATTTTGGATGTAAGAAGGGATTTAGGAGGTTTAAACTTCTTAACCCGCTTCCTTTCTCGCTGCATGTTAGTGTTTAATTTTGAAAAATAAACTTTCTCAATAGCACATGGAACACTATCATCATGTAAATACACAAAATCATTATTTGCATTGCCATTTAAGGAAGAAAGAAAATTTAGGGCCTCAATAGTGGGTAGCACATTATTACAATCGAAATTACTAACCTTAAGCTAATGTTGATCCCTTAGCCATTTCCTTGGGTTTAGGAGGTGGACTAGGAAGTTTTAAGTACTCACCACTCTTCACCAATCATTGCACGTTAGTGAGCATAGAAGCAATCCATAATAGAAAGATCATCACTAAACTCATGCATGGCATAGGTGTCATGAACATTATTTTCACAATCAAAGCTTAAGGCTTGCTTTCTCTCATCACTCTCATCAAGGAATTCATCACCATTGATTATACAAAACTCAACATATTGAACAAATTGATCACATAAGGCTATGCCATTTCATGCAAAAGAAGAAGTAGGTGGTTCATCCTTAGACATGTACATTTTGAAACCAACCATGTCAACGTCATTCTCTAGGGTTAGTGTTCCCAAATGGACATCTATTTTGGTCCTTGATGCTTTTAAGAATGGTCACCCCAATAAAATTAGGGATGCATCTTCACCGTGCACTACATCAAGGACATAGAAGTCCGCTAGGAACACTAGATTACCCAACCTAACCATAACATCCCTAACTTTCCTCTAGGACTAGCTTGGCAGTGATCGACTAGTTGGACAATCATCCTAGTGTCCCTAAAGTCACCTATGTCAAGATTCTCATATAGGCTAAATGGGATAACATTGATAGAGACACCTAAATCAATCACAACATTTTTCACCAATTTACCTCCTAAAGAATTAGGTATTGAATGTTTTCACCATCACACTCTTAGGAATATTCTTGTGAGCTAAAGTGGCTACTCCTTCTATTTTCAATTGACCTATTTTTCTAATTAGCTTATTCTTTTTCCTACTGCAAGCATTTTTTCAAGAATTTAGCACACGAGGGAATTTTTTCAATGGCACCTATAATTGGAATGCTAACTTCAACTTCTTCAAAGACTTGGTGGATTTGAGCTTCGTTGAATGCCACCTTTGGCCTTCCCCGTAGAGCACTAGGGAATGGGGGCGGGGGGTTGACCCTTGCCTTAGTGGTAGGGAGCTCCTCTGAGGGCTCCTCCTTAACTACTATCTCCTCTTCTGCAAGATTGGTCTTATTGCTTTCCACAAGTTTTTTGTCCTCTTGCACAACCTCCTTCTTAGTTTCGCGTACCTCCTCTATGCTTCTCAATTTCAAAGCCTTCACATTGCAAGGGTTCACCCCAGGTTGGGAGTGTATCTTTCCAAAGTTTCTAGCCTCAAGCTGGCTCACTGAAGTAGTAATTTGACCAACTTGCTCTTCAAGGTTTTGATACTTGAAAAGGCTCTTGTGCCTAGCTCCTCCATTTCCCTTCTCGTTTGCTCCCCGAACATATCACTCTTCTTTGCCAATTATGCGATTGCTTTAAGAATTTTCTCCTGATCCGAATTATACAATGGAGCATAGGTGTTGGATGGCCCTTCTCCCTATGAGTAAGGTTGAGATGGTCCACCTCAATTGTACCCTTGGTTGTCCTCGTACCATTGGAATTTTGGGTGGTCACGGTATCGGAGATTGAACGAGTTTGTGTAAGGGCCTTGTCGATCTCAACCTTGGTTCCCTCAGGACCCTTGTTGTTGACCTCTAGAAATCTTCTTATTCCTACCATTGAAATCTAAGGCCTTCACCTCCTCGAAGTTATCCACCACTTGTATACATGTGTTGGTCGGGTGATCTTAGTTGCAAATCCCACACACCTTCACTTGCTGCGTCCTCCCTTTAATGAAATATTTCATCATTGAAGTGAGAGCTTTAACTTGCTCTTAAATTTTGGGAGAATGAGTGGGCTCCTCTAAAGTCTTAACACGTGACTGGGCCCCAAACTGCCTTGTACCATTTTCCATTTCCTCGAATAAGGCCATAGAGTATTTGGGGTTTTTTTGCTATAGAGTAATTACATGCCGCAATTCACCATGCGCATGTCTTCATCATCTTAGCCTTCAAATAATAAATAGACAATTTTTACTTCCTTGAATGGATGATAGGGACAACTAGCCAATAGACACTGAAACTCTCCAAGTACTCATACAAAGACTCGTTCAGAAGTTGCAAAATATTGGAAAGTTTCTTCTTCAAACACACAGACTTCAAAGCCGGGAAGTCTTAACATATTTATAGAGATATCATGGCTATAAATTAATGAGAAAACATCTAAAATCTAATTTTCAAGAATGGATGAAATGGAGAAGCAGGCACTAGTTGTAATGTTACAGGTGGTGTAGAGAGATGGCAATGAAATACCTTGGATATCTACTATCAATTATGAAATGGGGGAAAAGATTTTGATTTTATTATAGAGAATATAAGGGAGAGGATCAAAATGTGGTCAACTAGAAACCTTTCATATGTAGGGAAGATTCAGATGATAAATGGCATACAAGTAAGTAATTCTGGGTATTGGGCAAGTTTTATGGAGCTTCCTGAAAGTGTACACAAGAGGATAGTGCCATTATGTGCTATTTATCTATGGGGAATTGATGAAGGAGAAATGGGGGTTCACAGATGTTGCATGGAATTCTATTTACATGAGTAAGAAAAATGGTTATATGGGTTTGAGAAATCCTTTTAGAACAAAGTAGCATTGTCTAAAAAATTATGTGACATAACTCAGAAAAAGATATTCTATAGGTCAAGTGGATCCAAGATTATTTCCTTGAAAGTGAAGATCTAGAAACCTATAAAGGTTTAGTAACTCACATCTGGCGTGGGAGGTAATATTGAAGCTAAGGGACAAGGTGTATTCTAGGCTGAAGTTTTGTATCAACAAAAAGGGAAAACTCAGAATTGGTGCTATATATGAGATGTTAGTGGGTGGAGAAGAAACTAAATACATAAACAAGATTTCCTAGTATAAGAAACTGTTACCCAAACACAAGTGTTTCCTCTAGATGTTGGCTGATGGGAAGCTACCTACAACTGATAGAATGCAAGATTTTAGTATTTTGGCGTGGAAAAATGAGTGCAGGATCTGCAAGAAGGAGTAAGAGACAATTCAACACTTGTTTGTTGATTGCTATTTTTGAAATGAGCTATTTAAAGAGTTGCCGGTAGCTAACTGTAAAACAAAAAAAAAGATAAAGAAGAAGATGTAGAGGCTTGCAACTCTGAAAAAGCATAAACATATGTTGATCCTCACTCCGTGGGGTCATACAAAACCTTGTGGGAGAGCTTAACCTGTAGAGTGCTTCACAAAGATAGAATTTATAATGTTGCTCTTGTGCTAACTACCAACTACTCTCTCCGTCCTATAGAAATTGACACAACTACTTTTGGATCGGTATTTTATGCAAGATGAGGTGAAAGTGTTAATGGAAAATAAATGAACGGTATTTTGGTAATTGAAGAGTTGATTAGTAGATTTGATCAATCTCTTGAGGGATAATATAGTAAATTTATAAGCTCATTTTTGCTTGTTTAGGTAAGAATTGAAATGTGCCAATTTCTGTGGGACAGACGAAAATAGAAATTGTGCTAATTTCTATGGGATAGAGGGAGTATTATAGAGTAGCTAGTGGCAAGTCCGGGGTCATCGACAGAGATGCTAGAATTCAAAGCTTAACTATACAAAACTCTCAATCATGAATTATTCTGATCGTGTGTCAGGAATAGCTAGCATCACAAACGTGGTTATTTGGGGGGGGGTTATCTAACAAACTACTAATCATGCAAAGCAAGAGAACAAACTGTATTAAGCTAAGCCTTGGGGATATTTTTTCAACAAGACTGTAGATGACTTTGATCCTAGATTCTATCGCGTACAAGACCTATAAACCTATCTCAATGTCTATTTAACATAGGGTGATTGATATTCGACACTTCCCAATGTCTGTCGCACAAAGGTGCCTACGTCCATCCTATCAACCCCACATTTGTAATTGGGGAAAGTGCGTCGTGCAGTCAAACTGAGTTGCTCTTCTCTTTGCCCTAAAGAAATACATCCCGTGCACTCCACTATGAGCACTTCTTCCTAGGCCTATAAAGGCAAAGAAATCAGTGTCTCATGATGACCCTAGGGTTGAAACTACAATTGTCGCTACACTACAGTCCTAGTTACTACAAACTATCATGCCTCACTTACAAAGGTACACTACATCTAGTCAAATTAGAATATGCTAATTGGAACGGTGCTCACGGTCCTATATGCATACACTAACATAGCTGAGGACTAACAAACCCACAACATTCTAATCGACACTCCCAAGGGGACAAACAAGGCTAGCACGATTCATGTCACATACAACAATGGTGTATCAAAGAGTATAATTAAAATGCATAATTTCAAGAATGTAAAGAGAAAATCAAACATGATATTCATAAATATATACGATAGGGACACCTAAAATATCACAAAATATTTACCAAGTCAGGAGCATAAATTAGATCCTGAAGTAGATAAACTAATCCCTAAGTATTGAACCTAAGTTTACCATTGGATTCAATGCCCCTGGGAAAAAATAGGAAATATTAAATGAAGAGAGAAGAGTTACTCCGTTTCTCTTTCTACATACTCTTAGAAAACATGAGAATAAAATTACAATAATGACTAAATTCTCAACCCTAGTTAACTAGTGCCCCTTAAAATATAGGTGGGAAATGGGCCTTAAAGAGGCCCAAACCCTATGGAAATCCTAGCAGCCATGTTGGCACGGGCCGTGCAATAGTATGCTGCCCGCGCCACAGGGCATGTGCAAAAGCACACGAGCCACGGACTCGGCAAGGTTCCCTACCAACTGAGTGGTACGGCCGTGCAATTCCTTGCATGCCACCGACTAGAGGGGAATTTCGGCTGTTTGAGCGGTGCGACCCTTGCAAAAGCACACAAGCCGCCAACTGGAGTTGAATCTTCGTCCTCTAATGGCGAGACCATGAGATTGGTTATGGGCTGCACGATTGGAGTCAAGTTCTTGAACTTCTGAGTGCACGGGCAGTGCGGAAGGCCTCGACCCATGTTAGGACTTAGTTGTTGGGGCTATCTAGGTGGCATAGGCTATGCGAGTCATGTGTTCTTTCGGACTTCAACTTTTTTCTTCTTCTTTGGCGTGTTCCCATCTACTACCATGATTAAGAGCGTGGCCTTCGTTCTACTACCATTCTTGTGAATGGCCTTCTACTACTATTCTTGTGAATGACCTTCTTCTACTATTCTTGTGAATGACCTTTACTAAGTCTACTCCGAAGTGCTCACGAGCGATCTACAATGATATTCACAAAATAGGATCTAGATGCTCGTAAGGACATATCATTTATTATGTCTAACTAATCTACAAAATGAGGGATTTACACAAGAAAACCAACAAAGGCTATCTAAACCCCTTGTGATGTAAATCCAACTAAACCTAGCAATCAATCATATAAAAGTTACAAACAAATGTGCTAAATACATAAGGCGACACATGCTTCTAGAGTCACATCAGTTGCTGAGGTTGGTTGTAGGTTTATATTACATATGACAAGAGAGGGAAATGAGAGTTTTCAAAGATCAAGAACTTAAGCCAAAAACGTAGGCAATTTAGATTCAAATTGAAATTGAAAGCATGAACAGTAAGAAGAAGATGAAAGCACAATGAGTATAGCAGGAATGAGCACAAGGAGTTATGAATGAACTGCTAGAGAGTAGAAACAATTTTTATAAAGAAAAAGTTTTACAAATGAAGTTTGTAATATGTTAGGTGTGAAAAACTAAAGTTTGTAAAGTTTTGACCTTGAAATTTAATATAGAAATGCTTAAAAAATATGTATATGTGTAGTCTTTTATTTAAGGTAAGTTTTGATTTGCCTTTACTTGATTTGAGAAAGCTATGATACCACATCTGTAACACCCTCAAATTCTGACCACAATGTTTATTGCAAATACTAGGTCGGAATTGCGCGTGTTACTATGAATCCAACTGGTCAAATTACTTAGATGCATAAATGAGTAACACAGATTATGCAGAAGCAATTTCAGAATTCAAAACCCAACTAACTATTACAATAGAAGTCTTATAATAAGTTTTTTTTACATAGTTTAAAGGTACAGACAAGTGGACGGTTCTAAGTTGGATTATAAATTGAAAAGTTCCAGCCAGGATCCTATCCCAATATAATTAAAGGCGTCACATACAATCAGTCACTCAATCTGCTAAACTACAATTGTTGGGGTTAATTAGACTAGGGTAACCTCCTTATTTGGTGAGGTTCCATATTCAGTATTTACCAATTGGGATTCTAGCAAGCACATAAACAACTAGTCACCCAAGTCCTAACACATATTAAAATGCCATGGACTATTTAAGCCAAGTTGCAGTCAAACTTCTATCTGGAAACTATGTCCAACATATAGAGCATGGAGTTTAGAAATCATTCAATAATGCCTGAAGGCTATTACAATCAAGAAATTCATACTCGTTAGACACACCCAATAACATGTTCACTCACGAGCTCAGATTATAAAACCAGGAGGTAATGTCGTTCTAGTTGTACGGTCCAATTTTTATCATTCCCTGTGGTCCCCATCGATTTTGGCTGAACTACCATAGCATCGGGGACCCTAATAATCACGCACAAGTATTCAAGTAGTACATAATCAAGTTGAAAATGGAAAGACAAAGTACACATCAATCATACACATAATAACACAATAATTAAGTACGGTGCTATAAGGTACATGCCGTACTTTTCATATCATGGAATTTTTTTAAAAATAACTAACATGAATAATTGCAATATTAACTCAATATAATGCATGAACTAAATTATTAAAGTAACACAGGTAAAGAAACAAGCTATTTTCCAAATATATGAAATTAAATAAGATTAAACATTTATAATATACTTGAAATAAAATATAAATATGCCCTTTTCACTTTCATTTTGCTTTAATATTTACTTAACAATAACATTAACTCTAGATTAATATTAAATTGAGCATTACTTGTATATTATCTAAGTATACAATAGATGAATACATGTATAAACGGAAAATCAACAAACACACGCCTGGGGAAAAAACCTTTGTACCCCAAAACAATACACAACACAATATACCCTAGTCTGGGGGAGGTTCTGCCAGCGAACTCCCCCTCTCCTTTGTCTGTAGCTTAGGCGTACTTTGTACTTTTAGGTTTTAATTTCAACATCTTTTTTTGTGCAATAAATCCCCTTCAACTGGTAGCTGCTACCAACCGGGCGGAGGTTACTGCTCAAAGGTCACTAGCCGAAGGTCGTCAGAGATTTTATGGACCGACAATTTGGCAGAAATCGATCTTGTTTTTTTTTGCGGAAACCCCCTTGCTCGCACAATTCTGCTGCACGGGGTTTGCAGGACACGGCCTCAGCCTCTATGCAGAAGTGGGCCGCTCGGAAATCGGTACAATCAGGATGGGAGCGATGGACAAAGACCATCCGGATGCAATATGGGCGGATGCCATTCACGTCATCAACGGGGGATGTGATGGAAAGACTGCCAACAACGTCTGACAGTTGTGCTCTTTGATGCGATGGATGGACTATCAACGGAGGATGCCATTCATGAAGTGTGTTGCTCTATGGCAGCCCAAAAGAAAAGAGATGAGACGAGATGTTGACGGTAACTCACAACTTCTCTTCGTTTTAAAAGGCTTGGTACTTGGTTCACCGGCAACTCACAAATTTTCCGTGTGTTTTCTTTTATTTATTAGTGACAGGTGGAAACGTTGCCGACGGTAATACAATCGTGTCGGTAAAATTTGCCTCAATCCGGGCTATATGGTAGGTACAGTCAGACCCGAAAATTACTGATCTCAAATGAATACGACTTAAATTTTACCGTTGGGCTGGATTGTACTTATTTTTGGTGCTTTCTTGAAATCATCCAAATAACAGGAATAATTGTTGTTAGACTATTTTTACATGTTAGCCAAAAGAATTTTTTTTGGTGGTGGTAGAGAAATCTTGTTGTAACCTCCTTTGGCGGCTAAACGGTGCTGCCTCTACTACCATTTCCATCCTCCTCAGAAATTTGTTTAGGGACACAAAGACCCAAGGGGAAAAATTCGATAGACATTTTTATGAATGTGATGGCATTAAGGACTGGTAGCATATAGCACAATGACCGAAGGACTAAATTCGACTATTTGATTTAGGTGGGGAGTGTTCTTGTTGGTAGAGGATGCCTGTGGTTTTTTTAGCTTAGGAGCTGCGGCCACTATGATTCAGTATCAGGAGGATGACACTACAACAAAATGGTTCTATTCCAACATATATATTATAACATTTTTTTTACTAATGTTGTTATGTAATACTATTATGACACCAAGTAAGTTACTATCAATAAAATTTGTGTTAGTATAGTTATGTATATATAAAATGATAGTATGCAATTTTAAATGAGCAATTTTTAAATGATCAATTACTTAATTTTTTTTAATAAATAGCAATTTAATTTTATGAATATAGTGAATAATATTGTTTTGAAAGACATCATTAAAATTTTTTAATGTTTAATTATGAAACATAATACAATTTGTTTTTATAAAAATGAGTTATATATTAAGTTTTTTTTTGTTAAAGTGAGGGTATGAAAAAATTAAATCTAAAAAGTGACACTAAGTGACAAATTGAAAAGTAAGTTAACAATTCAATTTTAAAATATTTTGTTTGAACATTAAAGGGGGAAATCACAAATTAATCAATTTATATCCATTATAAATATTATGCATAGATAATTTTACAAAAAATAATTTCAATATTCTTTCTCTGGTCTTCTTCTTTTTTTAATTTCAACCGTCACAGACGGGGTTTGGAGAGTGTCATTCCCTATTCATTAAGCTCATATGTCATTAAAAAATGACTTACATCAAATTTGCCGGGAGGCTTACATAAATTCCCCGAAGGCTTACATTTGTTGCCCCAAACAAGGGGTATCATAAAAGCACTAAACATCAAACTGCAAATTTGAATCCTTTTTTTAAATAAGCCCAAAAGGTGCCACTTGAGTAAAAACTTTACAAAAGATCATCCATTTGTTGATCCAAGGCAAAAAATATATGACTTGGTTACAATCCATCTAATCTAAAATGAAGTAATATAGTGAGCTAAACAAGGTGTAACTTTTCTTCTATCTGGCTGATAAACCACGAACATGGCAGTGAACCGAAGAATCGGAACACTTATTTGTCAATGATTTCCAGCGGAAGAGAAAGAAAAATACCACATGAGTATCCGAGGATTGTTGCAGGTAATGGAGAATCATCCTTGGCGATCATACAATCCTCAGTCAAGCATCATCTCTGGAAATTTGGTGTTGCTTACAACCAACATTGACCTCAGCTTAGGACATCTGCAGTGAGCTGTGAAAAGTGCACCAAAAGCTCACCACCTGCAAAGGATAAGAGGAGAAAACAGCAGTTTCCATTCTAGCCAAAAGAAAGAAGTATTTGAAAGCACTAAATCTGAATGAAATCATAGCAAAGTTGTAGGCTTAAAACTGGATGAAAGCAAAGCGAATAGATGTTTAGTCCGAGGGGAAGCAATCCGCACCCCAGGATAGCCATTTTTGTCCAGTTCTAAAAGATCCCTGAAGAATGTTGGAACAAATTCTATATGTACTTCTCCCTGCAGATTATTTTCCATGGCATATTTTGCCAAGAAGTCGGCAGCCGTGTTAGCTTCCCTGGGGGTATACTGGATTGGATTCACTAGGTGTCCTAAATTTAAATTGCTACATATAGAGAACACTCTCCAAGGACAAGACATTGGGGATTGAATGCCTTTAACAGCTAACAGACAATCAGACTCAATCACACAACAATGAAGATTCAGATATGAGCATAATTGATATCCAAACTGAATGGCAATTAGTTCAACATGTAAAGGTGAAGCTGATTGAAAAATGTTAACTCTCATTTTAATCACCTCTCCCTTCCAGTTCCTCACTATAGCTGCAGATGAGGATTGACCATCACTTTTCCATGTTGCATCTGTATTTATTTTGAAGCCATTTAGTGGTTTTTCCCATCTGACAGCAGTTATCAATTTTTTCTGTTTTGGAAGGATTTTTGGTGTTATTCTAGCTTGTATCAATTCCTTATGCTTGTTTATATTACCTTTCAAATGATAAGCTGAGAATATCAGGTATATCAGTTCTTTGACATTCTGAAAACATGCATCAACTGAGAAAGCTATGTTGTCAAAGATGAATTTATTTCCATGAATCCAGAGAGACCATGTTGTAACTGTTAGGGCAGCTATAAGTAAGTTTGACAATTTCTTAGAATCAGTCCCGAAGGATAGAAAGAATTCTACTCTATTGCTGAAGCTGCCAAAAGCTGGTTGTTGAAAGTGCAGTAAATTACTAACTCTGAACCAAATAGCAATTGAAGAGGGGCAGGAGTTAAAAAAATTATCCAAATAATCTGAATGATTCATGCAAAGAGGACACTTGGAGGCTAAAGAGATACCAAGCTTACACAGGATATTATCAAATGGAAGAATTCCATTTAGAGCTCTCCAGATAAGAATAGACATCTTTGTAGGAATAAAAGAGGACCATACCTTGTGTAGGTGTCTGATGATTGTTCTTTTCTGTCTGAATAATTTGTATGCAGATCTGATGGAGAAGTTCCCATCCAAAGCAGGAGTCCAGATAAGCCTGTCAACATGAGAGTTTTCCAGTTTGACTCTCTGCAAGAATAGAAGAGTATTGGTAGCCAGGTGAGGCTCCAGGATTGGAAGGTAAGAAACTTTGTTGGAAACAAATGACCTTAGAGAGATATCAGGGAATGGGATATCCATCTCATGGGGCCATTCATAATGCAAAGCTCCATCACCTTTCTAGTTAGCATTCCAAAAAGAACATTCACCTATACCATGAATAACTCTAGTGAGGCTATTAGCCTTAGCAGTAATCTTGCAGATCCTTTTCCAAGTGTGTGACTTTTTATAAGATGCAGGTAGTGACCACAGATATTCAGACCATTGGGTATTATTTATTTGCAGTTTCCACCATAGTTTACAAGAGAAAGAATCTACAATAGCATTTAGGTCTCTAAAGCCTATACCATTTTCATCTACTGGTAGACTCATTTTTTCCATGATCTCCATTTTTTCTTTTCTGTGTTTTCACATGTTCCCCAGAAAAGGCCAGATGCTAATTTTTCCATTTTCCTTAAGACTAACTTAGGAGGGCTTAAAACTGCAAACATGTGTGTGGGAATTGAAAGAAAGCAATGGTTTATCAAAATAATCTTACCTGCACTGCTTAGCCATCTGTTCTTCCAATTGTTTATGGATTTCTCCATTCTTTCCAAGATTGGATGGTAATGGATCTGTAAATTACGACCTGGAAATATAGAAACCCCTAGATACTTAAAAGGAAAAGATCCTTTCACCATACCTAAAATCCTACTCACAGTTTGAACCTTTGCCACAGAAGTATTTGGAGCAACAAAAAATTCAGATTTAAAGAAATTAACCTTTTGACCTGATGTTTGCTCATATGCTTTCAAAAAGCTTTTAAACCTTTTTAAGTTATTGTGGTTAGCATTCAGGAAAACAGCCGTATCATCAGCATACATGAGGTGAGTAATTGGGGAGCAGGGCCTTGGCAGATAAAAATATTTCAGATATCCTGTACTGAACAATTTTTTTAAACCTCGGGAGAAGGCTTCAGATAGAATATTGTACAGGAAAGGTGAAAGTGGATCACCTTGTTTAATACCTCTAGTAGAGGCAAAGAAACCAGTAGTAATTCCATTAATTAAAACTGAGAAGTGAGCTGCAGCTATATTATGCATAATTCGGTGCACGAATGTTCCATGAAAACCAAATTGAAGAAGGATTGAGTTAAGAAAAGACCATGAGACTCTATCAAAAGCCTTTTGCATGTCAAGTTTTACTATAAGATTAGAATCCTTAGATTTTCTAGAAAGTGTTCTGGACATCTCTTGCATTAAGATAATGTTATCAGATATATCCCTGCCTTTTATAAATGCACTCTGTTCAGGGGATATGAGTAGAGTCATTAGGGGTTTAATCCTTTCCATTATCATCTTAGAGAAGACCTTGTTCACAAAATTTGATAGGCTAATGGGTCTGAAGTCTGAGAAGGTGACTAGAATTGGTTTTTTGGGGATTAAGGTAAGCCAAGTGCTAGAGATGGCCTTAGGAATATTGCCACTGTTTAGGAAGTCATTGGCAGCATCAAGGAGGTCTCCCTTTATAGTGTCCCAGAAAGTAGTGTAAAAGGCACCAGAATAACCATCAGGTCCTGGAGCACTAGATTTATTAGGTCAAATACTGCAAATTTGAGTTCCTGAATATTAAAGGGGGACAGAAGGGTGTGATTTTGTAAATCAGTGATCACTTTAGGAATTTCTTTGAGGAAGTGATGAAAATAAGTTCCCATTTTTGGAGGGTACTCTTCATTTAGTAATTCCTTGTAAAATCTCACACATTTTTCTTTAATCAGTTGTGGTTCTGAAATCCACCTACCACTACCACCCTTGATTTTACTGATTCTAGATCTTGCTCTCCTTTCCCTAATGGAGTGATGAAAGTAACTAGTATTTGCATCCCCAAATTTAAACCAATTTAACTTAGCCTTTTGCTTCAGATAGATATTTTTTTCTTTTTGAGCTCTCATAAGCATATCTTTTGATTTATTCAGCTCAGCAAGGATCAATTCATCTTGTGTTTGCTGAAAGGAGATTTCCAGTTCATTAACTATTTTTTCAGAGTGTGACAAATTCTGATTGACATTACCAAAATGCAATTTATTCCATTGTTTTATTTCCATCTTTAGCCTCTTTAATTTAAAAACTAATCTATACATCCCACTGAAAGGAGAAACTAATTCCCAGTTTGAGATTACTAGAGCCTGAAATTCTTGTCTATTTGACCACATTTCTTGGTATCTAAATGGCCTAGGGACTTGTTCTTCGGCTGATTGAACTGATAAGAATAAAGGGGAGTTGTCTGAAGTCATTCTATTTAGCACATGAATGGAGCTGTTAGGAAATAGATTCAACCAATCTAAGTTAGCAATACCCCTATCTAGCCTCTGAAACATTAAGTCCTTACATTTATCCCGATATCTATTATTGCTCCAAGCGTAAGAATTTCCTACTGTAGGGATATCATGCAGGTCCATATTGTTTATAAATTCATTAAACTATTTCATGCTTTTTTTTGGAGTAGATTTCCTTCCTTTATATTCATATACAGAAGCAACAGTGTTAAAATCTCCAATATATATAGATGGATCATGTGTTGTAGTCTGTAAATCATTCCATAATGCCTCCCTCATTTGTCTATGTACACTAGCATATATGAAAAAACACTTCCAACTAATAGAGGAGGCAGTATCTGATATTTTGACTTGTAAAAATTGATCAGTCTCCCTTAATGTTGTTATACTGAAAACCTGATTCCATAGGATCCAGATTTTAGCACTTTGAGAAGGAAGAGCATATTTGTATCCAAGGTCATACATCAATGCATTTAATTTCTGTTTATCATGCCAGGGTTCTATTAAACACATAATGTCTATCTTGTGTTTTAATTTTAAAGCCTTTAGTCTATCTAGAGATGATCCAAAACCTCTAACATTCCAGACTAAAATGTTCCCTATTGTGGTGTGTCTTATCATTTAAAAACTGGGGGGGGTTGCTTTTTGTGAGGATCTTAAGTTTCTAGATGTCTTGGCAGAATTCTTACTTTTGTTACCAGGCTTGCCACTACTATTCTCAATATTAACCTCAGTAGAGATCTGTTCAGGTTTACTTACCTTGATCTGGCAGATGTGCTCCATATTTGGGATCAGTTCAGATGATTCAGAAGCCAGATCTCCTTCATTGGCCACTGGGATGGTAACTTGCTCTGTGGAACCTGTTTGTGCATGCTCAAGAATAGACATTGGAGCTGGTATAGTTGTTAAACTGTCCTCAGAAATAGAATGCACTAACTCCTGAGATTCCAAGGATTCATGATAAATCTCAACCACTTCACCCTCCTGATCATCCTGTAAATCCTCTAGGGTTTGAAAAGCATTAGATATTGTGACTGTATTATTTTTTGTTGCTTCTTCCAGAATGGGTGAAGGATCAGAAAGTTGGTTCTTTTTTCTCCAAAAAGTTATGGTTATTGGTTTAGAAATGTCATCCAGGGAGTAGAAAGAAACATTTCTTTTCTTGTGACTAACATTATAAAAGTTGAGATTATTTTCATGTTGAAAACCTGTAGTCACTTTTTGAGTTTGAATCCTTTATGTATAAGCAAAGAGAAAATAGAAGGGGGGTGACGGGCGGGCGGTCGTCGCGCCCGCCGTGCAAAAGATAATTTATAAGCCCTAAATGCTTACTTTCTACAACTAGGTAGATAGTGGCAAATCGGGGTCGTCCAAAGAGAAGAGGGATCTTCCTAAGCGTCTAAGCACACAATGGTTGATATTAGGCTAGGAGTAAATATATTTACACACACATAAAAGCAAGTAAAAGGGGGGGGGGTTGGTTGGTTGGTTTCCTAAGTTAACAAAGATAAAAAGACAAAATAACTAGCAAGGTCAAGTGACTATGCTAATCATCAAACGAAACTAAAGAAAAGGGGTTTTAAACTACAAAGATAAAATGCCTTGGGGGCAACGGATATCCACTTCCACATCTAATGTAGTTCATCGAATCATTCACACATTCCATCATATAGCATTCAGGACCCAACACTCACGCACCCATCTAGCAAGTACCACAACACACACATCACAAGGAGTTCTAAGTTCATGCTCATAGATCTTCATGCAAAGGCGCCACGGAATTCGTCACGTTCCTACACCTAAACAATTCAACCACACAAGCACTCCCTATGCTCAAACAACTCATGGCACACATGCAGTGAAACACACCGTCAAGAATACATAAACGCCAAATAACAAATGCTTTAAGAATGAATTTAAATCATCTATTCAATACTTCAACTACTTGTCGTGGAGACTAAACTCCTATCCTTCTTAGTTCGTAGTTTGCGAGAGTGAGTTCGACATCTCTCGTCAAACCTCACCAATGACTCCCGAGTCGCGACCATGACTCAAGGTGTCATTGGTGGCATTTAGCACGAAGGACCAACAAGCTTGGCAATGCCTATGACCACTACACCGTGACTAAGCATTAAACCAATTCATGCAATTACACGAGATTGGATGAACGTGCAACGCACATTCATCCACGAGCATATGACTCTCTCGTTTGCTACACAAACGAACATGACGAAGAGTTCAACATCAATCACATTCGTCTAGCACATTGTCAACACACTAACACAATCAAAAGCTCTAATTCACACTCATACATTCCTAACAAGAACAGGGGGGAAATTAACCCAAATCCCCCAAACCCTAGCTAGCAATTCATACAAGCATTTCATATCATCAAGCTCTCAACAACATCAATGAAATCAACAATTAACATTCAAAGCACAATAAATGCACAATAGCAAAAACACCAAATAGATAGATAAAATGGTTCTCAATACATAGAAGTGGAAGCTTCAATCCATAGCTCCCAAGTACAAGAACTACTCTAGAACAACAAAAGACATAATTAAACTAAGAAAAGCTAAGAAAAGAAAGAAGAGAAAAAACCTAGAATTTACGCCCAAAAACCAGAGAGAAACGGGCTGGAAAAGCTGGAGAAGAGGAGGAAAGAGAGTAGTATTTATAGTGCAAAGAAGATAAAGTTGGTTTCTGGCCGCCCGTTGGTCGCGACTCGCGACGAGTTCGTCGCGACTCGCGACGGTGTAGGTCGCGACTCGCGATGGTGTCGCGACGGGGTCACGACGGGAGCCAGAGTTTTGCATTGTTTCTTTGTCTTCTTCATAGCCATCCCTCTCAATCTTCAAGTCTTCAACGGCTCCAAAAATGGTCTTCAACGGCCTCCGGTCTTCATGTCTTCGAAGTGAGTATCCAAAAGTCTTCGAAAGTATAGTCTTCAATGTCTTCTGGTCTTCGTTGCTTCCGTGTTCTTCCCTTGTCACACAAAATCCACTTAGAAGAGGTAAAAGAGTACAAAGTTGCTTTTGCCTCTCCTAAGTGAATTTCAAGGTAAAACACAAGCTCTCGATAATAAAAGAGCACAAAAGTGATCCTAAATACTACTAAATAATGCATCTAAAATGGACACATCAAACATCCCCACACTTAAACCTTACTCGCCCTCGAGTAAGAAAAGATTCAAGCATACGGAGGAAATGGCATATCCACATCCTAAAACCCCTAAAATAACCACACAAAATGGACACATCAAATATCCCCACACTTAGACCTTACTCGCCCTCGAGTAAGAAAAGAACCAAGCACACGGAGTAAATGATATATCCAAAACCTAAACTAATCCCCCAATCAAAGCCTCACAAAAAATCTCAATATCAAAAATCCCAAAATAAAAGCTCACATGAGAATTTTTTCACACACACATCCCCAATCCTAGATCTAACTAAACCTACCACTTATCAATTCACTACCCATAAAAATATTTCAAATCCCCGAATTGATATTCCCACAGTCCAATGACACAAGATGAAGTTAAAACCATTAAAGAGGTTTAAGCACATACTACACCTAATGCCAATATATCAACCAAAAACGAAGTAGAAAGAGATAAGGAATTTCATAACCACACTTCGTTTCCTAACCCACTAAGCTACCCAATCCCAAGAGGTCTATAGATGTTGAGCTACCCGATCCATCCATGTGACAACCGCAACCTTATGACTCCAACGCCGGCAAGTGAGTGAAATCATAGCATTTTTCAATTTTCTCTCAATTTCTCTCATTTTGCCTAGGAGCTCTTTCGAGTTTTCATCCTAGCCACACATCATGTTTCTTTAGCTCACATCTCACCTTTTTTCGCACATTTTAGCCTCTCATTTTTGCCTAGGCCGCCCTTTAAGGGTTTTCGACCTATCCGGGACCCCAATGTTGCCTAAGTTGCCCTCTCGGGTTTTCAACTTATCGGGTTTCCTTTTTCTTTTTTTTTCTTTTTCTTTTTCTATTTTCTTTTTCTTTTTGTTTTTCTATTTTTTTTCTTTTTCTCATGTTTTTCCAATGAAAAGTAGCAACAAGCATTCCAAAACAATCTAGCATGCATATGAGTCCTCTAACCCCTCCCCACACTTAAAACATTACATTGCCCTCAATGTAAACACGTAAGGCAAGAACAATAAAAATCATGGTAAGGGAGTTAGAGTGACACCCATTTCTCCGCAAATTCGCCGGTGATATGGCGATATCCAAGTACTTGGATGGTCCCGAGATAGGTTTCGGAACCGGAAGGGTGAGCAAAGATGCCGTAGAAGAACTCACCCCTCGAGAAAAGCATTGTCTCCATGGCGCCGTTTGATCAAGACTACACCACGAAGAACACATTAAACTCACAAGTACATAAGGATAGGTAATACTAGGTTTAGCATCAAGAGTTAATAACCATAGTATTTTCAAAGAACAACCAAATCACACTCAACCAACACTATAAGAATAATCATGAAAAATATCCAACATATATTGACATGTATACAAGCATCATTATAGGAAATGCACTTACGATCACAATGATGTAGTCGGCATACTACAATCAACAAATGTACTATAAAGATGCAAGGATGTTCATATGTCAACATGTGTAGGATGGTGGAGGAATGAGTGGGTATGCGGTGGTTCTTGGGAGTGTTGGGTGGAGAAGAAGGTAGGATCATGCAATGTTTAAAATCATTTGGAAACTTGGAAGCTTGGAAATTTGAAATCCGGGCTGAAAAAATTTTCAACAGTTACTGAGCACGTCGCGACTCGCGACGAGGTTCGTCGCGACTCGCGATGAGCCTCGCGAAGTCATCGCGACTCGCGGAAAGGTGAGTCCGAGAGTTCAAAATTTTTTGAGCTCGTCGCGACTCGCGACGAAGGGTGTCGCGACTCGCGACGAGCCTCGCGAAGTCATCGCGACTCGCGGAAACTTGAGTCCGGAAGCTCAAAATTTCTGAGCTCGTCGCGACTCGCGACGAAGGGTATCGTGACTCGCGACGAGCCTCGCGAAGTCATCGCGACTCGCGGAAAGGTGAGTCCGAGAGCTCAAAATTTTCTGAGCTCGTCGCGACTCGCGACGAAGGGTGTCGCGACTCGCGACAAGCCTCGCGATGTCATCGCGACTCGCGGAAAGTTGGCACTGGGAGTGAATTTTGCTCCCCTGTTCGTCGCGACTCGCGACGAAGCCCATCGCGACTCGCGACGGCAGGGTATCCCAGGCTTAAAATTTTTTTCTTCTTCTTACCAACTGTCCAAGCTTTCTTCCCTCATTCGTTGATCTCGTTCCTTCATCTCCTTCATTGCAATGCACTTCACTTTGCTACAAAATCACAGAAAAACAAGCCATAAAAAGAACAAAACAAAACAACAACAAAAACAAACTAAGAAACATAAACTAAGAAACAAAAACTAAAAGAAATGCCGAATTTATTTAACGTCGTCGGCACGACGAAGCTCCGTATTTTTAAGGTCGTCGGCACGACCCTAATGTTATCCGTATGGTGAAGGCTTGAAGCTCTTCACCATGAGCATCCAAAATAAGAGAGGTAGGGGCACAAAACTTTCAAGAGGAAAGTCTTGTGGAGGTGGAGATGGTTCAAAGGGAATCAAGTGGTTAGGGAGCTTGGGATAGTCTTTTGGCTCCTCTCTCGTTTCCCTCAACACTTCCGAAAATATTAGAGTTGGTTCACTAGGTGGGAGAAGGGGTGACAATGCTAATGGATGATGTAGCACTATCACCTCTTCCTCCATTTTTCTATCCTCTATAACCAACTCCTCATCCCTTTCAAACTCAAAATCATTTTTATTGGTGACTTCACTCACCGAATCATCGAGTTCAAGTTGGGATGGTGTGTTTTCGGAATCACGAGCTTCCATGCGGGCCAATACCTCTAATATGTTCCTCACATGCCCCTCAATGGCTTCAACACTAGAGGAGAGCTGGGTATCCGGCTCCTCACTAGTAAAGGAGTTCAAGTTTGCTATCCTATTTAAGACATCCTCACGTGTCAAACTTGAACTTCCTTGTTGGGCTTGGTTTTGGGGTATGGTATAGGGTGGTGATGGCCAACTAAGTTGCTCGTAATATTGATTTTCCGGCTCATTCTCATACCACAAATCCGGACTACCACTCCATTCCGGATTGTAAGAGTTGTGGTATGGATAGCATTCTTGAGCTTCTTGCCCTTGAAAACCAATATCTCCTACCTCTTGATAGCACTCTTCATAGTACCCATGGTTTTGGAAACCAAGGGTTCTTTCTAGGTCATCGTGCTGTTCCCACAACAAAGGGCAAGATTCGGTAGGATGGTCGAAATGACACATCCTACAAAACCTTGCTTGTTGAGCCTCTCTTCTCATCATGAGTTCCCTCAAGGTGAGACGCTCCATTAAAAAATAATTTTTTTTTTATTTTTCAAAAGTTCGGAATCATAGTGCAAGGATTCTCGATAAAATAAATTACCAAGAACTCAAGCAATACCTACTCCGAACAAAAACAACCACCAAGTAGTGGAAAACAAAAACAACTAGCTAATACACAACCAAATACACCTAAATACTTAAGAATAAACGCCTCTTCCCCGGCAACGGCGCCATTTTGACGGGCGGGCGGTCGTCGCGCCCGCCGTGCAAAAGATAATTTATAAGCCCTAAATGCTTACTTTCTACAACTAGGTAGATAGTGGCAAATCGGGGTCGTCCAAAGAGAAGAGGGATCTTCCTAAGCATCTAAGCACACAATTGTTGATATTAGGCTAGGAGTAAATATATTTACACACACATAAAAGCAAGTAAAAGGGGGGGGGGGGTTTGGTTGGTTGGTTTCCTAAGTTAACAAAGATAAAAAGACAAGATAACTAGCAAGGTCAAGTGACTATGCTAATCATCAAACGAAACTAAAGAAAAGGGGTTTTAAACTACAAAGATAAAATGCCTTGGGGGCAACGGATATCCACTTCCACATCTAATGTAGTTCATCGAATCATTCACACATTCCATCATATAGCATTCAGGACCCAACACTCACGCACCCATCTAGCAAGTACCACAACACACACATCACAAGGAGTTCTAAGTTCATGCTCATAGATCTTCATGCAAAGGCGCTACGGAATTCGTCACGTTCCTACACCTAAACAATTCAACCACACAAGCACTCCCTATGCTCAAACAACTCATGGCACACATGCAGTGAAACACACCGTCAAGAATACATAAACGCCAAATAACAAATGCTTCAAGAATGAATTTAAATCATCTATTCAATACTTCAACTACTTGTCGTGGAGACTAAACTCCTATCCTTCTTAGTTCGTAGTTTGCGAGAGTGAGTTCGACATCTCTCGTCAAACCTCACCAATGACTCCCGAGTCGCGACCACGACTCAAGGTGTCATTGGTGGCATTTAGCACGAAGGACCAACAAGCTTGGCAATGCCTATGACCACTACACCGTGACTAAGCATTAAACCAATTCATGCAATTACACGAGATTGGATGAACGTGCAACGCACATTCATCCACGAGCATATGACTCTCTCGTTTGCTACACAAACGAACATGACGAAGAGTTCAACATCAATCACATTCGTCTAGCACATTGTCAACACACTAACACAATCAAAAGCTCTAATTCACACTCATACATTCCTAACAAGAACAGGGGGGAAATTAACCCAAATCCCCCAAACCCTAGCTAGCAATTCATACAAGCATTTCATATCATCAAGCTCTCAACAACATCAATGAAATCAACAATTAACATTCAAAGCACAATAAATGCACAATAGCAAAAACACCAAATAGATAGATAAAATGGTTCTCAATACATAGAAGTGGAAGCTTCAATCCATAGCTCCCAAGTACAAGAACTACTCTAGAACAACAAAAGACATAATTAAACTAAGAAAAGCTAAGAAAAGAAAGAAGAGAAAAAACCTAGAATTTACGCCCAAAAACCAGAGAGAAACGGGCTGGAAAAGCTGGAGAAGAGGAGGAAAGAGAGTAGTATTTATAGTACAAAGAAGATAAAGTTGGTTTCTGGCCGCCCGTTGGTCGCGACTCGCGACGAGTTCGTCGCGACTCGCGACGGTGTAGGTCGCGACTCGCGACGGTGTAGGTCGCGACTCGCGATGGTGTCGCGACGGGGTTGCGACGGGAGCCAGAGTTTTGCATTGTTTCTTTGTCTTCTTCATAGCCATCCCTCTCAATCTTCAAGTCTTCAACGGCTCCAAAAATGGTCTTCAACGGCCTCCGGTCTTCATGTCTTCGAAGTGAGTATCCAAAAGTCTTCGAAAGTATAGTCTTCAATGTCTTCCGGTCTTCGTTGCTTCCGTGTTCTTCCCTTGTCACACAAAATCCACTTAGAAGAGGTAAAAGAGTACAAAGTTGCTTTTGCCTCTCCTAAGTGAATTTCAAGGTAAAACACAAGCTCTCGATAATAAAAGAGCACAAAAGTGATCCTAAATACTACTAAATAATGCATCTAAAATGGACACATCAGGGGGGCGGGGGTACATCGTAAGATAAATGGTCGAATACTGACGACACTTCCGACCAGTTTGGCTCGAACCACTAGAGGCAGATCGTAGTATCCAAATATTAGCCACCTTCTCACAGAGTTTCCAATACTGACTCCTAATCAACCTCTAATGCAACCAAAACAAAAATGAACAACTCCTGAAGTGTAAGATCCGGTTCATCTCCATTAAATTAAAGTCCTTTATAGAAAGTAGGAATTACCCCAGACATTTTGGTCACCAAAAAGTCTTTTGTAAATGTAAGTAAACTCAGTAGAACGTACGAAAGTCTCTTATGTGACACAAGGAGATCTATCAAAGATTTTTCTACTTACTCGGTCTAAAATACTGGACTGTATTTTATGAACGGAATTGCCAAAGGTAAGTTGTGTAACTAACCTGACTTGGATTTCTCCTATACAGACATACAGACCAGATCAAAAGCCAACTACTTTTAACCAAACAAAAGGAGCCGTCAGAAAATTTTAGAATTGGCAGAGAGCAGACGCGACTAAATATTACAGCAAAAAAGACCATTTTTTAACGATTACCCTTAATAACTATGAAAATGAGCAAAGTAAAAACTAAAATAATTAAATGCAATAATTAAAAGCCCCCCACCATGAAAAAGAAAATATAAAAAGTTGAATAAATAAAATTAAAATGGAAAAGTGCCCCTCGCAGCCTTGATATCATGGAGAACGACTCAACTCTGAGTTGACCCGACTATGACTCACGAGTTTACCTTAACCATTTAGTGAACCGAGTTGGCCTCTACTAAGTCAAACCAAATAGACTCGGTAAACATCAGATCTAAGTCAAAGGGGCCTCAGGTAAGTTGCAGAAACTCTAGTAGCTCGGGTGGTCCTCTGAAAAAATTGACCCGTTAGAAGAAATTGGTGATACCGCTGGCTGGAAACACTAAAATGTCTAAACGCCGATGGCTGGTGGCTGGAGCACCGACCTATTTTGACACCGTTCTTCTAAAGCTTAAAACCCCATGTTTCCACTTGTTCACTGATCTCCAACACAGTCATCGGTAAGCCACATCAGAAAAACAACCTTCTTTGTTGGGATCCAGCTTTTCGTTACCGCCAGAGTCGTGGACGGAAAGGGTAGATCTCTGATAGGTAGAGGATACGTCGGTGAGACGTCGGTGATAATAACAGGGAAATCGGTGGAGTGTTCTTCCCTCGCGTTTGGTCGTCAGCAAAAGAAAGGTTCTTCATGGTCACCGATGATATGTAGGTACGGGGTTAGGGTGTTTGGGGTGGGATTGGGACGGGGCCGCCGAAGTAGGTGGTGGTTCGGCGCCGGTGACCCCCCAAATCTTGAATTAGGGTTTCTGAGAAAAGTGTAGAGAGAAGCAGGAGTTTTTGTCCTAGAGAGAGAGTTTTCACCTCCTGTATTCTGGTCCTGGTCAATTTTATATTTAAAGAGTTCAATTAAAGTATTATTTTATGTATCATTTTTAATAATATTAATTATCTTTTATTGAATTTATACATATGTTTCTTGGAATTCAAATTGGACTTTAGTCTTTTATTCAAACAAAATAACAAAATCTATTTATATTATCTTCTTGCTATTAACAAAGAATGAAAATTAAAAACAAAATTGTTACTAAATTAATAAATTTTAGGTAATAACGGTGTTAAGAAACTTTTAATCCCTTCAAATCCTACTAATATCCAAAATTCTTATCCAAATTTCCTTAATTCATTCTTGCATTGATAATTTTCTTAGGAGTTGGGGGAAGTCACGTGTTTTATAACCATTATTGTATATATACGGAAATCAAAATTTCAAATTTCACTAACCAGTATTTAGAAGGAAACAAGATATTGGGGGGACCAGGCCCCCAAATGTTCGCCGCTGATTTTATCTCAACATTATATAATTTATGTTCAAATTAATATAGAGATAAATGAGTTATTATTATAATTAATAAATATAATATAACATTCTAAATTTATATTTTAAAAAATTAATGTCATTGATGTAGTTATAGTGAGTCATAACCAACATTGGGGATATGGTGTTCTAAAATCATTCTATTTTAACGTTACAATATTTGCATCACCTAAGTGTATAATTTGCGTGCAAAATTTATAATTTTTATATAAAATTTTCACGCAAACCACACACTTGGGTGATGTAGTTTACTATATATTCATATACATCTATCTGTGGGGAATGAATATGAATGCATAATCGGGCATTGTATTCAATTATTTAAATTTTAATTTTTTAATGAATAATTATCTATAACTACACTTTATACCTATATTAACACTTCTCTAACTACATTTAGAATCAACGTGGGGATAAATTAAATGTTATTATAAATCTTTTTTTCTAACAATTATTAATAATTATTTTTCATACTCTTTTTAATATTCTTCCTCTGGATTCTGCAAGGCATCACAATCCATTATGCAGCTTGATGAGATAGAAAATTGCCCTCAGTATGACTTTTTCACAGTTTATTATGCAACTTTTTTTATTGTGTTTTGCAATTTGTCATTTTTTTGTTTGGTACCAGATTATCGGCGCTGTAAGTGCTCTTCGTAACACAAGAGAGTTTTCTCTGCCTTCGGAATTCGAGCAACAAAGATAGAAATCTGGGGTTTTAGACCTTCTAGATTGCATGTATGCCATGTTTAGTTTTTCAGGTATGAACATTTGACTTGAAATCAAAATTTTGATCATCAAATTGTGAAAGGGTCATCAGTGGTCATTCCTTTGTTGTTTAATGCAGAAGGAGAATGTTAGGAATAAGAGGTATATATAATGTTAGGAACAAGAGGGAGGACCTAATATTACTTATGGCTAATATACACACAGGGCTAATTCCTAAGCATGAGCCACCCAACAAGGAAAGGAATACTTAATAGTATAAATATTAACATAGTAACCATAACAAAGCTACCTTATGGATACCTTAATAATTTTTAGAATAAAACAATTATAATAACATTTGAGTTATTCTCAAGTTAATTATAAATGTGGTTAGCGGAGGTGTTGGTATAGGTATAAATTAAGTATAGTTATAGATAATTATTTATTAAAAAATTAAAATTAAAATAACTGCGTATAGTGCCTGATTATGCATTCATATTCATTACCCACACATGGATGTGTATGAATATATAGTAAACTACATCACCCAAGTGTGTGGTTTGCGATCAAATTTTATATGCAAATTATAAATTTTAAACGCAAATTACACGCTTAGGTGATGCAAATATTGTAATGTTAAAATTGAATGTTTTTAGAACATCATCTCACCAATGTTGGTTACTCACTATTACTACATCAATCTCATTAATTTTTTAATTACTACATCAATCTCATTAATTTTTTAAAATATAAATTTAGAATGTTACATTAGATTTATAAATGAAATTAATAACTCATGTAACCATATATTAATTTGAATATAAATTATGTAATGTTGAGATAGAATGACATGACAACACTATATGTCTAAATTGTTGGTATAAATGAATATAATAACACAAATTTATTGATAGTAATTAACCTAATGTCGTAATAGTATTCCATAACAACATTAGTAAAAAAATGTTATAAAATATATGTTGGGATAAAACGATTTTGTTGTAGTGTAGATTGCATATGTTGGACATAAAGTCCTTATAAGATAATACCATATCAGTCCCACCGAGGGACAAATTTAAGGGGGTGCCAGAGCACCACCTCAATTTTGGCGTACAAGGAGGTGTATGCAAATATTCTTTTAAATCACTCGTTAAAATTTTGAAAAACATACCATCCACCACTTGATGAGTGATATCTTCTAATATATTATTGAAGATGAGAATTTGCTAAAGTATTACGTGGGAAGTTAAGGTCGTCGGAAAAAGTTGCAGATAGAGATCAATGTAACGTAGAAGAAAGATGAAAATAAAAAATAATTTAAATGGTTGGTATTTCTTGACCATAAGGGCCTCCATTCCCATAAGGAATTGGAAGTTTCGGCCCAACACCAAGTTCTTTTAACATTTTTAATAATGAATTTATAACCTTAATTAAATTTATATAAGGAATGAGAAAAGTTAGGTTTTGAATTTAATTCCTTCAAGGAATTGGAAAATTCAGTTCATGTCTATGCCAAATTTTTGAAATAATTTTTTTTCGAAATATAAATATTCTCCAACGAAAAAAAACCTCTTAAAAAATAGTGTGAATATTATAAATGATCTTCTCTTCATTATTTTGCCAAGAACCATGTGTTTAATATTTAAAATATATGTTCTTGTTATTGTTTAATTTCTTGATGAATAGTGTCTAGAAGATTATAAATGTCATCTTTTGTTCTTTAATTCTTTAATTGTAGTTTTTACAATTTTATTTGAAGATGGTATGAATTTTTATGTTGTGATTGTATATTAAGTATTAACTTGGTGATTTGTGATAGGTTATTCTCCGATGGATAAATATTTGAAGCATGCGCTTCCTCAAAAGTTTGGTGAAAATAGTATTAAGAAAAAAAATGTCGTCTAGAGTTCAATATGATTTTTTATTGAATTTATAGTTATGTAATATGTACTGAAAATTATATTTGAGAATTTATTTTGAGCAATTTTATTAATTATATATATTTGATTAAATTTGTTCATTATTCTTAGTAGCACCCTCTCAATATTTGTTTTGGATCTACCACTGGTCCCACCCAAATCTTCATAATCCTTCTGTTTATCTAATTGTGTCACTTCACTTTTTGAAATAAGTTTTAGAAGATATGTAAACTAAACATAAAGTTGAAAAAAATAGAATAAATGGTAAAAAAAAAACTTAAAATGTACTATTATTGAAAGTGACAAAATAAAATGATCATTTTGAAATGGTAAGTGAAGATGGTTTGCTCACTACTGGGAGCATCCTCCATAGGCACCGGTAAAATCCCCCCTAAGCACCAGAATTTTCCCTGCTGCGATACTGGTGCCCAAGTAAGCCAGTGCAAATGGTAGGGTTAATGGCACCGGTAGGACGTACTGGTGCTAACAATGAGCACCGATATGTTATGTACCGGTGCTCATAAATTGTTATATTAGTGCACAAATTAGCATACCAAGGTACAATTATTGAGCACCGATTTTGATATAAATCGGTGCATTGAAACCGGATAGACGCGAAGAAATTGAACCGATGCATGATAAAGTAGCACCGGCACAAAAAGATGTGGGTGAACAATTTTTAGCACCGGTAGTAGTTAGATACTAGTGCTTATGTTTTCCCGTGTAGTTTTTTAGAACCGGTACTCAAAAAAATAGCACCAGTAGAGAAGTATCAATTTTGGCTTCGATTTCGTAAGATGGTATGAATTTATAGCACCGGTAGGGAAGTGAGTTTACAATGGTGCTAATTTTGAAAAAACAATTGTAGGGTGAATTTTGTAAATTCTTGTGCCATTCTGGATCAACCACGAGAAAAAATGGATTATAATAAATCCCACTGAACTGCGGGAAACATTACCAGCATGCTGATGATGTAAATACAAATGAACACATTGTACAAGAAAAGAATTCATGAAATATTAATCTACAACCCATGCCATATCAATCCATAACCCACAAATTTCCATCACCCATCCACACATATCAATCAATGAATTGGTTGGGATCATTCTTGGCCTCTTTTGCATACATATTAATCCATGACTCGTACCATTTGCCTGCCACCTCCTGAAGTTCGTAGGCGTTGTACTCGCCTTGGTTCTTCGAAAAAATTGGCGGTTTGATTAGATTATATTTCAGTGAGTATGACAGGGTTACTCCAATAAAAGCCAGACACATATTATGTTATGTTTTTTTGGAGTTTTGGTACTTACTTCAAGAGGATTGTTGGAAGTTGTCTTCAGGGAGAGCTCGTCAAGGAATCGCATGATATAGTAGCCTCATTCCCAACTACTTCCTTGTTGTCAGTGCTAAGATAGAATAAAAGAATCAATAATGTATAATTAGTGTACGGAAAGAAGAAAAAGTATGAAGTATGTGTAACTATTTATGTAGAATAATTACGTTGATGTTTGTTATCTCCCAACTAAAATCTGGTGAGGGTTCATTCTTCCTCTTCAACCTCTCATATTCACACGCAAGCATGTGATATGTTTATTTGAATTAGTAGCTCAGAAAATACTACTATCAAAAAAAGTAGGCTTATTGAATTCAAAGTAATATCTGGAAAGAATTTATGTTTATGTGTAATCAACAGGTTTAATACCACCGACGAGTGTGTCCAATGTGAAAACATGGTTCATTTTGAGACAAATGAGGATGAGAAACCAATGTGACCTGCATTAGTAATTAAAAAATGAATCTATAAGTTGAATTTTACTAAACATATATCAATATAAATTATATTGGAATTTTTCTGACCTCCTAAGGTAGGGCACCAAATAAATGGCGGTGTCTGATTGGATCATCGAGTACCAGACAAGGGAAACCTGGTTATTTATGTCACCATCCACAAACAAGCCGTCCTTTCTTCCCGTGTTGGCGACACAAAACTGGATTCTTCCATTTGTGTGGCCTCCATTTTACTCCACATGTGCCTGCAGATCACAAGTCATTTTATGTCATGAATATGTTAACGAACGGGAAACATGAGTTGAATTTTTTTGGAACTTACCCCATCAACAAATCCAGTTGTTCATTCGAGATCCATGTCATGCCATGACAATTCCCGAGCTTGCCTCCAAAATCCAACATTTACTGGATGCAAATGGCAGTTTTGCATGGTTCAGTAAATGTGGATACAAGGAATTGGTTTTAATACACAACCTTCCCCGTAGTATTCATTCATGTTGCCTTCTCATTGCACAGGTTGATGAAGTCCCTCATAGTTGGATGATTCCTTAAGGTGCGGTTGTTTTTAATCTGCATGTAGTTAGTAAAAATTATGTGTTCAATGATATGTAAATTTTTCAATCATGTGTGAAGTATTAAGTCATGAGCTATGGTAGCTTTACAAATTTCAGCGGCGAGATCGGTGTCATGTCCATTCCCCCCGCCCCCTAGTCATGTTACTTGTGGTCGAACCAGAAAGTTGTGTGGACAAAGTAGTGAGAATGTAATTTGAAAAACAAATGACATTCAAACACTTACAATATGCTAATAATAAAATATATATTAGGAATAGTTTATTTAATATGACTCGTCATCAGGGACTTCACATTCTTTGTCTGTACAGTCATAAATAGGCACGACCTTCTCTTCTTCATTAGGGGTATCAAAATCCTGGTCGATCAATGGCTTTGGCCAGTCAACGAATTCCAAGAGCATATCCAACATTGACAAATGTGTGGTTGGTGGATGGCAACCCCGCTTTGGCATTGAGCACAGGCTCAGATACTTGGACACGAGCGATTCCACTTGCTAAAGTATGGGTGTGGTGCTTTCTTTGGAGAAATCCTTTCACACCAGGGCCATTGACCCGTCTAATTGCTTCACAAACAAATTCAACCTCTCTCAATTTTTCCATTGAACGTTGAACTTTTTTTAAAGAAAATATTTAAACTATAATTTGTAATAGACCAATTAATTGATCAAATATGTAATTAAGAATGGTAAACCATTTTTTACCTCCTCATCGTCCTCCTTATCGCTTGGAGCACCATTGGAATTTTTCTAGGTCACGCTTACTTCGGCCAATGACTTCTCTATGAAGGACTTGGGATCATCCAGGCCTACTGGTATTTGGACCCCTTCCGCTGATGCGATCCCCTAAATTAGCTGGCTAAGGTATGACACCATTGCCTTCACCACTGGTTGTTCTGCAGTTTTCTTCTTTCGGATTGCTGGAGAGGGGGACGAGCCGCTATCACATTTACTTCTGTTGTAGGACAGATGTGGTATGAATTCTTCTTTAGGAAGGTTTGTTTGAGTACCCATATACCTCCCTGGGTGATATTGCTTGCCGGTTGCCCTTATCAGTATGTCCTCCTTGGGTTGGAGGACCAATGTGCCCCTAGCAGCCCCCTCATTCATTTTTATCTGCGATGGGGTGTAAAGTATAAACATTAAATACAGTTTGAAATAATAATAAGAACATTAAAAGCAGATTATAAATATTTGAAGGACCAATTTATATGAAAAAAAATACAATATTTTCCGCAACGACTCTGTCAATGGGATTAGTGTATTTGGTTTTGCCTTCCATCTTGATGGACTTGAGGTAGACCAAGGACCTGTCCACATTGAACTCTTTGCTCTCAAGCTCTGTCTCGATCTCCTCTTTCTTCAAGCCCTGTGCAGCCAGTTTCACTTTCTCTTCTTCTTTCTTTTTCTCGATGATTTATTCCCGAGGAACCCGGTGTCCGCTTGTCCAGTCTAATGTGTGTAAACCTTTTCTTTTGAGTGCTCGCTATTAGTGGCACTTATTTTCTATCTACATGAAACAAATTTAAGTTAGTATACTGTAAATTATTTAAGTTGATCGAAATAAAGCTGTGTTCACACATTAAGAATGTTGATACACGGTTTACCCTAAATTTAAGTGTTATCCTCATTTTTATAAACTTGTGCCACTCCTCTTCATCCATCCATTTTTACTTGTCCCATGGTTGGTACTTTAACTTATGTGTGCCATCTGCCACCTGATAAATGATTTTTTGGCAACTTTTTATTTCCAGTTACGGTGAGCATTGCTGGCTGCAACGTACGCACTCTATTTCAATCTTTGAAGCTATTTGGTGTTTAATTTCTGCTCGAATGTAAATCTTGTCTACATTGAAATAAAGAAGATAAAAACACTATTAGCTTGTAGTCATCGATAATAAATGAAAATTTAACTTAGCTAATAAGGTAAACTTATACACTTCAAGATATACGAGTTATGAAATTTTCTGCCCAAGATGTCTTTCCAGGCCTCCTCTTTGGTGTCATGGGGGCATTATTCTAATGCTTGTGTGTCCTGAACTTAATTCGCCACCGGAATGAGTAGTGTATGAATGTAGTCCACGCCATCCAATTCTTCGTGCAGACCATATCGATATGCATAGTGTTGAACCTTACTAGCACTAGTTTACTCTCCTTGGCCAGCATTACTTATTGGCATGTGGCTGAACCACGCTTCTTACACCAAGATCTAATTTCAAACCTATCAAAGGTTTTTCCATGCTTCTTCTCCCCCCAGCTGCCTTGGAAAAATTGTATGTCTTGTCGTCCTTCAAGGTCCCATCTTCGCGGATGGAGACTCTTCATCGTTTGTGGAGGTTGGAGGCTCTTCATCGGCTGGATGTTGTTCAATTGTCGCACCAGGCTCCTTGATTTGTAATATGAGTTGTACGGTGGTTTGAGTATCGTCCACGACGGGTGTGGTTGTGTCAGTGGAGTCCATAACTTTTAGTGCTGCCTGACCCCTCTTTCTCTTACCCCTTTCAACCATTTTTTTACCCTTTGGAGGCATCTAACTTAGGACAACGAAACCAAATAAGTGAGAATCAATTTTATGAAACACTTTACGCAAATCACAACTCACAATCCCATTACAAATCATGATATCAAATTCACAATTCAGAAATCACACTCACATTACAAAATCACATCAAACGTTTGGCAAATCACAAATCATAACTCATAATCACAAATCAAAAATCACAAATTACAATCATGTTACAAATCACATTACACATTTGGTAACTCATAAATCACAAATCACAACTCCACGGGGTAACATTACAACATAATCACAATTCACAACTCCATAGGGTAACATTACAACTGAATCACAAATCACAACTCACAATGCGCAATTATCCCAACTCACAATCACAACTCACAATTACAACTCACGAATCACAACTCACAATCACAATCTAAGTGTACAACAGATAATCACAATGGTACATCAACAACCACATTACAACGGAATTCACATTACATAGGATCCACAAATCAAAATCATTAATCACAAATCACAAATCACAAATCACAAATCACAACTCTCAATCAAAATCACACTATGACATAATACCACTACGAGAACTACTCAGTTTACAACAGCAAAAACTCACATTACGATGGGAAAAATTTGAACATCGGCGTAGGACCAGCGGAAGTCCCTCAATCGCACCGTGGCAGACAAAGGAGGTGGTCAACAGAGGCTAACGACAGAGTTCCATCAATGGTTCCTGTGTGCGAAACATAGTGCGAAAAACACATCTCACATACTATTCACATTTTCTGTTACTGTACTTCTTCTACTTTCCTTCTTTTTTCTGCCTAACGGCTCTTTTCCTCTGTTGCCGGTCGAAGGTCATGGCGTCTCCGACGCCTAACCAATCTTCCGATCACAACCCACCTGTTAACAAAAGCTTCCTTCAAGCTTTGAACACAAAAGCTTCTCCACTAATATCCTCTCTTCCAGACACGCCCAATTTGCACCCAATTACTGAATATAAGGGTAAATTGGCATTCATCCTTCCCCCTGAGGAAGGCGTGATTCTGGAATCTCATTACCAGAACGCCTTGGTCGAAAAATTTAATAGGAGGAAACCCCCAATGGATAAACTTGTTTCAGCTTTCAAATCTATCGGTTTTAAAGCAAAGTGCCAATTGGGGTCAATTGATTATCGACATGTTCTTATTCGATTTCAGGATAGCAAGGATTATCAACGCTGCTGGATGAAGGGCCAATGGATGGTCCAAGGAGCAACAATGAAAGTCCAGAAGTGGACTCCTGATTTCTCACCTACAGCTGAATCCTCAATTGTTCCAGCATGGGTAACCATTCATCAACTGCCTTTACACTTTTACAATACCTCAGCAATTATGGGCATTCGCAGCCAGATTGGTAAATTTCTCAAAATGGATGCTGCAACTAATGCACTAACTAGACCTTCTGCAATTAAAGTGTGTGTAGAAGTGGACCTACTGTCTCAACTCCCTAACTCAATAGTTGTAGGAATTAGCAATAAAGTGGCAGACTACCTAATTGAATATGATCAGTTGCCTTTGTATTGTAAGCACTGTAAGATAATTGGCCACAGTCAGGCAAACTGTACCTTCCTGCATCCAGAACTGAGAAAAAACAGTATGACCTCATCTAAGTTAAATGTTAATAAGGTTAGAAAAGATACTGTTAAGGATGATTCTCAACCTGCTGCAATCCAGAACAACTCTGGTCATGAATCTAATGTACCATTGGAAAGAGAAGGTCATTCTAAATTGTCAGTTTCCCAAAAGGAATTTGATTTCCAGATCCAGAATCTGAGATCAGATTCTAAACTGGAAATAAATATTCATAGAAAAGAAACTCAAGACACTCATGTGAAAAGAAATACACCTTTCTATTCCCTGGACGATATCTCCAAACCTATCACTAACTTCTTTTGGAAAAAAAAGACTCAACAACCAGAACTCTTTCCTATTCATGAAGAGATAGTTAAGCAGAAAATGGTTTCTATATCAAATGCTTTCCAGTCTTTAACTAACCTACATGATGATGACATTGATGCCCAAGTAGATGATGCTGTAGACATCTTTTATGAATCATTGGAAACACAGGAAACTCAGACAACTCAGACAGGTACTGAAAAAGTAGACATGGTGGATGTACTATCCACTCCTCCAACTGTACAGAGTGGTTCAGAAGATCAATCCCCTGACGAGGTGCAGTGTTTTCCAGAAGAGAAAGATCCTGATGCAGAGCAGAACATTCCTGAACTGCAAGAACATTGCCCTGGATCTCAAGACCCAATCATTTTGGAAGAACTCAGTACAACTGCAAAGCAAACTGCTCTACCACAGGTAAGTATTACCCCTTTAGATGTTTTGAAGAAAGGTGAAGATAAAAGGGGTAAAAATACAAATCTCTCAGTAAATACACTAAGGAAGCTAAGATCATCACAAAAAGCTACCCCCCTAGTTTTAAATGATAAAATACACCAAAATTGGGAAAATAATGGTTTGGAATGTTAGGGGTTATGGCACTTCACTGGATACATTAAAAACTTTAATCAGGACACACAAGATAGACATTCTTTGTCTAATCGAACCATGGCATGATAATCAGAATTTAAATGTTTTGAAACATGAACTCGGTTATAATAATGCATTTCATGCTCACACAGCCAAAATTTGGCTGCTATGGAATCAGGTTTTCAGCTTGACAATTGAAAACGAATCTGATCAGTATATACAGGCTAGAGTAACAGATATTGCTTCTTCTGTCCATTGGAATGTTAACTTCATTTATGCTAGTGTCCATAGACATTTGAGAGAGAATTTGTGGTCAGATCTGCTAAGTCCTACACTAGATCCATCAATTTATATTGGAGATTTTAATACAGTAGCATCTGTCACAGAATATAAAGGTAGGAAATCCACCCCTAGGAAAAGCATGAAACAATTTAATGATTTCCTCACTATGATGGACTTACATGATATCCCCACGGTTGGTAACTCCTACACTTGTAGCAACAATAGATATAGAGACAAAGGAAAGGATCTACAGTTCCAAAGGTTAGACCGGGGAATAAGTAATCTAGAGTGGCTAGACCTTTTCCCTAATAGTTCTATCCAGGTTTTAAATAGGATTACATCTGATCATTCTCCTCTTCTATTAACTATTCAATCTGCTGTAGAATTAGTTCCAAGACCATTTAGATACCAGGAAATGTGGTCAAATAGAGAAGATTTTCATGAAGTAGTTGTATCTAATTGGAACTTACCATCCCCTCTGTTTGGATTGAATAATTTTGTTCATAAGTTAAAGAGGCTCAAGATAGTAATAAAGGATTGGAACAAAAATAATTTTGGGGATGTAAATAAGAATCTTTCACAATCTGAATTAAGAGTCAATGAACTGGAAATACTTTACCAGCAGGTTCAGGATGAGTCAGTTTTAGAAGATCTTCTGAAAGCAAAAGCTTTACTGCTAAGATCTCAGAAGGACCACAACATTTTCCTGAAACAAAAAGCTAGGTTAAACTGGTTAAAACAGGGTGATGCAAACACAAGTTATTTTCATCACACAATCAAGGAAAAGAAAGTAAGATCTAGAATTGTTAAAATTAAAGATGGTGATGGAAACTAGATAACAGATCCAAGTTTGATAAAAGAAGAAGGTGTGAGATTTTTTGAAAAATTACTGAATGAGGATACATCACAAAAAGAAGGGAATTTCTAAAACATTTTCTGCAGGAAATCCCTAATGTAATAAATGATCAACAGAATACACTTCTGCTTACCCCCATTGACACACAAGAATTGAAAACAACTGTTTTTGATCTCAATAGATCTAGTTCACCTGGATCAGATGTATTCTCGGGAGATTTTTACATCACTTTTTGGGAAATCATTAACCAGGATCTGTTAGAAGCTGCTAATGATTTTTTAAATACTGGTTATATTCCCAAAGCTATGTCCAGCACTTGGCTCACCTTAATACCAAAAAAAGCCATTCCAAACTCTTTTGCAGACTTCAGGCCAATAAGCTTATCAAACTTTGTAAATAAGGTTTTTTCTAAACTATTAATGGAGAGGATTAAACCACTTATGCACTTAATGATTTCCCCTGAGCAAAGTGCCTTTTTTAAAGGTAGGGATATTTCGGATAATGTGATCCTCATGCATGAAATGACCAGATTGCTATCCAGAAAGTCTAAGATTTCAAATTTGATTATCAAACTAGATATGCAAAAGGCCTTTGATAGGGTCTCTTGGTCTTTTCTTAACTCAGTTCTACTACAATTTGGTTTCCATGGCAAATTTGTTAGACTTATCATGCAAAATATAGCTTCTGCCACCTTTTTAGTTTTAAAAAATGGGGTCATATCTGGTTTTTTCTCTTCCTCCAGGGGAATTAAACAAGGAGACCCTCTCTCCCCATTTTTATACAATATTTTATCAGAGGCTTTTTCTAGGGGGCTGAAGAAATTGTTTTCCACTGGGTATTTACAGTATTTTAGTATTCCCATTTCATGCTCTCCTCTTACTCACCTTATGTATGCCGATGACACTGCAGTTTTTCTGAACACTAAGCCCAAAAACTTGAGGCATTTCAAACTTTTTCTGAAGGCTTATGAGCTCACTACTGGTAAAAAAGTAAACTTTGCAAAATCAGAATTCTTTGTTTCACATAACACTCCTCTTCAGCTAATACAATCTGTTAAAAGGCAACTAGGGATGGAGAGAGGTTCTTTCCCTTTTAAATACCTTGGAGTTCCTATTTTCTCTGGTAGGAATTTAAAGGTGCATTATTTAACTGTAATTGAAAGAATGGATAGATTGATACATAACTGGAAGAATCGATGGTTAAGCTCGGCTGGTAAAATAATTTTGATTAATCATTGTTTCCTCTCAATTCCAACACATATTTTTGCAGTTTTAAAGCCCCCTAGGATAGTTCTAAAAATAATGGAAAAGATGGCATCTAGTCTAATTTGGGGAAAATCTGATTTGGCCAATGGGAAAAGATGGAGATCATGGAAAAGAATGAGTTATCCAGTAAATGAAAATGGTTTAGGTTTAAGGGATTTGAATGCCATAGTAGATGCCTTCTCATGTAAATTATGGTGGAAGCTCCAAATGAATGATACTCAATGGTCTTCACTTTTATGGACATTACCTGCCACTTACAAAAAACCCCATATTTGGAGTAGAATCAGTGGAGTAACACCTATGGCAAATAGTTTAACTAGGATTATCTTTGGCAAGGGGGATTGCTCTTTTTGGAATGCAAATTGGATGGGAGATGGGGCCCTCTGCTATAATTGGCCTGAGGATATGGACATACCTTTTGAAGATCTTTCTTTGAGCTATTTTATTATGAACAAATCTGCTTTTTTACCAAGCCTGGAGCCTTATTTGGCTACCAATATCACTCATATTTTGCAGGAAGTAAAGCTGGAGCACCACCATGAGGATCAGCTAGTTTGGACCCCTACAACAGATGGGAAATTTACAGTCAGCTCTGCCTACAACATTTTTAGACAGAGGAACCCTGTAATACAGCACATACAAAAGGTTTGGTCTCCCTACATTCCTAGAAAAATGTCAATACTTATTTGGAGAGCTTTAAACTGTATCCTCCCATTTGATAACATTTTGAGCAGGATGGGTTTTTCATTTGCTTCGAGATGCCCTCTTTGTTTAGTCAATAAGGACAATCTTGATCATTTTTTCAATTCATGTCCTTGCTCCTGTTCTGTTTGGCATAATGTTCACTCTCTTTCAAAGCTACCACAAATTGATTTTCTGAACCTAAAGAGCAGGGTTGAATTTTACTTATCTTTCAAGGCTGACTCTAAGATACACTCAAAATTGATAACTGCTGCTTTTATTACTACATTCTGGTCACTCTGGACTAGCAGAAATAATTGCCTATTTGAAAATAGACCTTTCTCATTGGAGATCTGTGTCCAATATATTAAACAAATGATTTACACAATCTTCACAGTTCACAAATTGAAAGGTAATAGAGATAGGCATAAACACTGGATTCAGAATAAGATCATTCCTCAAATGTTTCATAAAAATAGACCTACAATTACAGTAGCTACATGGGAAAAACCACTAACTGGATATAAAGTTAACACTGATGCTTCATGGATTTCTAGTGGTTCCTCTTCTGCTGCAGTAATTGTTAGGGACTGGAGAGGAAAGGTTGTTAAAATGAGAGTTATAAATTTTCAGAGCTCCTCTCCTCTAGATGCAGAATTATTTTCAATCAAAATGGGATATGAAATCTGCTCTGATCTAGCTTTAGTAAAATGTGTAATTGAATCTGATTGTTTAACTTCGGTAAAGAGTATTCATAATCCAAAGAGATGCCCCTGGAGAATATTCTCTATGTGCAATGCACTTCATGTTGATCACTCTTCACACCCAATTCAACACACATCTAGACAAGCTAACATGTCAGGTGATTTTTTGGCAAAATTTGCAAGGGAAAACAACTTATAAGGTGATATATATATATCAGATCAATCCCCACTTTCCTTAAAGGATTATTATCATTAGACTCTATTGGTTTCCCAGCAATTAGGGTTGTTCCTCCTATGGATACCAATAGGATATAGAAGAGGATTCTTTCTTTGTATTCAGGTGCTTACTGTATTTTATTAGTGAGTTTAAGCACAAATAAGTAAGTTTCAGTCACTATTTATAAGCACAAATACTGCTAGTTCTTTCCTTTCTGTGATTTCAGGGAATCGGGTACTTACCCTACTGACCGAGCTTCTATGAGATAATTCTGCTTCTTCTCCCCTGATATGAACTTGCTGAATGGATTATACGCTACTGAACAATTGCTGCTAGACCATATTTAGGTCAAGAAATGAAGATTCCAGATCTTAGAACTTAAATGCACATGTCTGTTTAGACTCTTTTGGCTGGAACTCCGTTGACAAATTGGGGTCTCGAACCTTCGATTCCCCGTCCTGTTCGCGGAGTCTCGGCCATAGTTTTTTCATAGAGAGACTACTCTTTCACAGGGTAAGCCAAATTTTAGTACTAGAGATTCCACTCTGGAAACTCTTTTGCTGTAACAGCTTCCACAACTATTGTGGATCATCTTCATGCTGTAATTTCAATGAATCTTTTAGCGCCAACTTTTGGCTATTAAAATGGCAAGGGGAGCCTAATAAACACCCCCCATCCTCGGATGGTTTAACTTTAAAAAAAAAGACAGAGTTCCATCAATGGTGCGGTGGAGGACAGGCGGAGGATCAGCAGAAGATGAAAAAATGATCGGAGATTGACCAGCGGAGGTTGGCAAAATTGACAGGATCATGGAGGGGATTTGCATTTTAAAGCCTGAGATTGATTGGCCTTAGGCTAGCGGTGGATGGTCAAATGTGCAAGATGGAAGTTAGGGCGGAGGTGGTGAAGGAGATGTGGAACATGGACGGAGATGGCCGATGGTAGAGGAGATGTGGAAGATGGCTGGTGGAGGAAGTGGGAGCTTCTGTGGAGGGGGTCATTGTGGAAATTGAAGCGTCCGTTGATGTTTATATATGTTACAAAACAGAAGTGGTACTGCAATAATACCAGCACCTATAATTGGTCAGAGCAGTTGCGTGTAGCTGCTATGAATACATATTTTTTTTATACATTAGACAGAGAACAATACGCTGAAAATATTTCTAAGTATTGAGCACCGGTATAACATGCTGGTGCCTTTATCTGCATACAACAGCTGCACGCAACTGCTTTAACAAGTATTTTAATTCTTACAGTTGGACAGAGAGGAAATGACCTATACTTTTTCTAAGTGTTGAGCACTGGTATTGCAATACCAGTGCTTTTATTTGCATAAAGCATCTGCTCGCAGGTACTTTGACAAGTATTTTTAATTCTTACAGTTGGATAGAGAGGAAATGACCTGTACATTTTCTAAGTGTTGTGCACTGGTATACCACACTGGTGCCAAAAAACAGTTGTTCTGGTGCTTTAAAAATTCAATTTTCCCACCTCAGGATTTGAAAATTTCAAATTATTTTCATTTTCCACAGAATTAGTAGAACATGTATACTAAACAACATACCGATTCTAAAATATGTTAGACCTTTGATTTATTAGGTTTTTCACCCCAACATTTTTTGGGATTAGTTGGATTACAAATTGACCAAATAAATGTTTACTCCACAGTTTAAAACCGTGTGTGTGATGGTGTACACGTTAATTTCCCATTTGAGCAAAGGGGGATCATATACTAAAATTACATTAACGGCCAATAAGTTTCTTAAACGTTTATGACCATGTATAGCTACTTCATGGGTATTAAGTAGGTCTCCGATATACCTGGGAACATGTACAGAAGATTAATTTTCACCGATTGTAGTCCGTAGGGCAAAATTTAAATTGTTTTGCAAAAAGGACCTCAAACTAAACGCTCCAATTACGTTAACTTACCCGTGCACCCCCCCATGATATATCATTTCATTGGATAAAAATGAAGAATTAAAATAATTATTCATTTGCTAGCAAATGAGCTAAAGCGCTAGTGTATATTCTAGAGTTAGTAAGGGATGCTTATGTAGTGTTAACTATGAGATTTTGGGGACTTTTATGAAGACTTATTCGAAACCTAAAAGTGATATTAAATTAGAATCTTGGTTGGAGGACACATCATGGGTGAAGGTAAGGTCGTCCATTGTGTGAGATTTTAACAGCAACTTCGTAGTTTTGAAAAATTACCTTATGACCCAACTGTTATTTCTAGTGTTCCCACAAGTCCAACACACTTAAATCTTGTTATTCATGATTATTTATGGCATTTTTATGTACATATATTTTTAGATTATTTTATTTCTGGCATTGTAGTACATTTTGTGGTAATATAGTGCTCAAAATTCCACTACTGGTGCCTAAGTTCAGTGTACCAGTGCTAAAAATAAAAAAGGCAGCTGCATAAGGCTGCTTAGATTTATATAATTTACTTCCTAATAACTGTATGAATACGGAATGGGAAAATTTAAAACAGTTCATAGGGAAATAATTATTAGAGGTGCACCATGAGTAATTGTCAAGTTACGATCAAATAAATTAGTACAATGTAGGAATCATAATGGGAGAATGGTTCCACATCCTCATTGCCTGCTGCATTGTCGCCATCATGTGATGGGAAATGACCGATTGCCTTTACGGCTTAAGGAATTTGGTAGCTCATAAATTGCCCCATGTTGTCACACCTGGAATTGTCAATCCATCCGCAGAGTTTCAATTCCACTCTCAAGTGTGGATACCCTAGATTCAATCGATGTCGCAGAGGTAGGAAGAACATTCTTGCAGAATGATTCAACGGCAATTTGTGTCATCGGATTACCCCATGTGTCATTGTCATAGTTAGGTACACCTGCAAATGCACAAAGTGAAGAAATCCAATTGCAAAACCATAGGATCCATACTTCTTCTTGTCCCCATTCAGCTCCTGATGAATTCCCTCCCCGACATTGCAACGAAGTTTCTTTTTAATGGCATACAACTTGATTATCCTAATCTTGTGCACTTCAGTGTTCACAGTGACAGGGTCGATACGGGAAGCCACAATGTGATATCACGTGTTCATATATGGAGTTAGTTATTTCTTCGGAATTTTCGTCCATGAAACACAAGAGCATCCACATTGGTAACTCCAGTTGTGATGCACTGAACCAATCTTCTCGATACTTCGTCATGCATATCATTATCCTTATTGACAAACGCCATCATTTCATCCTCATTATCTTCGACATTGGGCAATTCATACAGGTCATTGAAGGGTTATAGGATATATTTGTCACGGTATAAAAATTTGTCCGTGCTCAATCCACACCTCAAATTTCCATAGAACTCTGTCATGATGGTCAAGTTGAACACGGGAGGTGTAGCGCAAAGCTTTTCCCATCATAATTGACGAATAGTTTCTTGAAATGGTAGATTTGCTTGAATTCAACGTTCCGGATAATGTTTCCTCGTTCTGTAACTCTGGGCCAACAACCTTGCCTCCTCGGACACAAATCTCCCCTCTTCCACTCTTAAGTATGAAGGTTGTGAAGGTGAAGAGCACCCTTCTTTCCTAGGCCTCTTAGTCTGGGTTTTAGGGGCTATCCTGTACATTGACACGGAGAAATTTTATCAAACACCTTATTTGCATTGAGAATTTACAAAAAGTTCAACCATATTCGGATTACATGATTGTACAATTGTGCTTAAACAACAATGATATCTATTATTATCAACCACATAAGGGATTACAAAACATTGATAATTACCAAACAAAGTGCACATGGAACAATCTAGAATCACAATTGAATGGGGGATTTCTACTATTTTGATATGAACTGTAGAAAAAAAAGTTTCAAGGTCAAATGTAAAAGAATTCCACTTCATTGCAATGTTTAAGGAGTGAAAGAACAATACCTTTTTCAACCACAACTACCGTTCAGGGGGAACTGGGGTTTGCTCTTAGTAGATGTGAAGAAGATGATGTTATGGATGTTTGATAAAATGACAGATGGTTAGTTTGGATTTGTTAACCTTGACTTTTTTGTAGCACCGATACCCACAACCAATACCGGTGCACATAAACCTCACATACTGGTGCCATTTTTAAAACGTAGCCCAAAACAGCGACTTGAAAATGATTTTGATTATTCAGGATTGGACCCGAGAGCAAATCTTTATTTTTTTGACTAAGTATTGAACACCAGTACAAAAACCAGTGCGTATGAACCTCACATACCAGTGCAATTTTTTAAACGCAACCCAAAGCTAGTACCACTAAAAAATGTCAACAACTTATCCATGCTAGTATCGCTCAACGAACCAATACCTTTCAAGTTGAACAACTCCATCAAACATGACATTATTGTATCTTTCTTCACGCAAACAGGATACAACTGTTTGTCCTTCTTATCCAGAAATTTTGACAGAACCTCGGTCCTGCCCCTAAATTCATCCACCAACTCCTCATATATGTCATCCAATTTCAAATCCCCATAATATTTCCCTTTTCTACCTACAACCATGTCCAATGGTGGTTTCTCCTCATGAAAAGTCCAAACCAAATAGTTATTTGAGAACCCTCTCTTGTACAAATAGAGTTGCAACAAAGCCTCGATTGTCAGTACGTTTACGATTCTTACAATCACGACATGGACATAGGATGCGCTTTTCACAACTAAAAGATTAGTCCAAGAAGTCCCCAACAAAAGCTATAAATTCATCACTCACCAAGCTAACATTGTGATACACATGCTTATTCCCCTCGATGACATAGTAAATGTCAACAATGTAATCAATTTGCAACATTTAAACATCCAAAGCAATATAAAATTACATCATAAACATTAAGTTTATTCATAACACACCCTATAAACATGCAACATGTAACATCACACACTACTACAATCCTACCACACCCTATATATCAAATCACATGCATTCAAAGCCATTCATTACATAAAATATGCTTGCTAACAAACCCTATTCATCAAAAGTGTGAAGCAACATTACAATGTTCAAACACACAAGATATTTATTGCAACATATCATTCCACACATATTCCACCATAAATGATAAATTTTAAAGAAACATGATGTACTTTCAAGGGAATTCATTTATAAGCATTTAATGTCTTCTTCAACCCCAAATTTCCATTAATGAACTCGAAACCCTCTTCATTCCTTTTTTTTACCTGATCAAAATAGTGGTATGTGAACATTTAATGCATCAATAGCACTGGTCTAAACCTATTAAACTGGTGGCATCGGCAGATATACTGGTGCTCAAACTAAAATAACGAACCTGTGCATAAATTTATCCCATTTTCCGCGTTTCCAGATTGTCAACCAAAGGCACCGGTACATATGACTGGTGCTCTAATATTTCCCGCGTTTTAGAAATTTAAGCACCATCGTTAGCCTACCGGTGCAAAGTATCCCACCATTTTGTTCCCAAATGCACCTGTCCCCAAAGTTTACCGGTGTGGATTTTACGATTTTCCGCATAAATTTTTAACAGCAACGCTATTCCGCACCGGTATCCAACGTACCGATGCTCAAAACTACCTAAACATTCTTTTTTTACTCTAAGCACCGTTATTAAGCACTGATATGTTTTTTTCGGTTCTATTAATTTTATAGGCACCGATTGTTTATTCATGGATGGCTCTACCAGTGCAAAATGTATTAATTAGCACCGATATGTGAGCACCGGTACATGTCAACCGGTGTCTATGTACTTGTTTTCCGGTAATGGCTACTCATTTGACCACTTTTATTTCTTATTGGATGTTTTACTTTGCATACATTAAATGCTGAATTTTAGCGTAGGTCTCACATTGCCCCAGTTGCTTTAGGTCCGGTAATTTGTATTTTTGAAGTGTTTCTGTGTAATGGGGTTAGCCTCAATCTCATTTGTAATAGGATCGATTTGATTATGAAAGGTTTTGGTCTCTCCAATAATTTATATAAAGGGTTGGGTATCCAAAAACAAACCCCATGTTTCAAATGATTTTAAACAAAATATAGAAAGAAAGTACTGTATAGACGGAAAAGAAATCATGTATTTATAGACATTGGGAACAGCTATATTTAAATATTTTGGACAACATTTTTTTCCGATCATTGGTTCGTTTCTCATTTCTTGATCACGTGTGAAGTTGAAAGCCGAAAGAAGCATAGCAAAACTCCACTTGTGGACTGAGACTCGCGCTCATACTTTATCTGAGAAGGTCCGGTGTTTCGACTTTCGCGGCTACTTCCTTTGAAAAGTATTCTCCAACAGTTCGGTGGAGGTGGACTCCCCAGTCAATTCAAACTCATCTTATGAACATCTCCTTGACTTCGGACGTACTTGATTCCCTTCATACCTTATAAAATCCCGTCCCACTAATTCACAATTTCACATCCTCAAAAAATTATAAAACTTCTCAATTTCTTTTGCTTCAGAGTGCAGACATGGAAACCACTCACTCCCTTTCTAAGAGCACAAGCAGTAGCACCACTACAACTTGCAGCGACGACGACGAGCTCAGTGAGCTACGAAGAGGACCATGGACTGCCGACGAAGACTCTCTTCTTATGCACTATATTTCCTGCCAAGGCGAAGGCCGCTGGAATTTGCTCGCTGAACGATCTGGTAATAAAACTAATCTATTATCTAGAAACTAAACGTTCCTTCTATCTAGAAACTAAAAGGAAATGTGACAATCTTAGAAAAACATACGAAAATAGAAAGTACGACAAACTTAAGAAAACGGAGCAAGTAGTTTAGTTGTGATTTTATATCATTATGGTTGATTAATTTTTGAAGGGTTGAAGAGAACTGGGAAGAGCTGTAGATTGAGATGGCTGAACTACTTGAAACCAGATGTTAAACGTGGAAACCTTAGTCCGAAGGAACAGCTTCTCATACTCGACCTTCATTCCAAGTTGGGTAACAGGTACAAATCACAATCACAATTACATATAAGTTCTCTCTAATTATTTCTTGAATGAATTTGTCAATAATTCTGTGTTTTAATTTGGATGAATCTGAAGATGGTCAAAGATCGCACAGTATCTCCCGGGAAGAACAGACAATGAGATCAAGAACTACTGGCGAACAAGAGTACAAAAGCAAGCGAGACATCTGAAGATAGACGCCAGCAGCATAGAGTTTCAGAAACTCATTCGGACAGTCTGGATGCCCAGGTTGATTCAAAAGCAACAAGACCGTCGTCCCAATTCAAACCCGTACTCATTATCATCGCCACCTCCGCCTGCTTCAAATGCTGTTCCGTACGGGTCTGAAAATCAGCAAGAAGTCTTCAATGCAACCGATGTCATGTCTTCAGAAATCGCGGGAAGTTTTAGTAGTGCTTATCAATTTGGCAACAATTTGGATGGTCATTTTCAAAATGAATATTGGAACGTTGGAAACACAACTGGCTGTGAGACTGAGACCTTGAGCTTGGCAGCTGATTGTAATTGTAGTGGTAGTAGCCATCATGTACAAGATAACCGGTTGAGTGATGAAATGGGGTGGAGCAATTTTGATGAGTTCTTGCAATGGAAGCAACCGAAAGAAATGTACACATGACTTTGCCGGGGAGATCAGTTTAGTAATTTTCTGTGTCCTGACTCTCAAAATTGATAAGCAATATATAATTTCCACAAAAAGTCTTCTATTTGGATTTTGATAATAGATGTAATCAGCTTATTAATTTCCTCACTTGAGGTGTCCTCTCTCTGTACCAACTTTATTTGCACTCTTTTCTTTTATGAACGTCCCAACTCAATAGTGCATAATTCGTCACTAACAACTTCATTGCATGTCTGTTGTTTTTTGAGAAAAAAAAGCTAAAATTACCCTATATTTTGGATGAAAGTTCCAATGTTACCTTGCAAAATTAATAAGTGTCAAATTAACCATAACTTATTAGTATATGTACCAAACTAACCCTGGCTACTTTGACTTCAATAGTCAACGAGATGTTTGATCAAAATTCAATGAAATGACCATTTTGCACCTTAAATAAAAAACTGAAAAGACAATAATGCCCTAATTCATACCAAGTACACGTTTTTCCCATTTTACCTTATTTTTCCTTTCCTCTTTGACCCGCCAAATTGTTTCCGCTGCTATATATTCTCCATTCATCTGCATGCCAATGACTGCCACCACTTCTGTCCACTCTCGCAGCGTCAACGTTGGTTCGATTGACTGTGGGATTCGTGACGTCGATGTGTCTGGAGGGGACACAGAAGCTTCTCGGCCTCACAGTCCCGATGTTGCAATTTGTGTGGCGGTACCCCACCTTGTTCCGCGAGTTCCGGAAGCCCAAACAAACCTAAAGGTTTCGTGCCTCCTTAAGGATACCATGGTCCGATCGAACGACGGGATTCAGGATCGTCCATAGCGCTGCTAATTTGGTGGGAGAGGGGCCAGAACAATCGCAATGGCTCCTTGTGGGCTCGGGGGATTGGAGCATTTATGAAGCTACAGGAGTGGTCGGAGATCATTGTGGGGCCGCTATGGAAGGCCTTGATCCGATATCGGAGTAGCAGCAGGAGGAGCAACAACAACCTGAATTGCTGTTATGACCCTTTGAGTTATTCTCTTCTTGATTTAGACCCATTGATATTGTAACAATTTGGAATAGAGATTTTGGGGGAGATATATTGATATATATATATATATAAGAACAATATACTAATATAACCTTATATAGTTGCGAAAGTGCTAATATAACCCTTTTGAAAGTAAAACAACAATAACTATTTAATGAACGTCCCAATATAATCCTCATATGACACTTCCGGCGTTGACCTCGACATTTCGGTCGTTGACCACACGTGAAATGACAAAAATGCCCCTTTGGCCAAAATTTGAATTTGTGAGTACAAGTATACCTTTGCTCTCCACTGTTTCGACGTCATCCACCACCATATCACCACACCGACACTGGAATCCTTCATCGTACTACGTCGTTTTAGCTCATCCAGTTGTGTCACCAACTACCGGCTCCACTCTGCCATCTCAACTTCATCCCAGATTCACCCAACCCCTACACTGCCGGACAGATACAACACCGCCACCACCTCATACAACCCCCCCAATCCTAGAATCACTACTGCCGAACCCAGTTGAACGCCAACGCCACCACCGCACCATCCCAGCCCAACCACCGTCATCCCAGTCTGATTACCAACCCCAACCCCAATGTTAATCCGGCCACGAGCACCCCCACCACGTTGTCTCAGTCCAACCACCATTGTCCCAGCCCAGCCCAACGATGCACCTCGTCACCTTGACTCCACCTCGTTTGTGCGAAAGTGGGAAGCATCAAATTGGAGAATGAATTGGGCAGTGCGAGAGTGGAGAAGGAATCGGGCGTGGCTGTGGGTTTAGAAAATGAGGAAGAAGAAGAAGAAGGGTATGGCCGCTAGGCAGAAGAAGAAGACAAGAAGAAAGAAGAAAAGAGGAAGAAGAATATTAGGGTTTAGGTGCATCTTAATTATTTTGTCATAAAAAAAAGATATTTTAGAGGGGTAAAATAGTCATTTCATACAATTTTGGTCAAAATATGTCGGAATGGTTAGTTTTGCACTTTCACTTATTATCTAGGGTTATATCGGCACTTGTAACCATTGGGGGGTTATGTGGAACTTATGTCAATTATATAGGGTTATACACACTTTTCTCTATATATAATATAGTGTGCACTGATTGAATACGATGGATAGATATGTATTGTATAGCTTAATCTATGTCGTGAATGAAGGCTACGTAGTGGTTGTAATGGTTTTGGTGTGTTTGTTAAATGGTTGATGCCTCGACGTTTTGGGAGGGATCCAATTTCCTATTTAGGGTATAGTGTTGATATCTATCATCCTTGAATCTTACTTACTTTTGTGTAAGACTTTAATGGAAAGTGATTGATTTGTAAACATCACCACTTTATTTTCAGATATATTAGGAGGTGATTGTATGGAAAACAAAAAATAATTTACCTCCAAAATTAGGTTTTAATTATTCAGTTACTCTATTTGTTTTATGAATCAAGACAAAGTAGTGTTAATTCTCAGAGATAAGTGGATGTTTTTCCGGTAATTGATAAATACATTTTAAATACAATGATTTTGGAATTTTTTTAAAACTATAGATCTAGCCATATATATTTTTTAAAGTGCTGGTATAACCCTAGAAATAATAATAAGTGATAATACAACCATAGAAATTAAAATTAAGTGCTAATATAATCTTATAATTTTGATGGTGGGAAGGGTAAAATCATCCCTTATTGTAGAAAACTAACCAGGGATATTTGGTCAATTCCAGGATGGTCAACACCGGGTTTTAACGCTAGAAATGGCACAAAGATTATAACTGCAGAACTCATCAAAAAGTTAGGGTAGATTGACAGTTTCTCATTTTAAAGGGTTATATTGGTATTTTCAACCAAATGTTAGAGTTAGAAGTGTATTCTGCCCTTATTTTTTTTCTCCCGTAACCCCTGTCCATTAAGGTTCTGAAGTTGGAACCTCCCATTTAGGAATGTAATATACATTGCACAATGGTTAAACCAAATTATTAACGCCAGCTCACCATTAACGGCGGTTGAATCGCATTCGTTCCATCTCTTATTGAATTAAACCCGCAACCTCCTTATTTAAGAAGGCATGCCGTCCAAATTTCATATCTCCTCCTTAAATGATGCAATTAATTCTTCCTTTCCCACTTCTTCCATTAACATTGTCCAAATCAATCTTTTCTCAATTTTCCATAATTGATATATCCCTTGAACCCAAGCCACCATCCTTAGATCTTCCTTCGCAAGCCCCAATTCCCGACCATCAATTTATCATCCCAACTTCCCAATATTCCTTTCCAAAGTTCAAATTGCCCGAAAATCGATTTATCTCCCCGAATCCCCAATCGATTTACTCTTGATTTTCTTCTCTCCCAGCCGCCACTCTCTAGATTTCCTTCTCCCCCGACGAAGCCACTGCTATGTTTGTCCATATCACCAACAACAGAGTATTGGATGAAAAACATTGGCAGGTATAGAATGGTTAACCTTCTTGGGTCTGTTAATGTTGGTATGTCTTGAATATGTATTAGCCGTTTTGACAGGTTGGTACGGGAGTCTCGCTGCCCGGTCAGCGAGTCGGGGGGTCCAGGGGGGCGGAGCGTACCCTGGCCTGGGGGTCCGAGGGGGGGGCAGAGTCACCCCCGGTCTGACGGTATAGCTTGTCTCTTTATTGGACTGCTGTTGATTTGGGCCGAATTGTGTTTTGGCCCAGTTTGTTAGGGTTTAGTGGAGACAGCATATAAAGTGTCTCTCTTCTCTCTGTAAACATTAATTCTGATATAGTGAATCCGTCTCCCGTGGATGTAGCCAAAATTTGGTGAACCACGTAAATCTTGTGTCTTGTTATTTTCGTTCATATTTTCTGTTCTTTCTCCATTCCGTACAACAAACTGGTATCAGAGTGGTTTCTTTTTCCGGTGAGATCTGTAGTGGGTGTATCGGATTTTGGGCTCATCGGATCGGGGCAGATCGGGGCTGATCGGGAAGAAAGATGTCTGGGTTGAACGTGAAGGTCGACAAGTTTACTGGGAGAAACAGTTTTAGTTTATGGCAGATCAAGATGCGAGCTTTGCTGAAATAGCAAGGTTTGTGGACTCCGCTGACGAAGGATTTCGCGAGCAGTTCTGGAGATGTGGTGGGTCTGGAAGAAAAGGCACACTCGACGATTATGCTGTGTCTCACGGACGAAATCATCACTGAGGTCTCAGATCAGGAGACTGCTGCACAACTATGGCTGAAGTTGGAGAGTTTTTATATGACGAAATCTCTAACCAACAAGCTGCTTCTGAAACAACGCCTCTTCGGTCTCCGAATGCAGGAAGGTACGCAACTCAGAGACCATCTAGAGCAATTGAATACTTTGTTATTAGAATTGCGAAATATAGATGTGAAAATTGAAGATGAAGATGCTGCTTTGATTTTGCTAGTGTCTTTACCGCTTTCGTATGAGAATTTTGTTCAGTTATTTATTGTTGGTAAAGATTCCGTGTCTTTGGAGGAAGTTAGATCCTCTCTCCACAGTAGAGAGTTGCGACATAAGGCAAACGGTACATGTACAGAAAGTTAGGCCTCTGGCTTGTTTGCCAGTGACGGAAACACAAAGGGCAAGGGAACCGGCAGTAAGAAGAAGGGCAAGAAGTCATCTTCAAAGGGTCCCAAGGCTAATGATGTTTGTAACTACTGTAAGGAGAAGAGGCATTGGAAAAAGGAGTGTCCGAAGAAGGCTAGTAAATCTGGGAGTACATCTGGTACTGCTGCTGTGGCTGAAGGGGATTTCAGTTCTGAAGATGATTTTTCTCTAGCTACTACTGGGCAAAATAATCATCCTAATGCGTGGTTTCTTGATTATGGGGCATCTTACCATATATGCCCAAGGAGAGATTATTTCTCAACTTATGAGCAAGCTGAGGGCATCATTACTACGGTAAATGGTGTTGCGTGCAAGGTAGTTGGGATTGGTTCAATCAAGATCAGGACGCATGATGGTAGTTTCTGTACTTTGAACGATGTCAGGCATGTTCCATCGATGACAAAGAATCTGATTTCTCTTCCTACGTTGGATAGAAAGGGTTTCGTCTACTCAGGGAGTGATGGAGTTCTGTGTGTCTGCAAAGGTTCTAGGCTAGCTCTGAAAGGTGTTCTGCATGGTACTTTGTATTTTCTACAAGGTTCCACGGTTATGGATTCTGTTAATGTTGCATCTTCGGAGGTTCACCAGGATGATATGACTAATTTATGGCATATGAGGCTTGGTCACATGGGTGAAAGAGGGATGCAAATTCTGTCGAAATATGATCTTCTTGGTGGCCACAAGGTCAAGAGCTTGGACTTCTGTGAGCATTGCATTTTTGGGAAGCATTACCGCAGCAAGTTTCCTAAGGCGATTCATAGAATAAAGGGCACATTGGATTACATCCATTCTGATTGTTGGGGACCTTCCCGAGTTGAGTCACTGGGAGGTCACAGGTACTTTGTTTCTCTGATTGATGATTACTCAAGGATGACTTGGGTTATCATGATGAAACATAAGAGTGAAGCTTTCTCGAAGTTCAAGGATGGAAAGCTTTGGTGGAGAATCAGACCGGAAAGAAGATCAAGAGGCTTCAAACTGATAATGGGCTGGAATTCTGCTCGTCTGAGTTCGATCAGTTTTGTAGGGATGAAGGGATTTCTCGTCATCATACAGTCAGGAATACGCCACAGCAGAATGACGTAGCTGAGCGGATGAATCAGACATTGCTGGCGAGAGCGAGGTGCATGCTCTCTAATGCTGGTTTGGAAAGGAGATTCTGGGCAGAGGCGGTGAGTACAACTTGTTACTTGATCAACCGCGGGCCTCACACGGGTATAGAGTGCAAAATACCTCTGGAGTTGTGGTCAGGTAAAGTTGTTGATTACTCCAAGTTAAAAGTTTTTGGTTGTACATCTTATTATCATGTTAGTGATGGTAAGTTAGAGCCCCGAGCCAAGAAGGGTGTCTTTGTGGGTTATGGAGATGGAGTTAAAGGCTCCAGGATATGGTCTCCATCTGAGAAGAGGGTTATTCTGAGCAGGGACGTTGTCTTTGATGAAAATTCTTTGCTTAGATCTATGGTGAAGCCCACAGTTATGCCAGAAACTAGTGGAGTTGATAAACAGGTGGAGCTTAAAGTCACTCAAGGTGAAAATAGATTGGAACAATTTGAGGTGGATCAAGAGCCACAGACAGAATCTGAGATACCGGAATCTCCACCACCAGATCCTCAACCATCAGGAGCTACAGTCCGCAGTTTAGCTCGAGACCGACCCAGGAGGGTTGGAGTTGGGGCGCCCAAGAGATATGGGTTTGAGGATACGGTGGGTTATGCACTACAGGTTGCTGAGGAGGTGGATACTCATGAGCCATCCACCTACAGAGAAGCTGTTTCAGGTACTGATGCTGGCAAATGGTTTGTAGCAATGGGAGATGAGATGGAGTCCCTCCAGAAGAATCAAACATGGGATTTGGTTCAACAGCCTCAAGGGAGAAAGGTTATCACTTGCAAATGGGGTTTCAAGAAAAAGGAAGGGATATCACCTACAGAGGGAGTCAAGTACAAGGCTAGAGTTGTGGCTAGAGTTGTTGCTAGAGGTTTCAGTCAGAGAGAGGGAGTAGATTACAATGAGATTTTCTCACCAGTGGTCAGACACACTTCCATCAGGGTGTTGCTAGTTATAGTGACACATCAGGATTTGGAGCTTGAACAACTTGATGTGAAGACTGCTTTTCTACATGGAGAGTTGGAGGAAGAGATATACATGACTCAGCCATATGGTTTCCAAGTTCCTGGCAAGGAAAAATATGTTTGCAAGTTGAAGAAGTCCTTATATGGGCTTAAGCAGTCTCCGAGGTAGTGGTACAAGAGATTTGACAGCTACATGCTTGAGTTGGGCTACACAAGGAGTTCATATGATTGTTGTGTCTACTACAGCAAGTTGAGAGACGAGTCATTCATTTATCTGGTGCTTTATGTAGATGACATGTTGATAGCCTCAAAGAGTAAGCACGAGGTTCAGAAGTTGAAAGGACTTCTTAGTGCTGAGCTTGAGATGAAGGATCTGGGTGCAGCTCGGAAGATACTAGGAATGAAGATTCTCAGGGATCGAAGTCAGCGGAAGCTTTTCTTGTCACAGAAAGGCTACATTCAGAAAGTGTTGGCTAAGTTTAGCATGTCTACAACGAAGCCTATAGACACTCCTAGTGCTGTAAATATCCATCTCACCACCATGTTTGCTCCTCAGTCAGACGAGGAGAAGGAGTATATGTCTCAGGTTCCTTATGCCAGTGCGGTGGGGAGTTTGATGTATGCTATGGTTTGCATGAGGCCAGATTTAGCACAGGCAGTCAGTGCTGTGAGCAGGTTTATGGGGCAACTGGGAAAGGAACATTGGCAAGCTGTGAAGAGGATCTTCAGGTATCTTAGAGGTACATCTGATGTGGGTCTCATTTATGGAGGTGATACAGAGTGCTTAGTTACAGGCTACTCTGATTATGATTATGCTGGTGATGTTGACACGAGGAGATCGATGACTGGTTATGTATTCACTTTGGGAGGTTCTGTGGTTAGTTGGAAGGCGACTTTGCAACCTACAGTGACGTTGTCTACTACGGAAGCAGAGTACATGGCTCTGATAGAGGTTGCAAAGGAGGGAATATGGCTGAAAGGGCTGGTTAATGATCTTGGTCTACATCATGATCAGGCTACTGTGTATTGTGACAGTTTGAGTGCAATCTTCCTAGCCAAGGATCAGGTCCATCATGAGAGGACCAAGCATATTGATGTCAGATATCATTTCCTGAGGAGTGAGAGGAGAATCAGGGTGAAGAAAGTGGGAACTGCTGACAACCCCGCTGATATGTTCACCAAACCTGTTTCACATAGCAAGTTTCAACATTGTTTGGACTTGCTGAACATCAGAGCTGATTAGGTGCTCTATGGGCAGTCCCAGGAGTGGAGGGATAAGTCTGCTCATCTAGCACTGTAATGGTGCGTCTGGAGTTTTTTCTTTGAGGATTCAAGTCAAGGTGGAGATTTGTTGGTATGCCTTGAATATGTATTAGCCGCTTCGACAGGTTGGTACGGGGGTCTCGCTGCCCGGTCAGTGAGTCGGGGGGTCCAGGGGGGCGGAGCGCACCCTGGCCTGGGGGTCCGGGGGGGGGGGGGGGGCGGAGTCGCCCCCGGTCCGATGGTATAGCTTGTCTCTTTATTGGACTGCTGTTGATTGGGACCGAATTGTGTTTTGGCCCAGTTTGTTAGGGTTTAGTGGAGACAGCATATAAAGTGTCTCTCTTCTCTCTGTAAACATTAATTCTGATATAGTGAATCCATCTCCCGTGGATGTAGCCAAAATTTGGTGAACCACGTAAATCTTGTGTCTTGTTATTTTCATTCATATTTTCTGTTCTTTCTCCATTCCGCACAACAGTTAAGTTAGATGTTGGTGGGCATTCTTTGATTGGTATGGTGAGGGATGTTTAGTTTTTTTGTTCTGTTTTTCACGAGTTATTTTTGGTGGTGTTTGTGATGATGTTGGGTTGAAAGATCGATTGATGGTTGTGTACATGTGGATTGCTTTTATTCTGATTTTTCAATTCAAAGTTTGAAGATCTACCAATGGTGGTGTACATGGTTTTTTACTTCTGAATACTTATGGACAATGATAACTCAGATTAATATTGGCGGTGTGTTGTATTTGTTTCGATATAGACGTGCTTTCTTTTACTAACTTCGAAAGTAGTTTTGAAGTGGGAATTGCGATAGATGGTGGTTCACAGATAGACCGCCCAGCCAGAGAGGACGATTTTAAACTGTCTTCTAAAGGCCTCTTTAAACACCATTAACGTCATGTTTCTGCAAAAGTGGCTGAATTTCCACATTATCTTATCAAGCCAAAGACCATCTCAATCCTTGATAGACTAATAGCCTACATCCCTACCTGTATTCTCCAACCCTATTCCCAGAACCTATTTCTCAAACCCACATTCTCCAATATCCAGAACCATTGATAGCATCTTCTCCGAGGCATTTGGTGGTGATGGAAAATGGAAATTTTGTAATTTTGTGAAGGGTAGGTTTCAACTTATAGGTGGCGGGTGAAGGTGGTGGTGGGGGTTGTTTGAGGATTGTGAAGGTGGTGGAATATTTATATTTTTTCCATTAAATGATAGTAGAACAGGAATCCATAAGAGAAGGATATGGAAGGAAAGAAAGTTTGAAGTTTTCTTATAATTCTCAAAATCCTAGATGGATTTGGCTCAAAGCATTGTGCTTTCTTTATATTCCCCAAAAACCTAATTGATATACAGCTAAAGCTTGACTATTTCTTGTGCTTTTGAAGTAAACTCATATGGTTTGTAGACAACAAAGGCATCCACAAAGGTCAATCTAGTAAATTCAGTTACTATAGGGTTGGGTAGAGGTGTGTGGTGGTGGTGGCTGTTGGAGAGGGTGTTGTTTGAGATAGTTGGTAGAGAATGTAAGTGATGGGTAGATCTGTACAATATTCAGGAAGGTAACTCATTCTTTTCGCAAGGCTGCAAATTTTAGTTTTATTTTCCTTGTATGCAAATTAAGATAGAGTCCGTCACTTGAAAGACGGTCTTTTCATAAGTTATGAAAAGATCAAGGTTTAAAGTATAAATTAGAAGAAATTAAGATAAAATTTTTGGGTTGCATGAACCGGGTTATAAATTTTATAACTACTACATATTGCATACTAAAATTTTAATATTGCAACTAAGGCCTTTTACCTTTTAATATTCTAACCAAGCCCCATCTTTCCATAAGGTTATGGAAAGACCTTCTTTCCCAAGACTTTGCGATTAAGATAGGACAGAGAGGGAGTATAAATAATGTTAACAAGAGGGTGTAATATCTCAATCCACGCTACAACTGATATGAAGGGATGTGATTATACTAATCACAGCCAATAACTAGAAGGACAAATGATACGAAGGGGTTTGATTATGCCAATCATAACAAATATCGGTAAAGAAACTATACACTGTCATATATGCACCAACATGCCCTTGTAAGATCATGACCGGGAATTCACCCGCCTTCACCCGGGGTCGTTAATTGTAACTAATTAATCCGAGCGAAGGACGGAGGTCAAAGATAAAATTTATAATTCTGCACCTGATTTCACTGCTACGCTACCTAGAGTGTAGTTAGCGGCAAGCCCTAGGTTTTTTCATAGAGATGCTAGGGCTCAAGTATCAACTAAAACCACAACCTCATACGGGTCGTCAATCCGTACGAGTGAAAGGAACATCTAGTAATTACAAAAGAGAGGTGTTGGATTTTTAGATTAACAACTACGATGCATAAAAGTAAAAACACATGTAATCTATAAATCTAAGCACTTGGGAAGTTATTGCACAACATGATTAACAAAATGTTTCAATCCTCGATTCATTCACATGCAAGATTTACTAAGAAACCTAATATTGTGTGCACAACACGTGGTGTGTCTGATGACATACACTTCCATGTACCTGTCACGTCGGGTGCACTCGCAACCCTCCATCGATGCCGCCATCATAATTATGGGAGTACAACAAGGTCCGACCATTGTTATAGGTCTGTTTCTCCCCTGTGTGATTACGCCTCAGGCTTCCACCACTAATGCATAACTTCCCCCGGGTTCTATCAACTAGGGCCAAGATCTATGATCAAGGGTCTCTAACACCCTAGTTTGCTACCTTTTTATCTATATCTACCCGTCACCTATTGGAAAAGTTTACGTAATTAGCTAAGACTGGTGCGATGGAAAATAAGTCAGAGTATGACTCGGGTCTCTCATTCACATAGTCACGTGGACGCAACGTACTCCCTTACCATCCTAAAATCCAGGTTTCTCTTCCCAAGAGGGCATCAATAAATGCACCGTACATGACTACAGCCCAAAGTGTATGCCGATATGTGGTGTAATATTCATGCATTTAGAACATTCAATAAAAATAATAATAATATCATGAACACATATAATACAATGAATGTAATGCATCTCACATAAACATAAAGATTAAAACATACGCTACAATTATCCCCAAGCTATGGATGAACACAAAAAGAAAACATACGCTACATAGATATGTAATTCAAATACATATTTGAATTCCACATCTATGATGAACACAAAAAGAAAATAAAGAAAAAGGAAAAGAAGAGAGTGTTTCTCACTCTCTAAGATGAACACGTTTAGGACATAAAAGTCCGACAGAAAACCAACTTACCAACTCGCAGCATCACATCCTTTACTAGTCCACGTCGACTAGCTTGGGAATGATCAGCGAGTTGAATAATCGCTTTAGTTTCCCTAAGCTCACCTAGTTGTAGGCGTTCATATAGTCTATATAGAATTTCATTGGTGGATGCGCCTAAATATTTCATGGCATTTTCAACAAGTTTACCACCTAAAGAGATATGGATAGAAAACATTCCGGGGTCATTGCATTTCTTAGGAAAGTTCTTATGATTCAAAATGGCAACTCTCCCCATTTTTAAATGTCCCGACCTCTTAGTTAGCCTACTTCTTTTCTTTGTACATGAAACTTTAAGAAATTTAGCATATGATGGAACATATTCAATCAATTCCAAGATAAGGATGGTTAGCTTGACTTTATCAAAGATTTTTTGAATGTTGGCATCATTGGTCGCCACCTTCGGCTTTCCCCTCAACGCATTTGGAAATGGAGGTGGAATGGTGACTTGTGCTTTGGGTGGTGGAAGCTCCTTGGAAGGTGCCTCATTGACAACAATCTACTTTTCTTCTATGTGTGCTTTGGTAGTCTCCACTACCTTGTAATTCTCTTGCATTATCTTCTTTTTGGTCTCACAAACTTCCTTCCCACTTCTCAATTTAAGTGCACTCACATTCCTTGGGTTGATTTCCGGTTGGGAAGGTATTTTGTCGGACTCCCTGTCTTCAAGTCGGCTTACCAAGATGGCAAGTTGCCCGACTTGAACTTCAAGGTTTTTAATGCTTGAGAAAGATCTATTGTCAAGGTCTTTAATCTCTCGTCGTGTCCTCTCTGCGAAGACTTCATGTTTCTTCTCTAATTGACCGATAGGTTCCAATATCTCATCCCATTTTGACTTGTAGAGTGAAGCATGATTGTTGGAAGAGCTTTCACCTCTAGGATATGGTTGAGGTGGAGCTTTTCCACCCCGATATCCTTAAGGTTGGTTGTCCTTTCTCCATCAGAAATTAGGATGATCTCGATACCTCGGGTTGAATGGATTTGCATAGGGGTCCGGCCTTGCATCTCCGTTCCCCTGGAACCATTGTGGTTGAACTTTAGAAAATTGTGGTGTCTTATTGTTTTGAAGTCAATTGCCTTCACCTCTTGTAAATCATCTATGACTTTGGGGCAAGCTTCGAAGTTGTGGTTAAAGTTGAAAACTCTACACACTTGTACTTGATGCACTTTTCCTCGTAAAAGCTCCTTCATCATCGAAGAAAGAGCTTGAACTTACTTCTCCAACTTGACTAATTGTGCGGGTTCATCCAAAACCTTAACCCTTGGCCTTGTGCCAAATTGTCGCATACTATTTGCCATTTCTTCAAAAAGGGCCATTGCATCCTTAGGGCCCTTGTTCGCTATCGAACCATTTCAAGCGACGGTCACCATTCGAATATCTTCATCACACAACCCCTCAAAGAAATAATACACCAAATCATCCTCTTTCAAGGGGTGGTAGGGAAAACTCGCCAAAGTCGCATGAAGCATTCCCAATAATCATACATACTCTCGATAGCACCTTGGGTGATGTTTGACAATTGTTTCTTCAATCCGGCAGACTTAGACGATGGAAAATATTTCTCTAATAACCTCTGCTTCATGTCTATCCAAGAACCAATACATCCCGGTGGCAAGTAGTAGAGCCAATCCTTGACACTACTTTGAGGGGAGAATGAGAAGGCTCTTAGGTCGTAGTCATCCTCGGACACTCTCGGAGGCTTCATGTTTGTGCACACCAAGTGGAATACCAAAATATGTTTGTTCGAGTTCTTCCCCACCAATCAATGAAATGTAGGAAGGCAATGGATCATGCTACTTTTCAGCTCACAACTAACATTAACCGGTAATGGCGGGAAGGTGATGCATAGATGCTGGTTCTCCAAGTTGGGTGCCATTAACCCCCGTAGGGTGCGATTTTCTTCCACCATTGCTAGCAGATCCTCTACTAAAACTCCTTGCCTCGGTTGAACCTTTGCCCTAATCTTCCGTCTCCCTCTCCTGCCAACACTTGTGTTTAGTCGGGTAGTGTAAGACACCTAGATTATTGGTACGGATGAGTACCATAAACTAGGGCTAGCAATACCCTTCCGAATACAACACTAGCAAACAGATAAAAAGGTAACAAAGAAACTTTAATAACAGCTCACCAACCAAACTAAAAACACAAAACTAAAACAAAAATAAAAGGCAACTACTAACTACTTAAACTAAAAGTTATGCCTAGTTGTTACTTAAGCTGAATAGCATCCCCGGTAGCGGCACCAAAATTTGACTCACCTCCACCCTAGGTATTTAATTGTAGCTAATTAACCTAAGTGGAGGATGGAGTTCAATTATAAAATGTATAATTCTGCACCCTGCTCTCACTGCTACGCTATGTAGAGGGTAGTTAGCGGCAAGCCCTAGGTTTGTCCACAGTGATGCTAGGGCTCAAGTATCAACTAAAAACACAACCTCATATGGGTCATCAGTCCATACGAGTGAAAGGAATAGCTAGTAATTGCAACAGGGGAGGGTTGGATTTTCATATTAACAACTACGATACATATAAGTAAAAACACAGTAATCTATAAAGATATGAGCAACATGATTAACCTAATGTTTTGATCCTCAATTCATTCACATGCAAGATTTACTAAGAAACCTAATATTGTGTTCACAACACGTGGTGTGGCCGATGGTGTACACTTCCCCGTACCTGTGATGTCGGGTGCACTCGCAACCCTCCATAAACGCTGCCATCGTAATTAGGGGAGTACAACAAGGTCCGACCATTGTTGTAGGTCTATTTCTCCCCCGTACGATTACATCCCAGGCTTCCACCATGAATGCATAACTTCCCCCAGGTCCTATCAACTAGTCCCAAGGGTCGTTGGCACATTATCTATGATCTAGGGTCTCTCACACCCTAGTTTTCTACCTTGTTAGCTATGTCTACTCGTAACCTTTCGGAAAAATTTACGCAACCAGCTAAGACTGGTGCGGTTGAAAATAATTCAGAGTAGGACTCGAGTCTCCCGTGCACACAATCACACAAATGCAACATACTCCTTTACCCATTCTAATATCTAGGTTTCTATTCCCAATGGGACATCAATAAATGCACCATACATGAATACACCCCAAAGTGTGTGCCATTATGTTGTTTAATAATTCATGCATTTAGAACATTCAAGAACAATCATAATAATATCACGAACACATATAATAGGATGAATCTAATGAATCTCACATACACAAAAAGATTAAAATACGCGCTACAATTATCCCCAAGCTATGGACACTACTCTATAGATATGGAATTCAAATACAAATTTGAATTCCAAAGCTAGGATGAACACGAAAAGAAAAGAAAGAAAAAGGAAAAGGAGAGAGTGTTTCTCCCTCTTTAAGAGCTCTCTGAATGATCTAATGTACTTTGCACATGTTTAATCTAGTATACTAAATTCATATATATAGGAGAAGGGGATTGGGCCTAATACTAGGCCTGGAAAATTCTAGAACCATAGTTCACCCGTCGCCTAGATTGTGAGCCATGGCGCGAGGCTCTGGCATAGACTGTGAGCTTTGGTGCAGGCTGCAGTCAGAAGGCACGATTTGCTCAAATGTTTGGTGTGAATCGTGGTCAGGAAGCATGGTTTGCTCAGAATTTTGACTCGGGGTGTGAGCCAATGGCTGATCTTGGCATCTTGACCATGGAATGGCGCGACTGTTGTGAACAGAACGGTCCTCGCCCATACTTAGCCATTTTTTGGGCAAACCTTTGAACTAGAGCTGCGCGGACCGTGGCGTATGGTGCGGGTCGTGCCATTTCCTCACGGTGAAGCTGTTGGCATGGGGCATCTCCTCTGGCGTGGATTGTTGGAGCTTGGATATGAATGGTCCACGTTGACCCGTGGTACCTTGGACGACTGAACTTGTTTCCTTCGCTATGGGAGACAGTTAGACCAATTTTTGAGTTCTAGTAGTATATTTTCTAGTGCTCGAGAAGACGAATCTAATGGAACCAGCCTTGAAGGCTAATTCTTCTAAGATCATTCTCATACTTAGGCCCAATTTATCATACCACGATTTCATGTATCTTCATTGGCCACTTTCATCTCCAATGACGCCTATCCTTGGCTTCAATCTCCTTCAACCATGCATTGATATTCGTAGCCTTCGTCTACTACCATTCTAGAGGTGAATGGTCTTCAATGTCTTCTACTGTCCTTGCGAACGGCCTTCAATATCTTCTACCTCTCTTACGAATGGCTTTCACATAGAATTAAACCTTAAAGTACCCATGGGCGACCCACTAATGATGAACAAATGGAAGATCTAGGAGCCTATGGATACAAGATGTCCATTAGTACTAATTAAGTCTACAAAATGCAGGTTTTAGACGATAAAACCAAACATGACCATCCCCCTTGTCACGTAAACTCAACTAATACTAGTAATCTGCCATACAAAACATACTAAAAACTATATCAGAAGCAACTATTAATTACGCAAAATGAAACACATCAGACTCCCCACACTTAACCATTTTCTTGTCCTCGAGTAAACAAAGACAAGACAAAGAATTTAAGCGAAATGTAGCGTTCAAAAAGAAGTTAACTGAGGCATCCCACTTATTCCTAGATTACCCTGTTTCCCCAAAAAAGAGTAAGAATCTTACAACTCTCACACTCCTTGAAAACATAAACAATCTAACCACCCAAAATAAAATGTGGAAAAAGGTAAGCTAAAAAGATAAGTGTCAAGCTAGATTAATTTTCCAAATGATCCCAAAGCAATCCAAGAGTCATCTCCAAAAACAATCCACAAAGGAAATCCAAGAGCCGTCGACTTGGTTGTAAAATAGGGATAATTTATGATTCTCGACTTAGTTACAACCAAGGAGTCGAATGTAGCGTCAACCCAGTTTTTTGTTTTCTCACAATTTCTCTCATTGTGCCTAGGAGCCTTTCGGGTTTCCACATGGCCTCTCAATTTTGCTTAGGCTCGTAAGCCTAGCCGGGCCTAGCATATAGTTTTTACCTAGGCCTTTTGACCTATTCGGGATTTTCCTAATGTTACCCAAGTTGCCCTTTTGGGTTTTCAACTTGTTCAGGTTTTTATTTTTTTTTCAAGTTTTCCATTTTTTTGGTGTAGCAAACAAATTCCCCAAAAGTGGGCTTCATGCTACAAAAGATAAGATCAAACATAAAAATTTACCACCAATATCCTAAAACAACCTACCCCATGCAAACTAGAAACTCTAGCATAGCATGTCATACCACCAAATGTTCATCCAAAAACATCCCTCAACAAACAAAAATCACCAACAGTTAAGAAAAATGACTACCAATGCAAATCATGAAATGCACCGAGGAAATCTAAGAATGAAGACTGCCTTATTGCTCGCTACTCCCTCCCTACACTTTGCCAAGGAAAAGTCTCCAATGCATAAGAATCATGTCAAAACATAACCGAGGTATGGAGAAAGGTTTATAATCTCTCTAGCAGCCCCAAATGACCCTCATCCTCATGACTCATGAAGCTCCTCTCGATGTACCTTGTTGCTTGGAGTGTGGCCTCAATGTTACCCATCCTCGAACTATGATCTTCCATTTGCGAGTGCATCCCTCCTATTGCTTGGAATACCTCTTGCGACACTTAGGTAGAGCTCGAAAGCTTGTCCCCAAGTGAATGCAAGTGGTCAATTGTTTCCGTGGCTATGCGAGAGCGACTAGGAGGTGCTCTAGCAGTGGACACGTCATCGGCCTCCTCAACATCTATCTTTGGGTTGGCTAAAACTCTATAGAACTCTCTCTCAAATCTCTGGTCCGGAAAAATGAATAGGCCATCCAAGCTTGTATCATGGTCGATGACGGTGCACTCTGGCTGTGGAAGGATCATAAAGCTACACGTGTTCGCTTTGCCATAGAGCCACATATATCTCCCCTCTGATGTCATAGGCCCCACCATGGATAATTTTGCTAACTTCTCTATGTTGTATCTTGTGCTCGATCTTCCCAAGTTAGTTAAAGCCTGTTGTGTGACCAAATGACCTAAATGTTGTGCCAAAAGACCAACCATGCCTCCCATAGCTATCTTGCCACTCTTTTGGTCTCTCATCGCTAAACATTCCTGCACAAAAGACCCTACCGAGTTTGGGTAAAAGTAACCCTCGGGAGTCATTGCCCAAAGACAATGAACATCCGAACCCAGGCATTGCATCACTTTAGTGTGGAAAAAGACACCCATAGCCAACAGACGATGAACATAACAAAAATGCTGGGTGAACCAGGGCGGTACTCTTGTACAGGTGCTTCCGATCATTTCCCATTAGTTGCACCCAAAAGCGTCCAAGAGAGAAAGGTAACCCTTATCGGCGTGTCTTCTACATCTCCTTGCCATACCTCCGCCCAAAGGCTAGCGCTACCTCCCGATGGGTCATCTTGTACTCCTTATCGTCTAGGTTGAATTTGAACACCTTGTCTCCATCATTGTCCTCAACCGGCTATAAAGTAGCTAGGAACTCTAGGGTCCACCTTATGTACATCTTGGAATGTTTCTTGAGAAACCCCTCTAGACCTACCTGGCTCAATAGATAAGTGATTGGCTCGAGTAAACCTAGAGCCGCCAAGGTGTCCATGAAAGCAAACCCCGTCACGAAAATACTCCTCTTCGGTCTCTCAAGTTCCTCCACCTCTGGGCTGCAGTCCCGGTGATATTGGATGAACCAATAAACCCCTCGATCACAAATGTGGGAATGAAAGTCATCGGCTTGGGTTTTGCACCCTTCGCCGGCTTCTTCCTCTTCTCACCTCGAGTGGGCTTGGCCTTCTCCGAGGCATTCTTCTTATTAGGCATCCTAACAAAATGAATACAAGAGTGGTGATATGATCATAAACAAGGCATGGCCTATATTATTATTCAACAGGGTAACATTATTCCAAATATCCTAACCATTCAAAACATGATGATCTAAGAATGAGGAATACTTAAACAAGAACATCCTCATCAAACAAGAAACTCATGTAAGTTCTCACCAACCCATCAATAAGGTCATGCAATCAAGAATCACTCTCTCCTAAATCACCCATCACATGGATATCACATCATTCAAGCATACTAGCACATCAATTCTCCTAACTCTTTCTTCAACACAAGATTGTGCATACAAACCCAAACATATCTCTCAAAAAACACACTCTCATTCAAGATTCATGCTTTTAATAACACCACAACAATGTAAAATAAAGCATATAAACAAAGAGTTCAATGGGTTACCCAAAGTTTGAAGCTAGGATTTGTAAGACCAACCAAGTCCGGGTAGATGTTCCCCTCCGGTGGCATCGCCCAAAGAAGTTGTACATTGAAGCCAGGACAATGCATCAATTCACCGTGGCATAGAACGATCATAGAAAGGAGTTGATGAACATAACATATTTTTGGGTGGACTATAGTCGTGCTCTTGCTCAGATTCTTCCTGTTGGTCCCGATCAGTTGTCTCAAAAAATTCCTAAGGGAGAATGGCATTCCTTGGTGATGAGTGTGTGGAATGTCCTGGCCGATCTTCCACCCAAAAGCTAATGTCACCTCTCTATAGGTCATTTGGTACTCCTTGTCATCTAAGTTGAACTTAATTTCCTTGTTACCCTTCTCGTCCGTGACCTTCGTAGCTAGAAACTCTAAAGTGCACCTTATGTAGGTTTTCGAGTGTACGTCGAGAAAACCTTCTAGCCTACCTGACCCAAAAGAAAGGTCACTAGTTCAAGTAAGCCTAGAGCTATCAAGGTGCTATTGCAAGCAAAACTGGTCTCCAAAATGCTGCTCTTTGGTTCCCTCAAATTCCTCCATCTCTGGGATGCAATCCCGATAATTTTGGTCAAACCCATAAACTCATCGGCCACGGACTTGGGGTTACAAGGAACGAGAGTTTCCAGTTTAGGGTTTGCACCCTTTACCAGCTTCTTTTGTTTCTAACCCCGCGAAGACTTCTCTTTCTCCGAAGTACCCTTTTTCGGAGGCATCCTAACACAATGAAGGAGAAGAATGATAATGTGATAATAAACAATGCATGGCCGATGATGTCATCCAATAAAGAAAATTCTCCCAAAAAGACTAAACATTCAAAGTATGATGGTATAAGCATAAATGCCATCTAAAACAAGAATATTCCCTATCAACCAACAACATCATGTATGCCTTTCACCAACTCATCAATAGGTTCATGCAAACAAGATTCATGCTCTCTCTAATCACCCACAAATGAAGAATACATCATTCAAGATAAATAGCACATTAAAGATTCCCATAAATTCATCATCACAAGATTGGACACACAAGCTCAAACAACATCACATCAACACATGCTCATTAAAAATTATGCTTTTCATAACAAAACCACAATGTCAATCAAGTATATATACAAAGATATCAAAGGGCTACCCAAAATTTGAAACCAAGAAGTGTAAGATCCACTCAAGAAGAAGCAAATATTACTAATTTTTGGGAGAAAAACTTCAATTTGTTCGAGCTCACCAAAGAGTGTGTGTGATTGAGTGTTTCTTGAGAACAAAGAGTGTGTAGATGATAAAACTAGGTGGAGAATTGTACCATGAAAATGAAATTTCAGCATAGGTGAAAAAGAGAGAGGGAGGTACAATGTAGATAAAGATGAAATTTCAAATTAGGGGACAAGTAGTACAATCAATTAATGTTGGAAGTACTAATTGCATAAAAAATTCTAAGAAAATAGGAAATATCACTTCTTGAATAAAAAATGTATTTTTAATTTTGAAATCCAAACATCCTTTTGAAAAGTTGAATTTTTTAAACAAGTTAGGGGTGAAAAATAAAAAATTGACAAAAAGAATTTTCTGCCAAGTTTTCCCACCTTCACGAGACACAATCTTGTGGCCATCATCATGGCATGAGACCTTCCCTTCGTGATAAGCATTATCACGAAGCAAACCCCAGATTTTTCACTATTCCTTAGTTCTTCTCAACTTTTGAAAGAAAACCATGTCACCCATCAAAATCCATTTCATCTTCACATAAGCACAACTTTTCACATCTAGATCTCCAAATAAAGCAAGAATTTCATTCAAATGATCCTTTATTTCAAGCTAGACATGCAAATTCTACCAAGTCACTACTTCAAACAAGAAACAATAGAACCACGTATATTTATTGTCACCATCACAACTTATTTCATCTTCACCCATTCTAATTTGAAGCACTTACTGGTGGGTCTCTGGAATCACCATCGGCAACTCCGCCCATGATGATGTCATTGTGGAGAGCAGTGGTCTAAAAATCGCTAGGCGCTAGTCGGGCGATTTGCTGGGGCCTAGCGCCTAGGGGATTAATCGGGGATTAATCGGTCTAGGCGGATTTGTATTATTTAATTATTTTTTATATATAATTAATAAAATAATACAAATTATATTTAAAAATAAAATAAAAACCTATTTCCCAAGTCACAATAACTTTTATTACATACAAATGATACAATACAAGAACGAAAATTTCATGATAAACGACACAAATGAATATATTATATATATATATTGTCGAAATATTATCTTGGAGTTGAAAAATGAAATCCATACAAGCTTACAAAGTTTGAGGCACGTGGCAAAAATTACCAAATACAAACTAGTGAGTAGTGAATCCACACATAGCCATAGGCCAAAATTAAAAGTTAGACAAAATAAAAAAGTACCAAATACAATTCACACATAGCCTATGACATTTCAAATTCTTCTTCACCATTTATCTCTTGCACTTCATCGTTATCGGACTCAAAGTCATAAGTCATCTCATCTACTTCCTCCTCCTCATCCGATTCAAAATCATCTTCATGTAATTCTCTAACCTCTTGAATTCTAGAACTTCTTCTCAACTCCATGCCAAGACCTTGTTCCAATCCATCTCCATCCATATCCATCGCTTCACCATCTTCATTAACATCATCATCACCACCCTCAACAATCCATCCTTGAACCATGGTAGATTCATTAGAAAGAAGCACATCTATGTCCTTCACTTTCTCTCATTGCTTCTTGTTCATAATCTTGGCATTGAATTGAACATAGACCAAGTTGTTCAACCTTTTCGTATCAAGCCTATTCCTCTTCTTTGTATGGATCTAAATAGAAGTAATATAATGAAATGATTAAAATTGAAACTTTGAGATATAACAACATTTCAACTTTAAACAAGGTCTTCCATCACAAACAATAAAGACTACAATATGTTTGCATATTAACCAAACATGATGTGGGAAATTAATTTACTCAAAGTTTTGAAGAGTTAAAATGAGCAAAGTTATAGAAAGTTATTAAATATCTATTCAATCAAGTTATTATAGAATCAATGTATTTTCTTTGAAATATATAGCAACTACAATAGAAAGAAATGAATGAATAACAAATATTACATACCCCTTCAAATGTGCTCCAATTTCTTTCACATCCCGGCGCACTTGAAGTTAATGAAAGTATCCTTTTAGCCATTTTTTGCAAGTTTGGCACACCATTTCCATAGATACTCCACCATGAAACTATATCAAATATAACAAAGAGACAAAGAATTACTTCAATTCAAAAAGTGAAAGCCAAAAACATACAAAAAACCATTTATGTTAAACATCTATGAAAAAACAAAACTAAACGAGAAACACATTTCAAACAAGTAATCTTATTTACTTAACATGAATTAAAATAAAACATTACCCGGATCATAGTTCTCATCATTGTTTTTGCATCCTTCCATAGCCATCACTCTTCCAAATAACCCTTCTTTCTTTATAAACTTAGGCCATTCAACATTTATCACCAAGTGATGAAGCTCTCGAGGGAGCATGACCTCAACACAAGTCAAAAACCCATTCATAACAAACTCATCATTAGTGATATCCTTGTTATTGTATGAATAATAAGGATTCAAAATATAGGAAGCTAGATGCAATGTACTATCAAGGCGGTCTCTTGCTTTTGTTTCAATAATGTCAAGAATTGGACGACATTGGGCTTCATTGTGATTGTACACCTTTTGAATCTCCTCTTTGGCTTTGAGTATCTCTCCATACGCAAATCCCATTGTAGGCTTCCTATCTCCATCAACAAGTCGAAGGACCTTCACTAAAGGACTAAACACTCGTAAGCAAAAGTCCACTCCTCTCCAAAAAGCTATGCTATGTGCTATAGCCACCGCCGCCTTCACCTTTTGAGTTTTTGAATGTTTAGTTGCACTCCATTCATCACTAGTCACCATAGCTACTATCTCTTTCTTTTTATTCATCAAACTTTGCAAAGTGAGAAAAGCGGAAGCAAACCTTGTAACTCCCGGCCTTACTATATCCCATTGTTTAGTAAACTTTCTCAACAAATCTAAAGTCTTGTGATGAGAATACATGTAAATGGTGAAACTCTTTGCCTTTTCAATCACTCCTTTAAACTTTGAAAGATTTCCAATTCCTTGAAGCATAAGATTGAAAGTGTGAGTAGCACATGAGCTCCAAAAGATATTTGGCCTTTTCACCTTCATCAAGTCTCTTGCCAACATATTGTTAGAAGCATTGTCCATCACCACTTGAACCACTTTTTCTTGCCCAATGTCTTCAACACATTTGTCCACATATTCAAAGATATAAGCACCGATATGTGATTCACCGGATGCTTCCTTAGAGGATAGAAAAGTTGTACCTTCTTTACAATTTACACAAAGATTCATGATACTTCTTCTCTTTCGATCACTCCAAGCATCGGTCATAATTGAACAACCATTCAAAGCCCATTCTTCTTCTTGCTTCTTCATCAAACTTTTTGTCCTCTCAACCTCCCCTTTCAACAATGGTTCCCTCAATTGATATTGGCTTGGAGGTCGATAGCCCGGACCAAATGTTCCAACCGCTTCCATCAATCTCTTGAAGCTATCATTGTCAACCGCATGAAAAGGAATGCCAGATTCGTAAACCCACCTTGCCAAGAATTGATCCACTTGACGAGTTCTTTCTTTAAAAAGTGAATCATTAAGGTTTTGTTGCCTCCTCTTCTTACTTGTATCCATCGTTGAATCCGGGTCAATTGGATTCACAAAACGATTCATCGAACCAAGAATGCGTGACTTTCCACTCCCCTCAAAATTCACTTCAATTTCTTGAACTTCATCATCATGATTATGAATGACCCTATGAACTTCATTCCTTAATTCCTTTTCATCATTGAGCTTTTGTTTCTTCTTCGCCTCAATTTCATCTAAAGCTTTTTTGCACCTTGCTCTAGCCTCCTCGGGAGCTCTTGGACAAGGCTTAACATTACCCTTTACATGGGCAATATGTTGTTTGATTCGGTTTACTCCCCCACTACCCCTATGAGGACATAACTTGCACTTCCACTTATCTAGGTTGTTAGGATCAACCAATTCTCCATATTCCCACCCTATATCATCCGAACCTCTCTTCAAAGAAGATGTCTCCGACATGGTGGCAGAAGCGGTGGAAGAAGTAGTTCCCTGACTTCCCTCCATTGTTCCAAATTTCCAATGAATTGTATCAACTATCAACAAATAATTCTATTCATAATTTAAGGGGTTCATCCATAAATAGCATAATGATTAGGATAACAATCAAAGAGATCAATGTTAAACGTTGTATACAAATTAAGAAAATAGCTAGTGCTGGTGCAGCAACCTTTTTTTTTTGAGGAATAAAAACCAGTGTCATTTCTCTCAGGAAAACCATCAAAGCAAACTCATCAGCTTCAGAATTATCTAAACTGAGTAAACTCTGAAAATTCAAATAATGATCAATTAGCAATCCATCATAAACCCAAGCTAACATGGTCAATTGGCACAAATCAGCACAAATCAGCACAAATCAATGAAAATCAATTGGCTCAAACCAATGAAAACAAGCGGCATTTAATAATTAATATGCAGACTTACATTGCAGAGAGAGGGAGGCGTCGACACCTCGACGGTGGCCGGTAGTTTGCTTCGGTGACGGCGAGGTGACGTTGACGTTGCTGCTGCTGGTTCGACCGTCCAACTAAGGCGACGAAAATGGCGAGGCGACGAAGACGGTGAGGTCACGAGCTGATGAAGGCGGTGGCCGGCGAGTCAATGAAGGTCGATCGATCGGCGTCTGGGAGAAAAAAATCAGAAAACTGAAGAGGGGTTTGGGAAAACTGAAGCGGCTGCGGGTTTGAATTGGGAGAAAAGAGGGCTTGGGAAAATTATAAAAAAAAAGAAACAAACCAAACCAAACTGCCCAGACCCGATTAGCGCCTAGACCCGATTAGGCGGGTCTGGGCGGGTCTGGGCGCCGCCCAGAGGCGAAAACATCTAATGTCGCCGAATAGGCCCTAATCCGGGCATTTTGGTGGCGCCTAGCGCCTAGGCGCCGCCTAGGCGCCGCCTAGGACCGCCTAGGACCGCCTAGGCGCCGCCGTTTAGAACACTGGTGGAGAGGTCTCCACAACAAGTCATCCTTACCTTTGTAGCTCTTGTCGGCACCTAGAAATATCTCTCGTTGCTTTGCCAACCTTGACTCCTTGAATATCACTTTGGGGTTAGGAGGAGGTTGAGTAGGTATCAAATCCTCAATGCTTCCCTTTTCCCACTGAAATTTTATTAGCATAGAAAAATAATCTAGTATAGACATATAATTGACCAAATCATGAAATTCATTAGGGTCCTCCACAAACTTATCAACAAGAGATTCATGCTCATTGGTAACACAAGAAGGTTCAAGAATATCATGCTCATAAAAAAGTATCACACCTTTGCACATAAGAGAAGGTTTTGCTGAATCATGCCTAGATTTATAAATGTTAATGTCCACTTTGTCTATGTCATCCTCTTGAGTCAAGATTCCCAAGTGGACATCAATTTTAGTCCTAGATATTTTTAGAAAAGGTCTCCCCGAAAGGATTGGGGATGCACGTCTGTCGTGCATTACGTCTAGGACATCAAAGTCTGCCAGAAAAATGAACTTTCCCACTCGCACCATCACATCCTTCACTAGCCCACGAGGCTAGCTTAGGAGTGATCGGCGAGTTGAAAAATCACTCTAGTCTCTTTAAGTTCACCAATTTCAAGACATTCAAATAGACTAAATGTTATCACATTAATAGAAGCTCCTAAATCTATCATGGCATGTTCAACAAGTGTTCCGCATAAAGAAACAGGGATAGAAAACATCCCAGAGTCATCACTATTCTTAGGCAAAATCTTATGATTCAAAATGGCGACTTCCCCAATTTTTAGCTTCTTTCATTTCTTAGGTGGTCTATGCCTTTTTTAGTACATGCAACCTTAAGAAATTTAGCATATGAAGGTATAGTTTCAATCAACTCCAAGATAGGGATATATACATCCCCTTTTTTGAAGACTTTCCTAATGTTGGCGTCATTTGTCTCCACCTTTGGCTTTCTTCTCAAAGAACTTGGAAATGGAGGTGGAATAGAAACTTGTGCCTCGGGTAGTGGGAGCTCCTTGGAGGGTGCTTCCTTGAAAACTATCTCGTCTTCTTCGAAATGTGCTTTGGTGGCGTCCACTAAATTGTCATTCTCTTGTGTCACTTCTCGGTTTCGCAAACCTCCTTCCCACTCCTTAGCTTGAATGCACTCACATTTCTTGGATTCACTTCCAGTTTGGAAGGTAGTTTTCTGGATTATTTTTCTTCAAGTCAGCTCATCGAGGTGGAAATTTGTCCCACTTGAATCTCAAGGTTCTTGATACTTGAGAAAACTCTAGTACCAAGGTCTTCAATTTGCCTCCTAGTCCTTTCCGTGAAGATCTCATGTCTCTTCCCCAATTAACCAATGGAATCTAAGATCTCCTCCCTAACTGACTTGTAAAGTGTGGTATGATTGTTGGATGGACCTTAACCCCTAGGTAAGGTTGAGGTGGTGCTTGTCCACTCCTATATCCTTGAGGTTGATTGTTATCCCTCCATTGGAAATTAGGGAGATCTCTATACCTCAGATTGAATGTATTTTCATAGGGATCTGATCTTGCTTCTCCTTGGTTCCCTCAGGACCCTTGTTGTTGACCCCTAGCAATTTGAGGTCTCTCGTAATTGTTGTAGTCCACAACGTTCACTTCTTGCACATCACCAATTACCTCGAGGAATTTTTTGGAGTGGTGGTCAAGGTTTCAAACCCCACACATCTTGACTTGGTGCACCTTTCCTCGCAAAAGCTCTTTCATCATAGATGCAAGAGCTTGGACTTGCTCCTCCAACTTTGGTGTGTGTGCGGCTTCACCCAAGACCTTAAACCTAGACCTTGTACCAAATGGCCTCATCCCATTGGCCATCTCTTCAAAAAGTGCCATCGCATCCTTCAAGCTCTTGTTGGCTATAGAACCGTTGCATTCATAATTTAACATCCTTATGTCATTGTCACAAAAGCCTTTAAAGAAGTAATTGACCAAATCTCATTCCTTGAATGGGTGGTAGCGGCAACTAGCTAGGAGTCTCTTAAACCTCTCTCAATAATTATATAGGCTCTCGGTCGCTTCTTGATAATGTTGGACAACTGCTTCTTCAACCCAACCGACTTAGATGCTGGAGAGTATTTTTCCAAAAATTGCCACTTCATATCCATCCACGACCCAATGAAACCCGGTGGTAGATAATAAAACTAATCTTTTGCTCCATCTTGCAGTGAAAAAGGGAAATGCTCTCAAGTTGTAATCATCTTCCGAAACTCCCGGAAGCTTCATATTCTTGCACACCAAATGGAATTCCGACATATGTTTGTTCACATCCTCTCCCCCCATGCTGTGGAAAGTAGGAAGGCAATGTATCATCCCACTTTTAAGCTTACAAGTCACATATGGAGGAAAAAGTGGGAATGTGATACATAAGGGTTGGTTCTCTAAGTTTGGGGCCATAGGCTCTCTCAAATTGTGGTTATCTTCTACCATCTTGTGTGATGCTTCCTCAAAATTCAAACCCCTAGGTTGAGCCTCCGATCTAGTTTTATTTCTCCTTCTTCCCCGATTTCCTCTGGAATTAGTAACAGAATGCAAAACACCTAGATTTTTAGTACGGGTATGTACCATAAACTAGGGTCACAGTATCCTTCCAATGTCACAATAGCAAACAGATTCAAAGTAACAAGGAAACTATTATCAAAACTCCACTTGCATCAAACAAAGCAAACAAAAGAAAAACAATAAAAGACACTACTAACTACTGTAGTAACATGTTATGCTCAACTAATACTTAAACTAAAAATCATCCCAGTAGCGGTGCCAAAATTTCACATGCCGGCACGGATACCACGGTCCGTAAAGCATTATAGCCACAGGATGCCAGATCAGCCACGGTCCGTGAATGTTCATTGCTGCGACTCTTGGAATTTGGCGTGGTTTGTGAAGCTGGGATTGTACCATGGTCCATGAAGGTTTTCACGGACCGCAAGCAGTATGCAGTTTTTGTTCAGAGTTTTCCCACGGCCCGTGAAGGTTTTCACGGACCGCAAACAGCTTGTGACTTCTGCTCAGAAATTGTCACGGCCCGTGAAGGTTTTCACAGACCGTGAGCAGTTTGTGGTCTTGCTCAAAAGTCTTCTCACTGTCCGTGAAGGTTTTCATGTACTGGCTCCATACTTAGCCAAATTCTTCAATTCTTCATCCCCTTGTTCACGGCCCGGTGCCTTGCTTTGTGAATGTCTTGTGCTGGTCTTGTGTAGGTCTTCACGGAATCCCTAGATTCTTGTGTAGTGCGGGCTGTGAAGATTTTCACGGGCCACTAGTGCTTGACCATGTGCAGTACATTACTAGCCGCTGGTGCTTCGTTGGCTAAACTTCGTTTGCTTGTCATGGGTGAACTGTTAGTCCGAATCAAGAGTTCTAAGTAGTCAATTTTGTAGTACTCAAGAAGAAAAATCCAATGGAACAAGCCTTGAAGTCTCATTATTCTTGGATCATTATCAGACTAAGGCAATACTCCTCGGACCACGGTTCACCATTTTCTCCTTTGACTGTCTTGAACTCCGAAGCCGCCTATATTTGGATTCTATCTCCTTCTACCATGCATTAATGTTCGTGGCCTTCGTCTACTATCATTCAAATGTAAATGACCTTCAAATCTTCTACCGTTAAAAAGAAAATGGCCTTCGCGAGAATGTAATGTAGTAAATAGCATTCACGGGCGACCTACTAAAGGTACTCATAATGAATACCGAGGAGCCAGTGAACACGAGATGTCAAGAATCACTAATTAAATATATAAAATGTGAGATTTATAATAGAAAACCAAACATGGTTGTCTAAACCCCTTGTCAACTAATGTTGCCAAACTGCCAACAAAAAGTAAATAAAAACTATGTCAAATGCATTGGTTAAAGCGTGTGAAATGGTGCATATCACTCACACCATCACATCCTTCACTAGTTCACGTGGACTAGCTTTAGAATGGTCGTCGAGTTGGACAATCACTCTACTTTGCCTAAATCACCTAGTTCTAGGCATTCATATAGGCTATATGGAACCAAATTGTTGGACACGCCTAAATATGTCATGGCATTTTCAACAAGTTTACAACCCAAAGAGATAGGTAGAAAACATTCCAGGGTCATTGCATTTCTTACACAAATTCTTATGATTCAAAACGGTGACTCCCCCCATTTTTAAATGTCCTGACCTCTTAGTTGGCCAACTTATTTTCTTTGTACATGCAAGTTTAAGAAATTTAGGGATGTTGCATGTACAAAGAAAATAAGTTGGCCAACTAAGAGGTCAGGACATTTAAAAATTGGTGGGGGGGGGGAGTCATAGGGATGGTTAGCTCGAAATTTATCAAAGATTTTTCGAATGTTGGCATCATTGGTCGCCACCTTTGGCTTTCCCCTCAACGTATTTGGAAATAGAGGTGGAATGTTGACTTGTGCTTCGGGTGGTGGAAGCTCTTTGGAAGGTGCCTCCTTGACCACAATCTCCTCTTCTTCAAAGTGTGCATTGGTAGCCTCAACTACCTTGTCATCCTCTTGCATTATATTCTTCTCGGTCTCACAGTTATCCTTCCCACTTCTCAATATAAGTGCACTCACGTTCCTTGGGTTGATCTCCGGTTGGGAAGGTAGTTTTCCAGACTTCTTGTCTTCAAGTCGGCTTACCGAGGTAGCATGTTGCCTGATTGTAACTTCAAAATTTTTTATACTTGAGAAAGCTATATTGCCAAGGTCTTCAATAACTTGCCTTGTCCTCTCTGACAAAACTTTATGTTTCTTCCATAATTAACCGATGGCTTCCAATATCTCATCCCGTTCCAGCATGAAGAGTGAAGCATGATTGTTGGAAGGGCCTTCACCTCCAGGATATGGTTGAGGTAGAGCTTTTCCACACCGATATCATTGAGGTTGGTTGTCCTCCTTCCATCAGAAATTAGGATGATCTCAATACCTCTGGTTTGAATGGATTTGCATAGGGGTCTAGCCTTGCATCTTCGTGGTTCCCTTAGAACCCTTGTGGTTGAACCCTAGAAAATTGTGGTCTCGCACGGTTGTTGAAGTCAATTCCCTTCACCTCTTGTAAATCATCTATGACTTTAAGGCACACTTCAGAGTTGTGATTAAGGTTGCAAACTTCACACACTTGGACTTGATGAACTTTTCCTTGAAAAAGCTTCTTCATCATGAAATAAAGAGCTTAGACTTGATCTTACAAATAGGGTGATTGTGTGGGTTCATCCAAAACTTAAACCCTTGACATTGTGCTGAATTGTCGCATTCCAATTGCAATTTCTACAAGGAGGGCCATCGCATCCTTAGGGCTCTTGTTCACTATCTAACCTTTACAAGCAACGTTCTATATTTGCATATCGTCATTGCATAACCCCATTACACCAAATCCTCCTCCTTGAAGGGGTGGTAGGGACAACTCATCAAAAGTCACTGCAAGCGTTCCCAATAATCATACATACTCTCGGTTAGGTGATGTTTGACAATTTATTCTTCAACCCGGACAAATTAGATGCCATAAAATATTTCTTTAAGAACCTTTGCTTCATGTCTGTCTATAAACCAATGCATCCTAGTGGCAAGTATTAGAGTCAATCATTGGCACTACTTACAAGGGAGAACGAGAAGGCTCTTAGGTTGTAGTCATTCTCAGACACTCCTGGGGCTTCATGTGTGTGCACACCAAATGGATCTCTAAAAGATGTTTGTTCGGGTCCTCCCCCGCCAATCCATGAAATGTAGGAAGGCAATGGATCATGCCACTTTTTAGCTCACATATAACATTGATGGTTAATGGAAGGAAGGTGATGCATAGAGGCTGATTCTCCAAGTTAAGTGCTATAGCTCTCGTAGGGTGCGATTGTCTTCCACAATTGCTAGTAGATCCTCTACTGACACTACTTTCCTCTGTTGAACTTCTGCCCTAGTCTTTTGTCTCCTTCTCCTTAGAACATCTGTGTTCTCATTTGGGCAGTGTAAGACACCTATACTAGTGGTACGAGTGTGTACCATAAAATAGGGCTAGCAATACCCTTACAAATACAAAACTAGCAAATGGATCAAAAGGTAACAATGAAACTATAACAACAGCTCACCAACCAAACTAACAACACAAAATTAAAACAAAAATAAAAGCAACCACTAACTACTTCAACTAACAATTTATGCCTAATTGATACTTAAGATGGATAGCATCCCTGGCAGCAGTGCCAAAATTTGACCCACTTTCATCTGGGGTCATTAATTGTAGCTAATTAACTCAAGTAGAGAATAGAGGTTAAAGATAAAATTCATAGTTCTGCACCCTGCTCTCACTGCCATGCTACCTAAAAGGTAGTTAGCGGCAAGCCGTAGGTAGTAAGTGAGAGGAATAGCTAGTAATTGAAACAAGGGGGATTGGGATTTGGATTTTCAAATTAACAACTATGATACATAAAAGTAAAAACACAAGTAATAAAAAAAGCTAATCACTTGGGCAGTCATAGTGAAACATGATTAACCTAATGTTTTGATCCTCGATTCATTTACATGCAAGATTTAGTAAGCAACCTAATAATGTGTTCACAACATGTGGTGTGGCCGATGGTATGCCCTTCCTCGTACCTGTCACGTTCGTAACCCTTCATTGATACCGCCATATTAATTAGGGGAGTACAACAAGGTCCGACCACTAATGTAGGTGTGTTTCTCCCTCGTGCAATTACGTCTCGAGCTTCCACCAGGAATGCAAAACTTCCCCCGGGTCCTATCAAGTACGCCTAAGGGTCGATGGCACCTTATCTATGATCTAGGATCTTTCACACCCTAGTTTGTTACCTTTTTAGCTATCTCTCCTGTAACCTATCAAAAAACTTTAAGTAATCAGCTAAGACTGGTGCGATAGAAAATAAGTCAGAGTATGACTCGAGTTTCCCGTGTACACAGTCACGCAGATGCAACGTATTCCCTTACACATTCTAACATCTAGGTTTCTCTTCCCAATGTGGCGCCAATAAATGCACCATACATGAATACAGCCCAAAGTCTGTGATGGTATGTGGTGTAATACTAATTGATTTATAACATTCAAGAACAATCATAATAATATCATGAACACATATAACAGGATGAATCTAACGAATCTAACATAAGCATAAAGATTAAAACATATTCTACAATTATTCCCAAGCTATGGAAACTACTCCATAGATATGGATTTCAAATAAACATTTGAATTCCACACCAAGGCTGAACACGAAAAGAATAGAAAGAAAAAGAAAAAGAAAAAGGAGAGAGTGTTTCTCCCAATTTTTTAGTTCTAGTAGTCTATTTTGTAATGCTCGAGAAGACAAATCCAATAGATCCAGCCTTGAAGGCTAATTCCTCTTGGATCATTCTCAGACTTTGGCCCAACGCATTGGACCACAATTCCCCGTTTCTTCATTGGCTGCTTTGTTCTCCAATCCGCCTATCCTTGGCTCCAATATCCTTCTACTGCACACAGGTGTTTGTGGCCTTTGTCTACTACCATTCTAGAGGTGAATGGTCTTTGATCTCTTCTATCGTCCTTGCAAAAGATGTTAAATATCTTCTACCGTTATTACAAACAGCCTTCACATAGAATGTAACCAAAAAGTACCCTCGAGAGACCCATTAAAGATGATTAACTGGAAGATCTAGGAGCCCGTGGATACAAGATTTCCATTAGTACTAATTAAGTCTATAAAATGCAGGTTTTAGACAATAAAACCAAACATGACCGTCTAAACCCCTTGTCACATAAACTCAACTAATACTAGCATTCCGAATAAAAAATATACTAAAAACTATGCCGGATGCAATGGTTAACACACGCAAAATGAAGCACATCAGACTCCCCACACTTAACCTTTTTCCCGTCCTCTAGCAAACAAAGACAAGACAAATAATTAAGCAAAATGTAGTGTGCAAAAAGAAGTTAACCGAGGCATCCCACTTATTCCTAGATTACCCTATTTCCCCCAAAAAGAGTAAGAATCTCACAACTCTCACACTCCCCGAAGTACATAAGCAATCTAACCACCCAAAATAAAATGGGGAAAAAGGTAAGGTAAAAAGATAAGTGTCAAGTTAGCTTACTTTCCCAAAAAAGATCCCAAAGCAATCCAAGATCCGTCTCCAAAAACAATCCACCAAGGAAATCCAAGATTCATCGACTTGGTTGTAAAACAGGGATAATTTGTGATTCCCGACCTAGTTACAACCAAGGAGTCAAATGTATCATCAACCTACAGGGTAGTTAGAGGCAAGCCTTGGGTTTGTCCACAGAGATGTTGGGGCTTAAGTATCAACTAAAAACACAACCTCGTGTGGGTCGTCAATCTGTACGACTGAAATGAATAGCTAGTAATTGCAACAAGGGGGGGTTGGATTTTAATATTAACTATGATACATAAAACTAAAAACAAAACTAATCTATAAAGTTGAGCACTTGGGGAGTCATTGCGCAACATAATTAATCTAATGTTTCGATCCTCCATTCATTCACATGTAAGATTTACTAAGCAAATTAATATTGTGTTCACAACATGTGGTGTGGCCAATGGAATACACTTCCCCGTACCTGGAACGTCAGGTGTGCTCGAAACCCTCTATCGATGCTGCCATCTTAATTAGGGAAGTACAGCAAGGTCCGACCATTGTTGTAGATCTATTTCTCCCCCATGCGATTATGTCCTGGACTTCCACCACGAATGTACATTTTCCCCTGGGTCCTATCAACTAGGCCCAAGGGTTGGTGGCACCTTATCTATGATCTAGAGTCTCTCACACCCTAGTTTTCTACCTTTTTAGATATCTGCACTCGTAATCTATTGAAAACCTTTACGTAATCAACTAAGACTGGTGCAATGGAAAATAAGTTAGAGTATGACTTGGGTCTCCCGTGCACACACTCACGCAAATGCAACGTACTCCCTTACCCATTCTAACATCCATATTTCTCTTCCCAAGGGGGCATCAATAAAAGCACCATACATGAATACTACCCAAAGTGTGTGTCAGTATGTGGTGTAATATTCTTGCATTTAGAACATCCAAGAACAATCATAATAATATCATGAACTCATATAATAGGATGAATCTAATGAATCTCACATAAACATAAAGAGAAAAACATGCACTGCAATTATACCCAAGCTATAGAAACTACTCTATAGATATGTAATTCTAATACAGATTTGAATTCAACATCTAGGATGAACACACAAATAAAAGAAAGAAAAAGGAAAATGGGAGAGTGTTTCTCCCTCTCTAAGAGCTCTCCGAATGATTTAATCTACTTTGCACATGTTTAACCTATTAAACTAAGGTAATATATATATGAGAAGGGGATTGATCCTAAAAATAGGCCCAAAATAGGCCAAAATTGCTAAAACCATAGTTCAGCCACCGCCTGGAGCAGGCCTTCATGAACAGTGCGGTCCACGCCAAGTACGTTGTTGCGGGATGCATCATCGCGTGCGGTTGTGGTTCTTCGTAGGCGCAAGGTGCTTGATCTAGTATGAGGTCGTGTCATGAGGCTCTGGAGTGGACCATGAGTTTTGGTGAGGGTCGCAGTTAGAAGGAACGATCTGCTCAGAAGTTTGGCGTGGACCGTGGTCTATGGAGCGAGCCGTGGTTAGGAAGCAAGGTTTTCATAGAACTTTGGCACGGGGTATGGGCCAATGGCTGGTCCTGACATCTGGATCTTGGAACGGTGCGGGCCATCATGAACGAGATGGCATGTGCCCATACTTAGCCTTTTTTTGGCAAACTTTTGAACTTGAGTTGCGGACTGTGGCGTATGGTGCGAGTCGTGTCATTGCCTTGCACTGGAACTGTTGGCATGGGGTGTCTTCACTGGCGCAGACCATTGGTGCTTGACCATGAATGATCTGCGCTAACCCGTGGTACCTTTCTTGGGCGGATGAACTTGTTTCCTTCTCTACGGGAGAACCGTTCGTCCAATTTTTGAGTTTCGGTAGTCAATTTGTAGTGCTGGAGAAGATGAATCCAATGGAAGCATTCTTGAAGAATAATTCTTCTCAGATCGTTCTCAGACTCTATCCTACCTCATCTGACTAAAATTCTCCATCCCTTCATTGGCCGCTTTGATCTCCAATGCCCCCTATCCTTGGCTCCATTCTCCTTCTATCGTGCATTTATGTTTGTGGCCTTTGTCTACTACCATTCTAGAGGTGAATGGTCTTTGATCTCTTCTACCGTCCTTGCGAACAACCTTAAATATCTTCTGCCTCCCTTACGAACGGTCTTCACATATAATGTAACCAAAAAGTACCCTTGGGAGACCCACTAAAGATGATTAACTGGAAGATCTAAGAGCCCGTGGATACAAGAATTCCATTAGTACTAATTAGGTGTACAAAATGCAGATTTTAGACGATAAAACCAAACATGGCCGTCTAAGCCCCTTGTCAGGTAAACTCAACTAATACTAGCAATCTGCCATGCAAAAAATGCTAAAAACTGTGCCAGATGCAACGATTAATGCACGCAAAATAAAGAACATCAAACTCCCCACACTTAACCATTTGCTCATCCTCGAGTAAACAAAGACAAGTCAAAGAATTAAGCGAAATGTAGCGTGCAAAAAGAAGTCAACCGAGACATCCCACTTATTCCTAGACTACCATATTTCCCTCAAAAAGAGTAAGAATCTAATAACTCTCACACTCCCCAAAGAACATAAGGAATCTAACCACCCAAAGTAAAAAAAAGTTGAAAAAGGTAAGCTAAAATAATCCCAAAGCAATCCAAGAGTTGTCTCCAAAAACAATCCACTAAGGAAATCCAAGATTCATCAACTTGGTTGTAAAATAGGGATACTTTGTGATTCTCCACCTAGTTACGACCAAGGAGTCAAATGCTTCATCAACCAAGTTTTTTGTTTTCTCTCAGTTTCTCTCATTTTTTTCTAGGAGCCCTTTCGTGTATTCATCCTAGCTTTAACACACAAAGGGCACTCACTTCTCACCTTTTTCCACACGGCCTCTCATTTTTTCCTAGGCTCTAAACCTAATCGAGCCTAGCTTCTCATTTTTACCTAGGCCTTTCGATCCATCCGAGATTTTTCTATTGTTACCCAAGTCGCCCTTTCAGGTTTTTGACTTGTCCAGATTTTTTATTTTTTTTCTTCATTTTTCAAGTTTTCCATTTTTTTGTGTAGAACAAAATTCCCCCAAAAGTGGGCTTCATGCTACAAAAGATAAGATCAACATAAAAATGCACCACCAATATCCTAAAACGACCTACCCCATGCAAACTAGAAACTCTAGCATAGCATGTCATACCACCAAATGTTCATCCAAAAGCATCCCTCAACAAACAAAAATCACCAACAACCAAGAAAAACTACTACCAATACAAATCATGAAATGCACCGAGGAAATCTAAGAATGAAGAATCCTTAGTGATCACTTCTCCATCCCTACACTTTACCGAGGAAAAGTCTTTAATGCACAAGAATCATGTCAAAATATAAATGAGGTTGGGGGAAAAGGTGATACTCATTCTAGCGGTCCCGAAGGGCCCTCATCCTCATGACTCGTGAAGCTCCTCTCAATGTACCTTGTTGCTTGAAGTGTGGCCAATGCTATCCATCCTTGAACTAAGATCTTCCACTTGCGAGCACATCCCTCCTATCGCTTGCACTACTTGCGACACTTGAGTAGATCTCGAAAGCTTGTTCCCAAGTGAATGCAAGGGGTCAATGATGTATGTCGATATGCGAGAGTGACTAGGAGGTGCTCTCGGAGTGGACTTGCCTTCGGCCTCCTCAACATCTATCTCCGGGTTAGCTAAGACTCTATAGAAATATCTCTCAAATCTCTGGTCTAGAAAAATAAATAGGTTATCCATAGTTGTATCATGGTCGATGGCGGTGCACTCCGGATGTGGAAGGATAATAAAGCTACACATGCTTGCTCTACCATAGAGCCAAACATATCTCCCCTCTATTGTCGTTAGCCCTACCATGAATGCTTTTGCTAACTTCTCTATGTTGTACACTTTACCCAATCTTCTTATGTTAGCTAAAGTCCTTTGTGTGACCGGATGACCTAAATATTGCACCAAAAGACCAACCAAGCCTCCCATAGTAATCTTGCCACTCTTCCGGTCTCCCATCGCAAAACATTCCTACACAAAAGACCCCACCAAGTTTGGGTAAAAGTTACCCTCGAGAGTCATTGCCCAAAGACAATGATAATCCAAACCCGGGCATTGCGTCAGTTGACCATGGCAAAAGACACTCAAAGCCAACAGATAGTGAACATAACGGTATACCGGGTGAACCAGGGCAGTACTCTTACACAGGTACTTCCCATCAGAGCTCGTTAGTTGCACCCAAAAGCATCAAAGAGAGAAAGGTAACCCTTGTCAGTGTGTCTTCTGGATATCCTTGCCATACCTCCAGCTAAAGGCTCGCGCTACCTCCCGGTGGGTCATCTTGTACTCCTTATCGTCCAGGTTGAATTGTATTTCCTTGTGCCTATTTTTTCCTCGACTGATAATAGAGTAGCTAGGAACTCTAGGGCCATCTTATGTACGTCTTGGAGCGTTTCTCGAGAAACCCCTCTAGACCTACCTGGCTCAATAGGTAACTATCTGGCTCGAGTAAGCCTAGAGCCACCAAGGTGTCTTTGCAAGAAAACCTCATCTCCAAAATATTCCTCTTCAGCTCTCTCAACTTCCTCCACCTCCGAGCTACACTCCTGGTGATATTGGATAAACCATAAACTCCTCGGTCACAAATACAAATGTGGGGTTTCAATGAATGAAAGTCGTTGGCTCAGGGTTTGCACCATTCGCCGACTTCTTCCTCTTCTCACCCCGATTAGACTTGCCCTTCTCTGAGGCATTTTTCTTAGGTGGTATCCTAACAAAAATGAAGACAAGAGTTGTGATATGATCATAAACAAGGCATGGCCTATATTATCATTCAACAAGGTAACATTCTTCCAAATAGCCTAACCATTTAAAACATGATGATCTAAGCATGACGACTACTTAAACAAGAACATTCCTCATCACAGAACAAACTCATGTAAGTTCTCACCAACCCATCAATAAGGTCATGCAATCAAGAATCACTCTCTCCCAAATCACCCAACACATGGATAACACATCATTCAAGCATAATAGCACATCAACCCTCCCAACTATTTCTTCAACACAAGATTATACATACAAACCCAAACACATCTCTCAAAAAACACATTCTCATTCAAGATTCATGCTTTTGATAATGCCACCACAATGTCAAATAAAGCATCTAAACAAAGAGTTTAATGGGTTACCCAAAATTTGAAGCTAGAATTTGTAAGAACCACAAGACAAGAAGCTAAATTGTTAATTCTTGGAAGAAAGCTTCAATTATTTGAGTTTCACCAAGAGTGTGTGAGAGTGAGTATATCTTGGGAAGGAAAAATGTGTAAATGAGAGAATTGTGTGAAGAAATGTATCACTGGATTGGAATTTCAGCTTAGGTGACAAGTGAGATAGGTACAATTAGGATAAGAATGGAATATTCAAAATTGTATATTAGAGGACATAGTACAAATCAAATCATTCATAGGAATATAGGAAGTACTATTTGCATAAAAAATTCTAAGGAATGAGGAATTTCAAAATTTATTAACCAAAAATGCATTTTTAAGTTGGAAATTAAGAATATTTCAAAATTTTTCATTTTTGGAACAAATTGGCAATGGAAATTCAGAAATCGGTGTAGAAGTTGTTTGGTGCAGACCAAAGCGTCGCGCCAAATCTCCTAGCACAAAATGTCCCCTCGCGCTAAACTTGATGGTACGAGGTATCCCCTCGCGCCAAGCTTGTTGGAATGAGGTATCCCCTTGCGCCAAGCTCCTAGCACCAACCTAAGCCTCTGGCGTGAACCGTGTCAGGTCTTGGCTTGAGATTGCCAAAATTTTGACCTAATCCTTAGTTTTTACCTCTTCTTCCAAAAGACAGTGTCTCCCATCAAATTTAGGTCCATTCAAACACAATCACGAGTCTCGAACTCAAATTTCCAATCCAACAAGAGTTCCACCTCAAAAATCCTCATTGCAGAACATGCAAAATCTATCTAATCTCTACTCAAAAACACAAAAAGCAAAAAGAAACAACTTTTTTTTATTGTCGTCCTCACGGCTTATTTCCATTTTCATGCTTTCTAGTTAGAACCACTTACCTGTGGATCCCCAGAATCGCCATCGGTGACTCCACCCATGATGACTTCGCTGTGGAGGGGTCTCCACAACGTGCCATCCCTACCTTCAGACCTCTTGTTCGTCATAAGGAATGAATCCCCGTGTCTTGCTAGCATTGAGTTTGTGAATGTCTCTTTGGGTTAGGGAGAGGTTGACGAGGTTTTAAGCTCTTGAACATCACCCTTTCCCACTGCAAGTTGGTTAGCATGGAAAAATAATATAGTACAGACATATTATCCAAAGCATCATGCAATTCATTAGAATCATCATCATTATCATCAACATGGTGTTCATTCAAACATTCATGCTCATTAGTAATACAAGAAGATTCGTCATGCTCATCACATAGAGTTACACCTTTGCACATAAGAGAAAAATTGGTCGAATCATGCCTAGATTTATAAATATAAAAATCCACTTTATCTGTCTCATCTTCTAGATTTAAGGTTCCCAAGTGGACATCAATTTTAGTCCAAGACGTTTTAAGGCAAGGTCTCCCCAAGAATATCGGGGGTGCACTGCCATCATCCGCCACGTCTTGGACATAAGAGTCTGCAAAAAAAACCAACTTGCGAACTCGCATCATCACATCCTTCTGTAGTCCACGTGGACTAGCTTGGGAATGATTGGTGAGTTGGAAAATCACTCTAGTTTCCCAAAGCTCACCTAGTTCTAGGTGTTCATATAGGATATATGGAATCACAATGATGGACACGCCTAAATCTATCATGCCATTTTCAACAAGTTTACCACCTAAAGAGATAGGGATAGAAAATATTCTGGGGTCATCGCATTTCTTAAGCAAGTTCTTATGATTCAAAATGGTGACTCCCCCCTTTTAAAATGTTCTGACCTCTTAGTTGGCCTATTTCTTTTCTTTGTACATGCAACTTTGAGAAATTTAGCATATAATGACACATGTTTAATCAATTCCATGATAGGGATGGTTACCTCGACTTTATCAAATATTTTTCGAATGTTCGCATCATTGGTCGCCACCTTCGGCTTTCCCGTCAAAATATTTGGAAATGGAGAGGAAGTCCTTGGAAGGTGCCTCCTTGACCACAATCTTTTCTTCTTCAAAGTGTGTTTTGGTAGCCTCCACTACCATTTCATCCTCTTGCATTATCTTTTTCTCGATCTCACGAACTTCCTTCCCATTTCTTAATTTAAGTGCACTCACGTTGTTTAGGTTGATTGGTTGGGAAGGTAGTTTTCCGGACTCCTTGGCTTCAAGTTGGCTTACCAAGGTGGAAAGTTACCAGACTTGAACTTTAAGAATTTTGATATTTAAGAAAGCTCTATTGCCAATGTCTTCAATTTCTTGCCTTGTTATCTCTGCTGAGACATTATATTTCTTCCCTAATTGACCAATGGCTTCCAAGATCCCATAACGTTCTGAATTGTAGAGTGCAGCATGATTTTTGGAGAGGCCTTTACCTTTAGGATATGGTTGAGGTGGAGCTTATCCACATCGATATCCTTGAGGTTGGTTATCCTCCTTCCATCGGAAATTAGAATGATCTCGATACCTCGGGTTGAATGGATTTGCATAGGGGTCTGGCCTTGCATCTCCCTGGTTCCCCCGAAACCCTTGTGGTTAAACCCTAGAAGTTTTTTATCTCTCTTGGTTGTTGAAGTCAATTGCCTTCACCTCTTGTAAATCATCTATGACTTCGAGGCACGCTTCAGAGTTGTGGTTAAGGTTGCAAACTCTATAAACTTGAACTTGATGCACTTTTCCTTGCAAAATCTCCTTCATCATGGAATCAAGAGCTTAGACTTGCTCCTCCAAATTGGGTGATTGTGCAGGTTCATCCAAAACCTTAACCCTTGACCTTTTGCCGAATTGTCGTATACCACTTTCCATTTATTCAAAGAGGGCCATTGCATCTTTAGGGCTCTTGTTTGCTATCAAACCATTGGAAACGGTGTTCACCATTTGCATATCATGGATCATGCCACTTTTTAGCTCACAACATTGGTAAGAAGGTGATGCATAGAGGATGGTTCTCCAAGTTGGGTGCCATGAGCTCCCGTAGGGTGGGATAGTCTTCCACCATTACTAGCGGATCCTCTACTAACATTTCTTGCCTCAGTTGAACTTCTGCCCTAGTTCTCCGTCTTCTTCTCCTCCGAACACCTGTGTTCTCAGTCGGGCAGTGTAGATTAGTGGTACGGGTGTGTACCATAAACTAGGGCTATCAATACCCTTCTGAATACAATACTAGCAAATGGATCAAAAGGTAATAAAGAAGCTATAACAACAGCTCACCAACCAAACTAACAACACAAAATTAAAACAAAAATAAAAGGCAACTACTAACTACTTCACTAACAAGCTATGCGTATTTGATACATAAGTTGGATAGCATAGCGAGCTAAAATTTGACCCGCCTCCACCCGGGGTCATTAATTTTAGCTAATTAACCCGAGCGGAGGATGGAGGTCAAAGATAAAATTTACAGTTCTGCACCCTGCTCTCACGGCTACGCTACCTAGAGAGTAGTTAGCGGTAAGCCCTGGGTTTATCCACGGAGATACTAGGGCTCAAGTATCAACTAAAAACACAACCCGTATAGGTCGTCAATCTGTACGAGTGAAAAGAATAGCTAGTAATTGCAACAAGGGGGGTTGGATTTACGGATTAACAAATACTATACATAAAATTAAAAACACAAGTAATCTATAAAGCTAAGAACTTGGGGAGTTATTACACAACATGATTAACCTAATGCTTCGATCATCGATTCATTCACATGCAAGATTTACTAAGCAACATAATCTTCTGCTCACAACACGTGGTGTGGTTGATGAAATACACTTCCCCGTACTTGTCACGCCATGTGCGCTTGCAACCTTCCATCGACACCGCCATCGTAGTTAGGGGAGTACAACAAGGTCTGACCATTGTTGTAGGTATGTTCCTCCCTCGTGCGATTATGTCCCGGGCTTCCACCACGGGTGCACAACTTTCCCCGGGTCCTATCAATTAGGCCCATGGGTTGTTTATCTATGATCTAGGGTCTCTCACACCCTAGTTTTCTACCTTTTTAGCTATCTCTACTTGTAACCTATCGGAAAAATTTACGTAATCAGCTAAGACTAGTGCAATGGAAAATAAGTTAGAGTATAACTCGGGTCTCCCATTCACACACTCACAGAGATGCAACGTACTATCTTACCCATTTTGACATCCAGGTTTCTCTTCCCATGGGGGCATCAATAAATGCACCATACATGAATATATCCTAAAGTGTGTGCCGGTATGTGATGTAATATTCATACTTTTTGATCTCCAATGCAGCCTGTCCTTGGCTCCATTATCCTTCTACCATGCATTGATGTTTGTGGCCTTTGTCTACTACCATTCTAGAGATGAATGGCCTTCGGTCTCTTCTACCATCCTTGTGAGCGATCTTCAATATCTTCCACCGCCCTTACGAACAACATTCACATATAATGTAACCAAAAAGTGCCCAAGGGCGACCAACTAAAGATTACCAAATGGAAGATCTAGGAGCCCATGGATACAAGATGTCCAGTATTACTAATTAAGTCTACAAAATGCAGGTTTTAGATGATAAAACCAAACATGGCAGTCTAAACCCCTTGTCACGTAAACTCAACTATTACTAGCAATCCGCTATACAAAATATACTAAAAACTATGCCGAATGCAGCGGTTAACACCCGCAAAATGAAGCACATCAGGAATGAACATGAAGCTTGTCACAAATAGTAAGTAAAAGATGATTGACAACCGTTTCACTGAAGATATATGTAATATGATCAAGATATAGGACATGGAAAACAATGAGACCACTCGTTGCAACTTGCTCACGACCAAAGTGGTAATAATTTTTTATGTGCTTCAACCACTAATGAAAGACAGGATTCAAAGAAAGAAACGTGCCCCTAAGATTTTCACATAGCTGAATCGGTGGCTGCTAAATGGGAATGGATATCTCCTTTAGAAGTTACTGAAACAATATCAACTCACATGCAGCAAATGCAATCGCTCAACACTCCGCCTCAATTCTAAAAGGAAGAATGGCATTCTTTTTGTGAGAAGACCGCCCGATGAGATTACTGCCAAGGTAAATAGAAAAGGCATGTTGAGACCGACAATCATTTGGATTGAAATCCCAACTAGCATCAGAATGGGTAGCTAGACGAGAATCTCACAACTTTTGGAATACTAATCCAGAGGATATGGTTCTTTTTCAATAGCGTAGAGTTCATTTCACAGTAGTCTAATCTCAGTGGGACTATGCATAAATTGACAAACATAGTTAACCATATAAGAGATTTTTAATCTAGTGATAGTACAATACTGTAAGACTAAAAAACACTTTAGTATAAGGATAGATCTGAAAGTGGATGAAACCAACTTTGAGTCAGTTTCTGCAAGAAACGAGATTGGGCGAGCACCAAGCATAGAACTATATTTAAGGATATCACAAATGCACTTTTTTTTAGAGAGCTAAATGAAGGTCATTGAGTGAGAGACTTCAATTCCCAAGAAGTTGTGCAACATCCAAGATCTTAAGGGAGAAGTCACGACTAAGAAGCTTAACAAAAATCATCAATGAAGGTGGTATAAGAACCAGTTAATATTATATCATTAACATGAATGATGACATATTATGCATGAGGGTCATCCTTCTAAATGAGAGGAGGGGGGTTATGAAATGCACGTTTTGAACCCATTGAAGAAATAGAGAACCTTTTAGCTTTTGAAACCAAGCCTTGAAACCTTGTTTGAGTAAGGCCTTGTGAAGTCTACAAACACATGTTGACTTATCTAGGGCTAAAAAGCCCAGTGGTTAATTCAAAAAGGTATTTTCAATATCGGCCTAACACATATCCAAATAATGTATGTTAAACCTCGATCATGATAGATGAATATTTCCTCAATACGCTGATCCTATTAAACAAACTCCCCGGGTGTTCCAGGAGAAGAACTCTGATGGAAATGTCAGATGAAAAGTGTTTAATCTGATTACTGAGAATTGATTGAATAGAAAGAAAGAAAGCTCAGTATCTATACGGGTTTATCCCCAAGAGATCCTTCAATCACATTAGGAAAAATATTTACTCTCTTGTAGGAATAGTTTTCATACCACAATGAAGTTACCATTTATTTGTTGTACCATAACTATACCTGGAATGAAGGTGGAATCTAAAGGTCTCGAACTTGGAGATCTTCTACTGGATTTCTTGACTTCATCCCAATGGAAAATGTAATATGGCCTTAGGCCCAAAAGTAGAGTAGTAGTTTGGAGCTCGGCTTAAGGAAAAACTTCAGCTCCAACCTTTATCATTATCCCCCGGGAGAGCCGGGGGTTTAAGCTCTGGTGATGACCGTCGATTCTCTCATATGTATGCGTCTGAAGGCTATTCATTGTAGATGTTCAGCAGTGTTCTTTTTTCAGAATGACTTTCAATCACTTGAGCTATTCAGGCATGTTCTACGCTGGTGGAGGCTCCACTTGTCATGACCTCGACTAGGTGAAAGAGCTTTCTAAAAATTGCGAACATGTTCGCTAGTTTTGAGGTGGTAATAATTACCCATAAATTGGACACTTCCTACAGTAGGTAAATACTTTTCCATGTAATTGTTGGTTTTCACTTCTTTACTTGCAACTTCCCAACTATCTTTCTCCATACCACATCTTTCTTTGTCACAAATTTTCTTCCAGGGTACTCTGAGAGGATTTTCAGTAAGTGTTTATTTTTATTTTTCATGTCTCTTCCCCCAACAATGTTAGAGTTTTTCTACTGTAATGTCATATTTCATCTGCAAGAGCATGAGGGATATCATTGTTATTTATATTCCACTTCCCTATTTTGGTCGTGCTTTTCCATGTTCATCTGTGCTTAACCTTTCTATTTTTAAATAGTGGGTGTACTCACAACTGATCATACATCCTCTAAGGGTTCCTGTTCCTCTACTCTAGATAGTGCAATGTCTCAGTGGTCGATTTCCCTTGTTGCATTAATTGTAACGGTGTAACATTTCTCAATGCAATCTAATAGATTGAGACCAATGTTATGTTGTTGTGGTCTTGTGTTTTAATGTATATCTTGGGTTTTCCGAGCCTATAAAAGATCATAATTTTATTGGCTCCTTAAAACAGAGCCTTTGTTTTAGTTTTTGTTGTACTTTGCTAAGTACTTGTCGTACCGTTTATTTCCTTATGATAAGCCTAATTTTCAAGACTACTTTGTTGTCGTAACTATGTCCTTTTAAGGCATGGGGGGAGTAATGGTCTTCCTCTTATTTTATCAATTCTCATGCGTGCATAGAGTTTATTCGAGAGTACCGTGTCATTGGAGGTTGAACTAGGATGACACTTATTGGTATAAGGTGGATACCTTTTGTCCTTTGCTAGTTTTTTTCCCTTTCCAGTGTATATGTGTACCGCTTTGTTGTAGTTTGTTTAGTTCATGATGACCACTTTCGTGATTGCGTCAAGTGATAGATATCTTGACTTGAGGATCGCAGCCTTTTCGGGTATTCTGAAGGCCTACAAAGAAAAATCCATCCCTACAGTTGGCGCCACTGATGTGGGGGATACCTTCCATGCCAACATAATAACCAAAATCATTGTGGTATTGCATAATTGCTTAGTTAGCCTGCAAAACAAGGTCACGATGAGGTCTTCAAGATACAGCTCTGAAACCTAAGTCAATATTTTAATTTACACTGATTTATCTCCAGAAAATGTCATTACCTTTCTCACTGTTCTCAATTTCCATTTATAGTTGAATGGTTGTACAATAATGGTTGGTTGTGGCCCACATCACTCCTATTATCACTGGATCGTAGTTTCGCTAAGACGATCATGGGCATTGATCTCCCTTCCTCTTGAAGTGAGGTGATCCTTGCGTTATGCAAAATGCTCTTTAGGTTCGTTGCATCGGTTCGGGGTTGCAAGGTGTTATCTTTAGGTTAGACTTCGATTGGTTTCAGAGGTGTACATAATAGCAAGATGACTAGAAACTACACAATCTAACTAACTAGCTAGCTGTACAAACTGTATGATCACTAACCAACTATCCTAATTGCTAACTAACTAAGGAAGTTATACATTAGTTACAACTAGATGGATAAGCTGGTGTGGAATGCTTGTTGGCTAAATCCCTTAGTATCTTATAGGAGAAGCTCGATTAGAGGACAATTGGAAAGGGAAGTTTAATTAGAAAGGCAGAGAGAAGAGATTGACATAGCAGAGAGCATCCAAGATGACTGAGAGATCTTGAGTTCAAACTTCTTCAAAATGCTCCACAACTTGTGGATGTACGACTTCATTGATTAGGGTGGTGGATTAACACTTTAGGAATTAATAATTTTAAATGGACATGCTCTTCCGACCAGCCAAATCTTACAAGTACTTCCAAATCTTTCAGCCTTCATGTCACGATTGCAGTTTCTTATTTTAGATATCCTATCATCATGAAGAGGTTATCCATGTTTTCTACCTGCCGACTGAGTTGAAGTTACTAAAGTTGATTGTTCTCACAGTATTCTTGCAGAGCTTTATTTATAGAAGTATTCTAGGTATTTTTTTATTATTTTAATTAAATCAATTTATAAATAAAAAATGTTAAACTCAAAATTTTGTTTGAAATGATCAATTGTGTCCTTTAATAGATGAAATAACAAAAATACTCTTACTTGTTTAAATTCCATCAAAAGTTAACAGCAAAAGAAGACGTCTCTGATAAAAAAACTTAGCACTTCAATAAGTTCAAATGTCAAAATGGTTGAAAGATTTTTTAATAATCGAAATTGGAATTTTGACATAATTCAGTAATTAAATATAGACATTATTTTATTCTAAATAACTCGTCATGCGTTAATTCAAATATTTAAAACCACTAATAGTAAAAATCAAATTCCTAAGTTTCAATCGGTCTGCTATACCTTTTTTTTTTATTATTCAGAATGTTAAAATAGTCCATGATTAAATATAGAATTTACTCAACTCTAAAATAAATCGTCATGCACTAATTCAAATATCAAAAAACTATTAATTATAAATTCGAATTTCTAAGTTTCGAAAATGTATACAAGAGCATCCACAATGGTAGCTCGTTAAACTCATTTTTTTCTTAATAAGGAGCACTCTTTATTTAATAAGAACCATTGTGGAGTCATAATGACCACTTCTTAATAAGTAGTTGCTCCTTAATTATGAAGTTGATACCTCTTTATTTGTGAAAGACCAACCAATAATGTTTGACACTTATTTTGTGTTTTTATTAATTATAATTTGAAATGAAAAATAAGTACTTATTTTAAAGAGGTCCATTGTTGGTAGTTGGTTTTTACATAGTTTTTATTAAAATTTGTGATATGACACTTAAGAAGTGCTCCTTATGTCTACTACCATTATGGATGCTCTTACGTCTCTTCCAAAAAAAAAAACCTAAGTTGTTGAAATATTCTCACATCAATTTCTTAAAATTTAAATTACTAACATGTAAGGTCTTGAGTCACCCCTCTTAATATCAAGTGGTTTTAAGAAGGAAGCTTTAAAAACCTTGAAATTTAACATTGTATCAGATTCCATGTTCGGTTATTGGGCCAATGTTGGGATCCCCATTTAATAGAGCTCAATATTAGGTCGTGGAGTTTTCTGGTTTGCATGTGAGCGGGGTGTTTTGAAATATTCCCAAATTGATTTCTTCAATACTAAATGACAAACATATAAGGTATTCGGTCACCTCCACTCAATACTAGTTGATTGTAAGATGGAAGTTCAAGACACTTTGAAATTCAACTGTTGTGCCCAATATTAAATGTCAACGCTTCTTAAATGATGAATATTTGAGTTCGTCTCTTGAAAGACGGTTTTTCCATAAGTCATGGAAAGACTAAGATTTAAATAGCAAATTAGAAGAAATGAAGAAAAAATTTCCGAGTTGCATTAATCGGGCCATAAACTTGAAACTAATGCACATTGTATACTAAATTTTTAATATTGCAACTAAAACCTTTTACATTTTTATTAGGGAAAAATACTGATATGACCCAATGTTTTAAAGTTTTTTGCTAATATGACCATGTAAAGTTGAAAAGTGCTATTGTAGCCCTGTGTTTTGCATCAAAAGTGCCGATATAACCCTGTGGCACTATTCTGACATTGACTTAGTAATTTCCGGCGTTGAACAAAATTAAAAAGACTAAACCACCTCTAGCATTTAAATTACAAATGTATAGACTAAAATACCCTAGGAGCACCACCACCATCACATCACTGCCGCCACCACCACCGCGCTGCCACCACCACCACCGCTCCCGCTCCCTCACCACCACCGCGCTGCCGAAGCCATCACTGGAATCTGAACTTTTGCCAGCATATGGCGCCCCTCTCGATCCCCAACCCCACTACGGTGGCACCAAAACGGCAGCTCCACCTCTACCTCTGCCACTTTTGACCAAAATCTGCAAAAAATTCCCAACAATAAAAGCCAAAAATCTCTGATTCATTATACAATCTAAAACCATCATTCCAGATTCATTGTATAAATCAAATCTTAAAAAATCAAAAGCAAGAAACATATCGTTCTTTATGATTCAGCAAAATGGAATCAAATGGTGAATCGAGTTTTTGTGCTAACCCTGGTCCATAGCTAGGAGAAAGGCTCTCAGTGATGGAATTGGAAATTCTCAGTGCGATTCAGACGGCAGGATGACTTGAGTCTAGCATTTTCATCGGGATCGTCCTAGCACCACCAACCACCACCCCCCGTCCTAGCTCCACCACCACCTGTTCTAGCCACTAGCCCCAGCACCACCACCTTCACCACCGCCCTCCACCTCCGAAAACCAACGAAGACCTGCGACCACCACCGAGATTGAACCCGATGAACCCGACGCTTCCTTCTTCTACTTCCCGGAGCCACCCGCCGACCTTCCGCCGCCGTCGTCAGTGAACATTTTCGACTTGGTCATCTACTGCTACTATTGTTGTCGGGCACTGCCGTGGTGGCATTTCCTCTCGTCGGGTTTCCCCAGATCCTGTTGTCGCACCGCCAAGTCGAAAAAGATCAATCGCAGTGGTGGCGGATGTATGAGTATGAGAAGAAGAAGATCGAAAGTTTTTGCTGGAGAAGAAGAAGAAGATTGAAGAATGTTTTTGCTGGAGAAGAAGAAGAAGAAGAAAATGGATCTCTCTTTTAAAATTTTTCATTAGGGTTTACAAGGTTAAGAACAATATAGTCTTTTACACTTTTTCTGAATTTTTTAAAATAGGGGTATAATAGTCATTTCATGTATTTTCGGCCAAATTCTGGTCTCCAGGGTTATATTAGCACATTCAAGCAACACACAGGGTTACAATAGCACTTTCCAACTTCACAGGGTCATATTAGCACAAATCACCAAAACATAGGGTTGTATGAGCACTTAACTCTTTTTATTATTCTAATTAAACTCATCTTTCCATTGGCTTATGGAAAGACGGTATTTCTCAAGACTTTGCCAAAATATTTTTGTTTATACTAGTGGAGTATCATCGCGCATTGCGCGATATCATTAATTAAAATATTGAGATTAAAACTTTATTAAAAAATTTAAAGTTTAGTCATCTAAGAAAAAGTATATGAGTTATGAAGTAAAACCATTAATTTAGTTAGAAACCGTTAAATGTTGAATAAAATAAAATTTGATCATTTTTATAATATTTCTTTCAAATTCTTAAAAGAGGACATTTTTTATATGTTAAGATTCATTTTAAATTTTTTGTGGAAAGAGATAACCGTTAGAGAGATTAATCTAGCACATGAATGAAAATCACTAGAGCACTAACACTCTCTCTCTCTCTCTCTCATCTCTCAGCCTTTCTCCCCGTCTTCTCTCTACCTAACTCTGACAGCATCTGTATTCTGATAACGGCTAATTACCAAGCTTTCCTATCAATCACAGTCAATCTGCCACTACTGGTGACGGAGTCAAACCAGCCGCGATGGTGGCCACTACGCCCACCACAAATCTGCACACAAACACAACGTCCACTTTACACACGAACACACCCACTCCTCACACTTTGGCCCAAACAGTTTCCCTCAGATCTCCACCGATCGCTTCCTCACTTCAATCAATTCCTAATCTTACTCCCATTACGAATCATAAGGGCGAAATCTCATATCTTTATTCTGATGAACACATGCATAAGCTCTCCAATCTATATAAGAATACTCTTATTAGCAACACCCCAAAAGGCAGACCGAACTTTGATAAGATCGAAACTGATTTAAGAACTATTGGCTTCTCTGGTAAGTTTCAGGTAGGGGCTCTTGATTTCAAGAATATCTTAATTTGCTTTCAAAATATTGAAGATTTCCAAAGATGTTGGATCAAAGGAATTCGGTATTTAAATGGAAACACTATGAGAACTTTGAGATGTAATCCAGATTTTAAACCTAATTTTGAATCACCTGTAGTACCTGTTTGGGTCACCATTAGGAATGTACCTATGTATTACTATAATACTGAATCTATTCAAGCTATTGGTAATCATGTTGGAGTTTTCATGAAAATGGACCTTGCTACTGAAAAACTAACCAGACCCTCAGCCCTGAAAATATGTGTAGAACTTGACCTTCTAACACATATTCCATCTTCCATCATACTGGGCTCATTACAGGATAATGATAAATACTCTTTGAAATTTGATAACCTTTCTTCATATTGTAAACACTGTAGGAAAATTGGTCATGCCCATGAAACTTGTAAAATGATTCATCCCAAGCCTTTGAGCATACCTTTAGCTAAGAATACTACTGCCCCCAAATCTATAGCTAAGGCCCCTAATGCGCCCAAATTCCTGACTAAGACCTCTAATCACTCCATCATGTCTAATGCCAAAACAATGTCTACTACATGGAAACCAACAAATTTCTCTTCTGGGATTTCCATAAATCAGAAACAAAAAGATGCAATGAAACAACAAACTTGCCTAGAAATAAATGAAATGTCTGATAGAACTCCTCTAGCCAGTCTAGCTAAAAATCAGAATGATATTCCTCAGGATACCTCCCAGGGAAAATCTACTTCTGATAACATTTTTTCTATTCCTGTTTCTGATAACATTCTTTCTGATAACTTGGATATTATGCCTAATGCTTTGGGTGTTCTAAGGGATCCTCACAAGAGAGACTCCATTACTTCAGATATAGTAATGCATGACAAAATCCATATTGACGTAATTACTAATGACAGGCAAAACATTGGCCAATCCAAAGATGAACTGACTGGAACCATGGACATACAGGCAGAAACTAATGAAATAGATAATCCACAAAATATATCCCTCAGGAGCAGCTCTATTGCTAAAAACAGATTCGCAGCACTGGGTGAACTTGAGATTGAAAGCAATTCAAAGGTTAACACTTGTATGCTACAACCTCAAGTAAGTTCTGACCAGGTAAGTGTTCTAATACCTCTAAAAAATATTAACACAGTACAATCTAGGAAGAGAACACTTTTTAATAAAGTGAAATCCATGAATTTAAGATCATCAGGAAAAAGCAAAAATAATATTCATGATGTCTAATAAGACCCAAAATCTAAAGTGCCTTATTTGGAATGTAAGGGGACTTGACACATCCATGCTTAGACTTTAAAAATTAATCAAAATGCATGCCATATCTCTTTTGAGCCTAAACATGATGCTGGAAAAAGTGATGATTCACTACTGCATGACAGGGGTATTTGCACTAGTAATTTAGGGCAATAGCACCGGTATTTTGACCCCCAAAAATACCGGTGCGTATGTATAGGGGTGTAGAAACACAACAAATTTACACCGATAAAATGGACAAGTGTAGAGGAGCATTTGCACCGGTATCTTATGCTGGTGCAAAATAGCGGGACCCCAAATGTGTGCACCGATATTATTTGGGAAACCAGTGTAATACCGGAATATAGTTTGCACCCGTATGTTGCACCGGTATTTAACCCAAAAACCTATGTAAAACAATGATTTGTACTCCGGTATTAAATCCAACATAGTTCTTTGTTTTGTAGTTGAAATATAGTTTTTTTACACTAGTATGTTGCACCGGTATTATTTTTTACACCGGTATTACTATATTTTATGCACCGGTATTATTTAAATAATTAAAAATAAATTATTTAAATGTTGAATTTGTTTACACCGTTACCTGTGAAATTTATTTATGCTGGTGTATTATGTGGCTAAAATTTGCAATGCCTAATTTGTTTTCTGATGGTCCATCCCATATCATTTTTGGGGCAACAACGGCCAGAGATACTTGTGAACTACTATAAATTAGAAACTTTTTAATAGGTAAGAAATTTGAAACATTCTACTACGAAAATATGGTTCACAAAACACGCGAACATCATTCCAACATATGAAATAGAAGAGCTATCTTAAACATGGAATCAAACAAATTAAAACAGAAGTTTAGTATAACCAAACACGGCCCATAGAATTCAACTATCATCAACCATTCAATATTAACCATCAACCTATTATGTTGTTCTTATCATCCAGAAATTCCAGCGTAGTGTTCGCCTGTTGTTGGTAGTCTCTTAGCCAAGCCTCACACCATCTCTCTGCTACACCTTGAATTTCATACACATGGTATGGCTCTTTGCCCTTGGGGAAAATCTATTAATTTCAAACTTACACTGTTAGTCAATAATGTTGCATTTACTAGAGATTAATAATATCAAATTTTGAGATGCAAGGTTTACCTCCAAGATATTGTTTGTCTCCGAGTGATTAAAAAATTCTTCCATGAATAGCATAATGGAGTACCCGCATTGCCACGATCCACTCTGGGTTCGGTACTGCACGGGAAAGGTAAATGTAATTACTAACCCTAAGCATAAAATTTGATGGATGAAATGACAGAATGACTTACCATAATGTTGTTGATTTTCCAAGTGTAGTTGGGTTCTGGCCCTATGTTTCTCTTTCCCCTATGGTATGCACAAGAAAGCCTATGAAGAAAGTAAATTTAAATGGTTACTTCTTCCCGTCGATTATTAAACCAAGGTTTTTTATTTGATTGATTGAATAGAATGTGGCGTAGAACTTGATCAATTAGTTCGTAAAAATTTTGAGCAAAACATGGTATAGAAATTGAACAATTCATAGATGAAACTTTATCATGTGAGACATAAATGTTTATATAACATGTCATTGAGCTTGAACAATTAAGGCATGGAACTTCATATAGAATGAAATGGAACCTTATAGAAGTTGATTGAATACCATACCAATGTCTTTGGGTTCATAAATTAGGCATACAATCGAGCAATTCTCACTCCCCCCTAATGTGACTATCAACATTATCACCAACAAAAATACTATAGAACTACATCACCTATCCACAAAAAAAGCAAAACATTTACTCCTCACAATTGTATAAACATACCATTCAAGAGTGTCATTCAACTTTTTGTCAATTTACATATTTGTTGTCATAGAGGAAATTGATCGAACATGTATTGTGCGTGAGGGATGGAATGGTTTTTTGAAGAGAATTTGACTTGGTAACCCATGGTAATGTAAACCCCAACACTTACCTTCACTAATGGAGCATTTTTGTTGTTACTCCCTTTTGCCGAACTCGCTAAGAACGGATCGCCAAGTACTTTCTTCTCTCCCCCAACTTCCTCTCTCATTTTTTTGGTTCTCTTATGTTGAGGTCCACACTTTATAGGGATGGAATGGTTGATGAGGAGTTGTGGTAGTTCAATTATGTGTGGATTGAATGGTTGGAGTGGTTGATGGCCGTTTTAGAAGAGAAATCAAAGGATTTGAAGATGAGAATATGATGGATTGCGGGAGTTATGGCCGTTTCAAATGGTTTTGAAAGCTGAATTTACGTTGTTTACACTGGTAATACATACAATACCGGTGCAAGAATGAAAACGGGCAAATATTTCTGCTAACTGTTCAGCACCGGTACTAATACAAGTGTAAAAATGAAGGGAAGCAGCTATGTTGAGCTGCTTTAAATGAGTTTTCCTTTCACCCAAGAGGAACACACAAAAATTTTGTTTAAGTGTTGTACACCGGTATATAGTACCGGTGTATAAAAGAAAAATACCGGTGTAAAAATGTGGAAAAGCAGCTGCCTACGGCTACTTTAAATGAATTTTTAAAAAAAACACTTTCAACCCGAGAGTAATTTATGAATTTTTTTCTAACTGTCCAGCACCGGTATATGTACCAGTGCAAAATCTTGAATTACCAGTGTAAGATGTTTCGCGCCTTATTGAAAATCCAAAAAATTGAAATTTTTTGAAATGCGCACCAAAAATTATACAAGTAAACGGTACTTCTACTTTGTTATCGGTGTAAAAAAAGTTTATTAGTTGTTAAATTTATCACTTATTGCATTTGCCCCCCGTGCATTTTTTGCACGACCCGAATCAATCAAATTGACAGTTAATTATTGTGAATAGATATTCTACTAGTTGTTTCATGCAAATATCGACCACACATGGGCCCCGTACGGTAACGTTTCTAAGCATTGTTTAATTTCATAAAATTTGCATATTGACCCCAAACATTCCATTCGACCCCTTCAAGCCCTTTTCCACCGGCCGAAATGGAATTTTCCAATGCTGCAGATTGAATAAGTAGTGTTTTCCTACCTTAACGGTACCGAGGTTCCTGCAAAGTTGATTGTATGCATTTATTACAATTTGGTCCCCCCTAATTGTCACATGTGGTTACGACGTGTTAGGAAAATACATGAATTATCAAATTTAATATTCCGAGATTAAATCATAATTGAAACATATTTGTTCCCGGGTGGTGGTTAGTTTTGAAACGCTAGTAGGTGTTGTAAAGTAAACGGTAAGGGTTTAGTCCAATGTTTCTATATATAATCTGAATATATTCAAAACTAAATACGGAGCCCGGACCCGTTCGCTTACCCACATGTTTTACTTGGAAATACAAAAGGGTTGTTTTGTGGACCATCCGGTTTGATTGGATTGCAATTTCGATTTACGAGTAAACTTTTTACTTTTTGCAATTTAGTCCCTCCAAGAATCTTGGAATGGTCGGAATATAAAATTGGCTCCACATAAATGCAATTTAATCATGTTAATGCATTTGAAGACCCTACTGATGGACGGAAGGCTATGTAAAACTAACAATGAATACTTGCACTATATTTTCCATAATTACACTATTGCCCACAAATTTACTTGGAAAACCTCCATAGCTGGTTTTCCTACATTTATTTTTGCAATTATAACCATTCTAGGAATATAATGCACCATATTCGGCGGTCATGAAGTAAAAAAATAGGCCAACTACATTTGGCCTATCTTTTTGGTCTTCATGAGTGTATATGATGGACAGAATTTCAATAGATGCGGCCCTCAAATTTTTTATTTGATTCATCATCATGCATGTTTATCAAAAGTAAGAATGTCAAACTGTTTAAGTGCAACACAGTCAAAGTTGAGTAAAAAATCTACTCTTCCTAACCTCTAATACAAGTTTTTTACTAATAATATTGAGAAAATGGTTTTACCCCGTTAGCTGGTCCTGTTGCATCACAATCATGGGTACTTGTGGCAACGTCCATGTCCTCGACATCGCCTGCATGGAAGGTTGGAAAATTCCTGACTGCTGCCACAGCGTTAGGAAATTGATACTTCATAACATTGGCCATATGTTCCGGCTAGGATCTTTGGTATTTGGATTCTTCAAGTAAGTTTGCTACACCGACCTCCAATGTAGCAACACTGGATTCAATAATAGTGATAGAAATGTCAGTTGTCTATCTATAGAAAGATTCCACGCAAATCTTACCCATTGTTTGGCCATAAACGTCATGTGCACGGGCACTGACTCCCACTCTTGAACAAAGCACAGAGATGATACTGCAATAGGCATAAGATCCCATCTGATCCCGTTCCCTTTGCAATATAGGACAAATTCGATGACCAACATTCCATCGAAGCTCCCTCTTTATTGCATACAAGAAGGTGAGGCAAAGTTTGTGAACTTCTGTGTTAACAGTTACCGAATTGATTCTAAATGCCACGAAGTGGTACCACCCATTCATTTCCGGAGTTAGATTTTTCTTAGGTATTTTTCTCCAACAGGGTTTGACCAACTTGTCTATGTCCGTACTTGCCCTAGTTACTGTCCCAATGATCTCCTTCTGAATTGGTTGTTGTAGAATATAGTCGTTATCACCTAGAAAATGTAGTGCGAGAAACTCGTCTTCATCGTTTAGAATATTGGGCAACCCAAACAAGCCATTGATAGATTTTGGTGTCACAGGGACAGTTTTACCTCTACAATACATGCGATCGTAGCTCAGTCCCAACTTCAAGTTTACATAGAACTCACTTACAATTGTCAGGCTGAATGGATGTGGAGTCTCGCAGAATTTTCCCACCCAAGCTTCCGGATAGTTTGTTCGAATGGTAAAGATGCTTCAATTCCACTCTCTATGTGATGACGCCATCCTTTGTAAGATTCATGGACCAACCTATCCTCCTCAGACACAAAGGTACCATCCGGGTTTGTGTGCGGTGATACTTTCGCCAATGATGGGGACGGTGAATGGTGTATCCTTTTTGAATTGGAATTTGAAGGCATTTCCTAAGAAACACATTGTGGTATTTCATCAAACACCTTACATGCAAGTCAAGCTATTCATTATGTCACAATCTCAACGATTCTATTTCAAATACAATTGCTAATTAATCATACAATAGAGGCATTGCAATGGTTTACCTGATCATATGCCAACCTACGTAGGGTTTCACCAAAGATTGGGGGTGATGGAGATGGTATGGTGTGAGATATATAAATTTTAAGTACCATGGAAATGGGGTGTTGATTAGGTATTTTAAATTGGAACATTTTTTTACACCGGTATTATATATATACCGGTGTAAAAATAAGCCTAAAGCAGCTGCTTTAGGTTGCTTTAAATAATTTTTTTAAGTATTGTGCACCGATAGGTGTACCAGTGAGTTTGTACAAAATAGAGTCCCTCCCCTGTTTTCCTACACCGGTAATTTTATTTTTACCAGTGTAAAAATTGAGAACCTAGTGGAAAATTTAATCCCAATTTAAACACATTTTCACCAATTGAATTCATAAACGCTCTATTGAAATCACACATCATACCAACTAATTCATAAAAGAGTGTCAATTAAATACATTACACGATAAATCGGTAATATATCATACAAATTTTCACAAAAGAAGGTCACAAAAACAACAGTCGGGAACGACCGATCTATCGCTTCCGCTTTAAGACACTGTTCCCGCCTACTATTTCACCTCTCTCATCAACCAACAGCCCATCACCATGAGAACGCCTTCCAACAATTGGTCCCCCAACATCTTTCATACTGGGAAATACCTATGGAAACTCCGGACTATCAGTTATGGCGGGCTGATCAATCTCCCCATCAAAGTAAAACTTCTTCCCATGCAACACCACATGACTCTTCTCATTCGAAGGATCCTTGATGAAAAAAACCTGTAATGCCTGGGTAGCTAAAATGAACTTGTCATCTTTATATCCTACACAATTCAAGTCAACCAAGGTGAACCCCATGGGCTTCTCAACAAGAACACCGGAACAGTGTTCCACTCAACACACTTGAAGACAACAACCTTGATATCTACATAATCCAAACCCCAAATTTCCTCAATCGCCCTGTAGAAAGGAATCACAGTAACAACCGGATGTTTATCTCTATTGCTTACCTGCCACATGGATTCAGATTCAATATATACATCGCTATTTTGAGTGGTGCTCTTCTTGTCCTTCACCAATGATGAAAACTGAAGCCATTAATGTCATAACCAAGGTATCATCTAACGGTGCAGTTTGGCTTCCTTGCAAATGCCCGTAGGTTACTGGGCATCCCGTTGACATTACAACAATTCGAAAACCAGTTAACAAACCTTGAAGAATGCTCGACTTGAATTTTATTCGGGGGTCAGTCTGGATAAATCTCTTCCAACGGGGAAACATGCTCTTCAACATATGTTACAGTCTTGTTACTATTACGCAATACATACAGGTGAACAATCATCAACTCAATGTGATAGGGTGTATGAAGCATACCCTAGGAACGTGGAATCCCATTCCGCCTCCACAGTGGGGTCTGCTAACCAACCGCTCTTCTTCCAACCAAGTTTGTTGTACAATGCTCGGTGACCTCCTATGTGATGTACCTCTGAACAATGGAGACATCGGGCCGACTACAATTATGAACATAACCCTTGAAAACATCCATGTGACGCTCAAAGGGGCACATCCAATGCATTCAGACAGGCCGGCACATACATATCTCCCTAACCAAGTGTACCACCAGGTGCACCATGATTTCAAAGAATGACGGGGAAAAATACTTCTCCAAATGGCATAGAATAACAGTAGCCTCTCGATCCAGTTCATCAAGTTGTTTCCTGCTAATATTTTTCCTGCATATCAAGTTGAAGAAGAAACACAAGCGCATAACAGAAAATCTAACTTCATCTTCCAAACACCTACGTATTGCTATGGGCTAACGTTGATGCATAAGGACATGCCAATCTTGTGATATCAAAGCATTAAGATGGAGCTTATAATTCACAAACCGACTAACATTAGAGAAGTAACTGGGAGGTACCTTCATTCCTTAGATGCTCTCACACACTGATCTCCTCTCAGCAACTGACAGATTATAAGGAGCAGAGGGCAAGTACGTTCGCTTCCCTCTTACCTCTGGTGCCAGATCCAACTGTATACCAAGGTCCACTAAATCTGTCCTCGCATTCAAGTTATTCTTAGTCTTCCCAGGAATGTTCAGAAGCGTCCCAATTAGACTCTCACAAACGTTCTTTTTGATATGCATGACATCCAAACAATGGCGAGCATCCAAGTCTTCGGAGTACGGAAAATTGAAGAAAATGGACCGTTTCTTCCACGGTCCGTCTACAGCCCCACCACCCTTTGATAACTTCTTACTTAGAACAACATTCAATTTCTTCACCTTGTTGTGAATAGCTAAAACAGTCAAAGTTTTGGGTTCCTTTCTCCTCTCCAACCCACCAACAAATGCAACCGCGTTCTCCCGCAACTTGTGACCTACAGGCAGGAATTTACGGTGACCCAAATAAACAGTTTTCCGCCCATTCCTCAACTGATGGTAATCTGTCTCATCCTCGCAAACTGGGCAAGCACTGTGACCCTTGACCACATACCCGGAAAGGTTACCATATGTCGGGAAATCATTTATGGTACAAAAAAGCATCGCCCTCAATGTAAACTCTCCACCACTACAACCATCAAACATTAAGGCGCCTTCCAACCAAAGCACCTTCAAATATTCTGGCAAAGGGGAAAGATAAGTGTCTATGTCATTTCCAAGTTGTTTTGGGCCTGAAATCATGATGGGCATCAACACATATTTTCTCTTCATGCACAAGTACGAGGGAAGATTGTAAATGGAAAGCATAACCGGCCACGAACTGTGTTTCAAGGACATATTCCCAAATGGGTTCATACCATCAGTGCACAAAGAAAATATCAAATTCCTAGGTTCAGATGCAAAGTGTGTATACATCCTGTCAAATTTCTTCCACTGGTCTGCGCCTGCCAGGTGTCAAATTATATCGTCCTCTTTACAACCTCCCCTATCAATGCACCAAGTCAAGGTATTTGCATCATTTTCATACTTAAATAACCTTCTTAGCCTCGGAATAATGGGAAGATACTACATACATTAGGCGGGCATCCGTCTCCTCACCGGCACAACATGCTCTCCACTGACAGCCACATTTCTTTTCTTCTTATAACGCGACACATTACATACTGGAAAACTAATCTTATCCTTAAGGTCACCCCTATATAGGACACAATCTTTTGGGCAAGTATGTATCTTTTCACACTCCAATCCCATCGGACACAAAATTCTCTTAGCTTCATAAAGGTTATCAGGAACCCCATTACCGGGTGGAGCCTTTTTATTCAAAAACTCAAGCAATTTATTCATGATAGTATCACTCAATGACCCTAAACCTTTGAAATTAAAAAACTCCATCAAACATGACATAACCGTGTCTTTCTTCTTGTAACCGGGATACAATGGTGTATCCTTCTCACCAAGGAAGCTAGCCAAAACCTCGGGCCTCCCTCTAAACTCATTAACAACCTCCTCACTCATGTCATCCAACTTAGCATCCCTAAAACACTCTCCCTCACTACTAACTCTCACTTCCGGTGGTGATTTTTCCCCAAGAAAGGTCCACACAATATAATCTTTCACAAACCCCTAGCTATACAAATGGAGTTTCAGGATGTCCTTCTTATCAGTATAAATTTGATTTCCACAATCATGACAGAGACATAATATTCGCTTCTCTCGACTAAAAGCGTGCTCTAAGAATTCATCCACGAACATAATATATTCATCGCTCACCCTACTAACGTTTCCATACACATGCTTACGCCTCTTGATGAAGCGATACAACTCTACATATCAGTAAATGTCCAACAATCAAACTTCAACACATTTAGTACAATATAATTTTTCATGATGAATTCCTAATCATGCAACATCATAAATGCACAATATACACCAATATTCCACATTATAATTACAACATTCTTAACATATCCAACACTATGGGAATCAAAATCCATAGTCTTATAGCTACAACAACCTTGAGAACAAATCACAAACTAATATCTACAATTCTACCCCAATCACCATCAAATGATCAAACACAAAATGTAAATATCTCTACTAACCAAAACCATACATGAAATCCTTAATATTCATAATGTAATTTTAAAAAAAAGGTACCTTCGAGGGGCTCCATTGTGGATAATTCAATGCCTTCAACAACCAAAAACACCATTAATGAACCCCTTCTTCCAAAAATCCCATGTTTAACCCACTAAAAAAATGCGGTAGGTGAGCATTTAATACTATTTTCTACACCGGTATTTAGACTTTACCGGTGCATTTGAAGCATTTTTCTTCAATAAAATCCATTGCCAGTGTACATTTACAGCAAAATTGAGCATATTTTCCTGTCCTGCACTGGTACAATTACAATACCAGTGCGAAAACTAATAGTTTTGTCGCCAAATTTCAGAATAAGAGTTTATTTTTGCATCGGCATTAAGAAAATACCGATGTGTGATCAATTCCTACACCGATGCTAATTGTAATCGGTGTACAAATGCTAATTTTTCCCGCTATTTTTCATTTCTGCATCGGTAATTTCCCATTACCGGTTTAAAAATTTTACCTATTCGCGCCAAATTAATAAAAAGGGTAAACAAGTACACACTGGTAATCCTGTATTGGTGCACATGTTAGCAATTGCACAGGTAAAATTAACTATTCAAATAATACCGGTGCAATATTTTTCAAATTAGTACAACGGTAGTACCAACACCAGTGCGAAAATATGTGAACTTTACACCGGCTGACAGGATACCGGCGCGTATGTACTTATTTGCACCGGTACTGATGGTAACATGATAATTACCGGTGCAATTGGTTACATACGCACTGGCATAACTGTACTTATGATTTAATACTGGTGCGTATGTACCTGTTTTCCAGTAGTGATTATAGGTTGAAATTAAAATTCCAATTCTGTCACTGCTCCTTAGTCACTAACATTTGGATCTTTTGGAATTTTGACATAGATTTGGACATTACACATGAATCTGAACACCTAATTCACACAAAAATTAAGATCTCATGTTTTCAAAAGGAAATGCAAGCAAACTTTTTACATGTATCAACTTCTATAACTGAAAGGAAACAACTGTGGAAAATATGTCTCCTGATGTAAATGATAGTAATATGTATGTAGGATATTTTAATGATATGGCTTCCGTTATTGAATATATAGGACCTTACTCTCCTAACAGTAATAGCATTAAACATTTTTCTAACTTCATCAACAAGAACCAGCTTAATGAAATTTTTACTGTAGGGAACACTTTCACATGGACAAACCTTCAGAAGAAACCTACCTTAGAAAGATTAGATAGGGGTCTCTGATGTAACAATTGGCTTAAAAATTTCCCGAACAGTTCTATCCTCACCATTAACAAGCACAAGTCAGACCACAACCCCTTATTACTCACCATATGAAGCCATATAGAATCTTACCCCAAACCTTTTAGGTTTCTTAATGTCTGGCTAACAAGACCTGAACTAACTAAGGTAATTAAACAGAACTGGGAAACACCACTAAATGAAACAGGCATGATTAGATTTTCCTCAAGTTAAAGAGACTGAAATTGGCTCTCAAAACATGGAATAGACAAGTGTTTGGAGACATAAAGGGTAATATAAGAAGGGATGAGGAGGATGGAAGGACTCGGGAATTGACTTATGAAACATCCAACTCCTCCACAGATTTAATTGAACTAAACAAAAGGAAAGCCTTTCTTGCTAAAGCCCTTTATGAGGAAAATCTGTTTTGGAAACAAAAAGAAATTTTAAAATGGCAAAAAATGTTGATTAAAACAAAAAATTCTTCCATGCCTATGTTAGAGTAAGGAGAGCAAAGAAAACCATTAAGAAGATTAAGTCTTCGAATGGAATTTGGCTTGATAACCCTAATTACATTGAAAATGAAGTTGTTGGTTTTTTTTCTAACCTATTAAGGGATGACTCAAACTCTTCTTCGTTGCTTTTTAAAAACCAATTTTTAAACCAGATTCCAAAGGTGATAACCGATGAGAATAGTCATTAAACATACAGCTGGGTATACCACATTGTTTTCTCATTAAACATAAATGGAGCTCCAGGACCGGATGGGTATACAGCTGATTTTTTTTAGAAACAAAGGGTCTATTATTGGACTTGATTTATAAGATGTTGTCATGGACTTTATGAAGGGAAACAAAATACCACCTAGTATCTCTAGTACCTGGATTGTCTTAATCCCCAAGAAAGATATACCTATCTCTTTTGGTGATTACAAACCAATTAGTTTATCAAATTTCATGAATAAAGTATTTTCCAAACTGATAAATGAAAGACTATTGACACTTATGCCAAATATGATCTCTGAAAATCAGTCTACATTTATGAAACACAGGGAGTTAGCAGATAATTTCATTTACCTTCAGAAAATGACTAGATTTGTTAACACCAAGCAGGCTAACCCTAACTGTATAATCAAACTTGATTTAGCCAAGACATTTGTTAGGGTAAACTGGGATTTTTTAACTGCTGTACTAGACCATTTTGGTTTTGATTTAAACCTTACTAAACTGATTTTAAACAATCTGTCTGATGCATGCTTTTCCATACTAATTAATAGAATACCAACAGGTTTCTTCAAAGTTTCAAGGGTAATTAAACAAGGAGGTCCTCTATCTCCTTGTTTATTTAACATCTTTTCAGAAGCTTTCTCAAGAAACCTAAATTATATTTTCTCTAGTAGTAAACTCTCAGGTTTTAAACTTCCATTAGGTGCACAACCTGTTTCTCATCTTACCTATGCTGATGATACTGTCAATTGTTTTACAAGTAAACAAGCTAACAATCACTAGACTGAAAGCATTTCTGTCAGTGTTTGAAGCTACTTCAGGGCAGAAAATTAATTATGAGAAAAGTTGTTTCTATATTAGTAATATGGCTAAGATGTCTCATATCCATATGCTCTAAACCAAGTTAGGAATGATTCGAGGTAATTTTCCTTTTACATACCTTGGTTGTCCCATTTTTACTGGTAGATTAAAGTCTTCCCACTTCAGACCTTTATTTGAGCTGTATGATAACAAACTGAAAAATTGGAAAAATAAGTGGATTAGAATGGTTGGGAAGATGATCCTTGTCCAATCTGTTATGTTTTCCATCCCTCAACACCTATGGGATGTTTTCAAACCACCTGATTAGGGTATCAGAAAACTAATAAAAAATCTAAATAATTTCTTCTGGGGGGAAAAATAATTGGGAAATAAAAAAGTTTGGAAGAGTTGGGAAAAAGTAGCTGCCCTAAACTTGAAAATGGATTAGAAATAAAAGATTTTAGGAAAACTATACTTGCATAATCCCTTAAACTCTAGTGGAAATGTCAACAAGGGAAAACCTAGTGGTCCAAACTGTTATGGTCTATTCCTCAATCCAAAAAAAATTCTCCAAACTGGAAAAGAATAGTCTGAGTTAATACCATTGCTTAACAGAATTCAAGGGTGACACATGGAATGGGATCTTCCAATGCTTTCGTTTAAACTGAACTAGATTTGGTCCACTACAGGACAATCTTCAGAATCAGGATATATCCATTAACTATTGTTTATCCATTTCTGATTTTGTCCAAGAGAAAAATTGGTTAGTCATTAAACTCTCATTTTTACTATCTAACATACTGAAGTTTCTGCATATGGCTAAGATAACACCTTCTAGAGAAGGCTGATATGGATTCCTTTTACAAATGGATGCTTCACATTAAAATCTGTATACAAAGCAGTGGATGAGGGGATAACTACACTAAGATCTCTTACAGATTTGGAACCCTAAACTAGTAAACAAGATTGCTATGTTCATGTGGAAGCTTTCAAATGCTATTCTACCATTTGATGATATAATCATTTTTTTTCAAACATATCAACTGCATCAAAATATCTAGGGTGTTGCAACTCTGATTCCATCTCACTTTTTTTTAATGATTGTAGAATTGCATCTGAGATATGGAACCACTTCCAGGGTTTACTGAGTCTGATTTGGCTTGGTTTTAGCTCTATATGGGATAGGCTAAGTTTTTACTGGACCTTATCTGGTTTTACTAATGTGCACACTGAGATTATTAGACTGATTCCATCCTTAATATGTTGGCATCTATGGAAATCTAGGAACAAATTTCTTTTTGATGACTTGAATCCACAGCTTGCTGTTATGATTCAGTCGATTAAACAAGATATATTCCTAGCTTTCTATAATAAACCTGTTCTGAGCTCCAAATCAGATGACTTATACTGGTTTAAGATAGGTTTAATTCCCAAACCTAGCCTCCTCCTAAACCGAAGATCATAACAGTAAGATGGATGAAACCTGCAATTGGCTAAAAAGTTAATGTGGATTCCTCTTGGTTTAAGAAACTTAATAAAGCTGGAATGGGTATTATAATTAGAGATTATAAAGGTCATTTTACATCAGCTTTCATTAAGATTGTCACAGTTGTTTCCAGCCTTCATGCTGAGCTTTTAGCAATATACTGGGGACATTTCTTTGCTAGACAGATGGAAATCCATAACTTCATTATGGAATTTGATTGCAAGATTGCAATAGAATGCATTGCAGATCCCATATTAAGGCACCATGGTCTCCTTATAATCTTACTGATTCAATCAAATGGAGAACTCAAGACAGTAGTCTATCTCACACTTTCAGGCAAGGAAATTTTATTGCTGATCACTTATCAAGAATTGGCCTTAAAAACAACTGTAATCATCTATTATCCTGGGATCTATTAGACTCCACTGCCAAAGGGCTGATTAAACTTGATCAATGTGAAATTCCTATTATTCGGATAACAGTTTGAATGAGATACTACTCATTTTGTTTTTTTATCATATTTGCAGATTCAAATAGATACTACTTGGAAGACACATACAGAGAAGATCAAACGAAAGCCACAGGCAAAGAATTAATTTTTGGTAAGACTTGGAAGCCACTTGCAGATGAAGATATCAAATGGAGAATTGTTCCTGGATGGAGAACTCAAATGGAGAACTCGGTTGCTGGATGGAGAACTCAGATGGAAAACTTTTGCTGGACAAATCTCAGGCAACTTTGGACACAAAAGAAAAAAGCATCCACAACACTTTTTTGAACTAATATAGCAGATTTAATATTGCAAATTGGGGTACATTTTTAAATGATCCGGCTCCTAAACTATTAGCATGGGGGGTGGAGATAGTTTACGGGGAAACATCGTTTATAAATCATACCCATAATGTTAGCTCATATATTATTCTTTTGTACCGAAAGGTTCAAGTAATGCTTGAACCCAAATGTAAGAACAATCATTTTTATAAGTGGAACTTAATTTTTTTTAAAAGAAAATCACTAGAGCAGTAGTGGATTTAAAAAATTATTAAGTAGATTTGTGTACATGATGGGTGTTCTCTAGACGTGAGAATGAGTCCAAGGGTGATGGTACTTGCTATCAAGGCTTTGTGAAAGCTAGAAGCACATCTAATGGACCTAAATGGTTATTAGGAGATTTAGATAGTGAAATCTGAATAGAGCAAAATGAAAAAGCTCAACGCTTCTAAATGACCCATCATCTGACAAAACTAATTGTTGTTTAGCCGATGATATTGAATCAATGAGGGCGTCTACGCTAAGGGACACAAAAAATGACCATGTAATTTATGTCTTTGAATTGATAATTTTCTCATTGATAGTAAAATTGATACGATGATTGAGTCTCTTGGAGATATGATGTATTCAATAGAATGACTCTAAACATTGTGAGTTACCTTTTGTAAAGGTGAGGTGTCTCTTAAGAAGAGAACTCAAGAGTCATTGATAGTCTGAAGTACTTATAAAAGTGAACAATAGACAATACTTACAATGGATAGTAAGATGATACACGAGTAATCCAGAAATGATCATTGGAAACTAGTTGTGTGTGAAACTCGTGGATATGGCTTCAGTTGTATAGAGAAATGGTTCTCTCTTGCTAGATTCATAGAGGAATATAAATCCATTGTGTTGAAAAAAGTGGGGAATGATATACCCTAGGATGACCAAACCACGTGTATGTTTATTGGTGTAGAGTAAAGCCATATCGATGATGGTGTGTCTCGACAAAGACACTATTCCATTAGACGACTACTCTTTATGAGTTGAGAATGCAATAAAACTTTATTCCATATGTTAGGACATAGAATTTTTGCATATTTTCTATCTTTCCACGATGTAATAAAACTTTTAGTTTATTTCATTTTTTTTACATATGATTCGAGGTTCTATAGAATATAGGCTTCGTGTATTTAGAACCTACAGTGGTTTCCTCAGAGGTAAGGTATTACATCCTCCTCTTCTATGTACCTTTTTTATTTTTGAATTAATAAAAAGGTAGGGATCCGTCAAACCCCCCACCATCACAGGTGGTATTCCATTAAAAAAAGTTATCATAATTATATGTATCTCATTGCAATAAATAAAAGCAATGTCAAATGACCTTATTAGTCTCACTAATTAATAAATGTCCTCTTTAACAATTAGTCGATTTAAAACGATACTTTGTCATACATTAATAAATAAATAATATGTATACATATTACTATCAAAAGTACTATATCATTGTATACAAAAATCTGAACATTTTGTTATTTCAGATTAAGTATTTCTTTGGATTCTCTTCAGTGATATATATATATATATATATATATATATATATATATATATATATATGAGAAAGACTCGTGTGAGACTGTATCACCATAAGTTATGGTGAGACAAAGTTATAGGTAAAGTTTAAAAAATTACATAAAGTACCCCATGTCATTTCTCGTCCTTAGATAATTATATTTAGACCTCCGTGTCACCATAAGAATGAGTGAGAATATCTCACTCAAGTCTTTGTGTGTGTGTGTGTATATATCTATATATATAGTACAATAAGATATTTATGACTTAAAATATATTTTTAGGAGTTATATATTTTAACAAGTTATGATTGATTATATATGGTAAAGAATTAAAACAAATAACAAATTAGAATATTAGTATGTTAATACGTTATGATTGATTATATAGTAAAGAATTAAAAATCAGTAACATATGATAAATATGTTATTTTTAGATAACTTGGGTTTAGATTTGGGTTATTTGCAATTTGGGTTATTTGCAAATTTTTCAGTCTACCTAAAACATGTCCACAGATTACTCATTTAGTGTACGCTGATGATACTGCAGTTTTCCTTAGTGGAAATAAGAAATACCTGAAAAGATTTAAAAAATTTCTCTGTGCATATGAGCAAACATCAGGACAAAAAGTACATTTTTCTAAATCTAACTTCTATGTATCTCCTAACACCTCAGTAGAAAGATCTCAGATCCTGAGTAGGAATTTAGGGATGGTTAGAGGAGTGTTTCCTTTTCAATATCTAGGGATCCCAATATTTACAGGAAGGAACACTCAGAGATACTACTACCCCATATTGGAGAGAATGGAAAAAAGCATTAATAACTGGAAAAACATGTGGTTGAGTACTGGTGGTAAAATAATTCTAATAAACCATTGTTTTCTTTCTATCCCAACTCACTTGTTTGCTGTACTAAGGCCTCCAAAGTTAGTATTGAGGAAAATGGAAAGGATGGCTTCTGGACTGTTTTGGGGAGCCACTGATAGTACAGAGACCAGGAAAAAATGGAGAGCATGGAGAAAAATGAGTATTCCAGTACAAGAGAATGGGATAGGGTTTAGAGACATTCAAGCTATAGTTGATTCATTCTCCTGTAAGCTATGGTGGAAGCTTCAAATGAACACTACACAATGGGCTCAACATCTCTGGACACTACCTGATTCTTACAAGAATTCTCAGGTATGGAAGAGAATATGTAACATAACTGAAAAAACTAATAGTTTGACTAGAGTTATTCATGGAAAAGGAAAATGCTCCTTCTGGAACTCAAATTGGTCAGGGGAAGGAGCTTTATACTATAAATGGCCTGATGATGTGGAAATTCCTTTCCCTGAAATCACACTAAGCTCCTTCATCCTGAACAAAGACTCTAATCTTCCTATTCTGGAGCCACATTTGGCTACCAATATAGTTTCAATTTTGCAGGAAGTATCCATCAAGAACTCACATGAGGACAGACTGATATGGACATCTTCGGTGGATGGAAACTTTTCAGTCAGCTCGGCCTATAAGATCTTGAGGCTGAGGGGAACAAGCATCAGACATCTTCATAAGGTATGGGCAAATTTCATACCTGTCAAAATGTCAGTACTAACCTGGAGAGCTTTGAATGGAATTCTGCCCTTTGAAAATGTTTTGTGTAAGTTAGGTTTTTCACTAGCCTCTAAATGCCCTATATGCTCTAATCACTCAGACTCTATCAACCATTTCTTTAATTCCTGTTGTAAGGCTTCTGCAGTATGGAATAAAGTTAACTGCATGCTGAATCTGCATACACCTGAATTCAGGAGTTTTAGTCATTTAGTTGAATACTATCTCACCATTAGGGCAGGCTCTGTGATTCTGCATCATGTGTATACTGCTGCACTCATTGCCACAATCTGGTCTCTTTGGATTTATAGGAACAAAATACTCTATGATAATCATACTTTTTCTATAGATGTATGCTTCCAGAATATAAAGGAACTGATTCTCATAATTTTTACTGCAAACCCATTGAAAGGCAATTTGGACAAGCATAAGAAATTAATACAGGCTGGAATCATCCCTCATATAACTCAAAAAAATAAGAAGAAGGAAATCACAGTTACTGCAGTTAGATGGGATAAACCAACAAATGCTTATAAGATTAACACTGATGCATCATGGGTAAATGGAGGAGACTCTTCTTGTGCAGTAATAGTTAGAGATTGGAGGGGAGATGTTAAACATATGAGAGTCAAAACTTTTAAATCAGATTCTCCTCTACTTGCAGAGATGGAAGGCATTCTATTTGCATATCAGACATGTCTAGAACTTGATATTAAGGGTAGTATTATTGAGACAGATTGCAAACCTGCAGTTAAAGCAATCCATGATCCTTATTCTGGCTCATGGAGACTTTTTTCTCTTAACTGTCAACTGAATTTGCTGCATAGAGACAACCCAATCAAATATGCTCCTAGGGAAGCTAATACTGTTGCCGACTTTTTGGTAAAATTTGCAAGGGAGGAATCCCTAAATGGAGTTTTTAAAATTAGCAATGCCCCTTCTTTCCTTAAAGGTTTGATTATGCTAGATAAAAATGGAGTTCAGGGGGTAAGAATAAGAACAGCAAATGGTAACTCAGATTACACATAGGATGGTTTTTGTTTCTGGCTATAATTCATATAATTGTTGTGGAACAGAGACTGCTGTTTTCTTTCTTTTCTTTTCGTTTTGCAGATTTCTTGCTCAGGAGAGAGGTATGGACACATCAGAGCATGAGGCTACATTGTCTGTCTTTTCAGCAAAGAAATATAGGGGTGCAATGCACGGCTAAGGGACATTGACTGATAAGGGCTTTGAATTTCATCTCCCTGACTATGTTCGTGTCCCTTAGTCCGAATGACCCCTATTTACACTCTATATAGCATAGTACATGTACACAAGCTGAATTGGTAGTTTTCATATATTGCTTCCCACTTTGGATCATCACAGGCATGATTTTGTACAGATGGAACTCTTTTGCTATCCCATGGGTAACTATAGGGTTTGGGGAGCCAAATATATTCCCCCCATCTATTTGGATGGTTTAACTCAAAAAAAAACTTGGGTTTAGATTAGTCAAAATAACTTCAATATCCCCGATTGACAGCAACAAGCAAACAATTTCTATTAGATTAGGTCTCCTGACGGGCAACCTGTCCATAAGCTTATGGACATGTCACATATTTCTTATCTTATATAATGCATTCGTTAACTTACATGCAAAATTTAGATATTTTGAAGAAGAAAAATTATATCATATATTTTTATATTTTCACCTTCAAATACATATTATTACTTATTTTAATTTATAAAATAAAATATTTAAATTTTATTTAAAAATTACAATATTTAAGGTAAAAGTCACTATGAACTGTTTATAAGTTTATGAAAATTCCACTTTTTTTTAACTTTCTCTTTCTATTATATTGTGCTTGGGATGAAAAGGTAAACAATTACTGTATTTAAGTGTTCTTCTCTCTAGTAATCATGACATAATTATGGGATTTAGTTCTCCTATAATTCTGAAAAAATGATAGCCCATGTACTGGGTGCCCACTATTTTTTTTAAACAAACCAGTCGGATCTTATATTATCATCATCACAGTTTGGTTTACACAACCTTCACCTATTACATGACGAGCTAAATTGTGAGCATTTATTACCACCGATCTTGGGACCTTCATGATGTGGATTCTAGTAAAAACTATTGCTAACATTATAATATTTCTAAGTAGTCCTTGTAATCCTAGTGGTAAATTTGGGAAGTTGTTAATGTGGTTCAGAGCCATCTCACAGTCTGTCCTTAAGCAGATGTGTGTTGTTCCTTGGTTCCTTGAATCCGTCATAGCTTTGTGGATTGCGATGAGTTCAGCTTGGACTCCAGATAGAGCCTGGATGTTCCTCGCTCCATTCTACAAGTTTCCCCCTTCGTGCCGGGTCGCCCACCAAGCAGCTGCTACCTTTTCGTCCTGGGCTCTGAACGTTGCGTTTGTGTCAATGCACGTCCAACTGGTATAACCTGGGTCTAGATGATTTCCTTGTGAGAACCATATCAACGGAATCTCACAGACTATAGCCCTTCTAGGGTGACTGGCTAGTCAAGAAATTGTTGCTTGTTCCAAAAGTAATTGATCGGAGTTAGGATCCTCCAAAGGCCTTGTTCCCTTGTTATTTCCTTCTACCAGCATATCATTGATAATCTCTTGGACCGTATCAACCCTTACTTCTTGTTGTGCAATTTTTGCTTTGTTTCTGGCGCACAAGATTGCCCAAATAACGATGCATATGAGGTTGATGTCCTCGATCACTAGTGCTAACTTGAACCAGGCTATAAGCCAGGCTTTTAGTTGGATTGGATTCCCCTGTTGAAAATCAAAACCCAATCTTGACATTCGCCATATTCTTCTTGAGAATTCACACTCGAGTATCATATGTGTTGGTGTTTCCTTTCTAGAGTGACACATTTGGTAGATAGACGATACGTCCATATTCCTTTTCTTCAGTGCAGGTCTTACTAGTACTGCATTATGGGCAAGTCTCCAAACCAGAAACTTTAATTTCTCTGGGACTGTAGAGCTCCACAGTCTCTTCCATAATTGATGACCTGGTTCCTTATTTCCAACAAGAGTTGAGGCCGACGGTTTACGTCTAGCTTTTGAGTTCCAGGATTCATGGTAACCACTCTTGACTATATATTTTCCAAGCCAATCTTTATCCCAATATTGAAAATCCTTTTGTCCAAAAGGTTGAATGGATAAATGTACCCTTGCGATCTCGTTAACTATTTCTTGGCTGAAGAAAAGTCTAAGTAATGGCAACCGCCATTGTTTGGTATTATCAATAAGATTACACACCTTGAATCCGAGTTGTGGTATCAGTTGTTTGTCATACCTTATAGGATTATTGCGGTTAGGGATCCACTCATCCTGGATATTTATGTTGTGTCCATTGATCACCTGCCATTTGAAACCTGTCCTAAGTAGATCTCTACCCCATATGATTCCCCTCCATCTCCACGCTGCGCCTTGCTTGAGTTTGATCGTCAGGAAATCTTCATTCCTATAGTTCTTATTTAGGAAAAAATTAGAGAAAAAGGATTGTTTGTCACTGACTAGCTTCCATGCTAGCTTTCCTAATAGAGCTTGGTTCATCTGTTCCGTGGATCGCATTCCCAGGCCTCCTTTCAATTTCGACTGGCAGATAGATTCCCGAGACTTCCAATGTATCGCCTTCCTATCAATGTCCCCTGTCCAGATAAATCTGGCTAAGTGGCTATCAATTTTTGTTGCGACAGTTGACTGTATTCAGAACGTACTGAGTGTGCATTGGGTTATTGCTGCTAAGACATGTTTGCTGAGAGTAATTCTTCCTATTACGGACAAATCCCCTGTCTTCCATATCGATGTCTTGACTTTAACTCTTCGAATTAGCTTGTCAAACAAACTGACTTTTGACCTTGCAAAATTCATGTCGTGACCCAAGAACTTTCCATTGAGTAAGTCCCCAAATATTCTGAAAGTCTGGCTTAGGTTTTCCTTAGTGCTTGGCTCTGTGTTTGAACTGACTAGTAGTGCAGACTTTTGAAAGTTTATTCGTTGTCCAGAATAAGCAGCAAAATGATTAATTGTCTTCACCAATTTTGTCGACCCTTCTTCCAAAATGTTAAAGAATAAGATGCAATCATCTGCAAACATAAGATGTGAGACAGACTGGACAGAGCGTCCTATCCTGATACCTGGGCATACTGCTTGAAAAGCTCTAGATGCTATCATCGATGATAGAGATTCCTGGCATAGAATGAATAGGAAAGGTGAAATTGGGCAACCTTGCCTGATTCCCTGTTTAGGCTGGAAGTAAGATGAAACATACCCATTAAGCTTTATAGAGTAAGAAACGGCTGTGACACTTTCCATAATCCATCCTATCCATTTGCTGGGAAATCCCATGTGTATCATCATCTTCTCCAGGAACTCCCAGGATACCCGATCATAAGCCTTACTCATATCAATTTTCATTGCTGCCACCGCCTGCTTTCCTGTCTTCTTCTTGCGAATGTATTCGATGAGTTCATGCGCTATTAATGAATTTTCGATGATAGATCTTCCTTGCACAAAAGCCGATTGATTTCTTGATATGAGAAACCCCAGTACTATTTTAATTCTGTTAGCAATGATCTTCGCAATGATCTTGTAAGTAACATTACATAGGCTTATCAGTCTATGGTCTGTTGGTTCTGTCGGACATTTGTTCTTTGGTATTAGGACAAGGTGTGTATGATTCCACTCACTCGGCATGATTGATGTGTCAAAAAACCTCTGTACCGCTATTGTGACCTCATCCCCCACCTCTGCCCAGTAATGCTGATAGAAACCCGGAGGTAAACTATCAGGTCCCGGAGCCTTCCATTTCCCCATTTGGAATATTGTTGTTTTAATCTCCTGTGGACTTACTGGACACTCTAGCTCCATCTGTTAGAGATAATCTACCCTCTTAATGATGAGGTTCAGGACATCCTGCACGTTTGAATCTCCAAAAGCATCTTGGGGCATAATAGATTCAACGACAAAAACAGAGCTTACATGGTTGTAGACTAAATATCGTAGTTCTTCTGGCTTGGAGATCCATTCCCCCATGTCATTCTTTAGCTGTGAAATGTAGTTTCTTCCTTTTCTTTTTTGCGTCCATTGATGGAATAATTTCATATTTTTATCACCTTCTAGGCGCCACTTTCCTTTGCTCTTTGTCTCTAATAATCATCCTGCATGGTTAGAAGTTCCTCCAGCTCTTTTGTTTTACAGCGCATGCCATTAGCATCTTTCTATTTTTGCTTTCCTCCTAGGTGTTCTTTGACCCTCCTTAATCTATATTCCAGCTTGCCCACATTTTCCTTGGCCCAATTGTGCGACCTTGTTGTGTTTTCCATTAGCTTCTTGTTGAAACCGGATGAACAATTAATCTCCACTGTTGTAGATGATACTCCTTGTATTTGAGGTGATGTATGTTGTACTGGGTGCCAAACTCGATTGCCCAAATCCTTGGTTTGTCGATATTGAACCCAAAAGGATTCAAAATTTCTCATTGAAGAATCATTCCTAGGCCTACTTCTTGGATGTGTATTGATGGTGAGGAGTCCATGGTCTGATCTCATTATGGTATGATTTATCAGGCTGTGCCTCTGGAACATCCGAAACCATTTAGCGTTTGCAAAAGCTCGGTCTAGACGTTCCAAGATCAGCTCCCTGTCTCCTCTTCTATTGGACCAGGTGAACCATTGTCCCTTGGATCTAAGTTCGCTTAAATTTGCGTCTCTCAGCAAAACTTTGATATCCTTCGTGTCTTGTGATTGAACAGGCCTTCCACAAAATTTATCTTCCTGATGTAAAACCTGATTGAAATCACCTTTGAAGAGGACCGGAAGGTTTGTATTCTGTAATACCTCATACAGAGAATCCCACACTGGTTTCCTATGGGGTCTTCCGGGTACCCATACACAAGGATCAACATACATTCATCGCCTTGGGCGGTATATTGCAGCATACAAAATTTTGGCAGCTTTGAACTACTGATATTAATATATCTAAAGACCAGGCTACACAGAGCCCACCCTTTGTACCTACCGAGTCCACTATTTTCCAGCTAGTAAAATAGGTTGTTCCTAACCACCTACTAACCTTACTATAGTCACCCTTTGTTTCCATTAAAAAGACAATATTGGGGTTATAAAGATTGATGTTGTGATTTAAGAACTTTACTGTCAGAGGATGTGTCAGTCCTCTACAGTTCCAAGAGAGTAGATTCATGTACCTGTGGGTGGTTGTTTTGGACCAACAACCAAAGTACCGTAGCAGTTTCCCTCATCTCCTTGTAACACTGTTTGTACCACCGCCTCAAAAGTTCTGGCTGTGACTATGACCAAACCCCCCTGGTCCATACCAATACATTGGTCAATTTATGGAAACACTAACATCAGCTGGTGTAACTCCTCCTCATCCTGTTCCCTGTGCGTCTTCTCTTGTGGAAAGCTATGCCACCTATCTCCTCTTGCAATTGTCTCTTTTTCTTAACTCGGAGGCCTTCCGCTACTGGCATGTATTCCCCTATTTCCTAATTGATAGCCTTCATTCTTGTGTTCATTTGAGTCAGATTATCCAAAAGCAGTTGATCCGTGCAGTCATGTGCAATTGTAGATTTTGGTCAGACTGTTGTTCCTCTGCTATTCCTCACTAAAAGCTGCTGTGAGTTATCAGCAATATTCAAACTCTGTACTCTTTACATGTTCTTCTCAATTAAAATTCTAGTAGCAATTGTTGACTTTGTAGGAGCCAATTTGATGTTTCCTCTCCTTCCAATGATACGAGTAATAATCCTTGAATCTTCTTGACCTAGAACTGGTAAGGTGTTCTGTGTAAGGCTCTGTGACACTGGATCCGAAACAGCCTCCTGGCCCATTATCTGGCCCATATCCGCAATACCATCTTCTGAAACAATTAGAATCCCTTTCCCTTTCTCCCCAAACTTCACTTTTCCTTCTTCAGGCTGAACAACCAGGCGATTTTCCAAAGACAAATCGAAAGTTGTGTCTGTACCGACGCCACTTGTTTCCGGGCGATATGCTACCTCTGAGAAACCCTTTGTTCCCGTAAACATATCAAAATCCACGAGTGTCCCTTTACCCTCTCGAGTTTGTGTCATCTCCACCCTTTCCTTCAACGATTCTCCCAACACCCATAATTCTTCCAGAACCACATTGTCGGATTTCTAACCTAACTCCCATTGTAGCTCTGCTTCGCTTGAATTGGAGATTACAGGCAGTAGAGGAGACTCCGAAGACATAAAATCTGTGATTGAACGGTTTTCGTTGCCTCCCAACATTGGATTTCCACTTATTTCCCCTTCAAGTCCTACCTGGATTGCTACCCCTGGAAGAGGAAGTTGATCGCTGACATCCCGACTCTGTTCCTGAACCTGAATGGCGGTACCATCCCCTTCCCCTTTACTGATTCCATTTCCCAATTTTCTATGATTGTACAAAAGTTGTCTTGGTAAAGATATAGTGGATGGGGATATTGTGAATTGGTTGTGAGTTTCAGGTTCGGAATTTGTGATGTCAGGTATGGGCTTTGGTAATGGAGGGTACAGGATTTGTTTATTCAGTACTGTGTATTGTAGGCTTGGGGGGTTGACATATGTGGGCTTAAGAAGTCAGGTTGTGGATTTTTATTACTTTGGTTTGGGTTATACAGTGCACACATTGAAATTGTTGGCCCATTAGAAAATAGTATACAGTTATTTGAGTTACCTGTATTATCATCGTTATCTAAAGGGCTCACCCATGTAGTCAGCCTTAATGCCTCACCTTTGGCCTCAACTAACTCCCTCCCGCATTCACTGTCCATCACATCAGCAATGAATTCCTTCCTCCTCTTTCCGGCATAAATCCTCTGTTCACCCCGTCTTTTCTTACCAGATATCTCATCCCCTTCATCATTGATGTCTAGCATTTGAGCCTGCTATAGCCCACTTGACTCTCCCTTCTCTCTTGTTGGAGCATCCATTGTGTCAAGAACATCAGGCTCGAAATCCGAGCTTGAGGACTGTTGTGAAGAAATGTAGCTCGGCTCATTAATATGGATTCCACTTTGGCGTCGCCGCATGCGTGCTTTGCTTCTCTTTGACTTGCTTTGTATGTGAGGTGATTTGACAAGCTTGCTCTTGCCCTTTCCACACTTCTCTGATTTGTCATTCTCCTTCACCTCACATTCCTTCAGTAAGCTATCATTGATGGCACTCTGTATGCTCATGATGAGATCAGTCTCATCACCAACATCCCCAAAATTAATGGTGATGGATATGTCAAAATTGAGTCAAAAATTTTGGGCAGAGTCAACAAAACAGGCTGAATCTTCTGAAAATACCCCGTTGGTAAGGAAAGGTTCAGTTACTGTTCCGTCAGCCAATTCAAATTGTCTGAGTTGCACCATATTGGTGGTGGAACGTCCCGAAGCTTCTTTGTCGGTGAAAAGTACCTTCGCCCACCATTGATGATGTGTCCATTTTAGATGCATTATTTAGTAGTATTTAGGATCACTTTTGTGCTCTTTTATTATCGAGAGCTTGTGTTTTACCTTGAAATTCACTTAGGAGAGGCAAAAGCAACTTTGTACTCTTTTACCTCTTCTAAGTGGATTTTGTGTGACAAGGGAAGAACATGGAAGCAACGAAGACCGGAAGACATTGAAGACTATACTTTCGAAGACTTTTGGATACTCACTTCGAAGACATGAAGACCGGAGGCCGTTGAAGACCATTTTTGGAGCCGTTGAAGACTTGAAGATTGAGAGGGATGGCTATGAAGAAGACAAAGAAACAATGCAAAACTCTGGCTCCCGTCGCGACACCATCGCGAGTCGCGACCAACACCGTCGCGAGTCGCGACCAACGGGCGGCCAGAAATCAACTTTATCTTCTTTGCACTATAAATACTACTCTCTTTCTTCTTCTTCTGAAGCTTTTCCAGCCAATTTTTCTCTGGGTTTTAGGGCTCCAATTCTAGGTTTTTCTCTTCTTTCTTTTCTTTGTTTTTCTTAGTTTAATTATGTCTTTTGTTGTTCTAGAGTAGTTCTTGTACTTGGGAGCTATGGATTGAAGCTTCCACTTCTATGTATTGAGAATCATTTTATCTATCTAATTGGTGTTTTTGCTATTGTGCATTTATTGTGCTTTGAATGTTAATTGTTGATTTCATTGATGTTGTTGAGAGCTTGATGATATGAAATGCTTGTATGAATTGCTAGCTAGGGTTTGGGGGATTTGGGTTAATTTCCCCCCTGTTCTTGTTAGGAATGTATGAGTGTGAATTAGAGCTTTTGATTGTGTTAGTGTGTTGACAATGTGCTAGACGAATGTGATTGATGTTGAACTCTTCGTCATGTTCGTTTGTGTAGCAAACGAGAGAGTCATATGCTCGTGGATGAATGTGCGTTGCACGTTCATCCAATCTCGTGTAATTGCATGAATTGGTTTAATGCTTAGTCACGGTGTAGTGGTCATAGGCATTGCCAAGCTTGTTGGTCCTTCGTGCTAAATGCCACCAATGACACCTTGAGTCGTGGTCGCGACTCGGGAGTCATTGGTGAGGTTTGACGAGAGATGTCGAACTCACTCTCGCAAACTACGAACTAAGAAGGATAGGAGTTTAGTCTCCACGACAAGTAGTTGAAGTATTGAATAGATGATTTAAATTCATTCTTGAAGCATTTGTTATTTGGTGTTTATGTATTCCTGACGGTGTGTTTCACTGCATGTGTGCCATGAGTTGTTTGAGCATAGGGAGTGCTTGTGTGGTTGAATTGTTTAGGTGTAGGAACGTGACGAATTCCGTAGCGCCTTTGCATGAAGATCTATGAGCATGAACTTAGAACTCCTTGTGATGTGTGTGTGGTGGTACTTGCTAGATGGGTGCGTGAGTGTTGGGTCCTGAATGCTATATGATGGAATGTGTGAATGATTCGATGAACTACATTAGATGTGGAAGTGGATATCCGTTGCCCCCAAGGCATTTTATCTTTGTAGTTTAAAACCCCTTTTCTTTAGTTTTGTTTGATGATTAGCATAGTCACTTGACCTTGCTAGTTATCTTGTCTTTTTATTTTCGTAACTTAGGAACAACCAACCAACCAACCCCCCCCCCCCCCTTTTACTTGCTTTTATGTGTGTGTATATATATTTACTCCTAACCTAGTATCAACCATTTGTGCTTAGACGCTTAGAAAGATCCCTCTTCTCTTTGGACGACCCCGATTTGCCACTATCTACCTAGTTGTAGAAAGTAAGCAGAAAGGGCTTATAAATTATCTTTTGCACGGCGGGCGCGATGACCGCTCGCCCGTCAAAATGGCGCCGTTGCCGGGGAAGAGGCATTTATTCTTAAGTATTTAGGTGTATTTGGTTGTGTATTAGCTAGTTGTTTTTATTTTCCACTACTTGGTGGTTGTTTTTGTTCGGAGTAGGTATTGCTTGAGTTCTTGGTGATTTATTTTATCGAGAATCCTTGCACTATGATTCCGAACTTTTGAAAAATAATAAAAAAAATAATAAAATTTTTTTTAAATGGAGCGTCTCACCTTGAGGGAACTCATGATGAGAAGAGAGGCTCAACAAGCAAGGTTTTGTAGGATGTGTCATTTCGACCATCCTACCGAATCTTGCCATTTGTTGTGGGAAGAGCACTATGACCGAGAAGGAACCCATGGTTTCCAAAACCATGGGTACTATGAAGAGTGCTATCAAGAGGTAGGAGATATTGGTTTTCAAGGGCAAGAAGCTCATGAATGCTATCCATACCACAACTCTTACAATCCGGAATGGAGTGGTAGTCTGGATTTGTGGTATGAGAATGAACCGGAAAACCAATATTACGAGCAACCTAGTTGGCCATCACCACCCTATACCATACCCCAAAACCAAGCCCAACAAGGAAGTTCAAGTTTGACACGTGAGGATGTCTTAAATAGGATAGCAAACTTGAACTCCTTTACTAGTGAGGAGCCGGATACCCAGCTCTCCTCTAGTGTTGAGGCCATTGAGGGGCATGTGAGGAACATATTAGAGGTATTGGCCCGCATGGAAGCTCGTGATTCCGAAAACACACCATCCCAACTTGAACTCGATGATTCGGTGAGTGAGGTCACCAATAAAAATGATTTTGAGTTTGAAAGGGATGAGGAGTTGGTTGTAGAGGATAGAAAAATGGAGGAAGAGGTGATAGTGCTACATCATCCATTAGCATTGTCACCCCTTCTCCCACCTAGTGAACCAACTCTAATATTTTCGGAAGTTTTGAGGGAAACGGGAGAGGAGCCAAAAGACTATCCCAAGCTCCCTAACCACTTAATTCCCTTTGAACCATCTCCACCTCCACAAGACTTTCCTCTTGAATGTTTTGTGCCCCCACCTCTCTTATTTTGGATGCTCATGGTGAAGAGCTTCAAGCCTTCACCATACGGATAACATTAGGGTCGTGCCGACGACCTTAAAAATACGGAGCTTCGTCGTGCCGACGACGTTAAATAAATTCGGCATTTCTTTTAGTTTTTGTTTCTTAGTTTGTGTTTCTTAGTTTGTTTTTGTTGTTGTTTTGTTTTGTTCTTTTTATGGCTTGTTTTTCTGTGATTTTGTAGCAAAGTGAAGTGCATCGCAATGAAAGAGATGAAGGAACGAGATCAATGAACGAGGGAAGAAAGCTTGGACAGTTGGTAAGCAAAAGAAAAAAATTTTAAGCCTGGGATACCCTGCCGTCGCGAGTCGCGATGGGCTTCGTCGCGAGTCGCGATGAACAGGGGAGAAAAATCACTCCCAGCGCCAACTTTCCGCGAGTCGCGATGACTTCGCAAGGCTCGTCGCGAGTCGCGACACCCTTCGTCGTGAGTCGCGACGAGCTCAGAAAATTTTGAGCTCTCAGACTCACCTTTCCGCGAGTCGCGATGACTTCGCGAGGCTCGTCGCGAGTCGCGACACACTTCTTCGCGAGTCGCGACGAGCTCAGAAAATTTTGAGCTCCCGGACTCCCCTTTTCGTGAGTCGCGATGACTTTGCGAGGCTCGTCGCGAGTCGCGACGAACCTCGTCGCGAGTCGCGACGTGCTCAGTAACTGTTGAAAAACTTTTTGAGCCCGGATTTCAAATTTCCAAGCTTCCAAGTTTCCAAATGATTTTAAACATTGCATGATCCTACCTTCTTCTCCACCCAACAATCCCAAGAACCACCACATACCCACTCATTCCTCCACCATCCTACATATGTTGACATATGAACATTCTTGCATCTTTATAGCACATTTGTTTATTGTAGTATGCCAACTACATCATTGTAATCGTAAGTGCATATCCTATAATGATGCTTGTATACATGTCAATATATGTTGGATATTTTTCATGATTATTCTTATAGTGTTGGTTGGGTGTGATTTGGTTGTTCTTTGAAAATACTATGGTTATTAACTCTTGATGCTAAACCTAGTATTACATATCCTTATGTACTTGTGAGTTTAATGTGTTCTTCGTGGTGTTAGTCTTGATCAAACGGCGCCATGGAGACAATGCTTTTCTCGAGGGGTGAGTTCTTCTACGGCATCTTTGCTCACCCTTCCGGTTCCGAAACCTATCTCGGGACCATCCAAGTACTTGGATATCGCCATATCACCGGCAAATTGCGGAGACACGGGTGTCACTCTATCCCCTTACCTTGATTTTTATTGTTCTTGCCTTACATGTTTACATTGAGGGCAATGTAATGTTTTAAGTGTGGGGAGGGGTTAGAGGACTCATATGCATGCTAGATTGTTTTGGAATGCTTTTTGCTACTTTTCATTGGAAAAACATGAGAAAAAGAAAAAAAAATAGAAAAACAAAAAGAAAAAGAAAATAGAAAAAGAAAAAAAAAGAAAAAGAAAACCCGCTAAGTTGAAAACCCGAGAGGGCAACTTAGGCAACATTGGGGGCCCGGATAGGTCGAAAACCCTTAAAGGGCGGCCTAGGCAAAAATGAGAGGCTAAAATGTGTGGAAAAAGGTGAGATGTGAGCTAAAGAAACATGATGTGTGGCTAGGATGAAAACTCGAAAGAGCTCCTAGGCAAAATGAGAGAAATTGAGAGAAATTGAAAATGCTATGATTTCACTTATTTGCCGGCGTTGGAGTCATAAGGTTGCGGTTGTTACACGGATGGATCGGGTAGCTCAATATCTATAGACCTCTTGGGATTGGGTAGCTTAGTGGGTTAGGAAACGAAGTGTGGTTATGAAATTCCTTATCTCTTTATACTTCGTTTTTGGTTGATATATTGGCATTAGGTGAAGCATGTGCTTAAACCTCTTAAATGGTTTTAACTTTATCTTGTGTCATTGGACTTTGGGAATATCAATTCGGGGCTTTGAAATATTTTATGGGTAGTGAATTGATAAGTGGTAGGTTTGGTTAGATTTAGGATTGGGGATGTGTGTGTGAAAAAATTCTCATGTGAGCTTTTATTTTGGGAGTTTTGATATTGAGAGTTTTTGTGAGGCTTTGATTGGGGGATTAGTTTAGGTTTTGGATATATCATTTACTCCGTGTGCTTGGTTCTTTTCTTACTCGAGGGCGAGTAAGGTCTAAGTGTGGGGATATTTGATGTGTCCATTTTGTGTGGTTATTTTAGGGGTTTTAGGATGTGGATATGCCATTTCCTCCGTATGCTTGAATCTTTTCTTACTCGAGGGCGAGTAAGGTTTAAGTGTGGGGATGTTTGATGTGTCCATTTTAGATGCATTATTTAGTAGTATTTAGGATCACTTTTGTGCTCTTTTATTATCGAGAGCTTGTGTTTTACCTTGAAATTCACTTAGGAGAGGCAAAAGCAACTTTGTACTCTTTTACCTCTTCTAAGTGGATTTTGTGTGACAAGGGAAGAACACGGAAGCAACGAAGACCGGAAGACATTGAAGACTATACTTTCGAAGACTTTTGGATACTCACTTCGAAGACATGAAGACCGGAGGCCGTTGAAGACCATTTTTGGAGCCGTTGAAGACTTGAAGATTGAGAGGGATGGCTATGAAGAAGACAAAGAAACAATGCAAAACTCTGGCTCCCGTCGCGACACCATCGCGAGTCGCGACCAACACGTCGTGAGTCGCGACCAACGGGCGGCCAGAAATCAACTTTATCTTCTTTGCACTATAAATACTACTCTCTTTCTTCTTCTTCTGAAGCTTTTGCAGCCCATTTTTCTCTGGGTTTTAGGGCTCCAATTCTAGGTTTTTCTCTTCTTTCTTTTCTTTGTTTTTCTTAGTTTAATTATGTCTTTTGTTGTTCTAGAGTAGTTCTTGTACTTGGGAGCTATGGATTGAAGCTTCCACTTCTATGTATTGAGAATCATTTTATCTATCTATTTGGTGTTTTTGCTATTGTGCATATATTGTGCTTTGAATGTTAATTGTTGATTTCATTGATGTTGTTGAGAGCTTGATGATATGAAATGCTTGTATGAATTGCTAGCTAGGGTTTGGGGGATTTGGGTTAATTTCCCCCCTGTTCTTGTTAGGAATGTATGAGTGTGAATTAGAGCTTTTGATTGTGTTAGTGTGTTGACAATGTGCTAGACGAATGTGATTGATGTCGAACTCTTCGTCATGTTCGTTTGTGTAGCAAACGAGAAGAGTTATATGCTCGTGGTCTATGAGTGGTCTCTCTTGACTAATCTCGTGTAGTTGCATGAATTGGTTAAATGCTTAGTCACGGTGTAGTGGTCATAGGCATTGCCAAGCTTGTTGGTCCTTCGTGCTAAATGCCACCAATGACACCTTGAGTCGTGGTCGCGACTCGGGAGTCATTGGTGAGGTTTGACGAGAGATGTCGAACTCACTCTCGCAAACTACGAACTAAGAAGGATAGGAGTTTAGTCTCCATGACAAGTAGTTGAAGTATTGAATAGATAATTTAAATTCATTCTTGAAGCATTTGTTATTTGGCGTTTATGTATTCCTGACGGTGTGTTTCACTGCATGTGTGCCATGAGTTGTTTGAGCATAGGGAGTGCTTGTGTGGTTGAATTGTTTAGGTGTAGGAACGTGACGAATTCTGTAGCGCCTTTGCATGAAGATCTATGAGCATGAACTTAGAACTCCTTGTGATGTGTGTGTGGTGGTACTTGCTAGATGGGTGCATGAGTGTTGGGTCCTGAATGCTATATGATGGAATGTGTGAATGATTTGATGAACTACATTAGATGTGGAAGTGGATATCCGTTGCCCCCAAGGCATTTTATCTTTGTAGTTTAAAACCCCTTTTCTTTAGTTTCGTTTGATGATTAGCATAGTCACTTGACCTTGCTAGTTATCTTGTCTTTTTATCTTTGTTAACTTAGGAAACCAACCAACCAACCCCCCCCCTTTTTACTTGCTTTTAAGTGTGTGTAAATATAGTTACTCCTAGCTTAGTATCAACCATTGTGTGCTTAGACGCTTAGGAAGATCCCTCTTCTCTTTGGACGACCCCGATTTGCCACTATCTACCTAGTTGTAGAAAGTAAGCAGAAAGGGCTTATAAATTATCTTTTGCACGGCGGGCGCGACGACCGCCCGCCCGTCAATTGACCATGTATTTCTTCGTGATTATGTCACCATCATCTCCTTCAACATGTCTTGTTCTAATAGCATCACTTTCCTGGTTATGTGTTTCCAGTTGCTGCTGAGAAAGTTGTGGGGTAGATGGTGGAATTAGATCTTGCATATCTATATCCGAATGGCTAGTTGGTATGTTGATTTCTTCTTCCTCCTAATAGTCATCCTAGAAATCTGGGACATCTGGGAGGCTCAACAGTCTTTCTCTTGCTTCTGCTAGCCCCTGGATATAGATTTGATTAATCTCATTTTGACAAACCATATCTGCTACAACTTCTGTTGGCTCCACTTGTTCCTCCTGAAGTTGGTTTCTTTGTTGAGGACTCTCAGGGTTATACTCCTGTTCTGCCTCTCTCAGCTCCTCTGGAGTGGGATAAATCTCCTCAACGAACTTAAAACCATCAATGAAGGCCTCCTCCGGCATATGTAAGAACATGTGTTCATTGGTATGAAAATAGTGTTGGGGAAACCTATTGAACCTCCGCATCGGCATATTCCTCTGTACCCTGATATTTGGAGGGTAGAGATCCTCTGATAAATCTCTATAGATATCAAGTTGCAAATCCTCCCCGAGGATTGAAAATCTCTCATCAATGTGTTGCTCCAGCGCCTGGATATCCTGCCACTAACATTGTGGATAGGTATGGCCTAGTGCACCACAACGTCTACACATTTTGTGAACTCGTTCATAACCAATTGAAATCCAGACCATTCCACCTCGCCTTAGCTTGAGCCAGATCCGGAAACCAGAGGTTTCTGGACCAGTGTCCAAGCTCGCACACCTACATACTCTGCATGTTGCAGTAAACGTCCTCCAAACTCTACTTCTTCTAGTTCTCCTACCACTTTACCAAATTTCCTGATTGTGTTCCTACCAAAATACTCCAGTGGTAGACCATAGATGCGTACCCAAATGAGAACCTTGGTAACTCGCATATGTGATGGAACCATCTCAGGGATTAGTCTATGCAAGGCCATCAGACCTCCAGCTATGTTTACAGGGCCATTATGCAACATTGCACGTAGTTTGGATCTCTGATCGAACTGAATGAAGTAGAATTTCCCATTTTTTTTCTATGACATAAACCTCTTCTCCCCAATAGTTTGAAATAAGGAGTTGCATTCTTGTAAGTGCAAAGTGACGGTAACCGAGAAAATAACCTACCAGGCAGTCCTCTAGTTAGCCCCCGGCCTCTGAGGTATTCGCCTTCCTCTGGTCTGAAAATGACGCCCCTCCTTGGTGGTAGATGTACCTCTGTGGTAAGTTCGTCCCCGAAGAGAACATCCCTCTTTTCCTCCGAGCTTTCGAATCCTCCCCTTGACCCTTCAGACCAATGATCCTCATGAACTCTGTTCGTAATTCTTCTCCTGTACTGCTAGTACTTTTGATATCCTTTAATGAGCCAAATGAAATTGACTAACAGGTCTGGTTGTTGAATATTTTTTGTTTGTAAGGAAAACTGATTGTGATTGGTCGTTTTTGTGTGAATTTGAGCTGCTAAATGTTGAGTAAGAAGTCAAACGTGAAAAAGGTTTTTTTTCTGGATTTGTTTGGACTGGTAAAAATAGGGTGATGGTGTGTTTTGTATGTGGTGCAGGATTGTTTATGGCTGGGTTTTCACTCATGGGGGTGCAGATTGCTGAAGGTGTGCAGGGAATGTGTGTTGGTGCTATTGAGATCTTCTTGTTTGGAGTTGTGTTGTTGAGAAAGTCTTTGTGTTTGAAACTGTGAGTCGAAAGAGACCCTGAAGCTCTCTAACTTAGAGAGAGATCAACGTCCTACACCCACACGATCGGCCAAGTGGTTGGGTGCTTGGTCTTAATCCCCGTGACCAGGGGTTCGATTCTTGGTAGCCGCAGTGTGGGAGTTTTCTCCAGTAAAGGGGCTCCTTATGGGCACTAAAGTAGTCGAGGATCAGGTGTTTGACCCTTGGAATGCTGTGATTGACCTCCTCATTGATGTCTGTGGTGTCGGACAGACGGGGCCCTGAAGGCGAGGTTATTGCCTTTAGAGAGAGATGAACGTCCAATTTTCAATTTCTTGATTTCGGTGCCCACTATTGAAATTACATACCAATTAGTTTTCCGAAAGTACCATGTTTTACACTATAAAGTTGAACCAATCCTGCGAAGCTAGAATATTTAGATGTGATCGAGACCACCATCTGGATTCAGTAGATTCCGGCTTTGTTGAATGAAGAAAATCTTACTACTCCACTAGGGGAAGTATATGTTTTTTTAAATTTAATTCATACTTGAAAAACGTTCGGAAATGATTAAAATATATTAAATTTGCATAACCTATTGCAACATAGAAAGATTGATGATAGACGAACAATGGTTAGACCAATCATGGTGTATAAATTATGTTGTTTATATTTATGTTTTATTGTAATTTTATTAGAATAATGTGCACTTTACGTGTATTTTTTTATGAGCATTTGGTAATTATTGCAGAAAGAAGACGGTTAACATGTTGGGCAGAAACATTCGACGAGAGCAAACGGTGGGAGCAGATTTGGAGATATTTTGGAGCAGATTTAGAGATATTTTGGAGCTAATTTCATGGAGGATATGATAAGATTTTATGGGATATGCTTGGAAATTTTCTTAGAGATATGATTAGATTTTGATTCTTATCCCTTAATTAGATAAGGAATAGATTGGAATTTAAATTTGGAGTTAATTTAGATGATCTTTTGGAGTTATATATAAGAGGCATCAGTTTAGACATTTTTTAACACAATTTTTAGCTTAGAATAAGTTCAGAATTTCACAAATATAATTTTTCTAATTATTTCTAGAATCGGTTCCGCCGCAAAGAGTCCATTTTGCTCGCCCATACGGAAACCATTTCTGGGAGTAATTATTTTTCTTAGTTTAATTCAACATCATGTTTTCAGATATTTTCTTTTGCGATTTTTATTTTCATATCATGAGTAGCTAATTTGTTTATCGGTAGAGAATAACGAGTGTTGGTTTTAAATAGTGAGGCCTAATTGCTTTATAATTTATTCTTGCATGTTCTTGATTTATTTTATTTATGATATGTTTAGGTCTGGCCAACTTGAATGTTAGGATTTGCTATCTAATTTCGCCACTACGTAATAGTTGAATGAGATTAGTAAGTAGAGCAATCTTGTGAAAAACAGCTATCTAGCTAAGATTGTAATAGCAAGATAGGGAATAATTGAGTGTGCATTGATATTTTCTTTTATATTGGTAAAAGCTATATCGAGTTCATTTATTTCTTAATGCTATCAAAATGTGTTATGCTTCAGCGAACATTTTCTGGGGGCGTTTCGGTAAGGGAAACAGTTAGTTAATTATACTTACTCCATCTGTCCCAACTTAAACTCCATAGAATCTTTTTTCACGGTGTTCAAGAAAAATGTTTGACCGTTAATATGTTTAACTACATAAAATAAAAATAAATAAAAAGTTGATATTTAGAAACTACTAATTAAGACGAATCCAACAATACCACATATGATGATATTGTAGTTTTTATATCTATTTAAATACGTGGTCAAACTTTGACAATGTTGACTTGTCAAATAGCAAAATTGCAAAATTGCAAAATTGCAGGTTAAGCTAGGATAGAGGGAGTAACTGATTGATTGTCGATAAACTAAGAAAAATTGGGGTGGTTAAGCATACATACTTTCCTATAACTGATATATATGTAAGGATTGATTCATCATTGCGCATATGATCGATATTAACTAGTATGAGTATTCTCCAATAGAAAATCACATATACATTTATTCTCTTTTTTAAAAATTCATCATTTGCATTCTTAGTGATAGAAAATTCTCGAATTTAAGGTGTGGTGGCTACACCAAAAAAGGTTTTTGAAACTAGTCGGAAATATTTTTTAATTATTGCCTTTACTCCTCGTGGGATTAAATCAGCTTACTGGTATACTAATTAGTATTTTTTTTCTAAGTTTACAGGTTATTTTCCGAGTTAAACGACGCTTACCAGCATACCACACATCAATATCACTACGGCAAATTGAGATCTTTCCACAACTGTAAGGTAATTTTATCTATTGCATGATCTTTACTGCGTGAGAAATCGATTACTGTTACTGCGTGAGAAAAAGGTGCGATCCAACGTGCGAATCTCAATTTCTGATCTCCTTTCTCTTCTCAAACTCCTTCTTTCCCTCTGATCTCTAGACAATCTTTTCCGGACTAGGTTCTCCTCTGGCAATAACTACCCGCCGATAACGGCTATCCGCCGGAAACGGCTATCCGTCGGAAACGGCTTTTCCACCGTTAACGGTCTCAACCATGGCGACCGCTCAAGCTCTAACCACTCCGGAAAACAGCAACCCCAACCAACCCCATCCTCCTCCTACTCCGCTATCCTTCGCCGCAGCCTTACAGAGCATATCTCCTCCTCTAGCTAAAGTGTTACCTAGAAACCCTGAGTTAATACCCAAATCCCAACACCTAGGTGACGTGGCCTGCCTATACTCCGAAGTCCAAATTGCAAAATTGTCATCCCACTACGCCAATGCCCTAGTCGGCAAATTCACAAAAGGGAGATGCTCAATGGAGCAATTAGAGCACTTCTTTAAAACGGTCGGCTTCTCAGGTAAGTACCAACTCAGCTCTTTAGATTACAAGCATGTGCTTATTAGATTTGAACTGCTTAATGACTACCAACGTTGCTGGATGAAAGGAGTGTGGAATTTTAGTGGAATCTTACTCAAACTGTTAAAATGGACCCCTGAATTCTCAATTCACAAAGAATCTCCCATAGTTCCTGCATGGTGTAATATTAGGGAAGTTCCCCTATACTATTACAACTCTGCATCAATAGAATCTATTGGTAACAGTATAGGGAGTTTCATAAAAAATGACATTGCCACAGACATGCTCACAAGACCCTCAGTCATTAAGTTATATGTTGAAATTGACCTTCAAAAACCTCTGTGCAACCATATTCGTTTAGGATCAGTAACAAACAATAAGAAATATCCAATTGAATATGAAGACATCCCAGTATACTGTGACCACTGTGCCAGACTGGGCCACTCTATTTCCCAATGTCGAGCCCTTCCCCCTAACCAAAATGTTAAACCTCAGGAAGATAACAAGATTCTTAATCAGTCCCTGTGGCAGCCAACTGGAAAAAAGTTTGACACTCCTCCCCTGATCTCACTAAATGACCAGCCGGATCCCATCATTAGTGACAAAGATAAGGTTGCTAGTCATGTGGCTATGCCATTCTCCTCCCATAATCCTCAATCCAGTTCCCCCATAGAGATTACTAGTGCTTCAGGAACAGAGCATGCTATCACACCTGAAAAATGTGTCAGTCCTAAAAATTATATGAGAACAGATAACTCTATATCCAAGCTTTTAAACGATTCGACCCTCATTAATTTCACCCCAAGGACATATGCTATAGATGATATCCAAGTGGGAAAACTTCCATTAAATCTGGAAAGACACAAAAATATTACTAAGTCCTCACAAGGAAGTATGGGGAATAGATTCTCAGTTTTGCAGGATGAGCAGGAGGACCTGATAACTAACCAGGAACAAATGGCTATCCAAGTTCACAGCACCTTTCACCAGGCCAGCACGGTGTCTCCTCCTAATCTGGGTTAGGACTCACTACAAGGTAAGTCTAAAGGTAAAAAAACTAATTATTTCAGCCAGATTAACAAAATGATGCTCAGGTCATCTACTAAAATTAACAAATCTAGTGAACAATGACGGGTTTCCCCTCAATTAACTTCTTAGTATGGAACATTAGGGGAATGAAATCATCAATGTTGAGATTAATTAATCTGGTTAGACTTAAAAAGATTCAAATGATGTGCCTAATTGAACCTATGCATGATAACTCTAAAGTACAATCCTATATAGATAAACTTAACTATCCTAATGGCTTGACACTGTTCAATAGTAAAATCTGGCTTATGTGGAATAATTTAATTACAGTTTCCCTTCTGTCTTCCCACGAACAATTTCTACATGTTCACATAAACCACCAGACCATTAATCTACAAATGGATGCTGTTTTTGTTTACGCACTTAGGAATAGAGAAGGTAGGAAGAATATTTGGAAAGACCTGGCTCCAATCACCAAAGGTGATACCATTTTCATTGGAGATTTTCACACTATAACCTCTCTTACAGAGTATAAGGGCCCTAGTTCCCCCTCCTTAGGCAGCATTAGAGACTTTAATTCATGGATAAATAGCTCGGGTGTCCAGGAAATTAATACGGTTGGCAATCTTTTTACCTGGTGTAACTCTAGACTTAGAAACCCCACTTCCAAAAGGCTTGACAGAGGTTTATGTACCATTTCCTGGAACTATAGGTTCCCCTCCTCCTCCATCCAAATCTTGAATAGACAAACATCTGATCATTCCCCTCTACTCTTACAGATTTCAAACTTGACCACTTTCAGTCCTAAGCCATTTAGGTTCCTCAATGTATGGTTTAATCGGCAGGACTTCATCACACTAATTAAGACTAATTGGGAAAAAGAAATGATAGAAACTGGTCTATTAGGATTTTTTTTAAACTGGCCAGACTGAAAAAGGAGATAAAAATCTGGAATAGAGATTACTTTGGGAACATCGATACCAATGTTTTAAATGTTGAGGAATCCCTTAGAATCCGGGAATCTAATTTTGACCTTAACCCTTCTGATGTCGAACTTATGGAATTAAACCGAAAAAAGCTTTGTTATTGAGAGCTCAAAAGGAGAAGGAAAATTTTTGGAAACAGAAAGCAAAGTTGAAATGGCATAGGTTAGGTGACAACAACACTCAGTTCTTCCACAAAGTGGTTTAAGAGAAAAACTGTAGACTACAGATTACAAAGATTAAAAACAAAGAAAGCCAATGGCTTAGTTCTCAAGTAGACATTAATAATGAAGCCATTTCTTACTACACTGATTTGTTAAAGGAACCTAATCAACTGCCTAATGACACATACTATTCACATTTCCTGAGCCAAATACCAAATGTCATTACTGCCAATGATAATTGTGAATTATCTAAACATGCAACTGAATCCGAGGTAGAGGCAGTAGTTAAGGGATTAAAAAAGAACAGTAGTCCTGGCCCTGATGGCTTCACCCCTAAATTCTACTCTAAATGCTGGTCTATCATAAAAACTGACCTAATCCAGGCAGTTAACGATTTTATTGATGGTACTGCCTTGCCCAGGGGAATATCCAGTACTTGGATTACTTTAATTCCAAAAAAACCCACACCTTGCTCATTTGATGATTTTAGACCTATTAGTTTGTCTAATGTCCTTAACAAAATATGTTCTAAGGTTCTAATGGAAAGACTTAGACCATATATGGATAAACTGATCTCTACTAATCAGTCGGCCTTCATGAAGAATAGGGATATCTCAGACAACATCATTTATCTCCAGGAAATGATTCGATTTATTGATAAGAAGGCTAGGATCCCTAACTGTATTCTAAAATTGGATCTACAGAAAGCTTTTGATAGAGTTAACTGGCATTTTCATAGGAATATTATGATGAAATTTGGTTTTGAAGGAAAATTTTTATATGCTGCTATGGCTAATCTTTCCCAAGCTTATTTTTCTATACTTACTAATGGGAATCCTGTGGGTTTTTTCAAGGCCACAAGAGGAATTAAGCAAGGTGATCCCCTCTCTCCCTTTCTTTTTAATATCTTTTCTGAAGCTTTTTCTAGGAGCCTGTCTTTTATTTTCCATAACAACAAGCTTTCATACTATCAACTACCCTCTCCAGTTCCAGCTGTAACCCATCTTATGTATGCTGATGACACCATTATATTTATGCAAGCTTCTAAGTCCAATCTTATTAGGATTAAGGCCTTTCTTGATGTCTTTGAATACACCTCTGGTCAAAAATTTAATTTTCACAAATCTGATTTCTATACTAGCAAAAGGGCTTCAATTGGTAAACTCAATCAGATCAGGATGATTCTTAAAATTAAGCAGGGCTCCTTTCCTTTCCATTATCTTGGATGCCCTATTTTTAAAGGTAGAACACTTAATAGGTATTATCAGCCACTTATGGAAAAATTTGATAGGAAACTGCAAAATTGGAAAAATCAGTGGCTTAGCTCAGGGGGCAAACTAATCCTAATTCAGTCCTGCTTGTATTCAATGCCTCAACATTTATGGACTGTAACTAAACCACCAAAAACAATAATAAAAATTCTAGAGAAAAGATTGGCTAGATTCTTTTGGGGTGAATCAGATGGGAGAAGAAATAAAGTGTGGAAAAAATGGGCTCATCTTGCAACTCCAATCTCTCAGGGTGGTTTAGGGTTTAGATCAATCCAAGCTATATTGGATGTTTGTTCCCTTAAACTGTGGTGGAAAAGTCAACTGGGGAAGACACTATGGGCTAAACTGTTATGGTCCTTTTCTGATACCCATAGAAAATCTGTAACCTGGAAAAGGATTTTCTCAGTGAACCTTTTTGCTGAACAAAATTCCCTCATCATTCATGGTAAAGGTTCATGTAACATTTAGACATCAAATTGGTGCATGATAGGACCACTAATAAACTATGTTCCTGATCATATTTCTGCAGCATTTCAGTTTTGCACTGTTGCTAAATTTATTAGGAACAAAACTGAGATCTTAGCGCTGATTTCTCCATTTTTAGATAATGATACTCTTTCATTCTTACAGGAAGCTGAACTTGTAGAGACAAGAGAGGATATGATCATATGGAAACCGGATCATGCAGGCAACTTTTCCTCTAAATCTGCATATTATGCCCTTACTAATCCATCAGGTAATTCTCTGGCCTCCAAACTTATATGGAATAGGGCTCTCCAAAAAAAAGATATCTATTTTTACTTGGAAGATGTTACACTCTTTTCTCCCATTTGATGATGTGCTTATTTCGTGTGGTTTTAGTCTTGCATCGAAATGTCCTGTTTACTGCCATATAGATTCAATTGAACATTTTTTCATTACATGCCCTCTGGCCAAATCTGTATGGAGTTACATGTCTTCCTTAGTTCAATTCCATCTAACTGAACCTCATTCCATATCTTAAACATTCTTTAGTTTTTGGAACTGTCAAGATCTTCCTAAATGTCATCAGCTGTCATGCAATTTACTACCTCCCATTATTTGCTGGTGTCTTTGAAAAGCCAGGAACCGATATCTTTTTGAGCAGATTCCTTTTTCTGCTGATTTCATCTGCAAGGAAGCTATAGATCTCATTAGGTTAGCCCTGTTTTCTAATCCTACATATCTGAAATCCTCTAATGGCATCCCTCAACCAATAAAGAATCTATTCCCTCAGCTGAGGCCTCCTCCTAAGTCGATTATACGGACTGTATGCTGGGAGAGGCCGAAACAAAATTGCATTAAGATAAATACTGATGCATCGTGGTTCCCAGATAAGGCTGCTGTGGGGATAGTGGTAAGGAATAACAGTGGTACACCCATACTGATTAAATATGCATCTATTTCTGCTGATTCATCTCTTCTTGCTGAAATTCTTGTGGTGCAATTTTCTTGTCAAAGCTATAGCCATTTGGATGAGACTACTACTTCTAATCTGACTCTTTATTAGCAGTTAAAATGATAAACGAGCCATATTCTGCCCATTGGCCTTCGTTTAATCTTTCCTACAAAGTTAATCATCTCCTCTGTGGTGCTGTGCTACTGTATGTGCCAAGGGAAGGTAACTTGGTGGCCAATGCAATTGCTAAACATCACTCTGCACATAATCAGACTTTGAATCTTCGTAATGTTCCTGTGCATATTAAGGGCCTCATTGCATTAGATAAAGAAAAATTTCCCCAGATTAGAGTTCATTCGAACTGCTAGGGATAGGATAGATACTGCTGATGGAATTTCTATTCATGCAGGTGCATTTCTGACTGATCACACATTGCCAACTTCTCACCAATTCACTACCTTGCTGTATCTCCTGCTTGGCGACGTACTCTGAGACGGCTGCACAGATTCCACCATTACAGGCTCTCGCACTTTTGCTAATATCATTTTAACTGATGACTGCTGATGAGCTTAGTTGCCTGGCCAAACAACGAATTAACACGGGGTGTGGAGATTCGTTGCTTTGGAATCGCAACTAACTAAAGTTCACTGATTTTGTATACTCTTAGCTTAGGATGTTGTTATATTTTGCGGGCAATGTTGTTTGCCTTCTGTACAAACTATCGCTACTCTACTATGGTTCTTCTATTGGCTTGGGGTACCAATATACCAACCCCCACCCCCGGGTGTCTTTCCATTAAAAAAATTGCATGATCTTTATTGACCACACTATAAATGCCTCAAAAAGAATAACTAAACCCTATCAAAACAAGAACCACAAACACAATTTTTTTACAAATATATTTTCAATAAATTGAAATGAACAAATAAATCAAGTGATTAACACGAACCCAACGATCTAATCTATTAGATCGAAAAACAATAATGTATTGGGATGAATTCCATATTTATTCAATAGCATTAACATTTGAGAAGGATAAATCAAAATAAATACTCCCTCCATCCCAGGTTAAATTGCACACTTTCTATTTTGGGTTGTCCCTATTTAAATTTCACAAGATCAGCTTTTGCCATTTTTGGCCAAGTTGACTCGTAGTGAAAAGACAAAATTGCCCCCAAGTCAATACATATTTACAGCCTTAATGGCTGATTAATTATGGCTAGAGGCATGTTTTTTATCTCCATTTAATGGCCTCGGTTTTTGGGCTAAAGGCGTGTGAATTCATTTTGAAAAAATGAACCCACACCTGACAGCATCACATGCACTTGCTCCATTATTGCTCTTTCACTCTTCCTGTTGCTCTATTATTGCTCTCAACCATTAGGCTTGCTCTCTCCATTATCGTTCTCAGCCATCTGAGACCTCTTATTTATTCCACATCGCTCCTCTTCTTTCTCTCCAAATCCCTCAAACCCTAGCCGATCCTCTCCCATTTCCTTTCGTTTTCAACTTGATTTTGTCTCTGTTTCTATTCATCTTGTTGCAATTCTACTTGTTCTTCACTATTTGGTGTTGAGCGATTAGGTTTTAATTGTTTTTTTATGTTGGGTTTCGTAAACGAGAGGAAATTTTTAAGATCTGTTGTTTTTCATTCTATGAAGTGGGTTTTGTCTTTTATTGTTGTGTTGTTCTTCATAATATTGTGTTCGTTCTTCATATGTTTGTGTTCGTGGATTAGGGTTTCAATATTTTTGTTCTTGATTTTTCTTACTAATTGAAAAGGCATATCAGATCTGTGGTTTCTTTTTCCAAAAAATTGGTTTAAGAAGATTTTTCTAATTAGGGATTTTTCAAATTTTACCTAAATCGAACTTCGCTGCTGTTGTTTACAAGGCATGAGTAGAGGTCGATTGTGTCATGCATTATTTTGTCCTGTGTTGATGTTTTAAAGTTAGATTTAAGGGTACATTGACCATTTCCTTGCTGTAATCTTTGAGATTTGTTAGGTTTTATGTATGGTAACTCCATTTTTCTAGTCAAATATGTTTTAATCCCCGTATTTGCCGTTCTACATTTGTGCATGTTCACGTATGTTCTGGGATCTTCTATTTTTCCCATACATTTCATGGTATATGTGTGTTCCGTTGTAGATCTATGAAACTTGGCTACATTTCAGTACTCCACTGTTTCCGATCTGTGTTTTTGTACAATATTTCTATGAACTTGTTATTAGCTTGTTCGCTCATTGTAGTTTCTGAGTCTCTGTAGTTGTCATCAACCCGTGTTCTCATATATTCAGCAATTTCTGTCAATAGCCTCTGAGTTTGTAGCCTCTGTTCTCCTCTGTTGTTCAGTCATTGTTCGACAGTGTTCATTAGTTTCCCTCTAGTTGTCAATAGCATATTCCCTCTGTTTGTGCATTTGGAAATGGCACATAGGGACAGGGATTTTAAGGGGCGGGAATCTTTAGCCCCCAGCCAACCCTTGAATGATGTTGACTCTAACGCACGAACAGTTTCCAGTCCTACTCTTAGCCCCAGTTTTATTAAATCACATCCCTCACTAGAACGTGTTAAGGAAAATGCTACATTATCTTGGACCGATTCTGAAACATGTTCGGAGGACTAGTCCATAGCTACGCATTTCAGTCCAGTTAATTTATCACACATGGACTGGACTGAGTCACAGTTCCTATCTGATGAAGAATTAGATTATGTACATTTCAGTTTGGAGTCACAATCCCAGCCAAACCCAGAATCTAATTCTGAGTTACTTTATGCTGAGTCACAGCCCCATTTGGATCCTAGTCCTGCATATGGGAATCCCAAACCTGAGTTACATTCCCTCTCAAGCAGTGACTCAGAGTCTGATTCTGAGTTTAACCCACACCCCTCTGTTAACTTCAAAATAAATGAGTTTCCCAAGTATGGGGAACCAGGATTCTTTGAAACAGGTGCAGCCTTATACCCCGGTAATTGGCCTAAATGTGAACCACCTGAAACACCATGGATTAGGCAAGACATTGCAACGTCATCCGTGCGACGTGAAATGTATGCCATGGTGGAGAGGGCCAAAAAGTATTTGGCTGAAGCTGGGCCTGATTCCAGAGAGAATGGGAAAAAATGATCATGGAATCAGGTTGTCTTGCCAGTTCCATCACTGCAATTAGGTTGTGTCTCTCATGTTTCCTGTTTCCATCACTGCAGTTGCCAGGTTCATGAATCATTATGCTTACTCCGTGTGTTTTGGTGTGCAGGATAGTGATGTTTGTTGCTGAGGCAGAAATCATGTTTTATACTGAATAACTAAATATGCAGCCTTGGTTATGTGTGTTTATTTTTAACTTAACCTGGCTTGGCATGTTTCTCATTCAACTGTGCAGCCTTGCTTATGTGTGTTTATTTTGCACTTAACCTGGCTTGGCATTTTCTGATTTAGCTATGCAGCCTTGCTTATGTGTGTTTAATTTGCACTGAACCTAGCTTGGCATGTTTCTGGTTTGGGGCAGTGAATGGAGAAATAACATGTGATTCTTTCTGATAAATCATGGTTTGCATGTGAAATATGAGTCCCGTATGTGGTGCTCGTCCCTTATTGATAATGAATGAATATTACATGCATCCATGCTTATTAGTCTATGAACTGATCTGAAATTTGGCGGGGCATGATAATGAATATAAACAGTGCTGAAATTGTTTGAGTTTGTGATCCTACCTAGTTGATAGCCACCTATGATAACACTAATTATAATGAAACTCTTAAGGTGCAACCATGTTTTGTTAAAAACATTAGGATGGAAGCCTATGATGTTTGCCCCGCGTTTGTGCCTTACCTGCCATTGTCTGTTACTTCTAGACATGCTCCATTGTTTGCCTCACATTTTCATTATTCTTTTAAATAAAGCCTGCATTCAAAAGGGATATCAGCCATCTAAGCCTTTACAAGGTTGCCCTCTAAACATAGATTCACAAAATACACTGTATGTTTACTCTAGAACTAATTTTAGAAGCACAACCCTACAAAACTAAGATGAACCTACCTTCATTTAGCTAGTTTCATACTTAGGATCAGATCCCTAACATTACCGGTCCTTCCAATCCCAATGAGATGCTGTAAACAGCTCCTAACCAGCTCTGAATCCACAATTAGGTTTTCTGGAAGTAATCCCAACCTCCTTAGACGATATTTTCCCATGTGGGGCAGTTTGAATTCATTCTCTCCCCTGCACTTCATGATTTCTACCATGGCACATTGTAAACTCGGGAAAATCTTGTCAATAACGTTAGGGTCCTCTCTTTCAAAAGCATCATTCACCGCATTTAATAAACTCTTTAGCGTTGTACTAGGGTTCTGGTATTGGAAGCTTTGTATTGAGGCAAAAAACCCTAACTCCAGAATGTTTAGGTTGGGTGACTTTATAGGTTGGCACACTAATTGGATACGAAACCCGTCTAAGGTGGCTGCAGCTAAAAATTCAGGGTCATTAGCATGAATATGAGATGGGGCATTGTCTTGTTGTATGAATATCTGTTTACTTGCCCAAGGTGGCCATTTTTCTTTTATGGCTAGTAAGAGTTCATAAATAAGTTTATGCCTAATGGTGTCTCTATTAATTGACTGAATGGGTGTTAGAACCAGTGTACCTTTTGGCCTATTCACTGTTGTGTACTTCGCTGCTATGTACTCCATATATGGAAAGATCCCTATTTTACCATCGAAAAGGATATTATCATACATATCTATTACTGGTCCACACACAGCACACATACAAATTAGTTTCGGAATGTAATGCTTCCTTTGAATAACTCTGTATGGTTCTGGTTCATTAGGGGCTAGAATAAACCTGGTTGTTGTCACTGTGATGTAGAACCACATTTCGTCAATGTGGATGACATTGTGCATGTCCTTGAACTTCATGTTGCCTTCTAGCTTGGTTAGGAACCATTCCAACCTTGTTTCCTTACATACTTGTGTCAAGAATAGATGAACATCATTGGTGTGGCTCCGTATTTCTTTGTTTTCTATTGTAATTCGGATTGTGCTCTTACCCACGTGTAAACCTGCTGATGTGCTCCTGCAGGTTTGCCTATCCCTCAATGGCAGCACCATTAAGGCTTCGAGATCGATCGGCTTCTTGTTTGGGCCAAACCACCCGTGTCTTCTTTAGCGGGCATTCACTGGTTCACCATTAACCAATTGTTGCTTCACTCATGACCAAATGGTCCTGATGGTTCTAATTGACACAGCCCACCTTTCTACTGCCTCAACTCGTAAACTGTGTTTTATTTGCCCATTTTTTATGTTTTGGAGAAGAAAATGGGCAACCTGTTGCCTTTACTCATCCGTCAAATTTCTGCCCACCATCACAGCATCAAGCTCAAGGATGAAAAATAGAAGAAGAGGGTTAGGATCCTGGCCAGTTCTTCAAGAACTGGCCAAAGGTTTTTCTGAGAGCTATATTTTTAGTTTTTTAGGGTTTGAAATGTATGGTGCATTAAATGATGAATATATATGACCCGATCTCTATTTTGGAGCAGTTGTGTGCAGCAGAAAAGAATTGCATTTTGGCTCCAAAATTTCAAAATTTTGGAGCCAAAGATTAGTTGGTGGGAATTTTTAGTCATCAAAAATTTTTTTAAGCACGTTTTCAGGGTTTCGAGCAATACTGTTCATACAATACTATAACAAAATTCAAGGCTGCCAATTTCAGCTTTTGTCCATCAAATCTGTACCATTTCCACTGTTCCTTTTCGCCCCCAAATTTCTCTCTCTGTAAATTAACTAGGGACAGAGGGAGTAATTGTTTTCACATCTTCCCATCACGGGATGATGAAAAAGGATTGAAAAAAAATCTTGAGAGAGAGAGTGTGGGTGGTGGTGGTGGTGGTGGTGGTGGTGAGGGGGCTGGTGGTGGGGAGGGTGTATGAATGGTTAGGTTTAGGTGGAACTTGCTATCATCCATGAGGGGTGGTGGTGAGGGGGCTGCTGGTGGGGAGGGTGCAGGAATGGTTGGGTTTAGGCGGAACTTGCTATCATCAATGAGGGGACGTATATGCTAAGGAATGAGAAACATCGGTGAAAATTTATACAAAAGAAAAATATAACATTGGATATATTTCTCCCTTCATCTTAGATTAATTGAATATTTTCCTTATTGAATTGTGTCACTATAAGTTTATAATAAGATTTGTTGACAGGTTTGACAATTATTTTTGAAAAAGAAATAATTATCCTTAATAATATTTCTATACTTAAAAAATACATAAATTAATTTAGAATTAAATATTACATTAAGTGCATTCTTTATCATTTAAACCAACCACCGCTTGTCATATTTGGTTATCAATAGTGCAGGAACTGCCCGTTGAAGGTGACTACAGATGACCATAGACACCAGGCATGTAGATATCTTCTCTATCTCATTCGAGCATCGTTCGACGATGCATGATAACTCTATAACTACCTTAATAAAAAAATAATGAATCGAGAACTGTTTCAAGTGTTTTTTAAGTGTTGTCTAAGACTATATCAAAATCAGGCAGCTCTAACCCCATTAAAACAACCAAGCAAACAACACTAGATAACAACAGAGGAACTGTGAACACCAAAAAATATCACCACACAATATAATAAAAGGAAATATCATCACAACCAAATTTCACCGCACACATAAACTTATTCTAAATCAAAAGAACTTGAATTTAGAGATTTACAAACTCATTCAATCCAAATTTCTATTATCACTCAACCAAAGTGTAAAAATTTACAAACTCGAGCATTTCAAAGCATGTAGTTGCAGTTGGTTCGTGAATTATCCACTACACTACTGCAGGATATAACAATTAAAGGCGGTGAAATGAGTACTAGGATGGCAAGTACAAATTGTCGTTGATACGGGGATCTCCTTCCAGGTGAAGACAAACCTTAAGGCTAGTAGGAAGGGACACCATTTGCTTGAGTAACTGCAAAAGAATCCATGGGGATGCTCCCGAAGAGAAGTTCCGAATCCCAAGTCAGTTCCAGGGCCAATCTATAAGGGTGTGTTTTCTTCTATCATCAGTTACCCTTCTTGAGTATTTCTTGTATCCATTTATAAAAATTTTGATCATGCGATCATGGCTTATGTCGTGTGTCACCTATGGATAAATTGTAGTTTAGTGGGAAGTGCCACGGCGAGCAGCCTGTGAGTTTTATTCAGGGTTAACTGTTTGTTGGTGAATTGGTTGTAGTGAACTGCCATGTTTTTTAGTGTTTCACGGGATAGATATAAACCATAAGCCCCCTCTCCCCGAGCCGTAAAGTTATGAAATCCACAATTTCTAGAGTTCTTGATCAAGACCAAGAAAGCGTATATATTTGATTTTGCAAAAATATGAATATGTTTCATGGGATTGATCGAGACAAGTGGGGTTCACATGAAGCTATGTGTGACTACGTGGGTAAGAAAAGGGGGAACTTCTAGGTATGTATGCAACCCTTATTATTATTATTATTATTTATTGTCGATTGATATTTCTAATTAGGGAATTGGATACGATGTCCCAAAGATCAATGGTGAAATTAATACGCGAGCATAATGGCATGTTAGGTAATCATTTCAAGGCACGTTAAACAAGTGACGGCTCTAATTCTCTCAAAAAGGTGCACTCTAGGGGTGCGGCTTCATATGTGTTTCATTTATGTATAAAATAATTGGGGTATCCTAGGGTAAATTACCTTACTCAGTCAGTATTGTTGAGGTATTAGGGGGTTTCACATAGTGCTCGTAGTTTGGGAGTGTTGCTCTTTTTATTGTTTCCCAATCTTTCAGATATGGTCTATGTGCATTCTGAGTTTTTGCTCTTTGCTACCCGGTCTAACGTGGGTGATGGTGGGGATGTGCATGATGATGTTCCACCTGGGGATGAAATGGTTGTTGGGGGGGGACAATGTGGCTGGGGAATTGTTAGTGACCTTGAGGTGCTATCACCCTGTCTTTGGATAAATTTGAAGTTCAGTTTCTAGTTTCTAGTGAGAGGGTATATAATCCTCGCCCAGGGTTTTTTTAGCTTATATGAGCATAACTTTTTATATGGTTTGAATTTTCATGTATCGGATTTCTTAATGCATGTGTTGGAGTTTTATGGGATTTCTCTTGCTCACTTACATCTAAGAGGTGTGGCCATCATAAGTTTGTATGTTGAGGTGTGTAACAATACTGGGAAGGAGTTGAAAGTTGGTAAAAGGATTGTTTTTTAACGTTTTACCCTATCGTTATTCAAATTTAGCTTGTGCAAGGTTTCTAGTAAATATGGCCCATGGAAATAGAGGTATTTTTATGCTAAATGTGTGAAATTGATGTGCTTCATTATGTGTGCAGTAACAGTTGCATTTAGCGTAATAATTGGCTTGTTTTATATGTTGGATTGCCAATATTAGTTGAATTTACGTTGCAGGGGGTTTAGACTTCCATGTTTGGTTTTCTTGTCTAAATCTCGCATTTTGTAGACTTAATTAGTAGTAATGGACACCTTGTATCCACGGGCTCCTAGATCTTCCTTTGTGATCATCATTAGTAGGTGGCTCGTGGATACTTTTTGTTACAATCTATGTGATTTTCGTTCGCAAGGGCAGTAAAAGATATTGAAGGCCGTTTGCAAGGATGATATAAGAGATTGAAGGCCATTCACATTAGAATGGTAGTAGATGAAGGCCACGGGCATCAATTTGTGGTAGTAGAAGGATGGAGCCAAAGATAGGCGGCATTAGAGTTCAAAATGGCTATGGAAGAAATGGAGAATCTTGGTCTGAGAGTTATGCCAACTTTTGGGAACAATCCAAGAATAATCATCTGTCAAGGTTGGTTCCATTGGATTTGTCTCCACAAGAACCATAAAAATTGACTACCAAAACTCTCAAAATGGACTAACAATTCATCCATAGAAAAGAAAAGAAGTTCAGCCGGACGAAGTACAAACGGATCAGCGCGGACCGCTCATGGATGGCACCAACGGCCCGCACCAGATAATATGGTCCATCCCAAATATCTTTGGCATGGATCGTGCCAAGGCCCGGGGTGGACCATGCCAAACTCGATGGGCCACACTTGCAAGTTCCAAGTTTCACTCAAATACAACTAAGTTTGGGCGCGGACCATCCTGTTTTTAATGGCCCACACTGTTCCAAGTGCAAAATATCAAGATCAGCTGGTGGGATGTGAAGAATCGAGTGGCCCATGCCAAATTACTAAGAAAATAAGTTTTCTGATAATGGATCGTGCCAAACGTCACGTCCCACGGAACAAAAAGGCAAAAACAGGGATATTGTAGACAGCCCACGCCAAACGTCATGTTCTGTGCCAAAGGAGACGACTCGGACCGCGCTAGATGCCACGATCCGTGCCAAAATAGTCAACGCGAACCGCACCAGATCCCGCTTCCCGTACTAGTGCAAATCAAACAGGTCACGCCAGATCTGGCGCTCTGTGCTAGCACGGACCCAGTACACAGCGCGGACCACACCATCCACGATGGTCCGCGCCAGGCGGTGGCTGAACAAGGGTTTCACACTTTTTTGCCTATTTTGGGCCTATTTTTAGGCCCAATCCCCCACTGTTATATATTGAGGCTTTGTCTACTAGGGTTTAATACTTTTCATACCCTGTCTTAGATTATTCTATTATTGTACTTTGGAGAGTATTTTAGAGAGAGAAACATTTTCTCTTATTTCTTTCTTTCCTTTTTTATTTTGCTTCATTCTTTTTATATTTGAAATCCATGTCTATGGAATAGAATAGTAGCTTGGGGTTGTTTGTATTCATGCTTTGATATGATATTTTGAGGTTTATATTCTTCTATCTTAATGTCTCATGAATCACTACCACAGTGACTCCCCTCTAGCACCAATTTCTTAGCATCGATTCTTAAAACTGGTGCCAAAATTGTAATAGCACCAGTTTTTATTTTGTTAGCACCAATTTTCAAACCGGAGTTAATTTTACACCGGTTTTTTATTTGTAACACCAGTATTTTTTTTCTAATAACAATTAACACCAGTCTAAAAACCGGGGCTAAAACCCGGTTATAAAACCGGTGCTAAAAATCACATAAACCGGTGTTAAATTAGCACCGGTTTAAAAACTGGTAATGAAAAACTCAAAAATCGGTGCTATGAAAAACTTGGTACCGGTTTTAAAAACTGGTGCTAAAATATAACAAAAACCGGTGTTAAAATAAATCTGGATAAAAAAGTGGGAAAAATGGCACCGGTTGATGTATCACCAGTTAAAAACCTGTGCTATTGGGAAAAATGGCACCGATTTTACGTGCTATTCACAAAAACCAGTGCTAAATTAAGCATTAATGCTCTGAATTACCACTCAAAAATTGGATCTGAACTTTTAATCCCCTTCTCTCTTCATTGATGGAAGATTTGTTTGGATGGTGAGCATTAACCCAAAGCAATGAAGACCCATGGATGTAAGTTTTCCTTTTCTTTTGTGAATTTCAATTTATAGTAGTTATAATAACCATTAATGCATGCATGAAGAGATTTTACTTGTATTTATTAACGGTTTCTATGCTTTAAGTTGGTTTAGTTTCATGTTGTGAGAGTGTAAATTATCATGGATGTAAACATGGTTGTGTTTGTTTTGGTAGATAGTACATATATATATATATATACATCCCAAGAACAAGTTGATACATACATATACATATACACGTACACATGACATTTTTAGTATTGTGTAGCAAATTGATTGTGTTTATTTTTATTATGTTTGAACAATGAATATTTGTTTAATTGTTTGTATTATTATGTTTAGATACAATGGACCGAGAATCGACGCTTGCATGGAGGAAAAAAGGTTAGTTATCCAAGTGTAGCTAGAGGGAATGGTGAATATATTGCATTTATAGATTCATTTCTTGATTATGCCTATGGTCGGGAGGAGAGGATACTTTGTCCATGTAAAAGATGCTTGTGTCGTGAACGGTTTGATGAACATGGGCTTGTTAGATTTCACTTGCTTAAGTACGGATTTGACGGAGGTTACATTGTTTGGACATTTCATGGAGAGGTAGAGCATCAACATAAGGGTGGTGGGTTTGACAAGGTAGATGGAAACAATCGTACCATTGATGCTATGTTCGATGACATTGTAAGCGATTTTCAGGGGAAGCCTAAAATTTTGAGTGCTTTGCTTGACGAAAAAGAGAAGGCATTGTATCCGGGATGTAAAAGTAAGGATACCATAATCTCGTTTTTTATGGAGGTTTTCAATTTGAAAGCTACAAGTTCTTGGAGTGATATAAGTATGAATTCACTCCTAAAGCTTCTGAAGGAAAAGATTCCGGAACGGAATGGAATACCGAAAAACTTTTACGAAGCTAAGAAAATATTGTGTCCACTCCCTTTGGAATACAAGAAAATACACGCAAGTCCTAATGATTGTGTGTTGTATGAAGGTGATTTTAAAGATGCAATTGAATGTCATGTGTGCAAACATTCAAGATATAAGGGTGTGAGGAATGATAATGATAGGTGTTTGGCTAAGAAGAAGAAGAAGGTCCCGTCGAAGTGTATGTGGTATCTTCCATTAATTCCAAGGTTGAAGAGGTTATTTATGAATTCAAAGGATGCAAAGAACTTGCGATGGCATGGAGAGCGGGAAAGACCTAGTGACGACAAGATAAGACATCCGGCAGACGGTGACTAATGGAGAAATTTTAACAAGCGATATTCTTCATTTGGTTCAGAAGTTAGAAATTTAAGCCTTACTTTGTGTACTGATCGGATGAATCCATTTGGAAAAATGCCATCGACACATAGTTCTTGGCCCGTGATGTTGGTTATATATAATTTTCCCCCTTATTTGTGCATGAAGCGAAAATATGTTATGATGCCTATGTTAATCTCAAGTCCTAGACAGCCTCAGAATGACATTGATGTGTATTTGAGGCCATTAATTGATGATTTCAAGATATTGTGGGAAGAAAAAGGGGTGATGGTATTTGATGCCCATGTGAATGTGGAGTTTCAATTGAGTGCCATGCTTTTTTGCACGATCAATGATTTTCCCACCTATGGGAATTTTTTGGGGTATGTTGTGAAGGGGCACAAAGCATGTCCTATTTGTGAGGAGAAGACAAAATTCAAACAGCTAAGCCATGGAAGAAACACTGTGTCTCTTGGCCATAGAAAATGGCTGCAAGGAAATCATAAGTACCAGGATAATGTAGTCAATTTTGTTGGGGGAAAGAACGAAGGAAATCCCCTACACCACTAACTGGTGTGCAGATTCACAAGAAGTTTAAGAAATTGAGAGTGGTGTTAGGAAAGTAAAAAGGTAGGGACAAAATACATTGTGATGGTCCATGGAAGAAAAGGTCGATAATTTTTTATCTACTGTACTAGTAGCATCTTCAGGTTAGGCATTGCCTAGACGTGATGCATATTGAGAAAAATGTTTGTGAAATTTTGATAGGCACCCTCTTGAATATTCCATGGAAGACAAAAGATAGTTTGAATGCCCGGTTGGACTTGGTAGATTTGGGAATCAGAAATGACCTCGCTCCAGAAGTGAAGGGTAAGAGGACTTACTTGCCCCTTGCACCTTGTAAATTGTCAAAGGAGGAGAGAATCTCAGTTTGTGATAGTTTAAAATCAGTGAAGGTCCCAATTGGTTATTCGTCGAATGTTAGTCGGGCAGTTACTAAGGGTTTTCGGATGACTGGGTTGAAATCTCATGATTGTCATGTTTTGTTGCAACAATTGTTACCTATTGCTATTCGCAGAGTAATAGAGGCCGACGTAAAGTACTCAATCACTAGACTTTGTTTATTTTTTGGTTCCATATGTTGAAAGTCTTTTGACTGGGACCATTTGGATGTCCTACAAAAAGAGGTTGTTGCGCTATGCAAGTTGGAAATGTATTTCCCTCCAGCTTTTTTTATATAATGGTTCACTTGGTTGTTCATTTAGTGTGGGAGATAAAGATATGTGGTCCAGTTGGTATGCATTGGATGTATTCTTTTGAGCGTCACATGAAAGTATTCAGGGGATACGTGAAATGTATGAGTCGGCCGGATGCTAGTATTGTTGAGGGGTATGTTAGCAAAAAAGTTATTGAATTTTGCTCTAGCTATTTGGAGGAACATAGAAATTTTGGGGTGCCCCAGAATCGACATGTTGGAAGGAAGGTGGGCAAACCGAGGTTAAGGGGGATGTTATTTACTCCATTTAATTGTGATCTGATGTCAGTTCATTTGTATATCTTGAGGAATTGTAGGAAAACTGATGCTTATGTGGCCGAGCACCTTAATTTGATCACAGAGTTTCATCCCATGTGGCCCCCTCATAAATTTCAATTGGAGCACAATGACATGTTTGTGAATTGGTTTTATGATCGATGCAGTGTAGGTGATTACGACCCAAAAATTAGAGCATTTGCAAGGAAGCCTAATTGCATGGTCTTGAGGTACTCCGGATATGACATGAACGGTTTTTCTTTTGCTACTAGGGACTAAGATTCAAAGAGCATAATATAAAATAGTGGGGTGTACATTGATTCGGAGACAATGTGGCAAGCAAGTAAGAAAGACAATAAACCTATCCTAGCTATGATGTCGTTTTATGGTGTTATTGATGAGATTTGGGAGCTTGACTATGGAGAATCCAAGATTCCAGTTTTCAAGTGCCAATGGTTTGATAACACAACTGGAGTTCAAACTGATGACCCAATGGAATTTACCCTAGTTGACAAGAGTCGTGCAGCATATGGAAATGATCAGTTTGTTTTAGCCGAACAAGCAAGGAAAGTTTTCTACGTTAATGATCCATGTAATGTAGGTTGGTATATTGTCTTACAAGGTAAGAAATACTCTTTTCGGGACGAAATTGATTTTGAAGTGACAAGTGAAAAAGTTATAGTTCCCCTCTATTTCCCCCCTGCTGATTAACGACGGAATTGAGGGGGAGAAATACGGAGGAAACACAGAGATGGGATTTGGATAGATGAAGATGGCCAAGAAATTGGAGACCTTCAATCCAAAAAGAGGAAGATGGTTGAAGACTAGCGGCTTACGAGCAGTGAATTCTCTGAGAAAATTATGTATTTTTATAGAATGTTGTATTTTGTATGACTCTTAACTACTCTAATACTATGTTCTAATTGGTACTTATATGGAGCAGCTCTAAAAGCGGCAACGCGCTACCGTTCATTTAGTAAAGCTTAGATAAAGTAATCTTCATTTTCCTTTTTTTGCAGCTGCCAGCTGTAGAGTGCTGCAGCTCTTTTGGTTCAGCTGGGAAAAAGAAATCCTAAAATTACCTATACTTTCACTGAGAGCAGTTGTGTGTAGCTTCTCATTCAGTTCAACTGAGATAAAAACATGAAGATGGTACACGCCTAGAACTGTCAACATCCAAAATTATAGAAAATATATGCCCACAATTAATAGCATAAAAAATCCACATTCATAAACTAACAAGTCAAATCCACAGAGAAGCAACAAATGTTTATGAAATCAACATCCCAAAAAAACAGACATCCATATTAACCAAGCAATATCAACAAATAGAGAAAATCGAGATGTGAGCTGAATTAGGGTATTCAATCCCCGCGCAAGGTGTCTCCCCAGTGTTGGTAGATGGCGAATCTAGAGTAGGTATTGGAACCAATTCCTTGATTCTCTCGCCACACATGGCTATCTGGATCTTCCCAACTTGCTCAGTCCATCGTACCAAGTGATCCACCTTCACTTTCAGTACTGCCATGTTCCCACCTGAATCCCCCTTAGACAATTTACTTGTTTCCAGCCTTGATGACATAGCAATTTTCTTCTTCTTCGAGAATATCTGAGGGTTGATGGGAAGCTTTGGAATCACTGTAAAATCATCATATTTAAATTTGCAGCCAGTTCTACGCACAAGGCAGTAATGAGGGAGAAGAAGCCTATACAGTTGTGTGCATTGATACAATCCCATGTGTATGCCATTATTGTACCCCCAACATCGATGTACAAGTCTTTCTAGATCGTGTACAGCAGCAACATACGGGAATGATGAACTTCGCTGTTCATTTTCACCGACAGTAGACGGGCAGCTATGAAACTGTACCGCACATTAATCTCGTCACTCAAGTACTTCTTCTCAATGCTAGACCATTCTGGTGGCAGGTTCTGAATAACTTCATCTCCACCATCACATATTTCTCTTATGATCTCTTCCCAAGAAGATTTTTCAACTATTTTTTCTGCGGCTTGGTACACACTGGCTGGCTACGGCTTGATCTTGTAGAAGTTGTTTATCACATTTGGTGCAAGCTCAACGTATTGGCCACGGAAGTAAATCTCTGCTGAGTTCTTGTACTTCATGAGGGACAAGACCTCACATTTTATCGTCTTGTTCTCACGATCTGGTTGTGTGATGCAACCCTCCCACCCGTGCTGGTTGCCGTAGTCCTTGTAAGGCTTTTCAAGTCTCAACCTTCTTTACAGTATAAGGCTCCGACTAATGAATTATTTGTATACATTCATTGCCTCTGAACATTTGGCCACTATCATTGGTATTTTTGAGTTTCTAGGACCATTGTGTCACTCCTCAATATCCCCCACTCTAGGCTTTTTTCTAGATTTTTGGGTGTCGGTCTTACCCTTGGTTGCATTTTTTTGGCGGGTCATACATGGTAAAATACTAGCAATAGGGTAATGCGACTAAAGGGTAATGCAACAAATTGCAGTCAAAAGGGTAATGTAACAAGGGTAATGTAAAAAAACCATATCGAAACCAGCAAAAGGGTAATGCGAAAGGGTAAAATACCAACAAAAGGGTAATGGGACTAAAGGGAAATCAACAAATTGCAGCAAAAGGGTAATGCAAAAGGGTAATGGAACAAAACCATAACGAAACCCTCAAATTGCAGCCAAGATTGAAGAAAACAAGATACACAAAAAATAATTAAGCCATATAAGAAGAGTCATTATACCCTATCTCTCAAAGCTTTGTAACTAGATACAGGTCGGAGCAAGATAGAACAAAATAGTGTCTATGCTAATATAACATAGGCATAGATGCTCTCAACAGACAACCATGAGTTAATCGAAATTCATGTCATTCAATCGTAGAACACATCAAACAAACACTCTAAACCAATCCATAACAAATAAAAGAGCCTGAGCATAATCACAAATACGGAATCCAAACAAGCAGACTTACAGTCACACTGTAAAGGCCCTCCCCAAACCAATTCCACATGAGAAACAACTGTATTCTCTTAATTTCTTGGCTATAAATTAGCTACCACCAAACACCATCAAACACACACACTCTTAAAAAAATCTCCCTCATCTCCAAAACAAATTATTATTCAGTAAACAGCAAGCAAGACCAAAAATTCACATAATGTACACATTCAATCTTCTTCACAATCAGCCTCGGAAATTTCACAATTAGGTATTTTCATAAATTTCACTATCAGCCTTTCAATAATGTAGACATCAGCCTAAAAAACCGAAAATGAAAGGGTAAATGGTTAAAATACCTAGTTTGGACAATCATTTGTTGACGGCCGGACGGAGCGACGCACTGGTGGATGGAAGCGTGGATGGAAGGCTGACAGTTGGCGGACAGACTCCACATGGAGCGTTGGATGGTGGTTGGACGGAGGACGGAGCTTGGCGGATAGAGCTTGGTGTCAGTTAGATGGACGGCGGACGGTAGATTGACGAAGGATGGAAGGCGGATGGAGCGTTGATGGATGGTGAAGGGAGCGGGGACGGCGGAGGGAGCATGGTGGGCAAAGGAAAGGCATAAGGACGGAGCTTGGCGGAGGTGGAATGGAAGGGTATGGGGTAGAGTGAAGAATAATACACACATGGGCTGAAATTTACCAAAGAATAATATAAACATATGGGTTGAAAACATTTGGGCCAATGGGCTGAAATATTATTAACATATGTATAAATTTGATTTTTCCAAAAAATATATTATGTATAATATATTCGAAAGTTAAGAAATTAATTTACATATCAGTATTCTGTATACACTAGTTAACTATATATGATCGTGTACTATACAACTAAGGCACATTCAAACCCTAGACAACATACACGTGCACCAAATTAATTGGTGATTCATATACACTACTTATCTAGAATCGTACAATACAAGGTTTGGTCAAACCCTAGTTAACATAGTCATGCACCTATTTTAATGTATCCATTACTTAGCAACCCATACAGTTGTCTACAAGTCGCCCATAGTCACTGAGCGTTCCATATACACTGGTTAATCGACTATAACTTAAATGGCGATCCATATACACTAGTTACCTAGAATCGTACAATGCAAGGGTTTGTCAAACCCTAGTCAATAAACACGTGAACTTACTTTAACATATTCATAACTTAGTAACCCATTAAGTTAACGAAGATCGTCCATTACTTACTCGGCGACGCAAATATAATCTTCCTCAAGTGCAACTAAGCGAGCCTAAATTAATTTAACATATCCACACATATATGTTTGAATTGACTCGTACTAATTCCTAGTTAAACTCTATTTCTCTGGGAATTCTATATATACAAATAATAGTATGAAACACTAAATATAACTGTACAATTCTGGATAGGAGTGTCTATTGTAATTAAACAGTGTCCAGACCTTAATTAATCTGTGTAGAAATATATATTTTTTAAAAAAATATAACTACTACTTATGCTTTGCCTATGCTTTGCATCATTCAAAATTCTGTACCTAAATCAATACAAAATAGTATAAAAATCTCATGAAAAGAAGCAAGTTGAGCAACAAAGGAGCATGAAAAAATTGACTCCCAAGTGGGGCAACAAAGCAGCAAGAATGGTCAAACAAAAAGCATAACACATGACTCAACACAATAGGTTCCCTTCCAAATTTTCCCTCTTCCCTCCATAACCTTATCCCCAATTTTTTGCTCTTCCCTTCCCAATACCCTTGGCCTTCAACCATTTTTTCCCAATTCTTTGCTCATCTTCACCATTTCGTCAATCCCTAACGGAGCCATAATCGCATTGCTACTTCCCCTTCTCGTTGTCATTCACGTGCTCATTGTTGGTCTAATTGTTTTGCAAAGTGTGATTCTTGGACTTTCCCATTGCATGCAATTTTGGTCGGAGATTCATTGGTGTAGAGCCGGTGGCAAAAAACATTGCAGACAGTGTGTACAAATAAGGTATTAGTGATTGCTTTTTGGGGAAGTCTTCAAGAACTTGTTATATGGGTGTTAGTTTGTTATTTTTCCCAGCTTTAATGAATATATATATATATATGGGTGGGTCTGTTAGTTTGTAAGTTTGTGATTCAGGGTTATTAGTGTGGGTAGTTGTTTAATTAGATAGATGATTTGTTTGCTAAGATTTATAGACTTTTTTCCTACTTTGTTTTTTCCCCCATGCAAAGTTTTGGCATATTATCTTGTTAGGTCAATCTGTACTTGGTTGGTTGTTTGAGGATATCCATCTTTGGATGAGTTATGTTATGATTTCATTTTTTGTTTTACTCATGCAAGCGAGTGAATGGTGAAGGCGAAAAAGAAATTGTTTTAACACTGGTGCTAAAGCCGTAGAAGACAATTGTGTTACCCCTAAAAAAGATGACAATTGTGATGTCAATAATGAGATGGTGGATGATGCATCCAAATTATGCTCGGGATCTGAAAACTCGGGGGAGGAACAAGGAAGTATAACAAAAGATCGCATGAGTGGGAACTTTGACAAGTTTGAGATTAAAGAGTATTGCAAGCATAAAGGCACAACCACATGCAAGTCAGTATTGCTAGAAAAGAAAAAGAAGCCCCTTAAAATATTCTTCAACGATGACTTTGAACCCTTGATTATGCACAGCCAGTGGTCGATGTATGTTGGCTATGATTCCCTCCAGAAGGAAAAGAAGGGCTAAAATTGATGAGCTTATGGATCAAGGAAAAGAAGGGCTAAAATTGACGAGCTTATGGATCAAGGTCAAAGAGTTGAAGAAGCAGAGGCTTTAGTTGAAATCATGGATTTCAAACCGGCCCGCTTAGAGGTGTTCCTAGAAGCAAACTAGGACAAGAAATTATCAATCTACACCAACGACTCTGTTAAAAGAGCAGCCCCCACTATTGTGAGCCAATTTCATAATTGATTCATTCGATATTTATATTCTCAGATGCAATGCATACTAATGGCTTGCATATGTTTTATTTAGTAGAAAAACCTTTTGGATAAGAAGAAAAATGGAGAGTTGGCTACAGAAGGAAAAGAAGATATTTTCATTCAAGCAATGGGTAAGAAGGATCATGGGGGTCATTGGAGAGGTTTCCCCACAATGGCCAAGGTGAACGATGGCCTACCACATATTGTTGTGAGCCGTTATGCATCTAGTCGATGTGGGAGCAAAAACACAAAACCATTAGAAGAAACCTCAAATTCAAAACAAGTGTCCATAGAGGTCATCGTGCTCAACGAAATATTGTTGCCTTATTTTAGGCCCAAACAAACTGGTTGGCGGGACAATTGGGTAAACCTATTCCCCCACACTTGGATGCCCGCAATTTCCTTGCTACATTATCCAACCCCACGAATAAAGATAAGAGGGTATTCATTCCTTCAGTATCTGGATCTAGTGACCCACAAGGATACATTTTGTATGACAAGGTATTCTATACCATGAACCTCGTCGTTAGTTTCTTTCTTATGGATATGGATTGTTGGTTTCTGGATGTTGATTTCCTGTCAAAGTGATTTTGGATGCTATTAGTTGTGTGCATATATTTACTGTTGTCACGTTTATTTTGGATATTGGTAGTTCGGGCTTAGTAATATCTTCATGTTGTTCTTTTCTAAGTTGAAATGAGAAAATGTCTCTTTGCCAATATAGTTAATTGAGAGACAGTTTATCCCAGCTGAACCTAAAGAGCTGCAACGCGCTACAGCTTTTAGTTGCAAACTAGTAACTTCAGGCTTATATTATCCCAGCTGTGCCAAAATAGCAGTAGTGCGATGATGCTCTCAGTTGCAAAAAACTAAGTTGAGGTGTTTATTTTATCCCAGCTGGACCAAAAATGTTACATGGCGCTGCAGCCTTCAGCCGCTATATATAGAATTCATTTTTTGTTATAATAAACTTTATGGGCCATAGAATCTTCAAGGAACCTTTGTCCCTAATTAGATTGATTAAATTTAAAACATTATTCAATTTTTACTTAATAACACTTACTTATTGTCCAACTGATGTTTTTTCTCCTTTTCTGAATTTTGTTTTCAGAAAGGAAAAAAGTGTTGCCTATATGTTTTGAACCATAATGGAGGAAGGGACGAAGCTGCATTTGGTATCTTGTTTCCAAAGGATAAGGAAACAGACTTACCCATCAAGTGGGAGCGAGTAAAGCTTCGTGGACCTGTAATCATTCCCAAGGCACCTTTGCCGATTGAACACAAAGAATTTGAGTTTGTCACTGAGGCTATTGTATATAACATTCTATGGCCGGGAAAGTTAATAAGTGTCATTAGGTAGCAGGATGATGATGTATGATAATTTTATTCTTGTTCTGATCCTATCATATATATCTTTTCAGATATTACTTAAACATAATTTGTTGTTCACCTGCTTACGTAGGAGAACGAGAAGCAATCGCCTCGGAAACAATTGGTAGTGGATGAAGATGGAAGTCTTGAAATAAACCTTACACAAAAAACTACCATGGAGAGAGAATAGGTTAAACAAATAATTAAATTAACTAACTATGACATCCAGAAACATATGAACACACTCTTCCTTACAGGAGATGGTGGTTCAGGAAGATACTCCGAATGGAGAGGTGGTTGCTCGATCAGTAAAAGGAGAGGTCTAACATACCCCCAAATGCTTTTTCATTCCGACCTATTTTTTTTTCAATGCCTGACTAACATTTTACCCATTAGCAAGTAGCAAAAGAAAATAATACATTGACGGAAAATGGGCAATCAAATCCTCCCATGTCGGTTTCTGACCATTACATTTTTGTGAGAACTCATTTTAGCCTTCAGAATATGATCCACTACTGAATTATATACATATACAACTCAACTAACATTATTAGATCCTCAAATCTAATTACAATATCATGTATCTTTTAGGGGGTCACGGAAGACACGGAATGCATTGCTTCCGTTCAACAGATAAATGATGTTTTAAGGCTATCTACACAAATATGTGGACCTAAGAAAGTCTTCCGCATCAATTTCAATGTGGATGTGTTTGGATCAGAAGAGTTCTACACAGCCATATTTACTGACAAGCTAAAACTGTTCATTAGTAGCTTGGACATAGAAAACGAAATGGAGTGAATCAGTGGGTGCCAACTTGATATATGGGCCTCGTATGAATTGCATGCTTACATTATTTATAGATGTTTCATTAAATTTGTTTCATTTACAATATTATTTTTCCGGATTCCTATGTGATGGGGTGGTTGATCAAGGCCACGTCGAGTTTCTTCTGGCTGGTTCAAATTCTCTAGCTCAAAAGGCAAATCAGAGGGTCGAATTGACTGCGGACGAGGTTTCAACTGTCATGTGCCGCACTCAAGCAAGGATGTACATCTTCCCTTACAATCGAGAGTAAGTTTATTCTTTTTTGTGTTATTTGACCCACTGGAAGCAAAAGCACCCATATGCTGTGATTTAAATTTATTTTAAAGTATTCAAAATCGCATTAGGTATTTCAGTGTTTCCCTTTTTTAGGAGCCATTGGTTTTTGCTCGTCTTAAAACCAGAAATCGATCGAGTATATTGCATCGACTCGATGAGTGGGGGAATTTGCAAACGTAATAGGCTATGCCTTAAATTGATTCATTTGTAAGTAGAACACATTGTTGACATTCCATCTACTTTAATGTTCTACAAAATTGTATGTTCCCGTAAACGTGTTCTTGTAGGTAGAACACATTCTTTGCCCGATTATTTACAATTACTGTTAATATTTGGTACAATGACATTCATTGTTCTATTCATAACTTGCGTTCATCGTTACATGTTAGAAAAAGTTAGACCTCATTAAACTATTATGTGTGATCCCTATCTTCTGAAAATATATTTTTATATATTGATATAAATATATTTTCATCGATTGTAGTATTGCAACAAAATATCGACGGTTAAATTCCAAGTAAAATAGATCCTACCCTTCGAACTATACATGGAATGTCATAAACATCAATGTAATTATTATCCTGTAACGTCATATTTCCTCTGTCAATTTTATGCCCGTAATCATTTTTGTAAATTCTCTTCTATATCAGCACAAGACACAAAGTAGTACTTGGGAATGTGGATACCATTGCATGTATTATATGGAAAAAATTTTAAGGTCGAGCATGACATTGACATTATTGCAATATATTTTCCTATATTGTTTTTTTTGTATTTGTACGGTCTTTCACATACATCCTTTTCTAACAAGCTATTTAATACATTGTTTCATCAATTTCCAGAAGATTACACTCCTCTGGGGAGTGATCAACTGCGGAACATTGCTCTGAAATGGGTTTGTATTTTTGCGAAATGTACTCTGCCAAAATGCATAGCTCAATTGAATGTTATACAAGGACCTGCCTCCATCGTTGGATAGTAGTTAGTATTATCTCTTATGAAAGGTAATTGTCCTCCACTTTTGATACTCGTCATCTTCATGAATAGGAGGGATCCCATATCTTATGTAGGGTTGTAACCCAAATTTTGGCCACTAAGAACCACGTTTCATGTACTTCTTTCGCTAGTCAAAAATTATAGTTTGTCATATTCAATGCTTCTTTCTACCTACTTGTTGTCTATGTGTGATGATTGTCGTATTTATTGGGAATTGTTGTTGGGAATTTGTGCTATTTTAATTGGTGCACTGATTTAAGTAATCTACGCACACGTGAAAATCGGTGCCATCTATGAAAAATAACGCACTGGTTCGGAAAACAAGCGTAAATATAAAACTGGCTGCGTGAAGATGGACTAAAAGAGCGGGAGCGCACCACAGCATTCAGCGACAAGATTAGTCACAAAGTTTACACCGATTCTTATAAACCAGTGCTACAACAAAAAAACTGGTGCAAATGGGTTACACATTTAACATTGGTTTTTGAAAATCTAGTGCTAATAAATCATACATTTAACACCGGTATTAAAAAACACCGATGCTAACCAATCACACATTTAGCACCGGTTTTAAAACCGGTGCTAAAAAAACTGGTGCAAACAATACACATTTCGCATCGGTTTTAAAACCGGTGCTAAAAAAATAACGTTGCTAACCAATCATACATTTAGCAACAGTTTTAAAACTGGTGCTGAAAAAACTGGTGCTAACCAATCAAGCAAAAAGCACCGGTATAAAAACCGCTGCTAAAACAAACCGAAGCAAAGAAATCACACTTTTAGCACCGGTTTCAAAACCGATGCTACTAGGACCCAAATTTATTACCGGTTTTGATAGCACCGATTACAAAAAAATGGTGCTATCTCGATACATATTAGCACCAGTTTTTCAAAACTGGTGCTAACAAAAACCGGTGCTACAAGTAGGAATTTAGCACCGGTTTTTTCCAACCGGTGAAACTGTTTCATCGGTTACTTAGGCACCAATTTTTTTTTCTAGAAAAAACCGGTGCTACATCCAAAAAAACCGGTGCTAAAGGGGGGCTCCTGTGATAGTGAATATTTGTGCTTGAACTTGTGCTTTCTAAGATTTATGATTTATTCTATGTCATTATGATGATGCACTCACGCACGCGTGGTAGTATAGAATCGTGCTAGGCTTTATTGATATCTTTGAAAGTGTTGGAATTGTGGAGTAGGTAAACAACACCAAGGATATGAATGCATTCATGTCCTTTGAGAGAAATTCCTTATATGTGTTATACCGTGATTCTAATTGGCTAGTTATATGAGAAATCAACATGTTGGGCGATTGAGTCGGAGAATCCCGATAGATTAACGTGTTGCTATAGCGACTAAAGTTGTGCTGACTCTAGAGTCATAAAAGGGTATCTTTTCCATTGCCTCTCTAGGCCTGGGGATTGAGATCCACCGTGGAGTGTCCGTGATGTAATGCATTTCACTACATATCCAATGATTGCGACCTACGCGAGACATTGCCCTTTTAGGCGGGCTTTGTATTCCTCTAAGCGGGGATGCATTGGCATTAGGAGTGAAGTGATGGGGAATGGTCTACAACTTAGGTGGACTAGAGCCCATTCCCTAACTACGGAGACGGTGAGATATGAGAATTGTGGTGAGTACCACGTGTGACAGACTGGGGAAATACCGTGCTATCTCCACACTTTGGGACATAGGCATGATATATGTTTATAAGTATCTATGTGAATGAATCAAGGATATAAGTCATTTATCAAACATGTTATGCAAATACCCCCCAAGTGTCTGTTTATATATAGTTTACGTTAGTTTTATCTTTCATGTTTAGTAGTTGACAACCCCCCTTGTTTTACTATAATAGCTATTCCTAGCAACTTGTAAAGATTGACAACCCAGGCGAGGCTGTGTTTAATTGATTTTTTGTCCCTAGCATCTCTGTGGACATACCCAGGGCATACCGCTAACTACCCTATCGGTAGTATTGTAGCAAGTTGGGTGCAGAACAATAAATTTAATCTTTGACCTCCTTTGACCAAGGGACAGCCTTTGCTAGGGTTAATTAGCTGCAATTAGCGACCCGGAGTGGAGGCAGTTCAGAAAGGTAAGGCTATGTGTAGAATGCCAACAGAGAAAATAGGTATCTTTATCTAACCTAGTATGCTTTTAGTAACTTTACCCGCAAGAAAGAAGTCCACAAGCTCTAAATGGGTGTTTAAAGTCAAGTACCATGTAGATATATCTGTGGAAGATATAAGGAAAAACTTGTTGCCAAAGAATTTTCTCATATTGCAAGAGTTGACAACTTTGATTCTCTTTCTCCCATTGCTAAACAATTTACAATCAGAACCCAGCTAGCGAATTCATCACCTAAAATATTGCATATTCATCTATTTTATGTCAATAATGCCTTTTTACATGGCTACATCAGTGAAGAGTTGTACATTATTTCCTCTCAAGGACACACTAAGGCTCAGTCTGGTCCAGTTCGTAGGTTGAAAAGTTCACTCTATGGCCTCAAACAGGTTTCATGAGAATGGAATGTTGAATTCTCCAAGCATATGATCTTATTTGGCTTACATCATCCCAAACATGATCACTAGTTCATAAAACACACTACCCAAACCTCATTAGTACTACTTCTCTATGCTGATGATGTCACTAATGGCATTTCCCTCAACCAAAACAAGTACATCACAAATATTTTATAAGATCTTCATATTTCTGAGTGTAAAGTTGATTCCACTCCACTTCCAACTTCTTGGAAGGTTTAGGATAATTCTTCACCTTTGCTCTATAATCTAGGACATCAAGAAGGCTTATTGGCACAACGTTGTATCTCTCTTTCACCATGCCAGACATTATTTTCTCTAAACACCAGTTGAGCCAATTGTGTAAAGGCTTTCTGAGCATCATTGGAATGATGCACTTCATGTTTCCAGATATTTAAAGGGAAATCCTTCACATGGTCTTGTCTTTCAAATCCATTTTCCAGTTCACTATTAGCCTTTTGTGATTATGACCGAAACACGTGTAAACACACCAGGGGGTTTTTGACTGGTTCCTGTGTATTTCTTGGGGATTCTTTAACCTTTGGAAATCAAATAAGCATAACATTGTGAGTAAATCTTCTGTCGAATATGAGTATAGAGCCATGTCCAACTATTTCTGAGCTTAAGTGGAAACATATTTGTCAACTATATTCAACATCAGTTTGTATTATCAATTCTACCCAATTTTCCATGAAAGAACCAAGCATATTGTTAGGGAGATATTTTGTTATATTTTGTGTACATCTTATACCCTAGATAGAATCATTTTCCATTTGTGATTCTGTACATGATACCTATGTATTGTACCCTTTTACTATCAATAAAATCAACCGTCAGTATATTACATGGTATCAGAGCTAAAAGTCTTGAAAACCTAAATTGTCCAAACCGTAAAAGTTTTGCCATATTTCACTTTTCGATGTCGTTGCTCGTTCGGTCAATCATCATGGGTTGCCACTTCTACTCATCACGCGTCATCGCTGAAGTTTCTCTGACACTACCACTACCATGGATCTCTACAATCAAGTTGATATTAAATACTTGGGTGCCTGTGATTTGGCCGAGCCACCCGTGGCCGCTGGCGCCAATAATCCAAACCTCAATCTCAGAGATCTCACTGCATTCTCGATGTTCATCCTGTTACCGAGCAACCTGTCACCACCATTCAGGGCCTTCCCATCGAAGGTCCTTTGACGCTGCTCTATACCGTCGATGTCCTCCACCTTCCCGTGGTTACAGCCGCCGATACTCTAGTCGCTTCCATCGCTGACACCTCTCATGCCCTTCACCAAACCACTGATGATGCCTCTCATTCCCCACCAGTAACCCATCCCTACTATGTGCATCCATTGGATCATTCAGGTTTGACTATATCTCTCGTGATCTTGAAGGGTGATAATTTTAATGATTGGAGTACCTCTTTGCTTCATGGATTTTCTGTGAAATGTAAGCTTTCCTTTCTTGATGGCTCTATTGCTAAGACTTTACCTGTTGAAACATTTTATAACGTCTGGAATAGTGTGAACTATGTGCTTGTTCGTTGTATTGTTCAGACTCTTGATCCTTCCATTCGTTCGGTAATTACTTATTGTGCATCTTCTAAAGAGCTTTGGGGTGACTATAAGAAGCATTTTTCTATTGGGAATGGTCCACGCATGTGTGAGATTCATGCGTCCATTTATACTTGTCATCATAATGGTCAGTCTATTTCAGCCTATTATGGAAGGTGCAAGAAGCTGTGGGATGAACTGTTTGCTTACTTGCCGCCACACACATGTGTCTGTCCTACTGCTGCTATTACCATTAAGGAGCATGAGAATGAGGTGGTCAATCAATATCTCATTGGTCTCGATGATGGCTATCATACTCTGTGTTCGCATATCCAGGCACAAGATCCTTTGCCTTCTATTGGTCATGTTCACTCGCTTGCAATTCAAGAAGAGCATCACACGACTGTTGTGAATGCCCGTGAATCTACTCCAGATACCATGGCCTTTTCAGCACATTGACTAGCATCGTTACCTGTTCTAAATCTAGCTGCCGTCACCCCGGGTAATCCGTCCACCGTTGTAGTTGATTGGAAGTGCCTCCTGTGTACTCATTGCAATCACAAGGATTATGATATCACTACATATTCCACATCATTGGTTATCCTGACTGGTTTTTCAAGAATAAACCTCCTGAATCCGGTTTAAGAGATCAAAACCAGCAAAACCACACCCCTCTAACTGCGTCGTTTGCCAGAGCCGCCCCTGCTGCCGTTGCATATCCACCATCGGTCAACGCTGCCGCCATTTTTTTTGAGCTGATCAGAAAACTTTTGGTCCCGCCTTGTCCAAAGAATAATGGAGTATGGTTCTTAACATGTTCTCTAAGATGAATAATACTGACCATACATTAGGTAAGCCTACTTTACCTTGGATTCTTGATACCAGAGCTTTATATCATATGCAAGGTGCCAGGGATCTTTTACATGACCTTGAGCCTGCTGATAATGTTGATGTTATTCTACCTGATGGGTCTATCTCTACGACTACTCAACACGGAAATTTATAATTTGAAAATATTCTTGTTTCCCATGTTTTGTTTATTCCACAATTACATTTTAACTTGTTGTCATTTGCCAAATTAACTGCTGCTTTAAAATGTCTAGATTTGCTTACCAAGAAATTGTGCATAATACATGATATCAGCATGAGGACAGTGGTTGGCGCGAGTGATCAGCATGGTGGGGTTTATTTGTTGCATAGGCTGTGAGAACTACTGTCTTCACCGACATCCATCTCCATTGTTGTCACTGTGTCTTCATAGTATTTATGGCATCAACGCTTTGGCCATCCATCTTCTTCGGTTTTATCTTCTATCCCAATTATTGCTTTAAGTCATAGTGAATTGAATAAAATTATTCCTTTTTCTATCATTGAGCAAAATAGTCTAGAAGTAGTTTCATTTAAGTAATTCTAAGGCTAGTCGTTTATTTCAACTTGTGAATTGTGGTGTTTTAGGGCCTTATGGTTCACCACTTCTTGTGGAAAATTTTCATTTTTAACTACAGTTCATGATCATTCCCGAGTTGTTTGGGTTTATTTATTAGTGTCTAAGTCTCATGTACCTGAGAAGATAAATGAGTTCTTTTCTCTCGTTCAAACACAGTTTCCACATCCAGTTCAACTTGTTCGAGCTGACGATGGAACTAAATTTTTTCCTCACATCCATGCCTGAAGTGTCTTCAGGTACTCGTTACCCTATTGTTGATTATCTTTCTTGTAATATATTTTTGGTTTTGCATTCTATATCTTTAGTCCCAGTTACAAATAGCTCATACCATGTTACCTATTCTTAGGCTTCTCGTCATTCTCATTGGCAAACAGTGATGACAGATGAGATTGAAGCTCTTGAGCAGAACAATACTTGGGTTCTGTCTCCTCCGGGCCTAGTAAACACGCTATTGGAAGTAAATGGGTGTTTCGAGCCAAGTATAAGACTGATGGTTTGATCAAGCATCACAAGGATCAGTTGGTTGTTCTTAGAAATTGTCAGATTGAGGGCACTGATTATACTAAGAGTTTCGCTCTGTTTACCAAGATGAGCTCGGTTCATCTTTTCTTGGTATTTGTTTTTTTCGTGGATGGGATCTTCATTAGATAGACATGCATAATGAATTTCTGCAAGGAGATCTGGATGAAGAGGTTTATATGCGGCCCCTTTTGGTTATACTCTTCTTGCCCCTGGTCTAGTCTCTAAGCTTCGTAAATATTTTTATGGTCTTTGATAGGCACCCAAGAACTTGTTTGATAAGCTATCTACTGCACTTCACCTCTTTGGCTTTGTTCAGAGTAAGGTGGATTAATATTTGTTTACTTACATGTGTGATGGTGTTTCCCTCCATGTCTTGGTTTATGTTGACAATTTGATAATTTCTTGGTCTTCTCTAACTCTGATGACGGAGTTCAAGAAGTATCTCTGTTTTGGCTTTCATAAGAAAGATCTTGGTGTTTTGAAAGATTTTTTTGGGATTGAGATTTCTAGGAGACCTGTTGGTATGTTTCTGTGTTAATGGAAATATGCCCTTAACCTTTTGACCAATATTGGTTTATTGGCTGCGAAGCCTACTGATTTTTTGATTGAATAACAACATAATTTGGTGTGCACAGATGAACAGGCCTATATTGATCCAGTACAATATCGAAAGCTTGTTGGTAAGTTGATTTATCTTACGATTTGCACTTCCAATCAACCAGCAGATTTGTTTACCAAAAATCTTGGACGATGTGAAGAAAGTTGTGGTCTTCACCCATGAACATCCACCTCTTTAGAAGATAGCAAAGTATTAAATTGCAATACTATTCTCATAAGTTGAAGCTTTATTTCTTTGACCATTGGGGTTAAACTATCATGGTTTTTTAGCAAGAACCATTTGGAAGTAATGTTCACAACCCATGCTTGAAGTAAGAAGGAGGATTTCTTGGGATATTGGGATAAGTTTTGTTTGAGAGCTCTTGGCCATTGGTGAACATGGAGTAGTATAAATAGGCAATGAACTTAGTAATCTAAACACACCTTAAGCATAACATTCCTTTGCTACTTGCTTTCTTCTCCCTTTATCTCTCATTTGTAGTTGTAGAAGCCAAAGCCCTCTTCTTTATATTTTGCCTCATAATTCATTCATAGATGGTAGGCAAAGCCTTGTAATACCTTCTCCATATATAGTGAAGCTTCCGATCTCCTCTGGCCATAGATGTGGGTCAATTTGACCGAACCACGTAAATCATTGTGTTCATTGTTTCCTTTATTTTCTTTACGTTGTCTTTGTTATCAATCTTTTTAGGCTAATAGATATCTCGTGGGATTCATATTCTTAACAAATTGGTATCAGAGCCATATCTCATTTTTCATCTATTAGCCATCATGACGGTAACAAGGAATTCTATTGAAAAGTTTGACGGGAGTGTAAAGTTTGGTATGTGGCAACTCAAGATGGAAGCCATCCTAATCTAGGATGGATGTGAGCTAACCCTTGAAGGAGTGGCGGAAAGGCTAGCAGAAATGTCACCGAAAGATTTTGGTGATCTGACAAGAAGGCTAGATAGGCCATTTTTTAAAATCTCTCTCACGAGGTTTTGCAAGAAGTTGCTAGTGAGAGAACTGCAAAGGTGTGTGGGCTCAGTTGAAATATACATACATGAAGAAGACAATGGAGAATCACCTCCATTTGAAACAAAAGTTGTACATGTTGAAAATAGCGGAAGGTACATCTATACTCTCACATCTTGATAAATTTGATTCCATCATTTTGGATTTGGAGAATGTGGATGCTAAAGTTGATGAAGAAGATCAAGCCATTTTATTGTTATGTTCCATTCGCTTATCCTTTAAGTATTTTCGAGATACTGTGATTTATGGGAAATAGTCGGTCTCATACAATAGTATAAAATCTGCATTAAAATCTAAAGAGCAGATTGATAGGGACATTACGGGGGGAATCGAGTGGAACTCATGTTGAGGGTTTGTTTGTGAGGGGTAGAGGTGAAAATAGAGATTCTGAAGGTGGTAGATCCAAAGGAAGGTCGAAGTCTAGATACAGAAATAAAATTTGCAACTATTGCAAGAAAATGGGGCATATTAAGGCTGACTGTTTTAAATTGAAAAATAAATAAAAATATAAAAATGAGCAGAATAGTAGCGATACTGGTGAAGCAAGTGTAGCAGAATATGACAGTGATGGAATCATATTTGTGGCCATGGATAATAAGTCAAGGTCTTCTAATGAGTGGCTCTTAGATTCGGGTTGTTCTTACCACATGAGTTATGTTAGGGGGTGTTTTTCAACTTATGAAGAATGGGATGGTGGAATTTTTTTCGATGGGAAATAATGCTCCTTGTAAGGTTTTGGTAGGGGAACAATTCAAATCAAAATGTACGATGGCATTATTGAGACTCTCACTAAAGTTAGGCATGTTCTTGACTTAAAGAAAAATCTCATCTCTCTTGGCACTCTTGATGCTCTCGGGTACAGATATTCTGGTGACGGTGGAATACTTAAAATATGTAAAGGTGCTCTTGTGCTAATGAAGGCTTGCAAAGTTGGCACTTTGTATGTTTTTTAGGGATTTACAGTAACTACGGCAGTGGCTGTCTCAACTTTCTCAGATGAAGGTATCACCAAATTGTGGCATATGAGGTTGGGACATATGGGCGAGAAAGGCTTAACATTGTTAAGCAAAAGAGGTCTACTTTGTGGTCAAAGTATAGGTAAGTTGGACTTTTGTGAACACTGTATTTTTGGAAAGCAGAAAAGAGTTAGCTTTCGTACACCTGCAGTTCATAAAATAATAGGTACTTTGGATTACATTCATTCTGATCTTTGGGGGCCCTCTCGTTGAATGTAAGGTAAATAAAAGAGGAACCGTGGAAGTGTACGGAAGTGGGAACATTGGCCCACTCCCTCAATACATGGTACCTACTAAGCTACCCCTTATCTAGATGATACAACCAGGAGGCCAAAAAATGCTATCCCCTTCATAATGGCAGGGGCTTGTGGTAACTGTACATGAATAACCATCCCTGAAGAAACCAGGTAACCAAAATAGGGGCACGAGAACAAACTCAGTAGTCCCTCACTCCATACAACTATGCAACCGGTAGTGTGATCCGGCTCTTGGGCCGTGGTTTGTTCCCCATGGGTGTCCTCCAAACCTAGAGTGGTCTCGGCCTTCAAGTGAAGTAGTATGTCTTCACCTCCGGGAGGAGCTGGTACACCACTTCTACCATGTACACCTCTTTGATAAAGATAAAGAGGTGTTATTGGCCTTCGATAACGGTCTCTGGATAGTTGCTAAGGTTTTCTCTTTGGGGTTGGGAGCAGTTTGACCGTAGTCTGTTGTGCTCCCAGGTGTTCCCTGCGGATAGACCTCCTAGTGAAAAGAAACTAGGCATGACTTCTACCACGCACGTCCCACGTAACGGTTTTATAACCGTTCTTTCCATTTTAGGAAAATGGACAGCCTGATGCCATTTTACACTTTACAGTGTAGCGCATGCAAATAGCGCAACTATCAAATCCAAGTGATATCTAGCAAGGGGTTAATTAAGCCGTGTACAAAAAATTAATTAACCCCCTACCCGGCCTGCATGGCCATTCAACTAATCATAGGAAATCCTTAAATCCACATGAAGAAGGCTGCTGAGAATTATTTTTTTTTTTAGCCCTGGACCCCTTCGAGGACTGCGGCTTTTCAAGAACACCGCCCCTTTGAGGGCACAACACCTTGAGACCTGAAACCGTTCGATGCTTGGAACCCTTCAAGGCATGGGCCTCTTTGGGTACTGGACATCAACGAGAACTGGGCCTTCGAGGACTGGAACCTTCGAGGAGAGGAACCTTCGAAGACTAGACTTTTTGAAGGGCTGAACCCTTCGAGCAATGAACACTTTGAGCGCTAGAGGGCTAGAACCTTTGAGGACTGGAACCTTCAAGGACTCAGCCCTTCGAGGGATGGTCCCTTCGAGCACTGAACCCTTCAAGCACTGGTTGAGCACTGGACCATTCGATCACTTAACCATTCGAGCACTTGACCCTTTGAGCACTGGACCCTTTGAGCACTTTACCCCTTCGAGGACTGACCCTTTCGAGGACTGGATCCCTTCAAGGATGGACCCTTACGAGGAATGACCCCTTCGAGGACTGGACCCCTTCGAGGACTGACCCTTTAGAGGACTGGAGCCCTTCGAGGACTGACCCTTTCGGGGACATGATCCCCTCGAGGCCAGAACTCATTCTGAGCCCTGACCCCTTCGAGGGCTGAACCTCTTCGAGGTCTGGCCCCTTCGAGATCTACCCCTTCGAAGTCTGCTTCCTTCGAGAACCTGGCCCATTCGAGGGCCGAACCCTTCAAAAAAATTTTCTTCAAGGACTGGCTCTTTTGAGGATTGGCCCTTTAGAGAACTGACCTCTTCGAGGGCTGGACCCCTTCAAGGTCTGCCCCCTTGGAGAAGATGTTCCCTTTGAGGACCTAAACCTTTCGAGAACCTGAAGCCTTCGAGGTTTTTTTTATTTACGTCTTGAGGCATTTCCTGTATTAAAAAAAATAGGAACGGCCTTGTCTACTGATGAAGAAGGTTGTTATGGTCTGCAATATCCTTCTTGTTGGAGGCCCCTTGTATATCCCTGTAACAAAATTTAGGGATTGAAGTAGGGGTCTCTCCTATGCTGCCCTGTATCAGAATATAGTTAGTCCTGTAGCAAAATGTAGAGATAGTACTATATATATAGTAAAATAAATATGTAAGCACAAAGATCATAGAATTCTCCCTCAAAAGTGTATTACCAAGCGCCCGAGAGGTTACCAAAAGTTCGTTGCTGAAAAAACTGGTTTATAACAGCATCTTATCAGGGAATAATCTGTTAAGAATCATGTGGCAATCCCTTTGGATAATTTTGAACGCCCTTGTCGAGTCCGGTTGGAGTCCATCTTTGACAACTCTATTCCTCTCACTCCAGATGTAGTAAACCGAGGTTGTTAGAGCAAGTGGTCCCAACTTTCTTCTTAGTTTTCAGCCCCTGACATGTCTCCTGATCCATTTTTCAGATGTGGCTATGGAATCCGTGTTTCTTCTCAGGCCAATCCAGTTGCACACTCTGTCCCATATAATTTTGACGAATTCACATTTAAAGAATAGATGTTAGTGCATCTCAGCTCCCAGGTGGCATAGGGAGCAGGTATAATTAGTGGGCTTATCTTCCCCTCCATGATACTTATGTTTTGTCTGCAGTCGCCTGAGGGATACCAACCAAGCAATAAATGAAAACTTGGGTGGTATGAATTCCCTCCAGATGGACTTGTAGAATCTCTCCTTGGGAAGGGAAAGTATATTGTACAGGTGCGGGTAGGTAGACCTGTGGATATGATCATGAGCCATTGCTGTGAATTTTCTTATCCCTGCCCATACTGCTAACATGTTTTTGAGCGATTCCATTGTTCCTCCAGAAATCCCCATTAGATTATCCCTTAGTTCGCATAGATTTGTGAAGTAAAGGGAGTACTTCTCTGAGATTCTGCCGCTTGGGACTCTTGGATTGATGAGCCAGATACTGCTCCCGCACAAAAAATGTGAGTGTACCCACTTCACCCATAGTGAGTCTTTTTCCATGTGGATGTCCCACAGTTGCTGTGCGATTACAACTATGTTCCAGATCTTGAAGTCCCGGATTCCAAGTCCGCCATATCTCTTGGGTGTGCACAGTCTCTTCCAGGATACTTTGTGTAATTTCTTTTCTCCCCACAGGAAATGTTTGCACTTTTGCTCCAGGGATTCCATGACATTTCCCTGTATTATGAAGTGTTGAATCCATAAGCCAATGATACCCTGGACCACTGACTTGATTAATTCCAGTTTGCCAGTGTAAGAGAGAGAGTGTGTGTCTCTTAAAACTTGCAATTTGTTTGTCCACATTTCCCAGCAATGTGTGGAACTGGGAGACTTTGAGCTTGCTTGAGTTGAGCGGAATACCTAGATACCTGATAGGGAATGTGGCCCATGGTATTCCCGTGAAGCTTAAGTCTTCTTTGATGCCTACTCCAAAAAACTTTAATTTTGAGGCGTTGATTGCCAGGCCAAATGTTTGTTTGAAGTTGTTTAGTGCTGACATTAGGATGTGAACTGATTCTTTGTCAGCTCTGGAGAATAACATGAGATCATCCACAAATGCAAGGTGGGAGATCTTTTGACTTTCGCATCTGGGGTGGTATGTGAAGAACGGTGATTCCATTTTCCTTTTTAGTAACCTGAAGAGGTATTCTATGCATATTACAAAAGGCAATGGTGACAGCGGATCCCCTTGGCGGACACCCCTCTCGCCTTTGAAAAAATTGCATAATTTCACATTCACCGCAATTGAGAATGTCGGTGTTCTAACGCATTTCATAATTCTAGTTGTGAGTACATTTGGGAATCCTAGGCCTGGCAGAACCTCTTCCAAGAAATCCCAGGAAACTGTGTCGAATGCTTTGGTGAGATTGACCATAACTATACATCTGTGCGATGATCTTCCTCTGCCGTATCCTCGAACTATTTCTTGGGCCAACATCAAATTATCTGATAGCTTTCGTCCTTTAACAAATGCTGCCTGGCATGGGTCAATAAGATCAGGGAGGAAGGGTTCAATTCTATTCGCAATGATCTTCGTGATGGTTTTGTAGATGATGTTACAGCATGAGATCGGTTTGAAATCGCCCACTATGAGATTTTCTTCTTTTTTTGGTATGAGTGCCACTGATGTGTGATTGAGCCTTTTTAGAAGACTTTCAGTCTGAATGAATTCCTGAACCGATTCCGTGAATTCCTGGCCCACGATTTCCCAATGTTTCTTAAAGAACGCTACTGTGAAACCATCTGGGCCTGGCACTTTATCATCCGATATGGAGAAGAGGGCAGTGCATATTTCATGTCTTTCTATACCCTATCCCAGCGTTGCCCTATCCATATCATTAAGTACAGGGCCTGACTGAAGAACCTACATATCAATCTGATGCCTTGGAATTTTCTTGCCAAAAAGTCCCATGTAGAACTCTGCGAGGAGACTTCCTTTTCTTTCATTCGAGGTGACGATTCTGTCTTCGCTGTTCAGTATGGCTGGGATGCCTCCTCCCTGTCTTTTTCCCACCAGGCCATGGAAGTAGTTTGTTCCCTTGTCTGCCATGGTGATGAAGTTAATTCTTCCTTTTTGGGAAAGGAATTTGGACTCCACCATGTATAAAAGGAGGGCCCATCGCTTTAAGGAGGTCAATTCCTGAACCAGTTGTGGCGTGATGCTCGCCGAATCCAGTGTTCTCAATGCAGCCACATAGTTTTTGTCCGCTCTTTTTGCCTTTCGGAGATATGGTTGAAGTCTTTCTGGCCAATCTCCTTAAGGGGCTTTTTCAGCCCGTGTAGCTTGCGACATATAACATACTGCTTAAAGCCATGTATTTCCTGTGTCCAGTGGTCTTGTACAACCTGTTTACAGCTTGGGTGTACATTCCATATGTTCTGGAACCTTAATGGCCTGTTAATTCTCTCGATGTCTTGCGCTAGGGAAGTCACAAAAGGGAGGTGATCCGAGAGTGCAGAACCCGGGAGAAAGGTTGTGCGGCAGGAGTCTCCATCCCATTTGTGATTGAGTAGGACTATATGAATCTTGTGCCTGATTCAGTAATCTGAGTTGTGCCATGTGAAGTGATCTCCGAGTGCGGGTGCATCTTTGAAACCGCATGCATTACATGTTTCCTGAAATTCCCTCATCTAATATACTCCGAGTGTTGTGCTTCCTATGTGGTCGTTAGTACTGAGAATGGCATTGAAATCACCCAGTACCATCCATGGGGAGTCAAGATTTACCCCATACCTCTTCAACTCAGCCCAAAGTGGCTGTCTGTGCAATCTTCCTTCACTGCTATCATATATGTAAGTGCATAGAAACTGGACGTTCAAGGAGAGGCTGCACACTTTCAAGTTTATAACCTGTGGCATTCTACTGACCGTTTCCACCGCGAACGTTTTGGGATCCCAAACACTGAGAATCCTAGAGCACGGTGCCAAGTCAAAGTTATAAGTGTGGTTCCATCCTTTGATATTTTTTAAGAAAATGTTGAGGGTTCGTTCATTTTTCCTTTGTTTCCAGGATTCCAAAGAGGCCTATGTTGTTCTTGGAGATGATGTCATTTATCCATCTTCTTTTTACAGGGGCACCAAGACCTCTAATGTTTAGGCAAGCAGCATTCATTGGGAACTCGAGGTCCCTTTTGGCTTTGGACTGCCGCCTTTGGGTGTGTCACTGGATGAACTATTTGCTGCGTCTGCCACTCTTTGATACGGTTTCTTGATTGGGCTTTTCAGTCTTGAGGAACTTCTAGTTTTGCCGGTGGCGTTAGCTGACATTCTTCCACCCAAGAACAGGGTGTTTAGCATGGGGGGCGGCCTGCTCTGGAGGGATTGCTTCTTCTGACTTCCGGGTGAACCACAGACTCTGGTATGTCTCCCGAGCCTCCTAGCGGTGTGATAGCATCTCCGAAGGTGGGGGGTGTATCCTGAGTTGTTTCGCCACTTGTTGAGTTTTCTTTGTTGTTTCCTTGTGTGGTCGACAGGGTGTGTCCAGAAGTACAGGTATCTCCAGGCGATGATGTCTCAGTGGCACCTTCTTTCTGTGTTTCAGTTTGTTTTTCTATAGTCACTATCACCTTTTTTCTCCAATTTCCTTCCTGGCCTGTAGTAGTGGACGTTGAAATTTTTGCTTTGTTCCCGAAAGTACTATCCCCGTTAACCATCTTCTCTGTGGAAACATTAAGGGCCTTGCAAGACTCTCCTTCAGTATGTGTTACCTGGTTGCTTCTATTACATGAGATATTTTTTGCTTTATTTGCCATGTGTTCCTGGTATGCTCTTTCTCTTGCCTTAAAAAATTCATCGCAAACCTCAAATAGGTGGGTGTTCTCACCGCAGTTTGCACCACGGTTTGCAGTAGTCGTAAATGACTTTCTGCGAGCAAGTGGTTCCGTCAGGCATGCGGAATGTAACTTCTTCCTTTAATTTCTTTGAAGTGTCAAAAAGGACTAGAATCCTGGCATAGTATCCCATCTGATCTCTTGTTGCGTTGTCCATTAGGATTGGATCACCTAATGTGGAGGCAATGTTTTCTAGCGCTTTCTTGTGTCAGCAGGACTTTGGCAAATAATTCATGCGAATCCAGATAGGCTTCTTTCCCATTATTCTCATGTCAATTTCCCAGAGTCAGGTAAAGAGACAGTAAACAGCTTTTTACCATTTAGATAATGATCTTGACCATGTAGCACTCTATCCCTGTCCTCTGCTAAGTTAAATCTGAACTTTAGGTAGCCATTGCATAATGTCTGTACTCTGCAGGGGAACCCCCATTTTGCCATGAGCAGTGTTCTTATAGCATGGATACCGGGAAAGTACCCCAGAAATACCCCAAGAAAGCCATATAAATGTTTTATCTCCTCCTTGAAGATTTCTTCTTCAGATAGAACAAAATCTACATCAGGTTCTGAGCCCACTAGAACTTTTTCCATGGCGATTTCAGCGTCATTCCAAGCTCTTTTCTTCTCAAGTAGAGTGTCATACCAACTCCTAGCCTTCAAATTCTGGTTCTGATTAATCCTGTTCTTCTCCAGATTCTGATTTTGCTATTCCGCTTCCTGATTTGTGCTTTCAGCCCCATCTTGAAATCCTACCTTGTCCTTTTGTTTGCTGTTTTTGTTTAAAACTGCCGCATAGGATGGAGCCCCAGAGTGTTCCATACTTAGTTTTAATTTTCCCCTGCAGAGTAGTAGAAAAAGAAAGAACAGGCAACAACAGTCCGACTAACTTATCAGAGCACACAGGGAGACTAAAAGTATCTCCCCACACCACCAAATTAATCCACTCTATAGAAAATTTAACGCACAACAGAAAGCACAGAGATAATCCACACAAAGTACGAAAAGAGTAAAATTCTTTGGCTCATTAAATAACAAAAAGAGTTCGTAGAACCTGTTTGTGGTTGAATTCTATCCGAACTGATGATTATCCCGCTTCAAGTAACCTTTTTGAAGAAAATCACTTCTTTTGGGAGGAAATCGAATTTGATATGAATGGAGGAGTTGATTTCCAGTGAGATCGAGCTCCGTTCAGTTGTTCCCAGTATATTCTGCCACTACCCAGATCCAACAGTCTGTGCAAAAGGTCTCCGAATCCACCATTTAAGCAAAGCCCTAGTTTGGCGATAACCCTCGCTCCGAGATATTTGTCTCCAAAGAACCCAAAACTATAGGATGGATATGTTCAGAATCATGTGGGGATTCTAGATACACATCCTTTAGGGTTGGATTCGATGAAGGATCGGACGAAATGGCTCCCGATGTTCTTGGGAGAATGCTACGCCTTTTTCGCCCAAAATCGCCAGAGAGAGTTTATTATTGATTTTTTTTATTGAGAGCTCTTTCATTTTGGGGGCCCTCTTGTGTTCCCTCTAAGGGTGGTGCAAGATATATGCTTACTTTTATTGATAACTATTCAAGAAATATTTGGGTATATTTTTTGAAATTTAAAAGTGATGTTTTCCTAACATTTAAATAATGGAAGACTTTGATTGAAAAATAGACAGGAAAACAAATTAAGCGACCGAGGACTGACAATGGGTTGGAATTCTGTGGAAACGAATTCAATGAGTTCTGCAAATATGAAGGAATAGCTCGACATCGTACTGTTAGAATGATGCCTCAATAGAATGTTGTGGCAGAGCGGATGAATCGTACTCTTTTGGAAAGATATCGGTGCATGATCTTAAATGCAAAGTTGACATTAGACTTTTGGGCAGAAGCCATATCTACGACTTGTCACATCGATCGATTTCCATGTGCACCTCTTGATTTCAAGACTCCGGAGGAAATTTGGTTAGGTACTCCTGCTGATTACTCGAATTTAAGAATATTTGGGTATCCATCTTATATGTATGTTAACGAGGTAAAGCTAGAGCTTAGGGCTAAGAAATGTATTTTCCTCGGTTATGCTTCAGGGGTGAAAGGATATAGATTGTGGTATCCTGATCCCAAATCACCCAAATTTGTAATTAGTAGAGATGTTACATTTGATGAATCTTACATGTTACATCTTGGAAAAAAGTCTTGTAATCCTTATGATTCAGAAAAAAATGATAGTTCACAAAAGTAGATGGAGTTAGAGATTGGTGGTTCTTCCGAGAGAAACCCAACCCAAGAAGTGGTTGAAGAATCTGATCATGAATGTGCTTAAGATCAACTGGGAGATGATGATTATTCAATTGTCAGAGATAGACCGAGACGTGACATTCGACCACCATTGAGGTATGCAAATTTGGTTGCATATGCTTTATCAGTGGCACAGGAAACAGGTGGAGACAAGGAACCTTCCACATATTTAGAGGCAGTTTCAAGTGCTAATTAAAAAAAATGGTTGGTGGCTATGAACGAAGAGATGGAATCTCTACACAAGAATAGAACATGGGATCTTACGGTGCCACCAAAAGGAAAGAAAATTGTTGGTTGCAAATGGGTTTTCAAGAGAAGGGAAGATAATTCAGGTGTTGATAATGCAAGGTGCAAAGTGCGATTGGTCAGAAAAGGCTACAGCCAGGTTCAAGGTGTAGATTTCAATGATGTTTTATCACCTGTTGTGAAACATAGGTCTATTCGTGTATTGCTTGCTTTGGTTTCCATGTATGTTCTAGAGTTAGAACAGCTGGATGTCAAGACAACTTTCTTGCATGGTGAATTAGATGAACATATCTATATGATTCAACCTGAAGGTTTTGAAGTTCAAGGTAAGGAAGACCGGGTTTTCTTGTTGAAGAAATCCTTGTAAGTCTCCAGGACAATGGTATAAGAGGTTTGATTCATTTATGTTGGGTCATGGTTTCTCTAAGAGCATGTATGATAATTGTGTTTACTTCCGGAAGTTACAAGATAACTCATTCATTTATTTGCTATTATATGTTGGTGACATGCTCGTTGCGGCTAAGAATCTTGCAGAAATTAATGATTTGAAGGCCTTCTTGAATAGTAAATTTGAGATGAAAGATGTGGGTGTAGCTAAGGAGATTCTTGGTATATAGATAAGAAAAGATCGAGGAGTTAGAAATTTGTACCTGACCCCGGAGAGTTACCTAAAGAAAGTTTTGGAGCAATTTGGCATGCATGATGCCAAACCAGTTAGCACTCCTCTTGGTAGCCATTTCAGGCTATCTGCTTCCCAATCACCAAAAACAGAGGAGGAAGAAGATTATATGGCTAGATTTCCTTATTCAAATGTAGTTGGGAGTATAATGTATGCAATGATTTGTACTCACCCTGATATCTCACAAGTTGTTAGTGTTGTTAGCAGGTATATGGCCAATCCGAGCAAATCACATTGGCATGGTGTGAAGTGGATTCTTAGATACTTAAAGGGTACTTCAAACATGTGTCTGGAGTTTGGTAGAACCAATAACACTCTGGTTGGTTTTGTAGATTCAGACTTTGCCAGTGATCTTGATAAGCACAGGTCTTTTACAGGTTATGTATTTTGCATTGGAGGTTGTGCAATTAGCTGGAAAGCTACTCTACAACATGTAGTTGCTTTATCTACTACTAAGGCAGAATATATGGCAGTCACAGAGGCTATCAAAGAAGCTTTATGGTTGAGAGGTCTCTTTGGTAAACTAACTCTATAACAAAAGGTTACTACCATTCACTTTGATAGTCAAAGTGAAATTTACTTGACTAAAGATCAGATGTATCAGGAGCGAACGAAGCATATTGATATTAAGTACCACTTCATTCGTGATATCATTGTACAGAAGAAGGTCTTTGTTCAGAAAATCAATACAAAGGATAATCCTGTTGATATGTTCACGAAGGCTCTTCCCTATTTCAAGTTCAAGCAGTGCTAGGACTTTATTGGTGTTCATTGTTGGTAATTTGGCCCATTAGGGCCATGCCGGAGGAGGTTGAGTAAGTTATTACTTTTGGGGTTCAAACCAAGGTGGAGATTTGTGAAGAAAATTGTGGTCTTCACCCATGATCATTCACCTCTTTGGAAGATAGCAAAGCATTAAATTTTAACATTGTTCTCATCCCATACTTAGCAAGTTGAAGCATTATTTCTTTTGCTATTGGGTTCAACTATCATGGTTTTTTGGCAAGAACCATTTGGAAGTAATGTTCACAACCCATGCTTGAAGCAAGAAGGAGGATTTCTTGGGATATTGGGATAAGTTTTGTTTGAGAGCTCTTGACCATTGGAGAACTTGGAGTAGTATAAATAGGGGATGAACTTATTAGTTCAAACACACCTCAAGCATAGCATTCCTTTGCTACTTGCTTTCTTCTCTCTTTAGCTCTCCTTTGTAGTTGTAGAAGCCAAAGTCATCTTCTTTATATTTTACCTCATAATTCCTTCATAGGTGGTAGGCAAAACCTTGTAATACCTTTTCCACATATAGTGAAGCTTCCGGTCTCCTCTGACCATGGATGTAGGTTAATTTAACCGAACCACGTAAATCCTTGTGTTCATTATTTCCTTTATTTTCTTTACGCTGTCTTTGTTATCCATATTTTCAGGCTAATAGATATCTCGTGGGATTCGTATTCCTATCGGACGACATGCATTTCAAACTATTCTTGGAAAGTTGGGTATTTATGATCCATATGCTCCAACTTGAGGAGGAGTGTTAAGGAGATATTTAGTTATATTTTGCTTGTATCTTGTACCCTAAATAGAATCTTTTTCCATTTGTGATTCTGTACATGATGTCTATATATTGTACCATTGTGCCATCAATATGTCTAGAATGCATACGTTCTTATTTTACACATATAGAGATAGATCGGCATTATGCCTAGGATGCATACAACAAAGGCTTTATTGATCCCTTACATGTCTCCTCTCGATAGAAACTAGGAGATGGTTTCACCAAGTTTTTATCTCTTCCCGTGAATCCTCCTCTCCTTTCCAGGATGGGATTCGTTTTCCACAAAATGTCTCATCTTGTAGGGATCTTTAACAAGATAAGCAGCACATGTTACATTTTGCAGTCAAATTTTGATTGTAAATTTTTTTAAAAGAGGAATGCTCGAGGACACAGGGAGTATTAAGTTATACTTATAAACATAATAACATCTCAAATTCATATATATATCGAATACAGAAGAGGTCTATATGTGAAGGGAAAATGTGCACAAAAACAAGGACACACTTACATTCAAAACCCAAACCGTCAGGATATACAAACATAAGAAGCTGAAACGAGTTGTTCCAGCTATATAGATTGCAGTTGAAAGGGTGTTCACAGCTTCAAATCACCGAATGGGAACCTTGACCCAACCGTTAGCAAAAGCAATGGCTAGGATGACAAAGGGTGTTGACATCCCAAAGATGATAATGTAAGGCAGTGGTGTCTTCATGGGATTCTCCCCTGCCCTTTCCCCTGCTGACTGCCAATATCTACACTCAACAACATCACATCAATTCTCATACATACATACAAACTTCATCATTGTAAAAGAAAAAAACGTTCAATATTAGTAACACTGACTCTAATTTTTAGTGCTAAGCGATGATAAAATTTAGTAAATGAGTGATTGATTGATCAATTCTTATAGCGTCGTACCCCTGGGTTACCATGGCTATGCATTGTATATAAGTAGAACATGCATTTCAATACTATTAATTGTGCATTCAATAGTTACATACTAATCCCAATCAAACTATGATAATGCACAATATGACATAAGATAATGCATCTCTTCACAATATGAAATGCGCACGATGCTCATTGTGCCCCGGATACCATATAATTTGCCTTCATTGATAAATGATGAAATCTTACTGCTCTGGTTCTTGTTCCCTGGTGATGAATTTCTTCTTCTCTGCCTTCTTGTCATCCCCCTCTTCTCCCCCTATTTCATCAACCAAATAAAAGGCATTGGGGAAAAAAACAAGAATCACCATATCCGATAAATCAAACTAGTGATATTACAAACCCAATCTTGCAGATATTCGGGAGAAATGGTTCCTTCTCTTTGGGGAGGACGAAATGTGAGTTCGTAAACTTGGGAAAAACTTGCCGGGTATTGCAAGATTAGTGCCAAGAAGAGCAGAAGAAATATCTACATTAACAGCTGCCATTTTTGCGAATTTTGCAGTACCTGAAATCTTAATCAAGATTTCTCTCAGTGGATATGGTTGTAATCTGTAACAGTCTCCCAAAAAGCTCTCAGTTTTGCAAGGATTTGTTTCGAATATATGTGGCACACGGAGCTTTAAATGTTGATGACTTGATATTGCCACAACAGGCCGGACCAATATGAAGGAGGACTAAAGTCTAAACCATCACTTGTCTTTGTGCCACGAAAATAGGCCCAAAGATAGTGGTCCATCCTAAGCTTGCTGGGCATGCCACAAAAGTGACCCCTAGATTTTAGGATTTTAGGAGAGGAGAAGTATTCTTGTTGTTTCAAGAACATACAAAATGAATTATCATGTGACGAGTAACTGAATCTAACAACCTCCTATTAACACTAATTCCCTCCCACAACTTCTAGATGAAAGTTCAGTGGCGGAATCAGCGAGAATTTGGAGGGTAGGCTGAAACCAGTGGCGCAGCAGGCTTCTTCTCCAGACGCAGCAGGCTTCCGGGCTCCGGCGAAGCTTTCTCACCACCGTGCCTACGCCGCCGTAGGCGGAAACCCCCCTTCCGTCGGCCGGGAACAGTGATTCCCGCCTGGCCGACGGATCTCAGGGCAGGCGCGCGCCTGCCCCCGCCTAAACGTGGTCCCGCCAATGTGAAAGTTGGTTACAACTCCTCTTCTATCTCTTCCCTGATCAATTAGTAAAGTATAGTTAGCACATTTCCTTTTCACGTTAAAGTTACAAGTTATCATGATGTACAAAGACCTTACTAACTACTCCTAATATGACAATCCATCCCCCTTAGATTGAGCTTGACCACAAGCTATAACTGTTGCAGCAGAGAAACAAAAACTATAGTACTGCTACGCCTGGAACTAGGGAAACTGATGAACTATCATGGTTGCATCCCCCCAAGAAGATTCCTCTTTTGACAAGTGTTTCCATTCAATGAGCCATAGTATAATTTGTTGATCCCTCCTTCTCTAAATGTTCCTCAGCAACACCCTTAAGGGTTCCAACACCATTACGACATCTAGTTCAACTTCTCGAATAACAATTAATGACTTGAGATAGAACTGTACCTTGGTGTTCTTTAACAATGAAACATGAAACACCATATGTATCCTACTTCCCGCGGGTAGCTCCAATTTATAAGCAACTGCCCCTATTGTCTTCAAAATCTTGTAAGGTCCATAAAACTTTGGAAAAAGTTTTTCATTTCGCCTCGCTACTACAGACTGTTGTTTGTGTTTTTGTAGTTTAAGATACACAAAAACTCTCTATGTTCTCCTCATATCCGCAAAATGCTTCATCCTAACTTGAGGTTTCTGCATATGTGTTTTTAGTAGCTGATTCACCTTATCCCTTTGTTGTATCACATCTCTTGCAGCTGGAAATATCACATCTCTTGCAGCTGGAAATATCACATCTGTGAAGGTACCTATTGGAAGAGCCAAGGATTTCACCCCATAAAGAGCTTCATGAGGTGTCATATTTATGCTATGCTGGTGTTTTGTGTTGTACCACCATTGAGCTGAAATTAACCAATTTTTCCAAGAACTCGGCCTATCTCCACAGAAGCACCTAAGATACCCTTCCAATGCTTGGTTCACCTTTTCAGTCAGTCTGTCTGTCTGTTTTTGTATGGTACACAATACTAATTTGCAACGCTACCCTCATTAATGTCATAAGACCCAGCCAGAGATGGCTAGTAAAAAATTTATCCCAATCTGAGGTGATAGTTTCAGGAATACCATGAAGCTTAAAAACCTCAGTGTAGAATATTTGAGCAACTTGCGAAGCAGTAAAGGGGTGTGAAATGGCAAAAAAATGTTCATTACTTAGTAAATCTAGCTACAACCATCAGTATAGTGTCAAAATCACCAGATTTAGGAGGTCTCTCAATAAGATCCATGGTTATACCAGGGTTGGTTTGGAACTAGTAAAGGTTGAAGATATTTGGGATAATGACAATGTTCTACCTTATTCCGCTGACAAGCTTCACGGGTTCTAATATAATCAATGATTTGTTCCCTCATCCATGGACAGAAAAATAATGATAGAACTCTCTTAATGGTTGCAGATTGCCCAGAGTGTCTGCCAATTGGTGATGAATGTAGAGCCTTTAAAATATCAGTTCTCAATTTTCGTACTGATCCAACCAGAGTCTGATGACCCTTTTTAAAGATGCCTCGCACAAAAGTTTACTCACTACTTACATTCTGCCCCAACATTGTTTCTACTATGAACCCTTGTGCCTATGAATCCCCTAGCGTAACTCTTTTCAATTTGTAACATCCAAGTAGGTACAATAATAGTGCTTACCTTTCTCCCCGGATAATCACACTATTGGTCCACCTCTATGTTAATTGTTGAAAAATATGTAGCTTTAAGTGCTGGCGTAGAAACTCACATGATCTACTCCCTTTTATTTCTGAACGTAACTATGAAGTGTCAGAACATGGACCTTCTTTTGAATATTGTTTTGCCTCCAAGCTTGATTTTTCTGGATTTTCCTGCACATGTTTTGCTCCTGGTCACCGAGTTCATCTGCTAATGAAGGATTTCTAGACAAAGAATCGGATGCCGCATTAGACTTTCTTGCCTTATTCTAAATTTTCAAAGCTTAAACCAAGTAGCTTGGTTATCCATTTTTGTTGAAGTGCATTGTTCAGCTTTTGATCCAGCAAGTACTTCAATCTTCACTGGTCTGTTTGTATAATAAAATGATTTCCAGCAAGATAGTGCTTCCATTTGTCTATCGCAAGAACTAATGCGAGTAACTCATTTTCATACGTAGATTACCCTCGGTTTCGGGGACAAAAATCCCTGCTAATATAAGCTATTGGTCTCTTTTCTTGCATTGAAACAGCCCTCATCCCATACTCACATGCATCTGTTTCAATCTCAAAAGACTGTGTGAAATCCGGCATCCTCAACACAAGAGCTGAAGTCATAACTTGTTTCAGCTTTTTCATTGCCTTTGCGGCTTCTTCATTCCATTCAAAACCATATTTCTTCAAAAGCTTATGCAAAAGGTTTACATATAAGACCATAACCAACTATAAACCGTCGACATTAACCGGTCAAACCAAAAAATCCCCGTAGTTGTTTAAAATTGGTCGGTTCATGCCACTTTGAAATACAATCCACCTTTTGTAAATCCATTTCAACCCCATTTCCTGAGATTACATGCCCTAGATACTACACTTTTTTGAAAATTTGGCACACAAGCTATGTAACTTGAGAAGTGATAAAACTTCTTGTAGGTGATGTTGGTGTTGCTCCAAATAATTGTTGTAAAAAAGTATATCATTGAAGAATACCAATACAAATTTCCTCAGAAACTTTCTAAAAATAGTATTCATAAGCGTTTGAAAGGTCGCGGGAGTATTTGTTGACTCGAAAGGCATCACTACAAACTCAACGTGCCCATGGTGTGTTTGAAATGCAATTTTAAGTACATCATCCTTCCTTACTCTAATATGATGGAACCCAACCCATAGATCAAGTTTAGGGTAATACTTAGAACCATGTAATTATTCTAGCAACTCATCTATTACAGGAATTGGATATTTGTCTTTAATCGTCAATGCATTCAACCTTTGATAATCGATACAAAGTCTCCATGTAGCATCATTTTTCTTCACTAAAATCACAGGTTACGAAAATGGGTTGGTGCTAACTTGTATGGCATGATTATTCATCATCTCTGTGAGATGAAAGAATCAATACCTTGAGTAGGGAAAAGAGGAGAAGGTTTTGGAAGGAACTCTTGTTTTGCAAAAATGAAAGCTTAGTCTTGAAAGAGCAAGAGTACAATACATATAGATAAGAATAGTGAATGACTAAACTACCCTTAAGCTAAACTAATGTAATTACATATATGTTAACATCCCCCCTCAAACTCACGATGCTACAGCAAGAAGCATTGAGAGTTTGTCTGATAAGAAACGAAAGCGAGCAGTGGAGTGAGCCTTTGTGAAAAGATCCGCAATCTGGAGAAAAGAGGGAACAAATGGCAATGAGATCGTACCAAGGTGCAAGTGATGGCGCGTGAAGTGACAATCAATCTCAATGTGCTTGGTGCGCTCATGAAAGACAGAATTGCGTGCAATGTGAATAGCACTCTGATTATCACAATGCAATGGAGTGGGTCGTGAAAGTTTGATGCCAAAATCAGATAGTAACCAACGCAACCAAACAATCTCAGCTGTAGTCGAGGCCATGGCACGATACTCAGCTTCTGTAGAAGAGCGAGAAATGACATCCTGTTTCTTACTCTTCCAAGAAATGAGAGAGTCGCCAAGAAAGATACAGAATCCGGTAGTGGATTTGCGATCCTCAACATCACCAGCCCAATCAGCGTCAGAATAAGCACGCAACTCCAAAGATGATGATGAAGGAAATAGGAGACAACGAAACTGGGTGCCTCGGAGATATCTGAGAATGCGAAGAACAGCATCCCAATGAACCGATGTAGGAGCAGTGACAAACTGACTAACCACATGTACAGCATGCGCAATGTCTGGGCGAGTGACTGTAAGATAAACCAAGCTACCAACCACTGTACGATAAAGTGTGGGATCTGACAGAGGAATCCCATCATCCGGAGAGTAATGAGCATGAGTCTCAAGAGGAGTGTCAACCGTCTTATTGTCTGTAAGACGGGCACGCTGAAAAATATCAGCTATATACTTCGACTGAGACAACAGATAACCCTTAGCAGAAGAAGCAACCTCAATACCCAAAAAATAACGGAGCACACCCAAATCTTTCATAGCAAAACAATAAGCCAAATCACGCTTCAATGATTCAATACCCTCGCAATCATCACCAGTAATAATCATATCATCAACATACAAAGAAAGGAGAATACGACCCTTACTTGTATGCTTGATGAACAAGGCCGAGTCATAAGAGCTGGGACGAAAGCCAAGAGAGGATACCACAGTGGAGAACTTCTCAAACCAAGCTCTAGGCGCCTGTTTGAGTCCATAAAGAGATCGGTGAAGCCTACAAACATGCCCCGGCTCATGTGGTACACCGGGAGGAGGAGTCATATAAACCTCCTCGTGAAGATCACCGTACAAAAAGGCATTTTTCACATCCATCTGTGAAATCTTCCACTGAGAAACAGAGGCAACTGCAATCAAGGTACGAATGGTGGTCATCTTGGCAACAGGAGCAAAGGTCTCATCATAATCCATCCCATGCTCCTGTGAATAGCCCTTTGCAACAAGGCGAGCCTTGTATCTCTCAACAGATCCATCAGACTTGGTCTTAATCTTATAGACCCAACGAGAACCAATGGTGTGCTTTCCCGAAGGCAAAGGTACCAAATCCCAAGTGTGAGTCTGATACAGGGCAGCAAGCTCCTCAGCCATGGCAGCCTGCCAAAGAGGATTACAGACAGCCTCTCTATAGGATGTAGGTTCAGACAGAGAGTGAATGGAGACAAGAAATGAAGCAAATGAGGGAGAATAAGAAGAGTAAGCAAAATCAGGCTTCTGAGTGGACTTACAAATACGAGTAGACCGACGAGGGGGTGGATGCGCCGCAATCTCAGAAGATGGTGGAACAGGCGGTGAAGGCAATGGAGGGGGAGAGCTCGGAGGAGTATCTGTATTCAGAGGATCAGAGTCTGGTGGCGGAACATCATCGGTGGTGACATCAAAAGGATCAATGCAACGAAGATCTGACTGAGTCAACTGATGGGAACTACATGGAACAGAGAAAAAAGGAATATGCTCTAAGAACACAACATGACGAGAAACATATAATTTTTTACTGACTGGATCAAAGCAACGATATCCCTTCTGACCACTACCATAACCCAAAAAGACACACAAGGCAGACTTTGGGGACAACTTAGAGCGCTCAACATGAGGTTTAAGGACAAAACAAGTGCAACCAAAAACACGCAACAAAGTATAATCAGGTGTAACCCCATACAGCCTCTCAAAAGGTGACAAACCTGAGTTGTGAGAGGTTGGAATTCTATTAATGACGTGTACAGCAGTGTGAATGGCTTCCCCCCAAAATATCCTAGGAACATCTGCTGACAACAAGAATGAGCGAGCTGTCTCAACCAGGTGACGGTGTTTCCTTTCGGCAACACCGTTCTGCTGAGGAGTATCCGTACAAGAAGTCTGACGTATGGTGCCATCAGAAGACAGAAGCTGGCAAAAAGCATTAGAGGTGTATTCACCTCCCAAATCACACCTAAAACACTTAATGACAGCAGAATGTTGTGTCCTAATAAGAGCTCTAAAATCACGATAAATATCCAAGAAATCAGATCTATGCTTCATAAGGTAAACCCAAGTATAACGAGTAAAATCATCAATAAAAGAGACGTAATATCTAGAGCCCCATTTCGTAGGTACGGGAGAGGGTCCCCAAACATCAGAATGAACAAGATCAAAAGGAGCAAGAGATGATGAAGTACTGTTCTGAAAGGGTAAAGCAGAAAATTTTGCAAGTTTGCAACCACTACAATCAGAAATATCATGAGAGTTCAATGGTCCTAAAGCACCCGTAGAGGTTAGAAACCTTAAACAGGATGCAGAAACATGACCCAAACGAGAATGCCACAAATAAAAGAGTGAAGACGAACTACTCAAACGAAAAGATGACAAATCCACACTAGAGGCAGCAACATCATCTGACATTCTAAGGTGGTCCAAAAAATAAAGTCTCCCCTGCCTATGGCCTGTCCCAATCATCATCTGAGATCGACGGTCCTGAATAAGACAATGAGAATCCGAAAACCAAACATTTAGACCAGAATCACACAATTGACCAACAGAACATAAATTTAAGGCAAGATTTGGTATATAGTAAACATGATCAAGAAGGATAGAAGGGGTGACAATAGAACCAATACCTTCCAATGGCATAGAAGTGCCATCAGCGGTCATAATAGGAAGCGACAAATGAGGAGATAATGAAACAAAAGACTCAGACTGAGGGGACATATGATGAGTGGCACCAGAATCTATGATCCATGTACCTGAGACAGATAATGATGGTGGCAAACCTGAGGGAGAGGCAGACATAGCATGAGGCTGAGGCTGTGAGGCGAGGAACTCCTGGATCTTCTCTAGCAAATGAGGATCCACAGAAGGAGCAGCCGCTAGTGCATTAGGCATCTGAGGTGGACGAGATGCCCAAGGAGCCACGGGCTGAGTAAGGGGCCGATAAGGAGGTCGTGGCTGATAAGGAGGCCGCGGCTGATAAGGAGGCCGCGACTGTGATGGAGGAGGAGGACCACCACTGCGGGACAACAATGGACACTGAGACTTCCAATGACCCTTTTGATGGCAGAAAGCACACTCATCAGAAGAGACTCGAGCATAAGTACTAGGTTTCCCACTTAAGGGTCGATGTGGGACAGCAAAAACTGATGACATAGGAAGGAGAGGAGTCTCCTTATCTCCCTTAGACTTAAGGCGAATTTCCTCAGCAAGCAACTCATTCACCACAGAATCAACCGAAGGCAGGGGACTACGATGGAGGATAGCCCCACGCAACCCCTCAAAGTCATTACGAAGGGCCATCAGAAACTGAACCAAACGCTGCTCTTCACGCCTCGCGATATAAGGCTCAAAGGCCCTCAATTCCTGGGACTCAGTGAGTGCCAACTGATCCCATAAGGAAGACATGGCAGAATAGAATTCCTGAATACTCAACTCATTCTGTCTAAGTGCTCGAATATCAGTCTCCAATTGGTATTGTTTTGCAAAGTTAGACTGTGTATAAATCCTCTCCAAATGCTCCCAAACCTCCTTTGCAGTCTCATACTTAGCCAACTGAGCACCAATCGAGTGAGTCACGGAGTTATTAATCCAAGTAAGAATCTTCGCATTCTCATATTCCCAAGTATCTGACAAAGTATCATAATCCTCAACTCCTAACGTAGGCAGTCTCTTCACACCAGAGATATACCCCCACAAACATTTGCCACGCAAAAAATTCCACATCACATAGCTCCAATACGAGTAATTCTTACCGTCCAATTGCACACTAATTGACTGAAGGGAATCATCCCTACCACCCACCATGATTACAATTCCAGAAATTCAAATGCACAAACAACACAGTCACCAAATCGACAACAACTATAAGCCCCACAATCAGAAATCCAACAATCACAAACCCAAACGATCCCAATAATAAACTCCAATTAGAAAAACCCCAAACAATAGCAAACCCTAAATACGCATACCAACAATCCAAGCAAACAGCCCCAATTCGAAAGAAATTGAACAACCCAATACCAATAATCCAAATATCAACTGTAAGATCCGAAAAATACCTTCACGAAAAACACAAGTCCTAAAAAGTTCGATCAGCGCTGTTGGGCATCGGATCACAATCTACTCCAAGAATCACAACCAATGCTCTGATACCATGTGAGATGAAAGAATCAATACCTTGAGTAGGGAAAAGAGGAGAAGGTTTTGGAAGGAACTCTTGTTTTGCAAAAATGAAAGCTTAGTCTTGAAAGAGCAAGAGTACAATACATATAGATAAGAATAGTGAATGACTAAACTACCCTTAAGCTAAACTAATGTAATTACATATATGTTAACAATCTCCTCAACCTTCCTTTCAATCTCATCCTTGTACGCATGAAGGTACCTATATGGTTTCAATTTGAAAGGTTGAGAATCATGTTTCAAGTTGATTTGATGGTCAATCTTTCTCTCTGGTGGAAGAGATTTAGGAATGAGAAAGATATCAGAAAATTGGAGGAAAGCCTGTTGAATTGTTTCAGAATGATCCGGTGTTTTTAAATATTTTGCAATCTTACTTGTCTCATTTTCAAAAGCCTCCTTTGCCTTCAAATTTTCTTTGATTCTCTTACTGACTCCCTTTCACCTTCAGTAGTATTGAATTTCCTCTTCCTGGGTTCCAAACTTTCAGAAATTCTATCTGTTCGTTTCCCAAATTCCATATCATAATTAAGAACTTTAGAAACTACTCACACTCTCATCCCTGGTTCAAATTTTGAATACCATCTTCCTGGATCAGATTTAGGTTGAGTACTACCCTTCAATTATGAATCAGCCACAGACTTATTTCCATGCAATAACTAGTGATATCTTTCTCCAAAGAAAGACATGTACTGTGCTTTGAAATCAAATGTTAAAGGACTATAATATGTCATCCAGTCCATCCCAAGTATCATATCAGCTCCTCCAACATTCATAATCCTTAATTCATACTTTAATTTTAAGTGTTTCACATACTAGACTACCTCAGAACATTTATAGGAGTCGTATACCTTGCTACCACCTGATACTGTTACAACAAATGGTCTAGTTTCCACTAGAGCTAGATCATCTTTCTTCAACATCAAAGGATCAATAAAACAGTATGTGGATCATGTATCTAAGAGGATACAAATTCTATTACCTTGGAGGTTTTCATATACAGTGATGGTGTTAGCCTTTGAATTTCTTCCCACCGTTTGTAGCAATAGTTCTTATGGCTCCAAGTCCTCTTCCAGCACTTCTTCACCTTGCTCCTCTACCAAAATCTCTCCTGGTTCCACATTTTCCAAAGTTGAGATCATATTTACTTGTATATATTTTAATTTTTTTAAAATTAAACCATCCGAGGATGGGGGGAATTTATTAGGCTCCCCGAACCGAATATAAATAAGCCAAAATAAGCACGAAATGTCTTAGTTCATTACAAAAAGATCATCCAAATGATAAAGGACTTGCTTCCAAAAGCGGTGTATCCACCTATTCAAACCTAAAAAAAAACTAATGATCATCGATGTGCTAACAGGGGACTTTCTTAATATATCATCTAGCTGATATACCATGAACAGGTCGGCGAATCGAAAAGTCGAAACCCCTGTTTGTCAATGATATGCCAGCCGAATGGTAAGTAAGATAAAGTCCGGTATATACAGTGGAAGTCCCGGAGACTAAATTCAGGGAGGAGCTGTATTGTTTGGGAGGCAAAGATATGCAGCAGGTAGACTTTGCTGTGCACAGTGTAGAGTGGTGCCAGTCCATGTCTTCAGCGTCTTGCAAAAAACTTCATAAAACTCCAAAAGCAAATTATCCCATCAGCATCAGGGGAAGGAACAGCATCCGACCTGCAAAGCATAGAAAAAATAGCAGTAGTTTCTGTTCTAATCGGGAAGGAGGAATTTATATGGTTAACCAGAAGTGATCCCATAACAAAGATGAGGGAGCAGCAACAATCATACTCATAAACACACATATTCTAATTCCTATTATTATCCATTGGAGATCCAATTCTAATCCCAAGATAACCTTTGCTGTCGAGGAATAAGAGACCCCTAAGAAATAGGGGAGCCGACTGAATGTGTAAATCACCCTGTAATTTATTTTCCATATCAAATTTAGCCAAGAAATCAGCATTAGAGTTAGCTTCCCTGGGAGTATGTTGGATTGGATGTACTAGGTGGTTTAAAGTAAGATCACTGCAAATGGAGAAAGCTCTCCATGGACAGGTCGTTGGATTTTGAATACCCTTAACAGCCAATAGACAATCAGATTCAATCACGCAACAATTTAGTGCCAGTTCTGAGCATACGTCATAGCCACTTTGAATGGATAAAAGTTCAGCATGTAATGGTGAGGGAGATTGGAAGGTATTTACTCTCATTTTAACCACAGTCCCATTCCAATTCCTAACTATGACTGCAGATGAAGATAGACCACCAGATTTCCATGTAGCATCAGTATTGATTTTGTATCCAATTAGTGGTTTATTCCATTTCACCGCAATAACAGATTTTTTTCTTTTTGTGAAGGATATTAGGAATGATTTTTGCTTGGATCCAATGCTTATGCTTATCTAGATTACCTTTCAATTGATGAGCTGAGAAAATTAGGTATATCATATCTTTAATATCCTGAAAGCATGCATCCTTAGAGAAAGACTTATTTTCAAAAATGATTTTATTCATACTGATCCAAAGAAACCAAGTTTTGACTAATAGGGCAGCAGTTATCAAGTTTGACTGTATCTTAGATTCAGCCCTAAAAGATAGATAGTATTCTACTCTGCTCTTTAGACTCCCAAAAACTGATTGTTGAAGCTGTAAGAGGTTATTAACTCTTTGCCATACAGCAATAGAAGAGGGGCAAGAGTTAAAAAAATGATCCAATGTATCAGAATGGTTCATGCATAGGGGGCATTTAGAAGCTAGAGAGAATCCAGACCTACATAGAATATTATCAAATGGAAGGATTCCATTGAGTGCTCTCCACATAAGAACAGACATCTTTTTAGGAATGAAAGGGGACCAAACCTTGTTGAAATGTCTGATTGTTGATCTTTTTTGTCTGAAAATTCTGTAGGCAGAGCTAATTGAGAAATTCCCATCTATGGTTGGTGTCCAGACAAGCTTATCCTCATGTGAGTATTCCTGTTTTACTTCCCGCAAGCTATTAAAAATATTGGTAGCCAAATGAGGCTCCAGATTTGGAAGGATAGTAGCTTTGTTATTTATGAACGACCTTAGGGAGATATCCACGAAGGGAATATCCATGTCTTGAGGCCATTCATAACACAAAGCTCCATCTCCTATCCAGTTAGCATTCCAGAATGAACAATCACCAATACCATAAATAACCCTAGAAAGGCTGTTAGCCTTAGCAGTGATTTTACATATTCTGTTCCAAGTGTGAGATTTTTTGTAAGAAGCAGGGAGTGACCATAAAAGAGCAGTCCATTGAGTATTGTTTCTTTACAGTTTCCACCATAGTTTACAAGAAAAAGCATAAACTATGGCATTTAGATCTCTAAAGCCTACTCCATTTTCCTCTACAGGGAAGCTCATTTTTTTCCAGGATCTCCACTTTTTTCTTTCTCTGTTGTCACAGTTCCCCCAAAAAAAACTAGAAGCAATTTTTTCCATTTTTTTTAAAACTATCTTTGGAGGACTTAAAACTGCAAACATATGCGTGGGAATTGAAAGAAAACAATGATTTATCAGTATGATCTTACCTGCAGTAGTTAGCCATCTATTCTTCCAATTATTAATAGATTTCTCCATTCTTTCCAGTATAGGTTGGTAATGTACCTGTAGATTACGACCTGAAAAGATAGGGACTCCTAGATACGTAAAAGGGAAGGAGCCTTTCACCATACCTAGAATCCTTCTCACAGATTGGACTAATGCTAAAGAGGTGTTTGGTGCAACAAAAAATTCTGATTTTGCAAAGTTAACCTTTTGACCTGATGTTTGCTCATATGCTATCAGAAAATTTTTAAACCTCTTCAAATTGTTGGGGTTAGTATTCAAAAACACAGCTGTATCATCAGCATACATCAGATGGGAAGTGGGGGAACAGGAAATTGGAAGACTGAAATATTGTAAATATCCAATGCTAAACAATTTCTTTAAACCTCTGGAGAAAGCTTCAGACAGTAAATTGTACAAAAAAGGAGAAAGTGGATCTCCTTGTTTAATACCCCTAGAAGATGAAAAGAAGCCTGAAGTTACTCCATTTATTAAAACTGAAAAGTGAGCAGCATCAATATTATGCATGATGATTCTAACAAATTTACCAAGAAAACCAAATTGAAGGAGGATGGAATTCAGGAATGACCATGAAACCCTATCAAAAGCCTTTTGCATATCTAATTTAACTATCAAATTTGAAGCCTTCGATTTTCTAGACAGCATTCTGGTCATCTCATGCATTTGGATGACATTATCGGATATATCCCTACCTTCATATAAGCACTTTGCTCAGGGGATATCAGTAATGGCATCAGAGGTTTAATCCTTTCCATTATCATTTTAGAGAATACTTTATTCACAAAATTTGATAGGCTGATAGGTCTGAAATCAGAAAAAGCTATTGGAATTGGTTTTTTGGGGATTAAGGTAAGTCAGGTGCTAGAGATGGCTTTTGGGATATTTCCATTACTTAGGAAGTCATTTGCAGCTTCTAAGAGGTCGTCTTTAATGGTATCCCAGAAAGAGGTGTAAAACTCACCTGAGAAACCATCAGAACCTGGAGCACTAGATTTATTTAAATCAAAAACCGCAAATTTGAGTTCCTGGATATTAAAAGGTTGCAGCAGGAGGAGATTTTGTTGGTCAGTGATAACTTTAGGAATTTCCTTTAGGAAATGTTGTAGATAAGTTCCCATTTTTTAGGGTCATCCTCATTAAGTAATTCCTTAAAAAATCGAACTCCTTCTTCTTTAATCAATTGTGGTTCTGATATCCAATTCCCTACACCATCCTTAATTTTACTAATTCTAGATCTTGCTCTCCTTTCCCTAATGGTGTGGTGAAAGTAGCTAGTATTTGCATCCCCATATTTAATCCAGTTTAACCTAGCCTTATGCATCAAAATAATATTTTTTTTCTTTCTGAGATCTCAGAAGTATGGCTTTTGACCTTATAAGTTCAGCTAATACTGCTTCATCTTGAGTTTGCTGAAAAAGTATTTCCAGATCATTGACTTTGGTCTCGGAGTGTAAAAGATTTTGATTGACATTACCAAAGTGTGATTTGTTCCATTCTTTAATTTCAATCTTGAGCCTCTTTAGTTTAAAAACTAAACTATGCATCCCACGGAATGGGGATACTAAATTCCAATTTGAGACTACTAAAGCTAGAAAATCTACGTCCATCCTTGCGAAGTGATGAAGTCTTGTTGGCTGTATTTCTATTTTCGATCGCTCTTCAAAATATAAAATTTTGAATCTTAAGCTCCTCATGACAAGGCAACATTTGCGATGGTTTTATTTTTGAAATCCGATCTGCTCCCGGTTGTTCGGTATTCCAACCCGCAATTCTCTAATATTTGTTATCGCTATATCTCTTAAATGGAGAATTTAAAAAGAATAATTTAATGCAACCCCTTGAACAATGTGTTGTCTTTTCATATACCGCCGCTATCTCGATATAAGCAAAAAGGCACTTTACTTTTTGTCAAATACTCATCATTATGTGTTCCTCCTCAATTGCTCCTTTTATTTTTTGTATTTAAGTTCCCCCCTTCACTTTCGTTTCAGCTTATCCTCTCCATTATCCAGGGTTTCTCTTCCTCTACTAATTCCTAAATTTTCTGCACGTAATCCACCTTCAGCTCCTTCAAGAGTAAGTTCCCTTGTTTAAATTGTTTCTCGTATCTCTGTTGTGTTCTTTGGGATTGGAGTACTTTCTCTGATTCTGGTTATCTGTGTAACTTGTTTCCGAGCATCTTCTCCAATCTGCTTTTCGTAAATCCTTTTTCGACTAGATTTGTTTCCATTGAATTTTAACTAAGATTATTACCTCCCCATTTTAGGACCTCCATGTCTTCTTTTAAGCACGGTAAGTACCCCATAGAGGATACTGCTTCCGAGAGGGATTCCGACCATGTTGCTGGATCCTCCACCATTCCTAGTATCTTGACCATCTTTTATGTAAATGACTTGAAGAACTTTTTTCCTTTTCTATCTGCTTATAAGCTTCATTCTCTTTCCAAATCTGATTGCGCTCGTACCCCTCCTCCTGGATATATTTATTTTTATCTAGCATATCTAAACTTTGGCCTCTGTTTTCCACTTTCTGAACATGTGATTGCACTGCTTCATTCATATAAAATTGCGTTGTCCCAATTTCATCCTAGGGGCTTTGCTATTATAATGGGTTTCCTTCGTGTGTGTGAAAATGCAAACATACCTTTCACAATTGCTTATTCTGCAATTTCTACCACCTTCAAAAAGTGAAAAATACGGTGGACGAATTTACCCTATATCCAGTGATTTCTGGGGTTCAGCTTGTGAGTGGCTTCCTAAGTAACGTTGGCGATTGTCGTAGGAGATTTTTTTTAACCAAGCCAAACAAATTCTTAAGTCTGATGTACCTCCATGAAACTACAAAGTTCCTAAGTCTAAGCTTTCTAACATGAGTGTTCGTTATACTAAGGGGATGCCAATTGTGGCTATGCTTCGGGTACATACCCAACATCTTTACCACGCTGACTCTAACGCTGAAGGTGTATTGTTCACCTATATTATACTGTATTTTACTGTGTACTTTATAGTTTGTTGTATCTTTATTTTTCTTTCTTGCATGAGTTTGTTTTAACCTATGTTGTTTCTTATTGGGGCAGATACGGATCTCACGAAAGGTGACATTGATTCATCAATCTTAAATGAAGAAGAAGTAAATATGGCTGTCATTCAGGCTAACCATGCTGGTGGTGATGACGTCGTGCCTCTGCTGCCGTTCATTAGAGGCCTAGGGATAAACAGACTGAGGGTGGGAAAACTAGCCATCATCGAGCCCTGAAATCGACAAAGGGAGAAGAATAATAAAAGGGATCGGAGCAGCGGTCATTCAGGAAATTATGTTCCTCCTCTTAAAAAGAGGTGTGGTAACAAAATTGGTTCGCCAATTACAGAGAAAACTGAGGAATTTCTGGCTGAGGGGGTAATTTATGATATTTTTTCCTGGCCTTTCACTACCCGACACACTGGCTGCGGTAAGGCTACAAATTTCCTTGGGTAACTTTTCTTTTGTATTAATCTGCCGTTTGTAACATAGTGAATAACTTTTTTCCCTATGTTGCATACTTGTAAGGTTGGTGAGGACCTAAAGATCTTGATTGAACGATTGTCCAAGCATTCTCCCGCTGATGATTCACTGGTGGAGAAATAAAAATCTCTGGAGACTAAGTGTTCGTTATTTGAGAGTTCGTTGAAAGCTGCTGAGGAAAAAGTGAAGGCTGTTGAATAGAAGGTGAATGCTAGCGAAGAAGAGGTGAGTACTGCTAAGAAGAGTACGAGACTCACGGGGGTGGAATCTAATGAGCTTTGTTTTCAGTTTGATGAGATGCGAACCAATGTACATGCTTCCTCTCAATACTCCCAAGTGTTGTTAGATCGACTATGCAAAACAAAGTTGTTTTATAAGGTTTTTGAAGATATCTCCAAGACTGCTCAAACTGTCGGGTATTGTGAGGCCGTGAAGAATGTACGACAGTGGAATCCTAGATGTGATTACAAAAGTGTGCCCCTATATAGCAAGAGAGTCAAATTGAATCAAGCATTCATCGATAAGATCACTGCTGGGAGGCATCCATACTCCTTGCTTTCACATCTCACTAGTCTCCCTAGTCTTCCTTATGTGGCTGAGCTGAAAGAGTGTTAGGTGGATTATTATGAAGAACTTTCATTTAAGCCCAACGTTGATGTTACGACTCTAAATCCAGATGCTAATGTGGGTAATACAAGTACTGAAACCCCTCTCCTTCAAGCCAGCGATGGTGATTCAACTCACTGGCCTAACCAAGATGTCTCTGCAATCGCTGCTCTAATTCTGCCTAACCCTAACCCCAAAGTTAGTTAAGTTTTAGTATTTCTGCATATACATTGGGCTACTGGATTGTACGCTTAAAACAATATTTTAGAGTTTGTATGTGCCATTTTCATGACTTTATTTATAAGAGTTGATATGCTTGTTGTCCCACATTTTCTTATTAGCCTTACTCGTGGGCAGGGTTTCAACATTTTGATTGATAGTAAATTTCTAAAAAGCTTTGATTTTATGGGACGTAATGACTTTCTCTCTGAACCTGTCTTTGCTTCGTGCTACTCGATCGTTCACTAAAGAATGTGCAGTGATCATTTCCCTTGACCTTTTTACATGAGTGGAATCACTTCCCCTATTTATTGGATGCAACTTCCTTTTCTTTATGTGTCTCCATCTTTATCTGCGAGTTGCCCTTGTATCAAGCTTATTCCCAATGGAGACAATGTTTATTCACTTGGGAAGGACATTGTTTGTGATTTAGTCGATCTCGAGTCTACTGGTGCATATATCTGATCGCTTAACCTTCCTATTTGTGTTCAAGAGTGGGATATTTGTTTGGGCATCCATTTAAGGTATATGCTCCTGGGTATCAATGATCTTGAAAAGAAATGGGGTACGGTCGTGAAGAAAACTCATAATGCTTTGCGAGTTCTGCGCAGAATCCTGAGGGAACAAGATGATCTTATTTACCGTCAATAACTGAACCTTGCAGAGATGCTTTACCAACAAACGAAGGCTAGGGAGTGTATCGTGAGCAAGACTAGCGAAGCCCATCAAAAGACGTTGATTATTGATAAGAAATGTGCCCATATTGATGACATACTGGAAAAGCTTAAGAAGAAACAAGTTGAAAGCAACCACTTCTCGACCTCTGCTTTTGGATGGCAAAATAAGTTTGATGAACAAGTTTCCATAAACACACAACTACGAGGAGAAAATGAAGATCTTTGTGTTGAATGTAATCGTCTTAATTTGTTTGTTCATCAGTTGGAGCAAGCTTGCGCTGACTCCAAGAACCAACTTCAAGTTCCCCCTTCATCATCACGCTGTACCTCAAGCTGTGGTGATTTAACTGTTGGTGGAGGTGGTCAAAGAATTAGATTATTAGACACTGTCCAATCTCATATTCGTTGTCTTGAAGAGGAATTTCAAAATTTAAGGACGAGAATAGAATAGTACAAGGAAACGATTGACGCTATGAGTATGCAATTGGATCACGAAGAATTTGGTCCTATAACTAACTTTAAGGCTTATTATGCCAACCATCTTAATCGTATCGGACGAAGAGGTATGGCCCGTCATCCCGCATACTTACATATACAATAGAAATATGATCACTTATTTAGCGAGGAGCATGAGGCAAAGGAAAGTCACCGCCGAGTTGAGTAACGTCCGTACGGTGGTGAATGATCTTCTAATTAAACTAAGTGCCCTCCTTACGAGGCTAAGCTTAATCGTCGTCACGATGGATCCTCTTCTTCTGGACAATCATGCTCTTCAAGGCGTAGATAGTGTGTCTACTTTGTTGCCATGTTTTTCTATCAAGATCGATCTTCCGTAATCTTCTGCTTTGTGGGCATATCTACTTTCTAGCTAAAATATTGCTTGCTTTGTCGATGTTGCAAAGTTGCAAGATCTATTGCTTGCAATTTTTTTAATTTGCAAAGCTGCAAGATCTAAAGCTTGCCAGCATCGGTAATTGAGCAAGATCTATAGCTTGCGTTTGTTTGATTTACGAAGTTGCAAAATCTAGAGTTTGCAAGCATCGCCATTTGTGCCAGATCTTTGGCTTGCAATTTGTTTGATTCATGAAACTACAAGATCCAAAACTTGCCAGCATCAATATTTGAGCAAGATCTATAGCTTGCATTTGTTTTATTTGCGAAGTTGCAAGATGTAAAGCTTGCAAGAATCACCAACTTCGCAAGATCTATAGCTTGTGGTCGTTTGTTTTGCAAAATCTAAAGCTTGCGGGTGTTGACGAGAGTGCAGGACCTATAACCCGTTGTTAAATTTCATTTGTCAAATCTTAGTAATAAACAAGAAGAATGGGAAGCGTGATCATGGTCCAGTAAAGTGGGTTTTTATATTAAATATGTACGATGGTGATCATATCACGATGGAACAGTGCTACCAAAAGAAAACGAGGATAATGTCCTTTTTTCTATACTGGTAGTCGTTTGCTATATTTCTTTTAGATATAAAAATTCCTTAAGTTAGTCACATGCCATGTGTTTGGGACTGCGGTGCCATACATTCTTTCTAACTTATAGTTGTTGAACTTATGAGCCTTCATGACTTTGTATGGTCCTTCCCACTTTAGCCATATCTTTCCACGCTCTTCAGCCAGGGTAGCATCATTCTTTCTCAACACCAGATCACTAATCTAAAATCACCTTTTCTTCACTGCTCTTGCCACTCTTTCCTTATTTTTATCCTCTGTGATATTTGCCAAGTTTCTTTGCTCTTCCTGTTCATCTAGTTCCAGCTTCAACATATCTGGATTGTCCATCTCCTTATAATTGCTTATCCTGAGACTAGAATCTCTCATTTCTATGGGTATGACTGCTTCGTGACCGTACACCAAAGCGTATGGCGTCTTCCTTGTTGGCTGTTGGATAGTTGTTCTATACGACCATAACTTGTTCAGTATCTCATCCACCAATCATGTTCGTTTTCCTTCTAATCGCTTCTTTATCCCCTGAACTATGGTTATGTTTGTCACTTCCACTTGGCCATTAGCTTGAGGATATGCCATGGAGGTAAACTTCTGAATAATCTCGAGCTTCGAACACCAGTCGGTGAACACCACACTTAGGAATTGTGTGTTGTTATTCATGACAATGGTCTGCGGCACTCCGAAGCGGCACACAATGTTTTGCCATACAAACTTCCTAGTGGTTTTGGCTGTGACACGTCCTAATGGCTTAGCTTTAACCTACTTTGTGAAGTAATCGACCGCTACAATGAGGAACTTAGCATTGCTTTCTCCTCTTGGGAATGGTCCCACTAAGTCTATCCCCCACTTGTCAAATGGCCAGGCTATGTAGATTCCTTTCAAATTTAATTGCGACTTATGCGACAGCAAAGCGTTGATTTGGAAACTCTCACACTTGAGTTTGATTCACCCAAATGTGTTTACTAACTCCGTTTCTTCACCTAGGTCGGCTGATTCATCTGAATGTTCTAGTAAGCCTCCTCCTAAAATGGCTTTAACCAGCTTCACATTTTGTCCTATTGGAAGGTCGTTGCCGTACATCTAAAAGTTAATATTTATAAGCCCTAAATGCTTACTATCTACAACTAAGTAGATAATGGCAAGTCGGGGTCGTCCACGAAGAAGAGGGATTTTCTCAAGTGTTTAAACGTAAATGGTTGATATTATGCTAAGAGTAGATATATATACACATATAAAAGCATGTAAAAATGGGGGGTTTGGTTCTTTGGTGGTCCTAAGCTATGAAAGTTGAAAGACAAAATAACTAGCAAAGTCAAGTAACTATGCTAATCATCAAACAAACTAAGAAAAAAGGTTTTAAACCTATAAAAACAAAGCCTTGGGGGAAATTGATATCCACTTCCAAACCTAATGTAGATCATTAAACCATTTACTCATCCTATCACAATTGTTACCTATGGACAAAAGACCATAGATCTGACAACTAGCCTTCTACCAAAGACATAGCCATTTAACCAAACATAGCACTCGTTAGGCTAAACCCAGAACAAACCACATTAAAGGCTCAACCTTTCATTGCATCTATAGGATAAATATGAGAACAATCCACATTAACATACTTATCTAGCAAGAATCACAACACATTATGCACAAGAAGTTCTAAGTTCATGTTCTTAGTTTTTCATGCAAAGGAGCTAAGGAATTCGTCACTTTCCTAACTCCCTAACACTTAAGTCATACAAGCACTCTTATTCTCAAACAAATCATGACATAAATGAAGTGAAACATGGCATTAAGAACACATGAATGCTAAATAACAAAGGCTTCAAGAACGAGTGAAACAATATATTCACTACTTCGACTACTTATTGTGAAGATAAATCTTCCATCCTTCTTAGATAGTAGTTTACAAGAGTGAATTCGACATCTCTTGTCAGACAAACCTCACCAATGACCCCCTTAGCCAAAACACGACTAAAAGTATCCCATTGATGGCATTGAGCACGAAGAACCAACAAGCTTGGAAACACTTATAAACACTACACCGTGTCTAAGAATTTAACCAATTCATGCATTTACACAAGATTAGTCAAGAACGATCGACATTCATAGACTTCTCTCATTTGCTACCTAAAACAAACATGACAACGAGTTCAACATCATCACATTTATCCAGCAATTATCAACACACCAACATCATTAAGAAGCTCTAACTCATACTCTTATATTTCACATTAAAAGAGGGGAGAATTAGCTACTTTCTTCCAACCCTAACAAGTAATCATACAAGCAATTCATATACTCAAACTTCCAACAACATTAATGCCATTAACAATCCACATTCAAAGCTCAATAAATGCACAATCGAGAAAGCAATAGATAGATAGAAATAATTCTCAAGACATTAGCAAGGAAGTTTCAATCAATTGCTCCCAAGTATAAAACTAAGCTAAATAATAAAAACCCATAACATAGAATAAAAAGCTGAAAAGAAAGAAAAAGAAATGGAAGAAAATGGTGAAAAACTAGGGTTTTGGAGCCCTCAAGTCGGGCTTTGAGAGTTGGGGAAGAAGGGGGGTGAAAAGATATTTATAGTACAAGAAAAAAGGGAGCAAAAAGCAAGTTGCAGGGCAATTATCACGAGTCGTGATGCCTCCATCGCGAGTCGCGACCAGATCAGTAAAATTTTGAGCTCTCAGGTCAACATTTCGCGAGTCGCGACACAATCGTCGTGAGTCGCGATGGAAAAAAGTCCCGTTTTGTTTTGCTTCTTCCGGGTGAACCGTTGATCCGTTTTGGGAGTTCTTGTAGTCGATATTATAGTACTCGAGAAGAGGAATCCAATGGTACCACTCTTGGATGCTGATTCTTCTCGGAAAATTCTCAAAATTTTGCTTCAAAACATAGATCATTCTTCACCCTTTTCTTTGCTCTCCTTTCTTCACTTTATCTTCTACCACTTTGTGAGTGGCCTTCCATCTTCTACCATCCTTTCGAATGGCCTTCACTAAACCACTCCTAAGTGCTCATGAGCAATTTACAAATTAATCTTACAAAAAGGAATCTAGATGCTCATAAGGACCAAAAGTCCATCAGACTAAACATAGGTTACAAAATGAAGGATTTAGATATAAAAACCGAAAAAAACTATCTAAACCCCTTATCATGTAAACCTACCTAAATTTAAAAATCTTAAAACAAAAATATGACAAAATATGTGTTAAATGCTTTGGAAAATACATGTATTTGAAGCCTTATCACCTATCCTTCCTACCTTCATCGCTATAACCATGCATTGCCTGGCTGCTTGCTGGTTTCCCCTAATTATTGCTACTCTAGCTGGGGTTGGGAATTTCATTACCAGGTAATAAGGGGACCAGATTTCCTTAGCTTTGTTCATCCTTGTTCTTCCAATTATGGCATTCAATGTACTTTGGGCATCTATAACCACAAAGTCGCACATGATTGTGCAATTTTTCCCGCTTTCCCCAATCGTAACAGGCAACTGTATATTTCTTGAAGGCATTTCCACTCACCCTGTGAATCTGACCAAAAATGATGTGGATTTTTTTAGATTTGTTCTCTTGAAGCCCAACCTATTGAAGCAATCATCAAATAGTATCTTGACCGCACTACCGTCATCTACAAAAACTCTGTGGATCGTTACATTTCCAATTTTTGCTATGATGACCATGAGATAGTTATGCGGTGAGGCATTGGGTTCTACATCCTCTTCGTGAAGGTAATTGCTTCATTTGGGTAGAACCTTTTCTCAACTGGTTCTTATGGAGGAGAGTACCTTGCCTTGGCCTTCCATGCGTTGTTGGACAGCGACTCTTTGGATCTATGTATAGAGAAGATAATTGTTTCTTGTGCTTCACTATCCACTCTTTCATTATACTCTAGAGCCTCCGTCAATTTTTTCTTTTTAACCATTGTCGTTGCACTACCTTGCTTTCGTGGAGACGGGTACGATATCTTGCTTGCGTCCACATACTAACTTGTTGCTTCTTTTCTATATTGGCCCAAGTTGCCATTCCTCATATTTTCTTGAATTTATCTTCTTATGCCCTTGCAGTACTCTATATCATGGCCATGATCTTTGTGAAAGACACAATAAAACTCTTGTGATCTTTTTTTGTGGCAGTGCGATCATTGGTGCTAGTTCTCGGAATATATCCTTATTTACTAGCCATATGTCTTTCCTTGTCTTCATTAGAGGCGTATCTTGAAATGGCAAACCCTTAAAGCTTGGCTTTCCTCTTCTAAAAGTGGTGTTTACATTTACTTTTTTAGGCCATTTCTTTTGTGAATCGTCCATTGTTCGCTTTTCACCCCGTTCCTTTTCTATTGTTTGGTTGTTTGCCTCCTCTGTTCACACATACTATTCAATCATTTTCTGTTGTTCCCTTGGGTTTTTCGGGATATTTTTTGTCAGTTCCTTGTAGAATTCTCTTAATCTTATGCTCCCTGTAAAAGCACCCAATGATGATTGAAATGAAAAATCTCAAACTTGTAGGCTCTCTGTGACGAATCGGCTATGATATTCTGCGAGGCTTTCATCGCTTCGCTGTGCTATATTGTTGAGATCTGCAATCGTTCTGGTGAACTTCTTCTTTCGGTAGAAACATCCTGAAAATAAATATGACAGTTGTACCCAAGACTTGATACTTTTGTGTGGAAGGTCTTCTTACCACATAATCGCAGTGCCTGATAGAAAGATAGGAAATGCCTTTTAAACTAGTTCTATGTTCGCGTCCTAGAATCTCATGTTATTTCTATATGAATGTTAGAACTCTTTTGGATCTGTGGTACCATCATAGACTTTAACGTGTAGGGGAATCTTGAAATCTTTAAGCATCCTGAAGTCTTGTAAATGTGGTGTGAGAGGCAACTTATCGGCATTATCCTCTATGACGATGTCATGCAGCTCTTCTACATAACAGAGACGTTTCTGTTCTTGATTTTACCTTTTCTCTGGCCTTGAGGGTTTTTGCCTCAGTGTCTTCAAGAATTGATCGTATAGATCCTCCCTGTTCACTTCTAAGAACGTTGTGAACGCCAATTTTTCCTTATCATAGTTTGGAGATTCTGCCTCTTCTTCTTCCTTTGTTGTTTCTTCTTTACTGAACCCTTTCTTTTTACTAGGTGTATGATGTTAATGGTGGTGTGTTCCCTCATTTTTTTCCCAGCATTTTCTCTTGTGACTGATGGTTGTGACTTTTTTTCACTTCTAGTGAACGTCATTGCTTACCTAAGCAGCTTGAAAATGAAAGGAAAAAATTATGTTCCCCACAAACGGTCCCAAATGATGTGGTAGCCTATCCAGGTAGCCTCTTCTTGGTTCACTTGTTTCGATTCCTTAACCAACAAATACAGCCCCGGAAGCGATTCCGGGAGAGCACCTCTGACGATTAAGTCAGTCCTCTCTTCAAGAAATGGAATTTCTTTATACCGTAGCGCTTACCTTAGCTCCTACAGATCTTGTTGTATTTATAGGCTCATTCCCTTTGCAACTCCCTCTTCTTAAGAATTTGAGATCGTGGACATGCCACTCCTACCATGCTTCTCGGTCGTGACCTTTGTGTTCACTACGTGTCCCATCTTTGTGGTCCACGTTCTCTGTCACGATTCATGATTCTTGTGTACACTACGTCTTCATGTTCCTTGTTTTGGACCAAAGTTTGGCAGGATAATGTTGGGCTGAGCCTAGCGACTCTCAACCCTTTGATTGCTAGGCCACACATACACTACATTGCAACCCAAAATTTTGAACACGCAATAGTCTCTTAATTCATTTCAATTTGATGTCTTCAATTTTGTGATTCACAACTAGAAATATTTTCTTCATAATTTAAAAAATATATATATCCTTCAATATTCACAATAAATTCTTTATTTCTATTCATAAACTAAGAAATCAACCCATAAAATCTAAACCCTAAGCTTAAACACTACTATCCTAAACCCTAGTATGTAAGTATGAGAAGTCTTCTCCTTGTCCTTTAAATAACACAAACATCTATCTCATTTAACTCCTAAAAAATTTCTCCTTCTACATTTACCGTCATTGATCGATGTCATCCCGCCATTGACCACCGCTGCTCTGTCGACATCTTCTTCGGCATTCCAGATATACGTCTCCTCTGTCATTTCACGCATCTACTCCAGCCAGTTCACGCGTCTTCTCTGACCGGCTCACGCGTCTTCTCCGACCAGCTCAGATCTGCGTCTTCTTGGATCGTCCGCTATCTTCTCCACCGTCACGCATCTCTACTCCAGTCGTGCGCTGTCGCATGTCTTCTCCGGCCACCCGAGTGACCACGGTTCCGACCAACGCTCTAACCACCACTCTGACCATCGCTCCGACCACCGCTCCAGATCTAGGTTTGATAAATTTCCATTATAGATGCTAGGGTTTATTTTTTGTATACAAGAAACCATGATTGATTTTTGTATATATGGAATGTTTATACTTTAAGTTATACAATTTTTGTTCAAGCTAAATATGGTTTTGTATGTTTTTTATTCTCTGAATTTGGCTGTGAATTAGCCTGTAAACTATGGCCGGAAATCTGTAACTAGCCGGAATCAGTTATGAACTACCAAAAGGTGAATCGATAGCAGTTTTGGTAAGCCCGATATGGGTGCGACGTTGCACATGATCGAGGTAAAAAATTCTTTTTACCTCAATTTTGAACCAATGTAAAAAGTATACTTTTTACTTTACCCACATTTACCTCAATTTTTTTAAGTCTGAAAACCGAAGTAAAAAGGCCCAAAAATCTGTGCTGTCTCTTAAAATTATTGTGACAGTAGATAATGGCATCCAAGTTCATGTTTATACTCTCTTTCCAAAGCTAATATAGCAGATGGAACTTTTCCTATGATCTGAGAGCCATGTCATGAGGAGAGCCAGGCATGATTTGGGTGTTGATTGAATTGGAATATTCAAATGTCATTTAGGCCATTGATCTAGACTATGTCGTATTTAGTGTTTTTTGCAAATGGGATAAGTTGATATCATATTGTAGGGGTAACTTAAATGTAATCATGTTTGCTCGATTTAATATAAAAAATGGTTGGATACCCTAACATCCCCGTCATTAATGATTTAATAATTTTAAAAAATATTCAGCTCCATGACATTTGACTATGTTGAGAATACTGTATCATTTTATAATAAGGGAAGTAAATGGTCTCTACAAGGTGATAATGAATTTGTAGTTTTGTAATTCATTAGAGGAGCATAAGCTAGATAGCTTCATGATCATAAGAGGAGAAGAATGCACTCGTTAGATGTTATGAATGGGAATGATTAGGTGTGGAATGTGAAAAAAGTTCAATACCATTTATTTTGCAAGCTGACGTAATAGATATATCATTGAAAAGTCAACTGAATTCATGTAATCATCAACTCAAAAAAATCAACCGAAAGTCATTTAACAACAAATCATAATGGTATAAAATATTCAATCCCTCCAGGGTCGTCTCAACAAAATTGATGATCATGTGCTAAGTAATAAATGAGACCCAAAAAAATTAAAATAAATCTGATTCATATACAAATTTAAAAGATATTTCATATCTCACATTTTGCGGGATTTATAACTATATAGTAATGGGGCTGGCTCTTTAGTTCACTGTTATTGCATCCCATTTGCTGCCCTCTACCCACTTCATGCTGAATTACATGCTACTAAACTTGGACTATTGATTGTTGCAGAGCCGAAACTCCTTATCACTGCATTAGAAACTGACTGCCAAGTGGCCATAAATGCTATTAAGGGCCCTCTCTCTTATCACCGCGTTGTGTACCCTATATGGATGGAGATCAGTAGCTTATTAGTTCCAGCTCTATTCCTGTGATTTTTACTCACGGAGAATCTAATGTTGCAGCTGACCACTTGTCCACAGCAGGTAAAGATATGAATCCACTGGGAAAGTAGGGTGAAATAGGCAAAGGATAATCTGGATGCTAAAATGAGAGGAATTATCCAAATGGATAAACTGCAAATCCCAAGACTCGTAATCTCTTATCAATCATGGTTTTGTGCATTATATGACTTTTCCCTATCTGATTAAGTTGTCTGAATTATGCGTTAATCCACACATTATACTAGCAGTCATGGTTGGTATGATTCGAATATGTTGCAGGGATTATGCTTTTTTCTCAAATTATGTTGGGGATTAAGGTGGTCTAAATGGTGCACACTTTGTATACTTGGCTAGGTTTCAAGAACTCCAGCTTAACACATGCCTACATTATTATTGTTGTGCTTCTCTGCTATGCTTTCCTCCGGTGCTTTCCTACCGTGCTTTCCCTTTATGTTGCCTTCGATGATACTCGATCTTTGTTTTTCTCTTTAATGCTACATCTTTATGCTTCATCTTTGTCTTTCACTGTCTTCATGGATACTACTGACCCCTTTGTTTTGTTTTTGCAGGGATTGTGGCAAGCGACCATGGATCAAGCCTGATGCATCGGAATAGTCGTATAGTCAGGATTAGTTTTGGACCGGGAATTTGTGGCTTAATTAGAGGACTTTGGTATTAGTTTGTTGGTCTTATTGGATATGTGGTCTACGTCGTGTTAACATAGAGGGTGGAGACACGACGCTAAGAAACATATCCAAGCAGTGGCGGAACCAGGAATTTTTTTCAGGTGGGACTGGACGGACGGTGGCGGAGCGGCGTCCAGCAGTGGTGGAGCGGCGTTCGGTGGTGGCGGGACGACGGCAACAGCAGCAGCGGTGACGGGCGGCGGCGGGAGCTGCTCCCACGTTCAAAGCTTGAAAAAACAACTTGGGTTTGTTATTTGTTCCCATGTTCAAAGCTTGGGTTTGTTATTTGTTCCAATATTTGATATTGGGTTTTGTATTTGGGCCATCCTTTTTGGATTTTGGCCCAATACAGAAACCCAATTTCGAATTTTTTTTCTTCACTAATCAAAACGACGTCGTTTGACTTAAGCCAAAACGACGTCGTTTTGATGTTTTATGGGCCAAAAAAAAAAGGCAGCTCCGGCCTTCTTCCCCAGCGTATTATGCCGGAAAAATGCGTACGCGCCGCCGGAAAGCTCCTTAGCCGCTTATCACTACCACTACTACCATGGCGCCAGAATCTCAGATAGGGTTGAAATCCTACCACGCGCCATGGTAGTTCCGCCCATGTATCCAAGCAAACCACCTATACATAGATAGGTTTACGCCTTTTCGGATTGGCTGTAAAAACTCTACATCACCTCACAATTTCGTATATTTTTTATTTTGTTTTGTGGTTTAAAAAAAACTACAGAGTAACAACAAATAATTTGTAATTGTGTGGCCTAATTTGTATTTATTCGTGGGGTACGATATAATTTGGATATAAAGTTTATCGGAATTACATTTTACATAGTAACACTAAAAAAAATATTTTGGGACCCCAAATTTGAAAAGCTAGTACACTGGGATACAATGTTTACTGTGATTATGTTAGCTAACAAGTAATTTACATGCTTAACTTCTAATTCATTATCAATAATTTTAGGAATTAGCTGCCACGATAATTTTATACGATGTGAAAGATACACATTTAAATTACTAGATACAAATATATAACCATTATCCCACAAACCACTTACACAATTGAGTCCGTCTCTTGAAAGATGATCTTTTCATAAGCCATGGAACGACCAAGGTTTAAATTGCAAAATTGAAGAAATGAAGATAAAATTTTTGGGATGCATGAATCAGGTTTTAAACTTTATAACTACTACACGTTGTATAATAAATTTTTAACATTGCAACTAAGACCTTTTACCTTTTATTATTCTAATTAAACCTCATTTTACCATAAGACTATAGAAATATGGTCATTCCCAAGACTTTGCCTACACAATTATAGGTATAATAAAATTTTACAGTAAAATTATTTTTAAAAAATGTACATAGTAAAAGTAACAAAAATAAATTACTTTATATTAACTTAAAAGTAACAAAAACAAAAACTTTGGGGCCCCTGTGCTAGAGAGCCAACTAGATTGGCTCTTAGCCAGCCCTAAATCCATCTAAATCATAACAAATACTATAAAAAAAATTTTAAAAACACCAATATCAAAGAAGTATGTCTTTGTACACTCTATATTTCTCATCCTTTAAATTCATCCAACTTTCATCGCTCACCCAAAAACATCAACTTGACTCGACCTTAAAAGATTGACTAAGGGCAATCTGAAACGTCGTCATTACTAGGTGCTTCTTCACTGAAACTAAAATATCAGCAAAGAAAAATCCTAAACATCAATATAAACACCAAAAACATCAAACCTTACTTAAACTGGAGGAAGTAAAATGACACAATTAGTCATATATATATATACTCTACAAATAGGATAAATCTTAACAGATAATGAGACAACATCAACTAGATGTGCATAAATATCAACAAAAACAACATGAACACATAAACATCAGACGGAAAAATGCATAGACATTAATAAAAATAGATAAAAGCCATAAAAATCAACTGGAAAAATGCATTAACATAAAAAAGAATTAACAGATACATAAACATCAGTTGAAAAGTATAAAGCATCAATATTTGATTGCAATAAAATAGGTACAAAAATTTGAACTACTATTAAGCCTACTCGGCAGTTAAATTTTTTTAAAAAACAATAAATCTCGTCAAAGTACATGTAAACACCAACAGAAATAGTATAAACATCATATACACATTAACCTCAACTAAAATGTACAAAACATCAAGGATCGCAATATAACACCACATACAACAAATAAAATTGCAAAAAAAAAGTGAATTTAAACTACGGTTCATCTTTAACAATACACTAAGAGGTTTTCAGGAAATCGCTTTTCAACACAAACACATTTAACATCCTCAAAATTGAAATGTTCCATATTTTTAAATCAAGAAAAATAGAAAATTCGGATTGCAAATTGAAAAGATCAATAATACAAATCTAAACTACAATAAACTTGCCATGAAAAAAGAGAAGGCACAGTAACATGTATAATCTGAAGAAGAGCTACAGAAAATAGAGAAAGGGCAAGAGAGTAACGTGGTAGAGAGAGAGAAGCAGAGAAATACGAGAGAGAGAGTGAGAGAGAATATGAATTAGAGAGAAAACAAGAGTTTCATGAAAGTGGGAAGAAGAATGATAAAATTATTAAGTGCATTACTTGTCCTCTATTTTTTCTTCATTTTGTATTAAAAAATCATCTCAACTTCTATTAATTACAAAATGACCTCATTAAACACTTAGATTTTGAAACAAAACTTTGTGGTTATCGTTTCATACATTACTTCCTTATTAATAATCATGCAAAATTATTGGCAATGGAAAATAGTAGGACGAAACAAAGATCTTAACCTTAACAGGTATTACACATAAAAGGTAAAAAATCAATTGTATTACCTCCTAAAACTTATATGTTAAACTTATATAGTGAATGACACTATATCGATAATATTTTCACATATACGTTGATGAACCTTTTTCTATCATTATCTCATGAAATTTATAACAAAAATTACAATCACAATAAATATCTTAGTTTATGATAATAAAAGTATGGGGGAAGATGGTTGAAAATTATACAAGTTGAAATTTTTTTAAATGAGAGAAGAAGAGAGAGGAGAAATATAAGGGATTTCGCTCCGTTGAATTAGAATATAATGTAGGACAAATAATTTTTGTGCCCATCAAACTATGTTGATCTTTTCACTTTGGCCATTAAATTATTTTTTGGTCATTTTTTACTACCCAACTTTCAAACATGACGAGTCAAGACCCTTCCATCTAGTTAATCCCTCAAAGTTGGGTTCTGTCTCACTACTTTCAATGTGCATGCTGAAACTAGGGGTAAAATTATCATTGTTAGTCTTGCTCCCATGTCGGCAATTCCTCCGCCTATCTCTCAATGGGGCAACCCAGTCCATAACCCCATGCTACCACACCCACACATCTCATCTTCCTTCAAACTTGACACCCTAAGAGTGGAGCACCTCTTCGGCGACGTCAGAGGATGGGAATTCGTCACTGGGCCTCTCAAAGATAGTATTTATAAGCCAAATTACGGAAAATTACTAAATAGTAGCTAGTGGTAAGACAGGGTCGTCCACGCGAAAAAGGGGATTTTATCGAGTGTTAAATGTAGTTAAAAGCACACAAAGAAGTCACTCCACGTGGGTGGTAACCAAATCGGGGGGGGGGGGGGGGGGGGGGGGTTTGAAAAACACATGACTACTTTAACAACTAAATTAGCCAACAATTAGAGAAAGCAAAGTATTACAATCATAACTAGCACAAATAAATTAACAAAGATTATGACGAGTCTTGGACTCAATTGGTTTACATTTCTAGTCATCCTTTGATCATAGATTAATTATCTTATTTTTATGCATTAACCACATATTGTGGAGAACTTACCGACACCTTTGGATTGTTGATATTTCTCACCTCTCCTCAGTTACAGTTAGAATGAGCGATCGGTGCAACACAATAACCCTTACCCTTGAGTCACTCTAGACGATTGGCGTCATAGACTTCCTCGAGGATAGCAATACACATAGAGACCCGATACAACTACCACAATGTCTTACATGCGAGAAACACATAGATAGCACAAGCTACAAGGTTTGATCTTAATGCTAATCATTATTAGTTAACCCGTTGATAATTAGTCAAACCCATTAAAATTCATCCTATGTCTAAGAAATTCCATCAATCAACAATTATAATTAGTTTTCACTCCTAATTACAACCTAGCATTGACTAACAATAATCACGTTGACTAAAAGTCAAAGTCTTCCGGGTTTGACCAACAATCTAGCACATAATCAATCCACAGTTTTCAACTAGTTGATCACCCTAGTCTACATCATGCATTAACTTCAAAAGAAAGCACCAAACATATTTGATAATCAAAGCACAAAATAGGAAAAACCAAATCTTGCAAACTTATACCAGAAATGCTTACCAATTGCTCCCAAGAGTATTTTTCGCTTAGATTATGAAAACTCATAACAAAATAACAAGAATCCATGGTAAACATAGAATAAACGATGAAGAAATAAATGCAAACAATGGTTTTAGTGGGAGTAGTTCGGGTAGAAAGAATGAGGAGATAGGTAGATAATGTTTGGGCTATTTATATTACAAAATGTGGATAAAAGAGGTCAAAACATGCAGCAGGCGTGGTGGCTCGCGCTGGCTCGCGTTGGATGTGTGCAGGCGTAGGCTAGAGTGAGGCATGGTGCGGGGCTGAGGTGTTGGCACTGGCGCTCGCTAGGCAGCGCAGGAGCGCGGGTGTGAGAAGTTGGTCTAGAGTTGGTCGCGCGGGTTCACACAAGACTACGCAGGCGCCCCATGGGGTTGGGCATGGGTGCGTTGATTGAGCACGGGTGTACAATGGAGTGAGGTTGGGGTCTAAAGTTGGCCGCATGAGCACGCGACGGTGAGCGCTGGCCCCGAGGATCCGATCTGGGGTAGTGGGAGGTTATTGCCATACCTCTCAAAGTTATATTTTAAGCCCTAATGCTTCCTATCTACAATTAAGTAGATAGTGGCAAGTCGGGGTCGTCCACGAGAAGAGGGATCTCTTTAAGTGTTTAAACATATATAGGAGAAAACATGCTAGATATAAGCATACATAGATATATAAATATAGATCTACTTATATATATATTCATGTAAATGGGGGGGTAGGGGGGAGTTTGGTTGGTTTTGGTCCTAAGTTATGAAATTAAATACAAGTTAACTAATCAAGCACGTTAAATATGTAAAGCATTTAACAACAACTAAAAGGTGATTAAACCAACAATTAACGGAACCTTGGACGCAATTGACTTCCACTTACAAGCCTCTTATCCATCATTGAACATGAAAACTATTTATTACTTTACTACTGGTTGTGAAGACTAAACTTCTATCCTTCTTAAGTAGTTGTTTGCAAGAGTGAATTCGACATCTCTTGTCAAACCTCACCAATGACTCCCTTAGTCGAAATATGACTAAAAGTATCTCATTGATGGCATTGAGCATGAACAATCAACAAGCTTGGCAACACTTATAAACACTACGCCATGTCTAAGCATTTAACCAATTCATGCATTTACACAAGATTAATCAAGAGCAATTGACATTCATAGACTTGTCTCACTTGCTACAAGCAACAAACATGACAAAGAGTTCAACATTATCATATTCATCTAGCAATTATCAATCCATCAACACAATCAAAAGATCTAAATCATGCTCCTGGATTTCCTATCAAGAAAAGGGGAAATCAACCCATTTCCCCAAACCCTAACAAGCATATCATACAAGTACTTCATATACTTTAGCTTCCAAGAACATTAATGACATTAACAAACACATTCAATGCTCCATAAATGCATAATAGTAAGAGTATCAAATAGGCTACAAATTGTTCTTAAGACATGGGCTTGGAAACCTTGGTCAATTGCTCCCAAGAACTAGATTTAGCTACTACAAATCATACTAGAAAAATTCATAAAGAAATAAAGAGAGAAAAGATGAAGAACCTAGGGTTATTTGAGGATGAAGTTCGGCCAAGAGAATAGGATGAGAAGTCGCCGAAAAATTCCTTTTATAGTACAAGAGAGATGAAAAGAAAAGAAAAAAGCAAAAGTGTATGAGGATCCCGCCCGGGCGGGAATGGGCTCGCTCAGGCAAGCTACCTATTTTCACCCTTGTATTGATTCCTCTTTGCTTTGTCACCTTGCCTTCAAATCCTAGATTCTTCTTGTCTTCAATCTTAAAGCTCGTCTTAAAATCTTCAAAGTCTTTAAAATGTGATTTTCAATGGTCTCCGGTCTTCAAGTCTCGATGTTCTACCTTTGTCACACAAAATCCACTTAGAAAAAGGTAAAAGAGCGTAAAGTCGCTCTTACCTCTCCTAAGAGAATTTCAAGGTAAAACACAAGCTCTTGATAACAAAAGAGCACAAAAGTGATCCCAAAAATTACTAACATATGCACATAAAATAAACACATCAAACCTCCCTGCACTTAAACCTTACTCGCCCTCAAGTAAGAAAATATCCAAGCGCACGAAGAAATTGGCGTATCCACATCCTAACTACTATTCCCCCAAGTCAATACCTCACAAAACTCTCAATATCACACATCCTAACGTTAAGATCAAATGAGAAGTTTCCCACAACCCTCATTCCTAAATCTACCCAAACCATATCAACCTATCAAGTCATTGATATCTCTAAAACATCTCCTAATCCTGAATTGAAAATCCCAAATCCAATGGTACAAGGTGGAGCTAAAAGCATACATAAATTTCAAACATATACTCCACTTTAAACCTATATATCATCCTAAAAATGAAGTATATCAACAATAAAGAATTCCATAACTTACTTCGTTTTCCCCGCTAAATTTCCCAATCCTAGGAGGTCTCAAGATGTCAAGCTACCCGATCCATTCATATGGCCACCGTAACCTTATAACTCTATTGTCGGCAAATGAGTGAACACATAACATTTTTCCTTTTTCTCTATTTCTCTCATTTTTCCTAGGAGCCCTTTCGGGTTTTCATCCTAGCCACACATCATGTTTCTTTGGCTCAAATCTCACATTTTTTTGCACATTTAGCCTCTCATTTTTACCTGGGTCTCCCTTTCGCAATTTCGACCTATCTGGGTCCCTAATGTTGCCTAAGATGAGTGGGATTCTTTTTATTTTTTTTCTTTTTCATTTCCTTTTTTTAATTTCAATATTTTTTTCATGTTTTTCCAATCAAAAGTGGCTAATTATATACATGTCAATTATTAAAACCCCCCTCCCCACACTTAAAATCATGCATTGCCCTCAATGTAAAACACCTAAGGCAACAAGTTTCAACTATAGGAGCGAAGGAAAAATAACTAACAAACTCTTGATGCAACGATTCCCCCAAACTCCAAGAACAAACTCGCTCCAAGAGTCCAACAAACAACTGACAATATAGCACATCACCACAAAAATTCCCACACCTCAAATCAACTAAGCACAAACACCTGTGATTGTGAAGAGGGTGATTATGAAGAACACATTTCCAAGGGAGTCCAAGCAATTCATTGCTTCCCAAGTGACCAATTCAATCCAAGAACAAATATCCCAAAAAGTTAGGGTTCTTGGATAAATTTTTGGATTTGAAGATTTAATGGGTTGGAGGATGGATTTGATGAGTGGAAAGGATTGAATGTTGGCTAGGAATGGTGGAATTTGGAAGATGGAGATGGGCTTATTTGAGGGAGTTCTTGAAATGGAGAAGAGAGGAGATGAAGAAGAAATAAATGAAAAAGAGGAGAAATTAGGGAGAGAAATCAAAAAATAAAAAGACAATTATTTTTTTAGTCTCCTACAAGTATCTTATACCATGTTTTGGTCTCCGTTTGCAAATCAACCCTCAAACAGTACCCCACAAAGTTAAAACAATATGTTTTGATCCTCATAGGTGGTTTTCAAAGAAAGTCAATGGTAAAATTGGTCAAAATATATAAAATGACCACTATACCCTTGAGTTAAAAAAATAAAAAGAAAAGGGGACGTATTCTCCGATGAGCTCTCTCTGTCACCACATTGTCCACATCTTCTCCACTGAGAAAATTATCGTGAATCGGGGCCGGTGGAAATTAAAGGCGGTTGCAGCGGCAGAAGGTGGCAGAAGGAGGCAGCGACGGAGCTCAACGGTGGGGGGCTAGGGTTTTCACTCATGGTGGGGGCTGAAGTACGGCGGCACGACTAGGGTTCTGCGGTGGCTGCACGGTGGCGGTTGAGTCGCAGTGCACGATAGAGCCGCAGTTGAGTGCTAGGGTTTGCATTAAGGATTCCGATTCTATTTATGTGTTGACCTGCTATTTACTAATGTTGCTACTAATGTGTGTGAATGTTTGTTGATGGATTGGATCCTCTGAGTTCATGGTAGTGTGTGTGACTGATGAATTTATCATTTGGGTGTGATTGATATATCTATTGGTGCACATCTCTACGATTTAGAAATCCTGTGTTTAGCTTGTTCTTTAACTGTATGCCATCGGATGAGTCTGTAGCATTTTCTAATTCAAGTTTAATTGTGAATTTACAGTTGGAGATCTCAACCATATATTGTGAATTTAGAGTTGAAATTTAATTGTACGACGTCAGATGAGATGCGTTGCAGAAGGAATGACGGAAGAGGGTGGTGAGAGTTGAGGAATAAGTGAATTTTCCGGCTGTAGAAGGATGAGGGAGCGTCATGGTGGGGCTGGGGAAGATGAATGGAGCATCGGTGCCAGAATTTTGAAGAACCTATATAGGTTTTGAAGAAATTGATTTGAAAAGGAAAATTTTAAAATTAGGAATTTTTAATTGAAAATATTTTTTTAAATTAGTAAAACATGATATAAGATACTTTGTAGGGGACTAAAAATAATTTATTCAAATAAAAATAAAAATTTGATAGTGCCCGCGTGTATCGCGCGGGGGGGGGGGGGGGGGGGCTTGGCCGCCCGAGTGGGAATGCTCCCAGCATCCACGGCTAGCCCTGCTCTTCTCCCTTTTTTTCTTCTTTCTTTATTTCCATGGCTAATTTTCTCGTTCCAAAATTATCCTCGATTCTCCAATGCTCAACCTATTATGCTACAAAATCATGGAAAACACAACCGTGATAGAAATAAATTAAAACAATGAAAAATAACAATAAAAATCAAATTGAGATAACATCAACGAAAAGTCACGAATGATGATCCGGAAGATCTAAACTAAGTTTATTTAACGTCGTCGGCACGACTTACTCCCTTTCTTGGAGCTTACTCACAAAATGAACCGAGATGATCGATCCCCTTTCCCCGATCCGGGTCAAAACAATCTGGATTCACATCATCCACCGACCAATCCTTCTTCAAATAGCTTAGCGTTTCCTCATTTTCCCTCAACATTCCCAACAACTCACCTTTTTGTTCCATGGTGATCTCAAGCATGTGAGCATTTGGGGGTTTCTCTCCTTCTCCAAGGGGTGAACATTTAAGAGCTTTTGGTGGTGGTTTGCACTCTTCCACCGAAGTCTTCTCAATAGAAGGAGGGAAAACCACCCTTATTGGCTTACCCGTGGACACACGAAAAGTGTTAGATATTGCTTTCTCAAGATTGTATTTTCCATTGATGTTTTCCTTCAAGTTTGTACTAACAACATTTGAAATCAAAGCATCACTCAAAACATCATCTATGGCAACATTTAAGGAACTACCATCTTTGGGCTCAATTACATCTTGCTCTTTATTAATGAATAACATGAATAGCTTGGCAAGAATGGTATCTACTAGAATGATCAATAGAATTTTTAGTGTCAAATTTTACCTTCTGCCCATTAAATTCCATGGTCAATGTTCCCTTATGCACGTCAATTCTAGTCCTTGAAGTCTTTAGAAATGGCCTTCCTAAAAGAATAGGTTTAGCACAATTGTCACCTCCCATTTCAAGAACATAAAAGTCCGTAGGGAATGTCAAAGAATTCACTTTCACCAACACATTCTTCACAATTCCGTTCAGGTATGTTCTGGAGTGATCGGCTAGGTGGATAACAACCCTGATTTTGTGCAAAGTGCTTATATTTAGACTTTCATACAAGGAATATGGGATCACATTGATTGAAGCACCTAAGTCTAACATGGCCTTGTTAACATATTTTCCTCATATCTCACAAGGGATTGTAAAAATTCCTAGATCATCACATTTAGGGGGCATTTCATCATCAAACACGATGGAGACATATTCACTCGTCACACATTTTTTTCTTACTTTTTAATAGTTGTTTCCTATTGACGGTACACAATTCCTTAAGAAATTTAGCATACCTAGCAAATTGATTTAGGGAATTTAAGAGTTGGGCATTTACCTCGCATCTACAAAAGACTTCGTAGATGTCGTTGGTGTCCTCCTTGGTCCTTCTATTCACTAATGCCTTCAGAAACGGTGGTTCTAGCGCATAGATAGGGATCTCCGCCCTCTTGACTTCTTGTGCGGTGGGGATGAGGTTTTGGAATTTGATCCCGGTCTTGGCACAAATGTCTCCACCTCAAGATCTTCTTCTTTGCTCTCTTTGGCCAACTTCTCAGAATTCTTTTCAAGTTCTTCTTCTTTTTCAACCATCTGCTCAACAACAACCCTTGCTTGGGGCTCATTCACTTCCCTTCCACTTCTCAATGAGATTGTACTCACATTTTGTCGAGGGTTGATCTCCAGTTAGAAGGGTAGTTTACCCTTTTCCCGGGCCTCCATCTAATTCACCACTTGAGTTATTTGTCTCACTTAAGTTTCCAAGTTCTTGATGAACGCCCTGGCTTCATCTTGGAATTTTTTACCTTTTCCGTACACATGCTCAACCGGTGAATGGCTTGCATCACCTCATCTGTTGTTAACCCCGAGCTCTCACCCTAGTCTTGGGGCTTGTCTTGGAGCCTTTGAAATTGTTATTGGGGTGGCATATATTGTTGTTGAGGAGGCCGATACATTTGAGGGTTTTGGATTCCTTGAGGATTTCCATACCGTAGGTTTGGGTTATCAGGATTACCTAAATAGTATGGTCGGTTTTGGTAGCCTTGGCCACCTTGGTACCCTTTATTTCTTTGATATCCTTGCGCACCTTGGTAGTTTTGGTTGCCTTGGTAGCCTTGGTTGCCTTGATACCCCATGAAACTCACCTCCTCGACATAATCCTCTTGCAAAGTAAGGCAAGTGTCCCCAGGATGCGCCAGGTAACAAATTTCACAAGATTTAACATGTGGCGCATTTCCAGACTTGGTCATCAATGATTTCACCATAGAAGCAAGGGCTGAAACTTGGTTCTCAAGCTTCCCACCATTATAAGGGTCACTTGCGGGCATTGGGTTTCTCTTTCTCAAATCAGCCATTGAGCTAAAGTTTCTTGACTCCTTTGATAGCTCCTCATACAATTGCATAGCCTCCGATGAAGTCTTGTTCCCAAGGGTACCACCACAAGAACTCCTAACTAATATTTGGTCCCATCAAGAAGACAATTTTAGAAGTAATAGACCAAATCTCCCTCCAAATAGCCTTGGTAAGAACAACTTGCGAAAAGCTTCTTGAACCTCTCACAATAGTCGAAGGGAGATTCTTCATGCTATTGGAGGATGTTGCTTATATCCTTCTTCAAAGCTATGGGTTTCGAGGCTGGGAAGTACTTGGCTAGAAACTCCGTCTTCATGTCAAGCCAACTTTTGATGCTCTGGGGTGGTAGGTAGTGGAGCCAATCTCTTGCACCATCCCTCAGTTTGAACAGGAATTCCTTCAACTTGTAAAAGTTTTCATCTATGCCATGGGGGACCGTACCACCACGCAAAAAGTGGAACTCGGTGAGGTGCTTGTTGGCATTCTCCCCTTGCCTACCAAGGAAGATATGTAGTATGTTTATGAATCCGGTCTTTAGCTCGACGTTCCCATTTGGTCCAACCAAGGGATACTAAATGCACATCAGTTGTTGATCAAGGTTGGGGGCCAGAATATCCCTCAACAATGCTTGGCCCAGAGGAATCTCCCTTCCTTGGAGAGGAGGAGCTCTCCCTTGGAGAGGAGAATGTTGAGGCCCTCATCCTAGATGCTCATCTTCATACTCGTGTTAATGCTCCAAAGAAGTAAAGGTATCCACAAAATGGTCACTAGGAGAGGTGTTAAACACACTTTCCAAAGAAAGTCTCCTAGTCCGTCTCAAATTCAACTCAAACGCTGGGTCGTAGTGTAGGGGCTCTTGTGAAGAGGATAGTGTACGAACCATACACCAAACACTCGCACAATACATCTCCAAGCCAAGAAAAAAATTGCAAGTAAATAAGAAATAAAATAACTAACAAAAATTTACAACAAGCACATAATAACACATAATATGCCTAAACACTTTAAAATAAACGCATCCTTCCCTAGCAGCGGCGCAAAAATTTGGTAGGTCATCGACGTACCTCTCAAAGTTATATTTTTAAGCCCTAATGGTTCCTATATACAATTAAGTAGATAATGGAAATTTGGGGTCATCCACGAGAAAAGGTATCTTTCTAAGTGTTTAAACATCTATAGGAGAAAACATACTAGATATTACAAATATAGATAGATATATATATATATATATATATATATATATAAATTCATGTAAATGGGGGGGGAAGTTTTGTTGGTTTTGGTCTTAAGTTATAAAAATAAAGACAAGTTAACTAATCAAGAAAGTTAAATATGCAAAGCATGCAACAACAACTAAAAGGTGATTAAACCAACAATTAACGGAACCTTGGGCACAATTGACTTCCACTTCTAAGCTTCTTATCCATCATTGAACATGAAACCTATTTACAATTTTCCCTACTTGTTGTGAATACTAAACTTCTATCCTTCTTAAGTAGTAGTTTGCAAGGGTGAATTCAATATCTCTTGTCAAACCTAACCAATCACTCCCTTAGTCAAAACACGACTAAAAGTATCCCACTGATGTCATTTAGCACGAAGAATCAACAAGCTTGGCAACACTTATAAACACTACACTGTGTCTAAGCATTTAACCAGTTCATGCATTTACAAAAGATTAGTCAAGAACGATCGATATTCATAGACTTCTCTCATATGCTACAAGCAACAAACATGACAACGAGTTCAACGTTATCATATTCATCTAGCAATTATCAATCCATCAACACAATCAAAAGCTCTAAATCATACTCTTGGATTTCGTACAAGAACAGGGGAAATCAACCCCTTTCCCCACCCTAACAAGCATATCATCCAAGTACTTCATATACTCAAGCTTCTAAGAACATTAATGACATTAACAAACATATTCAATTCTTCATAAATTCATAATAGTAAGAGTATCAAATAGGATACAAATTATTATTAAGACATAAGCTTGGAAGCCTTGGTCAATTGCTCCCAAGAACTAGATTTAGCTACAACAAATCATATTAAAATCCATAGACAAATTCATAGAGAAATAAAGAGAGAAAAGATGAAGAACCTAAGGTTCTTTGAGGAGGAAGTTCGGCCAAGAGGATAGGATGAGAAGTGGGTGGCCGAAAATTCCTTTTATAGTACAAGAGAGAGGAAAATAAAAGCAAAAAGCAAAAGTGTAGCAGGATCCCGCACGGGCAGAAATGGGCTCGCCCGGGCAGGCTGCCCATTTTCACCCTTGTGTCGATTCCTCTTTGCTTTGTCACCTTGCCTTCAAATCCTCGATTCTTCTTGTCTTGAATCTTCAAAGCTAGTCTTCAAAAGGTGATCTTCAATGGTCTTCGGTCTTCAAGTCTCGATGTTCTTCTTTTGTCACACAAAATCCACCTAGAAAAAGGTAAAAGAGCGCAAAGTCACTTTTACCTCTCCTAAGAGAATTTCAAGGTAAAGAACAAGCTCTTGATATTAAAAGAGTACAAAAGTGATCTCAAAAAGTAGTAAAATATGCACATAAAATGGACACATCAGGAAGCACTTTACGGCTTGTCCAGAGCGCGCGGGCGCAAACTGGGACGCGCTGGCCACGCCCAAATTCTTCCTGATAAAGTGACCGCCCGCAGATCCATTCTGGAGCTGCGCTTCATGGTTTTTACTCCAGCGCGTGGGCGCACGGCTAAGGGCGTTGGGTGAGCGCATGGTCTTCTTCGCCAGGCTGATCGACTGGCTGGCTAGCCTTCGTTCTTTGCATCCAGACTTTCTTCGACCACATATGTCACATAGCTTTCAATCTTCTACCGTCCTTGCGAATGACCTTCACTGAATCAATTTGAAGTGCTTACAAGCAATCCAAATTAAGCTTACAAAAAGGAATCTAGACGCTCGTAAGGACAAAAAATCCATTAGACTATAAATATATTGCAAAATGAAGAATTAGGATATGAAAACCAAAATCAGTCATCTAAAGCCTTTATGATATAAACCTACCAAAATCTAGCAATCTTGTAACGAATAATTAACAAAAAGCGATGTTAAAAGCTTTGAAAAGTACATGCATTTGACGTCCTATCAAACCTTCCTGCACTTAAACCTTTACTCGTCCTCAAGTAAACAAGAACAAGCAAAGATCTAGGTGTAAGCTAGCATGCAAAAGTTTTCCCAAAACATCCAATATCATATTTCTAGACTACCCTAACCCCCAAGACATAACTATCACATCCAAAAGTTCAAGATAATCTAAACAACCATCATACCAATCAAAGGATCATACCAATCAAAGGTGAGGTATGCATGCAAGTGCAAAATTAGCTTTCTCTACCAAAAAAAGCCACCAAATGGACAAATCAAGAGAAGCAAAAAAAATTTCAATTTTTCCTCATTTTTCCTAAGAGCCCTCTCGGGTTTTATCCTAGCTTCACACTTTTTTCCCAAGGCTCACCCTCACCTTTTTCCATACAATTTGGCCTCTCATTTTTGCATAGGTTTCCCTTTCGAGTTTTCAACCTACCCGAGTCCCCCCAATTTTTCCTAAGTTGCCCTAATGGGTTTTCAATTTAGCGGGTAGTTTTCTACTTTCTTTTTCTTTACAAATTTTTTTCCATTAGAAATACTCGAAAAAGAGCTAGTTGCTACAAAAAAAACTCACTATTAATCATAAGTATCATCTTATTTCCCTCCCCGCGCTTAAATGTTGCATTGTCCTCAATGCAAATAAATAGAAAATGAGAGAATATTCATGATGAGTAACAAACACCTAAAACACACTTAGTAGCCCAACTATAAGCTCTAATGGAAAAACTACCACAACCACAATACACTCTCCCCACAACCTCCATCATAAAGGTACAACAACAACCACAGTCATGTACAACAAATCGAATAGAGCATTTAAATCGCAATGGAGGAGAGAAATACCTCTTTAGTTTCGAATTGTGTGTTTCAAGTGGGTCGTGGGTAAATAGGTTCAGAGTGTATTTAGTGGTGGTAGGGAGGGAATTTGGTACTTTGGAGATGGGGGAGTGTGTGAGCATCTTGGACCCTGCACTTCTATACTATTCGTGAGTTGAACTTCTCCTAGCCCCGGTTGCTCGCCCATTTTTCTCGCTCCTTTTTCTCCAAAACCAAATGCTCCATGGAAAAAATCATGCAATCCAAGCGTAATAGTGTTCCAAAAAATAAAAATAAAAAGAATAAAAATCAATCATGAATTCCAATTAAAACAACAAATCTCCACAATTCTTAACAAAAAGGAGATCACAATTACATCGACTGAATTTCACGAATGACTATCCGGATGATCAAAACCAAGTTTATTTAACATCATCGGCACAACATACTCCCTTTTTTCAAGCTTCATTCAAAACACTCCTTGGGTCTTCGGAATCACCATCCGTGAGTCCACCCATTCTTGTCTCCGCGTGTATTGGTCTCAAACATTGTCTCGCCTTAAACCTCACATTCATAGCCAAATAGACTTGTGCACCTCGTCATTTTTCGGGTGGATTTGGGGACTCTTTGGAGTGAAGGGGGGGTTAGATGATGTTTCTTTACCCCTTTCTTCACTCGCTGCAAGTTAGTACTAGAGACATTCGCATATGCAACATTGACCTAGTTCAAAATACTAGAAACTTGCTTAGAAGCCTTACTCACTACATTATCAACTTCAACTAAGTTAATCATGTTGCAATGTTAAAATTTATTGTGAGGCTCATGCAAGCTTTCAAGTATAGTGACACCATGGAAAGATATTTTATCCTTTGGAAACTCTTTATCCTTGTAGATCTCATAACCTACTTTTTCTCTATCAAACTCTAAGGGCAATGAACCACTATGCACGTCAATCTAAGTTCTTGCTATTTTCAAAAAATGGTCTCCCTAACATGATAGGGGGAGCACTCTCATCATGAAACATAAAAAATCGGCGAGGAAAACCAGTTTATCCACTTTAACCAACACATCTCGCATTAATCCTTTCAGAAAAGCTTAGGAATGGTCGGCTAGTTGTATGATCACCCTAGTTTCATGTAAAGTCCCTAAGTTAAGAGTCTTGTATAGAGAGTGTGGATTACATTAATAGAGGCTCCTAGGTATATCATTGCCATTTCAAAAATTGTCACCTATGACACAAGAGATAGTGAACATGCCGGGATCAATGAATTTAGGAGGTAGTTTCTTTTGAAAAAGAGACAACACTTGTCCACCAATTTTAATTTTATCAACATTCTTCAATGTTTTAGTTCTCTTAAGTGTGCATAACTCTTTAAGGAATTTAGCAAAGCTAGGCACTTTATTGATAGCATAAAAAAGGGGAATGTTTACCTCACATTTGCGGAAAACCTCAAAATGGCTTTATTCTCATCCCTGCGATTCTTGTACCGCAAAGCCGCCGGAAAAGTTGGTGGAAGAAGGATTTTTTTCAATTTCTCTCTTCTTCGTTGGTTGAGTAATCACCACCTCGACCACTTGGTCTTTCACCATAAGCTCCTCTTTGACTTCGTTCCCATCCTTAACAACTCGCTCGGGCTCCTTGGTTTCTTTTCCACTCCTCAAGGTGATTGAGCTTGCATTTTGCCTTGGGTTTAATTCTGGTTGTGAGGGGAGTTTTTTAGAATACCTAGCCTCCAATCGGGCCACAGAAGAAGCAATTTGGCTAACTTGAGTTTCCAAGTTCTTGAATCTAGCCGAGGTACGGTCCTCCAAATTTGTGACCATGGTTGTTATGGCATGCATAAGCTCCTCATGCTCCGACCTTGATCTCCCCCCTCGGGGTTAGATGAGCCCTCTTTCTTCGGGTAGCTTTGTTGATACCCTTAATTTCCTTGGTAATGGGCTAGTGCTTCTTGATGGTTTGGTTGAAATCCACCTTGATTACCTTGAAAACTGATGTGTCCATTTTAGATGGTTATTTTAGGATTTTTAGGATTAGGTTTTGTGCAATTTTGTGCTCTACATGTGGCATTTTGCCTTGAAATCATCTAAGGAGGGATAAAGGCGGCTTTGACGTTTTTATCACTTTTTAGATGATTTTGTGCGACAAGGTGATTTGTTTGAAGACTTTGAAGATTTGAAGACTTTGAAGATTTATCTTTGAAGATTTGAAGATTTGAAGACCTTTACATTTGAGCTTTGTGAAGATTTGAAGAAGTGAAGAGATGAAGAAAGGAGAGCAAAGCAACGGATGAATGATGATCCAAGGTTCTCAGAATTTTCCGAGAAGAATCAGCCTTCAAGAGTGGCACCATTGGATTCCTCTTCTCGAGCACTATAAAATCGACTACAAGAACTCCCGAAACGGATCAACGGTTCACCCGGAGGAAGCAAAACAAAACAGCAAGGCTGAGTTACTGATCTGGTCGCGAGCTCGTAGCGAGTCGCGACGGCAGCGACCAGTCAGCTCTATTTCAGCGTTTTTCTCCCCTTTTTCTTCCACTATAAATACCTCTTCCTCCCCTTCATTCCACAAGTTTTTTCCCCTTTTCTTCTTGCATTTTAGGGCTTGAAAACCCTTGGTTTTCTTCTCTTTCTTTTCTTAGTTTTTGTAGTTTAATTATGTCTCTTGTTATTCTAGAGTAGTTTTTGTTCTTGGGAGCAAGGATTGAAGCTTCCACTTCTATGTATTGAGAACCATTTCTATCTATCTATTTGGTGTTTTTGCTATTGTGCTCTTATTGTGCTTTGAATGTTAATTGTTGATTCCATTGATATTGTTGGGAGCTTGAGGATATGAATGCTTGTATGAATTGCTAGCTAGGGTTTGGGGGATTTGGGTTAATTTTCCCCCTGTTCTTGTTAGGAATGTATGAGTGTGAATTAGAGCTTTTGATTGTGTTAGTGTGTTGACAATGTGCTAGACGAATGTGATTGATGTTGAACTCTTCGTCATATTTGTTTTGTGTAGCAAACGAGGGAGTCATATGCTCGTGGATGAATGTGCTTGCACGTTCATCCAATCTCGTGTAATTGCATGAATTGGTTTAATGCTTAGTCACGGTGTAGTGGTCATAAGCATTGCCAAGCTTGTTGGTTCTTCGTGATTAAATGCCACCAATGATACCTTGAGTCGTGGTCGCGACTCGGGAGTCATTGGTGAGGTTTGACGAGAGATGTGGAACTCACTCTCGCAAACTACGAACTAAGAAGGATAGGAGTTTAGTCTCCACGATAAGTAGTTGAAATGTTGAATAGATGATTTAAATTCATTCTTGAAGCATTTCTTATTTGGCGTTTATGTATTCTTGACGGTGTGTTTTACTGCATGTGTGCCATGAGTTGTTTGAGCATAGGTAGTGTTTGTGTGGTTGAATTGTTTAGGTGTAGGAATGTGACGAATTCCGTAGCGCCTTTGCATGAAGATCTATGAGCATGAACTTAGAACTCCTTGTGATGTGTGTGTTGTGGTACTTGCTAGATGGGTATGTGAGTGTTGGGTCCTGAATGCTATATGATGGAATGTGTGAATGATTCGATGAACTACATTAGATTTGGAAGTGGATATCCATTGCTCCCAAGGCTTTATCTTTGTAGTTTTAAAACCCCTTTTCTTTAGTTTTGTTTGATGATTAGCATAGTCACTTGATCTTGCTAGTTATCGTATCTTTTTATCTTTGTTAATTTAGGAAACCAACCAACCAACCCCCCCCCCCCCATTTACATGCTTTTATGTGTGTGTATATATAGTTACTCCTAGCCTAATGTCAACCATTTGTGTGCTTAGACGCTTAGGAAGATCCCTCTTCTCATTGGACGACCCCGATTTGCCGCTATCTACCTAGTTGTAGAAAGTAAGCATTTAGGGCTTATAAATTATCTTTTGCACGGTGGGCGCGACGACCGCCCGCCTGTCAAAAACCACCTTAAGGATTTGAATGATTGGCTTGCTTATCTCTCCACCGAATGTTTGGATGGTCTCTCCACCCGGGGTTGTAAGTTTGGTAGTATGGATCATACATCTTTTCATGAGCTTGTCCTCATTGGAGACCTTGTCCGCCTTGCCCTTGTCCACCTTGATATCCCCAATTTCCTTGGAAACCTTGGCCTTGACCACCTTGGTAGCCTATTGCCTTTACTTCTTCAAACCCTCTATCTTAGAGTTGATGGCATACATTGGTGTGGTGATCCAATGAACAAACCCCACAAACTTTGGCTTGATGCATCCTCCCCTTCATTAGTTCCTTCATCATGGAAGCTAAAGCTTGAACTTGCTCCTCAAGCTTGGGGTTTTCCGGGTGTGGAGCCTCTTGCACCCTTGCCCTTTCTCTCACCCCAAATTGTCTTGTTCCATTAGCCATTTCCTCAAACAATGCCATGGCGTCTTTTAGGCTCTTGTTGGTAATTGAACCATTACAAGCTACATTGATAATCCTCATATCTTCAATTAACAAACCATTAAGGAAATGGTACACAAGATCTCCTTCCTTGTATGGGTGGTGTGGGCAACTCGCTAGGAACCTCTTGAACCTCTCCCAATATTATATTGACCCAAATATTGGGAGATGTTGCTTAACTCCTTCTTTAGCTACGTCGACTTGGATTCCGGATAGAACTAATCCAAAAACTTGCTCTTCATCTACTTTCATAATGTCATACTTCTCGATGAGAGGTAATTCAACCAATCTTTGGTTGCATCCTTCAAAGAGAGTTGAAACGCTCTTAAATTGAAATTGTCCTCTAAAATTTTGGATGGCTTCATGTTGATCCTCACATAGTGGAACTCGGACAAATGTGTGTTCGTGTCCTCCCTGATCACCCCATAGAAATATAGTAGACAGTGGATCATCCTGGACCTAAACTCACAAGTGACATTTTCTGCAGGAGGAGGGAATGTGATGCAACTCGGTGTTGGCTTTATAGGTTAGGAGCCATGAGCTCTCTCAATGTTGTATTATCATCCGCCATAGTTGGTGAAACTACTTTGGGTGATGATTGGGTGGCTTGGTTGGCAAAGCAGGCTATTCTTCTTGCTCTCCAGAGGGTTCCCAAGAGATCGTGATCGTAGCGCAAGGGTTCTTGTCTATTGGTACGAGTATCGGCCATAAACCATGACCAAAGCAATGCAACCTTATCCTAAGCAACAATCACAAAAGCAATCAAACTTCAACAACAAACAAGTAAAAAAAACACATAAAACAACACAAAAACATTAATAAAATACGCCTTTTCCTCGATAGCGGTGCTAAAATTTTGGAGGTCATCGTTGTGCCTCTAAAAGATAGTATTTATAAGCCCAAATTACGGCTAGCTACTAAATAGTAGTTTGTGGTAGGAAGAGTTTTTCCATGAGGAAAAGGGGGTTTTATCGAGTGTTAAATGTACTTAAAAGCACACGAAGTATTTTCTTTTGAAAAATACTACGACTACTTTAATAACTAAATTAACCGACAACTAGAGCAAGCAAAGTAATTATGATCACAACTAGCACAAATAACTTAACTAAGATTATGACAAGTCTTGGGCGCAATTGGTTTCATTTCTAGTCATCCTTTGATCATAGATTATTTATCCTATTATTATGCATTAACCACATATTGTGGAGAACTTACCAACACCTTTCGAGTGTTGATATTTCCCATCTCTCCTTGGTTATAGTTAGAGTGAGCGATCAGTGCCACACAATAACCCTTACCCTCGGGTCACTCTAGATGATTGGCATCATAGACTTCCCCAAGGATAGAAATACACATAGAGACCCAATACAACTGCCACAATGTCCTACAAGAAAGAAACACATAGATAGCACAAGTATATTTACTAATGACGACTACGAGGATTGGCCTCCATGCTAATCCTTATTAGTGGACCACGTTGTTAATTAGTCAAACCCATTCAAATTCATCCTAAGTCGAAGCAACTCCATCAATCAACAATTATAATTAGTTGTCACTCCTAATTACAATCTAGCATTGACTAAAAATAATCACGTTGACTAAAATTCAAATCTTATGGGTTTGACCAAAACCCTAGAACATAATCAATCCACAATCTTCAACAAGTTTATCACCCTAGTCCAAATCATGCATTAATCTTAGAAGAAAGCACCAACGTACTTGATAATCAAAGCACAAAATAGGATAAATCGAATCTCACAAATTCATACTAGAAATTCTTACCAATTGCTCCCAAGAGTATATATAGCCTAGACTAGGAAAACCCATAATAAAATAGCAAGAATCCATGGTAAACATAGAAAAAAAGATGAATAAATAAATTCAAATTAGGGTTTCTAGAGGGAGTAGTTCAAGTAGAATGAATAAGGGGAGAGGAAGATAAGGTTTGGGCTATTTATTTTACAAAATGTTGTCAAAGAGGTTAAAACCCACAGAAGGAATGAGGGCACACGTTTGGAGCAGGCTGGAGCCAGGGTGTGTGTGTGTGAGAAGTTGGTCTAGAGTTGACGGTTGAGCGTGTGCGATGGAGTTGGGCACGTGTGCGTTGGTTGGGCACAGGCATGTAATAGAGTGAGGTGGATCTAGAGTTAACCATGTGGGCGTGCGATGAGGAGCGGTGGCACTGAAAATCTGGTCTGAGGCTGCACTCCACGACTTGTCTCGAGCATGCGGGCGCGCCCTAGGAAGTGCTGGTCGTGCCAAAATTATTCCTGATCAAGTGACCGTGCGTGACCGTACGGATTTGGTCTTGGGCTATTCTCTATGATTTTTTTCTCCAGAGTGCGAGTGTGTGGCTAAGGGCACTGGTCGCGCGCCTGGTCTTCTTTACCCAGCCAGTCGGTCTTCGCGCCGGTCGGTTGGCCTTCATTCTTCGCATCTAGATTTTCTTCTACCGCATATAGCTTGTGGCTTTTAAACTTCTACCATCCTTGCAAATGGCCTTCACTAAATCAATCCGGAGTGCTTACAAGGAATCTACAAATTAAGCTTACGAAAAGGAATCTAGACCCTCGTAAGGACCAAAAATCTATTAGACTATAAATAGGTTACAAAATGAACGATTTAGATGTGAAAACCGAAAACGGTCATCTAAACCCCTTATGATGTAAACCTACCTAAATCTAGCAATCTTGTAACAAAAAGATAACAAAAAGGATGTTAAATGCTTTTGAGAGTACACACATTTAACGTCCTATCAGAGAAGGAGACTTAATAAGTTATAATTCTCATGGCATATTGACACGCTCCCGTGGGGTTGTAATCTTTTTGGAAAATTAACCTGCGGAGTGCAAGACGATTAAAGATAGAATTCATAGATGTTGCTCCCATGCTAACTGCTAACTACAATAAAGTAGCTAATGGAAAATCTAGGGTTGTCCACAGAGATACTATAATTCAAGAGTAAGCTTGACACAACCCACGATTGGGTGTCACTCCAATAAATAGTGCTTTAAACAAATAATTGGGGGGTTTGTGTCTAACAAACTACTAAGCATGCAAGCAGTGAGATTCAACTATAATTAACTAGTCTTTGGGGTATTTGAGTAACATAACATCACTTTAATCCTAGATTCTATCACATATAACCATATAAACCTACTCTCATGCCTATGTTACATAGTGTGGAGATGGCCGAGAATTCCCAATGTATGTCACACAAAGGTTCGACTTCCTTCAAAACTATCTCACTGCCTCCGTAACTAGGGATGCGCTTTGATCTTTTGAAATCAAATGCATCCCTGTCATCTCACTCCAAATGCTAATGCGCCCCTGCTTAAAGGATTTAAGCCATGCGTAAGTAGCAACCCATTAGATAAAAGAGTAAGGACACTACATCTTGGGCACTGTGGACACCAACCCTAGGTCTAGAGAGGTAAAGGAATTAGCATCTCATGATGACTCTAGGGTTGATATAAACCTAGTTGCTACAAACTAAAATACCTATCTATCAAACTACCGGTACAATGCTCCTAGCATGCAATCACTCACACAACTAGCCAATTAGAATTAAAGTTTTCGTGTTGGCACTGTTCAATGCAGCATGAATGCACTCATCTCCCGGTGTCTCAATCCTACGAGGTCATTAGTCTAACACTTCCTAGATATAATTAAATATCCAAGCACGATATTATATTATGCATGGAATTTGGATGCATCATAAGGCATAACATGGCATAAATCATACATGAAGGGAAAATACAAATCATACACGAACATTCACAAGACATAGAAAATATGGTATTATTAAATCTCTCAAAATCATAAATCTTGTCATTAATACAAATACTACCCAAGATAATAATTACTTTAGAGACATTAAATCTAAAACAATCGCTGGATTTAATGTTATAAGTCTAGAACTAGAGAAATAAATGAAGGGAGGAGATAGCATCCAATCTCCCTAACTACTACTAAGAATAACAATATGAAGTAGCTCTTAAACCATAAAATATTTAGGCTAGCATATATAGTAGATGATTTTTGGGCCTTAAAGAAAACCTTAGCAGCCACGTTGGCATGCCTCGTGCAATAGTGCACGTGTCGGCCAACAATGTGCAAAGGAGCACGGAGCATGGACTCGACACGTTCCTTTCCCTTTCTCATGGTACGGGTTGTGCCAAAGTGCACGCCTCGTCATCTGGAGCTTCATCCCGTGGCTTTTAATGGCACGGCCCATCGTCTGGCCTTATGTTTTCTTCATTTCCTTAGCACATCACAACCCTCATCCTTGGCCTCATTCCATTGGCACAAGCTATGGAACGGGCCGTGTCACTCTTCGACTTTTCCAAAACTTGCTCCATTCTTCGCCGCAACTATCTGCTACCATGTTTTGACTCGTGACCTTTAATCCTCTACCATCCTTGCAAATGTTTTTCTAAAATCTACAACCATCCTTGCAAATGGCCTTCTAAAAGCTGTCTGAAGAGCTTACGAGCGATCTATAAATGAAGCTCACAAAAAGGGTCTAGATGCTCATAAGTACCGAAATTCATTAGACTTAAAATAGGCTACAAAATAAATAATTTGGAAACAACAACCAAAAACGGTAATCTAAGCCCCGTACGATGTAAGCCTACCTAAATCTAGTAATCTACCAACCAAAAGACAATATAAGAGATGTTAAATGTTTTGAAAAATACATGCATTTGACGTCTCATCACATATCTTGGAATTATTAGCATACTTTAAGGTAATCATCCACACACACATTGGTTTAATTATGTAATCCAAAGATTCTACAAAGCTTTGAAGGGAATTACAAGAAAAACAAGCTTTTGAATATCCACCGCTTGAACTATAATGAATAATTAAAGATTAAAGATACTTACACGGCGAAAATGGAGTGAAAAGAGCAAGGAAGCACTCGTTGCAGCACATGACTGGAAGTGCATAGTTTTCAAGGTTGTTCGTGCATGAAAGAGTGGGGGAGCTGGGCCAAGCAGACTTGGGTGGCGATTCCAAGGGTTTTCAATTATCACTTGCATTTAGCCCATTGACTTTTGGGGGTTGATTTATATGTTTTGGTAATTTCTGAGTCTGATTAGTATTTCCATTCATTATCATATTACAGTTATTATTTTTTTAAGAAGAAAAGTTGAATTCATTTTGCAATTAGAATAATATATATATTTATATATATATTAGAAATATAATTAGTTTCTTATTTTCATCAGGGGAGTATTTTAGTTCTTTACGGAGAATTATTATCAGAAGAACTCTCTGTTTCCTTTTCTATTTGCAAGAATATATTTGTTTTAGTATATTTAGGATAATTAGATTTAGATAAGAAGAATAATTGTAATCCTATTTTACTTAGCAATCTAGTAGTATAAATGGGACATGGAATTTGCAAGAAAGAAGAGAAGTGCATACGAGACATTAGATTAGTCATTTTCACTTGAACATCTCGTCTCTGTACTATGTATTTCTTCAATATTTTTCTATCAATAGAGAACTAAGTTTTAGTTTCATCTAAAAGAAGTCATCGCTGAATACAATTTGAGGTTTACAGAAAATGTAATCATGTTCTATTCATTCTTATTTATATTTTACTAAATTATTTTTAGTTGTATATAATTGAACTATGTGATTTATTTAGATTGATCACCTAGATCTATTGCCTATTTTGTATTACTAGTGAGTAAGCAAGTCATGAGTATGCAGAAGACTGACGACCTTTTATTGAATAATGATTAGTAATTTAGATTGCATGAACACCGACAACTGGTTTGAAGGGTCTTGTATCTCATTGGTATCTTAGATACAAAGCTTTTATTAAGGAAATCATGTATTCATGCATAATTTGATATAATAATAAATGTATTGTCCGTGATGTGATGGTACTATAAATATGGTGTATGTTTATGATCTTGGTACATAATTAGGAACAAAAACAATCATAGGAATTGAATGAACCTGGAACTAGTCCTCTGTGTATGAAGTTGATGTATGTAAATTGTTGGATGAACTAATTTCATTCTCTGATTTTATTTTCTTATTTTAAATAGTTTTAAATAAAAAAAATTCCAAAACTCTGAGTATTAAATTTGGCCAAATCCATAGCTAAATTAGGATTACATTTATCTCTTGGGTCCGACTTGTACTTGCTTGCTTTATTCCCTTAATAATGTAGGTGGATAGGTTTTATAAATTTAATCTTGATACAATTAAGTAGTTTAACAACCTGATTTTACCTTCTATCAAAACCACCATGAAGTTGTATTGGCCTATACGAATGATAATATAGCCAAACTTCAGTGCGATATCAAAAAGATTCTGATGGTTCAGGTTGTAGAAAACAAGAATTGAGATTGGTTCTGGCAGGAGATCGAACCACTTCATGGGTAGCTTGGAAAAGACAATGGACACCCTGTTGGGCAAAGATTCCTAGGAGCATCTTCTCTTAGAGAAAAAAATTCATTGAGTTTGAAGAACTAAATTTGGAGTCTTGATGGTGGTGTCTTGTTTGTTATTGTTGTTTTTAAATGGGAGTTTAATTGTTGGTTTAATGGCATGGGCAATTTAACAAAGTACTAAACGTTATTCATTGGGATTGGCATTAAAGCATTTGGTATTTGCATCCGATATAAGGTGTTAATGTGGGGGTGATGGAATGGGTTATGCCGCCGCGAAAAAAAATTGTTTGCCCTAAAAATGATTAGAAAGGATCATTTTGCCCCTATTTTAGCACGACGATGGCAAGTGATATAAAGAAATGTGGAAGGATCTTGGTTCGTATGTTTTAAGTTTTTAGTAATTAAAAATAATAAAAAAATATATTGACCAGAATAAAACAATTGATATAGTTGAGGGCAGGGCTGGTCTATTAGCATGAGCAAAGTGAGCAATGGAACATGACGTCAAGTTTTACGGGCTCCAAAATTTTATTTCCTTTTACTTTTATTATGTAAAAAATTTAAAAATAAATTTTTATCGTAAATAATTGTGTAGTGGTTTGAGGGACAATGGTAATGTATTTATATATAGTAATTACATGTGTATCTTTCACATATGCCTATTATTAAGAATTATTGTGACTCCTAATCCCTAAAATTGTAGATAATGAACTATAGTTATATTTATTTTCAAACATGTAGTATACTGGTTAGTTAACAAACTTATTACTGGTACATAACAAACACTGTACCTTCTCCTAATTCATGCCCCAAAATATAAATTTTACCGCTATTATATAATAAAATTCAGATAAACTATACAGCCAAATTATGTTGAACCTAGGGAGTACATACAAATTATGCTTAGTTATGTATAGTTCTAAATCCCACAACAGTGAGATATAAATTATCTCTTAAATTTAATTATGAATAAGATTAATTTCATTATAGGATAAATCATTCTTATTGTATCGGGATATTGTGTACAAATTAAACTTTGGGTGATATGCAAATATAACCCTATATATTGGAGAAAGTGCAGACATATGAGTTATTTTTTAGTGCAAAAACAACCATGACTATAGAATGAAAGTGCAAATATAACCCAATGACCATAATTATGGCATTGACTAAGAAATTCTGGCCATTGACCCACTTGCAAAGACTAAAATACCCTTATGTTGAAACCTTAAATGAGATGGACAATTATGCTCTTGTTACCATGGGCCCCACAAAAGAACATTATCAAACTTCCTTTTGTTTGAAAAAAATCACACCGACGTGTTCAACCTCCACTCCGTCGTCGCGGTTCCCTTTGATGTTCTTCCCTCATCTTTTTCCCGTCAAACTCGTGTCAATAGCTTCGACCTCTCTTCCCAGAGATTCAAATCGTCCGTCCTCTGGTTAAGGTAACCAATTTCTTCACTTGAACCCTAGATCTTAATTTGGGTAAAATTCATTTTTCAATTCCTGTCGAGTAGACTGCTGTAGAAATGTTTGTTATTGTTGTTTATAGTGTTGTTCTAAGCAATCTATTGTTTATATTATTGACGAGGGATTAGAATGGCTTCGTCAAGCTACACTCTGAATCGTGTGCATTGCGAAGGATTCGAATGTCTAGTTTGTAAGAAGGGAATGATTGTTTGTGTGTCTCGACCGGTCAGCAATCTGGGGAGACCTTATTATCGATGCCCTCACAATCATGGATTTCAGGGTTGGGTTGTGCTTGATATGCTTGAATCGGGAAGAGGCAGTACTGTAAGTTCAATGCCACAGCACGAGTTTGGTAGTAGAGGTCCAATAGGTAGTACTACTGGCTATGTTGAGGTCGAAGAAGTTATGGTTGTGCCAGGTGAAGGTGATGTTGCACCGAAAAATGGTTGCAAAAGCTCATTCATTCTTAAGGCATTGATCGTATTGAATTTGGTTTTGCTTAGTGCGAACATGACCATATTCTTGTTGGGGTTGCTGGGAAAGTGAATGTTGGTGGCTTCAATTAGTTCTTTCCTCGAGAAAACATGTACTAGCTGTTGTTTTGGTGTGTATTTCGTTTAATGTATGTGTATTTTGACGGGGTTTAAACGCGTTGAATGTTTGTCTCCATTTAATGTGAGGTGCAAACTTACTAGAATTTGTTAGCTCCCTTTTGTTTGATCATTTGTTACTGTTGTAATGAAGTGCATATTGTGATTCAATGACATATATTAGTACTAATTTAACCTCACCTGAATCATTGAAGTGCATATATAACCCCGCCTATGTCATTAGAGTGCAGATATAACCCTAATTAATTTATTTAAGTGCATATATAACCACACTTAATTCATTGATGTGCAGATATAACCCTACATATATAGTGCAAGTCCTTATATAACCCCTGTAATATTTACCAAGTTGTGATATGACCCTAGTTCAGTTAGTTTGTTTATGAGAAAAAACCGATCCGACCATATTCACTATGACCAACACCTGTTTAGTAGATAATTTAAAAAACATTTCGAACAACAAACATCACACTACATGAATATAGGAAGTGAACCACACGAAATATATCTGCCACACAGTTCCTATAAACGTTGGCTAAAGGCAGTGAATGTTGCAAAATAGGCAAAAGAAAGTGCCCTACATGAGTCGTAGTACTGGCCCGCGGTTCTAAATAATGGAAAGTGCACAAATGAAACAATATTTTTTCAAGTTTTAAGACATAAATTAGACACAAAAGATGGTCATGATAATGTCAAGTGCGGTCAACTGGTGGTGGTTATGACACACTTCTTCTTGGACATCCTGTTTCGTTGTTTGGACCGAGTGTGGTAGGAGGAGGTGGTGGTGAGCTGGAACATGGAACATCAGCTTTAGGCGTGGCATTCACCGATGGAGTTAAAGTTGTGCCAAGCAAGCTCACAGTCCTCTCACTGTATAGAAAAGTCCTTCCCCAAATTTCGTTGCGGGTAGCCTCCACTTTAGTAACAAATACAAGGAATTTAGTTGGTGCTGAGGGCCCAGATAGCTAAAAATAATATGTGATGCAGGTGAATACTAATGTAATAATTAGTTATATGAATTGCACATATAACCAAACATAATCGTCTGAAGTACATATATAACCCTATATAATATGAAGATGTGTTCATATAACCCTGCATAATATAAAGGTGTACAAATATAACCCTATATAATATAAAAGTGTACAGATATAACCCTGCTCAATTTGAAGATGTGCAGATAAAACTCTAACTAATTGCATTCTGTGCAAATTTGACCAAGCATAATTACATTACTAGTGGGTCTGATGGATCCAGATGGTTGACGATTTCGATGATAGTGTTCCCTAGCAGTGTGTGAAATACGTTTGGTCCTACTTCTCCGGTTGGAGGGGGGAAATCCTGAGTATAGTAAAATTGAAGAAATTATTTTTAATGTCCTAAGTATGATCCATGGACATGATTTGATAAAGAACTATTATAAGGGAACATTAGAATACCTTGGCACTGAACTGGCATGGTAAATGTGCTCGAGTCCCAGCAGCATTTTTGCCAGTATCCGCATTCACTACTACATGGTCCTTGGATACCAAATCATGAACCAAGTACGAATATTGGTCCTCTATTAAAGGTAACTCTTCCACCACAATCTCCCCCCACAACCTGGTCCTCAACCAAATGTTGTCCTTCCAACAGATTGTCTCCCACAACCTTGACCGGAACCTCAACCATGGGCTGTTCCATCACTACCAGTGGCTCCTCCATAAGAACCTACACTGAAATCCCCTTCCTGTCATGGACATTGGATGCAGTAGCCCTTTCTAGGCTGCTGAACTATTTCTCCACCACATCCATTGTTAGTAGCATCAGCATTTCACCCTCATCCTTACCCTACAATTCATCTTGTACCTGAGGACAGGTGCTAGTTAGGATTTTAATTTAGCAACTATAGCATGCATGATTTTGATTAAAAAAGTGATGTCTGACCTCGTTCGCAGTAACATCCTCTTGTATGTTACGCCTCGCCTTCTGCATAGTCCTCATAGTCTGCTTTGTTTTCTTCTCATTTTGGTTGTGGCTCTGGTTCGGAAATTTATTCTCCACTTGTTGAATGATTGGCATCACATCCATTACCTACAATAGAATATTGGCTTATTACTAAGATAACCTTATAATAAATGCATGAAGTACCAAGAAGACCCTGAAGTTTACCTCTTTTTCATTCAAACTAGGTGGTGGGAATTGCATCTCCGTATCAATTTGCATCTCTGTATCATCAACTGCTTTATCCAACAGTTCATAATACAATAATGCCTTTATTAATTACTAATATTGGTATGTTCAGATACAACCCTATATAATATTTTTTTTGTTCAAATACAACCCTACATAATGTTATTAAGTTCAGATATAACCCTACGTATTTTCAAATTGTTCAGATATAACCCAAAACAATTCTAGTCAATGCATATATAACCTTCTTCATACTGAAAATGTTTACCTCGACATCCTTGTTATAATCAGTTGGAGCCTCATCAATGTTCTGAATTTGAACTTCTGGTTCACCACCTTCTTGGACCTGTACGACAAAAATTTAGTGAGGGGCACAAAATTATCAGAAACTAACAAGATTTTGCCAAAATGTACCTCTTCAACATCGACTGTAATTGTCGGATCATGTTGTACTGCATCAACCGCCTTATCCTGCGATCAACAGATATTCATTGCATACGATTTGAAATTGAAAGAGTTAGTAATGTGCTCAATCAATGAGCATAGTAACTAATTCTACCTTTCTTTGCTTTTTTGAACTTGCAGTTGTTTTCCCTAGCTTTGATGGCTCCCTGTAATTTGAACCCTTTGCAGCCCTTGTCTGCTTTGGAAGTTGCTTAGAAACCTGCATGGCCACTGGTCTGCCTCTCTTAATTCCAGCACGTGAAGTGGCATGTGAAGTTCCTTATGGAGTGGCCTGTGAACTCACATCCACTCCATGCCACATTAGGATAAACTGCCATAAAATTTACAAATGATTTGGCTAATAATTAATAGACAAAAAATAACTAACATATTCAAAATACCTGGGATAATGCAGTAGATTTAGCTTTTTCAGCCGCTTTTCTTTCTTTGGTCGTGGGTCCACCTTGACATCCCCTTATATTATGACCATATTCTCCACATTTTCTACACTTCCTTTTCTTACTACCGCCATCCCTCCCAATCCTCTTTTATTCTCTTTGTCTTCGGTCTCCCAATCCGATGATGTAATTCTAGAGGTTGGCACAGTTATGCAGTCAAGCTTTTTATCCAGAATGCCCTGTGAGGTAGGGGCTCAATCATATGTGAGTAGGATTTCAAAAATGTTTCTTTAGATAACATGGGATCACATGATTCGTGGAGGGGGTGTCTTTCGTGCAATAGTATTACACCCACTGTCTACATGGTACCCAGTGTGATCCCAAACACCACGGTCGCATGACCGCCTATCAAGCCTCACCCTATAATGAAAATCACCATGTACTACTTCATAATTTATATCTGAGAAAGGAGTGAAGGTAACTCAGCGAGACTGTTTTGAAACAAGCTTCAGCATTTCTTCAGCACGTGGACACATTACACTATCCCTTGCTACACACTTCTTGTAATGCTCATCCAACCTTTCTATTAACTTCTTCCGCAACCCCTCCATCAACGTAAGTACGGGATGGTTTCTCAACCCTTCAACCTAATTGTTGAAAGACTCCGCTGGATTGTTAGTTATGATGTCACACTTCAAGGCCGTCGAGAAAGTGTATCTAGCCCACAAATCGTCACCAAGGTCATCCAAGTACTTATAAACCTCCTAATTTAATTCCTTCATTTTCTCTATTTCTATTGTGAAATCCCTTTTGTTATATGCCATAGAAGCTCTCCAAAAAAAACTTCTTGAAAATATCCACAGGGTGCTTTCTACGGAAATCAGCATAGATGTGACGGGTGCATCTCCTTTGTGTGGCGTGAGGCGCAATCTCATCAATCGCCTTATCAAGCCCTTCTTTAGAAGAACAAACGGTGCATAAGTCATGTTAGGAAAAATCAGAAAAGGTTTATATCAAATAGGGTTATATATATGCACATAATTAAATAAGATAGGGTTATATATGCACATATTAAATTCAATCAAGGTTATATCTGGGCATAATTAAATCAGTCAGGGATAAATTTACACATAAATAACTCAGACAGGGTTATATCTGCACATAATTAACTCATACATGGTGATATCAGCACAAATTTCTAACAGTGTATGAAACCATTGACAATACAAGAAACAACACAATCTACACAATTTAACCATAGAAATCCTAAACTAGAACAGTCATGAATGATATTCACACAGCTAAACCATAAACTACAAAATTCCAACTCCAAAATAAAAGGGATATCATAACTCACCTTCTGGTCGTTAGTCATGAATATCCAGAGTTTGTTTTCTGCAAATCCTCCCAAGAAAATTTCCATTTGTTTGAAGAAAAACAGCCAACTGTCTTTGGATTCAGACTCCATATAAGCAAAACCAAGAGGGAAAATGCCATCATCCAGGTCATTGGCAATTGCACTAAGCAAAACCCCGTCGTACTGACCCTTAAGGTGGCATCCATAAAACCCCAAAAATGACTTGCATCCTCCTAGAAATCCTTTCTTCACAACATCAAATCCTATGAATAGCCTTTTCACATATGGAATTGGTTGACTCAGGTCATACAACATCATCGCTTGACTGCCCGGGTTGATGTTCAGAACCTCTTCGCAATACCATTAGAGGGCTTTGAATGATTCACTGTGGCTACCATCTAGCATCAATTCAGAAAATTTCCTTGCTCTCATCAACTTGTAACGACTTGGATGAACACCCACATCATTGGACACCTGGTGATTGACCTGAAGAATTTTAACAAGCCTCTTTGCTATCCATCCATGTGGCACCTTCACCTCTTGCCTACATGTGTGTTTCCTATCCAGCTTGTGAATTCTAAAAGTATGGCCATCGGGGAGTGTTGAACTATGGAGCCTTCATTCACAATTATGGGCCACACAAATTACTGTTATTCCACTCTTCTTGCTCTTCACATTGTTTAAACATAAAGCCCTCTTGCATCGAGAAGTTGAGAAACGGATCCTTAAAATCTTTTTGGGTCTGAAAGTTCATCCCTTTAAACATTTTTATTTTGTCACTGTCATTGATATCAAACTTCTCCTTGTTGGTGCAATTCTTGATGTGATTGCCCTCCAAGTGAGTGTCCGAGAATTCATCCAAATCACGCGATGTGTCACTGCCACCATCCTTATCTGACTCAATCTCGGAACCTACCTCGGTGTACCAATGATACCAGTCCTGGTCTTGGTCTAAAAGCCCTTCTTCAGGGTTAGGCTGCACATAATCTTCATCTTCAGAGCTGTATTCTTCCATCAATGTCTCGGCCACAGCTTTACCAGCTTCTTTGTTGTCTTTGTTCCATGATTTTTCCATCATTTCTATTTTGCTGCTCTCACCCCCGAGAACCACCTTTTGGAGGGTTATTAACCTCACATTATACCTCCAAATTCTTTCCTCCCTGACATGAACCAAACATGTTTATGACTTTATCTTCTGATTGCAAGATGACGCTATCATCACCATAACTCAGCTTCAATTCCAGAGTTTTCCACGCCTCAACGTCACCAAAGAAATGCTCCGTGAAATCTGATTTGAAGACCATAAGAGAGTATCTGTCGGGATCAATACCGCTAAGCGTCTTCCAACGGGTACTGTGACGGATGATAATTGTGTACACTTCATCCTACAACATTGAAAAGAAAATCCACAATAATAAATACAGAAATATACACTAAGGGTTATTTCTACACATATAATTACATTTATGGTGACATCTGAACATATAAGATATACACATGGTTATATATGCACATAGAGGAAACAGTTAGGGGTATAATTGCACCATATATCTTAAATAGAAAGGGGTATATATGCACATTTCATAAACATACAGGGTTATATATGCACATATAATAAACATTCAGGGTTGTATATGCACTAACAGGACACAAATTATGAGAGCAAACTCACCAAACTTGCCATTAAAGTTCGATTACAAAACAACAAGGCCTAATGTCCAGGTTCAGTATCATCACAAAAACTTTGAACATTCATCATTTGGATATAAAACTTCACCAGATTTTCCATCTGCAACATTCAATATATTCCTAAATCTAGTTCACCAACTTGGACCATAAAACCCACTCTATATACACAACAACAAGACAATTATCCAACAACATTCAAATTTATCACACACCCCCATGAACAATCACAAAAAGTCATATATCACAACCACATTCAACATTATCCATAATGATACCATTTTAACATATTTAACATACAGTCTAACACAATACCAAAAAAATATACATCATGAACCCTTAATCAAGAGCACCATAGCAGCCACACAACCCTAAACATATTATCCTTGTAACAACTTAACCCCCTTCAACATTTTAAACCCTAGGTACAGAAACAGAGGACAACAACAACCACACGCACAACACTAAACATAGTCAAATTATCAATCTGGATAATACACAACAAAATCGATTAAAAAAGGTTTGAAACCCCTGGTTTCTTAAGGAATATGCAGTCTTTCTATATTTAAAGGTCGAGAAAATTATATAATGCACAAAATTGGACTCTAAACAACAATAAACTATAAATTCCCACTGATTTTAGGAAGACTTACCATTTTCGAGGGTTTCACTGTAGCAAATATGGGTTTTCATGGAATTACGACATTCACAACCAGGCTCACTTTGTTGAACGTAGTGGGTGTCCTAAGTCATCGCCAGAATGCAACTCAAGATCGTCCAGGAGCGGCGGGAATCGGTTGAACAGGTACAACAAGTTTGGGTTGGTTTCACGATGTGAAGGGTGGGAATGGAAGACAAAAATGGGGTATTATTAACCATGGGGGTGATATCGTCAATTGATAATTGGTGGTTTTACAGTTTTTTTAAACCCTCGGGGGTAAATTGGTCATTTTGGTGTATTTCGGCCCCCAACTGCCTGAAAAGGTTATATTTGCACATAACCTGAATATATGGGGTTATATTTGCACTTTCAATTAGCGCAGGATTATATTTGCACTTTCGTCAATTATATAGGGTTATATTTGCACTTTTCTCTTAAACTTTACTTATTTCTTGGCTCCACCACTAAAAATTGAGAAATATTTTTACTGTTACCATATAAAATAATCACTTAGAATTAATTGTACAAATATTTAAATAATAATAATTATTAAAATAATCATATTTAATTATTTAGGAGCTCTTGTTTATCTAGTACAGGGCCTCCAAATTTTTGGAGACGGCCCTAGTTGAGGGCACGATTTATATACATGAAAAGCTCCAGGTTTTGGAGAAGCATGGTGGTAATTGTTCAGCTAAACTAAAAAGAAGAATGTTAAAATAACTCTATGTTTTGCGAAAAAGTGTCAAAATAACCATGTATAATTTGAAAAGTGTCAAAATAACCTTCAGCATTCGTCAAAAGTGCTTAAATAATCTTGCCGACGTTGACCATGCAAAATTCGGCGTTGACCATCTAAAAAATGACCAAAATACCTTGGCTTATTTTCCTATAAAAAATGGACGATTTCGCTCTATAAAAAAGATAATGTTAGGTCAGTACTTTCTACAAAGACATAAGGTTAAATCAGTACATTTTTTTTAAAATCATAAGGTCAAATCAATACATTTAAAAAAAAGTTTATATCAGTATATTTTTAAATAATATGAGGTAAAATTAAAATATTTTTAAAATAGATAAAGTTATATAGTACATTTAAAAAATATAAGGTTGGATCAGTACTTATTACGAAACTTCTACCAACAAAATAACTCATCCCACATTTGCTACGCTAATTTGATAGACATATATTAAAGAGATCGTGTACACATGATCTAATTCATCATGCAACAATCAAGTACATATCCAAAATTAGATTAGATTAAATCTTCTTACGTACTCTAACTTGAAACCGAAAAATGAATAAATTTTCAAACATTTAAAATCAAATTCTCAATGGAAAATAAAAACCAATATATCCACCCAAAACCTTCTTCTTTCCCATTTAAATCATTGTAACACACAAAGTCACGCACTAGATTCTCACAATTCACAGTTATGGTGCATCTCTATGTATTCGTCATTCTCCTGATCATGACATTATGTGGTTATTTTTGAATTCCGTGTACAAAAATTAAGTTCCATTTTTTGTGTATTTATGGAAAGAAAAATGGACTCATACCCTCCCTTTTTTTCATTTGTGCAGGGGAAGTTCATAGTTCAACACCATTTACCTTCGTCAATAAATGTCAGTATACTTTTGATGGGGCTGTTATCCAGCCTCGAAATCTGCCATTATCAACCACCGGTTCACTATTTAAATCAACGAGTCAAGGACGATCTAAGCGCTAAGTTCGTGGGTGACCGTTTCTGGGACCGGACTCATTGCACATCGGATGCCGCCAGAAAATGGGGAGATATATTGGAGTTTTATTGGAGAGAAGCCTTCTTCTTCTTCTTCTTTTTCTTCTTCTTAACAATGGCTTGGAAAAAATAGATCTAAAGTAAGATTTTCAGGCAGACATAACTCTATGGAAGTATATATACAGTGAGCATTTTTACTGTGCAAGAGGATGGAATTTTTTTAGTTTAATTCGTAGATTGTCGAGGAAGGAGAAGAATCAGACAAAGGACGGGGGGTAAAATGGTCATCAAACTATCAGTAGCGAGCTTAGGGGTATTTCAGTCTTTTTTGGTTAGATCAATGCCAGATTTTCCACAAGCAATGCCACCATAATTATTTTAGCACTTTCAACTGAAATTTAAGATTAATTTAGCACATTCAAATTATACATAATTATGTTGAATTTTTCAGAAAATATTAGGATTAATTTTATACTTCCCCTATTAATTTAGAAACTTGATACTAACCAAACTAATGATAGGTACACATGAAATTGGATGTATATTCCCTGAAGTTGGTCCTACATGGGGAACAAAACTATAGAAGTGCAAATAGCCACGCAGGCCACTTTTTTCATAAGAAATAGAGTCTATCATCAGAAAAGGGCAAAAAAACCTACTAAATCTTTTTTTTTAAGTACATAAATGCTCTCATAATTCTAATCTTTAAAAATATTTATTAATATAATTTTACATTTTTTAAGCGTTCCAATGCTCCCAAACTCGTCAGAGATACAGTCAGTTTCAAAACAAAAGAAATGATCAATTTACTATTCCCAAATATTTGTTAGAAAAAGTTAAAATTAAAAATATAAACTTTGTTTCCAGAGCCACTCAGAAAAATCCTTAAACTCCATGATTAGCCAATCTCTTCCACCACACATAAAGGTTGTGATCACAGTAGATATATTTGCCGCCGACGACATGATCGACAACGGTTGAATAATACAGGAGTAGACATCTTGTCTGAGCAAATTATATACTCCATCTGGTTCTCTTATAATGGCCCACTTTTCATTTTTTTATGGTATTTTTATTTTGACTCTTTTCATATTTAGTAAATCCTAGTTTGTTTTTAATCACTCAATCTCCTTTTTATTCTTCCAATTCAACCTTCACCACATATTTCATTTTCTAAAAAATTTGTGAAGTTTAAATGAGCCCATATATAAAAGACCTAAGGGAGTATAAAGAAGGAGATAGCAATCCTTTCGAATGCAGAAGAAAAAATAAAGCTTTTAAGGAGAATGAATCTAACGCATATGAGCAGGTAGATTCGCTCTTAAACATCCATACTTGACGCAACTCTATTCGACTAATGTCGAGTTATTGATTTATTAAAAAGAGAGATAAATGTGCATATATAACCATATATAATTGACGAAAGTGCTGATATAACTCTGCGTTAATTAAAAGTGCAAATATAACTTTATCTCTTCAGATTATGTGCAAATATAATTTTTTCAGGTAGTTGGAAGTCGGAATAAGGTGAAAAACTATTTTGCCCCTCTATAAAAAATAAAATTTTGGAAAAGCACTGAAATTACATTCCTGCCCCTAGCCCTTTTCTTCTTCTTGCTTCTCCCAACCCCTTTTCTTCTACTCATCTTCGTTTCTCTTTCGTTTTTCTCCTCTTTCCCAGAATCTTTTCTTCTTCTTGTCTTCGTTTCTCTCTTCGTTTTTCTCTTTTTTCCCAGTTTGTTTCATTGATTCATCGATTTTAGGGTTGGTGGCTTCGCCGAAGTGATGAGACGTCAAATGCATGTATTTTTCGAAACATTTAACATATCTTTTGTCCTTTTTTGGTTGTAAGATTGCTAGATTTAGCTAGGTTTACATCATAAAGGGTTTAGATGACTATTTTGGTTTTGTAACCTATGTTTAGTCTGATGGATTTTTGGTCCTTACGAGCATCTAGATTCCTTTTCTCTTTGTAAGCTTAATTTGTAGATTACTCGTGAGGACTTAGGAGTGGTTTATTGAAGGTCATTCAAAAGGATGGAAGAAGAGGGAAGGCCACTCACAAAGTGGTAGAAGATAAAGTGAAGAAAGTAGAGCAAAGCAAAGGGTGATACATGATCTATGTTTTGAAGTAGATTTCTGAGATTTTTCCGAGAAGAATCAGCCTCCAAGGGTGGTACCATTGGATTCTTCTTCTTGATTACTATGAAATCGACTACAAGAACTCCAAAAATGGATCAACGGTTCACCCGGAGGAAGCAAAACAAAACTGGACTTTTTTCCGCCCCGACTTGCGACAAGTGTGTCACAACTCGTGAAAAGTTGACCAGAGAGCTCACAATTTTCCTATCTGGTCGTGACTCGCGACGGAAGCATCGCAACTTGCGATAATTGCCCTGCAGCTTATTTTTTACTCCTTTTTTTCTTGTACTATAAATAGTTTTTCACCCCCTTCTTCCCCAACTCTCTAAGCCCGACTTGGGGGCTCCAAAACCCTATTTTTTCACCATTTGCTTCCATTTCTTCTTCTTTCTTTGTAGATCTTTGTTCTATGATATGGGTTTTGATTATCTACCTTAGTTTTGTACTTGGGAGCAATTGATTGATACTTCCTTTCTAATGTCTTGAGAATCATTTCTATCTATCTATTATTTTCTCTATTGTGCATTTACTGAGCTTTGAATGTGGATTGTTAATAGCATTAATGTTGTTGGAAGCTTGAGCTTATGAATTGCTTGTATGATTGCTTGTTAGAGTTGGGAGAAAGTAGCTAATTTCCCCCTATTTTAATGTGGAATCCAAGAGCATGAGTTAGAGCTTCTAAATGATGTTGATGTTTTGATAATTGCTAGATTAATGTAATGATATTGAACTCGTTGTCATGTTTTTTTAGGTAGCAAATGAGATAAGTCTATGAATGTCGATCGTTCTTGACTAATCTTGTGCAAATGCATGAATTGGCTAAATGCTTAGACACGGTGTAGTGTTTATAAGTGTTGCCAAGCTTGTTGATTCTTCGTGCTCAATGTCATAAATGGGATACTTTTAGTCATGTTTTGACTAAGGGAGTCATTGGTGAGGTTTGACAAGAGATGTTGAATTCACTCTTGCAAACTACTACCTACGAAGGATAGAAGATTTATCTTCACAACAAGTAGTTAAAGTAATGAATAGATTGTTTCACTTGTTCCTGAAGCTTTTGTTATTTAACATTCATGTGTTCTTAATGCTATGATATTGGGTGTTTGAGAATAGGAAGTGTTTGTATGATTAAAGTATTAGGGTGTTAGGAAAGTGACAAATTCCTTAGTTCTTTGGCATGAAAATCCAAGAACATGGACTTAGAACTTCTCGTGCATAGTGTGTTGTGATTCTTGCTAAATAAGTATGTTAATGTGGATTGTTCTCATACTTATCCTATATATGCAATGAAAGGTTGAATCTTGAATGTAGTTTGTTCTAGGTTTAGCCTAATGAATGCTATGTTTGGTTAAATTGCTATGTCTTTGGTAGAAGGCTTGTTGTTATCAAATCTATGGTCCTTCGTGTGAAAGGTCGTTGATGAAATACCTCTATGGTGTGGTTTGCGTAGAGTGATTGTCAACGAGGTTTGCAAATGGTCGTTGTTTGTCTTTGCAAATTACTATTAAGAAAGAATGAATGTTGATCTTTGAATGGGAAATGATAACATTCCCCATAGGTAACAAATGTGATAGAATGAGTGAATGGTTCATTGATCTACATGAGGTTTGGAAGTGGATATCAATTGCCCCCAAGGCGTAATCTTTTGTAGTTTTTACCGATCAGCCTTGATCAGACTCCCTCTGACCTCAAAACTCGTCGACGTTGAATCTCCTCCTCCCGAGGAATTAAGGCATATAATTCAGAACTTTGAACGTCGGGTCATATGTGTGTTGAAACATAGAATTCTGACTCTTTGCAATTCTCTCGAAAGAATGAAAAACTATATGCAGATTTTCTCTGTTTAATTCATGTATTGAATGCAGCTGTGGTGTCCCCTTTTAAAGCCATGAGCAGATCGGAACTCTCCAGGATTATCTCAATAATATTCCTATTTTGGATCTGCTTCTTGAAGCATATCCAAATCCCATAAATAAAGGGATTTTCATTATCGCAATATCTCTCATATATTCGATAATCTCAATACCATATTTGTAGGAATTTTCCATAAACCAACTATGCTTCTACACACGCCTAATATATAGCAGAATATTCAGATTTTCATAACTCACAAATACTATAATATTCTGTGTTTTTTCCGTAAATCTGCTTGGCGTATTACAGCTTGTCCGCATGTTCCAACATGGAAATATTTTTGTTTCCAAATATGTTCACAAAATTGCTAATTAAAATATTCAGTGATTACCACTTGACTTTACAATCTCCCATTTGGCATTTTGTGGACCCAACCTTTTTGGACAGTAGAATTACATTTGAAAAAATTTTAATCAAACACATAAGTCTTCCCAAACTCCACTTATGTTGGAACATATGCAAAATACTGAATCTGATATAAAAAAATACCAACCGAATACCACAATTCCATAATACAATCAAAATAATAATCAGAAGATGACAAAGGCAAATAAACCACAATTACAGCCAAAATATTCTCCCCCTAGGGCCATGAAGATGCCAAAGGCAAATAAACCAAAAACAAATTGACATAAAAAGAAAGCAGGCTCCCCCTGAATGTGGCACTAGATCTATGTTTGAACATAGATACATCAGAAAATCATCCTTGTTCAAGAGCAGCAGTCTAGGCCTCCAGCTACGCTTTCTCCACCTCAAGTTTAGCATTCTCTGCTTCTAGTTCCGTCATTTGAATTGATATCACCCCAAACCTTGCATTTAGTACCACCAATTTGGCCATCTTTTCAGCAGCTGCAAAAGTTGAGTCTTCAGGGTTCCAAGGAAGATCATGAACGTGCCTTATGCCAAAGGTCTTCTTGTGAGGCCGTAGGAATTATGTATCAATGATCACATATTTCGCCTTCCCCTTCACCTTGCAACTCTTAGCCAATGCAGAAATTAAGGAAGGATACACAATAGCATGTTTTGCCTTTGGAGTAGTAGCTTGCCTCACTAGATTCTGCCATATGAACAACCCAAGGTTTACTAATTTTTGTGTTCCAACACAATACAGCAGTTTAGCCATTTCTCTAGTCAAGGCAGTAGTGTTGGAGGATGGCATCCAGCAGTTTATTGCTACCTGATACACACCAAAGAATCTTGATGACAGACAGAAAGCTTGTGAATATCCAGTTTCAGGCCATTTGGTCTTGTATCCTCCTGAGATTTCCTCCAGAATCTGATCATCGGACACTACTAGATCATCTGGAAACACTCCCTCAAATTCTGGAGTATGCCGCCCCAAAATCCTATTTATCCTGGCAGCTGAGAAGTCAATAACCTTCCCCCTTAAATAAACCCTCCCAAACCAAGGGGAATCATCCTCTAAATTTTTAGCCATCAAATTGGAGTACACTTCAATGACTACCTGTCTATTGTACTGAAATTGTACAGTGGCAGCCCTTTTCATTCCAATTCATTCCAAAAAAAATCAGAAAACCCACTAGCCTTATATGCATCTAGGTCTACGGGTCTCTCAGAGATCACCTTTCTCTCTGCAAACACTTCTCCAATTTCTTCACATTTTATATCAAAGTACGAAAATGACAGTGCTTCACTTACAGACAGATGTGGCACCACTTTCTTCTTGGGAGCTGTCTGAGTTTTCTTGGCCTTTTTGGTTGGTGGGGAATCCTCGGTAGCAGCCACCTTTCTCTTACCCCTGGTAGTTTGTAAGAACTCATCTAATACCTCATCATTGGAGTAGTTCAACTCAAGTTGCTCCTGTGTTGGAACATACTCAGTATCTTCAGCCCCTTCTTCTTCAGCAGTTTGTGTTCCAACATACTGGTTTTTATCTGGTTCACCTTGTCTCGAAATAGGTCCTCCAGTCTAGTCTCCATCTACATCAACATCAGCATCACCAGTTACCTCAAAATGGTCTTCACCTCCCATGTTTTCTTCATCAATCTCCATCTCCTCAATATTTTCAGAATCTGCATTCTGTGTTGGAACATAGCCAACCTTGTCTTCTTCTTCACTGTCAGAACTTCTATTATTATTAGTTTTCTCAGTTCCTCTATTCTCTGAGCAGCCTTAGAATCATAGAATCCTACCGGCATCCTGTCTGTAGACTTAACCACTTCCGGTCCCGTTGCCTCATCATCATTTCTCTCCTTAATTCTAACACAACTCGGGCAAGGAATAGATGAATAAACATGAAACCTGTCCTTCCTTCTGTAAACTTCCTATCTCCCCCTCATAAATTTAACTTTATAATTTTCAATATCTCATAGGTTACCAATATCACCAGATACTAATTCCTTGACATTCACATTCAAGAACTCTCCTTCTATACTCTTAAGTTTAAGCAAATCCACTGTACTTCTATTTGCTTCAAGCCATTTAAAAATTTCATCTACAGTATTAAATTCCATTCCAAGAATTTTGAGAGTAGGAGGATCAGGACCTGTTACCTTCTGATAGGGACCCTTCCCCTTGCCTCTGGAATGTTAATTCTGTCTGTCACCACTAGCCTCTACATTCTCTTCCATTTGCTCGACATTGTCATCCACCGAATATTGAGGAGTTTCTTGAGTTTCTTTTTCAACCGTGGGAGAATTGGGGTTTGAAACCATCTTTCGATAGAGATTTGTTGCGTAGGAGAAAATCTTAGAGGAGTTTGGCAACAAGAATCTGAAAGAAACCAAGAGGAGTGTGAGAGTGGCCAAAAATAGAGGGATTTGGAGAGATTTAGACAACTTTGAAACCAACACAAACTCTTCACTTCACTTCTTCGTTTGCCGTGAAAAAACTTTTTCTTTTTCCAAGATGAGCAATGATGATTCTTTTCTCTCTTGTCAACTCAAGACATCAATTCAAGACATGGCAACTTCCAACATACCATAGCTATGCAACTTTTATTTTTGCAGAAAAATTTTCTTCTTTCTATTTTTTTAAAATTTTCTTAACAGAATAAAACAAAATATTTAAGCTAAATAAATGCAAGACTTGCCTCAAATTTGACAAACACCTAAGTATTGTCTGAGACTTTCAAAAGTGGTGGTGTCCAATGGCTTTGTAAAAATATCAGCAAATTTCTCAGATGTTGGAACATAAACTACCACAACTTTCTTCCTTTCAACAAGATCTCTAATAAAATGATGCCTTATGTAAATATGCTTAGTTCGAGAGTGATGGACTGGATTTTTTGAAATATCAATAGCACTTGTGTTGTCACATAAAATATTCAAAGGGCCTTGATGAATTCCATAGTCGTTCATCATTTGCTTCATCCATAACAATTATGCACAACAACTTCCAACAGCAAGATATTCAGCTTTTGCAGTAGACAAAGAGATCGAACTCTGTTTCTTACTATACCAAGAAACTAGATTCATGCCAATAAAGAAACATCCACATGTAGAACTCTTTCAATCATCTGCATTACCAGCCCAATCAGAATCACTGTACCAATTAAATCAAAATTTTGATTCTTAGAATACCAGACACCATACTTAGAAGTCCCACTTACATATCGAATAACTCTTTTGACTGTAGTGAGATGAGACTCCTTTGAATCAGCCTGAAATCTTGCACATATCCCTACGCTGAGACATATATCTGGTCTACTTGTTGTTAAATACAATAGACTCCCAATCATTCCCATGTATAACTTTTGATCAACTGCGACCCCTTTCTCATTCTTGACAAGTTTATCAGAAACCCCCATAGGTGTTCGAACTGCTCGAGCATTGCTTAAACCAAATCTCTTTATTAAATTCACTGCATACTTACTCAGATTTATGAACAGTCCATGTTTTCCTTGCTTAACTTGCAGTCCTAGAAAGTATGTTAGCTCTCCAACTATGCTCATTTCAAATTCAGCCTGCATAACCGTGACAAAATCATGTACCATAGATGGTGAAGTAGAGCCGAATACTATATCATTAACATAAATTTGAGTAATCAGAATTCTTGATGACTTTTCAAGCACAAATCTCTGTGCGACTTTCCTCTTAGTCGATCGTGATGGGTCTGTCGTCCCTAAAGTGCGATATACTCCCCCTCGACGATAACATTTCTTAAGAAGAAAGTTAGTAAGTCATTCATACCATCCACTGGGTGCTTTCTTTAAGTCGTATAAAGCCTTCTTGAGGTGATACACATGATGAGGGTAATGAGGATCCTCAAATCCTTTAGGTTGTTCCACATATACTTCTTCATTTACCACACCATTTATAAATACACTCTTGACATCCATTTGATACAGAGTAAAGTTCATAGAGTAGGCAATAAAAGTGAAATTTGAATAAACTCTAACATGGAAACTGGTACGAATGTCTCATCAAAGTCAACTCCCTTGACCTGTGTAAATCCTTCAGCTACCAGTCTGACTCTGTTTCAAGTAATATGTCCAACAACATCAGATTTATTCTTGAAGATCCACTTTGTACCGATGACATTTACACCTTTAGGACGAGGAGTTAGATACCATACATCATTTCTTGCAAACTAACCTAGTTATTCTTGCTTTGCAGCAATCCAGTATTCATCCAGTAATACCTCCTTGTAATTCTTTGGTTCAATGAGAGAGATGAAGCATTGTAATCCTGCCAACTTCCTATAATCCACCCAAGGAACTGATCGAGTACTCTGTGCCATTGATTCAGGTTGATCCTATGTTGGAACATAGGATACAATAGTGGGGAATGATGTTCCAACATGCTAAGTTTAAACTGGTTCAGCATCAGTCTGCTCAGATGTTCCAACATGCAATAGATCTGCCTTGTTAGGTTGACGAGGCTGTGTTAGAACATGAGTATTACCAGGTTCATCTTCTACAACATCTGACTTTTTTTCCTTCTTCAGAATCATCCACAATAACATTTATAGACTCCATGAGTGTGTTTGTCAAATGGTTATAAACACGATAAGCCCGACTGTTCACAGAATAACCAAGAAAGATCCCAGTATCACTACGATAATCGAAGTTTTCCAATTTCTCTCTATCTCTGAGGATGTAGCACTTTCTTCCAAACACATGAAAGTATGAGACATTTGGTTTCCTACCCTTCCAAATCTCGTAGGATGTTTTGCTAGTGAATGGACCCAAATATACTCGATTAATTGTATAGCAAGCTGTGTTAATAGCTTCTGCCCACCATTTTTTGTGAATTTCTTTCTCGGCCAACATAACTCGAGCCATCTCCTGCAAGGTTATGTTTTTCCGTTCTACAACACCATTCTGCTGAGGAGTGATTGGTGCTGAAAACTTGTGTTGAATCCCGAGCTCATCACAGAAATCACTGAATTGAGAATATTAAAATTCTCTACCATTATCACTACAAATTCGAACAATCTTCCCAACTAGACTTCCTTTTTTAGTCTATAACTTTATCACCAGACTTCTAAATACTTCCAATGTATCTGATTTTTCTTTTAGAAAAGCTACCTATGTAAATCTGTAAAAATCATCAACATATACGAAGATATACTTCTTTCCACCTATACTAGGTGTATTGACCGGACCCATCAAATCCATATGCAATAATTCCATATTTCTTGAGGTCGTTATATATTGAACTGAAGAGTGGGGAGATCAAATTTGTTTACCTTGTTGACATGGTCCACACACAATTCCACCCTTGCTTATTAAGGTGGGCATACCTCGTACAGCCTTTGCATTAGCAATTTTCACCAAGGTTTTGTAATTGATGTGACCAAGCTTCCTGTGCCACAGAAATCCTTCATCCTGTTTCGAGATCATTCACTGTACTTCCTGTTCCAGTAAATAGCAATTATCTAATGATCGTATGCCTGAAAGAACCTTGGCTTCTCCGTGTTTCACTATGCATTTGTCTTTCTGAAATTCCACAGTCATATTGTCATCACACAATTGGCTTATGCTTAGCAGATTGGCCTTCAAGTCTTTAACAAACAGCACACTAGTGAATACTGGAAATCCTTCAATCTGTAGTTCACATTTTCTAACTACTCTCCTCTTCTTTCCATCACTAAACGTACCATAACCGCCATCGTATGGTGTGATATTTGTGAGAAATTCTTGAGTTTCAGTCATGTGTAGAGAGCAGCCGCTATCAAAGTACCACGAATCTCTGGAATATGATATAAGTGAAGTATGTGCAACAAAGCATGTACCAGAACATTTGGCAACCCATACCTTTCTGACCATTTTTGTTTTCTGGACTTCGCCTGTGTTAGAATATACCAAGAGTTGATGTCCTACCATTAAGTCTCTGATCAGTTTCTAGCATTGTTCCTCTGGGTGACCTTGATATGAACAGTAGTTGCAGACGAGAGGTTTCCTTTGATAAGGCTTGCCGAACTTTCTCTTTACCTCTCGAATCTTTGTCTTCAGAGTTACCGGACTCTTAAGTATCTCTTGTGTCTCAGGCTTAAGTGTGACTATGTTTTTGAGTGGGTTGTAATACCCAATTCCGTGTCAATCTCCAAAGTTCTTTCCCATGTCCAGGATATAGTCAAGTTTTTCTTTTCCAGAGTTTAGCTTAGAAATTACTGCTTCAGAAGTCTCAGCTCTCTTGGTTGCTAACATTAGCTTTTCATTCAAATCTTCATTCTCCTTTTTAAGTTCAGCAACTTCCACATGCAATTCTTTTTATATTTTCGTCAACTGCGTATTTTCTTCCTTCAGTTCTTTGTTTGTGTCAACTACTTGGAGCCACATAGCATACATCTTTTCATAAGTGTTGTAGATATATTCATCACTTACAGCAAGTCCATCATCTTCATCACTAGATACTTCATATGAATATATGTTGGAACATAAGGTTTCGTTTCTGTCTGATGTGTTGGAACATCCATCGTCTGATGCCTCATGAATTTTTGCTCTAAACGCCACATAGTTACTTGTGAGTTCCTCTCCGTCTTTGTCGTCCTCTTTATCTTCACTCCATGAGGTGACATTTGATTTTCCTTTTTTTTTGGGTATTTGCACATTCAGCCTGAATATGACCATATCCTTCATATTCTCTGCATTGAATTTGTCCGGGCTATTTTGGTTCACCACTTTGATTTCTAGAGAACTGCTGATTTCCTTGTTCAAATCTCGTCCCACGATTGCCTCCAAATTCTTGTGGTCTCGGTCTATTTCCACCATACCTTTCCTGAGATTTCTTGTTTACTACTTTCTTCACCATTCTTGAGAAGTTTTTCGTGATAAGTGCAAGTTTGTTAAGCTCATCATCACTGTTGGATTCGTGATTATCCTTTGATGAGGATGTTTTGAATATCAACTCCTTTTGAACCCTTTTTGTAGCTGGCTTGGTTGTCATTTCATACATCAGTAATAATCTCATTAATTCATCTAGACTCATGGTAGCTACATCTCTTGCTTCTTCTATTGGTGCGACCTTCATTGAAAACCTTTTGGGAAGTGATCTCAATGCCTTTTTTCACCAATTTAGCCTCTTTGTAGACTTTTCCAAGTTGATACACCATATTGGAGACGTCCCTGAGTTTTCCGTTGAATATAGAAATAGTGTCATCTTCCTCCATCTTGAGTTCCTCAAACTTAGTAGCCAACATCTGTAGTTTAGATTCTCGAACTCGACTAGTTCCTTCATGAACAGTTAGCTGAATATCCCATGCTTTCTTGGCTTGATGATATGTAGAGATGAGTTTAAACAAGTTTTCATCAACCGCAATGAAGATAGCGTTTAGTGCCTTTGAATTCGCTAGAGATGTCTTGGGGTCATCAAGAGTCCAAGTAGATTTGTCTTTGAGTTTCTGATCCCTTTGACTTGACTCTCCTTCTTTCGCCTTAGAACTTGTATCAACATCTTCAGTAGGGTGATTCCACTCATTTTCAACATAGTACCACACAAGTTCATCCAGTGAGTTGATGAAAAATCTCATGCGTGCCTTCCAATAATTGTAGTTGTTGCCTTCCAGCAGAGGTGTCCGACACCGAAGCTATGGTAAAACCGGATCACATTTTTCTTGCCACAACCAAGGGAAAAATAAGTGATCAAGCTCTGATACCAAATGAAATTTGGTTTTATCGATTCTCTTAATTATTACTAGTATGTTCCAACATAACCTATCTAACCAAGTATGCAATAAAGTAAAGCATTAACGACACAACACTTGGTTACGCAGTTCGGTGAAATCCACCTATATCTACAGGGCCTAGCCCAGTTCAGAATAAATCCACTAATCAGAAAGATACAGTACAAAGTACACCATACAATATACTTATCTTTACTAATCAAACGTGTTAATTCTCCTAGCTCCCCTAGCTACCGATCCACCTTGATCAGACTCCCTCTGGCCTCAAAACTCATCGATGCTGGATCTCCTCCTCCCAAGGAATTAAGGCATATGATTCTGAACTTTGAACGGCAGGTCACGTATGTTGGAACATAGAATTCTGGCTCTTTGCAATTCTCTCGAAAGAATGAAAATCTGTGTGCATATTTTCTCTGTTTAATTCATGTATTGAATGCAGCCATGGTATCCCCTTTTAAAGCCATGAGTAGATCAGAATTCTCCATGATTATCTCCATAATATTCTTATTCCTTATCTGCTTCTTGAAGCATATCCAAATCCCATAAATAAAGGGATTTTTCTTATCACAATATCTCCCATATATTCGATAATCTCAATACCATATTTGTAGGGATTTTCCATAAACCAACTTTACTTCTGCACACGCCTAATGTATAGTAGAATATTCAAATTTCCATAACTCACAAATACCATAATATTCTGTCCTTTTTCTGTAAATCTGCTTGGCGTATTTACAGCTTGTCTGCATGTTCCAACATGAAAAGATTTTCGGTATCAAATATGTTCACAAAATTGTCAATTAAAATATTCAATGAATACCACTTGAATTTACATTCTGGAATTGTTGAATGTCGAGTACCGATTGACATGAAGAGGCCTTCAGGGGAACGTGTACTTGTTTCCTGGGTAGGTTCCTTTATTTTTCGTTTCTAGTAACAATAGCAGTGGTTTCCTGGATATGCAAGGTTTTTTTCATTCTCATTTTCTTCAATATTTCGTCAGCATTTGCCATTTATGTTGTTGGCCTTGTAGAGCAGAACATTCGGTGATTGCTGAGGAGGAACAAAATCGAGCTAATTTTTAACCGCAATTTGAAGATCTGAGCAACAGGCGGTGACCTATATTTAAAGCCTTAAAAGCTTTGGTAAGCATGCTAACATGACTTTAGAATCTATTTTTGCATTAAAAATTCTTCTACTACGGCAAGTTTTAAAGTCAACTGATGTCAAGACAAGTAGAAAGAAGAGCTTGTGGGATTGTAGAATTTCTGGTGACCTATGTTCAACGTCATTGGATATGTCTTTTTATTGTGCAAAAGGATGCCTTTTGACTTCTTTTAAAATTGATGGTCTTCTACGCTTTATGAAATTACAAAGTGCATTCGTTTATTTATATGTCGCAGTTGTTACATCCAACGTGTATTTGTTCGTTGTACTGTGAATGACCTTTTTTTCTTCTCTTTTTTGTTGATCGTTCGTTTTGAATTACGAGCATATATTTACTTATATTTTGCATATGTTAGTATTCAATGTGTACTTGTTAGTTGTACTGTCTGTAACCTTTTGTGAATGACTTTTTTTCTTTTCTTTTTTGTTGATCATTCATTTTGAATTACGAACTGCATATGTTTACTTATATGTTGCATACGTTAGTATTCAATGTGTACTTGTTCATTGTACAGTCTATGACCTTTTATTTTCATTTGTTGTTAGTTTTCCATTTTGAATAATGAGTTGCATTTGTATACTTATGTGTTGCATTTGTTAGTATCTTGTGTGAACTTGTTAGTTGTGTTGTGTTGTGTATGACTATTTTTTTATTAAAAAAATGGTTTTTGGTTGCTCATTTTAAATTAAGACCTGCATTTGTTTATATATATATTGTATCTGTTAGAATCCAGTATGTGTTTGTTTGTTTTATTGTGTTTGACTTTTACTTTCATTGTTGATTATTGGTCATTTTGAATTAGAAATTGTACATGTTTGCTTATATATTGCAACTGTTAATATCCAGTATGTATGGTTTTTTTCAGGAGTTTGATCAATAATTTTTTTGGTTTTAACTTTTAAGGAATCAGACGACACTGAACATTGGACTACACAAGACACTCCAACACGAGGAGGATTCAGACAAAGATGACACTGAACTTTGAAGATTCGAAGATGATCCCCCTTTTGAAGATTAATGATTGATGATTCATTGTATTAGAGACAGGTAGTTAGTTTAGATAGAAATATTGTTGTAATTGTAAGTTCCCTAATGGAATATTTATGTCACAAGTATTTTATCTTCCATTTTGTTTAGATGTTGAGATCCCCTCTCGTGTATGAATTTGACTAAATTTGCATGTTTTTTTATACAAAGTATCCTTTCACGCTGACTATACTTTAGGTGACCTCCTTTTGATTTAAATCAGGGAAATCTTCTCATATTTTTTAAAATAAACACATGTTTTAATGTAATTAGTACATATTGTATGGTATTAAATACAGTTCACATGAAAATTTTAAAAACAATTACAAGGTTTTGTAACCTCTTTTCTGTAGTATACTATAAGAAATACTAGTTGTAGGCTAACATATGCATGTTTTAACAAAATAGAAACAATTCATAAGGTAACTTATGCACTGCCTCATGGAAAATTTTTGCTATTCATAAAAGGAAGTGATAATTTAAAATCATATGCATGTTTTTATATAGACAATACATGTTGTAATGTAATTAATGCAGAGTTAATATGACAATGTTAAATTGTCAAATTTTAGTCTCCTCTGTTTGTGTAAACTATATCATATACTAGTTGTTGACTAACATACGCATGTTTTAACAAAAACATAAACAATTCATAACATAACTTATGCACCACCTCATGGCAACGTTTTTCTATTCATAAAAGGAATTGATAATTCTAAATCATATGCGTATTTTTATTTAAACAATACATGTTGTAAAGTAATTAATGCAGAGTCCATATGTTGATATCGTGGAATGGATGCGCAAGAAGATCAAAGAGAACAAGTCGTTGGAAACAACGTTAGATGCTTCTGTAGGTGGGATTTGACATGCTCAAGAAGAAATGTTTCTTGTCCTGAGAATTTCCATCCTCTGTAAAGCCAGGCTCCCTAAGGACAGACCTTCCATAAGAGATGTAATAACCAACAAAGCCAGAACAAACTATTTCTCCAACAAGGCCAGAACAAAGATAAGAACCAATCAAGTGGAAACTTTAGCTTTCATATAATTCACAATAAAACTGTTGTTTTGCATATCAAAACTTCTAACCTCTATGCACTTCAATACTTACAGCACCCAAGGGCAACCTCCAAGCGGTAGCACCCCAAGACACCAAAACAACTGGTCTTGTTTACTTGTATCTTTTGAGAAATGACTCTCTCCCAAAGAGTTGGTAAATCCTAAGTTGAAATTTGTATAGAAAGACTAGCACCATCATACCGAACCAGCTAGGCCACATTCAACCAAGATGGTACAAACATGTTTTTGCAAACCAAAATGAGAATATATCTTTTACTATTACCCGCATCACATCAAAACCAAGCACCTCCTCTATTAATAATACTCAACATAGATAGCTACATAATCAGTGACAGGAGCTTCCCCTTCCTGTGCCTTCTTGGTCTCCTCAGGCTCCCTGTAGAAGAACAGATCAACCTACAAATACACAAACACATCATTCACTCAATATACCATACTGGCTCGTGCATAGCAGAAAATCAAATTGAAATCTTCATAATCAATTACCATGACATTTCACTTGTGACCCTGTGAAAGAACACTGCGCATCTGCAAGACCATCCTGGCCAAGACCCAGAAGAGACACCCTATGTTGTGCCTTCCCTTGTTGTTGGCAGGAATACCAATGTCAACATAGTTCATCGGGGAATCAGTGTCGTAGAAAGAAATTATGGGAATATTTCCAAGAGCAGCTTCCTTAATGGGCTGCAACCATCAAAATCCAACAATCAGCACACCAGATTGAAAGCATAAACAAAACATGCATATATAGAATGCACACAAAAACCAACCTGATGATTAGTCCTTGGGTCAATGAGGATAAGCAGGCGGGGCTCACTGAACGAAGTGTGCATTTGATTGGTGAAGGTACCTGGGGTGTGGCGGCCAACAATAGCATTAATGTGCGTGTACTGAACAAACTTTAGCACAAAAACCAACCTGATGATCAGTCCTTGGGCCAGTGAGGATAAGCAGGCGTGGCTCACTGAACGAAGTCTGCATTTGATTGGTGAAGGTACCTGGGGTGTGGCGACCAGCAATAGCATTATTGTACATCAACTGAGCAAACTTCAGCACAACCTTCTGACCATAAGGCCTAGCAGATTGGACAATGATATCCTGAGGGTTCTCAATTGCAAAAATAGCCTTTGCCGTCAGACTGAGCTTTTCTCATGTCTTATCAAGGTTAATTAATGTGAATTCCTAAACCAAAACAACCAAGACCTTAACGTCAACATAAACAGAAACAACCAAAAAAGAAACAACATAAATCTAACCAAATCCTTAATCCTAACACGAACAAATGATCATTTACAACTCACAGACTTAAACCCTATCATTTACAATCTACTGGCACAGACTGCTGTCAATTATGAAATCTAAATCCACAAATAACATTCAATTAACAACAATCAAACACCAACATTACGACCTAAATCAAATCAATCCAGAAAGTAAAGTATTGAGATCGGAAAGAGGCGTCCCGTCATTGCGTCGCTTGTGGACGTATCGCTTCATCTGTAAAGTATTGAGATCGGAAATCGCGGTTCTACGAACTACTGAAAAGATGAACACCTAATTTTCCCGGACCCCTTGGCTCTATAAACCACTTAGAAGTCCTGCTATAATTTCCTTGTCAACGTTGGATCAAACAATGTTGTTCAATCAGAACCTCTTTGCTGGCTTAAGGATGATGCTTTTGCGAAAACAAATAATGACTCAATTTTTCTGTTCAATCGAGCAATGGAAGAAGGTATGAAATTCCTTCCTTCCATTAGCCATTTTTGGAATGGCCTTCCAGCTGCCTCTCCGATCACTGCCAAGGACAACGTTAATTCGATGATCACAACCCAGACATCGTTGTTTCCGAAGAAAGCCACCATTTTCGTACTCTTTCTTGCTTTTGCAGATGAAATTTGAGTGTATATAGTGTGTTTTTTTGATGATATTGTGTTATTGATCTGAATTCCGATGGTGTTTTTGGAATGAAAGGGTGAGATTTGGAATGAGAGGGTGAGGTTTGTTTCGTAGGAATAATGTGTTGTGTCTGAGTGAGTGTGTTTGGGTTGACCGGGAACCGCGTAAGAGTTTGGGAAGGAAGGGTTTGATCAATTTACATTAATTGCAAATTAATCTCTAACATAACCATAAGCTTGTGGACAAGTTGTCTGTCAAAAGACATCTCTTTTCTTCAAACTCATTTTATGGGTTTTTTCAGAGACGTTTGCCACTCTCCTGTTCCCGCTTCTCCTCCGCCGCGGCGGACCGCCGTTGAAGATGCAATAACAAAGACTTTGATTTTCGTCTTTGTTTACTACTCACTACTCACACACAATTAATGTGTGAAAACAATAATATTAGTTTCCTTCGACACTCGAGAACAACCAGTGATTTGAATCCAATCCCATCAAAAATCAAATTGCACCAAAAATCCCAGATTCCCTCGAACAAGTAACAGTGGAAAAGAATACTCCGCCGCCGGTTAATGTAATAACAGTGGAAAAGAAGATAAATCAACTCAAAAGCAACAAGTAAAATTCACCAGCAAATTAATACTATGATATCAATTGTATCAAGAAAACTCTAATCCTCTGATCCGTGGCGATAAGGCGCTGCGAGCAGCTGTGCCGGCGGTGTCACCACTGGCAGCGGCGACTCGATGGAATCCGCCACCACGATCCGCCTCAGCGCCTCCATCTCCTGCCCATGCTGGCCCTGATGCAGAGCACCTCCCGGAGTGGCGACGATTGGACGAGGTGGCGCGGTGGAAAGCGCCTCCTGGAGATGCGGGTTGAGGCGTAGGGGTAGTTGAAGCTCAAGATTCAACCTGAAACCACTGCGCTGGTGGTGGTAGCAGCAGGCGGGATTCGATATCAAGATTGAATTCCTCTGAATCTATGGTGGGGTGGGGGGATGAAAATAGAAGATTAGGGTTTTCATTTTAACTTCGGGCGGTGGCAACGATCGGTGGGGAGAGCGACGGACCTTGGTTTCTGTGAGTCGAAGGAGACGACACTTTGATTGGGAAACGAACTGGAATAAAAACGAAGAAAAGGGGAGAAAAACACTGGGGGCTTTGACGTCTTTTCAAGTTTTTTAGTTTTTCTTTTTTTAAAACAAGGGCAAATCGGTCACTTAAACAAAAACTGGCAATCAAACTGTTGACTAAACAGTCAATACAGTCAAAGATATTTTGATACTTTCTGAAATTGTAATATTGGTACTTTCAATCTAAACTTAGGGTTATTTTAAAACTTAACTCTAATATATGTTTAATAATAGTACTTCAATTTTCTCTAGAACTTATTTTTAATCATTTATATCAGATTTTTTATTTTTTGGAGACCAACTCTAATAAAAATAATATTGACAAAAAATAGATCAGAAAGGGCGTGAAAACCCTCTTGTCGCAAACCCTCTCGTCGTCGCATCTCTTCTTCAATTTTTTCCCCGTCTCCTCATTAGGAAGATGGGGAACAAAAAATTTTTAATTTTATTTTTATTATTGAATACGTGTGAAATTTATCTCCACAAGTTAGTTTTGTTCTTCGACCTGATCGATTATATCGTTGTGTTCATGATGATAACTCGATTTAGTTGTTCATGTTGATGTATTGTTCTTGAACTGCTTGTTCAGATCGTGTGTTCGTAATTTTATTTATAGTTTTAGTTTTGGGTTTTCATTAATTTGAATTTGTCAGAACTGTGTTTTCAAGGTATTTACAGTTTGGACAACATAGATCGTGGTTGGATCAAGTGGTGTTACAATGGTAGAAGATCCTTATTTGATGCAGTGATATTGATACGTGATACGTTCTTTTCTACCAAGTGGTCGTGATTTTTGCAGGAACCCAATTAATATCCCCGATGGCGATGTTACAGTTTTTTGTTGGATCTCCGATCTGTAATAGTACAAATGATCAATCTAGTTGACATGTAATTTAAATAACCTTGCAATAGATTGGTTATTGTTAAAGGGTAGTTAAGTTAGATATCAATTCTACTTATTATAATCGTTGTTAGACTTTTTATCCACGATCTTGAGATAATTTAGTTTGGCAAAGTCTTGGGAAAGACGGTCTTTTCATAGACTTATGGAAAGACGGGGTTTGATTAGAATATTAAAAAGGTAAAAGGTCTTAGTTGCAATATTAAAATTTGGGTGTTGCTATATCCCGCCCTGTATTTTACTATCCTCGCCCTAATACGTATAAATACACGTATTTTGAATTTAAAAAAAAGAAAAAAAATTAAAAAACCCTATATATACCCCCTCCCCCTCTCCATTTTTTCTCCCCCTTCCCTCTCTCCATTTCCCTCTCTCAATTTCTCTCCCCCTCCCCTCTCTCCATTACCGCCGCCGCCTGCCGCCGCCGGAAATCCGCCGGAAAACGTAAGTTTTTGAGGAATTTTTTTTTACTTTCCGTGCGAATCGTTGCCCGATCTATTCGAATTTCGTTGAACTTGTCGGAATTGTTAGAATTTTGTTGAACTTGTCAGAATTGTTAGGAATTATTTTTATTTAGTTATGTGACATAATAGAAATTATTTAGATATTATTTTTTAGAAATTGTGCTTTTTTAGAAATTATTTAGCTATGTGACATATGTGGAATTGAAAAAAAGAAATTGTGTTTTGTAGAAATTATTTAGTTTAAATTTGGATATAATGACATAATTGGAAGGAATTGTGTTTTTTAGTAATTATTTAGTTTGAATTTGGACCGTTAATTTTAGAAATTGTATTTTTTAGAAATTGTGTTTTTTAGAAATTATTTAGTTATGTGACATAATAGAAATTACTTAGGAATTATTTTTTTAGAATTTGTGTTGTTCTGGAAATTATTTAGTTATGTGACATAATTGGAATTAAAACGAAGAAATTGTGTTTTGTAGAAATTACTTAGTTTAAATTTGGACATAATATTTTAGAAAATGTAATTTTTAGAAATTGGGTTATTTAGAAATTATTTAGTTATGTGACATAGTAGAAATTACTTAGGAATTATTTTTTAGAATTTGTGTTGTTTTGGAAATTATTTAGTTATGTGACATAATTGGAATTGAAACGAAGAAATTGTGTTTTGTAGAAATTACTTAGTTTAAATTTGGACATAATATTTTAGAAATTGTATTTTTTAGATATTGGGTTATTTAGAAATTATTTAGTTATGTGACATATTTGGAATGAAAAGGAAGAAATTGTGTTCTGTAGAAATTACTTATTTTAAATTTGGACATAATATTTTAGAAATTGTATTTTCTAGAAATTGGGTTATTTAGAAATTATTTAGTTATGTGGCATAATAGAAATTATTCAGAAATTATTCTTTAGGAATTGTGTTTTTTGGAAATTATTTAGTTGTGTGACATAATAGAATATAGTTCTATTTAAATAAACTTTAGTAATCCGACGTAAACAATTGTGTAGTAAACTGTTACGATATGTTTTAACTATTGTTTCCTTGAATGTTAATAATAGTGTGATGTGGTTAAAAAATAAGATTATTTAGTAATGTAATCTCCAATTTGTAACTGAAAAAAATGTTCCAGTTCGTTGTATGATTGTACGATAATTAAATTTGCTGTTTGTGGAGGGGTTTTTTTATGTTATATCCACTTTTTCCTATGCATTATAGAATATGTAGTCTCCATTAGTAAATTGAAATGATGCACTGTTCCAAAATATTAGTTCACACGTTGTTGAAATGTATGTTAATTTATCTTATCATATCAGTTTGATTCACTTGTTGTTATACTAATTACATATCTTGTGTCGTAGATGAGCATTGCTGGTCAATCTGACGGTCATGGTCGTTCCATAAGACGAAGAGGTGTTAGTGCCTCGGCGAGACAGGCTAGAGGCCGCGTGGTCAAGGATGAACCGTCGCCTCGCCCGCGGGAGTGTGATGTAGGAGCGGAGCAGCCTTCTCCACCGAGCGTTCGTGCATTCGATCCCATGCCAACATGGGACGGTCCGGAGATTAACATTCTCGCGCCTGGTGGAATCCGTCATGATAGTGATTGGCAGATGAATTATGACCTGCCGGTAGATGTCCCCCCGATGGGGCAACCTGGCGCGAGTTTGCCATTGGATGCCGGGATCGAACGTTATGCTGCAGCTGGAGCCAGGCACACCTGGAGGAATAGAGCTGGTCAATTCGCACAGTCTTCTGTGGATCGTGCAATGCCAGTGAGACTAGCACCGGAAGGGCGCCGAGGAATAGGAGGAAGCGACCCGCCGATGAGACGTGGCTAGTGCGGGGACCGGTGGCTGGTGGCCCGCAGGATGGCCTCGTCATACCAAGCTTCGGAGGACACGTCGCTATTGACGTTTGGAATGGTATAGAGCGAGGTGTGCTGAGATGCCATGCTCGGTCGCCGCTATGCAAGCAGCTAGTCGCCACGCTCCCCAAACTGAGCGATGTTGCACAGGCCTGGATACATGCGACCGGGTTGGCCCACCTGCCTGCGATTATGTTCCAGTTCGTTGACATGGCACTGATATCCGCTTTTGTCGAGAGGTGGCAGCCGGACACGAACACGTTTCACATGCCTTTTGGGGAGATGACCATCCTGATGCACGACGTTGAGATGATTCTTGGCATTCCCATCGATGGTGGCGCTGTTGCGAGTTCCATTTCGGCGGAGACTATTGAGGAAGCGTGCGCTGAACTGTTTGGGAAAGACGTGGAGTCCTTTCTCGCGGAAGACTGGAACGGGGGTAACATAGATGCCCAATCGTTGATGGCGAGGTGTGTAGCGGCGGGGCAGAGCCAGAACTTCCAATTTATGTGCTACATGCTGACCCTGTTTTCATCCACGCTTTTTGTGGATAAAACTGGGAATAAGGTTAGAGCCAACCTTCTACCCCTGCTTGATTCGCAGTTGTCGTGGGGCTCGGCGACGTTGGCCAGTTTGTATCTGCAGTTGGGAATTGCGTACCGGTCCAAGGCGCGCGGCCTGTGCGGATGTTGCACGCTGCTTCAAGCATGGATATACGAGTACTTTCCGATGTTTCGGCCGAGTCCGAGTACATTGCCAGCTCTTCCGGGCCGCGCCAGTCGGTGGCACACGGGGGATAAAGCGGGGAGGGGTACGGGGAGGCTCGGTGCCATCAGGCGACAGTTGGATGCCTTACAGCCCGACCAGGTATGAATTCCATGCTTTTACTCTTGTTATGACAGTAGTAGATAGGTCGGATTCCATAGAAACGTAACATGTCTGTGAAACTTTTTGCAGGTGGATTGGTTGCCATATGGAGTGGACGTGGTTAGGGCTGCGAGGGGGAGGACTCACTACCGCGGCGTGATTCGATACCTCGACGCAATGGAGGCGTACATGCCAGATCGCGTTGTGCGGCAGTTCGGTCTCCTACAGGGTATACCGCGGGGTCTTGCAATTGGGCCCGAGCCTTGTTCCCGCCCGGCTGATCCAGCCGGCTATTCAGTGACCTACTCAGGGAGGCTGCAGTTGACCCTGTGGGAGATGGCACACACTTGGCACGACGGTCAGCTTGCAGCGTTCCCGATAGCCACGAGCCAACCAGAGTGTACCGTGGATTACGAGGACTGGTACGTGACTCATTCGCACCCATTGATCGCAAATCCTGAACATGCTGCCGCGAGTGGACCGGACAGGACACATCATCAGTTATCGGTAAGTTTTCCCGAACTGTTTGCTTCCAATAATTATATTACATTTTACTGTTTCGTTATTGTAAACTCTGTTTCCTGTGCAACAGATGCTGAGTGACATGATGAGCGCCCTGGATCCGTTTGACTCGGCGACCGTTGATGGTTTCGCCGACCCCAGCGTGAGGGAGTTGATGACGACTTTTGTCAGTCATCGCGATGAGTATCGCAGGCTCGGTTATGGACCCATTCCTTAGTCGACTGTTTGCTTACGTATGACCCCACAGTTTTGCCATATTCTGCTCATTTATGTAATCGGTAACTGTTTGTGCATATGAAATTTATAAGTCATCGATTTTTGCAACAGTAACGCTTTCAAAATAATTACTCGACACTTCGATAATAACTGTAACGGTTGCGCACATGCTGAAATGTTTCGCTGGGTTGCAACAGTTAATTACTCTCAGAGTATGCTCTTCTCCAAGCCCTTATCCTCCTACGAAAGGGTAATTCCCAACCTACGACATCAGGCTTCCTCAATATGGTCCACATGTTAACCACGGGGGCCATGGGACAGTTTTCCTTCACGTGTACCTGGACGAAATGGCTTGCACTGCGAACGTATACAATGTGCAGCTCCCTACTTGTTCCATCCTCGCCCCCACCCGCCCTCAGTGGAAGGACTGTGCAGCAATGGTCCGTCGACCCATTCTCTAAAATGTAATATAAAACTACAACCGTGTTGTAGTAGGTGGCGACAGGAAACATGTCTGCAATGACCGTAAACCAATGCTCTGGACCACATGGACCGCTGGTGTGGTGTATACGGGCTCTGGCGAGTTCAACGTCATTTTGCGAACCGTATATGGGAACATAGTTAGGCCAATGAGTTGATATCTCGTTAAATACTGCCCGACGCGCTGTGGACCATTCACCTTCACCGCCTACGTGCAACGCATCAGCAACGCATCTGAAGCCACAGTTTCCATCACTCACGACCTCGTTCCAGCCTTCGATGTAACGCCGGACAATGTGGGGGACACTTTCGAGGAACGGGAATGTCGCTGCAGGAGAACACATTAAGAAAAATATCTTGTGCAGGCGGCGTTCATTAGGAAGAATGGTGCTTGTACTTACCGTGCCGGCGACCGCTCCCTGAAGCACGCCCCGGGGACCTCGAACTACCCCCGTATCGCCTGTTCACGTGCTCGTGGTAGCTAGGTGAACGCCGGGTTGATCTTGATCGGGGGACCTGCTCGCTTGGTCTGCCACGTGCACTGGTACAATTGTCCGGCTCGCCAATGCCGCTCTCCTCCGGCCGTAACTGCGCATCTATGTAGGATGAAACTCGTCGGCGGACCGAAGGGTCGCTGCGTGCCAGCTCCTCCAACAGAGTGTTGAACCGCGACTGATCTTGTTCGGCCTTCGCAATGTTTTCCATGCTCCCCACGTGATCACCCAATGCCAGGCTCTTAAACAGCGGATGAATGTCGTCCAAGTACAAGGGGATTCCTTCAGCAACTGCCCCTGCCATGACGCATGCACACGGTATTCCGTGTGTCGAGCGCAGCACACAGCCACAGTAAGCATATACCTGTGCTCCGAGTGCATCAATCCTCCCGGACTCGACCGTCAATTTATCCAGATAGTATTTGGACACATTGTTGATCAAGTTGCTGAAAAGGGCCCTACGGTGCAATCTTCCAACGACAGTTCTTGATTTCCCCAGGCCGGTCTTGATCATAGCAATCTGCTGGGCTATCTGCAGGTCGACACGCCTCCATACCGTGTCCAGCGAACCAGTCGACGTTTGTAACCACCCTTTCAATGACGAGTGTGCACTTTCGACCCTGCATGTAGTTGTGTTCCCGAAATGCAGAAATCTGTTCGTCCACGCCCTCACAAATTTCTCCTTAAGGGGGGTGAGCCACGTCGTCTCAGCGTAACTAATAACAGCTCGCTCCAAGACCATCCAGTCCTCATATCTACCAAGGCGGTTTCGTACTCTGGAACGGTGGACGCATTGCAAACCCGGAACCATGCACCATTCTTGAACGCTGCCCCGTTCCTCTTATTCCCTGTCAGCACAGTAACACGTGCCTCCACATCCTTGTTAATATGCCAGGTGCAGAGCAAATGATTCAATTCTGGAAACACAGTCCGAAGTGGCCTAATCAGTCCCATCTCCCAATCGGTGACCACAACCTCGGGGAACGGACCATCCACAAGCAAGCTCTTCAGCGCGTTCAGCACCCACTCATAGGTATCTGCCGTTTCGTCAACGACAATTGCGTAGGCAATCAGGAAGTTTGTGTTGCAAGGGGACATCCCAACCATCTCAATGAATGGCATGCCGTAGCGATTGGTCTTGTACGTTGAGTCGATGGCCACAACCCACGGAAACGTGCGAAATGCCACAACAGCATCGGGATTGGCCATGAATAAATGAGTCAAAGTACCATCACCTGCTGAGCGGTGACTAGTGACATACCCTTTCGCGGTGGCCAGATGCAAACAATTCTCCGCTGTGTTGCGCCCGCCTCGCCTTTCTGTTACATATGCTGACCTCTCATTGTACACCTGCCTAATGTTCTGATGCAGGTCCGGAAACGAATTACTGAGGCTGGCATTGATATGCCTTGGGGCTGTTTCTGCATCTGTCAAATCTCTGATCATTTGCTTCGCGTCCGCATGGAGCTTGCTGCTCTGTCTATGACCCTCGGGGTACACTGAGAAAGAGTGGTTGTGCATCCCTCGCCTAGGATTCTTGCACGGCACTACATTCCAACCATCCCCCGTGATGCTCTGTTTCAAGACAATCGCGAATGGGCAGTCACAACTTCTGGTCGAGCTGCTACTCCGTCGGACTACATCAGATTCGCTCGTATCTACATCCTTATCCTTTCGGCCCCGATTGCAAATGCAATATAACCTCAGGGGACCATTCCTATTCTGTTTGTAGGACCCCGTGACAAGTTCAAATCCCACCTGCAGAGCAATCCGTTGCAGGTAGGAATAAGCCTCGGCAACATCTGGGAACACAGCTGAGGTGGCAAATGGAGAGTATCCATTCCGCCCTGCAGCAGCTTCATATGACTGATTGTCATCCTTAAACAGCAATAAACATCAAGTAATTAGTTACACTCAACTGCTATACCAACGACAATGATGTCGTCAATTAACGTTTACATATGAACGAATAAAGATAAAATTACAGTCAAAACGTTAAAACATATACTTAAAGAAGAGAACATGAAGATAAAATTATAGTACGTGAAATGCCATTACAATTATAAAATTCCCGTACACAAATTAACTCCCTAAACTAAAATTACATTCATCCATTTCAAACTGTCCTCCTAATGGACTTAAGGGTGCACTCCGCCATTTCTCATTAACAGCTAAAACATACATGTAATGGGAAAAAAATGAAATAACATTGTGGCTAGAATTAATATTAAGGTTTAAAATAAATTAACGTAATGAATTTAATGTTTACTAGTGAACTCTTGGAATACAAAATGCAACCGGGTCATTTCAGAGTAACTTTTAACACTTGCATTTGAATAATGTAAAATGAAACAAAGTAATTACATTTCAACAAATCAAAGTAAAAAAAAGGAAATTAACGTTACACTAATTAACAAAATAACAAAATTAACAGAACGACAAAATTAACGTTACAATAATTAACAAAACAACAAAATTAACAGAACAACAAAATTTACGTTACAGTAACTAACAAAATAACAACATTAACAAATCAGCAAAATTAACGTTACAATAATTAACAAAATAACAAAATTAACAAAACAACAAAATTAACAAAATAACAAAATTAACGTTACAATAATTCAAATTAACGTTACAATAATTAACAACGTTACATTTCATAAATTAAAATACTAAGATGAGCATAAATTAAAAAACTAAGATGAGCATAAATTTCGTTCTCATTAACAGCTACGACATACATGTAATGGAAAAAGAAATGCAATAACATTGTGGCTAGAATTAATATTACATTCTTACAGTTCAACATATTAAAATATCAAAATAACGTAGAAATACGTAACTTAACGGTACAATAATTAACAAAATAACAAAATTAACAAAACAACAAAAATAACGTTCCAATAATTAATTAATAGGACATACATTAACGTTACTGCTATTAATAGGAGATAAATTCATAGGAGATAAATGTGCAATAATTTCATCGTAACAGTTAATAAATTAAAACACAAAGACGAGCATAAATTTCTACGGCAAAAATTATTAAATTTAACAACTACTTATGGACAGAAAACTAATTAGTAAAATTACCTCCGAAGACATGGAATTTCTAACACCCTTTTTGGAGTAATTTTTGCTCGTCTTGGATAGCAAAAAAATTCGAGTGCCCTCAGAATCAGAAGAATTCGAGCTCATTTATAGCAGTTCAATTTTGGGATGCAGCCTGGCACGGCTCGCGCCCAGGCCACGGCGAGCCGAGACGCGTCCGGCTCGCGCCCGTGGCCTGGCGACCGGACCGCGCGCTCCTCGCGCCCACCGCACGGCGACCCGTGGCTCGCACCCAGACCACGGCGAGCGGCGCCGGTCCGGCTCGCGCCCGGACCCCGGCGAGCGGGTCGGCGGCGGCTCGCGGTCCGCCGGTGGCGAGCGGACCGGCGGCGGTGCGCGGCATGTCGGTGGCGACCGGACCGGCGGCGGCTCGCGGTCCGCCGGTGGCGACCGAACCGGCAGCGGCTCGCGGCCAGGCCGCGGCGACCGGACCGGCGCCGGCTCGCGGCCGGGCGGTGGCGAGCGGACCACGGCCCAGACCGTGGCGAGCCGACCGGCGGCGCCTCGCGCCCAGGCCGTGGCAAACCGGGTCCGGCGGCGGCGGCGACCGGTGGTCCAATTTTAATTAATTTTTTCTCAATTAATATTAAAATTAATTTTAATTCAGTTACTGAAAATAGAAAACAAAAATACTGTATTCGTATTAGGGCGAGGATAGTAAAATACAGGACGAGGTATAGCGATCCACTAAAATTTTAGTATGCAACATGTAGTAGTCATAAAATTTATAACCCGGTTCATGCAACCCGAAAATTTTATCTTAATTTCTTCTAATTTACACTTTAAACCTTGGTCTTTCCATAACTTATGGAAAGACCGTCTTTCAAGAGACGAACTCATTTATTTTTCAAAAATAAATAAATAAATAAATGGCGTGAAAAGTCCAAGTGTGGAGATTACATTGAAGGAAGGACCTGGAGGTAAAGTCTTGAGGCTAATAGACCTATTTTGTTGTAAACGACCCAAATGCAACCAAAACCAAAAGAGAAAAGAAGAAAAACAAAAAACAAAAGAAATTAATTACTCAGAATATATCCGCATTCCCCCCGCTTTAGGACTCCCTATATAAGACACTGACCTTCTGACACCATCCTCCTTATTACCAAAAACAAGCTACAACGTTGTACTACTCCATTCCTCCTTTCAAATGGCTCATCACTTCAATCCAGATATGCAAAACATGGGAATCGATCCCAACATGGAAGCCCTGATGAACCCATTTCCAGATTTGATGGGGTTTTCCCAGGACAATTATTCAGGTGACGATCATCTTCAGTTCCCTGGAATTTTGGGTGCAGATAATTTCCCCCTCATTTTCCCGGAAGAGTTCAAGAATTTGTTGGCAATTACTGCAGAGCCCAATTGCTCTTCTGCAGATGATCATCGCCATCTCGAGGTCCGTAACGATCATAGCTATGATGATGAGAAGAAGAGGAGATCAATGCACACCCCGGAGTGCAGTTCAGCCAATTCATCTCCTCCTGTTTCAGAAATTGGAATTGTTCGGAAAAACGTAGGTTTCCCATTTCAGCCGGACCTAACTTTGTGTATGCATTCGCTGTCAAAAATGACATTAGTTTCATTGTTTTACAATTTACAATTGCAGAGTACAGCTAGAGGAAAGCGGTTGAGAAGCAATGAGAAAGAAGATGAGAAGTCATCAAAAGAAGTTGTACATGTTAGAGCTAAAAGAGGGCAGGCCACTGATAGTCACAGTTTAGCAGAAAGGGTGTGGAATCAATTTTCAACTTACTTTCTTTAAAAATGTGGAATTTTGATGTATCATCTTGAAATATTTCGATATCGGTTCCTTACAAACTAAATGACTCACATATAAGGCCTTGGTTACTCCACTTCGTAATAATTCATTTTAAGATAGAGGCCCAAGATACCTTGAAATTTAAACCCCCAATCTTCCTATGTTTCAGGTAAGAAGAGGCAAAATCAATGAGAGGCTGAGGTGCTTGCAAGACATAGTTCCAGGATGCCAAAGGGTACAATTATTTTACGTTAATATCCATAGTTCTATCATGTTTGAACATCCCCTGAAATCAAGCTAAATGGCTTAATGAACTTGTTTCAGACTATGGGAATGGCAGTTATGTTGGATGAGATCATTAATTATGTCCAGTCCTTACAAAACCAAGTTGAGGTGAGAACTTCAGTTTAAGTTCAAACAATTGAAGGGATTAGAGAAAGCCATATAATTGCCCAAAACTGATCGGTTTGTGCTGTTCTGTGATCCAGTTCTTGTCAATGAAACTCACAGCCGCAAGCAACTTGTACAGCTACAATGGAGAAGCAGACACCATTGATGCAATTCAGGTTCCGACCACTTCTCGATTTGTGTTATCCTTTATGTACAATTTAAACTAGCGTTCCAGTGTTTTTCTATTGAAAGCCATAACAATACAACTAGGGGGGAAAGGGGGATTTGAAACCGGATTGCACTTGACTTGACACAGTGTTGTTTTTATCGGATAAAACCACAAAACAAACATTACAGTACATGAAGTTATAAATATGAACAACTAGGCTAAAAGTTGTGCTTTGTGTGACAGAGGGCAAAGGCATTAGAAGCAATGAAGATGCATAAGAGAATGAAGGAAGAATGGGAAGAAATTGGTGCTTCCACTCAACTTGGGCCATTTGACCTGACTTTTGGATGCTATCCATCATTGCCATTCAACACATGATCATGTCGTACTAGTTTTTTTTAGAAAACGCAATCCAATTTGTTCCACTTGACTCTAGAATATTTTACATGGAGAAGACAAAAAAAAGGGTAGAAAATTTATACAGCTTGTACTTTCACTCTATGAAACTAGACATTTACCCCACTTATCACATACATGTATACTTGCAATTTCTTTCATGAATCTTGTTCATTTTGGTCTCCCTTTGTTAGGTACATTTATTGGTTAGTGAAGGGGTTGGTTTCCTTTCCGACGGCTCAACGATATGTCTTATAATTTTGCCTCACAAACACTTTGGTTAAACATCTAATCTCTTTATTATTCTTAAAGATAACATGCATATATACATTGAATGTATTCACTTTTTCTTGTAAAACAATTCTTTTAAATGTACATGATATGCCGCAATTTATTATATTTTACTTGTTTCATTATATAAATACTACTATCACATTTTGTTAAGCATAACCTTTTTTTTAAACTAAAAAGGTAAATGTAAGAAGAAAAGGCATGAGAGAGTATTAAATTAATGATGAATTATATCGATTCAAATTTTGTCTAATTATAAAACGATCAAGTATTAAATTATTAGTGGAACGAATAAATAAGCTAAGTGTAAAAATATTACTAGAACTGAATGTACAAATATATATCACAAATATTGCATTTTTACCCCAAGTTCATTTTACTGTGTATTATTAATAATTTAAGGGAAATTTTCAGGAAAAGTGACATGATCATAACTTTATGGACATACCACTTTACTTTTTAACTTTAAAATTGTAATTTTAAGTTTAAATATCATATTTTATAAGTTAAAATATGTAATATGACATGTTTGAATGTGACAGTATAAGAAATATTATTTGAAAAGTATAATATTTAACTTAAAAATAGTCTATTTAAATTGAAATTTTAAATTTTAATTGAACAAATAATGTATAAATAAAAAATACTGTAACTTATTCATAACCTAAAATATTCCAGTGTCAGGATACCTATATGCTCGGTGCAACAAGTGTGTATACTAGTTTCTCTTTAAATATCAAGTCTAATAATGCTTGTGACAAATGTTGTGTGTCTGCATACTCCAAGCATGTCTCGATTTGAGGTTTTAATAGTCAACAAAATGTTGATTGTATAAATCCAAAAGCCTGTCCTTAAGATGTCGATTATCTTCCATTAAGTGGGGCATTGTTCACATAATGGAGCCATTATATTTTCCATTAATTGATTAGGCTTTGGCCACTAGCAAAGAGTACTTATTGGTGATGTGCTGTGTTTTATGATTTTGATCCATTTGATTTGGATTGATGGTTTTCTTTTTTCCTTATCTTTCGGAACATGTTAGTTATGAATCTAAGTGTCCAAGCTTTTATAATTATTTACTAATGATACTAGTAAGTTGTGAGCATTTTTTAAAAATAATCATAAGTGCTTAGAAAAATGGATAACAACAGTTATAATAATTGGAATTAACTTCCAACTCAACCAACCTCTAGTAATAACTAATTAATTGTAAGAATATCTATATCACATGTCAATTAGACTAGTTATTGGTACTATTACAGAGTAAAGATCAACAACAAAATGTAGAGTCTATCTCTTGAAAGACGATTTTTCCATAAGCCATGGAAAGATCAAGGTTTCAAGTGTAAATTAGAAGAAATGAAGATAAAATTTGTGGGTTGTATGAATCGGGTTATAAACTTTTTAACTACTACACATTGTATAATATATTTTTAATATTGCAACTAAAACCTTTTACCTTTTATTATTCTAATTAAATCCTGGCTTTCCATAAACTTATGGAAAGACCATCTTTCCCAAGACTTTGCCAAAAATGTAATATGACCATTGGAATATTAATTCCCTTCTCGCCAAAATCATAATCGCTTGACAGAGAAAAACATATCTTGCATCAATCACTTCGTCAAGCATAGATCTTCAAGAATTGCAACACTACTTGAGAGGAAGAGACGCTGCTAGATAAATGACCTACGACATCAGTTCTACAACACTTATGACTTCGGTTATTGTCCTTAAAAGACCGAAGTAAAATGAGGTGAAATAAAAAATCCTCTTTTTACTTCAATTGTATATTGCCAAAGTCATTTTTACGCAAAACTGCAATTAAAACCAAAACCAACGTTGGGTGGAATGACTTCGTTTGTAAATAATCAAAGTCATAAGTTTTACCCCTAAACTGCAACCGACGTCAGTTGGATTTACTTTGGTTGTGAATAACCAAAGTTTAAAAGTTTAACCCAAAATTGCAACCGACATAGGGTGACATTAAACCGGCTAAAAGACAATTGAAGTCAACCATTTTCTTCGCTTAGATTCTGTGTAGCATCCGAGACCTACCCGAGGTCGGTAATTTGGTCACGTATCAATATTTCTTCGCTTAAAAACATACTACCAATGTCAATTGAATTGTGCCACGTATCAATATTTTAAAAATATATTGAGTGCTAGACGAGAACCGTCATGTTGGTTGTATAGTACAAGCAAATTTATCACAACAAACATCATTCATCTCATTGATACTGTATTAAGAATATAGCAATAACATCATTCATCTCATTGTTAAGGAACATACCAATATAGAACATACCAAAAAATCTTTTAAAATGAAGTATACCATATGTAATCTATTAATAATCTAGATCAAGGCTCCCAAAAGATAATATGCCTTGGAGAGTATCAATAAACGTTTTAGAGAATAACCTATACAAAAGACTTACACAATATGTAGCATGCTACCCAATAGTTGTGTAAACAAAATTTTTCACGTGTTTCACTATCATATACCTCAACCAATAATCACAAATTTCTTACAATTCTTTGGTCGTGTAGGGATTTTTTTTTTCTCAGAAGTACTGAAAGTTCAAATGACATAATGCATTCACAATTTAGAATATAAGCTTCTTAATGTTAAAATATCCAATATAAAAGTCGTATGCATACCTCTTGTAGTTGGAAGTTGCTCTCAACTACATTCATTACTTGGGAAAGTCATGAAACTCGATGGTCTTCCACAATTTGCTCATGTATGCATCGTCCACGTACTCTCATGTTTCATATAAATATATTTCCATTTTAGAACGTGCCAACATGCCTACATAACTACTTCACCACTTATACCTATCTCCAATTGGATTATCTATGTTATCAAAAATCATTGCACATTTTTTACTCTTATCAATCATCTCCATCAACTTCTTACATATTGTTCTACCTCGACCTTTCTTTTGTTTCTTCTTTGTCGTTTTATTGTCACTGCCTTACTTTTTGGTGCCTTTTCGCTTACCAATAGTCATTCTCTTACACAAATTAACCCAATTACTTCAACTCTTCATGGTGGGTCAAACACTTTCTCATTTTCCTTGATCCATTCACATTAGAAAACCTCAATTTTTATTTTATTTTCACTACACTAAATTCTTCAACAATTACAAGTGGCCTTAAATGTTGACAAAATAGTAACATGCAACAAGTATCATAGTATTCATCATATCCAAACCTCATTTTCAGTCGTTCTCTCGTAGAGAAATAAAAATATATATAGGATTTTTATGAACACTACAAATCTAGTGGTATATACCTAGTTCGCACAACATAGGTCCACCACGACCAGATCGCTTCGAGCATGGATGCGAGCACAACCAGATTCACTCCGAAACAACTCAAAATGCAAAAGCACCACTGCTATGATGCCTCTCACTAAGTCTATGATCGGGCACAAGATGAGCAAATGACGCAAGCCACGATGGCACGATCCAAAGACCTATAAGAAGGAAAGAGAGGCACAGACTCAGGATAAGCCACAAAACATAGTGCCATTGCTATACTTCCATAAGCCTAGATTGGCGTAAGAGTTTCTACCTGGGGGCTTCCTGGGGAGTTTTCTGCAGGTACCCAATGAGAAGAATATGATGCCACCCTTGAGGTTTATCTCTATCTGAAAGGAATATCTACAATAGTGGCACCGTCTATGGGGAATAATTTTATTATTTTTTCTTTCCATATTTTGATAGACCCCAAGGACAGTCAGGAACCACTATAGGGCACCAGAGACAATGACACACAAACACACAATTTCAAGGAGGAAATTGTCCATGTCATGAGGAACTACTTAGGTGGCAAGGAACCCCAACACCCGAAAACTAACAGAACAAGGATGACGACTAGATGAACCTAGGCCAAGAATAAACCTGCATCATTCGACAAAATACTAGGACAGAAGAAAAGCAGCAAAACAAACCAACCGCAGCCATGGTAATACCGCGTTAGCAGATTCATAGAATAACACCATCTGACTAGGTATGTAAAAGCACATCTAGAGCCTTGCACGATCTAACGAATTACTTATGTCCATACATATGTTAGAGGACATAGTGATAAGGCCTTGGTTAGACACGAAACTAGGTTCACTACGCACCTAGGTATACACTTTGCTAAAATTATACCAACATATTCAATTATACAACAGCAGAAATAGCTCAGCTCACAAGGCTAATACACCACTAATTACCCTAACAAACCTCACTTTACAACCAAACAACGAATAAGACACCATCTCTAAAGATATTTTGGAATACAACCCGATCATATCTAAAAACACATATAAACCCCCAACCACCCTATACAGCCTTATGAGGAATAAGATGATGGCTTATTTCATCCCCTCATTCTTCTAGTGAACTCAACTAAGAACACCACCATCCCACATCCTAAGCGTAAACAACGAGATTGTTTTACTTATACATCAACCCCCTAATTGAAATACATGTGACATATTTATCCAAATCTACCTGTTGCACATTGCTTCCCCTTTGTTTGGCTGCACACTGGATGAAGCTTGAGCCACGAATCCCACATGAGTTCTTCCTTGTGCTCGCTCAGCGGCTACTGAGATGATGTTATGGAAACACCACCCCCCCCTCCCGCATTTGCTAATCCCATTCACTAATCTTGTCAGAAGGCATAAAAACATTATACCTCAATAAAAAAACTTTAAACACATAAAATAATTGTAAAAGACACTTACGGTGTAACTTCAACCATGAGAGCAATACCCCACTAGAACGGAGAAACCCTCCAACCAACTCCGGCCACCACTAACCAGAGGTGAGCCAAAGGATAGCCAAGATAAATCATTACACCCCTAATAATAATCATTATACACAGTAACCACTATTAAACATAAAAGGCACCTCCTCAAAATGATATTTTCTTGCGTTAAAACACAGGGATAAAAACCCGTATACAGGCACAACTTGGTCTCGAACATCCAACATTCAACATAGTTATAACATTTAATACAATCCACAACCCAAGAAACCAACTAGCTGAATAACAGGAATTGGATTACAGAATGCCAAACTATTCCCAAAAAAACACATAAGGGTGCTAAACCTACGTGACATTCTTACCTGAAAACTAAGACCCACATCGATTACATGGCTAAAAGGCCATACACTCCCCCCCTAAAAGCCCACCCAGCATAACCCTAAAAATCACAACGTGAAACTACAAGATCGAAGAGATATGCCATAGCTTCGCATACGGCTTGGAAACCCCCAACCACCAACACAAGTGTCGATCCTTATCTCCTTGACTCTTAGACGCGCATTCAAATACTTCACAATAACCACATAAGAAAAAACAACCCTGGTGGATGTGTACAATGGTAACCCCAATGATAAAGTAACAAGTGTAATTTTGCATGGCTTCTCATAGGCTTGGAAAACCACCAACCACCGATACAAGTGCACAACCACAAGTTACTGAGCCACGAGGACCAGAAATACGTACTATTAATATAACCCATTCAAGAAAAACCTTAATAAATTCACACCTAGTTTCTGAAATAGTAACAATAAACAAAACAATCCAACTTATCAGCCCCGTCTTTTTCTTCAGCATCATTCTCGTACTTATCAGTCTCACACACCTCAAGCTCTCTAAGCACGAGTAGCATCGACGGGCCCTCCAACTTATCGAGAAGGGGAAATGAGCATTGGAATAACAAATTAGTTGCATTTCACCCGCGAGGCCACACGTCGCTTTATGTTAGCTCTGCTAATCTTCCTCAAAATCATCTAAACTTTGTGCTTATTTTGAGCAAGGCTCACAGACACCACACCCCCAGGCTCCACGGCTGGGGGGATGGGGGGACTTATGGTATATACCTAGTTCGCACAACATAGGTCCATTATGACTAGCTCGCTTCGAGCATGGAAGCGAAACCAACAAGGTTCACTCACAAACAATGTGAAACGTAGAAGCACCACTACTATAATGCACCCAACTAAGTCCATGATCAAGAACAATATGAGTAAATGGCATAAGCCATGATGGCACAATCCAGAGACCTATAAGAAAGAAAGAGAGGCACGGGCTTAGGGTGAGTCGTAAAACATAATGCAATTGCTACTCCCTTAGGTCTGGCTTTGGCATTGAAGTTTCTCCCCAGGAGCTTTCCTTGAAGTTTCTTGCAGGTACGCGGTGAGAGAAATAATCCGAACGACCTTCAGATTTATCCCTATCTGGAAGGAATCCTCGCCACACCTAGAATGACATATTAACCTACAAATATTTAATTTTCCTCCCACATATAAATATTGCACCTCTATTTTCCCCAATGACAAACTTCGACGTCTCATTAACATCTATTCTACAATGCAGACCCAACGAATCATGATGTCACGAACTAGAAAACTCCACTCATAAACCTAGATGTTAGTTGAAAAAATCATAAAAATACCAATGTAAGTCAAAGTTTTGGGAATGGCATTGAGGGAAGAACTCTGTGTAATCATTGTTGAAATTAGATTTTCCGACGGCAAATAGTTTCTCTTTTCAAAGTTTTTTAGAAATCATACATGAATTTTAGCGTGCTTTCTAAAATAACTCAACCATAATTTTCTAAATTTGAAACCTCTAACTTTGTAAATTTTTATTTAGGGTTAAGTGCTAAAATAACCCTGACTTTAGGCTAAAAGTGCCAATATAACCCTGCAATATCAAAAAGTGTCAAAATAACCCTTGACGCTATTGACTTTTTAGTCAACTATTTAATGGCTGGATTATATTGAAAAGACCATTTTACCATTGTTAAAAAAGTTTTTTTAAATGTGAAAAGACAAATCTACCCTTCTTCCTTTCTTCATCCTTTCTTTCCTCTGCTTTCCCCTTTCTCATCTGATTCCTCTTTCCTCTGCTTCCTCCTTTCTTCTCTACTTCCACCTCTCTCCCCTCCGCTTCCATGTTTCTTTCCTCTGTTTCCCCTTTTTTTTCCTCCGTTCCCTGATGAAGCAGTGCAAAGGTGATGAAGCAGTGCAAGCGTGATGAAGCAGTGCACGAAGCAATGGTGAAACTGATGGCGGCAAGTTTGTAGCTCAAAGTTGGCGCCATCTTCAGTTTTAAGTTTGAAATGCTTAAAACGACAACAAGGGACTGCGTTTTGTTTTCTTTCTGATTTGTTATATAGCCAAGACACATGTCGTGCTCTGATTGGCTTACTTTGTTTTTTGTTTTCTGCTTTGCTATATAAAGCCATAAGGCTGTGATCAATAATAATCAGAATGGTACGAATGTAGTGTTTTTGATGAATGAAAACCTTCCCTTCTTCCTCTTATCTCTCTGAGCTTGAAATCTTCTTCATGGTATCAGAGCATAACCAGGAAAATCCAGAGATGCTTCTTGTTTAAAACCTCATTAAATTCTGAACATTTTGAGCTATAAATCATGGCTTCTGATGGTGAATCAGTGGATTCAGTTCATCATTCAACCAGATCTAATTCGTACAGAGGAAGGCCAAGAATTAACGATCCATTTGATCTGCAAAATGGAGACAATTCAAGCCTAGTGTTTGGTGGCAGAACCTTTGAACGAGTTCAACTACATAACATGGAGCAGGTCGATGGTGATTGCTTTCAAATCCAGAGGAAAGCTGAAGTTCTTGACTGGTGAGATTCAAACACCAGATCTGGATAATCCACTCTATGATAGATGGGATAAGGTAAACTCAACCTTAATTTCATGGATACTGAATTCCATTTCAAAGAAAATTGCAAGAGGTTTCATGTTTTTCGAAGATGCTTATGATTTATGGAGTGAGCTGAAGGAGAGATTTGGGGAGAGTAATGGTCCTCTTATTCATAAACTGAAAAAGGATATATGTGAATTAAAGCAAGGCAATGAATCTGTTGCTGTTTATTTCACTGAATTGAAGAGTCTTTGGGATGAGTATGCATGCTTGAGGCCGAGGAAGAAATGTAGTATAGACTGCATTAATTACACTTGTTTACCTGCAGAAGAAGAAGATGATAAGTTGCATCAATTTATAATGGGATTAAACGAAGAATACAGTTCCATTAGCCATCAGATCTTATTGATGGATCCTCTTCCTAGTATTGGGAAAGCATACTCCATGATAACTAGGATAGAGAAACAGAAGGCTATTCACTATGGTTATCAGGAGGTTCAAAGCAATTCTGCTATGGCTGTAAGGATTTATAGGGACAGAAAAATGCCTTACCAGATCAAGGAGTCAGGTACTGATCAGGTTGAGGAATCAGATGTTTTCAGAAGGAGAAATGTTAGAAGACCTGACCTGAAGTGTGACCATTGTGGAAAGCTAGGACATGTGAAGGAGAACTGCTTCAAGATCAAAGGATATCCAGAATGGTGGGAAGGCAACAGAGATGTTGCAGTTAAGCCTCAATTTGCTCCACAAATCTATAAGAAACCTACTCAGAAGTATGCAGCACATGTGGTTATGGAGGAAGACTATGCACCACTGAGTGATCTAGATGCAAAACTGCATGCACTGGTTGCAAAACTGGTGGAAGCACAACTTGAAAAAATAGAAATGGAAGGAACAGATTCCAGATCAGTATGGAGCAGTGAACTATGCACATTATCATGATTTTGCAGGTAGCCTGGTCACAAACTTTTCTCTTAATGTTTTTACTTTGACTAATGATAAGTGGATTGTTGACAGTGGAGCATCAAGTCATAAGTGTGCAAATCTGTTTATGTTTCATAATGTTGTTGCTATGCAAAGTCCCACACCAGTCTATTTACCATATCACACAATAAAACAAGTCACAACTATAGGATCAGTCAAGTTGAATCCCTCAGTCACCCTAATTGATTGCCTACACATTCCTGATTTCAGATATAATCTCCTTTCTGTAAATAAGCTTACTAAGTCTATGCCTGTCATCTTCAAATTCTCTTCTGGTCTTTGTGTGCTGCAGGACCTCAGAACTAAAAAAGTCTTTGCAGTAATCAAAGAAGAAAATGGCCTATACATTTTAGACAGTCATTCATTCCATCCAGACATCATCAAGAAAAGACTTCATTCAAAACCATTCCAAAGCACTGTAATAGGAGCTGTTACTAATCAGAATTCACCATCTCTTCATTCTTGGCATCTTAGATTAGGTCATCCTTCTAATGATGTAATGAAACATGTTTCTGAAACTGCTACATTGTCCAGTACTGATAGTATTTGTACAGTTTGTCCTATGGAAAAACAACATAGACTGCCTTTCTCACTCAGTACTAGTTTTACTCAGTCAGCCTTTATGATGTTGCATTTGGATTTGTGGGGGCCTTATAAGATCAGTTCTATTAATGGTTGCAAATATTTCTTAACAGTAGTAGATGATTATACTAGATCTACATGGACTTATCTGATAAAATCCAAAGATCAAGTGTTTTCAATTCTCAAACTGTTTCTTGCCATGGTTCCGAATCAGTTTCATACCTCAGTCAAATCAGTAAGAACAGATAATGGAAGTGAGTTTGTTAATCTTGAGTGTGAACAATTGTTTGCTGATTCAGGTATATTACATAAAAAATCATGTCCTTATACTCCACAACAGAATGGTGTAGTGGAGAGAAAACATCAGCATCTTTTGCAAATAGCTAGAGCTATTCTTTTCCAATCAAATTTACCCAAAACATTTTGGGGACATGCAGTTTTGACTGCTACTTTTCTGATCAATAGACTGCCAACTCCTATTCTTTCATGGAAAACACCTTTTGAACTGCTGTTTCATGAACAACCTGATCTGCAAATGCTCGGAACTTTTGGTTGTTTAGTCTATGCAACCAATACATCTCCACACAAAGAAAATTTTTCAGAGAGAGCATATCCTTGTGTATTCCTTGGTTATCCACCAGGTCAAAAGGCTTATAAGCTATTTGATGTGCAGAATCACAGGATGATCATATCCATGGATGTGGTTTTTCATGAGTCTATCTTTCCCTATTCATCATCACTACCTTTCTCTTTCCCTCTTCCATTCACAGACACAACTTCTTCTGATCTCTCAGAGTCTTCCAATCCTACACTTCCTTTCTCTGTTCCTTCTCCACCTTCTGACACTGGTGCAAGACACAGCACTAGAGTTATCTGGCCACCTGTTTGGGCCAAAGATTTTGTATCTTCTTCTATTCAACTTCAGTCAAGTATTTCAGCACATATTCTTAATGCTTCACAGGTACAGGAACCATTCACTTATCATCAAGCAAAGCATTCTCATGAATGGGTTAAGGCTATGACTGAGGAGCTCACTGCCCTTGAGCAAAATCATACATGGGATTTGGTGAAGCTTCCACCAGGGAAGAAGGCCATTGGTTCAAAATGGGTGTATAAATTGAAGTATAATGTAGATAGGAGCTTAGCTAAACACAAAGCTAGGCTAGTTGCCAAAGGCTTCAATCAGATCGAAGGCATAGATTTCTTTGAAGTTTTCTCACCAGTGGCTAAGGCTGTCACTATCAGAATTCTTCTGGCTCTAGCTTCATCTTCACACTGGCATATTCATCAACTTGACATCAACAATGCTTTCCTGCATGGACATTTGGATGAGGAAGTATACATGAAACTTCCTGATGGACATCATGCCACTGAATCAAATCTGGTTTGCAAGCTAACTAAGAGTCTCTATGGCCTGAAACAAGCCTCCAGGCAGTGGAACAAGGAGTTTACATAACATCTTTTGAGCTTGAACTTCAATCAATCTCATCATGATCACTGTCTTTTCTTGAAATTCACATCTTCTTCCTTCCTGGCTCTGGTTATTTATGTTGATGATGTTCTCATCATGGGAAATTCTCTTGCTGTCATTACTGCAGTAAAGGCATCTTTACATCAGACATTCACCATCAAAGATCTTGGTCCTGCTCACTATTTTCTTGGCTTGGAGTTACACAGATCCTCCTCTAGCATTCATCTTCATCAGCAAAAGTATATCAAGGATATTGTGTCTCCCACATATCATCACCTGGCCAGATATAACTTTTGCTGTCTCCCACACATCATCACCTGAGTGGAGCTTTGCACATTGTTCGTTACCTTCATCATCATCCAGATCATGGCCTTTTCTATTCTTCAGCTAATGATCTCAAGCTTCATGCTTATTGTAATGCTGATTGGACAACTTGCAAAGTTTCAAGAAGATCAGTAATGGGCTATGTTGTATTCTTAGGTTCAGCTTTGATCTCCTGGAAATCTAAGAAACAATCAACTGTATCCAAGTCCTCTGCTGAGGCTGAATATAGGAGTCTTTCCATGACTTCCGGTGAGCTTAAATGGATCAGTTACATTGCTCGAGATCTCCATCTTCAGGTGCAGTTTCCAATTCCCCTCTTCTGTGATAATTAGACAGCTCTCCATCTCACTGCCAATCCTGTGTTTCATGAACGAACCAAGCATATGGATATTGATTGTCACCTTGTCCATGACTACTATCTTGAGGGCTTTCTCCTTCCTTCATTTGTTTCTTCTCGGATGCAACTGGTCGATGTTCTTACAAAATCCCTTCCTGTTGTCTCTTTTCTTGCCAATTTTTCCAGGCTCAGTTTTTGTTCTCTCCCATCTGAGCTTGAGGAGGGGGTGATGAAGTAGTGCAAAGGTGATGAAGAAGTGCAAGCGTGATGAAGCAGTGCACGAAGCAATGGTGAAACTGATGGCGGCAAGTTTGCAGCTCAAAGTTGGCGTCATCTTCAGTTTTAAGTTTGAAACGCTTAAAACGACAACAAGGGACTGCGTTTTGTTTTCTTTCTGATTTGTTATATAGCCAAGACACATGTCGTGCTCTGATTGGCTTACTTTGTTTTTTGTTTTCTGCTTTGCTGTATAAAGCCATAAGGCTGTGATCAATAATAATCAGAATGGTACGAATGCAGTGTTTTTGATGAATGAAAACCTTCCCTTCTTCCTCTTATCTCTCTGAGCTTGAAATCTTCTTCATTCCTGGCGATTTACGGCTTCCAGCAGTGAGCTGAATGGATGGTGTGGCGGCGTGGTTGCCAAAGCTAGTAAGTGGTGAGGCTAAGGGCTGGCAATGTGCGATGGCTAGGGTTCCTTTGTTTGTTTCCACGACTATAAGAGCTAAGGGAATAGTGGTGGGTGATGTCGAGGAGCAAGGGTGGCGGTGAGACTGAGGGGTGGTGGTGTGCGATTGCTAGGGTTCCGCAGCAGAGTGCTGAGGGAATAGTGGTGGGCTATGGTGGGGAGCAGGGGTGCCGGTGAGGCTGAGGAGCGGCGGTGAGGGATGTGCTTTGGCTAGGGTTCCATCGTTCGTTTTCGCGATGGAGAGAGCTGAGGTGAGGGTTGCTGGCGAGTTCGTCGTTAGGGTTCCGATGTTTTCCGATGAAAGCTTAAGTGAGGCTGGTTGCTGAGTTCGTTGTTAGGGTGGTTGATGTGAGGCTAGTTAGTGAACTGAGCTGTGTTGTTTTCTGGTGGAGCGATGGTGTTTCCAGAAGATCGGCGATGTTGGTTTCCGGCGGAGTGGCAGGGGCAGAGCAGCGCAACGATGGTTTTCGGCTGACCGGCGGCAGTTTCCGATGAAGTGACGGTGGTCCTTGGCGGAGCAGCAGCGGCTACGGTGGAGCACCGGTGGTGAAGTAGAAGAAAATCAATAAGCTGCTAACTATATTATGGTTATTAATTTTTCAGATTTTTAGTCAAGGGTATTTTTGTTATTTCACTTTTTATCATTGCCGGAATGTCATTGGTCAATGCCGGAATCAGGGAGTTTTGCTACATCGGCACAAACTTTTTGAAAGTTAGGGTTAGATTGGCACATACAGTAATAATTTAGGATTATTTTAACATTTTTTAATTATATTAACATTTTTGATATAAAGTCAGAGTTATAAATGTATTTATCCCTTTTATTTATAATTCGGCCTAATTTTATCGTTAGAAGAACCTCTGATAGGAGACCTCTAGTAAACTAATTGATTTTGGCAACTAGCTAGAAATTGACACTTGACAACAGTCCACGTCGGCCAATCCATTTAAGCAAATAAGTGGAACCCACAAAATAGATGGATACAGAAAGATCTAAGAGATGTTGCCAATACATCAAGAGCATGATTGAGAGATGAAATTTTAGATCAATGACAAGAAGCTTAATATTATATACTCCTTTATTTTGATTGGTGGGGTTGTAAAAAAACTGTCAAGGAAATATGGTATAGATTCAATGAATTCTTGATGTCAAGGGAAGGAAAAGAACGAGACAGCTTGAATGGGCCAAGCCGAAGTGCCCTAAAAAAGGATGGGGCAATGGGCAAGAATGAGTGGGTTCTCCCCAAGTTACTGTTGTAAATTCAGACCATTATGATATAAACTTTCTTTTCGAAGAACTCCCTACGTCCAAATCAAATTTGAACTAAATATAACATAGTTAAATAAAAATATGAATAATAATATTATTGTATGAGATATTTTAAAAAAATTAATACATAATTTCTAAATTATTAATTTTTTATGTGTCATTATTTGCACAGTTAAAAAGATTTTGTGTAAAATTCGTTAAGACGGAGGGAGTAATTTTATTTAATTGTTTATTTTAATCACACTCAGGTGGAGCATATTATTTGTCTTCCTGAATTCATTTAACAACTGAGACTGATAAAAAGAAAAGTGAGACTTTCATCTGGTATAACAAACGTCTTTGGCTAAAAGGAAATGAAGTGTATTGCCTAATATAATACTCTGGGTAAAGGATATGATATTCTCGGGTACCATTAGTATTGGATCTTTAAAGATATTTTATGTAGTTGAAATTGTAAAAATGTGTAGTCACAACAACAATAAAAAAGAGTCTGGTAGTGACACATATTTTGTGGCAGATCAGGAAATGTTACAATTTTTCTCCACATTCCCGTGACACTAAATATTTCTGACGTGCACACATATCACTAAGTGATTTACTACATCAATCCATATCACAAAATTTGATGTTATTTCTAAATTGATCTGCATCTTAAAGCGTCACAAAAATATACGATACTTCTACGCGTCACAATATTTTAGTGACATTTAGCGACACCTTTGAATGGCACGAATGCTCCAAAAATAGCATCACAACTGAAAAATTCTTTTTTGTAATCCACGTATGTGCTATTTGTGCATTATTATAATTTTATTGTAACTACTGTATGAATATTGCAATGCACATATAATCATATTGAAATGTACATATATAAGATGCACATTCATGATATACGGCATAAGATTCAGATTCCTTCCATAATATTAAGATTATATTTTTTGTATAATTTAAATTGAATTCAATTGAAAAATGAGTTCAAATAAATTAAACAGTATAATTAAAATGAGATAAATTACCACCTCGATAATTCGTGATTCATAAAATTAAATAAAACGATGATAATTAAAAGGGAAAAAACCTTTAGGGCTACTTTTAGTTCTCTCATGCATCCAACTCAATCTTTGACCCCCTTTTGACCCATTTTTTTTGCCTATTTCTTGGAGCATGCATGTACATGTTATGGGGTCCCAAATGAAACAAAATGGATATAGTCACACTTCCAATATGGATTGAGGATCACACATGCACTCCCAGACATTACTACCCAGTAGGTGCGTTTGGGGCACAACTCATATGGGCAAGTTCAAGGATCCAAATGCACACACAACATGATTTTATCATCCACCCCTTGAAGATATTGGCGGTTGTTAGTCTGTCTTCAAATCTTATTACATATGTGTGCTACCATACTTCATTTTCCTTAATTTAATGTGCTTTAGAACCTAACATATTCCGTTGATATAAGATTTAAATTGAACACGCAGAACATAATCGATGCCGTACGTGCCACAATTTGCCTCTTATATACCACTTTCTTATTATCTCATCTATTATCATAAATGATTCCAACATTCTATTCTTTAGTTGCGGAAATATTTACATCAGAGTTTCGTCATATACTTAAAAAAAATATTAACTGAAATTAATACATGAAATTAGTACGATTCATTAGTTCAATTCAATTAATTTTACATAATGAAATTTACACTAGTACAAAAAGGGACATTAACAGAGCAAATGTGCGGTATTTTATGTAAACCGGCTCGGAATCGCCGCCTATCATATATTATGATGTCGTTACAAGTTGTTGCATTGAAGATCGGCTACGTGCAACGATTCAACGGCAGTTCTACTTAGACCACCGTTTTAGGTATGCTAACAACGATGCTTAGATTTTCGCCGTCGTTGCCTAATGCCATCAAATGTATGTATTTTTCAAATCATTTAACATCTCTTTTGTCATCTTTCTGTTGGATGATTGCTAGATTTAGGTAGGTTTACATCATAAGGGGTTCAGATGACCGTTTTCAATTTTCATATCCAAATCCTTCATTTTGTAACCTATTTATAGTGTAATGGATTTTTGGTCCTTACGAGTGTTTAATTCCTTTTAGTAAGTTTAATTTGTAGATTATTCGTAAACACTTCGGATAGTTTGATGAAGGTCATTCGTAAGAATGGTAGAAGATCGAAGGCCACAAGCCAAAAATGTTTTAGAAGAAAGTCCGGATTTGAAGAACGAAGGCCACCCGAATGACTCGAAGACCGGCTGGCCGACCAGCCGGGTGATGAAGACCGAGCGCGTGGGCAGTGCCTTTAACCTCACATCTGCGTGATGGAAATCACCTCTTGGCGCAGGTCCTCAGTTTGGGAAAGCACGACCAACGCCTGAGCTCGCGCGCTGGGCATCGGCAGTGCCCAGAAACCGCGTCTCCTGCGAAGACGAGCAAATGGTTAAGTGTAGGGAGTCTGATGTGCTTCATTTTGTGTGTGTTAACCGTTGTACCCGACACAGTTTTTGGTATGTTTTCTGTGGTGGATTGCTAGTATTTGTTGAGTTTACGTGACAAGGGGTTTAGACGGCCATGTTTGGTTTTATCGTCTAAATCCTACGTTTTGTAAACTTAATTAGTACTAATGGATATCATATATCCATTGGCTCCTAGATCTTTCATTTGATCCTCTTTAGCGGGTCGCCTGTGGGTACTTTTTGGTTACATTCTATGTGAAGGCCATTCGTAAGGGCGGTAGAAGCCGTTCGCAAGGGCGGTAGAAACCGTTCGCAAGGACGGTAGAAGAGATCGAAGAACATTCACCTCTAGAATGGTAGTAGATGAAGGCCACAAACATCAATGTGTGGTAGAAGGAGATTGGAGTCAAAGATAGGTGGCAACGGATATCAAAGCGGCCAATGAATAAATGGGGAATCATGGTCTGATGAGTTGTGCCAAAGTATGAGAACGATCTGAGAATAATTAGACTTCAAGGCAGATTCCATTCGATTTTTCTTCTTCAGCACTACAAAATCAACTACTAGAACTCAATAATCGGACTAACGGTTCACCCGTAGCAAAGGAAACAAATTCGGTTGGCCAAGGTACCACAGGTCAACGCAGATCGTTCATGGCAATGCACCAACAGCCCGCACCAGAGGAGACGCACTGCGCCAACAGTTCTAGCGCGAGGCAATGGCGCGACCCAAACCATACGCCACGGTCCGCGCAATTCATGTTCAAGGATTTGCTAAAAAATGGCTAAGTATAGGGACAGACCTCTCCATTTACGATGGCCCACGCCGTTCCAAGATCAAGATGCCAAGACCAGCCATTGGCCCGCGCCAATGTCTGCGCTCCATGCCAAATTTCTAAGAAAACCGTGCCTTCTGACCATGGCCCACGCCATAGCCCACAGACCGCACCAAACTTCTGAGCGGATCATGCCTTTTGACCACGACCCGCGCCTTAGCCCATGGTTCGTGCCAAACTTCTGAGTAGATCATGCTTCCTAACCACAGCCCGTGCCAAAGCTCACGGTCCATGCCAGAGCCTCGCACCATGGCCCTGTGCCAGATCAAGCGCCCTGTGTCCATGAAGATCCACAGCCCATGTGATGGTGTGTCCTGCAACAAACTACTTGGCGCAGACCATGCCATCCGCGACGGTCTGCGCCAGGCGGCGGCTGAACTAGTGTTTTTGCATGTTTTACCTATTTTGGGCCTATCCCCCTTTCCTATATATATATGATTTTAGCCTACTAGGTTAAACATGTACAAAGTAGATTAGATAATTAGGACAACTCTTAGAGAGAGAGAGAAACACTCTCTCATTTTACTTTTTCTTTCTTTTCTTTTCGTGTTCATCCTAGATGTGGAATTCAAATCTATATTTGAATTCCATGTCTATGGAGTAGTTTCCATAACTTGGGGATAATTGTAGCGCATGTTTTAATCTTTATGTTTTTGTGAGATTCATTAGATTCATCCTATTATGTGTGTTTCTGATAGTATTATGATTGTTCTTAAATTTTCTAAATGCATGAATATTAAACCACATACTGGCACACACTTTGGGCTGTATTCATGTATGGTGCATTTATTGATGCCCCCTTCTGAAGAGAAACCTGGATGTTAGAATGGATAAGGGAGTAGTTGCGTCTACGTGAGTGTGTGCACGGGAGACCCGAGTCATACTCTGACTTATTTGCCATCGTACCAGTCTTAGCTGATTACGTAAAGTTTTCCAATAAGTTGTGGGAAGAGATAGTTAAAAAGTAGCCAACTAGGGTGTGAGAGACCATTGATCATTGATAAGGTGCCAACCACCCTTGGGCCTAGTTGATAGGACCCGGGGGAAGTTGTGCATTCATAGTGAAAGCCCATGATGTAATTGCACGGGAGAGAAATAGACCAACAATAATGGTTGAACCTTGTACCCCCCTAATTACGATGGCAATGTCAATGGAGGGTTGGGAGTGCACTCGATGTGATAGGTACGAGGAAGTGTATGCCCTTAGCCACACCATTTATTGTGAACACAATATTAGGTTTCTTAGGAAATCTTGCATGTGAATGAATCGAGGATCGAAACATTTGGTTAATCATGATTTGCAATGACTCCCCAAGTGCTTAGCTTTATAGATTACTTGTGCCTTTTACTTTTATGCATCGTAGTTGTTAAATCTGAAAATAAACCCCCCCCTTTTTGCAATTACTAGCTATTCTTTTAACTTATACGGATTGACGACCCGTACAAGGCTGTGTTTTTAGTTGATACTTGAGCCCCTAGCATCTCTGTGGACAAACCCATGGCTTGCAGCTAACTACCCTCTAAGTAGCATAGCAGTGAGATCAGGGTGCAGAACTATAAATATTATCTTTGACCGTCCCACGGGACAAGCCTCCGCTCGGGTTAATTAGCTACAATCAACAACCCCGGGTGGAGGCGGGTCAATAAACGTGGTTCACTAATAATGATTAGCAGGCTGATCCTCATAGTCATTATTAGTAAATATACTTGTGCTATCTATGTGTTTCTTGCTTGTAGTGCATTTTGGTAGTTGTGTTGGGTCTCCATGTGTATTGCTATCCTCGGGGAATTCTATTACGCCGATCGTCTAGAGTGACCTGAGGATAAGGGTTATTATTTGGCGCTGATTGCCCACTCTAACTATAACCGAGGAGAGGTGAGAAACATCAATGCTTGAAAGGTGTTGATAAGTTCTCCACGATATGTCATTAATGCATAAAAATAGGATAATTGATCAATGATCAAAGGATGACTAGAAACGTAAACCAATTGCACCCAAGACTCGCTATAATCTTAGTTACAACATTTGTGCTATTTGCGATTGTATTTGCATTATTCTTTCTAATCGCTTGTTAATCTAGTATTTTGAAGTATTTTTAGTGCTTTTCAAAACCAAAACCCCCCACTTTGTTACCACACACTTAGAGTGACATCTTTGTATGTTTGTCAATTTCATTTAACACTCGATAAAACCCCCTTTTCTTCGTGGACGACCCCGTCTTACCACTAGCCACTATTTAGTACATAGTCGTAGTTTGGGCATATAAATACTATCTTTGAGAGGCATGACAATGGCCTCCCAATGCCCCATTTGCTAATTAATTATAGTTCAGAGAGCGAAAATGCATTACACACTGAAATAAAGTGTTTGTATGGTCATTCCATTATCGTAATATTATTTATTTGATCAAATCATTTAGAATTAGATACATGTGTAAAAAGGATGATGGTTTTCAGTTTGGAACACGAACATGTGATAGAATATAGAAGCCAGAGCGTCCAATCCTTTAGTCACATGTGGAAGAGGCCCGACGTCGGAAGTGCACTCGAAAAATAAGGTAAATGAACGGTTGGTCAACCAAGTGAAGGAGACATAGACAAACCTACTCAAAAGTTAAATTTGTGGAGAAGAAAACAGTACAAGCCCAACAATAACATTATTTGGAACATATCATCCACACAAACAATAAAAATTCTTTAGAAGACATGATTTCGTACACATTGACATTATTAATAGTTGATAATTACAAATCAAAATGTCCCAGACTGTGATCCTTGGCCATGTCTTTCCTCACACCATGTTACCCTGGCAATCTTCTTGATATCACGAGTCGTCTTCCTCGGCTGTATGATCTTATTCATGCTCGTTTCCATTTTTTTGTACGTGTCCGCTATGAATAAGGTGTCGTCCTCTTCATGTACAATTGTGAGCATTAGATTAGAATAACACTACGTACGTAAAAATGTCAATAAATGATGTAATGAAAAAAAAAACCACATTCATATGTGCGCCCTCATACTTTTTCATCGTTAAACCTTGTGCGACCATATCCAATCAATGAGTTTCCACTTGTTATTCTCAACGAACTTATGTTTGTACAGTTTATGAGACCATGTCTTGCTCCAAAATGTAAACATGTTATCCGACTTCAGGTATTTGGTATGGGGCGTGCACGATAACTTGAAAGCTTTCTTTTTCGAATGCACAACAGATGCAAACAAGTGTTGCACAATGGTATAGTCGGAATTAATCTGCACCTTCTTAATCAAACAGTAGAACAACATAAGAGTGGTGACTCTGGGCTTGCTAATGTGCCCCCTACCGACACCAAACTTTGGGCTACCATTTTGTATACAATCCAATTGTTTAATACTTGAGTTTAAATCTCTTAGTGGAGCCGCGATTGAATGTGGACCCATTATAGTACAATTGGGCTGGATGGGTAGGATTAATAGGGGAGGATCAACATGTACGTGCCCGTTTGAACAATAATATATTCAATGAACCATAAGAAATCGGTGAATAACAATCCTCAAAGCTCTTCTATGGGCATTCATTGATCATCTACGAATAAACGTAAAACCGTCTACCATTAACCATAGTAGATAATGACCCTTCACCCACCAGCATCACGTTGGCATAAAATTGACACACTACGACAAAGTGCACTGCATCTGTAATGGCAAAGAGACAGAACAACGTTTGTATTCAAGGAGTGACACAATATTACTTATTCCTAGCATTGTGGTATCATTTAGTTCATGGGCATACAAATATAGTAACTTGGAATTTTTTTTTTATAGAGTATTGTACGTTTCAAGGGTTGCAAGAGACATGAACTTCGTTGCATCGAAAGTTGGCCCTCATTTCTTTCTCTATGCAGTTTGCTTTGTTTTCCTAGTAGTTTCACCACTAGCAACGGTGGTGTATTACATGATCTTAGTATTCAAATTGATGTGAGGAATTTTGAAAATTTTCAATGGAAATTATTTGTCCCAAATACAACAAGGGTTTATCGCCCACATTCAATTATGAACTTGAAAGGTTCCTCAGCATGGTATTTGCATATAATATTCTCAGTTTTTGATATCTTAACCTATATCACGATATTTTATTAATAATTTAGGGAATTTTATTTGTTCAGTGTCATTTCCGATATGGATGTTAGACCCATAAAATATACTCCCTCCATCCCACTGGTGATTATTGAATTGCTTTAGGAACAAACTTTAAGAAAATCTATATGGAACACACGAGGGGGAGGATAAATCCGGGATGTAATGGTTGCTGAAGTAAACTAAATTAACAAATTAAAAAACTCATTCAAAAAAAGATTTACAATAATCCTTGACTCCTGTACACGGTTCAGAAAAAAAATGAGGGAAAATAAAAATACAAGTCTTTTCTACCAAAAAGGCTACACCTACTATACAAATACCCTACAAATATCCCAATAATCCTATAAATACAACACTGCTGCCCTCATTTCTTCATCTTCTTCTTCTTCATCAGCAAGCTCTCAAGTTCATCATCGAGCTTTGTTTAGGGGCTGGTTTTTCCGGCGAAATTGGCCGGAAAATGCAGGAGAAGAATTTGACGGATGATGAGCGCAATGCTGTGGCACAGTTCCTGATGGCCACTTCCAAGAATGGACGGGTTGGATACGGAAAAGTAGCTAAGGCAACTATAAAATGGGACATCGCCCTAAGGACAGTGACCTGGATCTGGTCAACTGTGAAGTACCAGGTTGCAGCCAGGATTCCTGTCAAATGTGGGGAGGAAAAACCAGGGCAAGATAAACCATGCAAGGTATTTGATGAAGAAGCATTCAAGTCTATCCCATTTCCACTAAGAAAAACTTGCTGGAGGGTAGCAACTTAGTGCCATGTAAGCAAGAGCACCATACACCGACTAATAAAGAAAGGTAAACTCCAAAAACACAGAAATGCTATCAAGCCTTTTAGAGAAGAAAACAAGGTGCAAAGAGTAGAATATGCATGCTTACATCTCAGGGTCGAAAGGCATTCGAGTACTTTTAAGTTCAAAAGCATGTACAATGTGATACACCTTGATGAAAAGTGGTTTTTCCTATCCGAACAGTCAGCAAATTACATCCTCCTACTGGATGAAGATAATCCATACAAAACCTGTCAACATAAAGGGTACATTCCTAAAGTTATGATCATTTGTGCTGTACCTAGGCCTATTATTGCTGATATTGGTGACGTAATTTTTTATGGCAAGATTGGAATAGCCCCTCTTAATGACCATGTGGCAACAAAGAGGAAAAGCAAGAATAGACCAAGTGATACCATTGAAACAAAGGGGAAAAAAATGCCATAGGGATGTCATGACAGCATGCCTAGTGAATGAAATCATACCAACAATCAAACGTAAGCGGCCACCTGGGTCAAGCAAGAAAATATTTCTACGGCAAGACAATGCACCAGCATATACAACAAGCAAGAGTGCTTCTTTTCTAAGGGCTCCTAACAGTGATGGGTTTCAAATAATCATAGATTCACAACCAGTAAACTCACCAGACATCAGCATACCATTCAACCTCGTGTGAGTGAATAAGGCTAACATTTGGTGTTGGAACCTGATTTTGAAGCCCACAAAACATGAGATACATAACCAAAACCTGAGCAACAAAGGGTCACAACCAACAAATAATACCGAGCTACCGTACTCAGCCACATAGGTTCACATCACATAAAGAACAATCGAGCTAACATACTCGGCCAAATAAGGTTAGATCACACAAACAACCAAGCCAACGTACCTGGGCACAGAAGGTCACAACCAACAAACAACAATCGAGCTGACATACTCGGCCAAATAAGTTGCAGTAACTGAGAGATAGAACCTGTTTAAAGACATCAAACAAGAATCCCCAACAATTGTTCCCACGCAACCTTCCTATGGGGGCTTATAGCCCTCAGGTTGCTGCTTTAAACCTGAAACAACTAAGAAAAACAAAACACACAAAGTCAGTTAGTAAACCAAAGAAAACTAGAGTTTTGGTAAAACAACCAAACCAGTTCCAATAGGTTCAAATCATCAATTTAAAACAAAAACTATAGAACCCTAAAAAACATCATTATTTGATGGCGAACTCACGAACGCCGGCAGGTTCCTCGGAATCAGAGACCCAGGCGAGATTCATGGCGAACTCGTCGGTGTAATCTTCCCACCCCGAAAGTGGCTGCGAATCAGTCAATTCAAAGCTTGAATACTTGATTTCAAGGTCAGGGCCCCTGAAATCAGAGTCAAATCAGATATCATCGGGGGTAAAGTGGTGCTATTTGTATGGGTACAATGGGTGAGCATTAAACCCGGACTGGTCTTTCATGGTTTGGCAGCGGCGATTTCAGGCATGTTGGCGGAGAGGATTGGCTCAGAGCTAGGGTTTTGGGGGAGAGAGAGAAACGGGTGGAAGGAACAAGAGATCAGAGAATCTTCTGGAGATTAGAGAAAGTGAGAAGATCGGAGAAAAAAAAAGGAAGAGATAAGATCAAATGCATTAAAGAATGGGTAGTTGAAGAGGTGAAATGGGATTGGGGGTATATGTAACAAAGACATTTTGTGGGAATGTAACAAAGACATTTTGATGAAGAGAAATCGAGCCAAATAAGAACAATCGATCTAACATACTCGGCCAAATAACGTTAGATCACACAAACAACTGAGCCGACGTACTTGGGCACAGAAAGTCACAGCTAACAAACCACCACCAAGTTAACATACTTGGCCAAAATAAGTTGCAGTAACTGAAAAATAGAACCTGTTTGAAGGCATCAAACAATTATCACAAAAAATTGTTCCCACGCAACCTTCCTATGAGGCTTATAGCCCCTAGGTTATTGCTTTAAACCTGAAACAAGTAAGAAAAATACAAAATTAGTTAGTAAACAAAAAAAACTAGGGTTTTAGTAAAACACACAATCAGAGTTCTGTAAAGGTATGGGTTGTCAAACGGTCTGGTACATGATTTATTGCACATACTTCGCTTATATCATATTCCAGAGATTTGTGGTACTTTGATAGCGGCTGCTCTCACCACGTGAATGACACTCAAGAATTCCTCACAAATACCACACCATACGATGGCAGTTATGTTACGTTTGGTGATGGAAAGAAGAGTAGAGTGGTAGGAAAGGTGAACTACATATTGAAGGATTTTCAGTATTCACTAGTGTGCTGTTTGTTAAAGACTTGAAGTCCAATTTGCTGAGCATAAGTCAATTGTGTGATGACAATATGACTGTGGAATTTCAGAAAGATAAATGCATAGTGAAACACGGAGAAGCCGAGGTTCTTCCAGGCATACGATCATCAGATAATTGCTATATGTTGGAACAGGAAGTACGGTGTATAACTCGAAACAGGATAAAGGATTTCTGTGGCACAGGAAGCTCGGTCACATCAATTTAAAAACCTTGGTGAAAATTGCAAATGCAAAGGCTGTACGAGGTATGCCCACCTTAAAAGCAAGGGCAGAATTGTGTGTGGACCATGTCAACAAGATACGATCGAATAGGAGTCTGGTGATAAAGTTACAGACTGAAAAAGGAAGTCCCATTGGGAAGATTGTTCGAATTCGTAGTGACCATGGTAGAAAGTTTGAAAATTCTCAATTCAACGACTTCTGTGATGAGCTCGGGATTCAACACGAGTTTTCTACACCAATCACTCCTCAGCAGAATGGTGTTGTAGAACGGAAAAACAGAACCTTATAGGAGATGACTCGAGTTATATTGGCCGAGAAAGATAGTCACAAAAAATGGTGGGAAAAGGTTATTAACATAGCGTGCTACACAATTAATCGAGTATATTTGCGCCCATTCACCAGCAAAACATCCTACGAGATTTGGAAGGGTAGGAAACAAAATGTCTCATACTTTCATGTGTTTGGAAGCAAGTGCTACATCCTCAGAGACAGAGACCAACTGGCAAAATTTGATTATCGGAGTGATACTGGAATCTTTCTTGGTTATTCTGTGAACAACCAAGCTTATCGTGTTTATAACCATTGGACAAACACACTCATGGAATCTATAAATGTTATTATAGATGATTCTGAAGAAGGACAAAAGTCAGATGTTGTTGAAGATAAACCTAGTAATACTCATGTTTCAACACAGCCTCGTCAACCTCACAAGGCAGATCCATCGCATTTTGGAACATCTGAGCAGACTCATGCTGAACTAGTTGGACTGAGTATGTTGGAACATCATCCTCCACTGTCGTATCCTATGTTCCAACACAGGACCAACCTGAATTAATGGCACGGAGTACTCGATCAGTCCCTCGACCGGATTATAGGAAGTTGGCAAGATTACAATGCTTCATCTCTCTCATTGAACCAAAGAATTACAAGGAGGTATAATTGGACGAATACTGGATTGCTGCAATGCAAGAAGAACTAGGTCAGTTTGCAAGAAATTATGTATGGTATCTCGCTTCTCATCCTAAAGATGTAAATGTCATCGGCACAAAGTGGATTTTCAAGAATAAATCTGATGCTGACGGACATATTACTCGAAACAAAGCTATGCTTGTAGCTCAAGGATATACATAAGTTGAAGGAGCTGACTTTGATGAGACATTCGCACTAGTTGCCAGGTTAGAGTTAATTTGAATTTTACTTGCTATTACCTGCTCTATGAACTTTACTCTGTATCAAATGGATGTCAAGAGTGCGTTTCTAGATGGTGTGGTAAATGAAGAAGTTTATGTGGAACAACCTAAAGGATTTGAGGATCCTCATTACCCTCATCATGTGTATCGCCTCAAGAAGGCTTTATATGGCTTAAAACAAGCACCTAGGGCATGGTATGAACGACTTACTAACTTTCTTCTTAAGAAAGGTTATCGTTGAGGGGGAGTAGATTGCACTTTATTTGTGCTTGATAAGTCATCAAAAATTCTGATTGCTCAAATTTATGTTGATGATATAGTATTCGGCTCTACTTCACCATCTATGGTACATGATTTTGTCACGGTTATGCAGGCTGAATTTGAAATGAGCATGGTTGGAGAGCTCACATACTTTCTAGGAGTGCAAGTTATGCAAGGAAAACATGGTCTGTTCATAAATCAGAGTAAATATGCCCTGAATTTAGTAAAGAGTTTTGGTTTAAGCAATGCTCGAGCAGTTCGAACACCTATGAGGGTTTCTGAAAAAAAATGTCAAGGGTGAGAAAGGAGTCGCAGTTGATCAAAAGTTATACAGGGGCATGATTGGGAGTCTATTGTATTTAACAGCAGGTAGACCAGATATATGTATCAATGTAGGGATATGTGCAAGATTTCAGGCTGATCTAAAGAAGTCTCATCTCACTGCAGTCAAAAGAGTTATTCGATATGTAAGTGGGACTTCTGAGTATGGTGTCTGGTACTCTAAGAATCAAGATTCTGATTTAATTGGATACAAAGATTCTGATTGGGCTGGTAATGATGATGATCGAAAGAGCACTACAAGTGGATGTTTCTTCATTGGCACGAACTTAGTGTCTTGGTATAGTAAGAAACAAAATTTGATCTCCTTGTCTACTGCGGAAGCTGAATATCTTGCTGCTGGAAGCTGTTGTGCACAATTGTTATGGATGAAGCAAAAGATGAATGACTATGGAATTCATCAAGGCCCTTTGAAGATTTTATGTGACAATACAAGTGCACTTAATATTTCAAAAAATCCAGTCCATCATTCTCAAACTAAGCATATTGACATAAGACATCATTTTATTAGAGATCTTATTGAAAGGAAGGAAGTTGTGGTAGTCTATGTTCCAACATCTGAGCAACTTGCTGATATTTTTACAAAGTCATTGGACACCGCCACTTTTGAAAGCCTCAGACAACACTTATGTGTTTGTCAGATTTGAGGTAATTCTTGCATTTATTAGCTGTAAATATTTTGTTTTATTTCTATTCAGAAAATCAGAAAAACAGAAAAACAAAAAAACAAAAAAGCAATAGAAAGAAGAAAAATTTCTACAAAAATAGATACTGCATAGTTATGGTATGTTGGAAATTGGTATATCTTGAGTTGATGTCTTGAGTTGACAAGAGAGAAATGAAGCATAATTTCTCATCTTGGGAAAATTTTTTTTTGCGACAAACGAGGAAGTGAAATGAAGAATTTGTGTTGATTTCAAAGATTTCTAAATCTCTCCAAATTCCTCTCTTTTCACCCACTCTCCCACTCCTCTTGGTTTCTTTCGGATTCTTGTTTCCAAACTCTTCCAAGATTTTCTCCTTTGCAACAAATCTCTACCGAAAAATGGCTTCAAACCCCAATTCTCCCATGGTCAAAAAAGAAAGTCAAGAAACTCCTCAATCTCCGAAGGATGACAATGTCGAGCAAATGGAAGAGAGTGTAGAGGCTGGTGGTGATGGACATAATGAACATTCCGGAGGCAAAGGGAAGGGTCCTATCAGAAGGTAATAGGTCCTGATCCTCCTACTCTCAAAGTTCTTGGAATGGAATTTAAAACAGTAGATGATATTTTTGAATGGCTTGAAGCCAATAGAAGTATAGTGGATTTGCGTAAACTTAAGAGTGTAGAGGGAGAGTTCTTGAATGTGAATGTCAAGGAATTAGTATCTGGTGATATTGGTAATCTATGGGATATTGAAAATTAGAAAGTTAAATTTCTGAGGGGGAGATATGAAGTTTACTGAGGGAAGGATAGGTTTCATGTTTGTTCATCTATTCCTTGCCCGAGTTGTGTTACAATTAAGGAGATAAGTGATGATGAGGCAACAGGACTGGAAGGGGTTAAGTCTACGGACAGGATGCCGGTAGGATTCTTTGATTCTAAGGCTGCTCAGAGAATAGAGGAACTGAGAAAACCAGTAATAACAGTGAAGAAGAAGACAAGGTTGGCTATGTTCCAACATAGAATGCAGAGTCTGAAAATATTGAGGAGATAGAGATTGATGATGAAGACATGGGAGGTGAAGACCAGTTTGATGTAACTGGTGATGATGCTATTGATGTGGATAGAAATCAGACTGGAGAATCTATCTCAAGACAAGGTGAACCAGATAAAGATCAGTATGTTGGAACACATACTGCTGGAGAAAAAGGGGCTGGAGATACTGAGTATATTCCAACACAGGAGCAACCTGAGTTGAACTACTCCAGTGATGATGTATTAGATGAGTTCTTACAAACTGGTAGGGGTAAGAGAAAGGCGGCTGCTACTGAGGATTCCCCACCAACCAAAAAAGCCAAGAAAACTCAGGCTGCTCCCAAGAAGAAAGTGATGTCACCTCTGCCTGTAAGTGAAGCACTGTCATTTTCTTATTTTAATATAAACTGTGAAGAAATGGGAGAAGTGTTTGCAGAGAGGAAGGTGATCTGAGACCCGTAGACCTAGATGCATATAAGGCTAGTGGGTTTTCTGTCTTTTAGGAATTAATTGGAACTGTACAACTTCAGTACAATAGACAGGTGGTCAATGAAGTGTATTCCAATTTGATGGCTGGAAATTTAGAGGCTGATTCCCTTTGTTTGAGGGGGTTTATGTAAGGTGGAAAGTTATTGACTTCTCAACTGCCAGGATAAACAGGATATTGGGGCTGCATACTCCAGAATTTGAGGGAGTGTTTCCAGATGATCTAGGAGTGTCGGATGATCATATTTTGGAGGCAATCTCAGGAAGAGACCAAATGGCCTAAAGCTTGATATTCACAAGCTTCCTGTCTGTCGTCGAGATTCTTTGGTCTATATCAGGTAGCGGTAAACTGATGGATGCCATCCTCCAACACTACTTCCTTGACTAGAGAAATGGCTAAATTGTTGTACTGTGTTGGAACACAGAAATCAGTAAACCTTGGGTTGTTCATACAGCAAAATCTAGTGAGGCAGGCTACTGTCCCAAAGGCGAAACATGCTATTGTGTATCCCTGCTTAATTTCTGCATTGGCTAAGAGTGTCAAGGTGAAGGGGAAAGCGAAAGATGTGATCATCGATACGGAGTTCCTACGGCCTAATAAGAAGACCTTTGGCATGAGACACATTCATGATCTTCCTTGGAACCCTGAAGGATCTACTTCTGCAGCTGCTGAAAAGACGGCCAAATTGGTGGTACTGAATACAAGGTTGTAGGCGATAGCAATCCAAATGGCGGCACTAGGAGAAGAGAAGGCTAAACTTGAGGTGGAGAAAGCGCAGCTGGAGGCCTAGACTGCTGTTCCTGGAGGCCTAAACTTGATGTATCTATGTTCTAACATAGATCTAGTGTCATATTCAGGGGGAGCCTGATTTATGTTTCTGTCAATTTTTTTTGTTTATTTGCCTTTGGCATATTCATGGTCCTAGGGAGAGAATATTTTGGTGATTTGGATGACTGTAATCTGATTATTATTTTGTTGGTATTCTAGAGTTCTCGTATTCTTTTATGATCAGATTCAGTTGGTTGCATATGTTCCAGCATAGGTGGTTTTCTAAAAGTCTTATATGGTGAATTTGGAAGTTGTTTTTCGTTGTGGTCTTAAAATGCCAAAATGATTGGGTCCAAAAAATGCCAAAGGGGGAGATTGTAAAGTTAAGTGGTGTTCATTGAATATTTTAATTGGAAATTTGTGAACATGTTTGGAAACGAAAAACTTTCTATGTTGGAACATGCGGATGAATTGTAAATACGTCAAGAAAATTTTACGAGAATAAGGACAGAATACTATGGTATTTGTGATTTATGGAAATCTGAATATTCTGCTATATGATAGGCGTTGGAAGAAGCATAGTTGGTTTATGGAAAATCCCTGCGAATATGATATTGAGATTATCGAATATATGGGAGATACTGTGATAAGTAAAATCCCTTTATTTATGGGATTTGGATATGCTTCAAAAAGAAGATAAGAAATAGGAATATTATAGAGATAATCATGGAGAGTTCTAATCTGCTCATGACTTTAAAAGGGGACACCACTGCTGCATTCAATATTCAAATTAAACAGAGAAAATCTGCACACAGATTTTCATTCTTTCTAGAGAATTGCAAAGAACCAGAATTCTATGTTCTAACATATGTGACCTGCCGTTCAAAGTTCAAAATTATATGCCTTAATTCCTCGGGAGGGGAGATCTAGCGTCGACGAGTTTCAAGGTCAGAGGGAGTCTGATCAAGGCAGATCGGTAGCTAGGAGAGCTAGCAGAATTTACACATATGATTAGTAAAGATAAGTATTTTGTATGGTGTAGTTTGTACTATATCTTTCTGATTAGTGGATTCATTCTAAACTGGGCCAGACCCTGCAGATGTAGGTGGATTTCACCGAACTGCGTAACCAAGTGTCGTGTCTTTAATGCTTTACTTTATTCCATACTTGATTAGATAGGTTATGTTGGAATATACTAGTAATAATTAATAGAAATTGGTAAAACCAAATTTCAAGTTACAACAGGTTCAAATTATTAATTTAAAACAAAAACAACTACAAAACCCTAAAAAATAATTATTTGATAAAAATAATTTACAAAACCCTAGAAATTTGGAAAATAAAATTGAAGTGGATAAATGTACCTTTTCTTGTGGGGGGGGGGGGGGAAGAAGGAGTCTAGGGATTTTTATACCATCAACCCATAGTCGGATGTTGTCCATGGTGCTGCTCCGCCCATTGTTCACCTAGCCAGAGCTCACTGGCGGTGTCGCCTTGAAAATCGAGGAAGATCTAGTGATGGAGGAGACCATGCACACACGCACCGCCATGGAAGCTTGGTTTCTGGAAGCGCCACTAAGGAGAGCCTTCGCCGGACCCCCTTCCTTCACCACCGCTGGCTTAATTACAATATCATCCTCGCCGGGAGTTGGGCAAACCATTGGACTCCGAAGGTAAGCCCTAAAAGCAAGAGTCAACTTAAAAATGCCAGCGGGTTCCTCGGAATTAAAGACAAAGGCGAGTTTCAAAGCGAACCCATCGGTGTAGTCTTTCCACTCCGAAAGTGGCTGCAAATCGGTCAATTCAAAGCTCAAATGTTCGATCTCAAGGTCAGGTCCCCTATAATTGGAGTCAAATTGGAGGTCATCGGGGGTAAGGAGGTGCAATATTTATGGTTACAATGGTTGAGCAACAAATCCGGACTGTCCGTCATGGTTTGTCTTTACAGCGACGATTTCAGGCACACCGTCAGAGAGGGTTGGCTCAGAGCTAGGATTTTGGGGGGGAGAGAGAAATGAGCGGAAGGAACGAGAGATGAGAAAATCTTCTGGAGATGAAAGAAAGTGTGAAAATTGGAGAAGAAAAGGAAGAGATAAGATCAATTGCATTAAAGAATGGGTAGCTGAAGAGGTGAAATGGCATTTAGGGTTATGGGCGGTGGTGGTTGTGACTTAATTATGAATTAGAATTTAGTTTTAGGAGTTAAAATGTTAGGTTTAGGTTTTATGTTAATTAATTTGTTGGTTAATGATTCACTTTTTTTATTTTTTTATTTGAGGATTCATATAATTTTAAATTTAGTAAGGTATTGTAGGAAAAGAACATGGTCAAATTTTGCCAAATGAGGAAAATGTCAAATTAACTAATTTTTGGTGGAACAGACTAAAAAGGAAATTGAGTAAGCAATAGTGGGGTAGAGGGAGTATGTTCGGAAATTGAAACATTATTGACTATAGTACATCTCACTCATTTTTCAAATATTCAAATTTGGAACTGTCATCGTAAACTTTTGTTTTCTTCTATTGGTTATATGAAGTGGTAGCCTTCACTTAACATGTTGATTAACAATCAAGCAAAACTTGATATTGATTCCATCGACATGTATACATTTGTCATTTTAACCATGTAATGTAACAACACCGCAATTCATGATGTGACATTAGTTTCCAACCATTAGTCCCGAAATAAATAAATAAAATTTACATTTTTACAGTTTCTTGGGTATGTAAAAGAGACATTTTTATGGAGCACAATGTGACATCTCCCTCAAGTTTGTCCTCTTCATTGCTGACCCGCCTACACCGTGGGTCATTAATTGTAGATAATTAACCCAAGCGGAGGCTTTGTCCCGTGAGACAGTCAAAGATAGAATTTATAGTTCTGCACCCTGATCTCGCTGCTATGCTTCCTAAAGGGTAGTTAGTCATAAGCCCTGGTTTGTCCACAGAGATGCTAGGTATAATGTACCAATCAAAACACAACCTCGTACGAGTCGTCAATCTGTACGAGTGAAAGAAATAGTTAGTGAAGCAAACATGCAGGGGGGGGGTTGGATTTTCAATCTAACAACTACAAAGAATAAAAGAAAAAACAAAAGTAAGCTAATTAAACTAGACACTTGAGGAGTCAATATGCAAAATGATTAACCTAATGTTTCAATCCTTGATTCATTCACAAGTGACATTTGCTAAACAACCTATTAGAGTGTTCACAACACTTGGTGTGACCGATGACATACACTTCCTTATCCTTGTCATGGCGGGTGCTCTCGCAACCCTATGTCGATGTCGCCATCGTAATTAAGGGAGTACAACAAGGTATGATCATTATTGTAGGTCTGTTTATCCCCCATGCAATTACATTTCAGGCTTCCACCATGAATGTACAACTTCCCCCGGGTCCTATCAACTAGGCCCAAGGGCCATTGGCACCTTATCTAAGATACTACATCCTCTTACAACCCTAGCTTGCTGACTTTTTCACTATCTGTACTTGCAACCTATCGGAAAAATTTACGTAATCATCTAAGACTAGTGCGATGGCAAATAAGTCATAGCAATACTCGAGTTTCCCATGCACACACTCAGCAGATGCAACGTACTCCCTCACCCATTCTAACATCCAGGTTTTTCTTCCCAATGGGGCATCAATAAATGCACCATACATGAATACAACCCAAAGTGTGTGCAGGTATGTGGTGTAATATTCATGCATTTAGAACATTCATGAACAATTATAATAATATCATGAACACAAATAATAAGATGAATCTAATAAATCTCATAAAACATAAAGGTAATCATGCACTACATTTATCCCCAAGATATAGAAACTACTCCCTAGACATGGAATTCAAATAAAGATTTGAATTCCACATCTTAGGATCAAAGCAAAAAGAAAGAAAAGAAAAAGAGAGAGTTCTCTCCTAACTACAAAGATTAGGTCTCTAAGATATGCTCTCCAAGATATCTAAGATATTTAAACCTAATAGACAAAGGTTCTATTTATAGTAGAAGGAGATTGGTCATAAAAATAGGCCCAAAACATGCCAATATAGGGTAAACCCTAGCTCAGCCGCCGCCCAGCGCAGAGCGTCACAGATGGTGCGACCCGTGGAGTGTCCTTTGCGGGGGGTGCAAGGCCTGGCGTGGGCCGCGTCCATTCATGTGGCACATGGCGCCTGATCTGGTGCGTGGCATAGATCTTCAAGAGGTGTGGGGCGCAAAGCTTGGCGTAGGCCGCATCTATCCCCTGGCGCAGGCCACGTTGTCTGGTGCGAGGTGCCGTCAACGTGCTGAAAATTAAGGTTCTGATCCGCGTCCGTGGCTATTAGCGTGGGCCGTGGTCAGGAAGGTTGTTCCGCTCCAAAACTTGGAGCGGTCGGTGTGATTTCCCACACCCCGCCGGCTAGTCTTAGCATATTGAGTTAGGAATGGCACGGGATGCCAAAAATGGGACGTCCCGCACCCATACTTAGCCACGTGAAGTGGGTCTTCACTTTATGCTGGTGGCCCATGCGTCTGGCGTGGGCCACACCTTAGCCTTGTGCTGGTCTTCTTGGCACGGGGCTGTTCCTTTGATGCAGACCGTTGGTGCCAAACCATGAATGGCCACCCGTTTATACCTTGGCCAGCTGAACTAGGTTTCTTCGCTACGGGTGACCGGTAGTCCAATTTGAGAGTTTTAGTAGTTGGTTTTGTAGTGCTCGAGAAAAAAACCAATAGAACCAGCCTTGAAGGCTAATTCTCCTCTGATCATTCTCAGACTTAAGCACAACTCATCGGGCCACGATTCATCATTTCTTAGTTGGCCTCTTTGAACTCCGTTGCCACCTATCTTTGGCTTCAATCTCATTCTACCCCGCATTAATGCTCGTGGCCTTCATCTACTACCTTTCTAGTGTGAATGATATTCGTTTCTTCTACCGTCCTTGCGAACGACCTTCAATATCTTCTACCACTCTTACGAACGGCCTTCACATAGAATGTAAACAAAAAGTACCCACAGGAGACCTACTAAAAATTATCACGAGGAAGATCAAGGAGCCCGTGGATACAAGATGTCCACTAATAGTAATTAAGTCTACCAAATGCGGGATTCATACAAGAAAATTAAACATAGACTCTAAACCCCTTGTCACGTAAAATCAACTAATACTAGAAATCTACCAAATAAAACTAGCTAAAAAGTATGCCAATGCAGAACACATAATGAAGCAGATGTAGCGTGCAAGCATAAGTTGACTGAGGCATTCAGCTTATTCCTAGATTATCATATTTCCACCAAAAGAGTAAGAATCTCACAACTCTCACACTCCCTGAAAAACATGAGCAATCAAACCACCCAAAAAATAAAGTGTGGAAAAAGGTAAGCCAAAAAGATAAGTGTATAAGCTAGCTTATTTTCCCAAAATGTTCCAAAGCAATCAAAAAGTCGTCTTAAAAAATAATCCACCGTGGAAGCATGCATTCAACCTAGTTTTTTTTGTTTTTTCTCAATTTCTCTCATTTTTCTTTGGAGACCTTTTGGGTTTTCATCCTAGCTTTCTGGGAGGTCATCGCTGTACCTCTCAAAGTTAATACTTTGACGCCCTAATGCTTCCTATCTACAATTAAGTAGATGATGGCAAGTCCACGAGAAGAGGGATCTTTTCAAGTGTTTAAACATATAGCGGAGAAAACATACTAGGCATATACATATATAGATACATAAAAAACATGTAAATGGGGGAGGGGGGTTGGTTGGTTTTTGATCCTAAGCTATCAAATTGAAAGACAACAATTAGCAAAGCACAAGAACTATGCTAATCATGCAATACAACTAAAGAGATGATTAAAATGATAATTAACAGAGCCTTGGGGGAAATCGACTTCCACTTCCAAACTTCCTGTAGATCATTAATTCATTCACTCATTAAATTACATTTATTATCTACGGGGAATGTTATCACTTATCATTCGAAGATCAACATTTATTCCTCCTTAAATAGTAGTTTGCAAAGACAAACAATGATCATTTGCAAACCTCATTGATGATCACCCTAGAAAAACAACATCATATGGGTATGTCATCAATGGCATTTCACCCAAAGGACCATAGGTTTGTTAACAAGCCTTCTACTAAAGACATAGTCATTTAATCAAACAAAGCATTTATCAGGTTAAACTTAGAACAAACAACATTCAAGGTTCAACCTTTCTTTGCATCTATAGGATAACTATGAGAACAATCCACACTAACATACTTATCTAGCAAGAAATACCACACATTATACACAAGAAGTTCTAAATTCATGCTTTTGGATTTCATATCAAATGAGTTAAGAAATTTGCAACTTTCCTAACATTTCAATCATACAAACATTTCATATACTCAAACAACCCATGGTATAAACGAGGTAAAATACAACATTAATGACATAATAAATGCTCTCCAATAAATTTTCATATATGAGAAAATATAGAATCTTACTACATAAGTTTGGAAGCTTCAATCAATTGCTCCCAAGAACTAGATTTAGCTACAAGAGTTCATACTAATTAATGTTGACAAACCAAACATACTACAAGAGAAGTTAAAGGTGAAAATGGTGAAAACTAAGGTTAGAAATAGTACCAAAACACAGAAAGAAGATGATATGAATGAGAGGAAAGAGAATGCTATTTATAGTACAAAAAGGATAAGGTTTGGTTCGGCCACCCGTTCATCGAGACTCGCGATGGGCGCCAGAACATAACCTTGTCTTCATTTCTTCTTCTTGTGGTAAACACTCATCTTCAAAATGATTCCTCTCATTTTTCAAGTTTTCAACTCTTTGAAGAAAGTCTTCAAAGTTTTCAAAAAATGGTCTCGATGGCCTCCAGTCTTCAAGTCTTCATGTCTTCGAAAAGTAATCTTCAATGGCCTCCGGTCTTCAAGACTCCATGTTCTTCCTTTGTCACACAAAATCCACTTAGAAGAGGTAAAAGAGTGTAAAGTTGCTCTTACCCCTCCTAAGAGAATTTCAAGGTAAAACACAAGCTCTTGATAATAAATAAGCACAAAAGTGACCTCAAAAAGTACTAAATTATGCACATAACATGGACACATCACTTTAACACATAAAGGGTACTCAACTCTCTCCTTTTTCCCCACAACCTCTAATTTTTGCCTAGGCTCTTAAGCTTAGCCGGGCTTAGCCTCTCAGTTTTTACCTAGGTCTTTCGACCTATCCAGGCTTTTCCTAATGTTACCCAAGCCACCCTTTCAGGTTTTTGACTTGTCCAGGTTATATATTTTTTTCATTTTTCAAGTTTTCCAATTTTTTCCTGTAGCACAAATCACCCCAAAAGTGGGATTCATACTACAAAAGATAATCAAACACAAAACATAAACCACCAATTTCCTAAAACATCTTACCCCATGCAAACTAGAAATCTAAGCATAGAATGCCATGCCACCAAATATCCATCCAAAATCATCCCTCAACAATAAAAAACCAAAATGATCTTGAAACAAGAAAAACAACTACCAATGCAAGTCGTGAAATGCATCGAGGAAATCTAAGAATGAATACTCCCTAAGTGCTCAATACTCCCTCCCCACACTTAACTGATGCAAAGCTCCCATGCACAAAATTATGTCAAAACATAAGTGAGGTAGGGAGAATGGTGATACTTCTCTCGCAGCCCCAAAGGTCCTTCATCCTCGTGGCTCATGAAGATTTTATCCATATATCCTATTGCTTGAAGTGTGGCCTCGATGCCATCCATCCTCTAAATAAGATCTTCCACTTGTGAGTGCATTCATCCTAACGCTTGGACTACCTCTTTTAACACTTGAGTATAGCTCGAAAGCTTGTCCCCAAGTGAATGAAAATGGTCAATGATGTCCGTGGATATGCGAGAGCAACTAGGAGGTGCTCTTGTAGTGCTCTCACCTTTGGCCTCCTCAACATCTATCTCCGGGGTGGCAAAAACCTTGTAGAAATATTTCTCAAATCTCCGATCTGGCAAATGAAATAGGTCATCCAAGCTCGTATCATGGTCGATAGTGGTGTGCTCCGGCTGTGGAAGTATCACGAAGCTACATGTGCTCGCTCTTCCATAGAGCCATACATATCTAACCTCTGATGTGGTAAGTGCCACCAAAGACGCTTTGGCTAACTTCTCTATGTTCTGCCTCGTGCCCAATCGTCCTAAGTTATCTAAAGCCCACTGTGTGACTTGATGTCCTAGGTATTTTTCCAGTAGACCAATCATGCCTCCCATAACTATTTTTCCACTCTTCCTGTCTCCCATCGCCAAACATTATTGCATAAACGACCCTATCAAGTTTGGGTAAAAATTACCCTAGAGTGTCATTTCCCAAAGGCAATGAACATCTAAACCCGGGCATTGCGTTAGCTCATCGTGGTAGAAAACACCCATAGCAAATAGATAGTGAACATAATGGAATGCCAGGTGATCCATGGTCGTACTCTTGCACAGGTTCTTTCGATCAGAGCCCATAAGTGGGAGGTCGTCGCCTTACCTCTCAAAGGTAATACTTAAGCACTAATGTTTCCTATCTACAATTAAGTAGATATGGCAAGTCAGGGTCGTCCACGAGAAGAGGGATCTTTTCAAGTGTTTAAACATACATAGGAGAAAACATACTAGATATATACATACATCGATACATATAAAAGCTTGTAAAAAAGGGAGGGTTTTGGTTGGTTTGATCCTAAGTTATCAAATTAAAATAAAACGACAAGAAAAGCAAGAGAACTATGCTAATCATGCAATACAACTAAAGATACGATGAAAACAACAATTAACGGAACCTTGGGCGCAATTCACTTCCACTTCCCAGCCACTTATCCATCATTGAACATGCAACCTATTTACTACTTTCACTACTTGTTGTGAACACTAAACTTCTATCCTTCTTAGATAGTAGTTTTCAAGAGTGAATTTGACATCTCTTATCAAACCTCACCAATGACTCATGTAGTTGAAACATGACTAAAAGTATCCCATTGATGTCGTTTAGCACGAAGAATCAACAAGCTTGTCAACACTTATAAACACTACACCGTGTCTAAGCATTTAACCAATTCATGCATTTACACAAGATTAGTCAAGAACGATTGACATTCATTGACTTTTCTCATTTTCTACAAGCAACAAACATAACAAAGAGTTCAACATTATCATATTCATCTAGCAATTATCAATCCATCAACACAATCAAAAGCTCTAAATCATACTCTTGGATTCCTATCAAGAAAAGGGGAAATCAACCCATTTCCCCAAACCCTAACAAGCATATCATACAAGTACTTCATATACTCAAGCTTTCAATAACATTAACAAACACATTCAATGCTCCATAAATGCATAATAGTAAGAGTATTAAATAGGCTACAAATTTTTCTTAAGACATGGGCTTGGAAGCCTTAGTCAATTGCTCCCAAGAACTAGATTTAGTTACAAGAGTTCATACTAATTCATGCTAAACAACTAAACATAATACAAGAGAATTCGAAGATGAAAATGGAAGAAAATAGGTTCTAAACAGTACCAAAAATGCAGATCCAAAAGTTACGAATGAGAGGAAAGAGAGAGCTATTTATAGTACAAAAATAATAAGGTTAAATTCTGGCCACCCGTCGGTCTCGCGACTCGCGACTCGCGTCGGTCTCGCGACTCGCGGCGGTCTCGCGACGGGTGCCAGAATTTAATCCTATTTTCTTTTCTTCTTCTTGTGGAAAATATTTATCTTCATAGCAATTCCTCTCATTTTTCAAGTCTTCAATGTCTTCAAAAATGGTCTTTGGTGGCCTCCGGTCTTCTTGTCTTCGAAGAAAGTCTTCAAAAGTCTTCGAAAATGTGATCTTTAATGGCCTACAGCCTTCATGTCTCCGTGTTCTTTCCTTGTCACGCAAAATCCACTTAGAAGAGGTAAAAGAGCGTAAAGTTACTCTTACCCCTCCTAAGAAAATTTCAAGGTAAAACACAAGCGCTTGATAATAAAAGAGCACAAAAGTGACCCAAAATAGTACTAAATTATGCACATAAAATGGGCATATCAAACCTCCCCACACTTAAACCTTACTCGCCATCGAGTAATAAAATATCCAAGCATACAAAGGAAATGGCGTATCCACATCCTAACTACTATTCCCCCAAATCAATACCTCACAAAACTCTCAATATCACACATCCCAATGTTAAGGTCAAATGAGAAGTTTCCCATAACCCCTATTCCTAAATCTACCCAAAAAAAATCAACCCATCAATTCATTGATATCCTTAAAACATCTCCAAATCCTGAATTGACAATCCCAAATCCAATGATACAAGGTGAAGCTAAAGACATGTATAAGGTTCAAAACACATGCTCCACTTTATATCAATATATCAACCTAAAAATGAAGCATATTAACGATCAAGAATTTCATAACTTACTTCATCTTCTCCCGCTAAATTTTCCACTCCCAAAAGGTTCTCAAGATGTCAAGCTACCCGATCCATCCGTATGGTCACCGCAACCTTATGATTCTAACACCGGCAAATGAGTGAACACTTAATAATTTTCAATTTCTCTCATTTTTCCTAGGAGCCCTTTCAGGTTTTCATCCTAGTCACACATCATGTTTTTTTGGCTCACATCTCACCTTTTTCCGCACATTTAGCCTCCCATTTTTGCCTAGGTCACTCTTTCTGGTTTTTGACCTATCCGGGCCCCCAATGTTGCCTAATTTGCCCTCTCGCAATTTTCAACTTAGCGGGATTATTTTTATTTATTTTTTTTCATTTTATATTATTTTTTTCAAAAGTTTCAGCATTTTTCACGTTTCTCCAATCCAAAAAGTAGAAAAGTGCTTTCCAAATCTTAAGGCTAAGGAAAGTATCAAACCCAACATTATTCAAGTACATCAAAAGAAAAACATCCCAAAACAAAAGGGAGAAAATATCCCAAACAAAAGAGTTATGCAAAAGTTTCTCCAAAAGTGTCTTCAATCCTAATCACCTCAAAGTAGATAACCCTCCCCATACTTAGAACACTACATTTCCCTCAATGTAGACAGTAGGGAAAAAATGTACAAAGCGAAGTATGGAAAGGGTAAAGATATGGTGCTCACAAATCACTGATGTGATGAAGGAGGGACACTGCCAAAATAGCGCTGCTGATAATGTGCCAGCCACTCCATGCACCTCTGCCTCCTAGCTCTCCGCCTCTCCGCACCCGGATCAGGGCCTGAGATACCGCCTACTTGGGACTGCATCTCATGGATGCGAACTGACAGGTGATCAATCTCCTCATCCATGTCGATCAAGGTCTGGGAGACAAATACATTATGCTCCAATATCATGCTATCCTGGGGGTGGAATCCATCCTGCATAGTCTGTATCATCTGCTCGTAGAAGTCTGGAGAAGGCTGGGAATAGTGAGGTGGCACATCGTCCTCCTGCATCGGCTCAATCTCTGGTGGAGGCTGCGGGGAATGCTTCTGGGAGTGTTGCTGCTATTGTCGCTCAGAAGAATGTAGGGTTCTATCATTACGCTAGACGGGAGCTGGGCCTAGGTCGCGGAGCTCGCACTGGAAGTCATCTCTACATGAGGAGTTAGGTGAAATTGCCAAGTCTCTTAGAGGTGATCAAATTCCAGCTTCGTCTTGTTGGGCTGAGGAAGGGCCATGAATGTGACCTTCCTCATGCCATACAACCAATGGAATAGCCCTGTGGTCAGTGTGGCACCGAGAATCTCAAATCTAACTAACCTTTCAGCAGTGTTCAGATAGGAAGTGCGTCTCCCTAAGCACAAAAAGTGAGCCGGGAGAACTAATCCTAGGTACTCTGCTAAAAGGCCTATCATACCTCCGACTATAATCTTCCCCTTTAGCTTTCCTGCCACCTCAATGATTCTCTTCATCCACAACTCAGCCCACAACCCATATCTTGGTCCCTCAGTCGTTAGGTGCCAAAGAATGTGAATGTCGTTGTCTGGCACATTCGTTGTCTCCGCGGAGCAAAGTACTGTGCCAGCCAATAGTCGGTGCACATAACAGAGTGCAGGGTGGATAATGGTGCTACTATTTTCATAGGAGTTCTTTGGCCTCATGTTGATGACATTCCAAAAGTGCATGTCATTCTTGATCGATCGCTCCTGGGCCTGTGGGTCCAGCCTAGCCCCTATCTCCACAGTGTCAAATCCAAATGCCTCATTGATTTACGTGATAGTTATTTTCCTAGATATATAATCCAGGTGAAAAGCAATGTACCTCTCGCATGGTTGATCACCTCTCATGCTGCTTATATGGACCATGGACAGGAACTCCAACATGTATCTTCGGTAAGAGGGCGCACTCCTACTTAGGAACCCTTCCATTCCTCCCTTGGCGAGGAGGCACTTGATAGGCTGGGTGAGCCCAAGGGAATCTAGTGTGAGCAAGTCTAAAAAACTCATCTTCTTGAGTTGACGCCTCTCCAGGGTCTCCCACGTATCAGCATAGTACATGGCTTGATTCCGGAGTCGGTAAAGGAGACGGAGGTGGAGCGGCGGTGCGCTCGCCTCGGGGGGAGGAGGGGGGCCTTGGGTCTCTTCGTGGGGGCCATATCTAACAACCACAACAAACAAATCAAATGCATAGGAATATGTGTATATGCAATATTGCAAATTAATACTCAACCTTAAACTAGTTGATCATCACAAGTCAAATCAAAATCAAGTCAACTAGTTCAAGTCCTAATCACAATTGCACATACAATCCATATTATGTCCAACAAGCCCATATTCTCAAGTCCATGAAGTTATCACATAGTTGAAATCAATATGCTATATCTCAAAACCACAGTTGTGCTCAACTAGTTTAGCCACCATTAGTACATTCACAAAATAGCTCTCAAAAAATAATATTCTCTCTCTAGCTCTGGGGCGAAAAAGAAGAAAAAGGCGCAGCCTTTCTTCCATCCTTTGGAGGCCGATTTCTTCAAATTTCATTCACTTTTCACCGATGAATTATGGTTTAACGGATTCTCCTCTTGAATCCGCACAAAATCATATGCAATTTGTGGCGAGTGTTTGATCTTAATCGGCCTTGGAGTAGGGTTTGAATATGGAAAGGGAGAGTTCTTGGTGGATCTTGTTCATGATTTGGGTTTTGATCTTGGATACGGATTTAGATCGGGAATTAAGTAAGAGATCGGATTGGTTTCTTGCTTTGAATCCTTGTCCGAGTTGGAGATTTGGTTGAAAAATCCAATCTTTTTTGGGTTTTGGTTTGGATTTGGTTGCTCAAAGAGGTTTAAAAGGGTTTGATTAAAATTTCCAGCACATTTTTAATCAAATTCCTGCCTCCTTCATTGGATTTACATCAAGGGTGTAGGAGATTTGCATTGGACAACAAGAAGAACTCAAGAACTTGTGATCGGAATTACTTGGTGGCCACGGTTCCCACGGTTTCCACGGATTCCAGGTTTTCTCGACTCAATCCTTGCGGTTTTATTGTTCACGGTTTGATGCATTGTTTTATTGCTTCCGTTTTGTTTCTTGGAGGATTTCGGTTTTGATTCAAGCACTGTGTTTATTTATTTTGCAATTTTTGGTGAATTCCGATCGGTTTGGGTTAATTCCGATCGGATTTGTGCTAGTTTGTGCGAATTCCGATTGGTTTTTGTGCTTGTTTGTGTGAATTCCGATCGGTTTGGGTTAATTCCGATCGGATTGTTGTTTATTTGTGTGGTTGGTTGTCCGATTTGCTTTGGTGAAGCCGATTTGCTCATCGGAATCCATACTTTGTGGTTTGTTCTTGCTTCATCACAATGGTGATTAATGGGGAGTCTTCTACGGATGGCAAGAACAATAATAATCCTCGGAAGCAAGGCACGGCCGAGGGTGGTAGTAACAAAAGGCAAAATCAGCAAGTGCATCCAAGAGAATGGAATGATCCAAAACTTGAGAGAAGGAGGCTATGGAATGATCCAGACATTCTCATGAACAAGTCGACTATTGAAATTGTTGCAAACAATGGAGATAGTGTCAACTTTGTTCTCACTGAGGATGAGATACACAAAGATCTATACAAACCCTTCTACGGATTCTTGGGTGTGTTTCTGGGCTTCTTCCCTGGAATGTATGCTATTCGAACTCTTTTGGTGGCTAAGTGGAGGGTTGCGTGCACTGTTCAGAGCAAGCAGAATGGCTATGTCATGTTCAGGTCTAACTGTGCTGAAGATAGAGATCTGGTGATGAATGGTCTTGACCATTATCTCCACGGAAAGAAACTGTTCATGTTGTTAGTGAATGAATCTGGGCAGTATGATGCGAGCATCCAAGCTACTAAACCAGTTTGGATACGGATGGAACACTTGCCAAAGACTTATTGGCACAAGAAGGCATTGGAGAAAATTGCCTCTTCAATAGGAGATCCAATCCTCATGGATAATGGTACTCTCGAGTTGAGGGGCTACTATGCACATCTCTTGGTATGGATTGATACATCCAAAAAGCTCAAGGAGGAGGTGAGCTTTCGTGTTCCAACTGGTGAGGTTTTTGTGCAAAAAATCATTTATGATTATTGTAGGCCTTGGTGTACGAATTGTGGTGAAAATAATCATCTCATTGAAGTGTGTGATGACTACTGGAAAGCCAAGGAGATGGAACACAACAATCCTACGGAATTGGAAGGCAATAAACATATGAAGGCGAAGGGAAAGAAAAACTGGAGAGCTCGATATAATGACCAAGTTGGGGTTAGGAAGATGCAAGCAGAAAATATTGGAGATACTCTAAGTTCAAATTCGGTTGGTGGGGAAGAAAATGAGATCATTGAGGATGCCTCTTCGGACAATGAGGAAGTAGAGAGGCAAAGAAAAGGTAAGGGAAAATTAGTTGAAGGCATAGTCAAAAGCATCGAGAAGGCTGGAAGTGCTAAAAAAGGGCCTGGCATAACTATCGGCGTAATGCAGAATGAGGTTAATCAGGCAGTTGTGGCGCTGCCAGCAACACTGCCCGCATCGCCAGCGCCTGGAGCTGCAACCACTGGCGCTGAAAACTGCACCGTAGGCGCCGGGTCTGCCCAAGCAGCGTGCGGCAGGAGCGCCGAGCGCTCGAAATCCAGCGTCCGTGCCGTTGGACAAGCAAATCCAGCGCCAACAGAATCCGTTGGACAGCAACAAGCATTTGGAGATGATGACAATCCGATTGAAGGTGATGGAATTTTGCCTAAAAAAATGATCCATCCGGAAGCTCGAGGCTAAAAAATTCCCAGGTTGCATAGGAGCAAGAGCAAGAGTAGACCTCCCCCTACCCCAGGGGCTTTGACTAGGTCTCAGAGTAAGAGCAGGACAAGAACAAATGAGCACGGGAAGGGCATCCAGAAACCCTTTCAACGCGTGTTATCCTTGGTTGCAAGGAGCAACTCGGGTAGTTCTGGTACTCAAATTACTGATGGCGGCGGTCCGAAGCCAAAAGGGACCTTGGTTTCCCAATGAATACCTCATCAATGAATGTCAGGGGTCTATCGGCCCCTGTAAGGAGGAGATGGGTTAAGAATATCATCTCCACTAATAAAGTTGGATTGTGTGGTTTGTTGGAGATGAAAATGGAGGATAAAGTATTGAAAATTTTCTTAAAGAGTTTTAAGGGATGGAAGTTTACGCATAATTTTGGGCTGTGGCAGAACTCGAGAATACTCATTATCTGGGATCCGAAAGGCTTCTTAGTGGATGTTCTTGGGAAATCTCCACAATGTATACACCTCAAAGTTCGTAATCTTTCTTCTGGCATTGAGTTTTTCTGTTCATATGTGTATGGGCATAGTGAGGGACGTTTGGCGCGTTTACCACTATGGGAGGAATTGAAGTCATTTGGTGTTAATCTGAATTCTCCTTGGATGGTTCTTGGTGATTTCAATGCCATTCTTAGTGTTGATGATCATTATGGAGCTACTGTTCCTAGCTTGTACCCGATGAAGGAGTTTCAGGATGTTTGTTTAAAGTGTGGATTAAGGGATGCGCCCTCTTTAGGTGAGCACTTAACCTGGCATAGTGCAGATTGGAAAATTTGGAGGAAACTGGATAGGGTGCTCTTAAACCATGGTTGGGATGGTGATGCTTGTCGCACAACGTTTCTACCAATCTCAGCCCAATCCTATCACTCTCCCATGGTGGTTGATATGTCGCAAGAGATCGATGGTAAGGGTAGGCCTTTTCGATTTCAAAACATGTGGTTAGGTCATCCGAATTGTGGGAAAATAGTGGAGGATTTTTGGAGCCCTTCGGTTGAGGGGACTAAACAATTTTCGGTGACCAGAAAATTGTTCCGGATGAAACACCCATTGAAGGAATTGGGTAAGCTAGACTTTAACCATGTGTCTGAAAAGTCCAAGCTTGCGGATGCGGAGTACAATAAGGCTTTTGATGAATTTGACGCCAAGACTGCTTCGGACAATGATGTTGCGGCATTGCGAAGTTTAAAGAAGAGTGCTATGATGTATTATCTTGCGGAATCATCTTTTCTTGCTCAAAAGGGGGAGATCAATCACATTACTTTGGCAGATAAGGGATCTAAGTACTTTCATACGATGATCTCGGCAAGAAAAGAAGGAGGTATCCCGGCGATTATTGATAGAGACAATCAGATTGTAACTTCAAATAGCCGAAAGGGAGAGTCATTTACAAATTTTTATAAAGGCTTGTTCGGAACGAAGAGGGATAGAGTACCTATTGATCCGGTTGTTATTGGTGATGGCAACAATCTCACGGATGTGGATAGGGCCTTTTTGAATCAGGAAGTTGCGACCATTGAGGTTAAACAAGCTTTATTTGCAATGGCGGATGACAAGTCCCCGGGTCCGGATGGTTATACAGCGGCTTTCTTTAAGAAGCGGTGGGGCATTGTGGGTGAGGAAGTGACAGCTGCGGTTTTGGAGTTCTTTCAGACAGGGGATCTCTTGGCCCAGCTTAATCATACTTCGGTTGCTTTGATACCGAAGAAGCCTGATAATCTGAAAGTAAGTGACTTTAGACCAATAGCGTGCTGCAATGTGGTCTATAAAGTTATCACAAAAATTATTACGAACAGGCTAGAAGGAATTCTGCCAGGGATCATTAATCCTTGTCAGGGTGCATTTGTGAAGGGTAGAAATATCTCTGATAATGTAATGCTAGCTCAGGAATTTGTTTGGGGATATGGAAGGGCTCGGAATTCTCCACGATGCATGATTATGGTGGATCTACAGAAAGCATTTGACACGGTCTCTTGGGAGTTCTTGGAGGAAGTCTTACTTGGCCTTGGATTTTCGGAAAGGCTGACAGATAGAGTCATGACATGTGTACGCACTTCTTCATTCTCGATTGCGGTTAATGGTAAACTGTGTGATCACTTTCAGGGGCAAAGAGGAATTCGACAAGGAGATCCATTGTCGCCCCTCCTATTTGTGATTTGCATGGAGTATTTCTCGAGATTGCTGAAAAGGAGAACGGATTCTAGACACTTCACCTTCCACCCGAGGTGTGAGTCGTTAAGGATCACGCACTTGGCCTTTGCGGATGACCTTATGCTCTTCTCTAAGGCGAACACGAGCTCAGTTCATATACTCATGGATGCCCTGAATGAATTTGAACGCACTTCGGGATTGGGCATAAATGCTGCGAAATCGAAGTTCTTTGGAGTTGGCATAAAGGAGGATTTAAGTTTCACAGGTATTCCTTGGGTGACATTCCCTGTTAGGTATCTAGGCGTGCCACTGGATTCCAGCAAGTTGAAGGTGACGCAATTTGGTACTTTATTAGGGAAAGTTGATTCGGAAATAGCAAAATGGAAGGGTCATACCCTTTCCTATGCAGGCAAATTGGAACTTGTGAGATCAATTGTGGGAGGTATTGCAGGATTCTGGATTCAGAATTTTGTCATTCAATCTGCGGTTTTTGATGCTTTGGAGCAAAAGTACAAACGCTTCCCATGGGGAGGCAAATACAAAAACAAAGTGGCGTGGAAAAAGTTGTGCGCTCCTAAATCTTTTGGGGAACTTGGATTGCGAGACTTTGGTACTTGGAATCGGGCTTCAATGGCGCAGAGATTATGGGATATACATATGAAGAAGGATAGTTTGTAGGTAAAGTGGATTCACTCATTCTACCTTCGGGATGGTGATTTTTGGGATCTAAATCCCAGGATTCAAAATGGAAGATTGGGTGAGAGGTATTCCAGTTACTTTGGTGACTTATGCAAAATCCGAGATGAGTTATGTGGCATGTTTCAAGGTAATATGGGAGAGGTTCAATACCATCTTGGTCTTTGGGCGAATTCAGGAAAATTCACGAGCAAAGCTTATGTGTTCATGCATCGCCATCAATGCCTGAGGCTCTATGAGGAGAGTGGCCGCAATTATGAGAAGGTTTTCAATAGCATCTGGAGAGGTTTTGTACCGCCAAAGTTCTCTTTTATTGCATGGCTTGCAACAATTGGAAGGCTCTATACTAAGGACAAAATCCATACTGAGGGAGGGGATAGTTCGGATACAACTTGTTCTTTATGTCACCTAGAAGTTGAGACTAATGAGCATTTATTTTTTAAATGCGAGTTTTCGGAGGTGGTATAGGGCCGAATAAGGACTTGGATGGGTCTAAGGAGAAGAACAAACTCGATTTCTAGTTCAATGACTTGGGTTAAAAGGCAAGTTAAGGGTTCCAAAATTCGTAAAAAAATTGGTATCCTAGCCTTGGTAACTACAATTTATCGTATTTGGAGGGAACGTAATAATGTTGTTATGGATGGCGCCTCTCCTAGTTCTGATCGAGTGGTCAAGTTAATTATGAAAGATTGTTACAGGGTCATGAATAGGCTATTCCCGGATGAACATTTATTTTAGTACGTTGGATGGAGTGGCTGATGGAAGGCTGGTGGGTGGTGCTGGTTGTTGTGCACTGGGTGCTCCATGCCGTGGGCTAAGGGACTGGATTCCTGGGGCTGCGTACTTGGCGCTGTGTGGGTGCTTCATGCCGTAGGCTAAGGGACTGGATTCCTGGCGCTGCATACTTGGAGCTGTGGACGATGGATCTCGGCAACTGGGCATCTCAAGGTTAGTGGTTTTTTTCTGCGTGCTGGGAGCTGGATTAGGCATCAAGGCCAGGCGCTGTTTGGTGCTAATTGGCGCCATATCCCGAGCCAAGTTGGAGTTGTTTGAGCCGATGGAGTCAAGGTTTTCACTCGGATTTCTTCTGGCGATTGCGACTCTAAATCAGGATGAGGCAATAGGTTTAAGAGTATGGATTTGCACTCCAACACTCTTTCTCCTAAGCCTAGTTTTTACTTATGAATTAATGGTTATTTATGCGCTCTATGCTCGCGCTACACTCTGTGTTAAATTAGCATAAAGCTGTCCATTTGCTCAAAATGGAGTGGGCGATTACATAATCGCCATGCTTGATGCACGCGGTACAAGTGTATCTGTTCTCACATCCTCAGGAGGTTGATTTGGATGGGATTTACAAAGGTTGGAGGCACGGCCTCATTTAATCTTTTCCCACCAGATCACTCTCGGTGCAAAGCAGAGAACGCTTGAAGGCCAATAACATTCCTCTATCTCCATCTTAGGGATGTACATGGTAGAAGCAGATTTTCATTCGTGCCAGAAAGGTGCTAACAAGATCATCGGCTTCATCTTTCTTTTGTGACTTCCAAGACCCGAGACACTCTCGGCTGCATTAGGATATTCTTATCATTCGACATTGGATTTAGATCCTTCATCAACGTTCCAGCAATTACATTAGTTCAAGACCCGAGACTCACAACTCTCGGCTGCATTTTGGAATCAACATGAAGATGGCCCCATTTGTTAGGGGTAGAAGCGGATTTTTTTATGATGATGGGCAGTGAGTTTGTTCTCACCTCATTTTTTCGAGTGTTTCATAGCCTGTGTTTTTCCAGGTTGTTTTGTGCTCCCTTTGCTCGGTTATCTTGCTTAGGGTTGGTAGTTATTTTACTTAGACAAGGGGGGGGGTGGGAGAGTGTTATCCTTTGGATTTGCACTCTTTCATTCCCCCCCATACCTTGCTTGTGGATTTGCTCCTTAGGTTTACTAGTTAACCTAAGGTTGGATTCTTTTGTATTTGGTGGGGTCCTTCTTGGGCTCTGCTGCAAGTTCCACCGTCTATACTATTTACCTATTTACAATGTCAACATCTAAACTACCCTAATCAAAATAACATTGCAACGCACAATATCCAAATAACAACTATGTTTAATCAAGGGCCAATATGCCTCATATCTAGCATAAGTGACAATCCATTCTCATCCAAAGAAACACAAATGCACACAATTCAAAATCAAACAAACACAATACAATCCAAACCGCAACCACAAAATATACAATCCACACCGCAACCATAAAATATGCACACAATACCCATCAAATTAAATTGCAAGCACAATATATTCACCAAAATCAACCAAGGTCCAACAATTTAATTTCCTAAGGCATCACACATAATCTACACGATATCCAATAAATAGAGTATACATTCATAATAAAAAATTGAAGCTCAATAAAGTGAAAAATGTACCACTTAGATGCTTAGGAAGAAGAAATGAGGAAGCCCACAATCAATTCAAAATTGAATTGACTAAAGTCACAAAACTCCCAAATTCTAGGGTTTGTATTCCTTAAAGTTTGATGGAGATTTTTGGGTGGAGATTGGGAAAAGGAGATGGGGTATGGAGTGGTGGTTGTGAATGGTGGAGCGCGGCATTTGACGGCAATGACCGGCGGTCGTTTGGTGGAGATTTTTTTAAAGCAGACTTGTACGCGCATCGCAACTCACGACGGGTAGAGAGGGCTTGGGTATGGCTAGGCTCGAAGATGAAAGATTTGGTCTTGAGAGGTTTGGGTCTAGTTAGGCTCGAGGATGAAAGATTTGGTCTCAAGGGGCTCGGGTCTGGCTAGGCTCGAGGATAAAAGATGCGTCTTGAGGGGCGTTGGTCTTGAGAGGGTGACACGGGTGACAGACTTTCGGGTTCAGCTCAAGTTGAGGGCTTTCTGCCTCAAGGTCTAGAGAGGATAATATCTCAAGGGCTGGTCTCGAGGACTAGTCTTGAGAGGGTGATGGACTTTTAGGTTCGGATCGAGTCGAGGGCTTGCTGCCTCGAGGTCTTGAGGAGATGATGTCTCGAGGGCTGGTCTCGAGGACTGGTCTCGAAAGGGTGATGGACTTTTAGGTTCAGCTCGAGTCGAGGGCTTACTGCCTCAAGGTCTCGAGGGGATGATGTCTCGAGGGCTGGTCTCGAGAACCAGTTTCGAGAGGGTGATGAATTGTCAGGTTCGGCTCGAGTCAAGGGCTTGCTGCCTCGAGGTCTCAAGGAGATAATGTCTCTAGGGCTGGTCTCAAGAGGGTGATGAACTTTCAGGTTTGGCTTAAGTCAAGGGCTTGCGGCCTCGAGGTCTCGAGGGGATGATGTCTCCAGGGCTGGTCTTGAGGACTGGCCTCGAGAGGGTGATGGACTTTTAGGTTTGGCTAGAGTCAAGGGCTTAGTGCTTCGAGGATCTGAGGTCTCGAGGGGATGATGTCTTGAAGGGCTGATGGGATTACGAGTTTGACTGGTGTCGAGGGGCTGATGTCTCCAGGACTCATGACGAGGCCATCGCGAGGTCATTGCAACTCGCAAAAAGTGAAGGTCGAGACCTCCATTTTTCGGCCATAATCCCTGATTTGATCGCAATTCGCAACCACTTTGTTACGACTCGCGATGAGGCCATCGTGACTCCCGAAAAGTGGAGGCTGAAAGCTGAAATCTCACCAAAAATTACTGAGCCCGTTGCAACTCGCGACGATGTGGTCGCGACTCGCGACGGACTACTAACCTGGTACTTAGAAAATTTTTTTGATTCCTTCTCTTGTCCAAGTCTTTCCTTCTTGACTCCAATCATTTCTCCCTTCAAAAGTACAATGCATTGGCTTCAAAATTGCTACAAAATCATGGAAAAACAACCCGTGAAAAGCATAAAGCAAAACAATAAAACTTAATGACAAAATCCAAAACCAAACAACATCAACGGAAAGTCACGAATGACGATTCGGATGATCAAAACCAAGTTTATTTAATGTCATTAGCATGACTTACTCCCTTTTCTTGGGTTTTACTCACAAACTGGATCGAGGACATAACCTCCCTCTCCTTTTTCTGGCACAAAATTCTCGTGGTAAGGTTTGAAACGCTGTCCATTAACCTTGAATGTATTGGACTTAGCTTGATCTAGAATCTCCAATGCGCTATGCGAGAATACCTTAACCACCTCAAAAGGACCGATCCATCGGGACCTCAAATTACATGGGCATCAACAAAGGCGAGATTGGAATATGAGGACCTTTTGACCAACGTCAAAATCCTTCCTAATGCTCATCTTGTCGTGCCACACCTTTGTCTTCTCTTTACAGATTTTGGTGTTCTTATAGGACTCCCTCCGGATCTCATCTAGTTCATCCAATTGTAACTTCTTATCCAAGCCGGCCTCATCTATATCATGATTGAATTCTTTGACCGCCCAATAAGCCTTATGTTGAATTTCCACCGGTAGATGACATAGCTTACCAAACACTAACTGGTATGGTGACATACCGATTGGTGTCTTGTAAGCTATCCTATACGCCCACAAGGCATCATTCAACCAAGAACTCCAATCCTTCTGGTTAGGGTAACCATTTTTTGAAGGATGGACTTGATTTCCCAATTGGAAACTTTGGCTTGCCCGTTGATTTGCAGGTGATAGGCATTGGATGCCTTGTGAGTGATTCCATACTTCTTCAAGAGTGCCGCTATGGTCCGATTGAAAAAATGGGTTCCACGGTCACTAATCAAGGCTCGGGGTACCCCAAACCTGGAAAAGATGTTATCTTTCAGGAATTCTACAACCACTTTAGAATCGTCAGTCCTAGTGAGTTTTGTTTGAACCCACTTCAACACATAATCAACTGCAAGAAGAATATATGTAAAGCCATAAGAACTAGGGAAATGTCCCATAAAGTCAATACTCCAAACATGAAAGATTTCACAATACAGAATAGACCTTTGGGGCATTTCATTCCTAGTGGAGATATTTCCTACTTTCTGGCATTCATCACAAGATTTGCAAAAGGTGTATGCATGCTTATTCAATGTAGGCCAATAAAACCCACTTTCTAAAACTTTCCTAGCGATCCTATTTGCTCCAAAATGACCGCCACATGCATGAGAATGACAAAATTCAAGAATTGAGTGTATTTCATTATCAGTGATACATCTCCTAACAACTTGATCCACACAATGTCTCCACAAAAAGGGATCATCCCACACATAATACTTAGCATCACTCTTTAATTTATCCTTTTGGGCCTCAGAAAAATGAGGAGGGAATTTACTGGCGACAAGAAAATTTACAATGTCAGCATACCATGGTTGGAGATCCCTAATGGTGAACAATAGTTCATCAAGGAATCCCTCCCGTAGTTGCTCCTTCACTGCGGGGTTTACCTCAATGTTTTGGCATGGGGTCAACCATCTCAAATGATTGGCCACAAGGTTTTTCACGCCCTTCTTATCTCGTACCTCCAACTCAAATTTGCTCAAAAGCAGGATCCACCTAATCAATCTTGGCTTGGCTTCTTTCTTTGTTATTAAATGACGAAGCGCTGTATGGTCAGTATACACAATAGCTTTTATAAAAAGCAAGTAAGATCAAAATTTCTCCAAAGAAAATACCACTGCTAGCTACTCCTTTTCGGTGGTGGAATAGTTTCTTTGGGCTTCATTAAGAGACATTGATGCGTAGTAGATGTCGTGATGCACTCTCCCCACTCTTTGGCCAAGCACCTCTCCAGCTGTGTGATCACTCGCATCGAACATAATTTCAAAAGGTAACGACCAATCTGGGGGTTGTATAATAGGGGTTGAAACTAACCTTCCTTTCAATGTATCAAAGGCCCATTTACAACCCTCGTCCATAAAAAATTCCACCTCATTTTGAAACAACTTGCATTAAGGAGATACTATCTTCAAGAAGTCCTTGATGAACTGGAGATAGAATCCTGCATGGCCAAGAAAAGAGCGCACTTCACGCACATTAGTAGGATAAAAAAAAGTTTGAATTGTGTCTATCTTTGCCTTGTCAACCTCAATACCCTTAGAGGAGACAGCATGGCCTAAGACAATGCCTTGCTCTACCATAAAATGACACTTCTCAGAATTTAACACAAGATTAGTATCAATGCAACGTTTAAGAACTTGTGCCAAATTTGCTAAACAGTTGTCAAAAGAATTACCATTAATAGTGAAATCATCCACGAATACTTCGGCAAAATTTTCAACAAATTCTGAGAAAATTCTTACCATACACCTTTAGAAAGTTGCAGGGGCATTACATAACCCGAAAGGCATACGCTGGTAAGCAAACGTACCAAAGAGGCGTGTGAAGGTGGTGTTTTCTTCGGCTTCCGAGGCGATAACCACTTGAAAGTACCCCGAGTACCCATCCAAAAAGCTATAGAAAGGGTGGCTTGCTAACCTCTCAAGCATTTGATCAATGAATGGCAACAATAAGTGATCCTTCTGGGTTTCTGCATTTAGCCTCTGTTAGTCAATGCAAATGCGCCACCCGTTTGAACTCGGGTGGGCACCATTTCACCCTTCTCATTTTCAACCACCATCACCCCACTCTTCTTGGGTACCACTTGAGTTGGCCTTACCCACTTGTTATCCAAGATTGGATAGATCATGCCCGCTTAGAGTAACTTGAGGATTTCTGCCTTCACCACCTCCATCACAGGCGGGTTTAAATGACGTTCGAGTTGTCGGACGGGTCTTGCATCTTCTTCCAACAAGATTCTATGCATACAAGTGGATGGAATTATGCCTTTGATGTCGGCAATAGTCCATCCAATTACTTCCTTGTTTTCCTGTAACACCACCATCAACTTTTCTTCTTGCTCTTTGGTGAGCTTGCTTGAAATGATAACCGAAAGCGTCTCCCCTTCCCCAAGAAATGCATACTTGAGGCCACTTGGCAAAGGTTTAAGTTCAATCATCGGTGCTTTCATAAGTGATGGGAGGAATTCCGGTTCCTCGGGTTCCTCTAAGAGTAGAGGAGGAGGTTTTGAGAGACTCAGTTTCATTTCTTCAAGCAGGTTTAAATCCTCAAAGCTTTCCTTCAAGTGCTCATAGAGTATACATTGTGGGCATCATCACTATCACATTACAAAGAAACTAACAAATAATCATCACCACTAAGTTCAAAAATATCTTGCATGACTTCTTCAACAAAATCTAGGGCATGGCAAGCATGTTCTTCACTAGGATACTTCATAGAGTCATTTATGTTAAACTCTACTTTTATTCGATCAAATTCCATGGTGAGGGTACCCTTATGCACATCAATCATTGTCCTAGAGGTTTTCAAAAATGGCCTCCCCAATAAAATCGGGGCAGCATGTTTATCATGCTTCATGTCAAAGGCATAAACATCTGTGGGGAAAACAAAGGAATCCACCTTAACCAACACGTCCTCGACAATACCTTTAGGGTATGCACTAGAATGATCAGCCAATTAGATTACCACCCCAGTTTTGTGCAATGTAACCAAGTTGAGGTTTTCATATAAATAGTAAGGAATCACATTTATTGATGAACCTAAATCAAGCGTAGCTTTTTCAAAATGTGTATTTCCTATTATGCAAGGGATTGTGAACATGTCGGGATCACTACATTTAGGGGGTAGCTCTTTTCGACACAAGGAAGAAACATGCTCACTTTTTCTATTTTTCAACTTATTTTTTGCCCCTTTTTTTTCTATTCACAACACATAATTCCTTGAGAAATTTAGCATATCTAGGAATTTGTTCAATGGCATTCAAGAGTGGGATATTTACCTCACATCTACGAAAGACTCCGTAGATGTCCTTGTTGTCCTCCTTCCTTATTTTGTCTTTCAAGGCTTTCGTAAATGGAGGTTCCGTTACATATGGAGGGATCTCCACCATCTTTGCTCTTTTGTGAGGGAGAGATGAGGGTTCTGGGGTGGAGGTTTACTTCGGTCTTGGCACCAATGTCTCCACCTCGATTTCTTCTTCCTTGCTCTTTTTGGCTAACTCTTCGGCCTTATTCTCCTGGGCTTCTTCCATCTCAACCCCTTTTTCAAACACCTCAATCCTCATAGGCTCCTCTTCAACAATTTCATTATCCGGTGAAGTGCTAACCTCTCTACCACTTCTCAAAGCGATAGCACTTACATTTTATCGAGGGTTGATCTCCGGTTGGGAGGGTAGCTTACCCTTTTCCCGGGCTTCCACCCGGTTCACCACTTAAGCTATTTGGCTCACTTGAGTTTCCAAGTTCTTGATACTCGCCTTAGCTTCATCTTGGAATTTCTCACTTTTTTCTGCGCAGATGCCTAACCGGTGAATGGCTTACATATCCTTTGTTAGCCCCGAGCTCTCCCCTTGGTCTCGGGGTTTATCTTGAAGCCTTTGAAATTGTTGTTGAGGAGGCCAATATGGTTGAGGGTTTTGGCTTCCTTGAGGGTTTCCATACCAAAGGTTTGGGTTATCACGATTTCCAGAATTGTACGACCGATTTTGGTACCCTTGATAACCTTGGTACCCTTGGTAACCTTGGTAGCCATGCCCACCTTGATATCCTTGGTTGCCTTGGTAGCCTGGATTCCCTTGATATCCCATGTCACTCACCTCCTTCACATAGTCCTCTTGCAAAGTAGGACAAGTGTCCATAGGATGCGCCATGTAACAAATTTCACATGTGGTGCATTCCTAGGCTTCGTCATCAACGATTTGACCATAGATGCAAGGGCCGAGACTCGTTCCTCGAGATTTCCACTATTTGAAGAATCACTTGCGGGTATTGGATTTCTCCTTCTCAAATCGACCTTTGAGCTAAAGTTTCTTGATTCTTCCGCTAGCTCCTCATACAATTGCATAGCCTCGGAGGATGTTTTGTTCCCAAGGGTACCACCACAAGAACTTCTCACCAACCTTTGATCTTCATCAAGAAGGCTATTGTAGAAGTAATAAACCAAATACCCTCCAAATAACCGTGATAAGCGCAACTTGCAAGAAGCTTCTTGAACTCTCCTAATAGTCAAAGAGAGATTATTCATACCATTGGAGGATGTTGCTTATGTCCTTCTTCAAGGTGGCGGATCTAGAGGCCGGAAAGTATTTGGCTAGAAACTTTGTTTTCATATCAAGCCAACTCTTGATGCTCTTAGGCGGTAGGTAGTGGAGCCAATCTCTTGCACCAACCCTTAGTGTGAACGGGAATGCCTTCAACTTATAGAAATCTTTATTCACTCCATGGGGGACCGTACCACCACACAAGAAGTGAAATTCGGTGAGGTGTTTGTTGGCATTCTCCCATTGCCTACTAAAGAAGATTGGTGGCATGTTGATGAACCCGGTCTTTAGCTCAAAGTGCCCGTTCGGTCCAACCATGGGATACTCAATGCACATTGATTGTTAGGTGAGGTTGGGGGCCATGATGTCTCTTAACAAAGCTTGCCCCAAAGGAATCTCTCTTTGGTGGAGAGAATGAGCTCGCCCTTGGAGAGGAGGGTGTTGAGGTCCCCCTCCCGGATGCTCATCTTCATGCTCTAGTTGATGTTCCATAGAGGAAGATGTATCCACAAAATGGTCACTAGGAGGGGTGTTATTCACACTTTCCAAAGAAATCCTCCTAGCCCATCTCAAATTCAACTCTAACTCGGGGTAGTAGTCTAGAGATTCTTGTGAAGAGAATCGTGTACGAACCATACACCAAGAGCTCGAACAATACGTCTCCAAGCCAAGTGAAAAAGGCAATACGACTAAGAAATTAAAATAAAAGCAAACTAAAAAATATTAAAAAATAGCATATAATCACAAATAATATACCAAAACAATTAAAAATAAACGCCTCCTCCATGGCAGTGGCGCAAAAATTTGGGAGGTCGTCGCCGTACCTCTCAAAGTTAATATTTCTAAGCCCAAATGCTTTCTATCTACAATTAAGTAGATAATGGCAAGTAGGGGTCATCCACGAGAAGAGGGATCTTCTCAAGTGTTTAAACATATATAGGAGAAAACATATTAGGCATATACATACATCGATACATATAAAAGCATGTAAACAAGGGGTTTTTGGTTGGTTTGATCCTAAGTTATCAAATTAAAATACAATAACTATCAAAGCAAGAGAACTATGCTAATCATGCAATACAACTAAAGATACGATGAAAACAACAATTAACGGAACCTTGGGCGCAATTTACTTCCACTTCCAAGCCTCTTATCCATGATTGAACATGCAACCTATTTACTACTTTCACTACTTGTGAAGACTAAACTCCTATCCTTCTTAGATAGTAGTTTGCAAGAGTGAATTTGACATCTCTTGTCAAACCTCACCAATGACTCCCGTAGTTGAAACACAATTAAAAGTATCCCATTGATGGCATTTAGCATGAAGAATCAATAAGCTTGGAAACACTTATAAACACTACACCGTGTCTAAGCATTTAACCAATTCACACATTTACACGAGATTAGTCAAGAACGATCGACATTCATAGACTTCCCTCATTTGCCACAAGCAACAAACATGACAAAGAGTTCAACATTATCATATTCATGTAGCAATTATCAATCCATCATCACAATCAAAAGCTCTAAATCAAATTCTTGGATTCCTATCAAGAAAAGGAGAAATCAACCCATTTCCCCGAACCCTAACAAGCACATCATACAAGTACTTCATATACTCAAGCTTTCAATAATATTAATGACATTAACAGACACATTCAATGCTCCATAAATGCATAATAGTAAGAGTATTAAGTTGGCTACAAATTGTTCTTAAGACACGGGCTTGGAAGCCTTAGTCAATTGCTCCCAAGAACTAGATTTAGATACAAGAGTTCATACTAATTAATGCTAAACAACCAAACATAATACAAGAGAATTCAAAGATGAAAATGGAAGAAAATAGGGTTCTAAACAGTACCAAAAATGCAGATCCAAAAGTTATGAATGAAAGGAAAGAGAGTGTTGTGTATAGTACAAAAAGGATAAGGTTAAATTCTTGCCACCCGTTAGTCGCGACTCGTGACGGTCTCGCGACGAGGCCATTGTGACTCATGACGGGTGCCAGAATTTAATCCTATTTTTATTTTCTTCTTCTTGTGGTAAACATTTATCTTCATAGCAATTCCTCTCATTTTTCAAGTTTTCAATGTCTTCAAAAATGGTCTTCGGTGGCCTCCGGTCTTCATGTCTTCGAAGCAAGTCTTCAAAAGTCTTATGTGATTTTAATGGCCTCCAGTCTTCATGCATGTGTGTTCTTTCCTTGTCATGCAAAATCCACTTAGAAGAGGTAAAAGAGCGTAAAATTGCTCTTACCCCTCCTAAGAGAATTTCAAGGTAAAACACAATCTGTTGATAATAAAAGAGCACAAAAGTGACCTAAAATAATACTAAATTATGCACATAAAATGGACATATCAGTAAGTTGCACCCAGGAGCATCCGAGGGAAAAAGGCATCCCTCGTCGGTATGACCTATGGATCTCCTTTCCATACTCCACCCAAAAGTGCAAGCAACCTCTTGGTGGGTCATCTTGTACTCCTTATCATCCAGGTTGAATTTGATCTCCTTTTGTCCATCATCATCCACAATTGGCCCTAGAGTAGTTAGGAACTCTAGGGTTCACCTAATGTACATCTTAGAGTGTTTCTCAAGAAACCCCTCTAGACCTACTCGGCCCAATAGGTAAGCGACCAACTTGAGCAACCCTAGAGCCACCAAGGTGTCCTTGCGAACCCCGTCTCCAAAATACTCCTCTCCAGCTCTCTCAAATTACTCCACCAATGTGCTACAATGGCAAAAATGTTGGATAAACCCATAAATTTCTCGGTAACAAACGTGGGGTTGCGAAGAATGAAAGTTGTCGGTTTAGGGTTTGCACCCTTCACCAACTTCTTCCTCTTCTCACCCCGAGTGGACTTTCCCTTTTCTGAAACATTCTTCTTGGAAGGCATCCTATCAACGTTAGGACAAGAGAAGAGTGGTGATATGATCATAAGTAAGGCATGGCCTACAATTCAATAAGACAGCATTCTCCCAAATAACCCAACGATTAAAAACATGATAATATGAGCATGTGGGCTATTTAAACAAGAACATATCTCATCAAAAAATAAACTAATGTAAGTTATCACCAACCCATCAATAAGATCATGCAATCAATATTCATCCTATCCTAGATCACCCAACAATGAAAAACATATCTTTCAAGCATAATAGCACATCAATCCTCCCAACACTTTCTTCAACACAAGATCATGCATTCAAACCCAAACACACATCTCCAATACGCACACTCATTCAAGAATCATAATTTTAATAACACCACCACAATGTCAAATAAAGCATATATAAACAAAGAGTTCAATGGGTTACCCAAAATTTGAAACTAGGATTTGTAAGACCCACAAAAGAAGAAGCAAAAATTACTAATTTTTGGAAGAAAGCTCCAAGTTTTCAAGTTCCACCAAGAGTGTGTGAGAGGGAGCGTTTCTTGAGAAGGAAGAATGTGTCAAATGATAGAATTAGGTAGAGAGATGTACTAGGGGATTAGAACTTTAGTCTAGGTGACTAGGGAGGGAGGTACAATTAGTATAAGAATGAAATTTTAAAATGCTCAATTTAGGGGACAATTGTACAAATATATTAGTTTCAAGGGATATTGGAAGTATTTTAAAAAATTCTAAGGAATTAGGGAATTCCAAAATTCTTGAACCAAAAATGCATTTTAGAATTTTCGAATTAGAATTTTCAAAAAATTCGCATTGTAGGAACAAAGAAAAACTGAAAAATTGGTTTTACGCACAAAATATGCCTAGCACGAACCATAGGCTCGCTCCAAACCACCTGGCAAGAAGCAGAGCCTTGCGCCAAAATTCTGGCACAAGATCGAGCCTCGCGCCGAGCATATCTCAGCACGAAGTATAGCCTCGCGCAAACTATTTTGGCATGAAGCATAGCCTCACATCGAGCATTTCAGAACGAGGCATTCACCTAAAACTTTCCCTAATCCTTGGTTTTCCCTCTTTTTTTTTCCAAAAATTATGTCACCCTTCAAATCTAATTCCATCCAAACACAAACATGAGTCTTGAGCTCAAAATTTCAATCCAAACAAGAGTTTCACCTCAAAAATCCTCATAGCAAAACAAGATTAATGCAAAACAATCTAATCACCACTCAAAACACGAAAGCAGAAAGAAACACCGTATATTTATTGTCGTCCTCATGACTTATTTTCTTTTTCATGCAATCTAGTTAGAACCACCTACCTGTGGGTGTCCAGAATCACTATCGGTGACCCCACCCATGATGACATTATTTTGGAGAGGTCATCACAATGAGCTATCCTTACCTTCAGACTTCTTATCCGTCATAAGGAGTGAATCCCCGTGTCTTGCTAACATTGAATCCGTAAATGTCACTTTTGGGTTAGGGGGAGATCGATGAGGTTTTCAACTCTCAACAATCTCCCTTTCCCGCTGCAAGTTAGTTAACATGGAAAAGCAATCTAGCACAGATATATTATCCACTACATCATGCAATTTATACCACTCATCATCAATATCATCATCACGGGACTCATTGAAACATTCATGCTTATTGGTAAATCAAGAGGATTCATCTTGCTCATCACATAGGGTTACACCTTTGCACATCAAAGACGACTTTGTTGAATCATGCCTAGATTTGTAGATATCAAATTCCACTTTATCCATGTCATCTTCTAGAGTTAAGGTTCCAAAGTGGACATCTAATTAGTCCTAGACATTTTAAGAAAAGGTCTCCCCAAAAGTATCGGGGGTGCACTTCTGTCGTGCGCTACGCCTAGAACATAAAAGTCCACCAGAAAAAACCAATTTTCCAACTCGCACCATCACATCCTTTAATAGTCCACGAGGACTAGCTTGGGAATGATCGGAAAGTTGGAAAACAATTCTACTATGCCTAAGCTCACCTATTTCTAGGCGTTCATATAGACTAAATGGGATAACATTAATGGATGCACCTAGATCTATCATGTCATATTCTACAAGTTTACCATCTAAAGAGATAGGGATCGAAAATATTCCAGGGTCATCGCATTTCTTAGGTAGGTTCTTGTGATTCAAAATGGTGACTCCTCCCATTTTCAAATGTCCTAACCTCTTTGTTGGCTTACGCATTTTCTTTGTGCACGCACTTTAAGAAATTTAGCATATGATGGGACATTCTCAATTAGTTCCAAGATAAAGATGGTTACCTCAACCTTTTCAAAGACTTTTCAAATGTTTGCATCATCGGTCACCACCTTGGCCGTCATCTCAAAGTATTTGGAAATGGAGGTGGAATGGTGACTTGTGCCTGGAGCGGTGGAAGTTCCTTGAAGGGTGCTTCCTTGACAAGAATTTCCTCCTCTTTGAAGTGTGGTTTGGTAGCCTCCACTATCTTATCATCCTCTTTCATTATCTTCTTCTCAGTTTCACAAACTTCCTTCCCACTTCTCAATTTAAGTGAACTCACATTCCTTGGATTAATCTCCAGTTTCGAAGGTAGTTTGCCAGACTCCTTGGCTTCAAGTTGGCTTACCGAAGTGGCAAGTTTCCCAACTTGAACTTTATGATTCTTAATACTCGAGAAAGCTCTATTACAAAGGTCTTTAATATCTTGCCTTGTCCTCTCCACGAAGACTTCTTATTTCTTCCCCAATTAACCGATGGCTTCCAAAATCTCATCCTGTTCCAACTTGTAGAGTGAACCATGGTTGTTGGAAAGGCCTTCACCTCTAGGATGTGGTAGAGATGGAGCTTGTCCACCCCGGTATCCTTGTGGTTGGTTATCATCCCTCCATCGAAAGTTAGGATGATCTCGATACCTTGGGTTGAATGAATTTTCATAAGGGCCCAGCCTTGCATATTCTTGGTTCCCTTGGAACCCTTGTGGTTGACCCCTAGCAAATTTTGGTCTTTCCCGGTTGTGTATTTAATTGCCTTTACCTCTTATAAATCATCTATGACTTTGGGGCACGCTTCAGAGTTGTGGTTAAGGTTGCAAACTCCACACACTTGGACTTGATGCATTTTTCCTCGCAAAAGCTCCTTCATCATTGAAGCAAAATCTTTGATTTGTTCCTCCAACTTAGGTGAGTTCGTAGGTTCATCCAAGACCTTTACCCGCAACCTAACGGAAAAAATTACATAATCAGCTAAGACTAGTGCGATGGAAAATAAGTTAGAGCAATACTCAGGTCTCCCATGCACACACTCACGCAGATGCAACGTACTCCCTTACCCATTCTAACATCCAGGTTTCTCCTCCTAAGGAGGCATCAGTAAATGCACCATACATGAATACAACCCAAAGTGTGTGCAGGTATGTGGTGTAATATTCATGCATTTAGAGCATTAAAAAACAATCATAATAATATCATGAACACAAATAATAGGATGAATCAAATGAATTTCGCAAAACATAAGGGTAATCAGGCGCTACATTTATCCCTAAGCTATGAAAATTACTCCCTAGACATGGAATTCAAATCTTTATTTGAATTCCACATCTTAGGATTAAACCAAAAAGAAAGAAAAGAAAAGGAGAGAGTTCTCTCCTAACTACAAGGATAAGGTCTCTAAGATATGCTTGTCAAGACATATAATATATTCAAACTTAGTAGAAAAAGGTTCTATTTATAGTAGTAGGAGATTGGCCTAAAAATAGGCCCAAAATAGACCAACATAGGGTAAACCCCAGCTCAGCCACTGCCCAGCATGGAGCGTCACGGATGGTGCAGCTAGTGGGGTGTCCTTGGTGTGGGGCGCAAGGCCTAGTACGGGCCGCGTCCATTCATGTAGCACAGGGCGCCTACTCTGGTGCATGGCGCGAATCTTTAAGAGGTACGAGGCACGAAGTTTAGCATTGGCCATATCTATCCCCTGGCACATGCCGGCGTATGGTGTAAGGTGCCGTCATAGTTATGCAAATGAAGGCTCTGATCCGCGCCAGTTCCCGTTGTTGCAGGCCGTGGTCAGGAAGGTTGATCCGCTCATAAACTTGGCACAGGCCATGTGATTTCCCACATCCCACCGGATGGCTTGGCATATTGAGCTTAACAGCGCGGAATGGGACGTCTCACGTCTATACTTAGCTACGTGGAGTGGGTCTTCACTTCGTGCTGGCAGCCTGTGGCATCTGGCATGGGCCGCGCCTTAGCCTTATGCTGGTCTTCTTAGCATGGGGCTGCTCGTTTGTTGTGGGCTATTTGTGCCAAACCATGAATGGCCCGTGCCAACCCGTTTATGCCTCAGCCGGGTGAACTAGTTTCTTTCGCTACGGGTGAACCTTTAGTTTGATTTGATAGTTTTAGTAGTCAATTTTACAGTGCTCGAGAAGAAAAATCCAATGCAACCAACCTTAATGGCTAATTCTTCTCGGATCGTTCTCAGACATAAGCACAAATAATCAGACCACAATTCACCGTTTCTTAGTTGGCCGCTTTGAACTCTGTTGCCGCCTATCTTTGGCTTCAATATCCTTCTACCACACATTTATGCTCGTGGCCTTCATCTACTACCATTCTAGTGTGAATGGCCTTCGTATCTTCTACCGCCCTTGCAAACGACCTTCAATATCTTCTGCCGTCCTTGCAAACTGCCTTCAATATCTTCTACCACCCTTACGAACAGCCTTCACATAGAATGTAAACAAAAAGTACCCACGAGCGACCTACTAAAGATGATCACAAGGAAGATCAAGAATCTCATGGATACAAGATGTCTATTAGTACTAATTAAGTCTTCAAAACGTGGGATTTAGACAAGAAAACCAAACATGGCTGTCTAAACCCCTTGTCACATAAAGCCAATTAATACGAGCAATCCACCAAATAAAACTAGCTAAAAGGTATGCCAAATGCAATGGTTAGTGCACGTATAATGAAGTAAATCAATCGTGACTAAATGAAGCGATATGTCTGAAATTTGACTCCTCTTCAAATTCACTTAAAGCAATATCAATCCCCTTTTCTTGATGTTTAACAAGGATTCAGGGTATTCCAACCCTAGAGGTTACCGATGTGGTCAGGAAAAAGAAAGATAAAATTGTTGCAAACAAGAAAAGGTGGTCGCCCTTGACCTTTCTCAATTTGGCAATAAGCAGATCATGAGGTTGATTTTCTTGCTGAATGGTTGGAAGTAGATGATAATACAATGTTTAGTAGAAGTAAGACCAATGACGAAGTTAAAGGTTCTGAGCTAGTTGGTGAAGTTGCTAGTGATGCTTCAGGTAGTGGTAAATAAAAATAAATGAGCAGGACTAGAATGAGGAACACGTGGATGAGAGCAAGCGCGATTGTTTTGGAGGCTCTGAGGGTGGTGGCCCAACACAAGAAACTAATAGTGATGAGAAGGTTGTTGTTGGCGATGAACATAAAAAAGAAGAGTGAGGTTATTGGTTAGTCTTTAATGCCATTGGCAAGTCTTCCGATGGGAAAATGAGAAGAAGAAGAAGTAGGGTGGATCTTTTTATCAGTCTTCTGATGGTCTAAAGCTGAAGAAGAAGAAGAAGAATAGTGAGGCTAATGTCATATCCTCTTATGTTCCAAAGTAAAAAAAAAAAATCAAAGTGAGGGTGGTGATATGTCCTCCATGGGTAGAAGTAGAAGAAGCCAAAAGGTTCTGGTGGTAGAAGAAGAAAGCACAAGATATGACTGGTGGAACTTCATTTTCCGGAAACAAATAAATAGTGATAATATAACTGGAGTTTGGTGTTATGAAACGGAATATTCCAAAAAGCAATTTGTCGAATGTATTGATCATGAAGGCAACACGTAATTTTCTTTGTCGCTTTTGTTTACATTTTGTTTAGTTACAAGTATTAGTTATCTATTTTGATTTGTTTTTTTTAAAATAATTTGGCCACGATTGATGTTAGTTAAAAGATACATATTTTTTTTAAATAAAAACACCCTAAGGTGAGGGAGTTATGTATTGGGTTCCCCATGCCCTATATCAAAATAAACAGTTTGTACATGAGTGTGTCTAGGTCACTAGACTTGAGGCAACATTGTTGTCTCCAAAAGTATTAGCCTACATATATGTGCATCTATACTATAGTAGTGCAGTTTCTGAAGAAGTTGCGATCCAAGGGAGAAAATCTCCACCCCTTGTGTTAATTTTCTCCCCCGGCCAGGCAATTCCTACTTGTAACTAAAGTTCACAACATGTCTACAATAAAAGGTAATGAGAATGCTGGGATAGGCATCCACCAAAGTGAAGGACCAACCAAAGTGTTGTATTGGCTTCTGCAGCTCCTTTCCATACCTGCATATTTGTTAAAAAACTCCATTCAGCAGTATCAATTCAGATTCCTGCTACGAACCCGAATGGAAGGCAAGGATTGTTTATCTAAAGTAATAAGACCATTAATATGCTTAGATACATTAGCTAAAGAAAAACCCGGATCAACATGGTATTTAGCAAGAGCATCAGTAACAAGGTTCCCCTCCCTAAAGACATGTTGGAGCTTAGCCCGGCCTAACATAGCCCTAGCTTTATAGACCTTGTCAAAAAATTCCCACTGAGCATTGTAGGGATCATTAATCATAGAAACAGCCATTTTTGAGTCAGATTCAATTACATGAGTATGGTTCAGATGAGGGAAAATGTGACAAGCATGTAATATAGCCTCAATTTCAGCTGAAAGAGATGAAACAGCTGACAAGGTAGCAGAAGAAATCATAATTGGGCAAGCCAAAGAATCTCTAGCAATAAGACCCATTGAAGCATTGCCATTAGACCAAGATGCATCAACATTTATTTTTATACAACCAGGGCCGGGCCTTTCCCATATAATCTTTGAAAAATTTGGCTTAGGAGGGGGTCTAGATAGAGTAACAAGTTGTCTAAGTGAGGGTGTTATAGGACCAGTTGGTGTCAGTTTTCCCGGGCATACCAGAAATGTTAGTTTGATCAAGTCTTCAACCTCTTTGCAGATAGCATTCAGTGAAAAAGGTTTATTATCAAAGAGGAAACCAGTTCTGGCCTTCCATAGGGCCCAACATATCAAAGAAGGTAAGGTTTTGCAGTAAATATTTTCAGTTTTTGGTAAGTCACTGCAATTCCAAAACATGAAGAATCTTTGTGAAATAGATTGCAAAGCATTTAGGTTGAAATGTAACAAGGATGCAAAATTAGACCAGACAGCCTGAGCTAAATTACAGTTCACAAAGAAATGCTGAATGGAATCAGAATGGTTGCAGATAGGGCATTTGGATGCAAGACTAAAGCCACATGAAATAAGCACCTCATCAAAAGGGAGAAAAGAGTTCAATAATTTCCATGTGAAAATAAGGATCTTTGTTAGCACAGGTATTTTCCATAAAAAGCTGTTTGCTATAAAATTACCTGTCTGTGAGGTTAAGGCCTTATAGCATGATTTGAATGTGAAGTTACCTGAGAACTCAGCTTTCCACACCATTCTATCATCCCTCTCAGCAGTTATTTCCACCCCCTGTAAAAACCGAAGAGTATCATGCCCTAAGAAGGAGGAAATCTGATCCAGAATAGAGTTTCTACTGTTGATAAAATCTGCCACACTGATGTAGGGCATAAGAGATATTATACTATCTGGGATATGGTTTATGAGGGGACCATGTGGACACCAGTTGGCCAGCCAGAAGCTACAACTCCCTTTCCCATGAATGATTAAGGAGTTAGACTTAGCAAAAGGATTGATTAGACTGATCCTTTTCCATGTGACAGATTTCCTATGGGATGTAGGTAGTGCCCATATGAACTTAACCCATAGTGCAGTGCCTTGTTGAGACTTCCACCACAGTTTACAGGAGCAGGACTCCACAATGGCTGTAATGGATCTAAAACCAAGACCATTATGCTTAGTAGGCTTAGCAAGGTCTACCCATTTTTTCCATACTCTATTGTTTTTGTCCTCAGTTTTCCCCCAAAAGAATCGAGCCAATTTTTTCTCAATTAATTTAATGGTTCCTTTAGGTGGGTTAGTTACTGTCCAGATATGTTGAGGAATAGAGTAGAGACAAGATTTAATTAAGACCATTTTCCCCCCACTACTAAGCCATTTGTTTTTCCAATTTTGAAGCTTTTGGTCAATGCTAGCTAGCAAAGGGTGGTAATATCTCCTAAGAGTTCTACCTCTGAAAATTGGGCAGCCTAAGTACTGAAAAGGGAAGGATCCTTTTTTCATTTGTAATACAGCTTTAACTTGATGAAGCTTAGCAGTGCTTGCCCTTTTGCTTAGATAGAATTCAGACTTATCAAAATTGATTTTTTGACCCGAAGTGTACTCAAAAACTTCAAGGAATGCCTTGATCTTAATTAAATTGGACTTTGAAGCTTGCATGAATAAAATAGTGTCATCAGCATAGCTAAGATGAGACACTGAAGGAATAGATGCAGCAGTCTGAAAGCTAGCTAGTTTATTATTATGAAATAAAAAAGCTAAACTCCTAGAGAAGGCCTCTGAAAATAGATTGAATAAGAAGGGTGAGAGAGGATCACCTTGTTTAATGCCCCTAGATGCCTTGAAATAACCTGCAGGATTACCATTTACTAGAACAGAAAAATATGCTTGAGACAAGTTATTTAGAACTGCATTTAAAAACTTCCCACTGAAACCAAACTTGAGCAAAATATGTTTAAGGAAGTTCCAACTAATTCTATCAAAAGCCTTTCTTAAATCAAGTGTAAGTATGCAGTTTGGAGTTCTGTTTTCCTTGTCCAAAAATCTGATCATTTCTTGTAAATACAAGATATTATCCGATATGTCTCTGTTCTTCATAAATGCAGTTTGGTTAGGTGAGATCAACCTATCCATGTAAGGTTTTAACCTTTCCATTAAGATTTTAGAGCAGATTTTATTCAGTACATTAGAAAGGCTAATAGTAAAAGATACATATAATATAACTGCAGAACTACAATTTGTAAGTTAAATTTTTTATTCATAGAGTTTTTTTTATATATCCAGAGTTTGGTTATGAGTTATGCTAAGTATTAATAAACAAATGCATTTTTTAAAAATAAAAAACTGCTATATTAAAATATATGTATAATGGGCTATGCAATTTATTTTAAATTTTTTTAAGTTAAGTAATTTATTTATAGATTATGTGGATATAAATTATTTATGTAAATATTTATGTCGTCTAATTGAATTATGATGTGTTACAATATATGATTTTTAGGGCTGAGAGGAAATTTTCTACGTAATGTTATTTTAAAAAGTTTTTCTTTTATCAAGTCCTCGTCACAGGAGCAACATATGGCAATATATAAACGACGTCGTTTAACCATTTGTAGTTAAAGAAAAGCCAAAAATGGGTTGGACAGTATTAAAGGAATTTTTTTCCGGTGATTATTTGCTTTGATTCATTAAATAAACCAATTAATCTAGGAAAAAGTATAGCTACTATATCCCTATCTGATTGCACTTTTGTGGAGAAAGATATTCTAGTAAAATATTTACATGAAATCAAAAGTAATTCAAATTGGATAATGGTTTGAGTTTAAATGTTCAAATGTTTCAAATGAAATTAAAACGTATTAAGGGACTTTTTAATTTATTAAAAAAACAAATATAAAATGACGGGGTGTGTGATTTTAAGGCCAATATACATAGTCTATTAAAAAATGCTAATATGTAAGTTAGTAAATTATAATGTTGTTGTTACTAATTTTAATGTTAACTGTTAAATGAATATGAATTATTTTTATTGTAAATTTATTGAGATTATAATAATATTATTATTTGAAAAATTACATTTTATATATAATAAGTTATGAACAAATTAGTTTGAAATATTGGATTTCAAATTTTTAATTGGACTAATTAAGAGAAAAATTCACTTAAAAATTTAATTTTTTGTAAAATGATTTCACTAAGCACTCCCAAGTATTTTGGTCTAGTTCCGCTACTTAGATATATTCTAGAACAAATTTCAAGGAGATGTGATAAGAGAGTACTTAGAATGAGGAAACAAACACAAATACTAAGTGGCACAACTATAGGATCTAATGGACAAACCACCACAATCACAATTGCGTAGCGAGTGCTAGGGAAGGAATTTGGTGGTTTGAAGATGAGTAGTGCGTAACCTTCTCATGGCTCCAGTTGCTTGCATTGCTTCCTTGCTTCTTTTCTCCTAAACTAAATACTTCTTACAAAACAATCATACAAACCAAGCGTAATAACGTTCCACAAGAACAAAGCATATAAAAATCAATAATCATGAATACATAAGAACAAACATTAATTAGTCATGTTTATTGTCGTTCTCACGACTTATTCCCTTGAAAAAATTCAATCATAAACCCAGTCATTAAGGGCGATCTCTTCAAGTAACTCTAAACTTAAATTCTCAAGGTATGATTTGAACCGGTGTCCATTGTTTTTCGCAGTATGATCATCCTCCTCACATTCTACTTCCACCGCACCATGGGGAAAAGCTGTCCTCAGCACATATGGACTCATCCACCTCGAGCGCAATTTACCCGGATTGGAAAAGAATGACTTTTTGACCTACCTCAAAATCCTTTTTCACGATTCTTTTGTCATGCAATGCTTTAGTCTTTTCCTTGTAGATTTCCAAGTTTTCATAGGAGTCATGCCAGATTTCTTCAAGATATTGAAGTTGTAATTTCTTATAGATTCAGGTTTCACCTAAGTTCATATATAGGCTTTTAACGGCCCAATATGCTTTATGCTCTAGCTCTACCGGGAGGTGACATGGCTTCCCAAAAGTAGTTGGTAGGGTGACATACCTATTATGGTTTTATATGTGGTTCCATATGGCCAAAGTGCATTATTGATCCGGGTACTCCAATCCTTTCTCAACGGGTTCACCATTTTTACAAGGATAGATTTTATATTTCTATTGACGACCTCGACTTGCCTATTTGTTTGGGGGTGGGAGGTGGTAGATGTCTTGTGCGTGATGTCATATTTCCTCATCAACGCCTCAAAGGTCAGATTGCAAAAGTAACACACTCTATCACTTATAATCACAGTTCAGGGCACCCCAAACTGAGAGAAAATGCTAGTCTTTATGATCTCGACACCATTTTTGAGTCATTGTTCTTGGTGGTCTTTGCTTCTACCTACTTAGACACATGCAAGATCAACTTGAGGCGGTCTAGTAGGCTCTTCAGCACAGGGCTCCAATTTTTTTGAGGTCCTAATATATTTTATTAGACCGTAAATATGTAAATATTTTGTTACCTAGATTATCTAGACATGGTATAACTCTCTTGTACTGTCTATTTATATTGAATGATAATGAATCAACCATTACAGTATTACACAATCTTACAAAAAAAAAATAGATGTTTTTACTACATAAATATTTTTTTAAATAAGCTTTACCGTGAATAATTATGTAAGTGGTTTATAGGATAATGATAATGTCTCTGTGTATAGCAATTTACATGTTTATCTTCCACATCCTATCCCTATTATTATATGGGGCCCAAAATATATTTTTCTTTGAGTCCGTCTCTTGAAAGACGGTCTTTCCATAAGTTATGGAAAGACCAAGGTTTAAAGTGTAAATTAGAAAAAATTAAGATAAAATTTTTGGGTTGCATGAACCGGATTATAAATTTTATAACTACTACATGTTTCATACTAAAACTTTAATATTGCAACTAAGACCTTTTACTTTTTATTATTCTAATCAAACCCCGTCTTTCCATAAGCCTATGGAAAGACCGTCTTTCCCAAGACTTTGCCTTTTTCTTTTACCAATTGTGTAAGAGATTTGTGGAACAATGGTAATATATTTGTATATAATAATTTATAAGTCTATCTAATGTAACAGTTAATCACTAAAATTATAGATAATGAATTAATAGTTATCTTTTATTTTCAGACATGTAAAAACTGGTTAGTTAACAAACTTATTACTGGATCCAATAAGCATTGTATCCCAATGTACTATTTCCTCCTAATTTAGGGCCCAAAAATATTTTTTATCGTTATAATGTAAAATATAATTCAGATAAATTTCCCAGCCAAATTATATCGTACCCGGGAAACTACAAATTATGCGTAACTACTGTTTAGTTATAAACCTCACAAAAGATGGGATATGATATATCTTTTAAATTTAAATAAGAATTAGATTAATTTTTATTATTTTTATACCGTACTTACTGCATTGGAATATTGTATACAAATTATACTTTACTTCTTTGTTCCTGCACAAAAAATTGGGCCTTCAAAATAAATCTTTAAATTTAAATATGAATTGATTAATTTTATTGTAGGTTCAAAAATTATAATTATAATTATAATTTTATTTTAAAATAATTATATTTAAAATTTTTAGGGACTCATTTTTTTGCACATGACTTTCAAATTTTTGAAGGTGGCCTTGGACACAGTCCACAGTTATCAAAATATACATGTGTCCACCGAGCTTGGGAATGGTCCCATGAGCTCTATACATCAGAGATATGGCAATAGAAGGAGGAGGATTGTGGCATTTTATTTTCTGTGGAGTTATTGCTCATCCTTTGACAATTGTCGCAGGATTGGCGTAATTGGTAAGCTTGTTTTCACATGTTAGGCCAATAGAAACTGCTTTCCAATACATTCTTAATGTTAAATATAACGTACATAAGTACCATTGATATATAAAATAAATCCTGTATACTTTATGCCTATTCTGGCCTGGGGAGCCAATATATACCCCCATCTAAGGATGGTTTAAAATTAAAAAAAAAAATATATAAAATAAAATAAAACAATTTTAACCCAAAGCCCCAACTCTGATGGGATTGGGCATTATTTAGAGAAATCTTGAATATAAAAAAAATACAGTAAATATTGTTATTGTGATTAATTAAGCACATTACATACAATGATATTGATAGTGATTAAATGTTAGAATGTAAATAGTTTTATCTTGATCATTCTTTTGCTTTGTCTATTTACATCTATATCCTTTGTAACTAGTTATAAAATAGGTTGTACCGTCTTTGTAAAACTTATCAATTTAGTCAACTTAAATATGGTAACAGACTCCCAGCATTCTACTTTCCTTCTATTCCGTTGACATATCTCCCATTATTAATCCCACATGTCCTTCTGTGAAACTTTACCACGTTTCCTTTATTCTTCCTCACTGCATCATTTTCAACAACCTTCTCACAATTTCTCTGTCCAAGGCTTCTGACACCTCCCTTCCCCTCTCTTCTCTCATTCACCTTCTTCCCTTCAAGATTTTTTCCACAAACTTTATCTCTTGGAAAACACAGGTGCAGACTGTTCTTGAATTTGAAGGACTTTTCGGTTACCTCGATGGGTCTCTAATGTGACAGTTGAAGTCTTCCTCCTCCACTTCGGGCTCCTCATCGTCCGGTTTAGACACCACTTTCGACGCTTCATGGCTTGCCCAAGACAAGAGGCTTCAAAGCCTTGTCTGATCGACTCTATCAGATGATATTATGCGAGAGACAATCAATTGTTCTTCGTTGAAGGAAAATTGGGATCGCCTCTGCTCTATTTTTCAGAATTCTTCCTTGAGCAATGAAATGATATTTCGTGATCAACTCCTCTCTCTCCGGCGCGACACCGGTTTAGTTGCAGATCTTCATCACCGTTTCAAAGACATTCTCCACTGATTGACGGGCCATGATTCTTCCATAGACAATAAAGATTGTGTCCTCTGGTTTCTTCATGCTCCCAGTACAGATTTTCTGCAATTTTCTAGAGTCCAACTTTCGCAGAAACCATTTCCATCTAATACAGAGAAAATGACATGTTTGTGGCTACCGTAGCCACAAACGGAAATTGCATGTGGATCATTTTTTATTTTTTTTGTTTAATTTCGGTCAAAGTTTTCAAACGAGGAACCAGAGTGTGACACGTGGCAAGGACGCATTTCTGTAATGCGACCTCCTATTTTTTTTATTTTTTTTGTTTAACTTCGGTCAAAGTTTTCAAACGAGGAACCAGAGTGTGACACGTGGCAAAGATGCATTACGGTAATGCGTCCTTGGCAAAATTTTGTTTTCGAATAATATTACCGGAAAAAATGAGGTAAATATATATATGTTTATATTTATATTTATATATATCTTTATATATATATATAAATTTATATATATATATATATATATATGTATTTATATATTTTTATATTTATATGTATGTATATATTTATATTTATATATCTTTATTTATATTTATATTTATATATATTTTTATATTTATATATATGTATATATTTATATATATCTTTATTTATATTTATATTTATATTTATTTTTATATTTATATATGTGTATATATTTATATTTATATATATCTTTATTTATATTTATATTTATATATATTTTTATATTTATATATATATGTATATATTTATATATATATATATATATATTCATATTTATATATATATCTTTATTTATATTTATATTCATATTTATATATATATATATCTTTATTTATATTTGTATATATATCTTTATTTATATTTATATTTATGTATATTTTTATATTTATATGTATGTATATTTTTATATTTATGTATATATTTATATTTATATATATCTTTATTTATATTTATATATGAGTTCGTCTCTTGCAAGACGGTCTTTCCATAAGTTATGGAAAGACCAAGGTTTAAAGTGTAAATTAGAAGAAATTAAGATAAAATTTTTGGGTTGCATGAACCGAGTTATAAATTTTATAACTACTACATGTTTCATACTAAAACATTAATATTGCAACTAAGACCTTTTACCTTTTATTATTCCAATCAAACCCCGTCTTTCCATAAGCTTATGGAAAGACCGTCTTTCCTAAGACTTTGCCTATATATATATATATATATATATATATATATATATATACACATCCACACATTTATGCGTGTGTACATCCACACATTTACGTGTGTGCATATTTATACATATATATATATTTATATATTTATATATTTATATATTTGTATATATCTTTATATATATATATATATGTATGTGTGTACATCCACACATTTACGTGTGTGTACATCCACACATTTACGTGTGTACATCCACATATTTACGTGTGTGTACATCCACACATTTACGTGTGTGCATATATATATATATATATATATTTTTATATTTGTATATATTTATATTTATATATTTTTTTATTTATATTTATATATATTTATATATATATATATATATATGTATGTGTGTACATCCACACATTTACGTGTGTACATCCACATATTTACGTGTGTGTACATCCACATATTTACGTGTGTGTACATCCACACATTTACGTGTGTGCATATTTATATATATATATATATTTGTATATATTTATATTTATATATATCTTTATTTATATTTATATTTATATATTTATAAAATCGTTTCCAAAACGGGTACTCTAATTTATTTCATAAACAAAAAATAAATTCGTACTACTTTCAGAAGACAAAAATGGAGGGACAAATTAAATTAAAAAAAATAAGGGGAAAACATATTCGGAACCCAAAACGGAGCCCTCTATTTAAATGCTGAAAAAAAATAAAACAAACCGGGAGGACGCATTATCGTAATGCGTCCTCCAAAAATGCAGAATAAAAAATAATTTGGGCCCTTGGAGGACGCATTATGGAAATGCGTCCTCTCCCCAAAGTGTCCAAAAATACAACTTGCCACATTTACGCCCATCATGCCACTTTCCACCTTACAAAAATCATGAACTCTCTAATACAGAGGTGGTGACGCGTGGAAAAAGCCACGAATTGCTGCTGCAAACCATCTCAAGAACGCCCGAAAGTTTTGACTCTCCTACAATAGAATTCTCCGCCTCTGGAAGTGAAAGGTATCACACCAGTACCAAAGCGCGTTGGCATCATGCGCCGTAGCGTGGTGTGTGGAGGTTCATGCGCGGCCACAATGACGGTCGGCATCTTGAAATTTTTTTGTCGTCGGTGGACTTCAAAGGGTCAATGGTGTAATAAATTTGGCCATACTACAGCTAATCGTCACAAGCTTTTTTCTGTGAATCGATCCATAGACTCTGCTCATTTGGCTGAGACCTTCCATTCCACTATATTCCACTATGTCTCTTAAGGAGCCACGTATACCATCCTCGTACTGCTAGTCATTTAGTTGCATCTACTTTTGACTTGGACAATATTGTGCCTTGTTTTGTTAATAATTCTGTTACTTTTGGGAATGATCATTCTCTAAAGGCGATCCGCGACTCGCACTTAGTCGCCCCGATCATCGGGTACCACAGGCCTTATCGGAGAGGTAAATCACAATATTCCCGTAGCTGAGCACATGTCCCTCGAATGTGTTCGGTGCGCACAAGGAGTCCTCCCACAGAATGATCATTCTCTACATATTACTCATACTTGCTCTTGCCTTTTAATAATTCATTATCCTTGTCATATATTTTGGTGGTTCTGGCTATCACCAAAAACTTTTCTATCAATTAGTAAATTGACGAAGGAATTAAATATTGTCATATACTTGATGATAAATCTTTTCTGATTTAGAATTGTTCATAAAGGAGGTTGCGGGCCAAGGACGATGTGAGGATAGTCTATATGTTCTTGACAAAAGTGGTGTTGCTCTTCTGACTTACATTAAGTTGCGCAAGAATCAGGCTTTATTTGAATTGTGACATGCAAGGATGGGACATAGTTCTCATTCAGTTACTTCCATGTTGAATAAGCATAGTTTACTTTCGGTTATCTCTTTGTTACCTAAACCTTCATTATGTGATTAATGTGAAAAAGATAAAAGTAAACGTCTTTGTTTTGAAAAATCAAAAGAGCGGATTCTTTACTATCCTTTATTTACTGCAAGTTACGGGGGCCTGGGGCTGTTATTGCTAAATATCATAATTCCTACTATGTTGTGTTTATTGATGATTTTTTGCGCTTTACTTAGCATTATCCTCTATGGCGTAAATCAGACTTCTTTGATGTCTTCATCGCTTTTCAACATTTGTGGATAATTAATTTGGATGCTTTATTAAATTCTTTCAGAACGATGGCGACAATAAGTTCCCCAACAATAAACTCCGTTATGATTTTTCTGTCCATGGCATTCATCACCAGAACTCTTGTCAAACTACGCCCAAAAAATGGTCGTGCTGGAAGGAAACATCGTCACATCATTGAAATGTCTCTATCCATATTTCACTCTCATCTTCTTGTCTCTTTTTTGTAATGAAGCTTTCTCTGTGGCTGTCTACATCATTAATCAACTTTTCCACTCATGTACTTGATGGGTGGGCCCTCTCCATTTTCTCTTGACTTGGGACAAAATCATGACTATGATAATTTTTATCCTTTTTGTTGTTGGGTTTATCCTTTTCTCGGCCATTCTCAGAACATAAACTAGCTCCTCAGAGCTTTCCTTGTGTTTTCTTCGGCTACAGTCTACACTTCAAGGTATTTAGATGTCTCAGATCCTTCTACTCAGAAGATTTATGTTACACGACATGCTCATTTTGATGAGCATTTTTTACCTTTCCCCGTTCACTTGATATCTCCTTTTAGATTCTTACTCTCCTGTTGAGCCTCTTTCCCCCACTCCTTCTACTCTTGTCAACTTTTACTGATTGTGTCCTTCACCCGAATTGCCTGCTCCTCCTGCTTCTCCTAACTCTGCTCCTCCTACTTCTTCAGGCCCTGCTCTTGCTACTTCTCAGCCTACCTCACCTATATTAGGAGGATGCCACTGTGCCTCTCAAAGATAATATTTATATCCAAATTACGGCTAACTACTAGATAGTAGCTAGTAGTAAGTCGGGATCATCCACAAGGAAAAGGGGTTTTATCAAATGTTGAATGTTGTTAAAATTACACGAAGACATCACTCTAAGTGTGTGGTAACAAAGTTGGGGGTGAGTTTAGGAAACACTACAACTTATTTAAGTAAATAACTTAGAAAATGATTAGAACAAACGATGTAAATACGATCACAACTAGCCCAAAAGATGTAACTAAGATTATAACGAGTCTTTGGGACACACTACAAGCAAAAATGATCTTTTACTTTGCCCCTTTTACCTTGGTTTTTTTGTTAACCCCAAATAACCGAGATAAAAAGTTCTTTTACCTCAATTTTTTTCAAAGTAAAAGATTATATTTACCTCGATTCTGAAAAAACCAAGGTAAATAATTGGTTTTTACTTCAGTTATTATATGAACCAAAGTAAACGATTAAAAATATGAAGTAAATAATGTTACCGAATAGCGTGCGATGTCGCTTATGTTGTGTTAGAAGCAGGCCTAATTTCGCTTTACATGTCATTTCAAACTATACTATTGCAAATGACTTTGTGAAGCTGCACACATGTAAAAGATAGGTTAAAGTAAAGAACTTTTCAGTGATAGAAAAGAATCATACCCTAATTCGTACACTACCAGTACCCCCTTTGTTCAATGTTTTTAAATCACGGGATTATAAAATGATTTATAAAATAGTGCTCAGATGAAATCACACATATAAACACGTATAATCAATTACATAGTTTTCAAATAAGATACTTAATTAATTGGAAAAACCATAGTCATGTGAATATCCTTACAAATTAATAGTACATAAATTCGAATAAAAATTATCTTAGTTCACACATAACATAAATTACAATAAGCTCAATAAGCTCAGACAATAAAGGCCTTGAAGACAATTGGTACCCTAGCTTCTATCATCTCAAAGGACATGGTATCCCCGATGCATAGGTTGTTTCCCCTAAGGAACTCGCCAAAACCCTTTGGAGAAAGGACCTTCATCTTCCCACCCCCGAGTAGTTCATATGCCAGTCCGTCCCATAGCGCCTTAGCACCACGGGGTCCTTCTCAATCGGTATGAATTGTACAATCTCTCACAGATGTACTAAGTTACAGTAAAAAAGTATTGATTAGAAATATAAATGTATATATATATATATACATATGCAATTATCAACAAATAAAATTTATTCAAGCACTTTACCAAAGTTGGTATTTTTCCAATGTTTAGTTGCTTCAAAGTAAAAAATATTGATTAGAAATATAAATGTATATATATATATACACACACACACACACACATATGCAATTATCAACAAATAAAATTTATTCAAGCACTTTACCAAAATTGGTATTTTCCCAATGATTAGTTGCTTCAAAGTGCAGTCAAAATGTGGGCTATCAATAGCCATTGAATTGTGTTCAATGTTGAAGAAAAAAGTCTCTGGGTGGGTCCGTTGTGCAGTTAACTGTGCGATAACCAAAGATTATTAGTTGTTACGAAGTGTGAAGTTGTGTTGCTATACATATATGTAAATAGGTGAAATACCTGAAAAAAGGGTTGATTAGGCGATCCTTCACCAGATATTAGTCATGCATCATAAGTGGAAATGTTAAGTGCAAAACTAGTGTGTAAATTGCAATCTACAATGTCGGCACATCTGTCGCAGTGGCATGTCAGTCCAAGGCAGTGGGTTAGTCGACATAAACATGCAACCTCACAAACTAGTTGGTCAATGAGAACATAAGACATAGATATAACCGAAGTCGCAAATTGTAAATCCAGAGTATACTTAGTGGCCAAAACGTGACGTCGGTATTATTTCGGTCACACCGAAGGTCTGATCAATATAGTTGCAACATCGGAAATTGAAAAAATAAGTTACTAAAAAATGAATATGCGATGTCACGTTATTATTGCAATGACAGAGTTGTGATCGATTTGATACCTACGTCACATAATTCGGAGGCAGCAATGATGAGACGTCAAATGCATGTATTTTCCAAAGCATTTACATCTCTATTTTCATCTTTTGGTTGGAAGATTGCTAGATTTAGGTAGGTTTACATCATAAGGGGTTCAGATGACCGTTTTCGGTATTCATATCTAAATCCTTCATTTTGTAACCTATTTATAGTCTAATGAATTTCCGGTCCTTACGAGCATCTAGATTCCTTTTTGTAAGCTTAATTTGTAGGTTGCTTGTAAGCACTTACGATTGGTTTAGTGAAGGCCATTTGCAAGAATGGTAGAAGATAGAAGGCCACGACCCAAATGTTGCAGAAGAGAGTTCAGACTTGAAGAAATAAGGGCATCCAACTGATGCAAAGACTTGTCGGCCAACCGAACGGGTGAAGAAAACTGGGCGCAGCCAGTGCCCATAGCTACACGCGGGAGAAGGAACCGTGAAACACACCCCCAATATTGGAACGTGTGACCTGTGTGAGCTAGCGCACGGCCGTGTATGGCCACCTGAGCATAAAGATAGGGCGCGTGCCCAGCGCATCCCAACACGCTCCTGGGATAAATTACCGAGTGAACACCCTGGCCTCCAATCACATGCCTATTGCAGAGTCTCGTGTGCCCTCGCGTGCCCACGACCAACCACCCTGACCAATCTACACATCAGTCTCATGCCCACGCGCTTGATCGCGTAGCAGCCTTGCGCCACAACCACGATCTCGCTCTAGCTTGGTCCTGGGCCTCGCAAAAGTTCTCGCGCACATCCTTTACGCCTCACGCCCGTGCGCCCAATGCCCGCACGCACGCCTACTGTGGGCCTTGACTTTTTTTGACCATTTTGTACTATAAATACCCCAAAAACCTTATCTCATTCCCTCCTCATTCATTCTACCCGAACTACTCCTTTAGAAACCCTAGTTCCTCATTTATTTTCTATCTTTTTTTCTATGTTTACCTTGGATTATTGTTTTTTTGTTATTGGTTTAGCTAATCTAGGCTAAATATACTATTGGGAGCAATTGGTAAATATTTCTAGTATGAATTTGTAGATTCAATTTATCCTATTTTGTGCTTCGGTTATCAAATATATTTGGTGCTTTCTTGTGTGATTAATGCATGATTTAGAATAGGGTGATCAACTAGTTGAAGATTGTGGATTGATTATGTGCTAGGTTTTTGGTCAAACTTGAAAGACTTTGACTTTTAATCAACGTGATTGTTGTTGGTCAATGCTAGGTTATAATTAAGAGTGAAAACTAATAATTATTGTTGATTGATGGAGTTTCTTAGACTTAGGTTGAATTTAAATGGGTTTGCCTAATTATCAATGTGGTCCACTAATAACGATTAACATGATGCCGATACTCGAGTCATTATTAGTAAATATACTTGTGTAATCTATGTGTTTCTCGCTTGTTGGACACTGTGGTAGTTGTGTTGGGTCTCTATGTGTATTTCTATCCTCAGGGAAGTCTATGATGCCGATCGTCTAGGGGACCTGCAGATAAAGGTTATTATGTGGCGCCGATCGCTCACTCTAACTATAACTGAGGATATGTGAGAAATATCAACACTCGAAAGGTGTTGATAAGTTGTCCACAATATGTGATTAATGCATAAAAATATGATGTTAATCTATGATCAAAGGATGACTAGAAATGTAAACCAATTGCGCCCAATACTCGTTATAATCTTAGTTAAGTTATTTGTGCTACTTGTGATCGTATTACATCGTTATTGTAATAGTTTGTCAATTTAGTCGTTCAAAGTAGTCGTAGTTTTTTCCAAAAGCAAACCCCCTCAACCTTTTACCACACATGAAGAGTGACTTCTTCGTGTGCTTTTTTACTACGCTTTAACACTTCCCCCCTTTTCTCGTGGACAATCCCGTCTTACCACTAGTTTATATTTAGAAGTTAGCCGTAATTTAGGCTTATAAATATTATCTTTGTGAGGCACGGAGACGACCTCCCAAATTTTGGGGCCATTTCTGGGGAAAACGTGTATTTTATTAAATATTATCTTTGTTGTTGTTGGTTTGCTTGCTCTTAGGATTGTAAGTTGGGATAAGGTTGTATCGCTTTGGTTCTTGGTTTATGGTTGATACTCCTACTAATAGACAATAACCCTTTCACTATGACCCCGATCTCTAAGGAACACTTTGGAGAGCAAGGAGAGTAACCTATTTTGCTAACCAAGCCAGCCAATCATCAGCCAAAGTAATTACACCAACTATGGCGGATGATAATAGAACCTTGAGGGAGCTCATGGATCCTAACCCAGAAAGCCAACCCTTTTGCATCACATTCCCTCCTCTTTTGGAAAACATCACTTGATAGTTTAGGTTCGGGATCATCCACTATCTACCAACTTTCCATGGGGTTATCGGGGAGGGTGCAAATAAGCATTTGTCCGAGTTCCATTATGTGACCATCAACATGAAGCCATTAGGAATTTCATAACACAATTTCAATCTAAGGGCGTTTCATTCTCTTCTAAGAATGAGGCCAAAGATTTGTTGTACTACCTCCCACCGGGAAGTATAACATCATGGAAGGAGATGCAGAGCAAGTTTTTAGATAAGTTCTATCTGGCATCCAAGTCGGCAAGGCTAAAGAATGAGTTGAACAACATCTCCCAATATTCAGGTGAATCTTTATAAGAATATTAGGAGAGGTTCAAGAGGTTGCTAGCAGGTTGCCCATACCACCCCTACAAGGAAGAAGATCTTGTGTACTATTTCTTTGATGGTTTGTCCGTTGAAGATATGAGGATGATCAATGCCGCTTGTAATGGTCAATTGCCAACAAGATCCCGAAAGATGCCATGGCATTGTTTGAAGAAATGGCTAATGAAATAAGACTATTTGGGGTGAAAGAAAGGGCAAGGGTGCATGAATCTCCACATCCATAAAACCCCAAGCTTGAGGAAAAAGTTCAAGCTTTAACCTGCATGATGAAGGAGCCAATGAAGGAGAGGATGCATAAAATTTGTAGGGTTTGTTCATTGGATCACCACACTGATGTATGCCCTCACCTCCAAGATAGAGGGTTTGAAGAAGTGAATGCAATGGGCTACCAAGGTGGTCAAGGCCAAGGTTTCCAATGAAATTGGGGATACCAAGGTGGATAAGGGCAAGGTGGACAAGGTTTCCAAAGGGGACAATCACATGAGAAGAAGTTTGATCCATACTCCCAAACTTACAACCCCGGGTGGAGCCCAAAATTTTAGTGGAGAGATGAGCAAGCCGGTCAATAAAAATCTCAAGGTGGTTTTCAAGATAATCAAGGTGGGTTTCAACTAAATCATCAAGGGGCACAAGCTCATTACCAAGGAAACCAAGGGTCTAATCTGGCACCACAACAAGGCTACCCTAAGGATGAGAGCTCATCTAACCACCGGGAGGGGAGATCAAGGTTGGAGCACGAGAAGCTTATGCATGCTATAACCACCATGGTCACAAATTTAGTAGATCGCACCTCAGCTAGATTCAAGAACTTTGAAACTCAAGTTAGCCAAATTGCATCTTTCGTGGCCTGATTGGAGGCTAGGGATTCCGAAAAGATTCCCTCACAACCGAAATTGAACCCAAGGAAAAATGTGAGCTCAATCACCTTGAGGAGTGGAAAAGAAACCAAGGAGCCTGGCCGAGTTGTTAAGGATGGAGAGAAATTCGAAGAAGAGCTTATGGTGAAAGACTAAGATGTGGAGAGGTGATCACTCAACCACTGGAGAAGAGGGAATTGAAAAAATCCTTCCACCACCACCCTTTCTGGCAACTTTGCGGGACAAGAACTGCAAGGATGAGAACAAATCCCTTTTTGAGGTCTTCCATAAATGTGAGGTAAACATTCCCATTTTTTATGCTATGAATCAAGTGCCTAGGTTTTATAAATTCCTTAAGGAGTTATGCACACCTAAGCTAACTAAAGCATTGAAGAATGTTGAAAAAATTAAAATTCGAGGAAAAGTGTTGGCTCTTTTTGAAAAGAAACTAACTCCTAAATGCAATGATCCCAGCATGTTCACTATCCCCTGTGTCATAGGTGACAAAATTTTTGAAAGGCAATGATAGACCTATGAGCCTCTATAAATGTGATCCCCTACTCTCTATAAAAGACTCTTAACTTAGGTGTTTTTCATGAAACTAGGGTGATCATAGGACTAGCCAACCATTACCAAGCTATTCTAAAAGGACTAGTAAGGGATATGTTGGATAAAGTGGATAAACTAGTTTTCCCCGCCAATTTTTATATTCTCAATATGTCGCATGATAAGAGTGTGCCCCCAATCTTGTTAGGGAGACCATTTTTGAAAATGGCGAGAACTAAGATTGACATGCATAGTGGTTCATTGACCTTAGAGTTTGACGAAGAGAAAGTGGGTTATGAGATCTACAAGGATAACGAGCTTCCAAAGGATAAAATGTCTTGCCATGGTGTCACTATACTTGAAAGTTTGCATCAGCCACACAATGAATTTGAACATTGCCACATGATTGACTTAGTTGAAGCTAATAATGGAATGAGTAAGGTGTCTAAGCAAGTTTCTAGTACTTTGAACAAGGTCAATGATGTGTATACCAGATGTCTCTATTACTAACTTGCAGCAAGTGAAGAAGGGGTTAAACAAACATTATCTAAACCCCCTTTACTCCAAAAAGTCCCCAAAACCACCTGAAAATAGATGAGGTGCACAAATCCATTTGGCTCCCGGGGTGAGGTTTAAGTGAGACAATGTTGGAGACCAATACATGCGGAGACAAGAATGGGTGAAATCACGAATGTTGATTCCGGTGACCCGAGGAGTGTTTTGAATGAAGCTTGAAAAAAGAGGGAGTATTTCGTGCTGGTGACGTTAAATAAACTTGGTTTGGATCATCCAGATAGTCATTTGTGACATTCCGTTGATGTAATTGTGATCTCCTTTTTTGTTAAGAATTATGGAGATTTGTTGTTTTAATTGGAATTCATGATTGATTTTTCTCCTTATTATTTTTTATTTTTTTGGAACACTATTACGCTTGGTTTGCATGATTGTTTTGCAGGGAGCAATTGGTTTTGGAGAAAAAGGAGCGAGAAAATGGGCGAGCAACCAGGGCTAGGTGAAGTTCAACTCACGAATCGTATATAAGTGCAAGGTCCACGATGCTCACACCCCCCATCTCCAAAGTACCAAATTCCCTCCCTACGACCACTAAATACACCCTGAACTTATTTACCCATGACCCACTTGAAACACACAATTCGAAACCAAAGAGGTATCTCTCTCCTCCATTACGATGTCAATGCTCTATTCAATTTGTTGTGCATGATAGTGGTTGTTATTGGACCTTTATGATAGATGTTGTGGGGATAGTATACTGTGGTTGTGGCAATTTATCCATTAGCTTTTATAATTGTGCTACTAAGTGTGTTTCGGTTTTTGTTACTCATCATGAATATCCTCTCATTTTCCATCCTTGACATATGCTCTAGAATGTTTATTTGCATTGAGGACAGTGCAACATTTAAGTGCGAGGAGGGGAATAAGAAGATACTTATGATTAGTGGTGAATTTTGCTGCAAAAAGTATCTCTTTTGAGAGCATTTATAATGAAATTGTTTTTTGAAAAATTGAAACAAAAGAGAAAAGAGAATGCCCGCTAAGTTGAAAACCCGAGAGGGGAACTTAGGAAAATTGGGGGGGGGGGGGGCCAGGATAGGTTGAAAACCCAAAAGGGCAACCTATGCAAAAATGAGAGGCCAAATGGTGTGGAAAAAGGTGAGAGTGAGCCCTGAAAAAAATGTGTGAAGTTAGGATGAAACTAGTTTTACAATTATATTTTATACCTCATTTTTTATTGGTATGATGGTTATTCAGATTATCTTAAACTTTGGGATGTGAGAGTGTGAGAGATTCTTATGTCTTGGGGGTTAGGGTAGTCTAGGAATATGATGTTGGATGTTTTGGGGAAACTTTTGCATGCTAGCTTATGCTTAGATCTTTGCTTGTTCGTGTTTACTCAAGGACGAGTAAAGGTTTAAGTGCTAGGAGGTTTGATAAGATGTCAAATGCATGTATTTTCCAAAGCATAACATATCTTTTGTCATCTTTTGGCTGGAAGATTTCTAGATTTAGGAGGGTTTACATCATAAGGGGTTTAGATGACCGTTTTTGGTTTTCATATTGAAATCCTTAATTTTGTAACCTATTTATAGTCTAATGAATTTTTGGTCCTTAAGAGCATCTATATTCCTTTTTGTAAGCTTAATTTGTAGATTGCTTGTATGCACTTTAGATTGGTTTAGTGAAGGTCATTCGTAAGAATAGTAGAAGATTGAAGGCCATGACCCAAACATGGTAGAAGAGAGTCCGGACTTGAAGAACTAGGGTTAGCCAACCGATGCAAAGACCGGCCTGGTGAAGAAGAACGAGCACGCGGCTAACACCCTTAGCTGTGAGCCAGCGTGCGGGAGAAGGAACTATGGAGCGCTGCCCCAAGAATTTGAAAGAGCGGCCTGCGCGAGCAAGGGCTGCCACGCATGGCCACATGATTATGAAGATTGGGTGTGCGCCCGGGATAAACCATGGAGCAAATGCCCAAGCCTCCAATCGCGCACCCAGCATAGATTCTCATGCACCCGTGTGTGCGTGTGATCAAGTGCTCGCACTCCAGCTCTTCCCAATCTACCCGCGATCAAGTGCCCTACTCCAATCTGCGCATCAGCCTCGCTCCTGCATGCCTGCTTGTGCAGCATCTTCGTGCCACAGCCGTGGTCTTGCGCAAGCTCGCTCCAGGTCCTTGGGACAGTGCTTGTTCACAGCCTTTGCACCTTGCGCCCGCGCAGCCAGCGCGCCCATGCGTCTGTTGCGGGCCTTGACTTCTTTCTGACCATTTTGTACTATAAATACCCCAAAAACCTTATCTCCTTCCCTCCTCATTCATTCTACCCGAACTACTCATTTACAAACCATAGTTCCTCATTTATTTTCCATCTTTTCTTCTATGTTTACCTTGGATTATTGTTTTTGTTTTGTTACGGGTTTAGCTAATCTAGGCTAAACATACATTTGGGAGCAATTGGTAAGCATTTCTAGATGAATTTGTGGGATTCAATTTATCTTATTTTGTGCTTTGGTTATCAAGTATATTTGATGCTTTCTTGTGAGATTAATGCATGATTTAGACTAGGGTGATCAACTAGTAGAAGATTGTGGATTGATTATGTGCTAGGTTTTCGGGCAAACCAAAAAAACTTTGACTTGTAGTCAACATGATTGTTTTTGGTCAATGCTAGGTTATAATTAGGAGTGACAACTAATTATGATTGTTGATTGATGGAGTTGCTTAGACTTACGTTGAATTTAAGTGGGTTTTCCTAATTATCAATGTGGTCCACTAATAACGATTAGCATGAAGGCCAATACTCGTAATCGTTATTAGTAAATATACTTGTGCTATCTATGTGTTTCTCGCTTGTAGAACATTGTGGTAGTCGTGTTGGGTCTCCGAATGTATTGCTATCTTTGGGGAAGCTATGACGTTGATCGTCTAGGGTGACCTGAGGATAAGGGTTATTAGGTGGCACCGATCACCTACTCTAACTATGGCCGATGAGAGGTGAGAAATATCAACACTCGAAAGGTGTTGATAAGTTCTCCACGATATGTGATAAATGCATAAAAATAAGATAATTAATCTATGATCAAATGATGACTAGAAATGTAAGCCAATTGTGTCCAATACTCGTTATAATCTTAGTTAAGTTATTTGTGCTACTTGTGATCGTATTTACATCGTTCTTTTAATAGTTTGTCAATTTAGTTGTTCAAAGTAGTTGTAGTGTTTTCCAAAAGCAACCCCCCCCCCAAATTGCTACCACACATGAACAGTGACTCCTTCGTGTGCTTTTTAACTGTGCTTGAACACTTGATAAAGCCCTTTTTTTCTCGTGGACGACCCCGTCTTACCACTAACTACTATTTAGTAATTAGCCGTAATTTGGGCGTATAAATAATATCATTGAGAGGCACAAAGATTTCCTCCCAAGTAACGACAAGAAACCCATAAAACCAAAAAATAATGAAGCTTTATACACATAAAAATAAAGTTAAACCCTTTTGGAGACTTACCAAAAAATTGTCTAACCGAATTGTAAAGTAAGAATTAGAAAACATATTCCCAGACCACAAATCGAACATTGCAAAGTAAGAATTACAAAACATATTCACAAATCACAGATCGAACATTCCAAAGTGAATTACAAAACATAGGTGTTCGGGGATTAGAAAATCCATACCTTTTTCCAAGGGAAGGGAGGGGAGAAAAGTGGAAACCATTTGATTTTGCAGAAAATTTTTGGATAGTTGCTTAAAATCATTGTTAGGGTTCCCCTATTTATACTCATTTTGTAACAACATTGTTTTGAACCTCCTCGAAGTTTGCGACATCGTAAACAAAATTGGTTTGGGCGACATGATGTCGACCATCTACCCAGTGTCGGTTTGAACCTTTGTTCCGTCTATCAACTAGTACGACTTTGCACCCCAGTTGGAATAGGCAACATGATGCCGACCACTTAGTGACTTCACAGATTTACATGGGGCTAATGACTACAGCCCATCAAGCAGGCAGTCTACAATTCAACTTCCATTACAATATTTGTTTACAACAACAATTTTCTAAGAAGGAGAAGGAGTTACATATGTTGAAGGAGGGAGAGGACCGGAATTACATATGAAGGAATAACATTGATACAATATTCAAGAAATAAAATTCAAGAATTATATTAATATTCAATGAATTTTGTTATGAATTTGAATTAATTTGTTGTAAACAAAATTTAAAAGTTAGTAATCAATCAAATCTGTGGGGAAGAACGGTTACATTAAAAACTACGGTCCTATCACCATTTACCACCTCAAAATATAGCGTGCCCCCAACCACGAGTTCCTTCTCATCAAGAAACTTACCAAACCCCTTCGGGGTGAGGGTCTTGTGCTTCTTGCACCCCGACTAGTGCATCTCATACTCCCTCCCGCTACACCATAGAAAAACGAGCAACTTGTACAGCGGTAGGAGCTTTGAAATCTGGCCTGGGATGTATACTGATTTATAAAAAAGAACGACATTTAGTAAATATGAAAGTAACTTACAGAGAAATTTATTTGAAAATATAATACATCATGTGTAGTAAGGGAGGACTTACCAAAATTGGAATTGAACCGAAGTTTGTTTGGGTAAGAGTGTGGACAAAGTGTTGAATGTGGTCCCAGGACGACAATGTTCAACCGAATTGCTAGGGATCTGCATTTGATCATTGAAACTGTAAATTTTATTATTAAAAAAAAAGGAAAATGAAGTTGAATTTAAATCAAAACAAGAAATGACTTACCTCAATTGGGGCACGTCTACTCAAACCAGCACTGTTAACCATGATTCCTTAAATTCGATATAAATTGGCAAATTTAATCAATTTTGGGGCCCAAAAAAATTACTTAGCCGACATTCATAAGCGACATCACTTACATGTTGTATCAAGACATTGTTAAAGTCAACTTGTCACCACGACATCGCCACCCAGTCGGTATAACCAATATGTTAATGATAATAATGCGACATCGAAAACTACTAGCTTTGGGAGAAAAAAGTATAAGCGATGTCGCGAACAAATGTATAAGCGACGTCGCGAAAACTACTAACCGACGAACCAGCGTCGTCACATTTAAGCCTAACAAATGTATTCTCAATAGTAGAAAACCAGAGCAGAGAATTTTTTTAAACAATAAATTTTGGCCTGTTGACAGATGAGAACTTCAAACCCAAATTCCTACTACCTAGAGCAACCATCCATGAAATTTGGATAAAAAAACAAACAAGACTTGTTTCCACTATATGCATATCAAATTTAATGACAAATACAAAAATGAAAGTAATCTAGGGAATCTAGAATGGATACCTTTGAGAAGATAGGGTCAGAGACTGCTGATATTTGCCAAGAAGTTGAATGTTTTAAGTGATGTATGAGGTGGGCTCCATATATATTCATTACGGGTGGTTGGTTATTCTGCGTCCTTTACATCGAGGTCATAGATAAATTGATAAAACCAAGAGGGTACCAAAATATGAGCAACGTCGGTTGATATAAATGTGGGCCTCACCATTCCAACCCATTAGTATAGGTTAAGGCCTATGTCAGTCCAACTGCACATGCGATGGCATGTCCATCGACATTATAGATATTTGAGACATAAGACTGACATTGAGCTACATTAATGCGGGCCTTAAAATTTTAGCCCACTAGCAAAATAGCTGGGCCCGTGTTTGACAAAAATGAGCTTGACTGACCTTAATAACAGTTAACAGTATATTACATACTACAAATTGATGCTTATAAATTTCAATGAAATTTATAGACGTCCAATTCGATGGGTATCAATTTTAACACAACCGGTGAACTTTATTGACGTCTAATTTGATGGAAACCACCACCACCACATAGAATTGCATGAAGTTTCATATTCTTGGTTATTAAGGAAATAAAAAGATAGTAGAATTCTGTCCATGAAAACTTTTAAAGCGATAGCACATGGCCTAGAGCAAATGTAGCTTAATACTTGCAAATATACAAGGTGCCATTCAGAAGAACTTGTGGAAGTATATGTGGATTAAGACCAGTTTCTTTATTACACTCGGATACTATAAGTTCAACTTCGGATCTTAAACTTTCTTCTCAGACCGATCGTAATCAGTTTTGGGACTGACAGTGTACTTTTTAAATTTTGCACTTACCTCCAACAAATTGGGTGAACTTGAAATGTAAAACTGGAGATACACACACCCGAATAATCAATTGACTACCATAATGTTCCGCTATGGATGGATCGTCCATTATTTTTCTTAGTATTCCATTTGTACCCTTACGATAAGTGTTATGAGAACAAAAATTTCCACCACATAGAATCACATGAATTTCATATTCTTAGTTGTTTAGGAAATAAAAATATATATTTCTGTCCATGAATTTTCTTAAAGCGATAGCACATGACCTAGAGTAAATTTTAGCACATTACTTACAAGTATACAAGGTGCCATTCGGAAGAACTCCTGGAAGTATATGTGGATTATGATCAGTTTCTTTATTACACTCGGATTCTATAAGTCCAACTTTGGATATGAAACATTCTTTTCATACCTATCATAATCCGGTTTGGGATGGACATTGTACTTTTTTTATTCTGCACTTAGGCCCCTCTGATAAATTGGGAGAACTTGAAATGTAAAACTGGGGATACACTCAACCAAATCATCAATTGACGACCACAATACTCCAATATGGTCATGGACGGATATACCGGGGTAATGGTCTGTCATTTTTCTTAGTATTCCATTTATACCCTTACGGTAAGTATTATGAGAACGATAATTTCCACCACATAGAATCACATGAAATTTCATATTCTTGGTTTTTTAGGAAATAAAAATATAATAGAATTATATCCATGAAATTTTTTTAAGCTATAGCACATGACCCAGAGTGAATTGTAGCACATTACTTACAAGTACACAAGGTGCCATTTAGAAGAACTTGTGGAAGTATATGTGGATTAAGACTAGTTTATTTATTACACTTAGATACTATAAGTTCAACTTTTCATCTGAAACTTTCTTTCCAAACTGACCGTGATTGGGTTTGGGACTGACAGTGTACTTTCATAAATTTGCACTTAGGTACCTCCTAGAAAGTGGGAGAAATTGGTGGTTAACGGTTGCTTATTTTAATTTTCATGAAAATTTTGTTCCGCTTTTGCATAAATTGTTCGACAGAAGGGCCGCAATCTTAACACCGAGGATTTTACCACACTTATTAGAAATTAGACAATGGACAATATGTGTGACGTCGCAGTCTTCCCGCATACAATGAAACACAAACCGAACAAAGGCCGACGTCGATTACTCTAAAAATTTCAACAGGAAATGAAAATTTCAAGCAAAAGTTTGAACCAAAATTTCCCCCAACCCCATTTGAAGTAAATAAAACTCAACACTTACACTCATTTCCCATCAATAACACAAATCCTACAACTCAAACTAGCACACCATCCATTCCATTCACACCTTACAATAATTAAAGATAGCTCAATCAAATTGCATCTCTTAAACATTAACAAGATCCAAGGGTGGAGCATCTAAGAGTTCAAATCCCTTGAGGTATTTTTCTATCCATTCCATGTTCATCCACAAATTTGGTGACAATCCCACAACATGTTTTTTTCCTTCATTGATCAATGATTTTGAAATTTCATGAGTATATGATGATTTTTTTACATGTTATATATTGTATGTTGTTTTTGTTTCCAAGATAATGCCATGTTTGTAAAGAGTGAGACATAATGCAAAGATTTCTATGAATATAGTATGAATGAGCAACTTCTGTCACATTGCATTGGTCCATGCCAAATGTTACCGAACAAAGGCCGACGTTGCATGTAACAAGGACTTGTTAACATGTTTATGATTATCAAACCGATGTTGGAGTTGAATCAGAGTTTACGACATTGTTTTCTCTTATTTGTGACGTCGATAGGAAACATATCAGATCTGTTATTCAAATAAGGATTAATGTCGTCTACGTTTCACTCCATTATGTGAAATTCTTTTGTGAACTGCCCTATTCTAACATATATTTTGTTTACTATGCATTGGTTGTAATAGGGTCAAAGAGAGTCATCGATGGACTTTCGACATCTACTTGGACGGACTTATCAATTCGCTAGTCGCCACATTCATAATGTCGTACAATGTGGAGAATGGTGGTTCAATACAATTAATTTTTCAAATTCATATTAACATGTCAGTAACGTTGTTAAATGTTATTGTATTAGTTGATATATTTTTGTTGCTTTGAACACATCGTTCCTTTCACACATTAAATCAACACAATTATATTGTTGTATGGCCTTTAACTATTCATGATTTATCGCATTTTTAAGAACATGTAATGGCTACCGACGAACACTAAATTGTGTCATAAAATAATAAATATTTTTATATTATACGAGAAACTATGTCTAACCGATGCAACCGTGATGTTGCACAAACTGGTGCCAAATTGGTACTTGATCGACATCACACAAACTGACTTCGTTCGTTGTTATCAACGTCTGTTACACAAAACTACGTCATACTCATCCACGTTCCACGTCAGCAAGAAAAAAATGTGGGCCCCTCACAACAAACGATATCGCATTCAATGGTATGCAACATCACGGATCAGCAGACCGATGTCGACTACGGCAATGTCGCAACATTTGCTCTCCAGTCGGCTACTTTTCTACAGCAACCGACATCGTATGCATGTGAATGTAGGTGTCATCCCAAATGACATCGCAGATTTGATCTCCTCTAGGGGGCAGAATGCCTTAGCTAATGTTGCACAACAAACCTACCGACGTTGGTTAAAACTGAAGCAAAAGGTACTTTTTACACCGGTTCCAAACCACGGTACCTCGGTTCTTCCAAGACTAAAAACCGAGGTATAAGGTCTTATAGAATCGAGGTAAAAAGTCGTGTTTATTGTAGTGGAAATTGGTTTACATTCCTTGATATCCTTTGATCATTGACTAATCATCCTATTATCATGCATTGACTTTGTATTGTGGAGAACTTGTCAACACCTTTCGTTTGAATACATTTCTCACCTCTCCTCGATTATAGCTAGAATGGGAGATCAGCGTAACAAAATAGCCATTACCCTTGGGTTACTCTAGACGATCGTCATCATAGAATTCCCAAGGATAGCAATAAATATGAAGACCCAACACAAAGTCCACCAAGCAAGAAACATATAGATGTCACAAGTATATCTACTAATAACGACTACAAGGATCGGCCTACATGCTAAACGTTATTAGTGAGCCAAATCGATATTTAGGCAAGCTCATTCAAATTTATCCTAAACCTAAGAAATTTCATTGATCAAAAATCAAAATTGGTTGTCACTTCCAATTACAGTTTAATGCCAATCAACAATAATCACATTGAGAAAAAGACAAAGTCTTCTAGGTCTAACGAAAACCCTAGCAAACAATCAATTCACTATCATCAACTAGTTGATCATCCTAGTCTAAATCATGCATTAATCACACAAAAAATCACAAAAAATACTTGATAATCAAAGCACAAGATAGGATAAACCAAATCTCAAAAATTCATACTAGAAATGCTTACCAATTGCTCCCAATAGTATATTTCGCCTAGATTAACAAAACCCATAACAAAGGACTGATATCCCATGGTAAACAAGCAATAAATGAATAGTAATTAAAAAAATAGGGTTTTTAAAGGGGAAAAAAAGTCAGGCATGAGGTTGAGGATAAGATAGGATACTAATTATAGTCTAAGTGGTTAAGAATGGGCCAAAATAGTCAAAAGTGTAACAGATGTGTGTGGGCTGCGCACCCATACGCACGGTTGTGCACTTCACCACACAAGTCGTGCAAATTTCCACCCGAGGGCTGCTTTGTCCCATTTTTTGGCCCGCGGCTAGGTATGTGGGCTGCCCGCTCGGTCGATTTCACTAGGCCAGTCGCCCGACCGGTCGGGCAACCAGTCTTCACGTCAGTCGACTGATCTTGATTCTTCAAATCCGGATTTTTTCTTCTACCAAATCACATATTGGCCTTCACTTCTATGCTCTTCTCGTGAATCATCATTTTTTAATCATTAATTCATTAGAATGATCACAAAGGACATTCCGAAAATCCCTTAAACTAAAGAGTTAAGATAGAAATTCTAAATCACCATCCTAACCTTCTTATAAATAAAAAAATCCATTAAACTTATATAAACCCTGATGTGGAATTAGGGTTGGCATTTATGGATAAGTGGAACCAGTGTGATGAAATTTTATTTGCTCCATTTAATCAAAGTATTTTATTTCCTTTTCCCCCTTTCCCTAGGAGAGTTACTTTCATTTTCATCTTTTCATTAAGAAATTTAGTTTTATTTTTCCTTTCTTCATTAGGAGATTTAGCTTCCTTTTCTTTTCTTCATTAGGATATTTTGTTCCCTAGAAATAGAGGAGACATTTTTATGTAATTTTCATTCTTATTTTGATTAATAAAAGGCGACATTTGCTTGCAAACCCTAGTAGTTTCATCTTTCCTATATTACATCCTACATCAGTTCCCATACTATATGGGGCATTATACTTTGAATTGTGAGGAGTGAAAAAAATGTTAAAAATAAGAGGTGGCTAAAGAACAAGGTGAATGATAAAGAGGATCCACAAGGACCATCCGAGAAGGGTGCTAAGGAGAATAAGGTGAACAAGTAAAGTCCAGCTGAGACTCATGCTCATGATCAATAGGGATTAGAGAAAGGGGAATAGAAAGTAGTTGAGAACAAGCGAAAAGCAAGGGATGTGCAGAAAAAGAGGTTTAGTTATGAAAAGGATAATGAGCAATCATTTCCTTTACATTAACTAATTTTTATGAGATGAATAAGAAAGCGAGCAAGCAACCAATGGAAAAATCAATATTTGGAATGAAGAATCAGTGAATTCGAGGGACTAAGGCAATGCATGTACCGTAAAAAAAGGTGGAGGTAAATAAAGGTAAGAAGCTAGAGAAGATAGAAATTCTAGTGTATGATTATTCTTCCGATGATGATGCCTAGCCTCATTTGAGGGAAAATATTCTTATCCAGGAGGGAATGATACAGGGAAAATGATGTTCACTTGCTTGTAAAAGTTGTGCATTCAAAGAATTTATGCAATTTTTGAATTGTCAATGCTAGTGTTAGATTTTGATGAGTTGGACGAAAACGCACCAGAAAATTTGGAGATGAATTTTTCTAACTACTGTGAGAATGATGTGGAATTAGGGTTGGTATTTATGGATAAGTGGAACCAATGTGATAACATTTTATTTGCTTCATTTAATTAAACTATTTTATTTCCTTTTCCTCTTTTCCTTAGGAGACTTAATTTCCTTTTCATATTTTCATTAGGAGATTTAGTTTTCCTTTTCCTTTGTTCATTAGGAGATTTAGTTTCTTTTTCCTTTCTTCATTACGATTTTGTTCCCTATAAATCGAGGAGAAATTGTTACGTAATTTTCATTCTTGTTTTGATTATTAAAAATCAATATTTGTTGAAAATCCTAGCAGTTTCAAATATGAGTTTCAAATGTGCTAAAAACTTATAATGTGAGTGCATCACTCATAAGGACACAAATCCATTTGACTCAAAATATGTTATTAAATGAAGGGTTTAGATACGAAATTTAAAAAAATGGTCATCTAAAACCCTTATGATGCAAACCCAACTAAATCTAGCAATCTTCCAATAAAAAAATAACAAAAGAGATGTTAAATTCTCTCGTACTAGCCATGTCCAATGATGTTCCTTTCTAGACTATGATCTCACCAGTTCTTTTACTACACTTTTGGCGGAAACTGAACCCCATGGATTTTGTTCTGCTCTTAAAGACCCTAAGTGGGTCACAACTATGGATGATGAGATGGCTGCTCTTCACCAGCAGTATACTGGTGTTAATGTGATTGGCTCTAAATGGGTCTATCGCATCAAGCATCATTCAGATGGCTCCGCCAATCATTACATAGCCCGCCTTTAGCACAAGTTTTCTCATAGCTCCCAGGCTTTGGCTTCACTCACACATTTAGCCCTGTAGTGAAGGCTTCTACCGTTCATATCACCCTTTCAATTGCTACCATTCATCAGTGGCCACTTCATCAATTGGATGTCAAGAATGCATTTCTCGACGACATACTTGAGAAACCTGTCTATATGGAGCAACCTTCTGGGTATTGGGATTCTGCCCATCCGAATTATGTTTGTCATCTTGGTAAGGCCATTTATGGCTATAAGCAGGCACCCATAACTTGGTTTCAGCGTTTTAGCTCATATCTGCACAATCTTGGTTTTTCATGCAACATCGTTGATACCTCGCTCTTTACTTATGTTCTTGGGTCTCATATTCTTTATCTTCTTGTTTATGTTGATAACATTATCCTTACTAGTAATTATCCTACTCTCATTTAGCAATTTATTGGATGATTGTGGTACGCGGTAAGGATTATTGTGGTAATATTGTGGTAAATTGTGGTGCGTGGAAAATGATTGTGGTAATATTGCATTCCAATGGAGTAGTAAAATCACGCTTGGATGATTGTAGTAAAATTTTCTTATATACTGATGTAATTCGCATTACGTTTGCTTTCCTTAAAGAGTAATTCGACCCTATTACAGCCTTAGGTTACACGAATTCCCTTCAAAGATAAAACAATCGAGAAACCCTCATGTTCTAGGCTTGAATCAATAGAATACTTTTGAGTAACTGTGTTTTTCGTTGCTATGTATGTCTGAAAAAATCCTATCTTTTCCCTTGCCATGTTTGTGCTTTCTATGTTTTTCACAATTTGCATCATGCATGTGTACGGTCAATTTATGCTTTGTGTGAGATTGACTAACATTTTATGGGCAATCTATGCTTTGTGTTAAAATTGTAGTAACGAGTCAGAGAGAGTTATCAATGGCTATTCGACGTATAGAATAATTGAAGTTGATCATCATTTGATTATTTCAGTAAAGGTCCTGTACCAAGTGTTTAAATCAAATACAATGCAACCATTATACTTTAGTGGATATTGATTGCAAAATCACTGTTGTAATACCCTCTCATCGCTTATTCATGTTATTATTGTTAATATCATATATATATATTATGGAATGGATATTGACTAACGATAACAGAGAGACAATAATTATTTTAACCATTTGTATCGTAAGTTTGTAATATGTTACAGTAGTGGCGGTTGTCCCGCGGGTTTCCAATTTTGCATAAATTGTACATCAACTAAATATTGTGTTTCATTCGACCATTTCGGTAAACAAGTCAGACCAATTGTACCAACGACAATAAAATACTAAAATATGTCAAGACAATAGATGTCTCTCAAAACACGACCGATGTCGGATACTTCAGTCCTATCAACCACGCCAGCAAAGTTTGTTGAATCGACGACATGAAGGCATTGTTTATGTACGTACTCGAGTGACATTGGTCAAACGTTGGGTATGCGCAACATTTTTTATGCACTCAGTAACACCAATTTTGGTTGACAATGTTACTATTGGTCATACATCACATTGATCGACGTTGGTCAGTCGTCAGTTGCGGTGTTGGTCAGAAAACATTTACCACAGCTTTTTAAAACCGAGGTAAAAAGTATACTTTTTACTGAGCCACTATTTATGTTGGTGATTTTAGAAAAATAACCGAGGTAAAAAGTCATGTTTCTTATGGTGAGAGCTTCATTTTTTTAAACTATCCTTGATGATTATTCCTAGGCTGACTGGGTATGTTTATTAGTTTCTAAGGCTGATGTAGCTGCCAAAATGAAAGAATTTTCTGCTCTTGTTCGAACACAATTCAGTGGCCTAGCCTTCGTGTATAGGCTAACAATGGGAATGAATTATTGTCTCTTCAATCATTTTTTGCTGAGGCCAGAATATTGTTTGAAACATCATGTGTTGAGATGTTGTGGGGAAATGACCACGTTGAGCGCAAGTATCACCATAAACTCAATATTTCTCGTGCTCTTCGATCATAGCTCATCTTCTCATTTACTTCTAGGGAGAATGCATTCTCATTGATGCTATTCTGATCAATTAAGCACCAATTTCTTTGTTCAATAGACACATGCCTTATCAAATTCATCATGGTCGTGAGCCAAACTATTGCCTCTTGCTAGTTTTTGGGTGTGTATGTTTTTCTTCCCAACTTCCTTGAAAGCGTGATAATATTAGTGCAGAAATGGGGTGTCATAATTTTATCAAAATTTAAATCATTTTCATAACACCTTGTGCATTAAAACCAAACACAAATGAAAACCATTATCTATACGAAGAGCTAGTGACAAGAACTTATTAAAAAAAATCTTAACGTTGAATCCGGAATTAACTACATAACATGAATACTGAAAATGAACATAAGTAAATGGTATAGAAGTATATTGTAAGGGAAATAGCAATAAATTCATCCTCCAACCTATTATGGAGAATTTTATAATGTTCTCTAGACTTTGAAGCGGGCTTGGAGCGACCAACTGGTACCTCCATCACCTCGTACACCAGGTTTCCAAGCATACCTATGTCAACATCACTAAGTCGCAAAGAGATGGATATTTTACATTTATTTGAATGAAAACTTACCTTGCATTCCATTTGTTGTTCTCATAATCTCGTTGTGCCCAATGACAACTTGTTTTGGAACTATCTTATTTTTTCCTCGTAATTGCATCTTTGTATGGAATGAATTCCACCTACACATAAATCAGAGAAAATGCATTTCCTATCTTTAACATTGGACGAGCAAGAACAACAGTCTAGGGCTTCTAGAATGAAATGTTATGAATAAGTTGATTAATGGAAGTTGAAGCTCTATTAACATAGGTTGCTCGATTCAAATTAACAGTCTTCATTAAAACCTTACCTCAATGAACTGCTTCTTCATATCCAAAACCTAAAGAGGTGAGAAATTACCTTTGAAAATATTTTGAATGTTCTCCCGCCTCATGTAATTAAATTGGTGGCTCGATGTAGGGAAGGAAAACTGTAATAAGGGGAAAACAATTGTTTAGATAGTGTGAGGTTTAGGTTTTTGTGGCATGATAGGGGGTTAAATATATATGTGATTCTTACTGGGAGGTTACACGTTGGTCATCCATCGTGCATTGACCACCGATTCAATGTATGTTACATCTTCCAGTGTCGGGGTTGTGTTTGGTATGTAGGTGATGTGAAAGCAATCACTCAATAAAAATGAACCTCTTATAATTCTTATATCTAAACTGATCCTGACAAAGTGTAATGATTTGCGAGGCTATCATTATATATGGAATATTGTCTGTCACTTTTTCATTAGTTATAGTTTCGACAAGTGAAATCATATGGGCTAGGATTTGACAAAAAGTCTCGTCAACTTCCAAGTCCGACGCTTGTTTCAATATAGGGGTTGGCAACATGATTATATTCATTTTATTTGAATATTATTTTTTGGTTTTGAAACCCTCAATGGAACTTTTGAACACTCAGTCATATCATCGTTTCTACATCCAAATTCAATTATGTATATAACAATATCATCATGAGTAAATTTTTTTTGGTTTCTAACATATGATCTTATACATCTTTTGGTCCCCATTTTCAAAACCACATCGTTTCAGTACCCTGCAAATTCAAAATGATTTGTTTTGTCCCCAAACCAGATTCCGGATGGTTTTCAGGTAGAATTAAATTTCTTTAGTCCCTAACTTATGATCTTATACCATTTTTCGATCCCCAAAACAAACTAAAAACCACCTTGGAAACCGCCTTGGGGACCAAACAAATTTTTTTGAATTTGTATGGTACTGAAAGGACGTGGTTTTGGAAACCTGGACCAAAAGATAGTATTAGGTCATACGTTAGGGACCAAAAAAATAATTTAATCAATAATCATAAACATACTGACATTAACATATTTTGTTCCAAAACACATACACTGTTACAATATTACAAAGAGATTGTCAAGTTTCAAATAATCACACATTGGTGAGATTTTTATTTCTCATTGACATGCATCATAATTAGTTTGCTTAAATTCATTATCCTAACCGAAATATTTTAAATATATTTAAGGATGTGCATTGACAGCAATGACTTTAACAAGTATTGGTGAAAGACTGCTAACCCTAGCCAAAGATCGACAGCCTAGTCGAAGCAATATCACGGTATGAGGCTATAGCCTTCCTAGACGCTTACAAAGGATACCACCAAATCCTAATGAAGCTAGAAGAGGCAGAGAAAGCATCATTCATTACAAGTTTTTGGGCATTTTCTACATTAAAATGCCCTTTAGACTGAAGAATGTGGGAGTCACCTACCAGCGGCCATTCGACAAGGCATTTTCCCACTAAGTGGGCCACGACATTAAGAACTTCATTGATGACATGGTCTATAAGAGTAAAACGCTTGATACATTCCTAGGAGACCTAGAATAAATGCTCATCACACTCCAAAAAAACTGAATAAAATTATACCCTAAGAAGTAAACCATAGGTGCAGGAGCTGGAAAATTTCTAGGATTCAAGGTATCGTCCAAATGCATCGAGGCCGACTCGGAAATAATATAGACCATACTGTTGGTGCCACCCCCCAAATCAGTCAAAAAGGTTAAGATATTCCCTGGTACGTACACGACCTATACAACTAACTCATACCACGTAGAGTACAAGCAAAGTGCCTAAGCCAGCAAGCTACTTGCAACACGTTTCAATTTCGCCCAATAGATAAGTCACAAGATATACATGTGGTATATATGACATACGTATATGACCTATACAACTAACTCGGACCACACAGAGCACAAGTGAAGTGCCCATGCCAGCAAGTTGCTATCAATACGCTTCAGCTTTCCCCAATAGATATGAGGTACATACGTGACCTATACAACTAACTCAAACCATGCAAAGCACAAGCAAAGTGCTCATGCTAGCGAGCTGCTAGCAATGCACTTTAGCTTCACTCAACAGATTATGCACAACAAGTGCATCCATCCACGATAAGACAAATAGCTTTCACATGACCCACGATCATGGGAACGTGGCCCATAATGACCACCACATTAGACACGTCCTACATGGTGTATAACACCCTAAAGTAGGGAGAAAGAGCCAATAAATAGGCGATAGGTGAAACAACCAAGGTAAGAAATAATCAAGATAAAGAGATACACATATAATCTCAAGATACTAACGTTAGCTTCAGAGCCTTTACCTCAGATTCAATCTGGAAGATTCTTGCAAGATGAAGCATCCTAGCAACTGATACCAGCAGAGGTTTTTCTCCATCATTCAAGGAGTCAGTACCACAACACCATCAAAATATGAAAGCTCATAAGTTGGATGACTAATTATTGGAAATTATAAAGAAATAAAGAATTAAAGAAAAAACCAAAGACCAAAACTCAAAAATGAAGAACCTCTATTTCCTTAATAGAAACTTTAGTGAGAATGACAATGAAAATGAGGAGAGTGACTTTAACGGAACTTTTGCTGGTGCAGGAAAAACCAAAGACGCCATATTTATGCAATCATGGTTTGAGAGTGTGTGCGGGCGTTAAAGTCCACCAGGGTAACCCAAATTGGGGTAGCAGTAGAATTGAGAACGATAACCCAAATCAGAAACATGAATAAAGTATTTTTTTAAGAGGGTAAAACAATCACTTTACTTTTAGTTTAATTTTTATTTTTTAAATTAGAGGGCAATGTAGTAATCTGACCAAGTAAGGCAACCGTTCACCGTTGTTGTGGTATCCCCAACCTGATCAGCTGATCTTTGCTCACTGCATTGTACCCTGCAAAAGAGATCTCGGAAGTGGTTCTGGGGAAAAGACTCTGAAGCCCAAGTCAGTTACTTTCTTTTTAGAATCCAGTGTCTTTAGTCTGGTTGCACCTACCTAGATTCATACCTTGTTCCTTCCTTTTATAGTGTATCATGAATGTGGCTTCGCCTTATCCGAGCTTACCATCATGTGTTCGATCGCGGGACTGAGAAATGTAGTTCGTGGCTGACAGCTAATCACAGTTCCCTCTTTTCTCAGTTTGTGGGTTGACTCAACTTGTCTTGTGTTTGTCTAGCCCAACTCGTGTCACTGGTTAGCCTCAGGCCCCTTTGTGGTTTTAGGCTTGCCGCTTTTGGGGGGAGGCGGGTGTCAACCCAACCTTATGAGTATATTTGGGCTAGGTGTACATCATAAGCCCCCCATAGCCATGAAGACTAAGTGGCATGGAGTAATGGTTTTGATTTAATAACTAAATGCAAACAAATGTTGTACATTAACAGCTTGCTTGGCATTGATTTTACCTTTGTATTCATTGCAAAGTGACATTATCTTCTTGGCTATATTTTATGTCTCCACCAACTCTTCAGATTTCAAATTTCAAAATTTTAATATCTTATCTTTATTTTTCTTGCAATAAGGATGGTTGCGAAGATTATGTTCAAAAGGGGCGAGATTCGATCCACCTTTTCCGCTGCTCGTTTCCAGATTTTCTTTACGTTTGTTATTACTCTATCTCTTAAATGAAGAGTTTTGAATGAGTTACTTAAATCTACCATCATTCTGTGCGCTATCTATTCACATTCTGCCGCCTATTCGATATAAGTAAAAGGTAACTTACTTCTGTGACAAACCATCATTGTACTTTTGAAATGCTTGTCTTCCTCAATTTTGTTGTTTCTTCCTTTGTATTTATATATCGTAGCTTACTTTTTGTTTCAATTTTATCTTCTCCGTTTGTCGAAATCTTCATCCTCTCCGATCGTTTGTAGATTTTCTGCGCAACACCCTTCCTCATCTTTTTGAAGAGTAAGTTTTGTTTTGAATTTCTTATCGCTTTACTGCATGCTCTAAATTTGATTGGATATATCTTTTCTTCAATTTTCTAGGAATTTCTAATTGTGATTTTTTTGTATAATATTCCGGTCGTCTTCTCAGGCGTACCTTATTCTAAGCTTTGTTATAACAAACTCTTATATGCGGTCCTTTACTGTAATTAAAGCTGTTATTTCTAACTTTAGGGTCCCTGTTTACCCACATGTCTTCCTCTGATTGTGTTGAGCCTCCCGTAGAAGATGCTCACTTTGATGGGAATTCCGGCCATGTCATGTGATCCTCTAGCATACATAGTATGCTATATGTCCATACTTAGATGACTTAAAGAACTATTTCCCTTTTTTATCTCCTTTTGAGCTTCGCGCTCCTGCAAATTCTAAATGTGTTCAGAATCCTCCTCCTGGCTTTATATCATGTTATTTAGCTTAATTTAATTTTGGTCTTTACTTTCCTCTTCCTCAACACGTTGTTTATATTTTATGCTCGTACAAAATTGCACTGTCCCAATTTCATCCCAAGGGCATCGCTGTCATAATGGGGTTTCTTCAGGTGTGTGAGAAAGCGAACATTGATTCACTCTTGACTTGTTTCGCAACTTCTATGACCTTTGAAGAGTGAAAACACCATTAATGAGTTTACTTTTTATCCTGTAGTTGTTAGGGTTAAGCGTGTGAGTGGTTTCCCTAGTAACGTTGGTCTTTGGTGAACAAAGTTTTTTTTGTAAAACTTAATCAAACTTCTGAATTTTGGAACTACAAAGTTCCCAAATCTAAGCTTCATGGTATGAGTGTCTATTTTACTACTGAGACCGAGATCGTGGCGACACTTTGTGCTCATACACAACATCTTCGCCATGTGGATTCTAATGCTGAAGGTGTTTTGTTTGTGTTGTTTTGCTATGTTTGATCTGTATTCCTTATATTTGATGATCCTGTACTTCCTATGTGTGCTCATTTAATCTTTTGATGTTTATTTTTGCATTGACATGGACCTGGCTAGAGCTCCTATTGAAAGATCGCTCTTTGATGGCGATGATGAGGAGGTGGTTGAGATAATTATTTAACCTGATAATACTGCTGTGAGTAACACCCTCCAATAGGGGGTTAGCAAAATGAGCACTAGTATTTCCCTCATGAATGGAAAGTCTTTTGAGGGTGGAGAAACGGTTGACACTCATCCTGCTAACGAGCTAAAGGAGAAAAGACCGATGAGTCCTCGAGCCACTCGCTACCTCCAGTGAAAATGGGACATAGCAGTTAGCTTCGCTCGTGAACCGAGAATCAGCTAGTGGAGGAAACAATACCTGATACTCTCTCCAAACTCTCTCTTCTCGATATTTTGTCTGTGGTAAACTCTTTTCTATGTTTTTTTGCTCTGTAAGCCTTCAGCTTGTGAGTGAGTGGCTTTCAAAGTTCTCTATTACGGATGAGTCTCTAATGGAGAAATATAAGGAAAAAGAGATGAAATGTCATCCTTAGAGACTTCCCTTAAAGCTACTCAGGAACAAACTTACTATAAGGGCATGTTGTCTGCGGTTTTGTTGATCTTGAGCCCACTTGGGTGTACATGCGGTCGTATAACCTCCCTATCCATGTCTAAGAGTGGGCATTATCTTTAGGCATTTGTTTGAAGTACATGCTTCTGGGTATTAATAATCTTGAAACGAAATGGGATACGAATGTAAAGGACACCAAGGATAATGTGCGCAATTTACGTAGGATTTACAACAAGAAAAATGATCTTATTCAACGTCAAAGTTGACCATGGTGAAGATGCTTCGACAACATGAAGAGGCTAGAAATTATGTTGCGAGCAAGACCTGCAAGACTCATCAGAAGACATTGATCATTGAAAAAAAATGTGCTCATATTAATGATTTGTTTGATTAGTTAAAGAAAAAGCAGGATGAGTGTGATCACTTTTCATCTTTTGCACTTGGCTAGCAAAGAGAGTTTGACAAAAGTTTGCTATAAACATACAGATGCGAAGTGAAAATGAGAAAATTTGCGCTGAGTGTGATCGTCTTGATTCATCTATGAACCAACTCAAGCAAGCTTGTGTTGAGTACAAAGATAGATTTCAGGCTCTCCCTTCTTCATCTTGCAGAGCTACTAGTCATGGAGATCTTACTGTGGGGATTGGCAGACAGAGGATTAACTTTTCTGAGGCTGTCAGAACACATTTCGTGGCTGACCGGACGAAATTGGTAATTTAAGGGCTGAAATAAAGCGATATGAGGAAACTGTTAATGTTATTAGCATGCAGCTGCACCGCGAGGAGTTTGGCCCTATAACTGACTTTAAGGCATATATTGTTAGATATCTTAGTCATATGAAGCAAAGGGGTCTAATATGTCATCCTTCTTATTAACACATGAAATGGTGATATGACCATTTGTTTAGCGAGGAGCGTGAGGCTGAGGAAAACTGGCATAGGACTGAGCACACCCATGGCGAAGCTGAGCACACCCATAGCGAAGCTGAGCACACCCATGGCGAAGCTGAGCACACCCATAGCGAAGCTGAGCACACCCATGGCGAAGCTGAGCACAGTCGTCGCTGTGGTGGTTTGTCTTTTTCTGGATCATCACGAGCGTCTAGGCGTAGATAGCATGTATTGATTTTTTTCTTCTGAACAATAATGTTTTTTTGTTCAGTCTTTGGATGTTGTGGTTGTCCTTTTTCTGTCTTTATACTTTTGAATGCTCTTGACTGCATGATTATCTTTTATTCACAAGATATCTTTCTCATATATCTATTGTTTTCGTTTTGAGTATTAAAACTCTATTTTTCACGAAGTCGCAAGATCTATAGCTTGCTCTAGTCACTGTATCATAGGCATATTTTCCATGTAGCAAGATTTATTGCTTATTTTATTGAGAGTATGTAATGAGCGAAGCAGCGAGATCTATTGCTTGCTTTTGTTGCTATATTAGAGCCAAGTTTTCCAAATAGCAAGATCTATAGCTTGATTTTCATTGAGAGTGAAAATTTACAAGATCTATTGCTTGCTTTTGTCGCTTCGTTGTAGGCATATCTTCCATATTACAAGGTTCATTACTTGCTTTCTTTTATATTATGCAAAGAGGCAAGTTGAGTGGCGTTTGTGATTGATACTTATGCCACTATCATCTTGTTTTCATCTATTAATAATTTGTAACATAGTTTTGTGACCGCAAGGTATAGCTGTATGAAAGCAAAATATGTTACTCCAAAAGATTTGTGTTGCAATAATATCGCTTTCAGCGCAAAACAAGGGAACGAACATCACCAATGATTGTATCATGGTTTCTATACATTTAAACTAGGTTTTCCTGCCTCCTTGCTGATTCTACACATAAAACTTTCTGAAGTTGGTCATGTGCCAAGTGTTAGGAACAATGCTTCCATCTATTATCTCTAACTCGTAGTGATTGGATCGATGCATCTTTGTTATCTTGTACGGTCCTTCCCACTTTGGGAACAACTTTCCTTTTTCCTTAGCTAGGCTGGTTTCATTCTTTCTCAGCACCAGATCGCTAATTTGGAATTGTGTTTCCTTGGCCTTCTAGTTGTATCTTCTAGCCACCTTTCTTTGTACTTTGCATCCTTGATCGCCGCATTTTGTCTCTTGTTGGGAATGCATGACAAAAAAAATTTCCATCCCCACAATTGACGCCAAATATTGTGGTATCCCTAATCTGATTGGCTTATCATTGTTCACCATGTTGTACCCTGTAAAAGTGATCCCGGAAGTGGTTTCGGGGAAAAGACTCATACGCCAAAATCAGTTACTTTCTTTTCAGAATCAAGTCACTTTAGTCTAGTTACACCTATCATAAACGTGGCTCCGCCTTATCTGGGCTTTCCATCGTGTGTCTAATCATGTAGCTGAGAAATGCGGCCTGTGGGTGAAGCTGATCATGGTCCCCACTTTTCTCAGCTCGTGGGTTGACTCAACTTGTCTTGCATTTATCTGGCCCAGCTCGCATCAATGGTTAGCCTCAGGGCCCTTTTTGGTTTTGGGCTTGCCACTTAGGCCCCTTGCGTCAATGGTTAATAGATCCCAGAAGTAATTTTGGGGGAAAAACTCTGACAATCAAGTCAGTCTTTTCCTCGGAGAACTGAAATTTCTCAGTATAGTTGCACTTACCTAAGCTTGTGTTGCTCTTCCTGTATTTATAGACTATCCTAGTAGTGGCTCCATGTTATTTGGGATTGAGATCGTGGATTGCACCATGGTCACTATATTTTTGGTTCATGGCTAGGTGCATGTCCTCATTCTGTATTTCTCAATTCACGATTGGATCCACGAACAAATAGTTCAACCTTTACCGGTTTGTGGTTGACTTGAACCTTGGCATGAATGGCTTTGTCTATTCGTAAAGTGAGATAGGGCTAGGTCTGGAGGTCAATGGCCTTTTAGGTTTTGGGCTAGGTATACACCACAGGCCTCTCTAGCCACAAACTCAAATAAACAAGAAGCTATAATTATGGTCAAAAGATACACGCAAACTGTTATTCAGTTCATTTTTTAAACTGTAATGACATGTTTGTTGTCGCAACAACTTAAACTGCTCTCGCGAAGTGTGTGTTTTGTTGCCCCATTGAGTTGTCCAACCTTTGATATTTAAATTCAAAAATATGAAACTATAAGGATTGTAGTAGACATCTAGCTGTTGCGATCCTGAAGTCAAGATTCTCTCCTTTTTATTTGCTATCTTAAATTTCCTCTCCCGCCTTTATGTTTTTTCTCTTTATAATTGCTTTGATTTTTGTGTTTTAATTTTGTCACTGTTTAGTGTATTCTCTCCACTCATACAATGATGCCTTCTTGAATTCCTAAAAAGGTAATTCACTTTTTGTCAGGTCATCATTATTACTTATTGTTTCCTTTTGACCTTTCGCTTTCTTTAATTAAAATCTACATCTCTTTAGAATTATTCATCTTCTCCTCTTCTTCTTTACTACTCCAAACTTCCATCGCACTCCATTAATCACATAAGTTTTTCTGTTCTCCATCTCTTTTTTCCTTTTATGAATTTTTTTTTGCAGTTGTGAATTTTCAAGGTGTCTCTTCCATAGCAATTTTCTATTTCAATCTTGATCTAGAGGTTATCCTTTTGATTTTTTGAAGTATTATATGTGCTTTTCCACTCAAAATTTGCCGGAATTTTTCTTTTTGAATTGTGTGATTGTAATTGATAAGACTTTCATCCGAATCTTAGGAATTCTCATTGCTTCAATGTCTACCTCTAATGTTGCTGAAACTTCCATACAAAATGCCTCCGATGACAATGTCGATTCTGGGGAGAATTCTGACCAACTCACCAGTTCTTCCACCATTAGAATCATTCTCTCCGATTGCTACTTGGAAAATTTAAAGCACAATTTTCCTTATCTGTCTTCGTACGAGCTTAGGGTTCTTGATCCCTCTGAAAGCGTTCGCACCCCTCCTTCTGGCTTTATTTCTTGCTACTTGGATTATCTCAAATTTGGACTTGATTTTCCCTTACCTCTGCCCTTCCTGGACTTGCTTTCACATTATCAGGTTGCATTATCTCAGCTCCACCCTAAGGCCGTTTCAAGTATTGTTGCCTTCTATCATGTGTGGGAGGTAGCTCGGGTGCTTTTTTCAAATGACTTATTTTGTAACCTTTATCAGCTTTGGAAAGTGAAAACTCGTCTGACGAATTCACCCTTTATCCTATGATTCCAACTATCGATTTTGTCAGTGGACAAAAACTTTTTCTTTCTAAAACTTGGTAATAATAGAAAACCATCTTTTCCAATTTGGAACTATAATGATCCTAGATCAAAACTTCCTAAGGCTTGGGTTTGCCTTAATTCTAAGTCCAAAGTTGTACTATCACTCAACAAACATTTGATCAGTTTTTGCCTTGTTGGTTCTGAGAGCGAAGGTGTTTGTTTGTCCTTATTTTATTGCTATTCCTTGTCCTACTTACTTTTCTCCCTTTCTGTTCTCATTTCCCTATTAGGTATGTGTTAGTCTGGCTTACTTTGTATACTGAATTGCATAAATGGATTTAACCAAGCGCTCCATTAATAGAATTTTATCTCTGATGATGACGTGAAGGTCCAAAAACCATGGCTACTGAAATAAATAACAACACTGCAAATGTTTTCCCACAAGAAATTGCTATCAAAGCCAACACGCGGCTAATAACTTCTAGGGTTAGAACTAAAGAAGGTAAGAAGGTAGTTGCTCGCAACTCCAATGAGAGCTTCCACATAAGAAGAAAGGATCGAACAGATGGATCTTCAAAAGCTTTGGAGCCTTTTAAGAATAAGGGGTGTATTAGCCACTATCATCCCAAACTTCTATCACGAAGCCATGACTTAACTGTAGAGGGAACTATTCCTGCTACCCTATCTAAGCTCTCACTCCATGAGACAATGGCTGAGGTATGTTCTTTGGGGATTATTTTGTGATTTAATTTGGTGCTTCTTTATTTCTATGTATAACTACTATATTTTCTTGCATATTTTGAAAATAAGGTTGGTGAGGGTCTTCAGCTCGTCAGTAAACGATTTGCCAAATTTGCTAAGGGAGACGGGTCGGTCCTAGAACAATGGCAGGCTACCGAAGCAAAGTGCACTACTCTGAATCTTTCTCTTGAAGTCGCTGAAGAGCATGCACATTCTACCGAAAAGAGTGCCTTGATCGCTAAGAATGAAATGGACAAGTTGCGTTCCGAGTTAAAGGAGATACAGACTACTGGTTTAGTTTCGCCCGGATATCCTCAGGTTCTTATTGATCGCCTTGAGAAGACGAAGTCTTTTATGCTTTATTTGAAGAAGTTTCAACTTGCGCTCACAACTTTGGGCACTGCAAGGTTCTAGTCAAACTGCAAAGCCTGAACCCTACTGTGAAGGATAAGAAGATGCCTAAACTATCCAAGTCTGAGAAAGTGTTGGATCAATGATGTGCTTCATCATACGTTCGTTAATTGTTGCATTCACCGTAATAGGTGGCTTATTTTATATGTTGGATTGCTAGTATTAGTTAAGTATACCTGACAAGGGGTTTAGACGACCATGTTTGGTTTTCTTGTCTAATTCCATGTTTTGAAAACTTAATTGGTACTAAAAGACATCTTGTATCCACGGGCACCTAGATCTTCCTTTCTGATCATCCTTAGTAGGTTGTTCGTGGGTACTTTTTGTGACATTCTATGTGAAGGACGTTTGCAAGGGCGGCAGAAGATATTGAAGGTCGTTTGCAAAGACAGTTGATGTGTCCATTTTATGTACATATTTTGGGACTGTTTGGGATCACTATTGTGCTCTTTTGTCATCAAGAGCTTGGGTTATACCTTGAAAGTATCTTAGGAGAGGTAAGAGAAACTTTACGCTCGTTTACCTTTTCTAAGTGGGGTTTTTATGACAAGGAAACAACATTAAGACTTGAAGACTGAAGGCCATTGAAGATCACCTTTTAAAGACTTTGAAAACTTTCATTGAAGAATTGAAGACTTGAATAATGGAATAAACTTGTAATGAAGAAAGAGAGTTTGAGACTAGGAGAAGAAAAATATCCAGGTTCTGTTTCTGGGCTCTGTTGTGAGCCGCGATGAACCCGTCCCGGCTCACGATGAACGGGTGGCCAGAATAGATTTGTGTTTCTTTTTGTACTATAAATAGCATTCTATCTCTTCTCTTTCCTCACTTCTCTTCTTCCCGACTTTCTACCAGCACACCCTAGGTTGTTACCCTTTTTCATCTTGTTTTAATCTTTGTTCATGTTTCGATTATTGTTGTTCATTATTATGGATTGTAGTAGCTAAACTAATCTCTTGGGAGCAATTGATTGAAACTTCCAAACTTATGTAGTGAGATTCTTGATTTTGCACATTTATGAACATTTATAGGAAAGCATTTATTACGTCGTTAATTCTATGTTTTGCTTCATTTATATCATGGGTTATTTGAGAATATGAAGTGTTTATATAATTGAAGTTTTAGGGTGTTAGGAAAGTTGCAAATTTCTTAACTCTTTTGGCATGAAAATCTAAGAACATGAACTTAGAGCTTCTAGTGTATGTGTTGCAATTCTTGTGAGATAAGTATATTAATGTGGATTGTTCTCATATTTGTCACATAGATGCAAAGAAAGGTTGAACCCTGAATGTGGTTTGTTCTGGGGTTAGCCTCATAAATGCTTTATTTGGTTAAATGACTATGTCTTTGGTAGAAGACTTGTTATCAAATCTATGGTTCATCGTGTGAAATTCCATTGATGAAATACATTTATGGTGCAATATGCCTAAGGGGATTGTTAATGAGGTTTGCAAAATGTCGTTGTTTTGCGTTTGAAAATTACTATTAAGAAGGAATTAATGTGGATCTTCAATTGGGACGTGATAGCATTCCCCGTAGGCGATAAATGTAAATGAATGAGTAGATGAATCTATGATCTATAAGAAGTTTGGAAGTAGAAGTTGATTACCCCCAAGGCTCCGTAATTGTTTTTTTAATCATCTTTTTAGTTTTTCATGATTAGCATTGTTCTCTTGATTTGCTAGTTATTGTCTTTCAATTCATAATTTATAACCAAAACCAACCAACCCCCCCCCCCCCATTTACATGCTTATATATATGCTTATATCCCGTATGTTTTCTGCTATATATGTTTAAACACTTGGAAAAATCCCTATTCTTCATGGACAATCCCGACTTTCCATCATATACTTAGTTGTAGATAGGAAGCATTAGGGCTTATAAATTTAACTTTGAGAGGTACGACAACAACTTTCCAAATTTTGGCGCCGCTGACGGGGAAGAGGCATTTATTTTTAAGTGTTTGGGCATATTATGTGTGATTATGTGCAAGTTGTAAATATGTGTTAGTTTGCTTTTATTTTGTTTTCTTAGTTGACTTGCCATTTTTTCTTGGCTTGGAGACGTATTATTTGAGTTCTTGGTGTATGGTTCGTACGTGATCCTCTTCACAAGAACCCCTACACTACGACCCCGAGTTAGAGTTGAATTTGAGATGTGCTAGGAGGCTCTCATTGGAACGTGTGAATATCACCCCTCCTAGTGACCATTTTGCGGATACTTTTACATCAATGGAACATCAAGATGAGCATGAAGGTGACATTCTGAGAGGAGGACCAACATCCCCCTCTCCAATGATGGGAGATTCCTTTAGGGCAAGCCTTATTGAGGGACATTATGGCCCCAACCTTGACCAACAACCGATGTGCATTGAGTATTCTTTGATTGGACCGAATGGGCATTTCAAGCTCAGTACCGGGTTTATATACACACTACCTATCTTCCTTTGTAGACAAGGGGAAATTGCCAACAAGAATCTCACCGAGTTCCATTTTTTATGTGGTGGTACTGTTTCCCACAGATTAGATGAAGACTTCTACAAGTTGAAGGCATTCTCATTCACATTGAGGGATGGTGCAAGGGATTATCTCCACTACCTACCACCCAAGAGTATTAAAATTTGGCTTGACATGAAAATATTTCTAGCCAAGTACTTCCCAGCCTCGAAGTCCGCCGCTTTGAAGAAGAACATAAGAAACATCCTCCAATGGTATGAAGAGTCTCTTTTCAACTATTGGGAGAGGTTCAAGAAGCTTCTCACAAGTTGTCCGTACCACAACTATTCGGAGGGAGACTTGGTCTACTATTTCTACAATGGCTTCTTGATGAGGACCAAAGACTAGTGAGGAGTTCTTGTGGTGGTACCCTTGGGAACAAGACTTCAACAGAGGCTATGAAGTTATATGAGGAGCTAGCTGAGGAGTTAAGGAACTTTAGCTTAAGGGCCAATTTGAGAGGAAGAAATCCAATGCCCACAAGTGACCCTTCCAATAGTGGAAAGCTCGAGAGCCAAGTCACGACCCTTACTTCTATGGTGAAATCCTTGATGGCCAAACCCAGAAATGAGCCACATGTTAAATCTTGTGAAATTTGTTCATCGGCGCATCCTATAAATGCTTGCCTTACTTTTCAAGATGATTATGTCAAGGAGGTGAGTTCCATGGGGTATCAAGGTGGGCAAGGCTATCAAGGCAACCAAGACTATTAAGACAACCAAAGCTATCAAGGTTATCAAGGCTATCAAGGGAATCAAAGGTACCAAAACCGGCCGTACAATTTGGGTAATCATGATAACCCAAATCTCCGGTATGGAAACCCTCAAGGAGGTTAAAAGGCATCAAGACAATCCCTGACAATCCCTGACACCAAGGGGAGAGCTCAGGCTTGACAAAAGATGAGGTGATGCAAGCCATTCATAGGTTGAGTATGTGTACAAAAAAGGGAGAAAAATTCCAAGATAAAGCCAAGGCGAGCATAAAAACTTTGGAAACTCAAGTGAGACAAATAGCTCAAGTCGTGGATAGGATGGAGGTGTGTAAAAAGGGTAAACTCCCTTCCCAACCGGAGTTGAATCCCCGCCAAAATGCTAGTTCTATCAATTTGAGAAGTGGTAAAGAGGTTAGCTCTCCCCTGGGATATGATGCTGTTGAAGGTGAACCTAGAAGGCTTGAAGTGTTTTACAAAGAGGTAGAAGAAGAGGCTGATAAATTGGCCAAAGAGAAAGCAAGGAAGGGGAAGGAGAAGGAAGAGGAGATTACTGTTGAGAAATCAACCCCCCATTCCCAAACCTTCATCCCCTTCTCACAAGAAGGCAAAGGTGGTGGAAATTTCTCCATATGTGCTGGAACCACCATTCCCGAAAGCTTTGAAGGATAAATGGAGGAAGGAGTCCAACAAGGACATCTATGAAGTTTTTCATAGATGTGAGGTAAATATCCCTCTCTTGAATGTTATTGAACAAATTCCTAGCTATGATATAATTTTTAAAGGAATTATGTGTTGTAAATAGGAAACAAAGAGCAAAGAATAAGCTTAAAAATGGGAAAAATGAACATGTCTCCGCTTTGTGCCAAAGGGAGTTACCCTTTAAATGTAGTGATCACGGCATGTTCACAATCCCTTGCATGATAGGGACTACACATTTTGAAAAAGCTGCATCAATAAATGTGATTCCTTACTCTTTGTATGAAAGCCTTGATCTTGGTACTTTGCACAAAACCGGGGTGGTGATCCAACTAGCCGATCGTTCTAGTGCATACCCCAAGGGTGTCGTTGAGGATGTGTTGGTTAAGGTGGATTCCTTAATATACCCCATCGATTTTTATGTCCTTGACATGGAGCATGATAAACATGCAGCCCAAATCTTGTTTGGAAGGCTAATTTTGAAAACTTCAAGGACCATCATTAATGTGCATAATAATACCCTCATCATGGAATTTGATGGGATTAAAGTAGACTTTAACATAAATGACTCTATGAAGTATCCTCTTAAACAATATTCTTGCCATACTATTGATATTGTTGACGATGTTATGCATGATGTTTTTGAATTGAATGGTGATGATTCCTTGTTAGTTGCTTTGAAAAATGATGTTGAAGATTCATGTGTTGTATATTCCATGAGTACTAACTTGAAGGAAAGCATTGAGGAGTTGAGCATTCTTAAAGAAGTGGCACCAAGCCCTACTCCTCTAGTTTTAGAGGAACCCGAAGAACCGGAATTCTTTCCATCACTTGTGAAAGCTCCGGTGATAGAGCTTAAACCTTTGCCAAGTGACCTCAAGTACGCATTTCTTGGGGAAAGGGATACGCTTCCAGTTATCATTTCAAGCAAGCTCACCCAAGATCAAGAAGAAAAGTTAATGGTGGTGTTACAGGAGAATAAGGAAGCAACTGGATGGACTATTGCCAACATCAAAGGGATAAGTCCATCCACTTACATGCATCAAATTTCTTTGGAGGAAGATGCAAGACCTGTGCGACAACCCCAAAACTGATTGAACCCACCTATGATGGAGGTGGTAAAGGCGGAAATCCTCAAGTTGCTCCAAGTGGGAATGATCTATCCAATCTCGGATAGTAAGTTGGTGAGCCCAACTCAAGTGGTACCCAAGAAGAGTTGGGTGACGGTAGTCAAGAATGAGAAAGGTGAAATGGTGCCCACCCGAGTCCAAAATGGGTGACGTGTTTGCATTGACTATTGGAGGCTAAATGCGAAGACCCAAAAAGATCACTTTCCGTTGCCATTCATTGATCAAATGCTTGAGAAGCTAGCAAGTCACCTATTCTATTACTTTTTGGATGGATACTCAGGACACTTTCAAGTGGTTATTACCCCGGAAGATCAAGAAAATACAACCTCCACGTTCCCCTTTGGTACGTTTGCTTACTGGCGTATGTCTTTTGGGCTATGTAATGCCCCCACCACTTTCCAAAGGTGTATGGTAAGCATTTTCTCATAATTTGTTGAAAACTTTGTTGAGGTATTCATGGATTATTTCACTGTTTATGGTTAATTTTTTGACAACTGTTTGGCAAATTTAGCACAAGTACTTAAATGTTGCATTGATACTAATCTTGTGTTAAATTTTGAGAAGTGTCATTTTATGGTAAAGCAAGGCATTGTTTTAGTCCATGTTTTCTTCTCTAAGGGTATTGAAGTTGACAAGGAAAAGATAGACATGATTCAAACTTTTCCTTATCATCCTACTAATGTGCGTGAAGTACGCTCTTTTCTTGGCCATGCAGGATTTTACCGCCGGTTCATCAAGGACTTTTCAAAGATCGAATCTCCTCAGTGCAATTTTTTGCAAAAAAGGTGGAATTTGTGATGGATGAGGGTTGTAAAGGGCCTTTGATACATTGAATGAAAGGTTAGTATCGGCCCCTATTATACAACCCCTGGATTAGTCTTTGCCTTTTGAGATCATGTGCGATGCTAGCAATTATGCTGTTTGAGTGGTGCTTGGTCAAAGGGTGGGGAGAGATCCTCACACCATCTACTATGCATCCATGTCTCTCAATGAGTCCCAAAGAAACTACTCCACCACAGAAAAAGAGTTGCTACCAGTGATATTTTCTTTGGAAAATTTTTGATCTTACTTGCGCGGTACAAAAGTCATTGTGTACACTAACCATGCAGTGCTTCGTCACTTGTGAAGAAGAAAAAGGCCAAATATTGATTAGGTGGATCCTGCTTTTGAGCGAATTTGAGTTGGAGGTGCGAGACAAGAAAGGCACGGAGAATCTTGTGGCCGATCATCTGAGTCGGTTGCCTCCATGCCAAGATAGTGAGGTAAATTCATCAATGAAGGAGCAATTACGGAAAGAGTTCCCCGATGAACAACTGTTTGCAATCAGGGACCTCCAACCATGGCACGCCAACATTGTGAACTTTCTTGTCCCAGGAAAATTTCCTCCTCATTTTTCTAAGGCTCAGAAAGATAAGCTACGAAGTTATGCTAAATATTGTGTGTGGGATGATCCCTTTTTGTGGAAACATTGTGTATGAGATGCATCCCCAATAATGAAGTGTATTCAATTCTCACCTTTTATTAGTCTTATGCACGTGGTGGTCCTTTTGGAGCTAAAAGGACCACTATGAAAGTCTTAGAAAGTGGTTTTTATTGGCCTACTTTGAATAAGCATGCATATATATTCTGTAAGGCTTGTGACAAGTGTCAGAGAGTAGGAAATATATTGTCTAGAAATGAGATACCCCAAAAAGCCATGTAATATTGTGAAATCTTTGAGTTTTGGGGTATTGAATTTATGGGACCTTTCCCTAAGTGGCTTTACATATATTCTTCTTGTCGTTGATTATGTGTCAAAGTGGGTTGAAGAAAAACCCACTAGGACTGACGATTCTAAAGTGGTTGCAGAATTCCTGAAAGATAACATCTTATCTAGGTTTAGGATTCCCCGAGCCTTGATTAATGACCGTGGCACCCACTTTTGCAGCCGAACCATAGAGGTACTTCTAAATAAATATGGAATTACTCACAAGACATTCACCACCTATCACCCTTAGACCAATGACCAAGCCAAAGTTTCCAATGGGGAAATCAAGTTCGTCCTTGAGAAAACAGTTAACCCAAACCAAAAGGATTGGAGTTCTCGGCTAAATGATGCCTTGTGGGTGTATAGTACAACATACAAGACACCAATCGGCATGTCACCATACCGGTTAGGTTTTGGTAAGCCATATCACTTACCGGTGGAAATTCAACTCAAGGCCTATTGGGCAGTCAAGAGTTTCAACCTTGACATAGATGAGGCAAGTCTACATAGGAAGCTACAATTGCAAGAGTTGGATAAGATACGGAGGGATTCCTATGAAAACTCTAAAATATACAAGGATAAAACTAAGGTGTGGCATCACAAAATGATAAATTGGAAGGACCTTGTCATAGGACAAAAGGTCCTCCTATTCCAATCCCTCCTTCTCCTATTTACCAGTAAGCTGAGGTCGCGGTGGAGTGGCCCTTTTGAAGTGGTGAAGGTATTTCTGCATGGTGGGTGGAGATCCTAGATCATAATACATCCAAGAGCTTCAAGGTCAATGGAAAACATTTGAAGCCTTACCACGAAGGTTTTATACCGGACAAAAGGGAAGATGTTGATCTCCTTGATCCGGTTTGTGAGTAAGCTCCAAGGAGGGGAGTAAGTCGTCCTGAAGATGTTAAATAAACTTGGTTTTGATCATCCGGACCGTCATTTGTGACTTTCCATTTATGTTGTTTTATTTTGATTTTTTGTCATTAATCTCTTTACTTTGCTTTGTTCTATTCACGATGTGTTTTTCCATAATTTTGTAGCAAATTGAGGCACAAGAAGCTGGATTGGTCAATAAAAAAGGGCATGGATAAAGAAGGGAAAGCTTGGACATTTGGTAACACTAAAATTTTTTCTAAGTACCAAGCATGTGTAGCCATTGCGAGTCGTGATGTAATGGTTGCAACTTGCTACTAAATCGGGGATTTCTCACAAAATGAGAGCTCTTGGGCTAAAGATGTTGCGAATCGTGAAGGTCATATCATGGGTCGTGATGGACCATCGTGAGCCGTGATGGTTTGGTCGCGACACGCGACCAAGTCAGGAAGAATTTTGAAAATTATGGCTACCCAGGGTTAAGATATCGCGAGCCGCGATAGACCCATCATAGCTCGCAACGAGATATTTGAATTCAAGTACCTTGTTGACCCCCCACCGCAAGTCGCGATGTGTGCATCGCGAACACGTGATGGCTGTACAGTACCATTTTAAAAATGGGCAACACCTAGAATCTCCTTCACTCTCAAACACCTCACACCCACTCATCTTCTCCACCAATCCTCCGCACAAATCCAACCTCCAAACTCTTCCCTTAGGCCGGAATTCACTCATTATTCACATTCCATCTCTCTCCACAAAATCCACCCTAATTTCAAAAAAAATCTGAAACCCTAGGTCTTAGAAATTTTTTGAAATCAAGCTAATTAGGCTAGGATTGCTTGTGGGCTTCTCATCCTCCTACACACACTATTGGTACATTTCCTCACCTTCAAACACTTGAATTCTAAATTGTGTGTAGTTTGATTTTGGAGAAAATTGTGCATTTTGTGAATGATGATATATTGTGTATGTTATGATAGTTCTTCACAATTCGTGCTTGAATTGAAAATATCCTATGTAGGTTATTATGTTGGATATTTTGCAATGGTAAATGTGGGTGATGATTTGTGGTTTGGTATTGACTAGGCCTTGTGCATATTATGCTTATGATTTCGATTGATGGAAATCTTAGCTATAGAGTTTTGTTAATACATGATGGATTGAACTAATTATACTGATATAGTTTGGCCAACAACATAGTGAGTGAATGATTGATGAAGATTTCAGCGAGGAATGTTGCTTTTGGCTCCAACATGTGTTAAAGCAATATTTAGGTGGATGTTTGTTATTCCTGTATCCAAATGTTTGTTGTTCAAAACTTGGAATTGTCGGCATGTTAAAGTGACATGAACGTTTTATGCAATAAGGGATACCACTTAGGCCTGTTTAGCTTGGACTTGAATGTTGCATTATGGAAGTTATGATGTAGGCTAGACTAGTTTAGTGTTGATTTGGATTCTTTTATATATTGCATATGCTTATGTTCTCATATAATTAACATATTTGTTGCGGTTGTTAGACATGCCTCCGAAGAAGCCTAGAGTTACACGGCATGCTACCACCACTGCTCCAGCTTCACCTCCACCAGTTGTTCCTAAGCCTGCCCCAGCACCAACTTCAAACCGTTCATAGGTTTTACCCGGATCACCTGACCATATGTGGAGCGGTGAAACCAGCAAGCTGGTAGGAAGATCCAGGAGACCAACTTCTTTGATGGTCCCGCTTTGGATGCTCATGGGCTACGAAAGCCAATTCATTTCCTCCTCGCCAAGGGCGGCTTGAGCGGGTTTATGGACAAGGCTGCCCCTACTTACCCACGACTCACTTTAGAGTTCCTTGCTAATTTGAGGGTGCACAGTCTTTGAGATAGGGATCCTTGTGAGAGATTTATCACATTCCACCTTAATGATCGGTCCTATGAGATGTCTTTAGCCGACATTGAGGCAACATTTTGTTGGTCCACTGAGAAGATCTGAGCCCAGGTTTGGCCGAAATGCCCAACCGCAACATTATAGAGGATGTAGCATTTTGGAACACCACCACGAGGCAGACTAGGGATTCCAAGGACAAGAGTAACATCATCATTCATCCCGCTCTTCTCTTAATGCAGCAATTTCTGGCGAGCATGTTGTTATGTCATGCTGAGATGACAAATGTGAACAACTATGATATGCACTATTTATGGTACCTCACAAGCGAGGGCACGAGTTTTGGGTTATGGGCTGATTTATGGGTCAAGAATGTTGAAGAGGTAGCCAGGAAGCCAAAAGGCGGGATACCGATGGGGGCATGATTACCCTCGTTGCTTGGCACTTGGGTATCCACATACCGCCTGGCCTTCCGTGGCTGGGCAAAGGCGACTCATACCACACCACTCTACATTATAGAGGATGTAGCATTTTGGAACACCACCACGAGGCAGACTAGGGATTCCAAGGACAAGAGTAACATCATCATTCATCCCGCTCTTCTCTTAATGCAGCAATTTCTGGCGAGCATGTTGTTATGTCATGCTGAGATGACAAATGTGAACAACTATGATATGCACTATTTATGGTACCTCACAAGCGAGGGCACGAGTTTTGGGTTATGGGCTGATTTATGGGTCAAGAATGTTGAAGAGGTAGCCAGGAAGCCAAAAGGCGGGATACCGATGGGGGCATGATTACCCTCGTTGCTTGGCACTTGGGTATCCACATACCGCCTGGCCTTCCGTGGCTGGGCAAAGGCGACTCATACCACACCACTCTACATCGAATGATCATGTACTTTTACCTCATAAAAGATATAGACATAAATGTCACTTTCATATGGCTTTATGGGGCAAGGGGAGTTAAGTTCATGAAGCTTCCCCAAACCCTGCGGATAGGCTAGAGATCGACACACCTGTTGTAAATTTGGCAATAGAGCCGGATACCAACTTTGTAGTGGGTTTTGACTAGAAGTATCAGGACCTACCTCTACTGGTGGATCAGACTGATGAGGATGCTCTCCTTTTCACCCAGCCGCAGAATGGTCCCCGTTCTCCACCATATAAGATGGAGACAGGGCCGATGCATGAGGATTTTCTGCCTCATTTCCCTCAGCCTCCTCCCAACTTTTATGAGTGTATGATGTGAACTATGCAGGATAGATTCTGCTGCCAGGACGACATGATATTGGAGCACAATGTTTTTGCCTCCCGAAGCCTGATAGATATGGATAAGGAGATTGCCCATCTGTCAGCCCACATTTATGAGATGCGGTCCCAGTCTGGTAGTACCTCGGGCCCTGATCCCAGAGTGAAGAGGTGCAGAGCGAGCCATCAGGGGAACACTGACTAGCTTGCTCATTATTGGCATCTCTACTTTGGTGATGGTGGTTCATCCTCACAGTAGTGATTGTGAGCTATATCTTCTTGCACTCCCCATACTTTTCTTTGTATGATTTTGCCCTGTTTTGTCTACATTAAGGGCAATGTAGTGTTTTAAGTGTGGGGAAGGGTATATACTATTTTTCTTGTTTTGAGATGCTGTTCTTTCTAGACTTGGATGTTATGGGATGCTTTTCTTGTTTTGGGATTTTTTTCACTTGATGGCCTTAGATTATCTTTAGCTTTGACATGTGAAAGCTTTTTGCTATTTTTTATTAGAAACACACAGAAAAAATGAAAAAAATATATATAAAATGAAAAAGAAACAAAAAAAATAAAAATAATCCCACTAAGTTGAAAACCTAAAAGGGCACTTTATGCAACATTGGGCGCCCAGATAGGTTGGAAACCCAAAAACGTGACCTAGGCAAAAATGAGAGGCTAAATGTGCAGAAAAAGGTGAGGTGTGAGCCAAAGAAATATGATGTGTGGCTAGGATGAAAACCCGAAAGGGCTCCTAGGAAAAATGAGAGAAAAGAAAAAAATGCTATGATTGCACTCATTTTCCGGCGTTGGAGTCCGAAGGTTGTGGTTGCCATATGGATGGATCGGGTAGCTCAACATTTTGAGACCTCTTGGGATTGGGAAATTTAGAGGAGAAAATGAAGTAAGCTCTGAAATTCTTGATTGTTGATATACTTCGTTTTTAGGATGATATATTGGTATAAAGAAAAGTATGTGTTTAAACTTCATGCATTCTTTTGGCTTCACTTTGTGCCATTGGATTTGGGATTTTCAATTCGGGACTTAGAAATGTTGTCATGAATATCAATGGATTGATTGGTTGATATGGTTTGGGTGGATTTAGGAATAGGGGTTGTGGGTAACTTCTCATTTGATCTTAACTTTCAGATGTGTGATATTGAGAGTTTTTTGAGGTATGGATTTGGGGGAATAGTAGTTAGGATGGGATATGTGGATTCCTTCGTGTGCTTGAATCCTTTCTTACTCGAGGGCGAGTAAGGTTTAAGTATGGGGAGGTTTTATGTGTCTGACAGGCGGGCGGTCGTCGCGCCCTCCGTGCAAAAGATAATTTATAAGCCCTTTTTGCTTACTTTCTACAACTAGGTAGATAGCGGCAAATCGGGGTCGTCCAAGGAGAAGAGGGATCTTCCTAAGCGTCTAAGCACAAAATGGTTGATATTAGGCTAGGAGTAGATATATACACACACATAAAAGCATGTAAAATGGGGGGGGGGGGGTTGGTTGGTTGGTTTTCCTAAGTTACGAAAGTAAAAAGACAAGATAACTAGCAAGGTCAAGTGACTATGCTAATCATCAAACAAAACTAAAGAAAAGGGGTTTTAAACTACAAAGATAAAAAGCCTTGGGGGCAATGGATATCCACTTCCGAATCTAATGTAGGTCATTGAATCATTCACTCATTCTATCATATAGCATTACATGACTCAACATTAACATACCCATCTAGCAAGAATCACAACACGTTATGCACAAGAAGTTCTAAGTTCATGCTCATAGATTTTCATGCAAAGGAGCTACGGAATTCGTCACGTTCCTAACACCTAACCAATTCAATCATACAAGCACTCCCTATGCTCAAACAACTCATGGCACAAATGAAGTGAAACACACCATCAAGAATACACAAATGCTAAATAACAAATGCTTCAAGGATGAGTTAAAATCATCTATTCAATACTTCAACTACTTGTTGTGGAGACTAAACTCCTATCCTTCTTAGTTCGTAGTTTGCAAGAGTGAGTTCGACATCTCTCGTCAAACCTCACCAATGACTCCCGTTGTCGCGACCACGACTCAAGGTATCATTGGTGGCATTTAATCACGAAGAACCAACAAGATTGGCAATGCTTATGACCACTACACCGTGACTAAGCATTTAACCAATTCATGCAATTACACGAGATTGGATGAACGTGCAACGCACATTCATCCAAGAGCATATAACTCTCTCGTTTGCTACACAAACGAACATGACGAAGAGTTCGACATCAATCACATTCGTCTAGCACATTATCAATCCATCAACACAATCAAAAGCCCTAAATCATACTCATACATTCCTAACAAGAAAAGGGGGGAAATTAACCCAAATCCCCCAAACCCTAGCTAGCAATTCATACAAGTATTTCATTCAAGCTTTCAACAACATCAATGGCATCAACAATTAACATTCAAGCACAATAAAAGCACAATAGCAAAAACACTAAATAGATAGATATAAATGCTCCTTACTACATAGAAATGGAAGCTTCAATCCTTGCTCCCAAGTATAAAAACTACTCTAGAACAACAAAAGACATAGAAACTAAGAAAACAAGAAGAGAAAAGCTAGGGTTTTGGCCCAAAACAGGGGCCAAAAGCTGTGGAGAAGAAGGGGTGAAGAGATATTTATAGTGGAAGAAAAAGGGGAGAAAAAACGCTGCTGCAGAGCTGGATTCGCGCTGTCGTCGCGACTCGCGACCAGTTCCATCGCGAGTCGCGACCAGCAGTGAAATCCAGCCCTGTTTTGTTTTGCTTCCTCCGGGTGAACCGTTGATCCGTTTCGGGAGTTCTTGTAGTCGATTTTATAGTGCTCGAGAAGAGGAATCCAATGGTGCCACTCTTGAGGGCTGATTCTTCTCGGAAAATTCTGAGAACCCTGAATCATCATTCATCCGTTGCTTTGCTCTCCTTTCTTCATCTCTTCACTTCTTCAAATCTTCACAAAGCTCAAATGTAAAGGTCTTCAAATCTTCAAATCTTCAAAGATAAATCTTCAAAGTCTTCAAGTCTTCAAAGTCTTCAAACAAATCACCTTGTCACACAAAATCATCTAAAAAGTAATAAAAACGCCAAAGCCGCCTTTATCCCTCCTTAGATGATTTCAAGGCAAAATGCCACATTTAGAGCACAAAATTGCACAAAACCTAATCCTAAAAAGCCTAAAATAACCATCTAAAATGGACACATCAAACCTCCCCACACTTAAACCTTACTCGCCCTCGAGTAAGAAAAGATTCAAGCACACGGAGGAAATGACATATCCACATCCTAAAAAGCCTAAAATAACCACATAAAATGGCCTCATCAAACCTCCCCACACTTAAACCTTACTCGCCCTCGAGTAAGAAAAGATCCAAGCACATGGAGGAATTCATATGGCCATATCCTAAACTAATCCCCCAAACAAAGCCTCACAAAAACTCTCAATATCATAAATCCCAAAATAAAAGCTCACATGAGAATTTTTCACGCACACATCCCCAATCCTAAATCTAACCAAACCTACCACTTATCAATTCACTACCCATAAAAATATTTCAAAGCCCAGAATTGATATTCCCAAAGTCCAATGACACAAGATGAAGTTAAAACCATTTAAGAGGTTTAAGCATATACTTCACCTAATGCCAATATATCCACCAAAATCCAATGACATAAAATGAAGCTAAAGCCATATAAGAGGTTCAAACACATGCTTCACCTAATGCCAATATATCAACCAAAAACGAAGTAGAAAGAGATAAGGAATTTCATAACCACACTTTGTTTCCTAACCCACTAAGCTACCCAATCCCAAGAGGTCTATAGATGTTGAGCTACCCGATCCATCCATGTGACAACCGCAACCTTATGACTCCAACGCCGGCAAATGAGTGAAATCTTAGAATTTTTCTTTTTCTCTCTTTTTCTCTCATTTTGCCTAGGAGCTCTTTCGAGTTTTCATCCTAGCCGCACATCATGTTTCTTTAGCTCACATCTCACCTTTTTCCGCACATTTTAGCCTCTCATTTTTGCCTAGGCCGCCCTTTTGGGTTTTCGACCTATCCGGGCCCCCAATGTTGCCTAAGTTGCCCAATCGGGTTTTCAACTTAGCGGGTTTTCTTTTTTTTTTCTTTTTCTATTTTTTTTCTTTTTTTGTTATTATAGTTTTTTTTCTTTTCTCATGTTTTTCCAATGAAAAGTAGCAAAAAGCATTCCAAAACTATTTAGCATGCATGTGAATCCTCTAACCCCTCCCCACACTTAAAACATTACAATGCCCTCAATGAAAACATATAAGGCAAGAACAATAAAAATCAAGGTAAGGGGGTAGAATGACACCCGTGTCTTCGCAATTCGCCGGTGATATGGCGTAATCCAAGCACTTGTATGGTCCCGAAATAGGTGTCGGAACCGGACGGGTGAGCAAAGATGCCGTAGAAGAACTCACCCCTCGAGAAAAGCATTGTCTCCATGGCGCCGTTTGATCAAGACTAACACCACGAAGAACACATTAAACTCACAAGTACATAAGGATATGTAATACTAGGTTTAGCATCAAGAGTTAATAACCATAGTATTTTGAAAGAACAACCAAATCACACTCAACCAACACTATAAGAATAATCATGAAAAATATCCAACATATATTGACATGTATACAAGCATCATTATAGGATATGCACTTACGATCACAATGATGTAGTCGGCATACTACAATCAACAAATGTACTATAAAGATGCAAGAATGTTCATATGGCAATATATGTCGGATGGTTGAGAATGAGTGGGGATGTGGTGGTTCTTGGGAGTGTTGGGTGGAGAAGAAGGAAGAATCATGCAATGCCTACGATCAAATGAAAACTTGGAATTTTCATCGCGACTCGCGACTGAAGTGGTCGCGACTCACGACGGACTTCATCGCAACTCGCAATGGGTTCGTCGCGACTCGCGAAAAGCAGAGGCCGGGAGCATAATTTTTGGAAAAATTTTCTGATCACGTCGCGACTCACGACCTCTTAGTCCCCGACTCACGATGGCCCATTGCAAGTCTGTCGCGACTCGCGGAAAGTTGGTTCCAAGAGCTCAAAAATTCTGAGCTCGTCGTGACTCGCGATGAAGCTTATCGTGACTCGCGACGAGCATCGTGAGGTCATCGCGACTCGCGGAAAGTTGTTGCTGGGAGTGGATTTTTCTCCCCTGTTCGTCGCGACTCGCGACGAAGCTCATCGCGACTCGCGACGGCAGGGTATCCCAGGCTTAAAATTTTTTTGTTTTCTTACCAACTGTCCAAGCTTTCTTCCCTCGTTCATTGATCTCATTCCTTCATCTCCTTCATTGCAATGCACTTCATGTTGCTACAAAATCACAGAAAAACATGCCATAAAAAGAACAAAACAAAACAACAACAAAAACAAACTAGGAAACACAAACTAAGAAACACAAACTAAGAAACAAAAACTAAAAGAAATGCCGAATTTATTTAACGTCGTCGGCACGACGAAGCTCCGTATTTTTAAGGTCGTCGGCACGACCCTAATGTTATCCGTATGGTGAAGGCTTGAACCCCTTCACCATGAGCTTCCAAAGTCGAGAGGTGGGGGTACAAAACTTTCAAGAGCAAAGTTTTGTGGAGGTGGAGATGGTTCAAAGGGAATTGAGTGGTTAGGGAGCTTGGGATAATCTTTCGGCTCCTCTCTCGTTTCCCTCAAAACTTCCAAAAATGGTGGAGTTGGTTCACTAGGTGGGAGAATGGGTGACGATGCTAATGGATGTAGCACTATCACCTCTTCCTCCATTTTTCTATCCTCTACAACCAACTCCTCATCCCTTTCAAACTCAAAACCATTTTTATTGGTGACCTCACTCACCGAGTCATCGAGTTCAAGTTGGGATGGTGTATTTTCGGAATCACGAGCTTCCATGCGGGCCAATACCTCTAATATGTTCCTCGCATGCCCCTCAATGGCCTCAACACTAGAGGAGAGCTGGGTATCCGGCTCCTCACTAGTAAAGGAGTTCAAGTTTGCTATGGTATTTAAGACATCCTCACGTGTCAAACTTGAACTTCCTTGTTGGGCTTGGTTTTGGGGTATGGTATAGGGTGGTGATGGCCAACTAGGTTGCTCGTAATGTTGGTTTTCCGGCTCATTCTCATACCACCAATCCAGACTACCACTCCATTCCGGATTGTTAGAGTTGTGGTATGGAAAACACTCTTGAACATTTTGCCCTTGAAAACCAACATCTCCAACCTCTTGATAGCACTCTTCATAGTACCTATGGTTTTGAAAACCAAGGGTTCTTTCTCGGTCATCGTGCTTTTCCCACAACAAATGGCAAGATTCGGTAGGATGGTCGGAACGACACATCCTACAAAACCTTGCTTGTTGAGCCTCTCTTCTCATCATGAGTTCCCTCAAGGTGAGACGCTCCATTAAATTTTATTTTTTTCAAAAGTTCGGAATCATAGTGCAAGGATTCTCGATAAAATAAATTACCAAGAACGCAAGCAATACCTACTCCGAACAAAAACAACCACCAAGTAGTGGAAAATAAAAACAACTAGCCAATACACAACCAAATACACCTAAATACTTAAAAATAAATGCCTCTTCCCCGGCAACGGCGCCATTTTGACAGGCGGGCGGTCGTCGCGCCCTCCGTGCAAAAGATAATTTATAAGCCCTTTTTGCTTACTTTCTACAACTAGGTAGATAGTGGCAAATCGGGGTCGTCCAAGGAGAAGAGGGATCTTCCTAAGCGTCTAAGCACAAAATGGTTGATATTAGGCTAGGAGTAGATATATACACACACATAAAAGCATGTAAAATGGGGGGGGGGGGTTGGTTGGTTGGTTTTCCTAAGTTACGAAAGTAAAAAGACAAGATAACTAGCAAGGTCAAGTGACTATGCTAATCATCAAACAAAACTAAAGAAAAGGGGTTTTAAACTACAAAGATAAAAAGCCTTGGGGGCAATGGATATCCACTTCCGAATCTAATGTAGGTCATTGAATCATTCACTCATTCTATCATATAGCATTACATGACTCAACATCAACATACCCATCTAGCAAGAATCACAACACGTTATGCACAAGAAGTTCTAAGTTCATGCTCATAGATTTTCATGCAAAGGAGCTACGGAATTCGTCACGTTCCTAACACCTAACCAATTCAATCATACAAGCACTCCCTATGCTCAAACAACTCATGGTACAAATGAAGTGAAACACACCATCAAGAATACACAAATGCTAAATAACAAATGCACCAAGGATGAGTTAAAATCATCTATTCAATACTTCAACTACTTGTTGTGGAGACTAAACTCCTATCCTTCTTAGTTCGTAGTTTGCAAGAGTGAGTTCGACATCTCTCGTCAAACCTCACCAATGACTCCCGTTGTCGCGACCACGACTCAAGGTATCATTGGTGGCATTTAATCACGAAGAACCAACAAGCTTGGCAATGCTTATGACCATTACACCATGACTAAGCATTTAACCAATTCATGCAATTACACGAGATTGGATGAACGTGCAACGCACATTCATCCAAGAGCATATAACTCTCTCGTTTGCTACACAAACGAACATGACGAAGAGTTCGACATCAATCACATTCGTCTAGCACATTATCAATCCATCAACACAATCAAAAGCCCTAAATCATACTCATACATTCCTAACAAGAAAAGGGGGGAAATTAACCCAAATCCCCCAAACCCTAGCTAGCAATTCATACAAGTATTTCATTCAAGCTTTCAACAACATCAATGGCATCAACAATTAACATTCAAGCACAATAAAAGCACAATAGCAAAAACACTAAATAGATAGATATAAATGCTCCTTACTACATAGAAATGGAAGCTTCAATCCTTGCTCCCAAGTACAAAAACTACTCTAGAACAACAAAAGACATAGAAACTAAGAAAACAAGAAGAGAAAAGCTAGGGTTTTGGCCCAAAACAGGGGCCAAAAGCTGTGGAGAAGAAGGGGTGAAGAGGTATTTATAGTAGAAGAAAAGGGGAGAAAAAACGCTGCTGCAGAGCTGGATTCGCGCTGTCGTCGCGACTCGCGACCAGTTCCATCGCGAGTCGCGACCAGCAGTGAAATCCAGCCCTGTTTTGTTTTGCTTCCTCCGGGTGAACCGTTGATCCGTTTCGGGAGTTCTTGTAGTCGATTTTATAGTGCTCGAGAAGAGGAATCCAATGGTGCCACTCTTGAGGGCTGATTCTTCTCGGAAAATTCTGAGAACCCTGGATCATCATTCATCCGTTGCTTTGATCTCCTTTCTTCATCTCTTCACTTCTTCAAATCTTCACAAAGCTCAAATGTAAAGGTCTTCAAATCTTCAAATCTTCAAAGATAAATCTTCAAAGTCTTCAAATCTTCAAAGTCTTCAAACAAATCACCTTGTCACACAAAATCATCTAAAAAGTGATAAAAACGTCAAAGCCGCCTTTATCCCTCCTTAGATGATTTCAAGGCAAAATACCACATGTAGAGCACAAAATTGCACAAAACCTAATCCTAAAAAGCCTAAAATAACCATCTAAAATGGACACATCAGTTTCCATTTTATGTGCATATTTTGGGACTTTTTGGGATCCCTATTGTGCTCTATTGTCATCAAGAGATTGGGTTTTACCTTGAAATTCTCTTAGAAGAGGTAAGAGCAACTTTACGCTCTTTTACCTTTTCTAAGCGGATTTTTTGTGACAAGGAAACAACATTAAGACTTGAAGACCGGAGATCGTTGAAGATCACCTTTTGAAGACTTTGAAGACTTTATTTGAAGATCTGAAGACTTGAATAATGGAAGAAACTTGTTATGAAGAAAGAGTTTGAGACTAGGAGAACAAAATATACAGGTTCTGTTTCCGGCCTCCGTCGCGAGCCACCATGAACCCACCACGGCTCGCAAGGAATGGGTGGCCAGAACAGATTTCTCTTTCTTTTAGTACTATAAATAGCATTCTATCTTTTCTCTTTCCTCACTTCTCTTCTTCCCAACTTTCTACCAGCAAACCCTATATTTTTACCTTTTTCATCTTGTTTTAATCTTTGCTCATGTTTGGATTATTGTTTTTGATTATTATGGATTGTAGTAGCTAAACTAATCTCTTGGAGAAATTTATTGAAGCTTCTAAACTTATGTAGTGAGATTCTTGATTTTGCTCATTTATGAACATTTATGGGAAAGCATTTATTGTGTCATTGATGCTATGTTTTGCATCATTTATATCATAGGATATTTGAGAATAGGAAGTGTTTATATGATTGAAGTGTTAGGGTGTTAGGAAATTTGCAAATTTCTTAACTCTTTTGGCATGAAAATCTAAGAAAATGAACTTAGAACTTCTAGTGTATAATGTGTTGCAATTCTTTCTAGATAAGTATGTTAATGTGGATCGTTCTCATATTTTTCATATAGATGCAAAGAAAGGTTGAACCTTGAATGTGGTTTGTTCTAGGGTTAGCCCAGTAAATGCTTTATTTGGTTAAATGACTATGTCTTTGGTAGAAGACTTGTTGTTATCAAATTGATGGTCTTTCATGTGAAATTTCATTGATGAAATACATTTATGGTGTAGTATGCCTAAAGGGATTGTTAATGAGGTTTGCAAAATGTTGTTGTTTGTGTTTGCAAATTAATATTAAGAAGGAATTAATGTGGATCTTCGATTGGGAAGTGATAGCATTCCCTGTAGATGATAAATAATAATGAATGAGTAGATGAATCTATGATCTATAAGAAGTTCGGAAGTGGAAGTGGAAGTGGATTGCCCCCAAGGCTCGATAATTATTGTTTTAATCATCTTTTTAGTTGTTGTTACATGATTAGCATTGTTATATTGCTTTGCTTGTTGTTGTCTTTCAATTCATAATTTAGGACCAAAACCAACCAACCCCCCCATTTACATGCTTATATATATATGTATACTTATTTCTCGTATGTTTTCTGCTATATGTGTTTAAACACTTGGAAAAATCCCTATTCTTCCTGGACGACCCCGACTTGCCATTATCTACTTAGTTGTAGATAGGAAGCATTAGGGCTTATAAATTTAACTTTGAGAGGTACGACGATGACTTCCCAACATTAGAAGGGATCTAAGGCCATTCACATTATAATGGTAGTAGATGAAGGCCACAAACATCAAATCGTGGTAGTAGAAAGATGGAGCCAAAGATAGGCAGCATTGGAGTTCAAAACGGCCAAGGAAGAAACAGAGAATCGTGGTCGGAGAGTTGTGCCAACTTCTAGGAATGATCCAAGAAGAATCATCCTTCAAGGTTGGTTCCATTCGATTCATCTTCTCGAGATTCATAAAATTTACTACAAGAACACTAAAAACATACTAAAGGTTCATATGTAGCGAAGAAAAGAAGTTCAGTCGGCCGAAGAAAAAAGGGGTCAGCGCGGACTGCTCATAGGTGGCACCAATAACCCACACTAGATGATGTGGCCCACGTCAAAGGTCTTTGGCATGAACTATACCTAGGCCACACGCGCAAGCTCCAAGTTTCACTCAAAAACGACTAAGTAGTGGCGTAGACTGTCCCATTTTTTATGGCATGCAACCGTTTCAAGTGTAAAATGTCAAAACCAGATGGTGTGATGTGAAAAATTGAGCTGCTCGTGCCAAATTACTGAGAAAATAAGGTTTTTGATGATGACCTGAGCCAAACGACACTGACCAAAAGTGCAAAAATGACCATCTTGAAGATGGGTCATGCCAGATGCCATTGACCGCACTAGCACGACCCATGCCAAAGGCCACGATTAGTGCTAAAGGAGTCGACATAGACCATGCCAGACCCCACGGCCTGCACCAGTACAGATGAAATGGGCAGCACAAGATATGGAGTCCTGCGCTAGCATAGACCAAGTACGCGGCGCGGACCCCGTGATCTGCGACGGTCTACGCCAAGCGGCGGCTGAACTAGGGTTTCACACTTTTTGGCCTATTTTTTGGCTCAATCCCCTACTACTATAAATATAGCCTACGTCTACTATGGTTTGGGGACACTACAAGAAAGTTGACTTTTTGCGATATATATACATGCGACCAATGTATAAATGTTGTATATTTACCACACTTGTGGTAATGTGTCATTCATTTGTGACATTTTTACGTCATTTTATTGCTATGTCACCTTTCTTGTGACACGTATGCGACATATTATTTAGTGTCTTGATATTACGCCATATTATTTGCGACATTTTAGTAAAGTGTCATAATTAGATGACATAATTATGAATCTGTTACTAATTTATGGCACAATCATATCATTTCTTTGATGTGACATATGTTTTGTGACATATATGCAACATTTTCTATAATGTCTCAAGTTTACGACAAATTATCTACGACACATTAGTAAAATACCTTAATTAGACGATACAATTACAAGTTTGTTGCAAAATTCAAGCGCAATTATGTCATTTTGTTGTTGGGTCGCATTTCTTGTAACATATATTGCAACATTTTATATAATGTTAAAAAAATTGCGACAAATCACTACAATAATTTACTGATATGATTTCATTAAATGACAAAATTAGAAATGCGATGTGAATTTGTGACAGAATTGTATCATATCACTTAACTGTCAAGACCATGCGACATTATTTACGACATGTATGATTAATGAGTTTGTTTTACAATCACTTTGTTGAATTCCTTAAGTTAGATTAATTATTTTCTCAATCCCCATTATTATTATTAATATGCATTTTCATATAAAACAATTTTGTTTAATATGTTTACTACTTAAATGTAAAAAAATTAAAAGAATTTCATTTAATGGTGTAATATTTTTTTTCCTTAAACCATCTAGAGGAAGATGGGGGAAATTATATTAGGCCTTCCCAAGCCGTGTAATACAACAAAAGAGCAACAGAAACATAAAAAGAGATGAAGCCAAGGCTTAGTTGAGTTACAGAAGGAAGCCCTAAGCTCTTGAAGCAACATTTGTTGCCTCCAAAATAATGTCTAATTATGAAAGTAATAGATAGAGGATAACAAAAAACTATTAGACTAAAGAAGAGGATCATCGAACTTGTTAGTGAATAGCAAAAACTGGACACAAAGCAGTCAGAATCACCCTCCATAGTCTAATGAGCCTGTCCTCCAGCTGTGGTGAGATCCATCTTCAATAACAGTAGAGCGAGCCAATAACACCAAAAGTATCCAGCTAGTGAGAATTTGAAACCGTAATGGGGCAGTGCAATGAGCAGAGACTATTTTATACCATATGAACCTACAAAAAAAATCAATAGAAATCAGTAGCATCCGATCTAATGAACCATCCTTAAGGAAGGAGTACCAATCTGATCTAGCCTAATTAATCCTTGGACCGAGTTAGAAAGCATAGAAAATCTGAAAGGGGATGAGTCAATCTGAGATTGAAGACAAGATTTTGCCAGAGAATCTGCAACAAGGTTTGCCTGTCCGTAAATGTGCACAAGTTCAATTACACCCAAAGATTGGTGAATATCATCAGCTAGCTGGAACATTTTCCAGTGTGCTTTAAGAGGATCATTAACAAACTGTACAGCACTAAGGCAATCAGATTCAATGCAAACAGGTAAGGAGTATGCTGTAGACTTTTTTAGAGCAAACTGAATTGCCTTCAATTCAGCTTCAAGAGGGGAAATGGCATGAGTATATACAGTGTGTGCACCCCTGAAACTACCTCTACTGTCTCTAATTATCATTCCAAGTCCACACATATTAGTATGACAGCACCATGAGGCATCGACATTAATCTTAAAACCCGAATAAGGTCTTCTCCAAGCAATTTTAAAAATTTTAGGCTTTGGAGAAGATTTAATCAGAGGCAAGAAGGAATGTTCAGCAATACTCAAGTCAATAGGGGAGATTATGAACACAGGTTTAGCACTGAAAGTAAAAAAGATCTGATCCCTTATTTGATTAAGTACTGAATCTGGGAATGGCTTAACAGAGTCATATATAAATTTATTTCTCATCTTCCACAGATTCCAGCATGTAATTGCAGCAGCAGTTCGAACTATAGTTGAATGTAAGGAACTTAGGGTAGGGTAAGTAATATAGCATGATATTCTTTCCCAGATAGATGGGAAAGCTCTATCCCTGATTCCCATGAACTGATGAACTATTTTCCAAACTTTCACTGCAAAAATGAGTGAATTGAAAAAATGGTCCAAGGAGTCTTCATGGACATTACACATACATCATTTGGAAGGTGTAATAAAATTTGAAATGGCTAGTAAGAGTATAAAGTAATTATAATTATTAATTAGAACCTAAAATGATCCTATCAAACTATTCAAACCAACAAATTTCTTTTATATTACCATAAAACAGAATTACGAATAATTAGATGTGAATAACGTAAAGTACCACCATATCATAAAAAATAGGTGAAAAAAAACAAACCATACACGTGTCGTAGTCCCCTCTCCTCCTTGCTGCACCCTTCCACTTTAATCTTTTCCCCATATTCCCATTAGAGGGGACGAGGAACAACGGTTTATTTTAATTTACGTTTTGGATATTCAATAATTGTGAGATTTATCTCCATAGATCAGTTTTGTTCTTCAGCCTGATCGATTAGATCGATGTGTTCATGGTGATAACTCTATTAAGTTGTTCACATTGATGTATTGTTCTCGATCTGTTTGTTCAGATTGTGTGTTCATAATTTTTTGTTTGTGGTATTATTTTGGGTTTCCATTAATTTGAATTCGTTAGATTTGTGCTTTTCAAGGTTTTTAGAGTTTGGATAACATAGACCGTGGTTGGATCAAGTAGTGTTACAGTTATAGAAGATCCATGTTTGGCGCAGTGATATTGATGTGTGATATGCTCCTCTCTGCCAAGTGGTCATGATTTTTGCGGGAAGCAAGTTAATATCCCCGAGGGCGATGTTACAGTTTTTTTATTGGATCTCTAATCTGTAATAGTACAAACGATAAGTCTGGTTGACATGTAATTTAGATATCCTTGCAATATGTTAATTATTGCTAGAGGCTAGTTATATTGGATGTCAATTCCACTAATTGTATCGCCACTGGGCATTTTTCCCAACATCTTGGAATGATTAATTTTTCAAAAAAAAGGTGTGAATTAAGTACCTACACTGCCTTTGAGACCTATTTTTTTTATGAAAATGTATAATAATATTGTGATTGATTCCCCTTAGAAAGCCCATCAAAATTGAGAAGAACTCAACACATACCAATGGATTCCTCTAAAAATCCATCAAACCCAAAAGGAACACAACACTTTAGTATGCACCAAAATTAGAAAACTCAACAATACTCTGCACCATTTTTCCATTTCATTCTTTTTTTTTCCATAAAAACCCCATTGCAACGATTCTTTTTCATAAACTCATGAAAATTATGAACAACATGAATTCCTTTTAAAAAAAAAACTCATCAATGAAGAACGTACACAACACAAGTCGCGAAAATAATGTGTAAAAATATTGTAACTAATTAAGGTAGGTTATAAAGGTGTTCAAAACGAAATTAATCGATTTCTCCGGTTATTGGATTGGAAGTTGGATGTGGCTTTGGCGAAGGATTTCCTTTTGTGGTTGTGGTGTTCAAACATGGGAGGAAAGCATATGGAATGACTTCCACTTTTTTAAAAGAAAAATTCAACGAAATAAAGAATCATAGTTAAATAATAAAGTCAGGTTATTAGCCTCCCAGATACCATTTCCTACTCCAAACCATCAAATTTTGAAGCCAGCTGAGTGACTTCAATATGGCTTTACAATATTACATATTTATTCATATTAGACTATAAATAGTTGTGATATTTATTTTTGCTATTTTATTTTCTAAAAATACAAAAAGAATACAACATGGATCACTCTTTATTATTCTATAATTTTTCTTCTATACTATTTACATTTTTCTTTAATATTATCTTGGACTTTTTTCATCTTTAATATAAATAGTATATATAGAAGAAAATAAATATGAATTCTATTGTTTTTTCATCGTTAATAATAATTTTTTGTTGATAATATAAAAAAAAATTAATTAAGTATATAAATTAATGAATTATATACTTATTTACTTGTATAAATAAATATCAGATAAAGTTTAAAAAAAAACATAAAATAATCATTTTGAATAAAATTATATATAATTTAGCATCATAAAATAAATTTTTTTGCTTAGATGCATGTAAGAACATCCAGTTTAATCATTTACTATTTGTTAATCATATATTTTGTTGGTTTTTAGAGTACATGTTGTTAGACTGGTCTAACAGTTAGACCAATTATATCACACATTATTCCGATAACATTTAATGTCATATTTTATTATTTATATGTGAAGATATATTTTAAAAAGTTTTTAAAATTATGAACAAAGAGGAAAAAATTAACTCATCTCATTTGTTACATGATTTATAAAACGATCACGTCTAATGGTTAGACAGTTTAAATAAAGACCTTGTGTTTTTAGTTTGATTATAAAATTTGAACAAAAATATCTCTATAACCACATACTACCTCCGTCCCAGCAAAAATTGCACATTATGACTTTTGAAAGTCAAACTGACCATATTTCGACCATTAAATTCTATATTATATATGCAAGACTTTTATTATAGTATATGTTACATGTTGTTGTATTCACCATAACACATATTTTAAAATTATTATTTTTTCAAATTTTTTACACAAATAAATAAAAATATTAATAATTAAAAATTGATTCACTTTACTTCCAAAAGTCAAAATGTGTTTTTGCTGGGACCGAGGTAGAATATAATTTGATTGATTTATTATTTGGTCAATGTGGTTTAATTAATTCAAGTTGAATCCATTGTGTACGGATATAAATGAAAGTATTTAGACCTTTTAAAATACGATAAAGTCTTGGGAAAGATCGTCTTTCCATAACTTTATGGAAAGATGGAGTTTAATTAGAATAATAAAAGGTAAAAGGTCTTAGTTGCAATATTACAAATGTATATGCAATGAGTAGTAATTATAAAATTATAACCCGATTCATGCAACCCAAAAAATTTATCTTCAATTTTTCTAATTTACACTTTAAACCTTGATTTTTTCATGTTTATGGAAAAACCGTCTAAATGGACTCAAAAAATATAAACAATTTTATAGTATATAGGAAACTATTCTCGATATATAGTTGGGCAATGCTCCATGTATATTACTCAAAATATCAAGTCATCCTTTTTATAAAATAGCTATCTTATAAATTGAATCAATATGCGACAATTGACATACAACTCGTATTGATACATTGATTTAAGATAAAATTATTAAGCAACCATTATAAGCGTTGTGTTAAATTAATGCAACATGATCAACTAGCATGAATTTCGACACTAATCATAAATCGTGTAAAAAAAATGAGTATAACTAATTATGCAATGTTACCTTTTTATAACCAATTATGTGAATAATATATAATTCTACTGCCTTCTTATAATCGATAGACTTTCTCCGTTCAGACTAACTAACGGTTAGACTAATCATAAAAAATTTTATTTCAATAAGTTTTAGGTTTAAATTATAATTATTTATACATTATGACACATTTTAAAAGTTTTTCAAAGTTATAAAAATCTAGTTGTAATAAATATAAATAAACATCAAATCACTTTTTAGTTACATTAATTATAAAATATTCTCATCTGATGGTTAACCAGTGTAAAACAAAACTTTGGATAATTCATATAATTGTTTACCCATTCAATCGATAGACAAAAAAAAAGAAAAAAGTTACCTTAGTTTTATTCTAATATTTTTTTTTAGATGAAACCATCCGAAGATGGAGGGAATGTATATTTGGCTTCCCCAAGGCATCAAAATAAAAATAACAGAAATACAGGTAGCCATCGGCTAAGTTTGGATCGTATAATTACATGTGAGAGCTAAAAAAAACTCTCGAACCAACCATAGTTGGTTCCAAAAGAAAAGGGACTAACCTATGTTAGTGAGATGAAAAAACAGGAAATATTCATGCTAAGAAAGAGTTAAGCCTATACAGGAGCTTCCTATGATCACAGATTTTAGCTCTGTACCTTTGAACAATTTAGTGATCAAAAAAACGAAGCACAATTTAGTCAAAAGGTTGAGCTAAAATAAGAATAGATTGTATACCACAAGTAGTATAGCAGCTGGAAACTCCTTCTCATCATCTGCAAACGAGAAGGAGATGGATACCCATTCTGAGTACCAGTATAGCAGCTGGAAATCCAGAGCATCTGAGCAGGAAACTTTCGTAAACTTCAGTATATAATGAGCACCTGTAAAAAACAGATAGACTCAGTAGCATCCATTCTAAATTATTCTCAGTGAGGGAGTCATCATTTGATCTAATCTAATTATATCTGGACAGGTATGGGAAGAGACCTAAAAGAAAAAATTCTTGATGATTTTGATGACAAAATAGACTTAGCAAGTGCATCAGCTGTCTTATTTGCTTCCCTATAGATATGAACTAAAGAGCATGTTTTGAGCATGTGATGTATCTCATCAGCTAACTGAAAAAGTTTCCAATGTGCTGTTATAGGATTCAAAACATGAGAGATAGCATTGAGACAGTCATATTCTATAATGATAGGATCAGAGTAAGAGCAAGCAACTTGGAGTCCTAATTTAATAGCTTTCATCTCAGCTTCTAAAGGAGAATTGGCATGAATATAAGAGCCTTGAGCTGAAATGAAAGCACCCATGTTATTCCTCACCACCAAACTAATCCCTGCCCTCTGAGATAATTTACACCAAGAAGCATCAACATTTATTTTTAAACCAGAACTGGGTTTGGACCAAACAACTTTGACAAACCTGGGTTTGGGTGGTTTTTTTGCAGTGGGGAGAAAACTGTGGTCTGCAATTTCAGTATCAATCTGATTTGAAATGAAAAAAGGCTTTGCAGAGAAGAGATAAAATAGACACTCCTTAATCTGTTTAAGGACTGATGAGGTGTGAGGATTAACATTTTCATACAACCATATATTCCTCACTTTCCAGAGAAATCAACATGTAATTGATGGAGTCAAACGCAAGAGCAGGTTATGGAAACTAGATAGGCCAGGAAAAGTAAAGTAGAAGGATAATCTTTCCCAAAGTGAGGAAAAAAATCTATCAGCAATACCCATAAAATTATGTATAACCTTCCACACTTTCACAGCAAAGATGCAAGAGTTAAAAAATGATTTAAGGAGTCCTCATTTTCACACATACAACATTTGGACGGAAGATTGAACTTCATACATTTAAGGATGTTATCAAAAGGCAGAAGGGAGTTAATCATTCGCCACATAAACACTGAAACCTTCTTCTCATGTCTTGGATTCCAAATATGATTAATTGAGGAAATACTACCTCTTTGTTCCCTGAGCAATCTGTAGGCCGATTTAAAGGTGAAAGATCCGTGAGTCTCAGGCTTCCAAATAAGTCTATCTTCTCTGTGAGGAGACAGACTGAAATCCTGTAAAAGAAAAACAATATCAGGATTAAGTATAGGTATAAGTTGGGGCAAGAAATTGCCCCTGTTGTGAAAAAATGAGGCTACTGTACAATCCTCAGGAATGGAAGTAAAGTCCGGGTTACAATGATCCATGATAGGGCCTTTATCCAACCAATTTGAAGTCCAAAAATTACAGCTACCAACACCATGAATAACTCTGGCATGAGATTCAGACCAGGAGTTAACCAAACAAATTCTCTTCCAGGTTTGGGAGCATTGAAAAGACCTAGGCAGGGATGCTATAAAATGAGTCCATAGGGCCTTTGCAGTTTGAAACTTCCACCATAGTTTTACAGAACATGCGTTAATGATGGTATGAATAGACCTGAAACCTAATCCATTCTGGTCAAGAGGGAAACATAAAGCATCCCACTTTTTCCAGGACTTTTTAGGCCTGAACTCAGTCTGACCCCAGAAAAAAATACTCAACCTCCTTTCAATTTGTTTAATGATATGTTTTGGAGGTTTGAGGACAGACCAAATGTGCTGAGGCAATGAATAAATGCAAGATTGAATAAGAGTGATCTTATCTCCCGTAGAAAGCCATTTATTTTTCCAATTATTGAGTCTTTTATCAAGCTGCTCAATTAATGGTTGAAAGTATATGTTTTTCACAGCACCTTTAAAGATAGGAACACCAAGATATTTGAAAGGATAACAGCCCGATTTCATGCCTAAAATCCTTTTGATGCAAGAAATGTGTGAAACAAAGGCATGCTTGCTAGTGAAAACATCACTTTTTCAAAATTGATTTTTAGTCCAGAAGTTTCCTCAAATGTAGCCAAAAAGGCCTTAAATCTAACAAGAGTATTGGTGCTGGATTTAAGGAATACCACAGTGTCATCAGCATAGCTAAGATGGGAAATTTTTAGAGCATTAGAAGGGAGATCATAGTACTGAAGCTTACCAGTTTCAAAGATAAAAGCAAGACTTCTTGTAAAAGTTTTAGTGAAGATATTAAAGAGAAAAGGAGATAGGGGGTCACCTTGTTTAATACCTCTTGATGGCTGAAAAAAACCTACCGGTTTTCCATTTAGTAACACTGAAAACCAAGCTTGGGACAGATTTTTCATTATGTTATATACAAACTGTCCATGAAAGCCAAATTTGAAAAGAATACTAGACAGAAAAGACCATTTTACCCTATCAAAAGCCTTCTTAAGATCTAATTTAACTATGCAGTTATGATCCTTAGTCTTCCTATCTAAAAATCTCACCATTTCTTGTAGATAGATGACATTGTCAGAGATGTCTCTACCTTTCATAAAAGCAGTCTGATGGGGAGAGATGATTTTATACATCAGGGGTTTCAGTCTTTCCATTAATAATTTAGAACAAATCTTATTTAAAACATTGGAAAGACTTATAGGTCTAAAATCATCAAAAGAGATAGGTATTTCCTTTTTAGGGATAATAGTGATCCAGGTACTTGCAACACCTCTGGGAATATCATGACTAGAAAGAAAATTATTTACAGCAGAAAGAAGGTCAGTAGCAATGATTTCCCAGGATTTTATGAAAAATTTTGAAGTGAATCCATCAGGACCAGGACTACTATTCTTATTGAGATTAAAAACTACACTCCTCAGTTCTTGTAAAGATGCTAATTTAATGAGACTGGCATTATCATTGTCATCAATAAGACTGGGAATCTGGCTGAGAAAATGAGATTGGAAAAGACCAGGCTCATGATTTTCATCAGTTAGCAACTTTTCATAATAGTGAATGGCCTCATTTTCAATATCAACAGGTTCATCTAGCCATCTACCATCACTACTTTTGATTTTAGTAATGTTCAATCTGCCTCTCCTTTCCTTGACAGAGTTATGGAAGAAAAGAGTGTTATTATCCCCTTCTTTTAACCATTTTATTTTTGACTTCTGTTTCCATAAACTATTTTGAACTTTAATGGCTCTAAGAAGGTTTGCTTTAGCTTTTTTGAGCTTAAGAAGCTCAGTAGGGGAGCTGTTCAAATCATATTGTACCTCCTAAATACATAGTTCTTCCTCAGCCTTTTTAACATTGTCATGTACATTTCCAAAATGATCTTTATTCCAGATTTTTAGAGATTTTTTAAGCCTGATCATTTTAAGTAAAAATCCTAGCATCCCTGACTCTGAGATAGGAGGACTCCAATTTTGACTAACAAATTTATTAAAATCATGCCTTTTATACCATGCATTAAGAAATCTGAAAGGTCTAGGGATGGATTGTACAGAGCTACCTACTGTTAGCAATAGTGGATTATGATCCGAAGTGCTTCTATTAAGCACTTGAATAGAGGAGGAAGGGAACCTAGAGCTCCACTCAACAGAGCATTGGCCTCTGTCTAGCCTCTGGATGGTTGGCCTTTTTAACCTGTTATTGCTCCATGTAAAAGAATTGCCAACTGTATTAATTTCTTCCAGTTCCATAACTTCAATAAACTCATTAAAGTCCTTAATACTACCTAATTTAGGAGTACAAGGACCTTTATATTCATTTACAGAAGTTATAGCATTGAAATCACCTATGTAGACTGTAGCACTACTAGTTCTAGATTTAAGATCAGACCACACATTTTGCCTACCTTTCCTAGTTCTCAACCCATAAAGGAAAATTGCCTCCATTGCAATATTCATTTTTTGGCTGTGAATAAGGACTGACAGAAACTGTTGATTATCAGTGATAGGGGATAAAATTAGATCATTATTCCAGAATAACCAAATCTGACCAGTGTTCACATGCATACATTTATCAAATTGTAATAAGGACATATACAAATCACATTGCAAATTATCATGCATAGGCTCAATTAAACAGAGAAGATCAAATCTGTGTGTCTTTATTAAAGTGTATAGTCTTTTCATAGAAGAGTCCATACCTCTAATGTTCCACACCAAGAATTTAAGTTTCATAGTTGTACTAATCATAGAAAACATTGGAGCAGCTTTTTGACCTAGTCATAATCCTATTTAACTGAGTTAAAAAGGTATCAGGCTGAGGTTTTTTTTTCTTCTGAGCATGTTTTTAAACAGGGTTTTGAGGACTTACCTGTGTGACCTGAGTGACCTGGTCGTTCTTCTGTAAAGGGTGTACTGCAATATCTTCGGGTCTCTCAGAAATGATAGGAGTTTCCTGTGGTTCATCTTGAGTCTCCATGTTTTCACTTGTGTAATTTAGTGGCAGGAATCTATTGTATGAGGACCCATGCTGAGAGTGGAAGAGTGTCTGAGCAGCAACATAAGGACTGTAGGGGGGGTAGATCTCACTGCTGGGAATCTGAATATCGTCAATCGCATATCTTGGTTCCCTACTTCTCACAGGCTCAGAAAAACCAATAAGTGAAACATCTGTTATTTAAGAGGGGGTACACTGTTCCTATATAGTTGGAGCATCCAAAACATGTCCTTCATCAGTATTTTTGAAGGAAGTGGTAGGGGTTGGGATCATTGGGAGTCTAGGTTCAGAAACCACAGAAGAAACCGCATTGTCAGAAATAGTCAGAGCATCCTGTGAAACCTCCCTAAACACCATATCAGAAGCATTGTGATCAGTAACAACCTCCTTAGCGACATTGGCTTCCATAGGCGTATCATCAGAAAGGCCTGTATTCTGAGTTGCAGCAGTAAAAGAGACCATTTCAGGAGGTGTAACAGGTCTATAAAGTGTAGGGTTGGATAGGGGGTTAGTTGTCACATTAACTGATGGCAGATTCTCAACCTGTAGTGAAATTTTCTCAGTCTCCATTCCATAAACAATGGATGGGGGATGAGGTAGCTTACTACCAGTAGGTTTCCATTTAGGAGCTGTGACAGAGGGGTCTTGGTGTCTAGCGGGAGGATTTATAGGTGGCTGCATGCTAGGGTTAGAATTACAATATCTATCAGAGTGGCCAATCCTAGAACAATAGCTACAGTAGGATGGAACATTTTCATATTCCACCCTGCATTTAACATGGTTCCGTTCAGTACCAAGTCTGATAATAGGTTTCAGAGGTTTTAGGAGATCAAATTCAACACAAATTTTGATGGTCGAAGGTCGAAGGTCGGGTAATTCCTTCAGTGGCTGCATCCATTTTAATATATGATCCAATTGTGTTACCAACATCCTCAATTGTGCCCATGTTATAGAAAAAAATAGGAATGTCACGAACAGTTACCCATAGTGAAACAATGGAGGATTCAGTATTCGGAGAAAAGTCGGGAGTCCACCGGAGAACCTTCATCGGACGACCATTGAAGAGCCACATCCCTTTTATCCAGCACCTCTGAAAATCATCCATTTTCTCGAAACGTATCAGAACATGTTTGTAATCAATCGAACCTAATTGATATCGCCCTTGAAAACCCACAGTCCTGAAGGCCAATTCCAGTTGCTCCATCGTTGGGCGACCTCTGGTAAATTTGCCAATCAATGCGTTTGAGTAGTAAGAGGACAGTAATTGGACCTGTTCTTCAGTGTATAGACAAGCTATATCTCCCAGGTACTCCCTTTTCAGATTGAGATTGGGGTTATTTGGAAGAGAGCAGAGGGGAGCAGAACGAGTGGTGAGAGCAGATAGGAAGGTTTTAGGGACCCCAGGCGGTGGAGGTTCCGCCATGGGAAGAGATTTCTGGTAAAGATTAGCCGGAAAAGGGACCGTTACCAGTAGTAGGGACCGTTATCAGTGGGAGGTTCTTTTCCCAAACGATTTAAGAGTCATTTCAAAAGGTTTAGTTTGGAAAAGATAGAAACTCGAAAAGAAAATAAGCAATTATCCTAATTTTACGCAAGTTTGATTGTTTTTTTAAAATCATATGATAATATATAGCTAATAAGTAATAAGTGTTTAACCTAAGTAATAAAGAAAAATTAATAATTTAGAACTAATTATAAAGAAAATAAATGATAATTGGAAGATTATATGATTATTTAGTTCTTTTACATTTTTTGCCTTTTCTATGAACAAGTTAATTGAACATGTATATACATTAAAATGAATATATACTATATATTAAAATATATATGGGTAGGTAGTGTTTACACCAAATTTCCAAAATCATAACAAATAGTTTAGAAGCAATAAATAAAAACAAATATCAAATCGCCCAATTAGTTACATAATTATAAAATGGCCTTGTTAGACGGAGTTATTTTATAATTAATGTAACTAACATGGTTATTTGATGTATATTTTCATCTATTGCAATGATATTTCTATAGATTAAAAAAGACTTTTAAAATGCATCACAATGTATAAGTATTTATAATTTGACCTTAAAAGTTATTAAAACGGTGTTATAAAATATTTGTCTAACCCTTAATCGGTCTAATACGAGACTTCTCTTAATAAAAAGAGAAATGTATCTTACTATACAAGGTGTCTTTTTAGATTGACTAACCTCTTAGACGAGGTCATTTTATAACTAGTATGATTAATGAGAAAGACTTAGGAAAGGTGGTATGTCCATAAACTTATGGACAAACCCACTGACTCTTTTATCTTAAAAATTATATTTTTTTGTAAAAATGTAAATATTGTATTATATACGTTTAAACAAGTAATAATGTGTATTTAAATGTGAAATTATAAAAATACATAATATAAAAATACATTTTAGAATATTTAAATTTAGTATGTAATTTAACAAATGAAGCGTATAAGTTTAAAAAATACAGTAGTCCGTCCATAACTTATGTACATGTCAGTTGTCAGAGGACCTTTTTTTTTTTTAATTAAAATCACCCGAAGGTGGGGGTACTATATTAGAGGTTCCCCATTCCTCATATGAAGCATTTGTACAAAGGTAGACCAAAGTTTGTGATGAGGCAACAAAATTGCCCTCCAAAAGTCCTACTAATCCTATATCGAGTTCTTATATTATAAGCAAAATTATCCTAACAAAAGATATTGATGAGGTTGCGATCCGGAGGTGGAAATCTCCACCCCTCGTGTTAATTTACACCTCCGGCCAGGCAACCTCAATACCCAAATTAGACTAGAGAAGAAGTGAATCAGTAATATGTCTTCTTTCCAGCGGAAGGCCGGGAAAGTATCCAAAATTACCGAAAGAGCATCCAATGCTGATCCGAAGCTGATCCGAGGATGAAGAGAAAGAACAGGAGGGCATGTTCCCAGCTGAGAACATGCTCCTGTTCCAATGAAGAAAGAACAGTGCATCGTTGCAAGTGTAGAGGTGCAGCGGCTGGAAGTCCAGTTGAGATGGATCATGATCTGCAGAGAACCAGAAAAAAACTAATTAGCAGTACCAGTCTCTAAGTGAGAAACTAGTGAGCTCTAACATGTGGAACATGAGCTTTGTCCAACACAATTAGTCCCTTGATATGCTGGGGAATGTTATGAGGCTGGATACTTTGAAGATGACAAGTATGATACCTTGCAATCGCATTTGCTACTGAGTTACCTTCCCTAAAACCATAATTCAACTTTGCTCCACACAGCAGGACATTAATTTGAAAAGCTAAGTTAAAGAGGTTCCAATTTGCTGAATAGGGGCAGTTTATCATGTTAACTGCTTGCTTACAATCCGTTTCAAAAATGCAGTTCATATGAATTCCAGGCAAAGATTGCATAGCAAGTAAAATGGCTTTCATTTCAGCCTCGATCGGAGAATCAGCAGAGATGGAGACTGAACATAAGTTAATCAAATCACCACAGCAGTCCCTAACTACTATCCCAGCAGCAGCCTTATCAGTATACCAAGAAGCATCAGTGTTAATTTTAAAAAACCCAACTGGAGGTCTCTCCCACAGGACAGTTGTTATATTAGGCTTAGGTGGGGGTCTAATGAAAGGTATCCACTGATTGAAAGGTAAAGAGATAGAAGAATGAGTGAAATATGTCCTTGGAGTAGTTAGGAAAGCCAGTTTTATTAAGTTGTGAATCTCCTTAGTTATCAGATCTGAGGAAAGTGGCACATTATCATGTAAAAATCTATTCCTAGCTTTCCAAAGTGACCAACAAGTTATGGAAGGTGTTATTTTGCAGATAAAGTGTTTCCAATTAGCAAGATCTCTAGTATTCCAAAAAGTAAAAAATCTTTCAGGAAGAGAATGAGTATCCCGCAGATGAAAATTTACAATAGAAGCCATGTTACCCCAAACAGCTTTAGCAATATGACATGAAATGAAAAAATGTTGTATTGAATCTGAATTTGAGCAGGCAGGACATTTTGAAGCAAGGCTGAATCCACATTTAATGAGCACCTCATCAAAAGGTAAAAATGATTGCAGCATTTTCCAAGTAAATATGGATATCTTTTTTTGCAATGCATTATTCCAAATGAATTTAGAGGCAGGGAAATTACCTGGCATCTGAGTGAGCATTTTGTAGGTAGACTTAGAAGTGAAATTACCTGAAGCTTCAGGCTTCCAGACCAGTCTATCTTTTCTACCTGGGACTAAGATTGCTTCCTGGAGAAAAGACACAGTATCAAGGTCCAAAAAAGAGACAACCTGAGGCAATATGATGGACTTATTATGAATGAAATCTGCCACAGTTAAGTATGGCATGCCATCTACTATGTGCTCAGGGATAATAGTACCTAAAGGCCCCCTAAAACTCCAGTTAGCAACCCAAAAATTACAGGTACCCTCCCCATGAATAATTACTGAGTTTTGCTCTGCAAAAGAATTAATGTGGATAATTCTCTTCCATGTTACAGATTTCCTGTAGGATATAGGGAGAGACCAGATCAGTTTTGACCAAAGGGAGTTACCTAATTGACTTTTCCACCAAAGTTTAGCTGAACAGGTGTCAATTATAGCTTGGATTGATCTAAAACCAAGTCCATTCAAGTCAGTTGAAACTGCAATATCTTTCCATTTTCTCCAGATTTTATTATTTTTTCCATGTGATTCACCCCAAAAAAATCTGGCTAATCTTTTTTCAAAGGTACGAATTATCATCTTTGGTGGTTTTGTAACTGCCCAAATATGCTGTCAGAGGACCTACTCATGATTATACGGTTATATGATATTTATTTTTATTTATTGCAATGAGTCACCCATAATTATGAAACCTTTTAAAATAAATCTCAAGATCAAAATAATTATAATCTAATTTTGAAAATTATAAAAATGAGTTTTTTTATGATTGGTTTAACAATTAGTCGGTCTATTCTGAGACTTTCTCATTTGGCTAAATTTTGGGAAAGACCATTTTTTCATAGGCTTATGAAAGACGGGGTTTAATTAGAAAAATAGAAAGGTAAAATATTTTAATTATAATATTAAAAAATTATTATGCAACATGTAGTAGTTATAAGTTTATGATCCAACTAATGCAAGTAAAAAATTTTGTCTTCATATATTCAAATTTGCAGTTTAAACCTTAGTCTTTCTATAATTTATGAAAAGGCCATCTTTCAAGAGACCGGCTCTTCTAGTTTTATTAAATGAAATAAATAAGTAAGAATTTAAATAAAAATGTGATAAAAGAAAATATAATATGTAAACCAAATAAATGCAAAGATCTAAATTCCTCCATTACATTAACACACATATAAGAAAATGAAAAAGGAATTCCAAACAAATTTGACTACAAAATTAGATCTTACTAGTAGGATATTCTGTCCATTTCTTAGTTTGAATTTGCTATAACATAAAGTAGTGGAAGTGTTTTCAGTATTTTTTTGGTTATAAGATAAGCAAAATTCATCTCCCGGTTACCCCTTTTTCCTCCTTTTTCTATGGATCTATATATAGTTACTCCCACAAATTGCATCAATTTTACCGAGAAAGAAAATATTCTACACAGAATCTAATTTTTCTACGTCAAATTTCAGTGCTCACATTTTGCAAATCATTTTTGCTAAAATTTTCCCCTCAATTGATTGGGTTATCCCAATCCAGTATGAAAACCATCCCAGTACCCACTTCTCTCATTTGCATTTGAGATACTATGTATATTCGCTCGTTTGATTTTTTTTTCCGGCCGAAGGTACAGGTAATCTGTCACAATTCGTTCAATTTTGTTTCAAATGGTTCCCCATCATCACTAGATTAGAGGTCAACGATTTGTGTATTTCAATTTTCTCTACTTTTCTTTCACGGAAGATATGTGTATACTAATTGATTTATTCTGGATTCTGAAGAGCTCATGGGGGAAAAAGTCGGGAGAGGATGGCTACTATAGGCTTCGCCGAGGCCACAATATGTGTGGAATCAACACCATGGTTTCAGTTGTGGCAACATAGGGCTCTTTAGTAAGTATGGGTTGTTGCTTCTACTATATGGTTATTGTGTAATAATGTAGTATTTTAAATGGACTGGCTTATGGAACTATCCATGCATATGTTTGTTTACTTACCTGCCTTCTAAGTGGAAACTAGAAGTTGAATAATTTGTTCTTAGTTCTTACATGTTTTGAAGTTGCTGGTTAAAACTTGGATAATTCAATTTAATATAAAAATTTGTCATTTTTCAATCAAATGGCAAGTATGACACAAATTCGAGTGAGTTTTATTGCATGTTTTGAAACTGAATAATGTGGTTGGTTGATCTTGGAAAATGTTTGATTGAAAATTTAGGGGGAAGTGAACCAGAATGGATTGAAAATTTAGGAAAGAATTACAGTAATAAATGGCAGAAAGGAGGGGAAAAATAAGCTTAAATTGATGTCGGCATCAAATTAGCTAGTATGAGTATTTTTTTGTTATGGAGATGGATAGTTTGAGATCTTTTTTGTTATCATGTTGAGGTACCCGTGATATTTTTTTATATATATTTTATAACTAGGAACCAGATTTACAATAATCTTTTTTGTTTGAAACATGTTCATATGATGCAAATTAATTGGTGTTTTTGGGAATGATGCAAATTGATCAATGATTTCTGGAACTGATGTACACAAGGAATTAGCTAGTGAGAACTTTTTTTTTTGTTATGGAGATGGATAATTGAAAACATATTTTGTTTTCCTGCTGATTCATTTTATATTTTAAAACTAGAAATCAGATTTTAGTAATTTTTTTGTTTGAAAGGTGTTTATACGAAATTGGTATTTTCGGGAATGCTGTATTTTTTGGGTTTTTCATGTCTTATAGGCCAGTAACAAATTTTTATGGGATAGGGTAATGATATACATTTTTCTTGAGATCATTATTTTTTGGACACTACATGAAATTGTTAGAATGCATTTGTTCTCCATGTGAGTGTGCTCAACGTTCGTGATTTATTAAATGCGTTTGTAAAATGTAATCTAGTTCTTTTTTTTTGTTTCTTAGGAAATTGGTAGGAGCAAGGAAGAGTAAGAGGAAGGCAACATAACTTTGGATGCAACAATTACAAAATTTTTATTCTTGACTTGTAATATATATATATATATATATATATATATATATAACTATTTTATTACGAATTATATTCATTATTATTGTGTTATAATAATTATTTTTAATAGCGATATTTTAATTTTTGAATATTGGCAATGTAAGAAATATTTCTTTTATTGTTTACTTTTGATTTTAGTACATTATTTAGACATGTTATTTATATTAAAACTATCTTATTATTTAAGATTTATATTTCATTATAATACATTCATTTCTACCTACTAATTGTGAAACGATATTTTTAGCAACAACTCTAATTATTTAAATATAATTGTGAATTTTTATTTTTCATAAATAATTATGTCGCATTACATTCAAATATTTTAATATTTATAATAATGATATTATTTATTGTATATATAGTACGCGACACAAATATAACCCATGCTAATTAGTGTCGAAACCGATGATACCACATTATTAGTGTGATGCTTAATGTGATATAAATATGACACATTAATTAAGTGATGCTAAATGTGTTGTATTATTTGTGACCAATTAATATTATTAGCGAAAAATATTGTTTATGTCGCAATAATACAAGACGCTTCTATCGTTATTACACATGTCGTATGTAACCACTTCACATTGTTTGAAATGTCACCAACATTGTCGCAAATTATAGTACGTCAATTTGAATAAGGTCGTATAATATGTCGCAAACATACATGTGTCAATGTATGTAAATGTCGCATAATATGTTGCGAACATGCTTGCAACACTAAATATATACGACGCAGAATGTGTCTCAAAAAACACATGCATCACTGTGCAAATGATGCAAAATGTGTCGTAAACATCCATGCGTCATTAAATATAAGTGAGCAAAAAAGTCACAAATTATACAACATGTATGTTAGTGACACTATGGCCTTCAATGTGTCCAAAGTTTCTTTTAAGTCTGCAGTTAAATTTCCTACCTTCTTACTCTTGATCACCATATTGTCAGCATAAGCTTCGACGTTTCTCCCAATTTGGCTTCGGAACGCTTGATCAATCACTCTCTGGTATGTTGCTATAGCATTTTTGAATCCAAACGGCATCTTTACATAACAAAACATTCTGAAGGTTTTTATAAAGGTTGTTTTCTCTGCGTCATTTGGGTTTATTAGTATTTGGTGCTACCCTTTGTATGCATCCAAGAATGCCAAAGCCTTCGCATCCTATAATTGCTTCCAGTAGTTGATCAATCTTTGGCAAGGGGTAGGAATCTTTTGGACATACTTTGTTCAAATTCCTGAAATCAATACATATACTCCAAGCAGCATATGATTTCTTCATCATGACTGGGTTTGCGAACCACTTTGGGTACATGACTTCTTTTATTATACCGGCTTGCAACATCGATGCAACTTCCTCCTTGATCGCCATTTTCCTATCGCTATCAAAGCAACGTTGTTTATGTTTAACCGATTTGATCTAGCTACTGATATTCAACGAATGAGTAGCGATGTCTGGACTTACTCCTCCTATGTTCTGTACGTCTCATGCGAATGTATCCTTGTGGCTTTGCAAAATTTGAATAACCATCATCTTCTCTTCGCTTGGAAAGTGCTTTCCAACCTCTATGCATTTGGAATTGTCTTCGGCATCTAGGCTTACCAACTCTGTTTCTTCTCCTAAGTTGACAGATGCGTCTGATTGTTCCAGTAAGCTACCTTCTGAAATAATGCTAACCAGCTTCGCCTTTTCTCCTATCTTTTCTACCTCCATTGCTATGATCATGCATTGCCTGCATGCTTGCTGGTTTCCCCTAATGGTTGCAACTCCAAATGGGGTTGGGAATTTCATCACCAGGTGATAAGGGGACCAAATTTCCTTAGCTTTGTTCATCCATGGTCTTCTAATTACGGCGTTAAATGTACTTGGGGAGCCCATAACCATGAAGTCGCACATGATGGTGTAATTTTTCCCATTCTCCCCGATTGTGACAGCCAGCTGTATGTTTCCTAGAGGCATCTCTGCTCGCCTTCTGAATCCAACCAGCAAGGATGTGGACTTTTTTAGGTATGTTCTTTTGAAGCCCAACATATCAAAGAAATCCATGAATAGTATTTTAACCGTGCTACCATGATCTACGAATACTCTTTGAACAGTTGCGTTCCTAATTTTTTTCTATGATGACCATGGGATCGTTGTGTGGCGAAGCGTTGGGTACCGCATCTTCTTCGCTGAAGGTAATCGCTTCGTTTGGTCGAAACCTTTTATCAACTAGTTCTTGTGGGGGAGAATACCTTGCTTTGGCCTTCCAAGCATTGTTGGACAGTCACTCCGTCGATCTGTGTATAGAGAAGATAATTGTCTCTGGTGCTTCGCTATCCACGTTGTCGTTATATTCTACGGCCGCAGTCATTTTTTTATTTTTAGCCATTGTGGTTGCAGTACCTAGGTTTCTTGGAAACGGGTTAGGTGTCTTACTTGCGCTCCCATACTGACTTGTTACTTCTTTTCTATATTGGCCCAAGTTGCCATTCCTTATATTTTCTTCAATCTGTCTTCTTAGGTCCCTGTAATACTCTATGTCATGGCCATGATCTTTGTGGAAGGCACAGTAAAACTTTTTGGAACTTTTTTTTGGCAGTGCAATCATTGGTGCTGGCTCCTGAAATAGATCCTTGTTTACAAGCCATATCTCGTTCATTGTCTTCGTTAGAGGCGTATCTTGGAATGACGAACCCAGTAATCCTGGTTCTTCTATAATAAAAAAGCGATGTTTCCTTTTCCTTTTCCTCTTTTAGGCCAGGTTTTCTGCAAATCCTCCATTGTTCGCTCCTTGCCTCGTTCCTTTTCTTATTTTTTGGTTGTTCGCATCCTCCGTTCGCACATGATATTCAATCATCTTCTGTAGTTCCCTTGGGTTTTCTTGCAAGTTCTTTGTCAGCTCTTTGTAAAATTCTCCGAATCTCATGCCTCCTGTAAAAGCACCCAATGACAATTGAAATGACAAGTCACAAACTTGTAGGCTCTTTGTGATGAATCAGTTATGATATTCCGTGAGGCTTTCATCGCTTCACTGCACTATCTTGTTGAGATCAGCGATCGTTCTAGTGAACTTTTGTTTCTGGTAAAAATGTCTCAAAAATATATCTGACAGCTGTGTCCAATACTTGATACTTTCGTTTGGAAGGTCTTCGTACCACGGCTCGCAGTGCATGATAGAAAGATGGGAAACGCCTTGCATACTAATTCTATGTTTGCATTTCGGAATCTCATATTGTTTCTATATGAATGCAAGAACTCTTTTGGATCCATGGTACCATTATAGACTTCAAAGTGTAGAGAGAGCTTGAAATCTTTAGCCATCTTAAAATCTCATAAATGTGGGGCAAGAGGCGAATTATCCGCGTCATTTTCTGCGACAATATCACGCAGCTCTTCTTCATATTAGAGACGTTCCTCTTCCTGATTTACCCTTTTCTCTGGCTTTGGGGGTCGTTACCTCAGTTCATTAATTAGAACTATGCCAAACATTGTGACTTGGAACATTTGGAAACCAAGGAACATATACACTTTTGAGGGCACTCAGCCTTCCAGTGATCATACTTTTAAATGCATTATGCTACAGATAAATGATATCTTACTATGTATGAGACTACCTTGTATCTAGGATCTATCTTCTGCTCTAAGTCCTAGATTATTAGTTCACATGTTGAGTTTACAAAAACAGCTCAAAAAAGTCCACTGGACAAGACCTCGGCATTACAAGCTCAACACTGATGGGGCTTCACTGCAATATGGAGCTTCAGGAGCTGGATGTATAATCCGAGACAATCAAGGGCATACTGTCCTAGCAGGAATGAAAAATTATCATCTTGTACATCTTTGCAAGTAGAAGCAAAGGCTATGCTCCATGGACTTCAACTCAACATTAAAATACTCTAGATTGAAAGTGATTCAGAGATTTTAGTGAATTCCATCAAAAGAAGGTTTAAACCTCCGCAGTTGATCCTGCAGGACCTCAGACAGATATGGACGTTGCTACATGAACTGGATTACACCATCTCACATGTCTACAGAGAAGCAAATTTAGTGGCAGACGCTTTAGCTAAATTGGCATGTTCAAATCAGGTAGATAACAATTTTGTATTTGCAGTTTACCAAGAGGCATTCAAAGCAAGATTCATCTTGATGCATTGTTCTTTCCCTACCTTAGATAGTTTTCCACGTTATGTTGCGAACAGGTTTTACCACGAACCAAATGTATCTCTGGTTTTATTATGATTTCTTTATCAGTGGCCTAGATTCTTCAGGTTAGATTGATAGAAGCTTGTATAGTTTAGAATCTTGGCTACTTCTGATTGTTGTGGTAAGGCTTTATGTCTCCCTCTTTCTTTGTATTTTTTTTATTTAATAAGCATGTAGAGGTCTGTCAAACCCCCCACCATCATAGGTGGTATTCTCTTAAAAAAAGAACTGTCCATAAACTTATGAAAATACCGCCTTTCCTGAAACATTCTCTTAATAAAATGCCTAGTAAATTACTCATGCTCTGAAAATGTACAGAGACTTGAGTGAGACCGTCTCACCCAAGCTTATGGTGAGACCAGGGATCTCCTAAAAAATTAAATAGTTTTAGGGACCTAAAAGAAATATTATAATATATATATATATATATATTAGGAATTATTTGCTTTCTCTCGGTGCTTCATCTTCCAAAATATTCAAACCGCCAAAACCCTCTTTGAAAACCACTCATGTACAATCTGATTCAACCGTCTGAATTTAGTTTAAATTTGTGATTCTAGCCTCATTACGTCGCATTGCTCAATCTGGTTCGTACATGTAAGATTTTCTCATTTCATTGAATTTTGTGGTTTATATTTGAGGTTTTATGCTTTCGTACAGTTTCCCGCCATTATCTCTGTAAATTCGGCCGTGCATGTGTTATATTGGTCGTATATTGTGTTGTTTTATTATTTTTGTTTCACCATTTTGTAGATATGACAAAGTTAAACGGATCGAATGAAGCTATTGTTGATAAGACAGACTCGATAGTAGATGAAGTTGTTCATACTTCATCAGCTGCTGAATCGGAAGATTTTTTCTAATTTTTTGTTAATTTTTGTACTATTTAGGGTTCTGTGTTGTTTTCTTCTGATTTTCTATTTTATTGTTGAATGATTTGATGCGTTCTTCGTTCTTAGAAATTTTTCTCCATTTTTCGTTTGATGTTGCTCTGTTTGATGACTTATTAGTTGTTGCTCTGTTTTATGTTTTTATTGTGTGGTGTCAGTGATATCAAACGGTATATAATGTATTAGTTAGCATGTTTATGTGTTTAGTTCAGGTTTTTTTTTGTCTCCAGGATATTTAAACGGTTTAGTTTGCATGTTTATGTGTTTAGTTCAGGCTTTTTTGTGGCTCTGTTGTGGTTGATTGTACTATAGTTGTATATATTGATGTTTTCGAGCTTTTCTTAACTGTTGAGGATTTAGTTTCTTGTAAGAGCATAATTTTTTTCTCTGTTTGCATTACGCGCCTTTTGGATCATTTTAATTAAATTTTTAAATTTGAGTTAGTTAATCTGTTTATGTGATTATTTTAGCTATTTTGTTGGTTACTTTATCTTAATCTTTTCAAATTTTTTTTCTGTATTTGTATGTACATAGTCATATTCGTCTATTTACTTTAGGTATTTCAGTTTTTTATTTAAGTATTTATGTGATTACTTTTCAATGTATATGATGTTATTTGTTTGAGGAAATCCAGTCGATTGCAGTCTAAATTGACTGTAACAGATGATATGTATATTGTTAGTTTGTAAGTTTTGTATTTTAATATTTGAATTTTTTTTGTTAATTGATTGTATTATTTTCATGTCATAATACTCCTGTTGAAAGGAAAAAGAATCAGCTTAAAACTACTACAACAGGTATTCAAATATGATGGAATTTTATTTCATATTTTTGTTGGTTTTTAATTGATTTTTTTATCTATTGCTGACTTATGTGGCCCTCTAACTATCGTCACCGTTCACCTTTGGCCCCCTACTTTATTTTCCAATACTTTTAGCCCCTGAACTTATAAAATTGGTAGTTTGTGGCCATTCCGCCCGGTCAATCCGTCAGTGTATGGTCAAAGAGTTAATTTTAGGGGTAAAACTAACTTTTTCCATTTTTCTTTTATCTTTATCTCTTTTTTCTATTTTCTATTTTCATTTTCCTTTCATTTACAATTTAACCCCTCACAGTTGAAAAAAGGGTTGGGGTTGATTTAAATATACTTATATCATCCAAGGGCTTGGATGCAAATTCCAAAAATCCTACTAAACCCTACCATTTACCCCAAATCGGCCACCATCAAACACTTCCCACCACCGCCTAAAAATCCACCCGGCCACCATCAAACACTTCCCACCACTACCGAAAACTCCACCCCGCCACCTTTATCCGCCTTAAATCTCACCAAAAAACACCCATGGCCGCTCCAAGAAATCCATTCTCTACCCTGAAAAACACCGGTTCTCTAACATGTTTGCCAAGCCACGACAGAGCAACCACCCATAGAGCCAAGCTCTGTCGCGCATCCACCAGAATACCCCTCTGCTACTCTCACACCATCTCTGGCCCCTCCTACAGCCACTTCCCCGCCAAAGACAACCGAAGCAACCACTTGGCGGAGGATATATGCTAGCCCATCCATGGTAGAAGACCGCCTGCTCTCGCCACAGCCAAATCCTTCCGGCACAACGAGAAATCAGTTTAAAATTGGGAACAAAAATCCAATTTTGCCTTATTTCTCCACTGGCTCTAAAACGTAGCCTCGGAGGCAGAGATTCCCTCGACTCCCTCTTCAGTGATGAGCTTCCTAGAGCTCCGAAGGGAGTGGGCCACGAGGGGTACAAGAAGTGGACTTTTGGCGAGGATGAGGACAGTGAGTTGGATTTGTTTAAGGGCTGAGGGAGAGGCTGATGGTTGGAGGCGGTGGCGGAGATGAGTGGAGATGATAGGTTAAAGAGTGGAAGAGATGAGAGCTAGAAGTGGTGGTCCACAATAAAAAAGTTTTTAAAAAAAGGAAAAAGGAAAATTAAAAGAAAGGAAAAAGGAAAAGAAAAGAAAAGTGAAAATGTTAACTTTGCCCCTTAAAATTAAGGCTTTGATCATACATTAACGGGTTGACCGGACGAAATGGCAACAAATTACTTGTTTTGTAAGTTCGGGGGACAAAAATATTAGAATAAAAGTGGAGGACCAAAAGTGAACGATGGCTATAGTTTGAGGGCCACAAAAGTCATTTACTCTTTTAGTTATTATGTATATATAATTAATTTATGTTTATTTATTATTAGTTAATTTTTTTAATTTGTGGGTTCTAATGTTGTTGCTGAGGATCCCATAAGAGTTGAGATAAGTGTTATCATTGAATAATTGACAAGTGAAACTACTCCTGGTATTTATCTATTTTTCTACTTCTAATTGTGTTTTTGATTTAGTATTTAATATGTTTTCTATTTGGGTTTTGTAGTTAAGAGTACTTATAGAAAGAAAGGGGCTATGAAGAAGGTTACGGTTGTTCGAAGTACACTTGTCCTTGAGGATTTTCTTGAAGAAGATGATTTTGTCAAGTAGAATTCATTGAACCTTATCTGCCCACAGGTCATATTTCAAACAAACCTTGATGAGCTTCCTCCGGTGGTGGCTGCAAACGAAAAGGGAAAAGAAAAGGTTGTCAAGGATAATAAAAGGAAGCAAAAGGTTTATGAAGGGAATGGAAAGAAGAAGGCTGTGAAGAAGGCTGCTAATAAAAATCCCGCTGAGAAAGGGGCCCGTTGTGAATAAGGCAACTGAGAAGAAAATTAAGGATGTTGCTGGAGATGGAAGTGGGCCTTCGAAGAAATCTTCTGTTGCGGGAAACCGCAAGCGAGAAGTTAGAGATGTTGTAGCTAGACAGGGAGTTTCAGAACCTATGTTGAAGAGAAATGTTCTTTCTCATTGTTTATCAGGGAATACTAATTATGGCACAGAAATGACACACCAAATTAAACAAATAGCTGAAGTTGAGCTTCCTGATGGTTCTAGGTATGTTATATTACTTTATGTATTTATGATTTTACTTTATGTGTTTAGACATTCATTTTGAATATTTCAGTTTTTAGTTTTTTGCATAATAACTTGAATTATTTAGAATTTTACTAGTTTAGGTAATTTGTCCTTTACTTTTAGTGTTTCATTTTTTGGTTTCACTATACATTTTAATTGTTGATGTGTTGGTTTAAGTGTTTAGTTTCATTGTTTAATAAATTTTTGTGTAGAGTTTCAGTATGAATTGTTCATGTAATTGTTCATGTAATTGTTCATTTTATTCATGTGTTTAAATATTTAGTTTTATTATACTTTTTTTACTTTATTATGATTTGGTTGTGTATTAATTAAACTTGTTTTTAATTACTGTATGTTTACTTTATGTTTTTATTCTCTTAGTTTGGATATTTATGTGCATAGTTTGTATATTTACTAACTTAGTGTATTATATTTTTTTTCAGGACTATCAATAAATTTATTCCTGCAAGCCAGTACGTAAAGGTCACAGGTCTTTGTTCTAATCTCACTGCTCAGCAGAAGGCTGATGTTGAGGCATTTGATTTTGGGAGTCTACTAAAGGTAAGATTGGAGATTGCAATTCCTGCGGGTATAGTGTCATAGTTAGTCAGTGATTTTAATCCTCCTACCTATGTTAAGCTTGTTGGGGGTAGCTAGGTATTTTGTTACTGTTGATGATGTGTATGATGTCATGTGCTTGCCCCGTAACCCTGGAAGGAAAGTTGTGCAAAAGAGAAATTCTAATATGGAATTGAGGGATAGCTATAAGGCCATGTTTGGTAAGGAATGAAAAAAGGATATACCCCTTCACTTGCTTTTGACAAGGATAACTGAATTTAAGGAGGGTGGAAATGAGTTTAAAAGACTTTTTCTTATTTATTGCTCTTCGTACTTTATAGTTCCTATATCTGCTGGTAAGGTAGATATGAAAATCCTTGAAGCCATTAGGAATGTTAACTTGTTTACTGATGGTGAATTGGATGGCCAAGAAGAACCGTCCACAGCTGTGCAACCCCCAAAGAAAGGAGTTTAAGATGTTTAAAAGAACCTGTAATTAAAAACTTGGATTGTGGTGTGATTTGAATATTTGGATATGTTGTATTTTAATGATGAATGAATATGAATGTTTAATTTGCTAGGTTGTTGGATTTTCTTTGTCGTAACTAGATTAAAACTTTTAATTATGATGATTCCAGTATCAACTCAGTTCTAAAGTTTATCTCTTTAGTTCCATTGTTATAGATTTAGCTTCTTATTAAAGTTTAACAGTTTGTATAGTAATGACATTTTGGATGTTGAAATATTTCTCTACCAAATTTGCTATCTTTTCTGATTTTAACTTGATGTATTGTTCTGTTTATAGCCATGTGTCCTTTAGGTATATTGTTCAGTTATTTAGGTATATAGTTTGGTTATTTATTTAATTAGTTGAAAAATTAGAAATTTTATAATCATGTGTTGTGGTTTAATTTTTTACCCTTATATTTTAATTTAAAAGGATCTTTCATGTATAATCCTGCATGATCTTGAATGCTACATTCCAGTATGTAGACCAATAATACAATGCAAGCAAAAGTTCCTAGATTCATGGAGATGTAGAACATCATATAATTTACCATGTTTGCATATCCATCATTTGAGTCTCCAACAATTATTTCAATAATTACATATCTGATTTGACTTATGGACGAATATGCAAGCAAGCATTTCATGCTTGTTTGAGTAATAGCAATGAGATTTCCCAATACCATGCTAAGAATAGCTAGGATTTCCAAAAGAATATGACATTTGTTTGATGAGAAATAAAAAAGAAATATCAAAAATTTGAGTGGCTAAAGCTGAAGCAGCTACTTTTGAAGTAACAGAAAGAAAAGCAACGACTGGAGTGGAAAGTCAGAGTCAAAAAGAGGATTATTCACTTCTTTCTCTCATGTATATTTTCATTTAGTTTATTTATTAGAGTCATTTGTTTCAAACACAGGTGGTTGAATATATTTTTATTTAATTAAACTGCACTCGTTAGTTCGGGTGTTTAAAGCATTTGAAGTTCAATTTAAATTATTAGTCTATGAATTTAAGTTAATGGTACAAAATAATAATATAAATACAATGTCAAATTGAATTTCATAGGTCTAGACTCGTTACTTTGGTGTCTTTGTACCAAACTTCTTTGCCTTTGATTTCTTTCTTTGCTTCCATCTTTCGATTCTCTTGCTTCTTCCTTTTGTCTTTCTGGGGAATGAATCTTGGATTGTTGGTTGTTTAGTGATGGAATATTCTGCTACGCTGCTTGAATTTCATGTTCCTTTGTAATTTTTTAGACAAGAATTTCCTCTACCTTTTCATTGTTTTTTTAAAGCTTTCTTCACGAAGTTTCCTGGTTTCTATATCACCTTCACATTTTAAGACCAGATTATAGTAGTTCTTGCCATTTGGTGTTGCCATGGAACTTTGTCTTTGATTTTGTCCAGTTCTTGGTTTTCTTTTGCTGCTTTCAGTTTGTCCCACGCTTGTATTTTAGCTAGCTTTGTCCTTCACTTCAAATGTATTATGGTGGTATCTTATTGATTGAGTTGATGTACAATATTTGAATACACTGAAAGCAGAGCATTCCTTGCATAAAAAGATGACCATGCATATATAAAAGTTAATAAGATAAACATCCGAACTAAAGCTCTAAAGCATAAAAATTGCCTGCATTTTAAAGTCAAATATGCAAATGAATAACTAATGACATATATATATATATATATATATATGTAATATCAGAAACTTGCTATGAAACCTGCTTACAAAAAGATGAATGTGTGAACCAAGAGGTAATGTCCAAATAGAGAAGTTAAAGATATTAACATAAGAGGTAACATGTATATTATATTTCGTCGGCATATACCTGTTTCTTCAAAACTTTAGATGTTTTGGTTGCTTGTGAAATCGTGTATTCCTTCTCAAATTTAAAGTACATTTACAATGTGTACTCTTGAGTTGTATGTTTGAGTAGTTTTGAACCATGTATAGCTAACTTTGGCACTGATTTTGAGCACTGATTTTCCTTTGCTATTTCCTTTGGTCTCCAACAATCAATAATCTCATTGAAGATGGTTAAGAACCTATTGAGTGTGGCCATTTTGTTGGCGTTGAATGACAAAGTTGTGTTTGTGCTCTCACTTCGTTGTGATGAAAGAGTTCATGTGGAGAAAAAGTCTACTCATTGCATGACACCATTTATCTCTAATAGAATAAAGCATCTTGAACCATTCCTTGTCTTCAAGTTGAAAAGTCTTGATCATATTGTTCCATGTCATTTCAAATTCATTTTCTTTTTTACAGTATTTCAAACAATGCTTCAATGCTTCCTTGAAGGGACCATCCTGTTTTAATTCACCAAAATGACTGGTGGCATTTTGTGTAATGTGCCACGGGCACAACCTATGCCTCGTGTTTGTGAAAACCTATAAATTTTCATGAATAATTTTATTCTTAACACATTTATATATAAGCATATGATCTAAAACAAACTTAACACGAACCAAAGACATAAACATGGAATGTAATTGTTGCTAAAAAAATTCAATAATCATGTGTTCTTTTTAAAAAACAATACTGAAATTATGCATAAGATTTTATGAACAAACACAGGAACTAATGAACTAAACATAAAAGGTAACTATATATATAAGCATATCAACCCAAATTAGTCTAGATCAATCAAATTTAAGAATGGTCACCTTTTCGATTGCTTTGGCCATGACTGAATCTTGGTCTGTAAATATTGTCACTGGCTCTTTACCACCCATTGATTTTCTGAAAACATCGAGAAGTTATTCGAAAGTTGAAGCTTTCTCGTCGGCAATGAAAGCACATTCAAACATCACTATATCACCGTGGTTATTCATTCTGACTAGTAGAGCACAAATCAAGCTGTATTTGTTGGTCTTGTATGTTGACAAATCATTTAACAAAATTAGATCACGGTACTTCATGTGTTAATGCAGTTACACCATGTATTTAATATGTTACTTCGTACGTTTCAGCAAATTTAAAAATACCTAAATTTTCTCAACAAAATACATATAGACAAATTTTAGACCTTGGTGAATTACCAAGCACAATTATATCACTTTTATTCATTTTTATTTTGTTACATCGTGTGTCTAAAAAATATTTTATATGTTTTAGAAAATTTAAAAAGATCCAATTTTTCAAAAAAATGTAAGTAGCCAATTCGACATCATAATAATATATGCTACTTCATGTGTTCATGAAGTTATATCATGTGTGTATCACACTACTTTATGTGTTCATGTCATTACTTCATGCGTTTAAATGTATTTTACGAAATCTAAACCATGCGTGTATGTTGTGTCAAATGCCATTAGATCGTCGTAGAGGGAGTAGTCTTCCTTCATCATTGAGTCCCTCCAAAAACTTTTGTTAGCCTACCATTATCATCTCATTTAACTATGAAGAAGAAATATTTCTCTTTGGTACTCTTCTATGAGAATCTTTCAATTACTTGTTGAGCATCTCGCCTCCTTCAATGCGCAACATGTTCACGTAGTTTAGATGGTCCTTAATCACGTGTCCAAGATTCTGAATACCACCAGCTTCAAAAGCCATAAACTTGAATCCGTGGCTAGGTTTTAATCCCGCGTCTTCCATTCTATCTATAGTTTTCCCTTTTATTTTGTAATTCTCCTTTCACTTCTCTGCAAATACTGTCATTCGACTCGAGTGAAAAGATGATTGTGAGAGGTCACATGACTCAAAAGTTCATAGGCTCTATTGATAAATTTAACCCAAATTCCAGCTTTCCATCTTGTTCTCGTAACCACATTTTTTTCTTGTTTTCTTCTTTTCTTTTCAAAGCCCTATTCAATGATATTGTTGATGGAAGGTGTGTCGGGTGTTTCATTCTTCATTTTTGTATTTCCTTGGCACGAGCAGACAAAGGGGTTGTTTGGTTTAAGCATGGGAAAATGAATGGAATCAGGAAAGGGAAAGGAAAAGAATGATACTGGATTTTTTTAACTGTTTGGTATCGCAATGGAAAAGAAATCAAGTTTTGCTTCATTCCCTTTGTACTTGTTTGGTTCAAGAAGGGGAACCAAACTTTGATTTCTAATATGTTGTAGTTGAAAAACCCATGGCATACATAAGTAAATCAAGTAAACTACTTTAAGAACGGGGAACTAAATTAATCAATCAAAATAATAAATTAAATTATTTATATAATAAAATAATATATTTATATTAAAAGAATCTGTCTCTTGAAATACGGTCTCTCCATAAGTCATGGAAAGACCAAGGTTTAAAGTGCAAATTAGAATAAATGAAGATAAAATTATCGGGTTGCATGAATTTGGTTATAAACTTCATAACTTTTTTAAAAAAAATTTAATATTGCAACTAAGATATTTTACCTTTTATTATTCTAATCAAATCTCATCTTTCCATAGGCTTATGGGAATACAGTCTTTCACAAGACTTTGCCATATCAAAATATTGTAATTATTATTTATACTATAAATTATATTAATGAAATACTATCATTTATTATGAAAATAATAATACTAATAATTTTATTAATATTCGACCCATATACAACTCAAAAAATTATAATACTATTTCTTCATTAGTGTAAATAATTTTCTTTTTATATAATAAATTTAAGCTAAAATATAGCAATACTATTTGATTAATTTATTCTCTTAAAATATAGCCATAAAAATATATGATTAATGTTCTGCGAAATTCATTTTTGTACGAGATTAAAATCTTATATAACCGTAAACATATTATATGTTTCCAAGAATCTTCACTGTTTAGAAAGTTGGAACGTTTACGAATGAAAAAAATAGTTTTTATTCTTCGAAACGAAACTTGAAATATGGGGAATCCGAATTTCAGGGTAAGGGTAGAGAATCGTCATTCTCCGAATTGAGAGAATCGTCATTCTCCGAATTGAGAGAATCGTCATTCTCCGAATTGAGAGAATCGTCATTCTCCGAATTGAGAGAATCGTCATTCTCCGAATTGAGAGAATCGTCATTCTCCGAATTGAGAGAATCTCAAACCGTAAAAAGAAAAAGATAATGATTAAAAATACCAACCAAACGTTAACTAACTGATTGATTACACTTTATTCCCTTTCTCCATTCCTATTCCCCCAAAACAAATAACCCCAAAATATATGATGGTTCCATTTTTTTTACCTATTTGTGTTGAATATCGCACCCCAAATCCCAATGCATTTGACTGTTTTTGGTATAAATCATGAAACTCTGATAGTGTTTTTGCCCTCAAACCTGTGAAGCAATCCGTGACATCAACTTTCGATATGTCGCTTAAATTGGCGATAAAATCTGGTCTTGCAAATATGTATCATTTCAGTAACTCATTACATCAACTATTTGATTGGTTAGTTCGTGTATTTTACAATTTAGATCAGCCTTAATAAACAATTATTTAGTCACTGATAAATATGTACAGAGAGGTACAATATCAAAATATTTTGATAACAAATCCTACTAATTAAATTTCAGACATTTAACACAATAGATCATTTATTTATTGAGTTACATCGTGTATTTAACATAATACTTCTTGCGCTAAAGTAAATTTTAAAACATAAAAATACTCTTAACAAAATACATGTAATTGAATTCTTGACGAATCATCTTACAAAGTTCAGTTTTTTACTTCATGTGTTCATGCAATCACATCATTTATTTACTATGTTACTTTATACGTTTAAGAAAATGTTTATGAACTTACATTATTCCAACAAATTGAATATAGCCAAATTTTAGATATGGGGATTTGTTCATCAAAATAATATCACTTTCATGTGTTCATGCAGTTACATCTGACTCCGAATCTTTTGTTACACTTTTGTATAACACTCCATGATACACCAATAATATTATGCCAAGTGTCCCTCTTAACTTAACTCTAATTTAATCATCTAACCCTAATTAACATTATTTTATATCTAATCAATCAATTAATGATGATTTAATTATTTAACTTAATTAATTTAAAATAAAAAATAAATAAACGTTCAGGGTTCAGGACGTTATAAATGGTAACACCAATGAGCCACCGCCGCCATGTTTTTCACTCAGGGCACTATCTCCACCGCCGCTAATCAACACCCTCCTATAGTAATCCACAAAAAATGGAAATAAAACAAATTTCACTTCCTGCCAATTTCACGCTCGCCAAAATAGATCAATGTTCGTCTCAAACTCTCCATCCCTACCGACCGCTGCCGATAGCGGAGAACCTCCTCGGCTTGAATGATTTTATACATTCATCACTATCTTAAGAAAGGCATGTCAACCTGCTGCCAATTCATTACTATCTTTAGAAAGACAGTTAATAATTGATGGCCCAGGATTTGTGGCCACACCTCTGCTGCCGATTCATACAATTTGCCTTTGAAAGGCATTGTGAAATTTTGTTTGAAAAATGAGAAATGCAAAGATCCAGCACAAGCACGTTCACCTGCTTGTTTTCCAGATTTCGCACCATAGGCGACAGCACCAAGTATCCAGCGGCGGAGTCTATGGCCCTAATTGTTTGATCGGGCATCAATCGATTAAATATAAAATAATATTAATCAGGTTTATATTAGTAGACTAGAGTTAAGTTAACAGAGACACTTGGAATAATATTATTGGTGTAGTAACATAAAGTGTTACATGGAAGTTTAACAGAAGATCCGGAGCCGTTACATTTAGTGTTCATGATATTACTTCATACATTTTAATAAATTAAAAAAATATCTACATTTTTCCAACAATTTGCTCCAAATTTCAGACATTTGGGAATTGTCCATCAGTCACGTTACTTTATGTATTCATGTATTTACATCCAGTGTTCATGATATTTCTTCATACGTTTTAGCAAATTAAAAAACACATACATTTTCCCAACAAATTGCATATAGCCAAATTTCAAACCCTAGGGAATTGTCCATTAGAATAATATCACGTTAGTTCATGTGTTCATACAGTTACGTCCAATGTTCATCATATTACTTTATACGTTTCGGCAAATTAAAAAACACTTACATTTTCTTCACAACATGCATATAATTGAATTTCAGATTTGGCCAAAAAAATTCCACAATATAAAAACGGTACCTCATGTGTTCATACAATTATTTCATGTGTTTAAATATATACGAAATCAAAACCAAACCTGGATGTAAACTTGTTGAATTTTCAGATTGAACATATTCATTGTTTTCTTCCTCATACAAAACAATTTCATTGCCTTGAATTACTTCTTTTTTCATAGTTTATAACAGCAACACCTTAGATCATAGATTTCAACTGTTAAAACTAATATTTTAAACTGTAAAACTAATATCTTAGATCGTAGATTTCATATAATCAAGATTTCGACCATAAAACAAAGATTTTCAACCGTAAATTTCATATTACCTCGATTATTTCACCTTCACATATCATAGAAGCTTTGAAATATGCTGTTATTTGATCTTTCCGTCGTAAGATTCCATAAAATTCGGTCGCAAAATCCGATTTCGTCAGATTTGCGAAAATTTGCAGATTTCGATTTCAGAGCTTTATCGCAAAACTGAACCGGAGATTTGCAGAGTTTTGATTGGCGATTGCAGAGCTTGAATCCGGTGTTTAGTAGTATGAATTCAAAATGAGTTTGAAGAGGAATGAAATTACTCGATTTTTTGGAGGAAAGAGATCTAACAGTTATTTTGAAGGAGAGGAAAATTTGGTGGGCCCATTTTTTTTACAACACGGGTGTTGACCCATTCTCAGCCTATTTTTTTTATTTTGCAAACAGATCCCATTTTCAACTCCCTTATTATTGCTGCAGTTTGGTCTCTCATCTCACCACTTGCTATGGTGAGACTATCTCACAAGTTTTTCGCCTAAAACCCCAAAATTTTACGCACCTCCAGTAAACCCCTTCTATCACTAAAATCGTCGCTTTTTTAAAAAAAAAATCTTTCAAGTAAACTGTAGAAGATCCCCACCGCTTCACTAGGGGTGGACGTCGGTTTGGTTTATTTGGTTTTTGGTTTATTCGATTCGGGTTATTCAGTTTTTCTCCTAAAAAACCTAAAAACTAAATCTGACCCAAATAACACAAATAACCCGAAACATTGGAATCAAATTCAAAATTCGATTTCGGTTTAAAACCGAATTTAACCCAAATTAACCAAACTGATCCAACCCTTATCAATTTGAATTCATTTCATCCGGTTTCTTCGCCCACAACAATTGTGGGCCAAACCTAAAAACCCATAAGCATGTCAAAATTTAAACTTAAAATTAACCACTTCCGACCCAATTGTCCAAGGCCAAGTGATTAGTCACTTAAGGCCCAACTGCATTTGGTGCTTTGAAGAAAAGGTGGAGTGATACCCTATTTATAATTGATATCTACCTAATAGTCTCCACAATCTTTCGATGTGGGACTAATGATAAGCCTTCTTCCATCCTTTTAAAGCCTTGCTTGGCATGCTTGCTGCGTGGATGAGGTTTCATTTTTCCATTTTCCATACTCCTTTTTCAACTTTTCCTTCAATTATTATTACCTTTTTCTTAGTTGAATTTATTATTAGCTTCAATTATTATTACCTTTTGACTTGAATGAATCAGGTTATAAAATTTATAACTACTACACGTTGCATAATAAATTTTTAATATTGCAACTAAGACCTTTTATTTTGTATTATTATAATTAAACCCCGTCTTTCTATAAGCCTATGGAAAGACGGTCTTTCCCAAGATTTTGCCATTCATTATTACATTATTTAATTTGAGGAGTATTTTGTGACTGAGGAGTATTTAATACCCATTTGATCTCAAATCATTTTTATTATTATTACCCTATTAATTTGACTTATGTTTTACCGTTTTCATACATGATGAATGTGTTTATAATATATTTTATGATTTCTTTCTCTTCTATTTATATAAGTAATTTAAATACATTTAGAGGGTGAAACAAAAATTCCACTATTAAATTAACACAATGTCTTGTTTTACACTGACAAATCATTATACGAGGTTATTTTATAACTGATATAACTAATAAGTTGATTTGATATTTGTTTTTATTTATTGCAACAAATTTCTTATAACTTTTAAAATGTATAGTAATGTATAAATAATTCTAATTTGACCCTAATAGTTATTGAAACGAGATTTTTCATGATTAGTTCAACATTTAGATGGTCTAATAGGAGACTTTCTCCTAAATTAACTATGATATTTATATATTATAGTTTTTACGTTTTTTAAAATTTAAAAATTACATATTTTAGTAGATGTGTTCATTAAAATCATTAGGAATTGTATTTTTTTAAAACTAAGAGTTAATGTATTAAAATGTATTATATTTTAGTTCAAATATAAAATCTAAATTATCATAAATTTTATCTCTTACATCTTTATGTTTATGTAAAAAAAATGATATTTTTTACATTCTAGATCGTGTATTATGTTAAATTATTTTTCTACTATTATCATCCTGCCCCTCCTTAAAATCAGTTTTGGTTCTGCCATTGTCTGCGGTTAGATAAGGGTTGTACCAGGCTAGTTGCTTTAGGTTCTCTACGAGTAGATTTAAATGTTGGTTTTGACTTTGAACTGACATATTTTCTTCTTCTGTTTAAGTGAATATGGGAAGTGGAGACTGGAGATTACGAATCAGATTGAAATAGGCTCATTTTCATGCTACCGGAAGCATAACCATTACACAACGATCCACATCCTCACTTGTTTATGCTTCTCGGTTGGCTAATCACTGTCTTCATCTCTTCACCAAGTAATCTCTTCTGAGTCCATTGTAGTTTGTTAAGTTTTTTAGAGCAGAGGAAAATGTCCATTGTTTGAGGAATGCTTTAGTCTAGTGAAAGATTACTATTGAAGAATCAATTATTCGTGCACCTTATCACTGTGATTACTAAGAGCACTATAGTTTAGATATGGATATTTATTGATTATAGTTAATGCTTTCCGTTTACGTTCATGCCAATAAGGATTTATAAGAATATATATACTTGTTTTTTTAAAATTTATAAGAAATTCAAACGAACTAATTTATTAAACTTGTTTATAATGAATATGGATTGTAAAATGCTTGAATATCAGTCTTTTATCTATTTGATCCATTTAATGTTAAGATATTTGGGGTAATTTTTTAAAATTTATAGATTAGTCCTTCCACTTATATTTACTTATAAATTTAGTTTTGTAGTTTAAAATTTTATTATATATATTTAATTAATAACAATTTGGTATTCGATTCGGGTTTCGGTTTGAGTTTTAATATCCAAAACCAAACCTAAAACCGTATTCAGAAATCGGTTTATTCAATTCGAATATCCAAAAACCGTATATTAAATTCGGCTCAAATTATTCAAATTCAGATAATTCAATTCTTGATTCAGTTTTTAGTTTTCGGTTCTTTTGCCCACCCCTACGCTTCACGGCTTCTAGGTCTTCTCCTAACTGGAAGAGGATTTGTTCATTTAATGCATGGGCAGAATCTAATTCCAGAGTAATAGTAGGTAGAGGTGACTGCATTTTCTGGACATCGAATTGGTTAGATATAGGTCCCATTATGGATCTCTGTGATCAACATCTGGTTAATATACCTGCTGCCTGTACAGTCTCTGAGTTCATCACAAATAAATCAGCTTTGATTCAGAAAATTTCTCCTCTTCTACCAGCTTATGCTATTTCTCTTTTACAGGAATCAAAGCTCTCAATTCACAGAGAGGATAGCTCATATGGAAACCTGGAATCAAGGGTGAGTTCTCATTTAAATCCACTTATCAGTTGCTCAGAACCCAGAGAGATACAATTGCTTCTATTCAACATCTTTGGTGTTCTAGAATTGAAAAGAAAATCTCTGTTTTTATGTGGAAATTGATAAACTCATATCTACCTTTTGATAATGTCCTGCAAAAAATGAAATTTTGTTTGCCTTCCAAATGCTGTATGTGTAATAATCATGAGGACTCTCTGGATCATTTCTTTAATTCCTGCAATTTTGCTGTGCAAATTTGGAAAAATGTGCATCACTTCATGGGAATTAGGGACAGATCTTTCTCATCTATATGGGAAAAACTATCATGATATCTCACTTATCCTGGCTTGAGTTCTTTGCATTCTATAATTATTCGAACTGCTTCTGTAATAACATGCTGGAACCTTTGGAAGATGAGGCATAAATGCTTATATGACTCTGCCATGCCATTAACAAGTTTAGTGCTCAATCTATCAAGGGATCAAATTTTCTACTCCTTTAGTGCTAAACCTGTCTTCAAAGCCTCCCAAATTGACATAAGCATTGCTGACCACTTCTTTTTACCCCTGATCAAAGCTCCCCCGAAGCCAAAAATTTTCAAAATTGCTTGGATTAAGTCATGTAAGGGTTACAAAATTAATGTTGATGCTGCATGGTGTTGTCATTCTAACATGTGTGGACTTGGTATGATTATCAGAGATAACCGAGGTAGTTTCATAGCAGCTCACACTCAATATACACAGGCTAATTCCCCTCTGGAAGCTGAGTTGAATGCTATTCGGTTTGCTTTAAATAAGTGTGTAGGATACTCTGTGCCTGTTTCTATGGAATCGGATTGTCTATATGCAGTTCATTTTGTTCTAGATCCACTACAAGCACACTGGAAACTGTTCCAGTTATCTGATGATACTCACCAAATTCTGAGAGATATTAGCTTAGTGCATATTCATAGACAAGCAAATCTGGTTGCAGATTCACTGGCTAAAGCTTGTCTCAAAACCCAGAATAGTACCTCCCTGTTTAGATTTCACATGCTCTCCAATACTATTCAAGGTTTAATTAGGCTAGATCAAATAGGTACACCATAATTAAGGATGGTACATTGAATGGATGCTACTCATTTGAACTGATTTTTGTAGGTTTGAAGCTGCATCAAATGGATGGCATAAGGATCGAGGGACCCCAATTACTGCATCATATGGATCATACGGCCTTGCTGCACCGTACGGATCGATGGATTTTTCTGGTAGAGGATAAGCTATTTAGTATATTTGGGGTGATTTGGACTGCCTTGTGTTTCGTTAATACGATTCACTAACAAGTTTGATTATCTTCTCAGATAGACTAACAGTTTTTGTAATCCTCTAACTTTTAAGTACTTCCCATTCATCATTTTGGAAGCAACAATTGTTGTTTCAAGAGCTTATGGCTCACTCTTGTATATCTCAACTAAACTACGGCTTCACCTTTTCCTTCTGTTTTACTTTCCTGTCTATTACACGACTTGGGAAGGCCTTATATAATTTCCCCCATCCTTGGATGGTTTATCTTAAAAAAATTTTTAAAAAAAACGTCTCATACCGACTCCCGTATCATTTTTTTAACAAGGAAACCTCTAAACGACACCGTAAAACCTATTACTCGTGAAGAAACGTCTGCTTTTTTTCCCTTCTTTTTCAAGTGTTATATGAAGCGTCTGACAAAGTGAAAGAATCTTCCGATTTTCAGCGTCCCAGTTGATACTTTTCTGTAGTTGGCGAGTTGGGTTTTGCTGAAATTCTGATAGCAAGGCTGTTTCAGCTTTTATCGTCCTCGAGTACCTAGGGTCAGTTATTTTCTTGAATTGTAATTTGACAAGTATATATGGCATATTTCTTTTGTGTGTGGGGTGCAAGAATTGTTGTTTTGTAGCAAATCGAATTATACTTGAAAGGTGTAGTTATTTTCGTAATTTGTTATTTGCAATCGCTGTTAAGATTATATTTAGTTTTATTGGAAGGTTGTGCTAGTGTTTTAGAATGATTCTTTGGGGTTTCTTGAGGTGGTTTTAAGGATCACTAGTGAGAAATGACAGAGTAATAATTTGTAGGTGATTTGCAGAGTGAAATTTGATGCTGTGAGGTGGTTCTGATCGATGGCGGTGGTAAATAAGACTAGGAATATGCTGGAGGGTTTGATGAAGGAGGGATCCTTCAAATGGCTGACTAGGACCCGCAGTGCCTATGATGAAGAGATTGAGGAGATGGGACGATCTCCTTCTGCTGGGAAGAACTGGTTGCCGGAACTTTCTCCTGTGGCAAACGTGGTGGTCCGCAGATGCTCCAAGTATGTTACCTCAATCCATTTGTTGCTGATACTTCTGTTTTAAATTAAATTTCATATTGTATGATACTTATGCTAATATAAATGGAGTGTAGCAGGAATGATAATGTCGATCAGTGTATGGACGTACTAGAGTAGATAGAATATCTAACAGAACTATTAGAAACAAATTAGGAGCAATAAAATGACAAACTACTGAGAGGAACACGGCTAAGATGGTTTGTACATGTACGTATGAGCCTCCTAGATGCTCCAATAAGGCATTAAAAAATAGAGACCACTAAAACAAATTGAACAGAGAAGAGAAAGACCTAAACATACCTGGTAGAAGACTTTAAAGGAAGACATGCTGTTATTAATTTTTAGTTTCTTTTGGAAAGTTAATATGGTTATAGGGTCCGATGTGATGGATGTAGCTAACAAGGGATATGCAGTAAGACTGGTATGTAGCTGTATTTCATATGCTCATAAATCTCCTTTCCTGACAATAAATTGTTAATGGTGCAGAATCCTTGGTGTTGCTATGGAGCAACTAAGAGAAAATTTTGAGGAAGAGGCTTCTGATACCTTGAAAATTCCACCCCAGTCCATGCGGAACTTTTTGGAGTACTGTTGCTTCAGGGCTCTTGCACTTTCCACCCAAGTTACTGGTTATCTTGAAGACAAGAGGTTTCGGCGCCTGACATTTGATATGATGGTTGCTTGGGAATTCCCAGCCGCTTCCAGCCAACCTCCTCTTAGCGTGAGTGCAATGTTTCCGGCATTATAAATTCCAGAATAATCCTTACATACTTTTAGTTACCAAATAAGAAGTGTTTTCCGACCCTAGTTGTTATTTTGAAGTTAATTAAGTCTGCTAATTCCATTAATGTCATGTAGCAGATGGATGAGGATGTTTCTGTAGCCTTAGAGGCTTTTTCTCGTATAGCTCCTGCAGTTCCAATTGTAGCTGATGTAGTAGTTTGCGATAAGCTTTTTGAGGAGCTTACTGCATCCAGCGGTGGCAGACTCCAGTTCTCAGTTTATGATAAGTATCTAAGTGCACTGGAAAGGTATCTTTATTCAATTTTACGTACAATAAAGTGTTTATCCAATTGAAATCACAGCTTTCTTGGGAAAAAAAGATGTTCCATTTCTTTTTTCCTCCATGTAATAACTAGGGGAGTACCATGTTGTGAGCCTGTGATAATAGAGAATACATGTCCATGTGCCGCACCCTCAACTATCTTACTGTGAAATTCAGTCAGTAGCAATTTTGTTTGGTTATTCTCCTCTTGTTTAGCTGTACCAGATTTAATCCAGAAGCATTAAAGCTAATGGTTTTGCATTGCACTTAGGATTTAGATGGAGGGGGCACACTTCCCTCAATGTATTTCTCTCTTTATACACTTACATTACTTGTTTTCTCCATCATTCTTGGCTTGTTTTTTATCTCTGAAAAAGCCAAGGCAAGCGCCCATTAAGGCTTTGGTTTGGATTTTCTCACCTTGAACTCCCTAAATGAGTCTTATTATTCAAAAATTTCTTGGCAATGGAATGAATACCATGAATCATTTTTACTACCGGGAAATTTTTTCTTGAATTCTCCACCTCTGAGAATATTTTACCTCCATTTGGTTAGCCATCCATATGATGAGTTGTGGGCAACTAGAAAGTGGTCCAGAACAGAACCATGGCTTGGTGGTGTAATTAGGTTTATATACATAGTGGTATTTGTTCTAGCTAAAGTAGGACAATAGAAGAGATGTACAGATTTAGTCTTTTTATAAAAGAATTTTATTTTGTGTTTTTTTACCTCCAGGGCAGTAAGGAAAGTTAAGACCCAGTCTGAGTCCTCACTCCTCTCTACCCTACGATCTGCTAAAGCAGAGAGGATACTGGAAGTGGATGGTACAGTTACCAGCCAACCAGTTCTTGAACATGTTGGTATATCTACCTGGCCGGGTGAGTCTTTTCTTTATTGATCTCTTATTGCTTTTTTTCCCCTGTAGGCTGCATAAAATGAGATTTTGGGTATTGTTTGGAATGTGCTCTTTTGATAAACTACTGGAACAGTGTTGCCAATTTGATTAAATAAATGACGAATCATGCTTGATTGCAGGTCGATTAGTTCTGACAGATCATGCTCTCTACTTTGAAGCCCTTCGTGTTGTCTCTTATGATAAGGCAAAAGTATATGATCTATCTGATGATCTGAAGCAGGTTGTTAGACCTGAATTAACAGGACCTTGGGGAACCCGACTCTTTGATAAGGCATTCCTGTACAAATCAATTTCTGTGTAAGAAGATGAACCTGCAATGGTTTGGGATAAATTTATTATTAATACAACAGATACTCAAAGTTTCCATTATAATGGATACATATGCATTACTCTTGGAATTAATTAAAATCTGCCAAAATGTTTATATTGTAGACCTGAACCAGTTATAATGGAGCTTCCTGAGCTTAAAGGTCACGCACGCCGTGACTATTGGCTGGCTATCATACAAGAAGTTTTATATGCCCACAAATTCATTCAGAAGTTCGGGATCACTGGGATTCAGCGGGAGGAAGCCCTTCTGAAAGCTATATTTGGAATTTTGCGGGTACAGGCCTTGAAAGAACTTAGCTCAACGATACCTCTTAGTTTCAATTCTCTTCTTATGTTCAACATATGTGATGAACTTCCTGGTGGGGATCGTATACTTGAGACTCTTGCTAAGATGTCAACCACACGGGATTTAGGCCGAACTAATTCCTCTAGCTCTGGAGGCGGGATGTACTCAGTTTCTGCTTCAGCCATGGCCTCCACACTCGGGTTTATGTTTGGTTCAACCTCTAGTCCATCTTCTGCAGGACTCCTCGTTGGTGAAATTGCAGTTGGTGAAATGAGTCCATTGGAGAAAGTAGTCACAGAATGTAAAAGTAGCTATAAGAAAGTGGTGGATGCACGAGCTACAGTCGATGGGGTCAAAGTTGATGGACTTGACATGAATTTGGCCGTGACGATGGTATGTTAAATATGGTATTGAATGTCAGAATTAGTTTTTTTTTTGTTTTGCTTTTGCTGGATGGTTAGTAAAGCATGCCCATGTTGACTTTCCTTCCAACTAAATAGAGAGTATTGCATTTTGTTTAGTAGTTGATTGATTATATGTAAAAAAATATATATAATATATATATAAATGTGTGTGTTGTTAAAAGCTTGTGTGTTTTCAGGAGTTGCTATCTCCTCTGGTACAAGTTGGAAATGGGCTTCAATCTCTTGCTTACTGGGAATACCCTTGGAAATCAGCAGTCTTTTGTTTAGCTTTCACATTTGTTATTTGCAGGTAATAGCTACCATTACATTTGTTATCTGAGATCTGTACTCTGTTTCCTACTATGCATGAAAACAACTGTTCCTTGGAACCTGGTCATGTGGTGGCCTCATTATCCTCAACCTTTTGAATGTGTTTTTGTCAACATTTATGTGAAGCATTTAGTTAAACTCTTTCTCAAGCAAAGCCAAGCCAGAGTGAACTCTTGAGGTCTCGTTCTATAAGCATAAGCATTCTCATTTAACTTCTACTTGCATCAGTAAGTTTTTTCAAATAACCATTTCATGGGACGTCTCTCCTATGACAATGAAGCTTTCCTATGAAAACACCAAGAGGCTTAATTAATCATCAAGCATCCTTCCACAGACAGGACTGAGACCAATAAACACCCCACTTACGGATTCTCGTTGAAAATATTTTGCAGGGGATGGCTTGGCTATGCCTTTGCATTACTGCTCTTCTTTTTTGCTGCTTTTTTGGTAATAACCTGCTGGTTCAACAAAGGCAAGACTGTAGAAGAACTGAAGGTTATAGCTCCTCCTGCAAAAAATGCAATGGAGCAGCTGTTGGCTGTTCAAACGGTAATATCCCAAGTAGAAGAGCTAGTCCAGGATGGGAATGTTTGCCTTCTCAAGTTAAGAGGCCTGCTAATGGCCATCTTTCCTCAGGTCTCTTTTACCATTCTTCTCTTTCGTTTGTGCAGTCATGGTTTTCTATCTTAAGTTCTTATCATTCATTTATAGTGCTTTAGTTTTGTTAAGCGATTAACCCATTCCCAACACGTACATTTCTCTGTCAACTGTTCAGGCAAGTGAGAAACTGGCAGGGGGGTTACTAATGATGGCTTTGTTAGCAGCATTCGTACCGTGTAAATACATTCTATTGTTAATCCTTTTGGAAACGTTTACGAGACTTTCCCCGGTTCGGAGAGCAAGCACAGAAAAGTGGACGAGAAGATTTAGAGAATGGTGGTACAGCATTCCCGCGGCACCAGTAGTTGTTGAAAGATGTAAAGAAGACAAGAAGAAAAAGTGATGTTCAAGATTTTCATGTACAGCTAAATCTAATTTTACTTCCGTCTATCTTTTCCTGATTCTAAAGATATCAACAGTGGTTGTAACATGTACATATGTTTGATATATAAAAGAAAGTGGTTGTAACATGTATATATACAAAAAGAGCAGTACTGATAGTAGTCGGGACAATGAAAACGACTCTTTATTTTTTTGTTAAGCAAAGTTCAGCCAAAGGAATCATGCCTCAAACTTTAATAGAGTTAATAAGTATAATTTTTTTTCATGAACATCCTTTATAACCTGATGACCCATCCATTCAAAGAAAATTTCATACGAATTAGGGTTTCTAAATTCATTTATTAAATTAGGGTTTTAGAATGATAACATTATACTTTTTTTTATTGGATTTTGATAATTTTGTATGAGACTGTCTCATAGTGAGACCAGGAATTTAATTGCAACTGAGGTTTCTAATTGAAGTTTTAAAAGTGCAGGAATTGGATGTAAAATTTTGTTAATTTACATTTAAGTCCAAGTATAGATATCAACTTTTCTTATTTTTCTCTCACATTTTTCTTATGATTTCCCTCTAATATCATTTCCTCTCTCCTCTCCTGCATGAACTACCTCCTTGTTCTCTCTCCTCTTTATTTCTCTTCCTCCTTGTTCTCTCTCCTCTCTATTTCTCTTCCATCTCCCTGCTCGATCGCTCATTTTCTTCCATTTAACCTCACATCATCTCCATTTTTCTTCCTCATTTCTTGTGTGCATTGGTTTGTTGAGAATTTTGGAGTTTTCCGGCATAGCTTCGGTTTTCGGTGGCCGAACACAATACGAGCTTCGTTTTGTGTTTATCTTCGAAGGTAATGTCCTTGCCCCTATTTTTTATGCATATTTTATTATTTTTTAAATTTCTGTTTACTTTCTTTGGTTCATGTGATATTCTAGGGTTTGTGTAGGTTATACTAAGTAATATTTGGGAATTTCTCTATTTTTTGTGTTTTGTGAGTTGTTCTTACATATTTGTGCCAACATTTGTGTTGTTGATGCATTTTCTTAGATGTCTAAGGAGATTTGCCTCACTGCTGCTGCAATCGAGAAGGAAGGAAGATTTGTAAGTTTTCTTAATTTTTGGTTGTGATGTTTTAGATACAGTTAATGATGTTTCTCTTTTTCAGTGTGATGTTTTAAGTTTTGGGCTTTAAGTACTGTTATCAGTGTTGGTGAGATATTTTAATTTCAGCGCTTGATACTAGTGGTGTTTTCATGCTTAAGTGTGCAATTGATGTTCAGTTTAGATTGTGTGCGATCTCTTAGGGTTTTGTTATGATTTTGTGCTAATTTTTTGTTGTTGTTATTGTTTCTTAGATGTCTAAGAATTCTTGCCCATTGTTGCTGCAATCGAGAAGGAAAGAGGATCTGTAAATTTTGTTATTTTTCATATGTGATGTTTTACATACTGTTGTTGGTGTTTCTGATTTTCTGTGTGATGTTTCATGTTTAGGCTTAAGTATTGTTACCTGTGTTGTTGTGATGTTTTAATTTCAGTATTTGATGCTTGTAATGTTTTTAGTGTGCAATTGATGTTCTGTTTTATTGTTTTGATTGTGTGCGTGATATCTTATGGTTTTGTTATGATTTGTGCTAATTTTTGTGTTGTTGTTTCTTAGATGTCTAAGAACGCTTGCCCACTATTGGTGCAATCGAGAAGGAAAGAAGATCTGTAAATTTTGTTATTTTTCAGATGTGATGTTTTACATACTATTGTTGATGTATTTGGTTTTCTGTGTGATGTTTCATGTTTAGGTTTTAAGTATTGTAATCTGTGTTGGTGTGATGTTTTAATTTTAGTATTTAATGCTTGTAGTGCTTTAAGTGTGCAATTGATGTTTAGTTCTGTTGTTTTGATTTTGTGTGATATCTTAGGGTTTTGTTACAATTTGTTCTAATTTTTGTGTTATTTCATAGAGTCTAAGAACACTTGCCCACTGTTGGTGCAATCGAGAAGGAAGGAGCATTTGTAAATTTTATTCTTTTTTCAGATGTGATGTTTTACATATCGTTGTTGATGTTTTTGGTTTACTATGTGATGTTTCATGTTTAAGTTTTAAGAACTGTAATTTGTGTTGGTGTGATGTTTTAGTTTCAGTATTTGATGCTTGTAGTATTTTAAGTGTGCAATTGATGTTCAGTTTTGTTGTTTTGATTGTGTGTGATATTTTAGAGTTTTGTTCCCATTTGTGCTAATTTTTGTGGTGATGTTGTTTCTTAGATGTTTAAAAGCACTTGCTCACTGTTGCTGCAATCGAGAATGAAGTAGGAACTATAAGTTTTGTTATTGTTTAGATGTGATATTTTGGATATTGTGTTGATGTTTCTCATTTTCTGTTTTCTGTTTGATGTTTTAGGTTTTAAGTATTGTTACGTGTGTTGGTGCGGTGTTATAATTTCAGTGTTTGATGCTTTTGGTGTTTTCATATTTAAGTATGCAACTGATGTTCAGTTTTGTTCTTTTGATATTTTAGTATGTAATGTTTGATGTTTTAAAATTTTTATATTGATGTTTTAAAGGTTGAATTTGATGTTTCTCAATGTAGTTGTTAGTGATGTTATGTGTGTTATTGTGATGTTTTAATTTTAGATAGTGATGTTTTAATTTTTGTATGTGATGTTTTATGTTTATTTCACATGAATACTTTCCAAGCCAAAGCTCTACGGGGCTATTGATGAGATATTAAAAAATATTCTAATAGGTATCGTGCTCCCGAAGGTGTTCTCTTGAACAGAGGACCGAAAATCTACCTGTGACCATTTCGTTGATGAATATAGAAGAGTCACCCTCTTCGAAACCAGCATGAGAGAAGGCAAGCTATGAATAAGCAAACAACGAAGGAAAACAAGTTAGGGGAAACATAGAATTTGATTGTTTGAGATGTATTGTGTGAGAATGATGTTTAATATTGGTTTATTTGTGAGTGCCGAGACATTAGATTGTTGATGTTTTAGGTTGATTTGGATATGTTCAATTTTTATGTTATTGGTTTTTAGGGCATTTAAACCCTTTTGTACAAAATGATGTTTAATGATTTGATAGTTATGAGGATTCACATTGTTAGGATAAATCAGATTCCTGATTAGAGTTCTTTCCTTATTATACATCTATTGTACTCTCTATATATTCAGTTATCAACAATACAATTCCTTACAGTAAATCATTCTATCATGGTATTAGAGCTTCTTCTGATCCAAAACTAAAAAATTAAAATTTCCATCGTCGTTTTCTTCCAGCGGCTCCGTCACCCGGCCACCTTCCAGCGCACTCCACTCCGCACGTCTCTGTTGGACGCACACGGCCCCTTTTCCGCTCCACGCCACTCCACGTGGCTCCCCGCGACTCCACGCAGTTCCTCTCCTGATCTCCACTCCACACAGCTACCCCCCGGATGCACGCAGGCCCTTTCCGATCCACGCCACTCCATGCAACTGCTCTCCGGGCGCGAGCCAGCGTCGTCCCTGACTATCTTCTCCCATCTCCCACTTCTGTTTCAACAATATCAGTTTAATCTTTGGCGAGTATCTCCAACACCGACGACATCCTTCATCGTAATCTCCTCAGAGGTGTCATATCTTCGGCCATTCTTCTTAGTCCCAGTCAGCTTCACCATGCGTGGTCTCACGTGCGCACATTGTTTGGGCCAATTGTCACGTGTTTATTTTGGTCGATTGTCAGCTCCTCCTATGGTTTATTTGGTGCCTTTATCTCGGGAATATTGTTCCGCTAATTGGATTATGGACAAAGCTTTGTTTCAGGCCAGTTTGAATGGTTCCAACCGCCATCCTTCATCGAATCAGTGGGTCATTGATTCCAGTGCTACATCTCATATCAGTGCTCATACCAGTCATCTTGATAAGGTACAATGTTATCGTGGTTCTGATGCTATTCTTATTGGAAATGGTGAATCATTATCTATTTCTCACATCGGTCAATGTCATTTCTTTGGTTTCTCTGTTAATGATGTTCTTGTGGTACCTAAGATTACTAGAATCTTATTGTCCATTAGTAAGCTTACTCATGATTTACATGTCCGTGTTATATTTGATGCCGATGCATTTTCCATTGAGCACAAGCATACAGGGACGATAATTGGTAAAGGTCGTCACAGTTCTGGTCTTTATTTTCTTGAGACTCGTGATTCCAGCTTTTTAGGTGAATTAAGCTCTAGAAAGCTCCATGCTTCTTTTGAGTAGTGGCACTCTCACCCCGGTCATGTGTCTCATTATACTGTTCAGTTATTGAATCGACGAGGCCTTATTTCTATCACTTCTACTATGCCTGCATTTGTTAGTTGCTCTCCTTGTCAGATGACCAAGAGTAGCTGTTTGCCTTTTTCCACTAGTGACAGGCGTGCTACTAGTTTGTTGGATAAAGTGCATTGTGATTTGTGGGGACCGGCCCCTGTTTTATCTCCAATCTGCTGGTGGTTTCTCTTATTATGCCGTTTCCATTGATTTTTTTGCGATTCACATGGTTTCTCCCAATGTGGCATAAGTCGGATTTCTATGACACATTTATCCAGTTTCAGAAATTCGATGAGACCCAGTTTTCTGCTAGGTTTAAAAAATTTCAGACCGATGGTGGCACCGAAATTACTAATCACCGACTTCAGGCTCACTTCATATCATGTGGCATTCATCATTAGATGTCCTCACCCTATACACCTGCTCAAAATGACCGAGCTAAGCGGAAGCATCGTCACATCACAAAGACTGGTCTTGCCGGTGCCGCACTGTTATTTGGTGGAAGCTTTCTCCTCCGCGGTTTACATTATTAATCGTTTGCCTAGTTCAGTTCTTGGTGGAAAATCACCTTTTGAGGTTATTTATGGTCATATGCCTGACTATACTCTCTTTCACCCGTTTGGCTGCCATGCATTTCCATGTCTGTGTGCCACTGCTACTAATACGTTTGCACCACGATCTATTCCGTGTGTTTTTATTGGCTACAACCCTCATCATAAGGGCTTCCAGTGTCTCGACCCAAATTCTGGGTGCATCTATATCTCTCGCCACGTTCGTTTTGATGTCGTTCTATTTCAGATCTAGAGATTTCATCATTTTTATGGAGCTGTTACTTCATCGATTGGGATGGTGCCACCAGCAGCCTCAGCTCAGTCTTAACCTTAATTTTGCTTTCCTGAAGATGAGCCGTCCCGACCTGCTGACCCATATCTGCCGTCCCATCTCACATCACACTGCCGTGACCTCGTGCCCATGCCAGGTGGTCTCTCGCCTGCATCTGCACCCGCGCTCGATGGTTTATTTCCTGCTTCTGCGCCCAAGCATGATGGCCGCGCCCGGCAGCAACTGACGCTCCTGACGGCTCCAGCTCGGATGGCCACGGCTATGCACGGATGACCCCAGCCACGTACGGCCACGCTCAGCTGCCATGGGTTTTCTTCCCGCGCAGCAACGGATAGCCACATGCCTCCTTCCCGCACCACTGCGCACGACCTCAGATAAGTTTCCTCTAGCTTTACCACCATAACCTCGTACCTATCGGATGGCTACTCGGTCTTCTTGCTCATGGTCTCACTGCTGCACTCCTTTCTCAGACAGAGCCCACTGATTATCGCTCTGCCCTTCAGGATCTAGCTTGGGTTTCAACCATGAATGATGAGATGGCTGCTCTTTGTGGTCAGTCACACTTGGGATTTGGTGCCTCGACCTTCAGATGTCAACATTGTTGGCTCCAAATGGGTCTATAGGCTCAAGTATCGACCATATGGCACTATTGAGCATCACAAAGCTAGACTTGTGGTGCAGGGTTTCCCACAGATTTTGGGTTTTAATTTTGACCACACTTTCAGTCATGTGGTCAAAGCCTCTTCTGTTAGGACGGTTCTTTCTATAGCCACCATGCGTTCCTGGCCACTTCATCAGTTGGACGTCAAGAACGCTTTCCTTAATGATGTTCTTGATGTTCCTATCTACATGAAGCAGTCCATCGATTATCAGGATTCTGCTCATCCAGACTATGTTTGTCGCTTGCGAAAGGCCATTTATGGTCTTAAGCAGGCCCCCGAGCTTGGTTCCATCATTTCAGCAGTTATCTGACACAGCTTGGTTTTTGGTGCAGCTCAGCCGATACTTCTTTATTTGTCCTCTCAAGAGGTTCGTCATTGCTGTACCTACTTGTGTATGTGGACAATATCATTCTTACAGGAAATGACTCGACTCTTCTTTGCTCGTTCATCGATCGGACACACAGAGAGTTTACAATCAAGGATCTTGGTGCTCTTCATTACTTTCTCGGTCTTGAAGTTTGGCCTACCTCCTCAGGGTTATTGCTTGGCCAAGCAAAAAATGCTTTTGATAATTTGAATCGGGCTGGTATGTCTGACACGACATCTGTTTCTACCCCATTTGTCGCTGGTTCTCAGCTTCACAGCTATACCAGTCCCCCGTTCCGGGATCCTACACTTTATCGTTCTCTTGTTGGTGCTCTCTAGTATCTCACCATCTCTGCGCCAGGTTTGGCATTCTCAGTTAACACAGTGAGTCAGTATCTTCAGGATTCGAGACATGGCCATTTCGCTGCAGTAACATGGATTTTGCGGTATGTTCGCGGCACTCTTCATTTTGGTCTTTGCTTTCAATCTGCTAGTACTCCTGAGGTGCTAGGGTACTCTGATGCTGACTGGGCCAGCTATCTGGAGACTCATCGGTCCACTTATGGTTATGCGGTTGATCTTGGTGGGAATACGGTTTCTTGGAGTGCCAAGAAACAGCATACTGTTTCTCGCTCTAGCACTGAGTCTGAATATCGTGCTCTTGCCAATACTACTTCAGAAGTGGTATGACTCACTTATTTACATCGTGATCTCCGGGTTCCGCTTTCTAGCTCTCCACTGCTGTTATGCGACAATAGCAGTGCTATCTTTTTGGCTCAGAATTCGGTGGCGCACAAGCAGGCCAAGCACATCGACATTGACTATCATTTTGTTTGTGAGTTGGTGACATCTGGAAAGTTGGCGCGTTGCTCACCAAGGAGCTCTCTCATCCACTGTTCGAGTTCTTCAGGTTCATGTTGTGCGTCGGCGAACATCCGACGCTTCGCTTGAGGGGAGGTGTTAGGATAAATCAGATTCCTGATTAGATTATAATTTATTATTATTAGAGTTCTTTCTTTATTACACTTCTATTGTACTCTATATATATATATTCAGTTATCAATAACACAATTCATTACGGCAAATCATAATATCAATATCTTAGGAGTTAAGTTCAGGCGGAGAGACCTTTAAGCCAGGACTAGCTGGGTAGATTAAAATACCAGGAACCGAATTCTCGCACGTGGATGTGCATGTACTATCGCACAGTGTGCATGTACTATCGCACAGTGTGCATGTACTATCGCACAGTGTGCATGGTCCCGTTGTCTTTTACATTGATGTGTTTTCCCTATGTAAATAAATAAAATAGAATGGTTAAACATCTAATCAAATGAAAATATTAAAATATTAGATTAAAAATGAAATAGTTTACAACAAATAAAATACTAAAAAAATTCATATGATCAAAATAACATTGTAAAACATCTTATTAAAATAATCTGAAAATATACATCTAGAAAATACACACCATATAAATATTACTAAACATAAAATTAGAAAATTAAAAAATCAAACTAACATTGTAAAACATCTTATTAAAATAAGATGAAAATATACATTCCACTGTTGTTGCATTTGTAAAAACTATTTTGACGTTCCACTTCTATCCATTGATATTATTATTATTATTTTTAAATGATATTTACATATGTAAAATGATATGTACCACTCTATATATATTACAGATGAACAAGACATAAAACATCATACTCTGACAACTCAAAATCGAATGAATACATTTAATCATCAATGACACAACAAATACATACAAAAATGTGTGTTAGGATAAATCAGATTCCTGATTTATCTAATCATAATAAATCATAATCTAATGAGGAATATGATTTATCCTAACAGACATAACCACATACAATAAATAAGGGATAGTTTATTCAATTTTAAGAATGAAGTAGTCCCAAGTCAGTAGAAATAAGAACAAAAAATCATTTTTCCATCAGGGGCGGAACTACCATAACGCGTAGGTCGGATTCTGGAGTCATGGTAGTAGTGGTCAGTTGCACTTCCCGGCATTCAGAGATTGTGAGCTGCACTTTTTCAGCTCAATCTCTATTTTTCCAGCCACTGGGAGTCTGAGAAGAAGGCCTCTGACGGCATTTTTTTGCCCATATTTTATCAAAACGACGTCGTTTCAGTTCAAGTCGAACGACGTCATTTTGATTAGTACTGAAAAAAAAAGAAATTCAAAATTTAAATATTTGGATTGGGCCAAAAATGCACAAGCAGAAATTTTCACTCCCAAAAACGCAAGAGCAGCACACCCACTGGCCTCCAGGCCCAGCCTCGAGCTCCAGATGCCGCTGCCGCCACTGTCGTTCTGCCACCGACCGGAGGCTCCAGGTTGATTAGCTTCACTTGAAAAAAAATCCTGATTCCGTCACTGTTCGCCATGATAGCAACTTTACAAAACAATATTGAAATTTAGTTTTACCAATTTTTCTAGTCTTTACTAGTGTGTTCCAACATTCCTAGTTTAACCAAGTGCATAATAACGTAATACGTAAAAGACACACAACTTGGTTACGCAGTTCGGTGTAATCCACCTACATCTGCCCAGTTCAGAATGAATCCACTAATTAGAAATATACAGTATAAAGTACAGTTTACAAAATACTTATCTTTACTAACTATATCGTGTGGACTCTGCTAGCTCCCCTAGCTACCGATCCGCCTTGATCAGACTCCCTCTGACCTCGAACTCCGTCGACGCTGGATCTCCTCCTCCCGAGGAATTAAGGTTTACGATTCTGAACTTAGTGCGGCAGGTCAGTGTGTTGGAACACAGTGTTCTGACTCTTTGCAACTTCTCGAAAGTCTCAAAAACCTGTGTGCAGATTTTTGCTCTGCTAAATCCGTGAGTATGCAGCCGTGTTTGTCCCCAATTTATATCCACGAATCATACTTGAATACTCCTTGATTATCTCCACAATATTCCTATTCCAAATCTGATTCTTGAAGCATATCCAAATCCCATAAATAAAGGGATTTACCTTATCTCATTCTATCCCATATATTTGAATAAATCTTCTCCATATAAGTAGGGATTTTCCATAAACCAATTATGCTTCATACGCCTAAACATATAGCAGAATATACGAATTCCATTTATACCAAACTACTGCAATATTTTGACTTTGATTTCCATAAAAAACTTTGGCGTAACTCTGATGCACTACCATGTTCCAACATGGTCTGATTTGCTTGTTCGAAATTAATTCACACAAAATTGCCAATAAAATATTTACTTGCAACTCCTTTGACTTTACAATCTCCCCCTTTGGCATTTTTGTGGACCCATAATATTTTGAACATGCAATTCCCAAACAGTATTAGAAACATACATTCCATAATTCCAGAATTCCCTTATACATAAATTCGAAACCCAGAAACAAAAAAAAACAGAATTCCAAAATAACCAAAGTATAGCCATATTGAATCAAAGTCTTAATCATCCAAATCCAAATCCAAAATTACTCCCCCTGGGGCCACACATAGGCCAAAGGTACCGCAGATTCATCAAACAAAATCATCAAAATCAGAAAAACATCCGTCTGTAGTACTCCCCCTACATTAAGCATATAAATTCAATCTTCCAATTTGGACTTCTTTGCCTCCAAACTTGCTTTCTCTGCCTGCAAAGCAGCCATCTGTATACCTAAAGCACCAAGTCTAGCATTGAGAACCATCAGCCGAGCCTTCTTGTCTGCTACTGATGACGAGGTTGATTCAGAAGATTTCCACGGAAGATCATGAACCTGTCTCATCCCGAAAGTATTTTTGTTGGGCCGTAGAAACTCAGTATCAATTATCACATCTGAGACCTTTCCCTTCACTTTGGCACTCTTGGCTAGGGCAGATATTAAGGCAGGATAGATAACAGCATCATTTACTTTTGGAGATGTAGCCTGTCTGACTAAGTGCTGCTGAATGAGAAGACCAAGGTTAACTTCTTTCTGTGTTCCAACACAGTACAGCATTTTTGCCATCTCCCTTGTCAACGCTGTTGTATTACTCGAGGGCAACCAACAGTGCACTGCCACCTGATATAAACCAAAAAATCTTGATGACAAGCAGGATGCTTGTGAGTACCCGACTGCTGGCCACTCTACCTTATAGCCACCAGATATAACACCTAATATCTCATTATCAGACAATTCCAAATTTTCGGGAAAAACTCCCCCTGTCTCAGGTGTTTTTAGACCAAACAGCATGTTAATCCTAGCAGCAGAGATGTCAATGACCTTTCCCCTAACATATACTCTACCAAACTATGGGGAGGTGACCTCTAAATTACCAGGCATAAGATTGGAATATACCTCTAGTACAACCTGTCTGTTGTACTGTAGCTGGATTGTTGCTGCTGTTGTCATGCCCGTTATCTTTAGAAAATCTGTAAAACCGCTCTCCTGATAGGCTTTTAGATCCAATGGTCTTTCCGCTATGAATTTCTTCTCGGAGAAAAAATCTCCCATTTCTGCAGCCTTTTCATCAAAATACACAGCAGAGTATGCCTTACTGACCGAGGGTGGAGGTAATACCTTTTGTTCTTTGCTGTCGTGCCTTTTCTTGCTCCTTTTTGCTTGAGCAGAATCCTTAGCTGGGCCAGCCTTCCTCTTGCCTTTTGCCTTCTGATAAAACTCATCCAGTACCTTATCACTGGAATATGTCAGGTCAGGAACATCCTGTGTTGGAACACACCCTGATCCTTCAGCTTTCTTTTCATTATCAGATTCTTCTTCTGACTGAGTGTCCTTACCACTCTCAGACTCATCATTCTGGGCAGACATGTTTTCATCAGATGCTTCATGATCCTTATTATCAAAATCATCATTATGCTCTCCTCCTAAATCAGCATCAGAGTCTAAGTTCATATACTCTGGTTCATCCGTCTGTGTTGGAACACTCTCTTCACTATCAGATAGAATAATGAAGATAGGCTTCCTCAATTCTTCCATTCTTCTTGCAGAATTCATATCAAAGAACCCCACCTGAAGTTTATCTCCATTCCTAATCACTTCTACTGCACCCACTTAACTTTCCCTAATCTCTTTCAAAGAGACACAACTTGGTATAGGAATATAGCAGTGCACGTAAAACTTATCTTTTTCCCTGAACTCAGCATACCTGCCCATAACAAACTTCAAAGTATGATTTTCAAGCCTTATTCCTCCAAGATTCCCAGTCACCAACTCCTTCACTTTAACTGTCAAATATTCTCCTTCAATTTTCTTGATATTCCTTAAGTCTACAGCTACTCTATTGGCCTCAAGCCATTCAAACACTTCATCCACACTTCTACATTCAGTTCCCATGAATTTAAATGGCCAAGGGTCAGGACCAGTTACCTTAGGTTTTTTCTTCTTCTTGCCTTCAGAAGCTTCTTCTTGGACAGCGGGTTTACCCTCGGAGTTACCAATCTTAACTTCGGATTCATCACTCAATTTGCTGTTGCCTGAACCTTCTTTCTCTTCCTCTGGTTCTTTGACTTCATCGGTCTCAAGCTCAATTCGTTCCTCAGCCTCAGTGTCATCCAAGTTTCCTCCGGTCTGATCTTGAGTTTGTGCCTTACCCGATTCGACACATCTTCTTGGCTCATTAAACACCACCAATTCCAAATTCAAGGAGCCTTGATCTTCCCCCATGAGTTCTGCCGCAACAGCTTCCAACATTGAAGAGTTTGGGTTTGACATTCTTAGGCACAATGTCGAGATGGAGAGGAGTGTTGAGTATTAGATTTTTTCGGCAAGGATTTTGGGGAGAAAAATATTTGGCCGAGAGAGATGCTAAAGGTTGTATGCTAATTTGAATCCCTCTTTAACTCTTCATCTTATTCACCTCTTTTCCCGCGAAGTCCCTTTTTAGATTTCCCACACATGGTAATGATGACCCTTTCTCTACTTGTCATATCACTTTGTCTTCCTTAATTAACTTCCAACACACCATACTAACCAACTCCTATTTTTGTACACCTTTGCTCCTTCCATATTTTTTGTTCTTTTCTGATTTTGCAAAACGAAAATAACCAAAAAGACATATTTACAGGGAAAATAATTTTGGTAAAATTACCTCAAATTTGACACACACCTAGGTGTTGTCGAAGGCTCTCAAAAGTGGTGGCATCCAACGGCTTTGTAAATATATCTGTAAGTTGCTCGTGTGTTGGAACATAGGCTACTTCCACTTCTTTTCTTTCAACCAGATCTCTAATAAAATGATGCCTTGTGTCAATATGTTTGGTTCTCGAGTGCTGAACTGGATTCTTCGAAATATCAATTGCACTTGTGTTGTCACACATAATCTTCAAAGGTCCTTGGTGAACTCCATAATCTTTCAACATTTGTTTCATCCATAACAGTTGTGCACAACAGCTCCCTGCTGCAAGATACTCCGCTTCTGCAGTAGATAGAGAGATTGAATTCTGTTTCTTGCTATACCAAGACACCAAATTTGTTCCAATAAAGAAACAGCCACATGTGGTACTTTTTCGATCATCAGCATTACCAGCCCAATCAGAATCACTGTACCCAATCAACTCTGAATCTTGATTCTTAGAATACCAAACACCATATTCTGAAGTCCCACTTACATATCGAATAACCCTTTTCACTGCAGTAAGATGAGATTCCTTAGGATCAGCTTGAAATCTTGCACATATTCCGACACTGAAACATATATCTGGTCTGCTTGCGGTGAGATACAATAGACTTCCAATCATGCCTCTGTATAACTTTTGATCGACCGAAACTCCTTTTTCATCCTTCACCAATTTATGAGACACTCTCATAAGTGTTCGAACCGATCGAGCACTACTGAGTCCGAATTTTTTAACCAAATTCAAGGCATACTTACTTTGATTTATGAATAGGCCATTCCGTCCTTGTTTAACTTGCAGTCTAAGAAAGTAAGTTAGCTCTCCAACCATGCTCATTTCAAATTCAGATTGCATAATGGTGACAAAATCTTGTACCATTGATTGTGAGGTAGAACCAAAAACTATGTCATCAACATATATTTGAGCAATCAGAAACCTTGAAGCTTTGTCAAGCACGAACAAGGTGCGATCTACTCCCCCTCGACGATAACCTTTCTGAAGAAAAAGGTAGTAAGTCGTTCATACCATGCCCTGGGTGCTTGCTTGAGTCTGTACAACGCCTTTTTGAGACGATATACATGTTGTGGATAATGAGGATCTTCAAAGCCTTTCGGTTGTTCCATATATACTTCTTCATTCACCACTCCATTTAAAAAGGCACTCTTGACATCCATTTGATACAAAGTAAAATTCATAGAGCAAGCAATAGCTAGTAGAATTCGAATGGATTCTAACCTGGCAACTGTCGCAAAGGTTTCATCAAAATCAATACCTTCCACTTGTGTATAGCCTTGAGCAACAAGTCTTGCTTTGTTACGGGTGACTAGGCCATCTGCATCTGATTTATTCTTGAAGATCCACTTCGTACCAATAACATTAATGCCTTTGGGGTGAGGAGTAAGATACCAAACATCATTCCTTATAAACTGACCGAGTTCATCTTGCATTGCAGCAATCCAATACTCATCAAGTAAGGCTTCTTTATAGTTCTTGGGTTCAATTAGAGAAACAAAACAGTGTAATCCAGCCAGTCGTCGATAATCAAATCGAGGCACTGATCGAGTACTTCTCATGGTGGAACCAGGTTGGTCGTGTGTTGGAACATGGTCATCAGTAGTAAGGGACTGTGTTCCAACATGGTCAGCTTCGGCAGAGTTAGGATCCTGTTGCTCATTTGGTTCAGCATGTTGGCGAAGGTCAACTGATGGCTTTTCTTTGTCTAGAGTTTGAGACTGTGTTGGAACATGTGTGTTGACAGATTCTTCCTCTACACTTTCTGGATGTTGTTCCTTTTCTGAATCATCCACAATAACATTTATGGATTCCATGAGAGTGTTGGTTCGATGATTAAAAACTCTATATGCACGGCTTCTGATGGAATACCTGAGAAACGTTCCTGGATCACTCCGATTATCAAATTTTGCCAACTGTTCTCTATCTCTGAGAATATAGCAAGTGCTTCCGAACACATGAAAGTATGAAACATTTGGTTTCCTGCCTTTCCAGATCTCATAGGATGTCTTACTTGTGAATGGTCGAAGATACACTCTATTGATTGTATAACAAGCTGTATTGATCGCTTCTGCCCACCATTTCTTGTGAACATTTTTTTCTGCCAACATAACTCGAGCCATCTCTTGTAGAGTTCTGTTCTTCCTTTCGACGATGCCATTCTGTTGAGGGGTGATCGGAGCTGAGAACTCGTGTTGGATTCCTAGCTCATCGCAGAAGGAACTGAACTGTTCATTCTCAAATTCTCTACCATGATCACTTCGGATTCGAATTATCTTTCCAACTGGACTCCCCTTTTCAGTTTGTAATTTCACTACAAGACTTCTAAAAACTTCTATTGTATCGGATTTCTCTTTCAAGAAGGCTACCCATGTGAATCTAGAGAAGTCATCAACACATACAAATATATATTTCTTTTCACCTATACTAGGTGTATTAACCGGACCCATCAAATCCATATGCAATAATTCCATATTTCTAGATGTAGTAATATACTGAACTGAAGAATGAGGAGATCGAATTTGTTTACCTTGTTGACATGGTCCACATACAACTCCATCCTTGCTGGTTAAGGTAGGCATTCCTCGTACAGCTTTCACATTTGCAATTTTCACCAGTGTTTTGTAGTTGATGTGACCGAGCTTCCTGTGCCAAAGAATTCCTTCATCCTGCTTGGAAATCATACATCGAACTTCTTGTTCTAGCAGATAGCAATTGTCTGCTGATCTTGTTCCAGAAAGAACCTTGTTTTCTCCATGCTTCACTATACATTTGTCCTTATGAAATTCCACTATCATATTGTCGTCACACAGCTGGCTTATACTTAGCAAGTTTGCCTTTAGATCTTCAACAAATAATACACTTGTGAATACTGGAAAGCCTTCAATTTTCAGTTCGCCCTTGCCAATTACTCTTCTTCTCTTTCCATCACCAAATGTTACATATCTGCCATCATACGGAGTAATGTTCGTGAGGTATTTTGGAGTGCCAGTCATGTGGCGAGAACAACCACTATCAAAGTATCACGAATCACTGGAATAGGCTGTTAGAGAAGTGTGTGCCACCAGACACATACTGGATTTTTTAACAACCCATATCTTTCTGATCATTTTTCCCGTATGAGTATCGCCTATGTTGGAACACAGTTGTCTTCCTGTCATTTGATCTCTGATCAGTCTTTTGCACTGTTGTTCCGCATGTCCTTAGAACGTACAATATCTGCAGATGAGTTGTTTTCTTTGATACGGCATCCCATACTTTCGTTTTACTTCTCGAATCCTATCATTGAGAGTTACTGATTTTTCATGAAATTCAGTCTTGGATTCTTTCCTATATCTAATCCCGTGTCTATCACCAAAGTTTCTTCCCATATCCAGAATATCATCAAGCTTTGCCTTTTCGGAATTCAATTTAAAGATAGTTGCTTCAGACATCTCGGCCCTCTTGACTGTTGCTAACAGTTTCATGTTCAGTTCTTCATTACGTTTTTCAAGATCTGCAACCATGGATTTTAGCTTTCTTTTCTCTTCATTCAGCTCTTTGTTTGTGTCAGCTACTTGAACCCACATGGCATACATTTGTTCATATGTGCTATAGATTTCTTCATCACTTATAGACAGATCATCATCTTCGTCGCTGTGTGCATCATCCAGATCTATGTTGGAACATACAGCTTTACCTTTGTCAAGTGTGTTGGAACACTGATCCTCTGACATATCATGGACTTTTGCTCCAAAGGCTACATAATTACTGGTAAGTTCCTCTTCTTCTTTTTCATCATCTTCATCTTCACTCCAAGAGGTGACATATGATTTTCCTTGTTTCTTGTGAGTGTTAGCACATTCTTCCTGAATATGACCATATCCTTCACATTCTCTACATTGAATACGTCCAGCCTGTTTTGGTTCGTTGTTCTGATTTCTCCCGAACTGCATATTCCTTTGTTCAAATCTCATTCCACGAATGTTGCTCGAATCTTGTTGTTTTTGTCCGCTTCCGCCAAACCTTTCCTGAGATTTATTATTGACCACCTTCTTTAGCATCCTTGAGAAATTCTTTGTGATGAGTGCCAGTTTTTCAATCTCATCATCGCTGTCAGACTCGTGACTTTCCTTAGCTGGAGAAGCTTTGAACGCCAATTCCTTGGAGACTCTTTTTGTGGGTTGCTGAAATGTCATCTCATATGTCTGTAACGAACCCATTAGTTCATCTAGACTCATGGTGGTTACGTCTCTTGCCTCCTCTATTGCTGCTACTTTCATTGCAAATCTTTTGGGAAGAGATCGCAGGGTCTTTTTTACCAGCTTTGTTTCTTTGTACACCTTTCCAAGTTGGTAAGCCATGTTGGAGATATCCCTGAGCTTTCCATTGAATGTAGCAATCGTATCGTCCTCCTCCATTTTGAGTTCTTCAAATTTGGTGGCAAGCATCTGTAGTTTTGATTCACGTACACGACTGGTTCCTTCGAGAACAGTCTGTAGAACATCCCATGCTTTCTTTGCTTGGTGACATATAGATATAAGCTTGAACTTATTTTCATCAACAGCAGAAGATCGCATTAAGTGCCTTCGAATTTGCCAGGGATTCTTTAAGGTCATCTGGAGTCCATCTAGACTTGTCTTTGGGTTTTGACTCCTTTGACTTGACTCTCCTTCTGCCGCCTTAGAACTTGTATCGGCATCTTCTGTAGGATGACTCCATTCATTCTCAACATAAAACCATGCCAGCTCATCCAGCGAATTGATGAAGACCCTCATGCGTGCCTTCCAATAGTTGTAGTTGCTGCCTTCTAGTAGGGGTGGTCGAGAGACTGAAGCTCCTTCTCTTGTCGTCATGGTAAAATTGGATCTCACTTTCCTTGAAACAACCAAGGGAACGATAAGTGACTCAGCTCTGATACCAATTGAAATTTAGTTTTACCAATTTTTCTAGTCTTTACTAGTGTGTTCCAACATTCCTAGTTTAACCAAGTGCATAATAACATAATACGTAAAAGACACACAACTTGGTTACGCAGTTCGGTGTAATCCACCTACATCTGCGGGGCCTGGCCCAGTTCAGAATGAATCCACTAATTAGAAAGATACAGTACAAAGTACATTTTACAAAATACTTATCTTTACTAACTATATCGTGTGGACTCTGCTAGCTCCCCTAGCTACCGATCCGCCTTGATCAGACTCCCTCTGACCTCGAACTTCGTTGATGCTGGATCTCCTCCTCCCGAGGAATTAAGGTTTACGATTATGAACTTAGTGCGGCAGGTCAGTGTGTTGGAACACAGTGTTCTGACTCTTTGCAACTTCTTGAAAGTCTCAAAAACCTGTGTGCAGATTTTTGCTCTGTTAAATCCGTGAGTATGCAGCCGTTTTTGTCCCCAATTTATATCCACGAATCAGACTTGAATACTCCTTGATTATCTCCACAATATTCCTATTCCAAATATGATTCTTGAAGCATATCCAAATCCCATAAATAAAGGGATTTACCTTATCTCATTCTATCCCATATATTTGAATAAATCTTCTCCATATAAGTAGGGATTTTCCATAAACCAATTATGCTTCATACGCCTAAACATATAGCAGAATATACGGATTCCATTTATACCAAACTACTGCAATATTCTGACTTTGATTTCCATAAAAAACTTTGGCGTAACTCTGATGCACTACCATGTTCCAACATGGTCTGATTTGCTTGTTCAAAATTAATTCACACAAAATTTCCAATAAAATATTTACTTGCAACTCCTTTGACTTTACAAATATCTTTACATAGCAATTTTTAGTGAAACCCAAATGGGTAAAACACAAACACCCACATACGTAATTGGACAGTAGTTGGGCAATATTGTCTTTAAACAACCAAACATGCACCTAAAATCAGAAGAATGACCAATTTAGCATTCATGATAAACAAATCAACACTAATTAAGAGTAAACCTGCAGCTTCATATAATCGGCAGTAAACAAAAGAATCAGAATCTGAGTTCGGGCACTTGCAATTCCAACCAGGCAAAACTCATCAAACCCAGGAATGTCAGTATGAACTCTCGAGAGTCAGTTTCACCACTGTATGTAGGAAGACCTTCCGGGGGCTTCACTTCTATTGGCCATCGAACCCCCGTGATTACCAAGCTGAAAGGAGATCCCGCAACCTGGCCCAAGGGACCGATCAACCTATCCAGCTCTTTTCTTAACGATTCACTTGCATCCAAGGGGGGTTCGTGCTGCCCCAAAGGCAGGTTCAGCCCCCTATCATGACCACCCAACTCTTGCATATATAGAGGTTGGATTCCTCTGTATCTTGGGTTCATCCAATGATGTCCGAGACTCGGGTATGCTGGCGGTAGGGGTGGTTGGATATAAGGATTGTACAACCCCTGACGGATTCCCATACTCCCATATCCTTGCATGCTAGAAAAGGCCATTATTCCATATGTTTTTCCTAGACTGGCCAGGTCAAAGATAGGAGCAGATGGCGGAGGTAGCGCATATACGGGACCTTTGGAGTAACTAGGAATAGAAGGTTGTGGTCTAGCTTGTAGTGGTTCTCTAGCATATCCTTGATAAGGGTAGGCTATCGGGGGTTGGAAAGCCCACCCCGTAGTAATTCCCAAAAGTGAGGGTGGTAGTGCCCCCATCGTGACCCTATCTTCCCTCGGAGGAAGGGTGATTTGGTACCCGGCTGCATCCAGGGCCTGAGTTACTCGTTCCACATTTTGATTCGGGGTCACCCTTCTCATGTTTTGATTTCCTTACCCGGGTTGACCATAAGCTTTCATATACGAGTCTCCCGAAACCTCCATAAACCTTCCATCCCTTGAATCAGCCACCCTTTCAAGCAAGGAATTGGTCTGTAAAGTCAAGTGATTTTCATTGAGTATTTTAATTGACAATTTGAGAACAAATTTGGAAAAAAAATTCCATGTTAGAACATGCGAACGACCACAGTTACTCCTACAGGATCTTACAGAAGAAAAATAGAATATTATGGTATTTGTGATTTATGAAAATATGAATATTGTGCAATATGTTAGGCGGTGGTTGAAGCATATTAGGTTTATGGAAAATCCCTACAAATATGGTATTGAGTTTATCGAATATATGAGACATATTGTGATAAGGAAAATCCCTTTATTTATGGAATTTAGATATGCTTCAGAAACAGATAAGGAATAGGAATATTGTGGAGATAATCATGGATAGTTCCAATCTACTTATGGCTTTAAAAAGGGATATCACAGCTGCATCAATCTCACGAACTTAATTGCAAAAATCAACACACAGATTTTCTATCTTTTCTGAGAGTCTTGCGAGAGCCAGATTTATATGTTCCAACATACGTGACCTGCCGTTCAAAGTTCAGAATTGTATGCCTTAATTCCTCAGGAGGAGGAGATCCAGCATCGATGAGTTTCGAGGTCTGAGGGAGTCTGATCAAGGCAGATCAGTAGTTAGGGGAGCTAGCAGAATTCACACGTTTAATTAGTAAAGATAAGTATTTTGTATGGTGTACTTTGTACTGTATCTTTCTGATTAGTGGATTCATTCTGAACTGAGCCAGGCCCCGCAGATGTAGGTGAATTTCACCAAACAGCGTAACCAAGTCTTGTGTCTTTATGCTTTACTTTATTGCATACTTGGTTAGATAGGTTATGTTGGAACATAGCAGTAATAATTAAGAAAATTTGGTAAAACCAAATTTCAATCGGTATCAGAGATCGGACACTTATTTTTCTCTTGGTTGTGTCAAAGAAAGTGTGATCCGTTTTTACCATGGCGACCAAAGAAGGAGTTTCGATGTCTCAACCACCTATACTGGAAAGCACCAACTATAATTATTGGAAGTCACGCATGAGAGTTTTCATCAACTCACTGGATCAACTTGCTTTGCACTATGTTGAAAATGAGTGGAATGACCCTACTGAAGATGCTGAAACAAGCTCTAAGGCGAAAGAAGGAGACTTGAGTCAAAGGGAGCAGAAACTCAAAGACAACTCTACTTGGTCTCCTGATTACCTCAAGGCCTCACTGGAAAATTCAAAAGCATTAAATGCTATCTTCACGTCAGTTGATGAAAATTAGTTCAAACGCATCTCTACATACCATCAGGCTAAGAAAACATGTGATATTCTTCAAAATGTTCATGAAGGAACTAGTCGAGTTCGAGAATCTAAATTACAGATGTTGGCTACAAAGTTCGAGGAATTCAAGATGGAGGAAGATGACACTATTGTTGTATTCAACGGAAAACTCAGGGACATCTCCAATGTGGCTTATCAACTTGGAAAAGTCTACAAAGAGGCAAAATTGGTGAAAAGACCTTGAGATAACTTCCTAAAAGGTTTGCAATGAAGGTTGCAGCAATAAAAAAAGCAAGAGATGTAGCCACCATGAGCTTAGATGAATTAATGGGATCATTACTGACTTATGAGATGACATTTCAACAAACTACAAAAAGGGTCCAAAAGGAATTGGCGTTCAGATCATCGTTATCAAAGATCAAACATAAATCTTATAGTGAGGATGAATTTGAAAAACTTGCACTTATCACGAAAAATTTCTCAGAAATGCTGAAGAAAGTAGTAAACAAGAAATCACAGGAAAGGTTTAGTGGAAATAGGCCAAGGCCATAAGAATTTGGACGAATTCAAAGTGGTGAACCAAAATAGCCTGGACGAATTCAATGCAGGGAATGTGTAAGATATGGTCACATTCAGGCTGAATGTACAAATACCCAGAAGAAACATGGAAAATCATATGTCACTTCATGGAGTGAAGATGAAGAAGATGAGAAAGACGAACAGGAACTTACAAGCAACTATGTGGCATTTGGTGCAAAAATTCATGATACATCGGATGATGAATGTTCCAACACATCAGATAGAATCGAAGCTGTATTCTCTAACATAGATTTGTATGAGGTGTCTAGTGATGATGACGGACTTGTTGTAAGTGATGAAGAAACCTACAGTACATACAAAAAGATGTATGCTATGTGGCTCCAAGTTGTTGATACAAACAAAGTACTGAAGGAAGAAAAAAATCATCTGGCGGAAATCGAAAAGGAGTTGTGTGTGAAAGTTGCTGAACTCATAAAAGAGAATGATGAGTTGAACGTAAAGCTAATTTCAGCAACCAAGAGAGCTGAGACGTCTAAAGCAGCTATTACTAAGCTGAACTCTGGAAAAGCAAAATTTGATAATATTCTGGTTATGGGAAAGAGCTTTGGAGATCGACCCAAAATTGTGTATGACAACCCACCTAAGAACACAGTCACGCTTAAGTCAAAGACTCGAGAGATACCTAAGAACACAGTAACTCTCAAGTCAAAGATTCGAGAGATAAAAAGAAAGTTCAGCAAGCCTCATCAAAGGAAACCTCTCATCTGTAGCTACTGCTCATATTGAGGGCACACAGAGGAACAATGCCAAAAACTGATCAGAGACATCATGGCAGGATGTCAACTCTTGGTATGTTCCAACATAGACGAGGTCCAGAAATCAAAGATGGCCAGAAAGGTATAGGTTGTCAAAAAGCTCTAGTACTTGCATTATTGCACATACTTCTCTTATAACACATTCCAGAGATTTGTGGTACTTTGATAGTGGTTTTTCTCACCAAATGACTGGCACTCAGGAATTCCTCACAAACATCACACCATATGATGGTGGTTTTGTTACCTTTGGTGATGTAAAGAAGAGTAGAGTAGTTGGAAAAGGAGAACTACAAATTGAAGCATTCCTAGTATTCACCAGCATTTTGTTTGTTGAAGACTTAAAGGCAAATTTGCTGGGCATAAATCAACTGTGTGACGACAAAATGACTGTGGAATTTCAGAAAGATAAATGTATAGTGAAAAATGGAGAAGGCAAAGTCCTTTCAGGCATTCGATCATCAGATAATTGTTATTTGCTGGAACATGAAGTGAAGTGTACCATCTCTAAACAAGATGAAGGATTTCTGTTGTACAGAAAGCTCGGTCATATCAATTACAAAACCTTGGTGAAAATTGCAAATGCAAAGGTAGTAAGAGGTATGCCTATATTGACAAGCAAAGGTGGAATTTTCTGTGGACCATGTCAACAAGGTAAACAAATTCAATCTCCCCACTCTTTAGTTCAATATATAACTACCTTAAGAAATTTGAAATTATTGCCTATGGATTTGATGCGCCCAGTTAATACACCTAGTATAGGTGGCAAGAAATATATCTTTGTATGTGTTGATGATTTCTCCAGATTTACGTGGGTAGCTTTTCTAAAATAAAAATATGATACTGTGGAAGTGTTTAGAAGTCTTGTGATAAACTTACAGACTAAAAAAGGAAGTCCAGTTGGAAAAATTACTCGAATTCATAGTGATTATGGTAGGGAATTTGAAAACTCTCAATTCAGTGAATTTTGTGATGAGCTTAGAATTCAACATAAGTTTTCTGCACCAATCACCCCTCAACGGAATGGTGTTGTAGAACAAAAAAATAGAATTCTTCAGGAGATGGCTCGAGTCATGTTAGCTGAGAAAGAAATTCACAGAAAATGGTGGGCAGAAGCCATTAACACAGCTTGCTATACAATCAATCGAGTATATCTGCGTCCATTCACAAGCAAAACATCTTACAAGATTTGGAAGGGCAGGAAACCAAATGTCTCATAATTTCATGTGTTTGGAAGAAAGCGCTACATTCTCAGAGATAGAGAGCAATTGGCAAAATTCGACAATCGCAGTGATATTGGAATCTTTCTTGGTTATTCTGTGAACAACCGGGCTTATCATGTTTACAACCTTCAGACAAACACACTCATGGAATCCATAAATGTTATTGTTGATGATTAGGAAGAATGACAAGGTTGAGATGCTATAGAAGATGAACCTAATAAAGACCATGTTCCAACACAGCATAGTCAACCTGACAAGCCAGACCCTTCGCATGTTGGAACATCTGAGCAGACTGGTTATCCTGCTGAATCAGAAGATATTGAGTGTGTTGGAACATCATCCCCCACTGGCTTATCCTATGTTCCAACACAGGAGCAACCTGAACCGATGACAAGGAGTACCGATCAATCCCCCGGGTTGATTACAGGAAGTTAGTGGGATTACAATGCTTCATCTCTCTCATCTCACCCAAGAAATACAAGGAGGCTTTACTGGACAAATACTGGATTACAGCAATTCAACAAGAACTCGGTCAGTTTGCACTATCTCACTCCTCGTCCTAAAGGTGCAAATGTTACCGGCACTAAGTGGATCTTCAAGAATAAATCTGATGCTGATGGACAAATCACTCAAAACAAAGCCAGATTAGTTTCTTAAGGATATACACAAGTTGAAGGAGTCGACTTTGATGAGACATTCGCACCAGTTGCCAGGTTAGAGTCAATTCGAATTTTACTTGCTATTGCCTGCTTTATGAACTTTACTCTGTATCAAATGGATGTCAAGAGTGATTTTGTAAATGGTGTGGTAAATGAATAAATATATGTGGAACAACCTAAAGAATTTGTGGATCCTCATTGCCCTTATCATGTGTATTGCCTCAAGAAGGCTTTATATGGCTTAAAGCAAGCACCAAGGGCATGGTATGAACAACTTACTTTCTTCTTAAGAAAGGTTATCATCAAGGGGGAGTAGATTGCACCTTATTTGTGCTTTAAAAGGCATCAAAAATTCTGATTGCTCAAATTTATGTTGATGATATAGGATTCGGCTCTACTTCACCATCTAATGTACATGATTTCATCCTATAATGCAGGTTGAATTTGAGATGAGCATGGGAAAACTCACATATTTTCTAGGACTACAAGTTAAGCAAGAAAAAAATGGCCTGTTTATAAATTAGAGTAAGTATGCCCTGAATTTAGTGAAGAGATTCAGTCTAAGCAATGTCCGAGCAGTTCGAACACCTATGGGGGTTTCTGACAAACTGGTAAAGGATGAGAAAGGAGTCGTAGTTGATCAGAAGTTATACAGGGGCGTGATTAGAAGTCTATTGTATTTGACAACAAGTAGACCAGATATATGTTTCAGTGTAGGAATATGTGCAAGATTTTAGGCCGACCTAAAGGAATCTCATTTAACATCAGTCAAAAAGAGTTATTCGATATGTAAGTGGGACGTCTGAGTATAGCGTCTGGTATTCTAAGAATTAAGATTATGATTTAATTGGGTACAATGATTCTGATTGGGCTGGTAATGCTGATGATTGTAAAAGCACTACAAGTGGATGTTTCTTCATTGGTACGAATCTAGTTTCTTGGTATAGTAAGAAATAAAATTCGATTTCTTTGTCTACCACAGAAGCTGAATCTCTTGTTGCTGGAAGTTTTTGTGCACAACTATTGTGGATGAAGCAAATGTTGAATGACTATGGAATTCATCAAGGGGCTTTGAAGATTTTATGTGACAACACAAGTGCTATTGATATTTCTAAAAATCCAGTCCAACACTCTCGAACCAAATATATTGACATCAGACATCATTTTATTCGTGATCTTTTTGAAAGGAAGGAAGCAATGGTGGTCTATGTTCTACATACATTTTTACAAAACCGTTGGACACTGCCACATTTGAGATTCTCAGACAACACTTAGGTGTCGGTCAGATTTGAGGTATATATATATATATATAGCTTTCATTTAGCTGTAAATAATTTTTAACGTTATTTTGAAAATCAGAAAAAAAAATTAGAAAGAAGAAAATGCTACAAAAATAGAAGGTGTGAAGACATGGTATGTTGGAAGTGCAAGGAAGTGTGACATGAGTTGAAAAGTGAAAAATAGGAAATCATTATTTTTCTTGGAAAGGGAAAAAGCTTACATAGCTAATGAGGCAAAAAGGGAAGAAGTTAATTTTGGTTCAAAATTTTTCATCTCTCCACCTTCCCTCTATTTTCGGCCAATATACTCCTTCTCCTTGGAATTTTTGGACTCTCAATACTTGTTGAGTTATTCTTGCCAAGAATTTTGGGTCTTGTATTAGAGTTCTAATTGAGTTGAAAGTCTCAAAACCTTCCTATAATCAAACCGTTCTTATCGAGAGAAATTCATGTGGAAAAATCACCATGACCAAGAACAAGACCAGAGACGGTGCTCCACTCCCCTAGCTCACCTCCGACAACAAAGAAAAGAGGAATAAGGTTCCCAATGGAGGAAAAACTCCCTACAGAAAGGTACTTGGACCCAATTTCTCCCACTTTACTCTGCATGGTAGAAACTTTGAGTCAGTTGAATAATTCTTTGATTGGGTTAAAGAAAATAGAGTTTATGTAAACTTGACTAAGGTTAAAGATTTGAAGAACCTAAAGGGAGAAGATTTAGATGTGGATATCCAGGAGTTGTACACAGGGTATATAGGATACTTGGATGATGTGGAAGATTATGAACTTAAGATGCTGAGAGGGGTATACGGGTTGCATAACGGGAAGAATATGTTTCATGTTTGATGTTATATTTCAAAATCAAGTAGTGTGAAATTTGAAGAGATTGATGAAGCTGAGACTGTAGGGTTAGAGATTGTTAAATCTACTGACAGAATGCCATCGAGGTTCTATGATTCAAATGCTGCCCAGAGGATTGAAGAACTTAGAAAGCCCGTGATAATTGAGATTACAGATAGTGAAGAGGGAGATAATGTTGGGTATGTTCCAACATAGAGGGCAGAGTCAGAGAGGGCTAAAGATATGGAGATTGATGATGTTGACATGGGAGGTCAAGACCAGTTTGATGTCACTGGGAACACATATGATGACCTGGAGTATTCAGACGGAGGAAAGACAGGAGGATTTGAATTAAGGCAAGAGGAATTAGACAAAGAAAATGATGTTGGAACACGGGGTGAGGCAGAGACAGCTGAGCAAGAAGAAGAGGTTGAAGAGTCTGAGTATGTTCCAACACAGGAACCTGAATTGAACTACTCCAGCGATGAAGTGTTAGATGAATTCTTCCAAGCTGCAAGGGCTAAGAGGAAGATGCATGTTGCTGGGGACTCCCCACTAGCCAAGAGATCCAAGAGAACCCAAGCTACTCCTAAGAAGAAGTTACTGATGGCTCCTCCTGTAAGTGAAGCATTATCTTTTTCATACTTTGATATCAATTGTGAGGAGATAGGAGAGGTGTTTGCTGAGAGAAAGATAATCTCTGAAAGGCCAGTAGATCTAGAGGCATATAGGGCTAGTGGTTTTTCTGACTTTCTGGAGACAATTGGGATGAAGAGGGCTGCTACAATGCAACTTCAGTATAACAAGCAGGTTGTTACTGAAGTTTATTCTAATTTGATGGCTGGAAACTTGGAAGTTGATTCCCCATGGTATGATAGGGTCTATGTTAAAGGGAATGTGATTGATTTCTTGGCTGCCAGGATGAAAAAATTTTGGGGCTAAAAACTCCAGATTTTGAGGGAGTTTTTCCAGATAATTTAGATGTGTCTGATAACAGGATTCTGGAGGTAGTTTCAGGTGGAAACAAGACAGAGTGGCCTGAGATAGGATACACACATGCTTCCTGCCTATCCTCAAGGTTTTTTGGTCTGTATCAGGTAGCTGTGAACTGCTGGATGCCATCTTCCAACACTACAACTCTGATAAGAGAAATGAAAAAGCTGTTATGCTATGTTGGAACACAGAAACCAGTCAACGTGGGATTGTTCATTCAACAGAGTCTGGTTAGGCAAGCCACTGCTCCAAAGGCTAAACATGCCTTGGTATACTCGTGTTTGATATCTGCATTAGCTAGGAGTGTTAAGTTAAAGGGGAAAGCAAAGGATGTCATCATTGATACAGAGTTTCTCTGGCCTAACAAAAAGACCTTTGGCATGCAGCAAGTGCATAATCTGCCATGGAATCCTGAAGCTACAGCTTCTGCAGATGCTGAAAAGAAGGCCAAGTTAGGGGTTCTTAACGCAAGGTTGGGGCTATAGCCATCCAAATTGCGGCCCTTGAAGCAGAGAAGGCCAGGATTGAGGGGGAGAAGGCTTTGTTGGAGGCACAGGATGCTGCTCCTGAACATGATTGAAAGTCCTGAATTGTCTATGTTCCAACATAGTTCATGTGATGTGTTCAGGGGGACTTGACTTTATTATCTTTTTGGATTTTATTTATGTGGTTTATTGCCTTTGGAATATTCATGGCCCAAGGGGAGAATATTTTTGGTGATTTTGGGTTTTTTTTTTGGATGACTGTAATCTGAAAATTCTTTTGGTGTTATGGAATTCTGGTTTTTCGGATGGTATTCCTTTTTGATCAGATTCAGTGTTTCACATGTGTTCCAACATAGGTGGATTTCTAGAAGACTAATGTGAATAATTGGAAGTTTTTCATTGCGTTCTTATTTACAAAATGGTTGGGTCCACAAAATGCCAAAGGGGGAGATTATAAAGTTAAGTGGTTTTCATTGAGTATTTTAATTAGCAATTTGTGAACAAATTTGGAAACAAAAAAAATTCCATGTTGGAACATGTGAACGGCCACAGTTATGCCTACAAGATCTTACGGAAGAAGAATAAAATATTATGGTATTTTTTATTTATGGAAATCTGAATATTCTACTATATGTTAGGCGGTGGTAGAAGCATATTAGGTTTATGGAAAATCTCTACAAATATGGTATTGAGTTTATTGAATATATGAGATATATTGTGATAAGTAAAATCCCCTTATTTATGGGATTTGGATATGCTTCAGAAGCAGGTAAGGAATAGGAATATTGTGGAGATAATCATGGATAGTTCCAATCTGCTCATGGCTTTAAAAGGGGACATCACAGCTGAATTAATCTCATGAACTTAATTACGAAAATCTGCACACAGATTTTCTATCTTTTCCAAGAGTCTTATGAGAGCCAGATCTATATGTTCCAACAAACGTGACATGCCGTTCAAAGTTCATAATCATATGCCTTAATTTCTCAGGAGGAGGAGATCCAGCAGCGACGAGTTTCGAGGTCAGAGGGAGTCTGATCAAGGTGTACTTAGCTAGGGGAGCCGAGTATTTTGTATGGTGTAGTTTGTACTGTATCTTTTTTGTTAGTGTATTCATTCTGAACTGGGCCAGGCCCCACAGATGTATGTGAATTTCACCAAACTGTGTAATCAAGTCTTGTGTTTTTATGCTTTACTTTATTGCATACTTAGTTAGATAGGTTATGTTGGAACATAGCAGTAATAATTAAGAAAATTCAGGAAAACCAAATTTCATTCACAAACACATTGTGTGCAAAATGTATCATCTTGGGTGTAAAGAAAGCAAAAGGTTAATAGCGTTTCAAATCCATTAGGAAAACTAATGCCTTAAAATGATGCTAATCTGGCCATCTGGGAGGCAAAATCATACTGTTCCAATCGTGATTCAATAAACCCAACCGATAATCTAGTGTCTCCGGTGAATTGACCCAATCGACATACGCAACGAATTTATCTTCGGCGAGACAAATTGTCCTTCTCCGGTGCTGTTGAGGCTTCAAATTCAACGGTGATAGGAATTTCAGGCCTCGACGACATCTCTTTTTGTTGGAGATTCATCGGCTGATCAAAATAAGCACAACGACGGTGGCCTACAACGTCAGCGGCTAAGACGCATAAGGAAGAACATGAACAATGGCGACGGTACTGGAGATGGTTGAAGAAGGCGACGGCACCGGGAAATGTTGAAGAAGATGAGGGTTTAAGATCCAAGTATCACAATTCCATTTTTATCTAAATTGCCGGTAAATGGGCTTCTAAATGAGGTATTTCATTAGTGACCCTTTCGGGACCTTGGTTATTTGCAATTTAGTCCCTCATTTTTTATGCCTTACGTTTATAACCCCAAGTCCAGAGTATTCCATATTCTGCCTCTAAATTTGATTTGCTCTTTTTCTATTTTTCCTCTAGTCCTTGGTCTTACCATGAGACGGTCTCATAGGAGACAGACTTCTGGGTTTTTTTAATGAGGTAGGATGATCATTTGTAATTTATTTCATTTTAGAATAAGACTCGTTAACTCTGCCATGTTGGCTTAGAAGAGTTTTGGTTATATTTTAATTAGGGTTTAGAATATTTAGTTTAACTTTGATTAGAATTAGATTTGGTAAGATTAGATAAGACATTATTCATTCAAGATTTATTTTAAAGAATATAGTTATTTAAATTAGGTATTGTAGTTGGATATGGTTTTAGCTTCTTATAGCTAGCATAAGTCATTCCAGTTTCTATTTGTACTGGCCAAATTATACCCTATAAATAGGGGAGGCCATCCACGAATTTTTACAACTTTTATCAATCAAATATATCAATTTTTGAGTTATACTCATTGCTTGCGGGCTATCTTCATGTTGCTTAATCTCGAGGGTTAATTAAGTACCAGTAACCTTGTGAACTAATCTTGTAAGCTACTTATGGAGCAAGTCGAGATTGAGAGCATCATGAGGGCTAATTTTCTTGAATTTCATACTGCCAAAGTAAGGGTTTGTGAGTCCCTTAATTCATTCAAATATTTTAATTCCGTAATCTAGAATTTTCGCAAGGGGATTCATATCAAAATAGTTTTGTGTTTCACAAAAATTCCACACTACATTTTTTTCCTCAACACTCCCTTTCCAAAAACTCTATAAAAAAGAAACCCTAAGAAGGTATCATTTTCATACTCGTTCCATTTGATTCTTTATTTTTTGTTATTTCTTTCTAGTCTATAAATCTTGAGGAGGAGACATTGCGCTCGCAACGTCTGCTTGCCATCTTACTGGATCTGGTAACACAACATCATCTCTGGGCAATGGGCTAAAGATACGGGTTGCCTGAGAGTCAGCAGCGGAGAAATGGTGATATCCGAGGAAGATCAAGGCATGCCTATACCACCGTGCTCCACCACCACCTCCGATCTGGTCATTAACGAAACCCACTACTCCTGATCTGGTCTTTAACGGAGGTATCTTCTAGTGGCGTCCGAGACGAGCCAAAGCTTATAGGGAAGAATCCAACCAACGTCTTTGGAAATGGAGAAATAGAGCTCACGAGGGAGATCCATGGACTGCTCCCGATATGGATCCCGACGGACAGGGGCGGAACTACCATGGTGCGTGGTAAGGCTCCAGCCCTACCTGAGATTCCGGCACCATGATAGTAGTGGTTAAAAGCACTTCCCGGTGGCGAAGCGGAGTTTTTTCGGCAATTTCCACGTTTTTCTGGCATAAGCAACTAGGGAAGAAGGCCGCTGAAAGCCTTCTTTTTTTTGGCCCATAATACATCAAAACGACGTCATTTTGGCTCAAGTCAAACGACGTCGTTTTGATTAGTGCAGAATTAAAAAAAAAGAAAATCAAAATTTGGGTAATTGTATTGGGCCATAATCCAAAAATGGATGACCCAAATACAAAACACTTGCCAAATTTTGCCACAAACCCAAAAGGCTAAAACATTCTCAGCCAGCGCGCCCAGCGTTCCAAGCTTCCAGCCTCCAGCTCCCGCCGCCGCCGCTGTCCTGCCACCAGCCAGAGACTCCGGACGCCACCCCACCATCGTCTGTCCATCCAGCCCTCCGTTTTCCTCTTCATCTAGTCTCCTCTTTGTGTTTTTGACTTGAAAGAGGTAATTTATTTTAGGGTTTATTGTTTATGTTATTTTTTCCTTCAAAAATTTAATTTATATGAATATTATTTTTAGACTGGATGTAGAATTAAAGTTATATGGTTGTATCAATTGAATTGCACATGTATAATTATAAATTATAATTTTTTGATTTATTATTTATGTGAAATTGACAAATTATGGAATTAGGGATATATGTTAAATTGAATTTGGATGAATATGATTTTATAAATTATTTGTTACTATAATTTATTATTGTTTCATAGTGCTTTTGGATTTTGTTAGAATGAATTCAATCTACATATTTTCCCTATTTGATATTTAATAGGTTATGGTTGAATGATGTTATGACGATGTATATTGAGAAAGATATTTTTGTTAAGATCGAGAATGAATCGCTTATTCAACGTTATCAAAGCATGGAGTCTCATAGGTATTTGTTGCCCCCACTTGTTCCTAGTTCTACTTCTAGTAATTCGAGCATTAGAAAATAGTTATTTTAGCATTAGAAAATAGTTATTTTAGCAATTTAGTGAACTTGTGAAAATATTATTGTAGCGTACTCGATTTATTAAATTATGTACTATTTTAAATTATTTTCGAGTTAATTTTTAAAAATTTAAATCTGAGTAGTATTGTCCAGCTCCACCTGGGAAAAATCCTAGTTCCACCACTGCCGACGGAAGTGACACTACAGCTCTGTATACGATCTACAATGGAAGCTCTGGCGCAATCTCTGGACGGCATCTGCAATGGGCCAAAGCTTTTGATGAATAAGCTTACCAACGTTGTCAGAAATGGAGAAGCAGAGCTTGCAAGGGAGTTCTATAGATGGTTGGCGCACGGTCAACGGCACTCAACAGTGGTCAGCCCCACTCCAGCCCTTCCGGAATCCAGGCCTAAAGCATATCTAGTGTATTTTATTTTTCATCCCATACCTAAAATCTATCCCCACTCCACGCGCAGTCTCATTGTCCAATAAATATCCGCCGTGGTTAGTTGTAGCCATGGAAGCCTCGTGGTGTTTGTGGTGGAGAGACGATGTGATTTGGTGGACGCCTTTGTCAATTGCGGTGATGGATTGTGGGAAGCAATGAACATAAGTCATCTTGTGGTTAGGTACATGGTATGACCCACTAAAAAATGGGAAAATGGGTCTCTCTGTAGTAGTCTGTATTCTTCAAATGAAGCTTCTAGCATATAACAGAGCAATCCCCCCTAACCTAAGTCAGCCCACCAGTGAAGCAACTGGTACTTGAACCTAATTTTCCATGACCACGGCCACCATTTTGTCTCACCCATCGGCCTATAGCAACACATATGTGGCAGGTTTGGAGGGCAATGCTCCTTAGACGATACCTATTTCTGAGTTATAGAAGATATGCGTTGTAGTATGACTTCCTTGGATGAAAGCGAGGTTTAGGTTAACCTCGATTTTTGTTGTTTTTATGTTTTCCAAGTGCGTGGTTGGTGCTCTTGTGACTCCAGCGAGATTTAGGTTTTTCCCTGCAACTAATTGGAGAAGTCCAGCGACAACCTCCAAACGGTTCTCAATACTAGAACTACAAAGTTGTGACAACTTCGTGGGGATTAACCTGGCCAACTATGAATAAATATCACTATTGGGAGGACCCCCCATAGGCACCGGTATTTTGAGAATTTTCATACTGGTGCCTAAGTGACCCAGTGCAAAACGTGTGGTGTCATAGGCTCCGGTAAGTCGTACCGGTGCTAGAATCTATTCCAGCACCGGTACCATTATCTATGTCTATTCATGAAATACCGGTGCTAGTAAATAAGCGATTAATTAAAAAAAATCCAGCCAATGAGAATAAACTCATCGGCCAGAATATGAAATCCAGAACAAACAAAACACAAAAAAAAACTCATGTAAAAAACTGGAAAATTCATACCTCAACCCAGAACTTCATTACATATAATTGAAAATACATAACACCTCTTAATTCATGAAATAAGCTATACATAAACATAGATTAACAACATCAATCATCATAAAAATTAGAACCCAATTTCCAGAATACCTAGATAACATCAACAAACCAAAACAGTGAAGGTGAGGTCGGATCTGAGCTGAACTGGATATTTTGATGGAGCTCGCAACTCCGACCAGCGACCAGAGCTCAGGGAGATGGTATCGGGGATGGTGCACCATGGGGGATGGCAGAGATGGAGTTGGGACTGGTCGTCAATAGAGGCGTCAAAGCAGTGTCGAAGCAGAGACTGGGCAGAGATGGTGTCGGGATGGTCCGGGAGATGACGTCGCGGGGAGGGCGGAGAGGGGTCATCAGTGAAGTCGAAGCAGAGAGGGGTTGCACTTTCATTGGCGGCGGAGTGGGAGGAGCGGTGGAGGAGGATGGAGATGACTAAGAGGAGGTAGAGGAGAAGATATGAGGGGGAAATAAGGGTGGGTAGGTTTAGGGTTTGAGATTTGTTTATATAGATAAAATTTTAACGGTTTAGATATAATCAACAAAATAAATCAACGACTCAGATGAAACCAAGTTGGGCTATTTTTTTAAGTGTTGAGCACCGATACCGGTGCCTAGGAAATTGAAACACAACTGCTTAGGGCTGCTTTGAATGTTATTTTTTTAAAACAATATTGAACCCATGAGCAAACTTGGAATTCTTTTCTAAGTGTTGAGCACTGCTACAAATACCAGTGCCCAAAATGCTCATATCGGTGCCTAAATATACGAAAAGCAGCTGCTTAGGGCTGCTTTGAATGGTTTTAAAAAAAAACAATTTGAACCCGAGAGCAAACCCAATAATGTGTTTCTAAGTATGGAGCACCGATACACATAGTGGTGCCTAAGTAACTAATACCGGTGCTAATTCTAAAATTCCAAAATTTTAAACAATCCCTACAAAATTTGGAATGAAAATTTAAAAAAAAAATCAAAATCCCGGCATAACATAGCACCGGTATGAATGAAAAACAATGCAGGTGCTACTAAGTTAACATTTTAATTTTTACTATTAGGTCCATAGAAGAAATTTGGAGGCGGCGAATCACAAAATTGAAGACACCAAAATGCAATTAAATAAGAGATGATTGCGCCTTTAAAATTTGAGGAACAATGGGTGAACGGATGTGCCTCTAACATATTTTTGGAAAATTATGCTATGGCCCAAAAAATACGACATTATCATTTTGTCCAAAATATACGAATTTTGTTATTCTTGCATAAATATAGAAACAAAAAAATATTTTTTTGATGAAATTTTGAAAATCGCTACTACATGTTCTATAGTAACCTAGAGTTGATTAATTAGAAGATAGAAAGGGAAATCAGAAATGACTATAGATATGTTCTTGTGCCCGATTGTTAATAAATATTTTGTTACGAACTTGGAAAATACAATGAGGGTGTATAGGGTAGCATCACGTTTGAGCGGATTTCAATTTGGAGTTATGAGTAAAGTTTTTACCTTTTGCACTAAAGTCCCTCCAAGAAAGATGGAGTCGTCAAATCACAAAATTTGGGGAATCAAAATGCAATTCAATAATGTATGATTGCAGCTCTGCAATTTGAGTATGTATGAGTGAACGGAAGTGTCTCGAAAGTCAACATTGATTACTTCTATAAATTCTTGAAAAATTACACTGCGGCTCAAAATTGTGTTACTCCATTACACATTGCTCCAAAATACATGATTTTTGTTATTCTTGCATAAATATGGAAATATAAAATAAATTTATTTTTTGGTGAAATATTGAAAAGCGCTAGTATATATTTTAGAGTAACTTATGGTCGATTACTTGGAAGTTACAAAGTGAAATCGAAAAGGATTATGGATTTGTTCGTGTGCTTGATTTTTGATATATATTCCTTTACATGCATGAAAAATACAATGGGGGTGCATAGGGTAAGATCACGTTTGAGCAGATTTCAATTTGGAGTTACGAGTAAAGTTTTTACTTTTTGCACTAAGGTCCCTCCAAGAAAGTTAGAGTCGTTGGATCACGAAATTGGCGGAACCAAAATGCAATTCAATATATACGGTCGTAACTATGAAATTTGGGAATGTATGGGTGAACGGAAGGGTCTCGAAAGTCAAGATTGATTATTTCTATAAATCCTTGGCAAATTATACGGTGGCCAAAAATTGTGCTATTGGTGCTGAATTTATTCATAGGCACCGATGTTTGTGTACTGGTGCTGAATTTTTGTTTTGCATCCCCGGTATTCAGTGTACCCATGATGAATTTATTTATAGGCACCGGTGTTTGTGTACTGGTACTGAATTTTGGTTTTGTAGCACCGTTATTTGGTGTACCGGTGCTGAATTTATTCATAGGTACCGATTTTTTTGTGTACCGGTGCTGAATTTTAGTTTTCTAGCACCAGTATCACTAACATACTGATGTCTATGTACCTATTTTTCAGTAGTGTATGGAGGCACGCAGTACCGTACTACTCTAAATTAAAATGCACCTCCCCTCGAAACTCCTTCAACAGGCACTTTCCAACGCTAATTGTAAAAATCCAGCTACAATCTCTCCAAAATCATAGATCTGATGCAACCCGGTGAAGACGAAGATTGAAGACGCGAGTCGAATAGCAGATTGCTGATATGACATGTAGACTTCGATTTTGGAAATTTGATTGATAGGTTCATTTGTTGGAGGCTGACCCCACATCATGTGAACCAAATTATGTGTTCAAGTTTAGAAAGGCTAGAAAGATTAGTTATAGTTGTTAGTAAGAGTTGTACAGCCAAAATCTGACACAATGATGTAATAATTTTAAATTAATGAGGATGAGAACACTGCTTATTTTTTTATAAAAAATAAAAAAATAAATCATCCTCTCCTTCGGTTGGAGCACCAAGTTTATAAAATTTATCAGAACTGGTCATTATTTTTATAATTTCTAGCAACGACACGTAAACAAGCTGTGATGAAGAAAACAAGTGAGAGCGTGTTCCTTTTTAATAATATTGTGCATTTTTCTTTTTGTAATCAAAGAAAATATGTATTATTATAATTTAAACAACGTCAGTTACAATTGTAATTTAGGTATACTACCAGTTCCATAACTTACCCCCCGGTGTCTCAGTGAGTTTGTTGGGAACAAAAGCACCATCATGCCAATCTTGGCTCAAGTGTTGTCCGTATAGTCTGTTTCTCTTTTGCAGTATCCCATTATTCAAATATACATGTAGGATACAGACTACTCCCTCCTTCCCCACTAGTAATGGGATATTTATTTTTTACGGTCTTTAATGATCTTGTTTGATTGTCGATATCTCTCCCTACATGAAATAATTTTGATATTTGAAAATAGATGTTAAGATGTATATAACAATTCATGTCTATCATCTAATGATGTATTGGCCTCTACTTCATTAATCTACCATCGAAGTTCCCTTTATGGGATTATTCTGATTCCATAAGTCATTTTTTCAATACCCGCAACTTTGCACAACCGGTCTGAAACGAATTTTATGGTTTATTACTTGTCTCTGATCACAACTTTGAGTCCATATGGAATAGACTGGCTTTTTATTGATTAATATATGGTTTGTCACACTTACACACACTGCTCTTACAAATTATACCGATTTTTATCTGTTGGAACCTCTAAAACAATAAGAAATAAGCTTCTTTTTAAAAATACACAATCATACTTAAACGTCTTTATTAAACCTTCTTTTTTTTAATCAAACCTTCTTTAAGTAATCAACAAGTTGATTCACATTGCTCACAGATAAAGTTAATTATGTAATTCAGTGAACTAACTGAACATGTAATCACTACAGTTGCATGGAAAAAACCTAGCCCTTTAAGGTAAATAAATGTAGACACGACCTGGAATGTTCAATCTAGAAGTTTTGTCTTTTCAAAAGAAACCAAGAGGGCAATTATATTAGAGTGAAAATAATTAGCAGCCAACAATTTCTCCTCTCCATGATGAAATTTTAGCATTAGAAGAAGGTTTTCTTTTGGCAACTTTCTGGGTAGAGATTATAATTCGTTCATCTTTCAAACAGATTGCCTTAATTCTATGAATAGTTTCCAGTTACCTCTCTTAGCACCTTTAGGAACTTCATCATTTATTTGATCTGATCAATTCTACTACGGGAACTATCCAACTTGTGCATACCCCGAGATAAGGGAACAAGTAACTCTTTAATTTATTTATTTTACCAAAGATCAGGATCTTCACTTTTCCAAACTTCCTAGAGGTCTTAATTTGTTTGATAAAGAAAGCTTATCATATGTAAGGGTTTCCCCAACATGCACATAGTATGAATGATACTGAGTAGGATTTCTTTGCTATTTTTTCAGAAAAAAACAGAGGTGGATATATATAGGGTGTTTTTGGTAAATATGTACTTATAGGTGAAGCTAGTTTATTTTTATGGGAGACTTGCTTATAATTTCTAATTCTGCTTCTAAAATAAACACTTTTTAGCAGTTTGTCAAATACTAAAAACTACTTAACTTGTAAGTAAATCACTTATAACCCCTATCTAACACACCCATATACTGAATTAGGACATGGTGTTCAATTAGGTTTCAGTCAGAAAATTCACTATTGGTTGGGAAACAATGTTGAATCATCTTTGTCTTGGATTTTGCTATAACTCACCATTTTGAGGATTAAATGTTGTCTGGCTGTACATCAGTTGCTGTTCACACTGAAATTATAGAAGCTATGAAAACCTCAAGTACTCCCTCTGGTCCACTATATATGATCTCATGAAAATGACACAAATTTTTTTGAAAAGAGAAAGGAGAGGTGAAGATTGAATTGGGAGTATAAAAAGTAAGATATGTAGATAAAAATAATCTAGTATTTACCAAAAGAAGAAGAGACTAAAATAAAAAAATTACCCCAATAAAAAAAGAGGGATATAATTAGAGGATCAGAGGGAGTAACTCTTTCTCTAAGGGCAAGTGCAATGGGTTCCCAAAAATTTTAAAAACCGCTTAAGAAACCGAAAACATCCACAGTAGTGGTTTTTAGGCCGATTTCTTGTTAAAAAACCGGTTCCCTAGTTTTCAACTAGGGAACCGGTTAAGAAACCGGTTCCGTGCGACAAAGGCAGAGGAGTGTGCCAGACGTGGGGGCCGCCATGTGCGGCCCATTTTTTTTTACCAGCGCGGGACACGTCTCGGCCTTGGATAGGCCCACGTGTCCCACTTCAGAAGTTCTTTTTTTTTTTTTTAGTCCGTGGACACGTGGCACCTCCCGGTTGGGCCACGTGTCCAACGCGTAAAAAATTTGGTCTCTGGTTTGGAAAAAATTAGTGGGACACGTGTCCCACTTATATGGTGACACGTGTCCCTCACAACGGTAACAATTCTGATCCGTTTTGAAATGGGACACGTGTCTCCATATGGTTGGGACACGTGTCCCAACGGCTATTTTTAAAAAAAATTGAAAAATTTTGAAAAAATAAAAAAATGAAGCCTTGAATTTTTCTGAATTTTTTCCCAACGGTAATAAAATTTTTTGCCCTATAAATAGAGGCATTCCACTCAATTTAATCACTACACTTCCAATTCCAACACTTCTACATCAATCTTTCATCTCCAATATTCACTTCGTTATCATTTTTCTAAATGGATTCGCGAAGAACGTCGATTGGAAAAGATAAGGTAATTCCAAATTCTTCCAATTCCAAAAATCCATCCCAAAATCCGAATATTCGTCCAATTTCAAATTCGGAATTTTATGAAAATTCGCCAAACATGCCGCCCAATTTTTATATGAATTCCCAACATTCGTACATGAATTTCCCAAATCAATACAATTCTTTCCAAAATGCATACACAAACTCTCCTTACCCGAGCCACTTCTCCCAAAATTCCTACCCAAACTATTATAGTCCAAACTTTCATTCTCCACACCTTGATGCAATTAACGAATCGGGATCATTTTGCAACCAAGGAGGTCGGGGTTCTCCAGGTCAAAATTTTGCAAATGACCATGGGCGTCAATTTGGAAGTCACGGAGTTCCGGATGGTAAACCCTCTCACAATGTGTTATATTTTAATTATGAAGAATTTAGTTCATCGCTATTTTTTCCCTTTATTAGAAGCAGTGGCCTCATATGATACGTGGATTTGGCATGCATTTTTCGGCATGGCAGGGTCAAATAATGACATCAACGTCCTAGACAAGTCACCTTTGTTTGACGACGTCTGTGAAGGAAGGGCTCCACGTTTTCTATATGAAGTCAACGGTCGCAGCTACGGTCAAGGGTACTATCTTACAGATGGAATATATCCTAAATGGGCGACCTTCATGCCAGCGTATACGGCCCCAAACGACCCCAAGAAACAACTGTTCACAAAGCATCAAGAGAGTTACAGGAAAGACGTCGAACGTGCTTTTGGTATTTTACAGGCCCGGTTCTCCGTGATCCGTAACCCGGCAAAGTACTGGAACATCGAAACATTGGGTGAAATTATGATAGCTTGTATCATACTTCACAACATGATAGTCGAAGACGAGAGAGATACTTATGGGTTGCGGGTTCAACCGGGTGATTACGACCAAATCGACGACTCTCCATGGCATTACAACGCGGAGCGGCATGCTGATCTACCAACTTTTAGACAAAATTGGAGGGAAGTACGCAACAGAGCTAAACATGACCAATTGAAAAACGACCTAACTGAACATCTGTACCAACATTTGGGTGGTCAAAATTAGCATATCGGTATAGTTCTGACATCCATGTTTTTGTTTTGTGTTAGTAATAATTGGTCAGACTAGATCAATATTTTGGATGCATAATTGTAATAATTCGTCAGACTAGATTTCTATTTTTAATTCGTAACAATTAGTCGGAGTTGATCTAATATTTTATTATTTAAGCATTTATTGTAACATGTCTTCTCGTTTTAATTGGTCTTTCTAATGTCATGTTTGTAATTTTTTTTATAAAATCAATATATTTTTTTTATAAAATTATAGATAACAAAGTATTAAACAATTTCACGACAAAACAAATATATTTAAATTATTATTATAAAACACGAAATTTTTAAAATAAAGAAAATGAATTATTTAATAAATTTTAAATAAAACGAAATTTTATGAATAAAAATTATAATGTATTATTAAATTTCACTTTCATCTTATTTTGGGTGAACAAATTAAATAAAATAAAATGTTAATGGTAAAATAAATGAGTAGGATAGAGAAAATCAAGTGGGGTCAATGAATAGTTAAAAGTGGTTTCTTACCATTGTGGAGATAAAAAAGGGTGGTTTCTTAAGTGGTTTTTTAAAGTGAGGTGGAAGAGAGAGAATGAGAAAAATAATATATTTAATTGGTAAGAAACCGGTAGCGATTTCTACCATTGCATGTGCTCTAACATCTCTCTGCAATTATGACAACTTGTCCTCTTCCTCACCAAACTCAGCTTTCCGTGGTATATGTATAGTAAGTCCTTATGGGAATTCCAGTTCTACACGTGATATTTCTTATGATTGTTCACATGTTAGGGACGGGTGTTCCGTCCATTTTAGCTAGGGAATTACTGTTGGATTTGTAGGATTCCATAACTTTGTAAGGGCCCATTTGAGGCAGAGTTTCCCTGTCTTCTCGGCCAAGCTAGCTTCATTTGTTTTTGGAGCACTAGGTCACCTATTTTGATATAGGTTGTTTTGGTTGTCATTATATGACTTAGTTATTTTCTCCCTGTATATTTCCTCTCTAATTGTAGCGATATGTCTACATTCTTCAAAGATGTAAAGTTTGCTATTATGTTCTCGGGATTGTTGTCCACACTGTAGTTGATGGTTATTGGGCTTCATATGCATACAACATGGATAACTGCTTTGTGTCTGTAAACTAATTTGACTGGAGTTTCTACTATCGGGGTCCTAGGTATAGACCGAGAGGCCCGAAGAATGGTTGGTAGTTCTTCAATCCATCCGAACTGCTTTCCTTCCAATCTCTTTTGGATTCCATTGACTAGCATGCGTTTTGTAACTTCTACCTATCTTTTATCTTGGAGGGATGTGCTATTGAGGTGAATTAATGGATTATGCCCATGTCTTGGCCCCATTTGGTTAATGTCGTCCCACTTGAAATTGAGTGCCATTGTCTGATACGATTGTTTTAGGTATATGCCAAAATAGAAATCAGTGTTTTACTAGATGAACGAGACTACTGATTTTGTTATAATTTTGTTTAAGGGTTTCGCTTCCACCTATTTGTTGAAGTAATCACTTGCAACGATGAGGAATTTTGCTCCCCTCGTCCCGATTGGGAACAGGCCCATGGTGTCAATTCCCCATTTGTCAAACGGCCAAGCATCATAAACAACGGCCATTCTGATTGCGGCTTTCGCTGGATGACGGTGTTTAGCTAGCATCTATTGCACTTTTGGACGTAGGCTTGTGCATCTTATATATTTTCGGTCAGTGGTATCCCGAGGGTTGTTTTTTTTAGCAAGGGTAGGGGTGCCTTGATGAGACTCGTACCATCCATCGTGCCTTTCTCTTACAAGGAGTGCAGATTGGCACGTTCTTACACATCTAAGAAATGGTGTTAGGTACCCTCTCTAGTAGAGTACACCATCTTTGTAGTGGTACAACAGTGATTTGAACTCAATTCTCCATGATTCATTCCTATTTGCAGGCTGGAGGCCATGTTTAAGGTATTGTATAACAGGCCCATCCACCCAAGGTTTTCTTCCTGAACTTTGGCTACAATTGTGGTTGATGTGCTACGAGCTGGAATGAGTTCCAAGGTCACGTCCTTTTGTCGCTCCAGCATTATGCATCCTGAGATTTGTAACTTGATTAGGTCATCAGCCCTAGTTTTTTTTTATCGTGGGACATGGATAATTTTGAAGTGATCGAACCACCACATGAGTTTCCTCGTTTTGTTAAAGTATTTGCTCAGTTGTATTTCTTCGACAATATAGTCTCCTAGAACTTGTTGCATGGCTACATGTGAGTCATTATCGATGTGGATACTCTGTATGTCCATAATTACCATCAAGTCAAGCCCCTCAATGAGTGCTTTGTATTTTGCCTCATTGTTGGTAAGAGAGAATTCAAATCGGAGTGGGCGCCGATCAGAAGGTGAACGACCATGAGGACATGTTGGCCAGGATGCAAGCAACTAGTATCAATGGTGAGGGCCAGTGTGATGAGGAGCGGCACAAACATAGGGAGGAGAGGCACCAGTAGAGGCGTGACAGACGTCCACCTAGCGATGAGGATTGATAGTGTTTCCAGTTTCTTCCTCTTGTGCACTTTGGATCGTATGGTTGATGCATTTATATGGATCCATTAAGTGTGGGAGAGGGGTCTGGAAAACACTTTTGATCTGTTGATGACATTTCCTTTGTTCCTTGTTTGTTTGGTAGGTTTGTAGGTGATCAGACACCTGTGGATTTTAGTTTTGAATTTTGTCATAAGTTTTTGATGATTTGGTATTGTGAACTTTTATGAGTAATAAAGAACTCCTTAGGGATAATTTTTATCTTGAACTCTTTTGAGAAAAAAATGAAAAAATAAAAAGAACCCTAAGAAGATATTTGTTTTGTATTATGGTGTATACCAAGCCCACAAACTAGAAGTTGTTGGTGTTTAGGCCTAGCCTAAGATTCAGCCACGAACCAAGAAAGATAGAAGCATGTCTAAGAAGACTCAGCCACGAACCGAGAGAGATGGAGTCACTCGGCCACAAACCAAGAAAGGCAGAGTCACGTCCAAGACTCGGCCACAAACCGGAATTATAGACACCACAATGCGATCCACCATCTGAAACCCTAACAATTCAGAGTCATGATTGTACTCTAATATAAATATAAGAAAAGCGACACTGGTTCAGGTAAGTGACACTAAACTGAGATATAACAATTCTCTAAAGGAAGGAACTGACTTGATCGTCGGAGTGCTTTCCCAAGAATCACTTCTGGGACCTTTCTTGCGGGTTTACGCTTACTAACGGTGATCATCAGTAATCTTGTCTGATCGAGAATATCACTTCATTGGAGCCGTATGTGGGGCGAAGAAAGTTTTCTTTTTAAAGTCCTTTATTCCCTTAAGGATAACCATGGTTTTCACCAGAAGCTAGAGAAACCAGAATCATCACACACAAGAGAGAACGACTGGGCGTAACCAAGATATGCACCCCAGTCGAGATCAGGAAAACGTTCCTAGTAAAGAATAGGAGCACGTAAAAGAAGATACGGATGACGATGAAGAGGAAGCTAAATCTCCCAACGCAAATCAAGAAAAGAAGAGGAGAGTTTTCACATCTTTCTTGGAAGCGAATAGAGAGCACTTGTATAACCAATTCCTAGCCACTATAAAGTCAAAATCCCGAAAAAGAAGCAAAAAAGTAATTCAAAGGCATGAGAGCCTTAATTACGAAGAAGAGCTAAGGGATATAATGGTAGAGGATGATACAAATCGGTTACCGTTAGCACTGCATCTTCATAATTTCAAAATGCTAAAAGAATTCAAACTATTGTTGCATGTAAAAATCTATAATGGGACAACAGACCCCAAGGAATTCTTACATTCCTATTGCTACAGTATGCGATTACGCGATGCGGAAATTGAATTAGTATGCAAAATTTTCCACATTTTCTTATCGGGAACAACGATTACATGGTATGATGACCTACCAAGTAAAAGTATTCGGTCCTGGGCTCAGTTATCAGACTTGTTTTTAGGATGCTTCTATCTGAAGCCAAATTTAACAAAATGATAGCAGACTTAAACAACATAGTCTAGCGAAGTGATGAAAGCCTCGCAGACACAGTGAGTTCATTGCCAAAAGTTTACAAGCGCAAGATCTATTGTTTCGATCATCGCTAGGCGCATTCACGAGAGGTATGCGATCAGGAGATTTTTACAAGGAATTCACTAGGAACATGCCTGAGAACCCCAAAAAATGACAAAAGATGATTGAAAAGCATGTGTGAGCAAGGATAAAAAATGGTAATGGAAGATCCACATAGGGGTTTTGTTAAAAAAAAGGAAAAGGGAATATCCCTTTCAAAGGAAAAGAATCGGGGGCGCAAATGACACCATTTGCAAAAACTCCTTTGACGAAGTCACGAATGGAAATTTGGCAGGCAAATAGTGAGTTGTTTTGCGAACTGATGCCAATGATAGCACCACCAAGCAAGCGGTCTAAGGAATACTATTGTGCCTTTCACAAGGACCATGGACATGCCATCGAATACTTCAAAGACTTGAAAAGGAAAATAGAGGAGAATTTGCGAAATGGTTATTTGAGCTAATACAGAAACAAAGCGGGAAACTTCATGGCAAAAAATCAAGGCGCAGTGAATACGCAAAGAAAAAATTAGATAAAGACAGCAGCGATAGATTATGAAGAGGACTTGGTAAGCGATGCCCTAGAGAAAGTAATTCTATCGATCCATGGATCAACCGAAGCTCTTTCTAACAATGCCTGGAAAGCTAAGGCTAGATACTCCCCACCACATGAACCAATTTACAAAAGACTTTGTTGCAATGAGACGATAACATTTAGCGAGAAAGCTATGGTTCCCAACGCTTCGCCTTATAATGACCCGATGGTCATTACCGTTAAGATTGGAAACACCACACTTCACAGAGTATTCATTGATGACGAAAGTGCAACCAAATTTTATTCTTTGATTGCTTTAACAAACTTGGATTCAAGCAAACTGATTTGAAGAAGTATGTATCCTCTCTTGTAGGCTTTATTCGATGAGCAGAGACACCTTTGGGTAGCATACAACAGCCAGTTACCATATGCATGAATGACAAAAATTGCACTATCATGTGCGACTTTTTTGCCATTGATACACAAAGGCCATTCAATGCCATTATTGGTTGGCCTTGGATAAAAACAACGAAAGAGATATGGTCCCCATATCAATTAGTGATGAAATTTCCAACTCCAACGGGGATCGCAATGATACGAGGAAATCAGCAAACAACTAGGCACAAAACATAAGTACGAAGATACTACTCAAAATGCTTAGAGAAGTAAATTATTACATCGAAGAAAAGCAAGTTACCTACGCCTTGGTGCGCGAGATGGCCCAGCAGAAGATGAACTACCAGAGCGGTGGAATTGCTCAGCTTGATATCACTCCTCAGATAAAATATGGTCATAGTGCCATTTCATATATAAGTAAGCAGGGTGGCAGGTTTGACCACTTCGCTGCATACGATCAAGATGTTTTGCATAATACGCTTCAAATTAAGTTATAGGACCAAACTCTTCTTGATCAAGCTAAACATTGATGACGTCTGCAGTGTCTTGATAACTTTTATTCAAATCCTCCAGGTTACATATATTCTCCTGTAGCTGACGAATATGTAACCTAACAGACTCAGATAAATTAACCCTCTAACCGCCAATATTCATAGTCAAATCCCCCACGGCTAGCGGAACCACAAGGCTCTGCGGAAAGAGCCTTGAGTTTATCTTTATAATCAACACAAGCATGTACAAGCTGATGTACGCATGAGTCAAGGCATTCGCACTCAGCATGAAGGTGATCATTATCACTTCACAAGTGGGTATTCACGGTGAACTATTCATCAAACCTACTCTGCCACCTGCAGAACATGTAGAAAGATGATCGCATTCATCCAGCTTCTTCTTCAGACAATCCAATAATTAGTCAATACGAGAACATTGTTTATCTATAATTACGGTTTTTTAATGAGCCTCGCGTGCTTTATTTGTGGCAAAATCCTTCGCTTCTTCTTGTTGACTAATCATTTTAACCAAGCTTAGATGTTATAAGATCATTTTGTTCGGATCAAAATCTTTTCAACTCAAGAATATAGCTGTGTGCCTCTTTTTATGGTCTACTTCCATCCAAGCTCCAGATCATTAACACTAAGAAGCATATATTTGTGACGAACGCATAACGACATTGCCCACTCCTTAACGCGGCTGGGAAGGTTGATCGGTATACCTAACCCACAAACTAGAAGTTGTTGGCCTTTAGGCCCAGCCCCAAATTCAGCCACGAACTGAGAAAGGCGGAGTCACTTAGCCACAAACCAAGAAAGTCGGAGTCACATCCAAGACTCAGCCATGAACCGAGAAAGGTGGAGTCACTTAACCACAAAAGTTGGAGTCACGTCCAAGATTTAGCCAAGAACCAGAATTATAAAAACCATGATGGGATCCACAGTCTGAACCCCTAACAGTGTGGAGCTATGATTGCAGTCTACTATAAATACAAGGAGAGGAACACTAGTTCAAGTAAGTGACACTAAACTGAGAAACACCAATTCTCCAAAGGAAGGAATTGATTTGATCGTCAGAGTCTTTTGCTGGAATCACTTCCGGGACCTTTCTTGTGGGTTTACGCTTACTAACGGTGATTATCAGTCATCTTTCCTGACCGGAAATATCACATCATATTACTTGCGCACAAAAGGGAATAAATAAAGTCTTACAGTAAGGTATTTGTGCGCGATTAGAAGAATTATTAATATATATATATATATTTAGTCTCCTCAATATCTTGTTGCCATTTTGTTTAGTAAGAAATACATTTTGTAACCAAAAGAAATTGTTATCAAATTCCTTTATTAGTCCCCTAAGATTTTTCAAAGCTTATATTTTCCATGTTTTATTAATATTGATACATTAATCTATTTTACTTTTATATTGCTTTTCATTTTTGACAAAATTCCTTCAAGCTTATCTACCTATTCTATATTTCCTTTCCTAAAATCAATTTCATCCATTAATCCTATTCAGATGAGTCTCAGTAATAATGGAATAAAGTGAGTACAAAAATCTTATGTGCTAGTGTTGCATTATAGTTTTTATTTTTTCATAGTTTATAGAAATATTGTCTTTTAGAAAATGAACTCATGCATATACCTGAGGCATAATGACAATATTAGTGGAATGAAGGAGCATAAAAATACCATTTTTTGGTGTAGTTTTGATCTTTCCATAATTTATAGAAAGACAATGTTTTAGAAAACATATTCATCGACTTGATGCATTGGAACTCTACGTCTAACAACGATAGTTAGTTCGTTTTACTGTTGCTCTGTGCGATCCTTGGTGCGAATTAGCCAAAACGCCCTTCTGACTGTCGTTTTAATTTTTCTACCATCTTCCTCATCTTCCCTCATCCTTCTTCCAACTGATAACGGTCACTGACCGGAATCTTTCCACCGCCATTATGGCGGCTCCTCCGTCAGGTAGCTATGGGGGAGGTAAATCCTTCCTTCAGGCACTTGCCAATCGCCCTCCGCCTCTTTGTGACTCCCTTCCTTCAAACCCAGAGATTCTCCCTAAAACTCAATATAAGGGGGATATCGCTTGCCTTGTTACTCGTAAAGATGCAGACACCCTTGCCTCCCACTACCGAAATGCTCTGGTTGGTAAGTTTGCCAGGGGGAAGCCAACGATGGTCCAACTAAATGAATCTTTCAATTCTGTAGGTTTCAAAGGCAAATTCCAGATTGGATCAATCGACTTCCGGCATGTGCTAATACGTTTCCAGGAGAAAGAGGACTATCAGAGGTTCTGGCTCAAGGGACAATGGAGTTTCAACAACGCTCAAATGAAGGTATTTAAATAGACTTCCGACTTCTCCCCTAAGGCAGAATCATCCATTGTTCCGGTATGGGTTTCAATACCACATGTCCCTGTATACTTCTATAATTCTGCTATGCTTGAAATCATGGGAAATCAAATAGGAAACTATATAAAAGTTGATGCGGCTACTGCGGCCCTGTCTAGGCCTTCTTGTGTTAAAATGTGTGTAGAAATCGACTTGAAGAAAAAGCTCCCATCATTTATCAGAGTAGGAATTGAAGAGGATGGAAATGAATATAATGTGGTTAAACTCCCTTTAGAATTTGAAGATATTCCACCCTACTGCTTCCATTGTAAATGTATAGGACATGAGGATAACTACTGTATCTATTTACATCCTGAGCTTAAGAGAACATGGTCTCAGAAGGCTAAGAAGCCTCTAATTAATCAAACTGAAGTTCAACAAAAAGGTTCTGTTGGCCAAAGTAATGTGAACATAAATATGAATTAGGCTGGAAATATAAAAGCTGGGAGTTCAAGAGTGTCAGTAATAGAAAAACAAAAAAATTTTCAAGCCCAGAAATTCAAATACGTTCCGAAGAAACAACTGATCCCATTTAATGAACAAGACACTAATAAGGTTGTCTTAAGTGATATCGATCTTCCAGTGATTGATCCTCTGATTCCTGAGGATGTTCCTGATCAACAACAAGCTGTAACTAATAATGTAGTTGACTCTATCCCTTGTGCCAATCATGAAGCCAATCTTGAGATAGAGATTGATCATAAGTCTCAGTCACCTGAATCTGGAAAACTACAACCTATTTCCTTAACTCCCCAAGTGCTTTCTTCTGATCCCAGTGTATCAGTACAACTGACTAGGCTTTCACAATCTGCCCCTTCGAACCTTAGGACAGTTTTTGCTAAGGATGATTTACCTAGTAAACGAGGAAGGTCCTTCTCACCTTTCAGTTCTATTATTGCTGCAAAAAAATTTATCTTTTCTCAGCAGAAACACAGGGATAATATATTTCTACCTTTGGCTGATGAAGAAGTATCAAGTGAAGAAGTCACCCAGTGTGACTTCCCAGTCAGTGCTGATCTTCCTGCCTTCCTGGAAGCAGATTATGTCCAAGATGATGATGCTGATCAGGTAAACAGGGTTAGTTCCTCATCCTCTAATCCTGGCAAGCTGAAGAAAGGGAAATCATTAGGGAAACATGCTAAACAGAGTAATGAGTCTTTTTTTTCCCAGAAAAATACTATCATGACTATATCAAAAAGCTCTACCAATGTTTCCCTATGAATAATACAACAATCAGGATTAAAATGCTGGTTTGGAACATCAGGGGAATGGACACATCTATGTTAAGACTCTGCAATCTTATCAATAGGCATAAATTTGAACTCATCTGTTTAATTGAGCCTAAACATGATAACTTGCAATGTGATTTATATAGACAAAGGCTGAAAAATGATAATTGCATATCAGCAAATAATGGTCAGATTTGGATTTTCTGGACTTCAATCTTAATACTAACAGTTAAAAGTGATAATTTGCAGTTCCTTGCAGTTAACCTGAATAGTATTAATCTTAATAAGTCTATGGATGCCTTTTTTATCTATGATCTCAGAACTAGATCAGGTAGACAATCTCTTTGGTCAGACCTCAGCTCATATAATCACTCTGAATCCCTTTTTATTGGTGATTTCAATTCCATTACATCAATAAATGAGTATAAAGGTCCATCTACTCCCAAATTGGGGAGTATGAGGGACTTTAATGATTTTATAAATGCAATGGCTCTGGAAGAAATTAACACTGTAGGGAACTTGTTCACCTGGACTAATAATAGATTAAGGTCTCCTACAGTTAAAAGACTTGATAGAGGATTGTGCACTTCATCTTGGTCATTAGCCTTTCTTGCATCTTCTATTCAGATTCTGAATAGGGTTAGTTCAGATCACAACCCCATGCTGCTAACTGTTGGTAGTGATACCCCATCCAATCCTAGGCCATTTAGATTTCTAAACACATGGTACAAAAGAAAGGAATTTAATGAGGTTAAAACAAAATTGGGATATTCCTTTGCATAAATCAGGAATGCTAGCCTTTTATCTAAAACTTGTTAGACTTAAGAAGGTTCTAAAAATCTGGAACAAAGAAAAATTTGGCAACATTCATGACAATGTGGTACAAGCTGAATTGGCTCTACAGGTTAGTTAGGGCTATGGCTGAACAAAAAAACTTTTGGAAACATAAGGCAAAGATTAAATGGCTGCAAGAAGGGGATAATAACACAAGCTTCTTTCATAACTCTGTAAAGGAAAGAAATAGCAGATTGAAGATTACAAAAATTAAGAGTATGAATGGTCAGTGGTTAGATAATATACATGATATTGAGATGGAAGCTATTCATTATTATCAGGACCTTCTGAGTGATGAATGCTCCCCTGACAGTTCTCTCTTCCAACCTCATTTTTAAACCACATCCCTAAATTGGTCAATCAGGATGATAATGAAAAACTTCTGCAACCGGTTTCATTAGATGAGCTAAAAGGGATTGTATTTAATCTGAATAAATCAAGTAGTCCAGGTCCGGATGGCTTTACAGCCAAGTTCTACATTAAATCTTGGGATATTATAGCAAATGATCTACTTCTGGCTGTTCAGGACTTTCTTACTTCATCTAATATGCCTAGGGGTATTGGTAGTACATGGATGACAATAATCCCCAAAAAGAAAACCCCCACTTCCTTTGATGATTATAGACCTATAAGTCTCTCCAATGTGATAAATAAGATATGCTCTAAAGTGCTTATGGAAAGACTTAAGTCTATAATGCCTAAGATTATTTCTCCTAACCAAACAGCTTTCCTACATGGTGGAGACATCTCAGACAATGTAATTTACTTACAGGAAATGGTTAGGTTTCTTAATAGGAAGAGAAGAGATCCAAATTGCATTGTTGAACTTGACCTCAAAAAGGCTTTTGATAGAGTTAGGTGGTCTTTCTTATATAATGTTTTAGCTAAATTTGGATTTCATGCTAAATTTATCTTCTCAATCATAAAAAATCTGTCTCAGGCTTGGTTCTCTATTCTTATTAATGGTAGGCCAGTAGGATTTTTTCAATCTACTAGGGGCATTAAGCAGGGTGACCCTTTATCTCCATTCCTGTTTAACATTTTCTCTGAGTCTTTTTCAAGGAGTTTGGCTTTCATATTTTACAGTGGTAAGCTGTCATATTTCGACCTTCCAGGTAATCCTCCGAGAATCTCACATTTATCATATGCGGATGATACTGTTGTTTTCTTTAAAGCTACTAAGTTAACTTTGATTAGATTAAAAGCTTTTTTGTCTACCTTTGAGGAAGTCACTGGCCAATCTATTAACTATAACAAGAGTGTATCTTCATAGGTAAGCATGCTTCGGTTCAAAAGGTAAACTACATTAAAAGGATCTTGGGGATGAAAATTGGAGCATTTCCACTTTCATACCTGGGAGTTCCTATCTTTACTGGTGCTGCAAAAAAAAAATCTATTTTCAACCTCTTTTTGAACAGATAGATAGTAAGATATGTAATTGGAAAAATAGATGGATATCTACAGGGGGTAAAATTACACTGATTGAGTCATGCATCTATTCCATACCCCAGCACATTTGGCAGGTTATAAATCCAAAAAAATTGATTATTACCACCATAGAAAAAAAAACTGAGTAACTTCTTCTGGGGGGATACTGAGCTCAAATCTAAAAGAGCTTGGAGAAAATGGACAGCTCTTTGTCTCCCAACAGATCAAAATGGTATAGGGTTTAGATCAATATCCACCATAATTAAAACATGTTCAGTAAAACTGTGGTGGAAGTTTCAAATGGCTGAGGCTCTTTGGACTCATTTAGTGGCAGCCCTCCCTCCTTCACATAGGTCCTCTCCAAACTGGAAAAGGATATGTTCTGTTAACACATGGGCAGAAGCTAACTCTAGAGTTATTATAGGGAGAGGAGAATGTAACTTTTGGAATGCCAATTGGCTAGATATAGGGTTTCTTACAGATCTGTGTGATCAGAATAGGGTGGATATTGCAGGGGATTGTACTGTTTCTGAATTCATATCTAATAAGTCTAATCTGATCAGTAAAATTAACCCCTTCCTGCCTCCTGACATTATTACTCTTTTGCAGAAAGCAAAACTAACACCACACAGAGCTGATAGGCTAATATGGAAACCAGGTATCAAAGGGAATTTCTCCTTCAAATCAACATACATTTCACTCTGCAACAATACAGGTTCTATTGCCTCCTCTCAACATTTTTGGAATTCGAGATTAGATAAAAAAAATCTCTGTTTTTATGTGGAAAGTGACAAACTCATTTTTACCTTTTGATAACATCCTCAGAAAAATGAGATTTTGCTTACCTTCGAAATGTTGTATGTGCAATATACATGAAGACTCCTTAGATCATTTTTTCAATTCCTGTGAGTTTGCACTGAATGTCTGGAAATCAGTTCATCAATTTATGGGAATTAGGGACAGAGTTTTTCCATCGGTATGGGAGAGACTATCATGCTATCTAACTTACCATACTCTAACTTCATTACATTCAACTATAGTCCGAACTGCAGCTATATTTACATTTTGGAATCTGTGGAAGATGAGGAACAAATTTCTTTTTGATTCTGTCAAGCCTTCCTCTATCCTAGTGCTTCAACAGATTAGGGATCAAATTTTCTTTTCCTTTTGTGCTAAACCTGTTTATATAATCTCTCCTTTTGATTTAAGTATTGCAGATCACTCTTTTCTGCCTCTGATTAAACTCTCCCCAAAGCCTAAAATTTTGAAAATTGCATGGGAGAGGCCCTGCTCAGGTTTTAAGTTAAATGTAGATGCTTCATAGTGCTGTAATACTAATATGTGTGGGATTGGAATGATAATTAGGGATAGTAGAGGTGGTTTTAAGGGCTTACACTTTATATACTAATGCTCTTTCCCCCTTGGAAGCTGAATTGAAAGCAATTAAGTTTGCAATTCAATTTTCTACTGATTTGCCCTCACCTGTATGTATGGAATCTGACTGTCTTAGTGCAGTACTCTTTGTTAGTGACCCCCAAAGAGCTCACTGGAAATTGTTCTGTTTATCTGATGAGATTCACCATTCCTTGGGGGCTATTAAACTTGAGCACACTTATAGACAGGCAAATCTGGTGGCTCATACTCTTGCAAAAAACTGTCTGCAACTAAAGACCAATTCATCCTTTCACAGTTTCTCTGTGCTCCCTAACTTGGTCCAGGGACTTATTAGACTTGACCAAATTGGTACCCCTTCATTACGGATTGCTAACTAGATCGGATGCTACTGATTTCTACTCATTTCATGCAGGATCTTTCAACTACTGACATGTTGTTGTGTCTCCTTCTACTCTGGTCCTATGGAACCTCTCCTCGGCTGCTCTCACCATGATTTTGGAAGCTTTACAAGATGGAAAAATAGATGCATTCTGAGTAGCGATGATAACCCCATCAGGCTTAGGAAAGTAGATGACCTGGACTTACTTTTTGTCTTCTGCTGATCAAGCTGCAAACGACATTCCTTAACCGTATAAATTTGTTGTTTGATGAAGATAAACTCCGTTAGGTTATGAGGATGATTCTGACTGTCTTGTGTTTCGTTAATTCGACTCACTAACAAGTTCGATGATTCTTTTCATAGTCTAATACTCTATGAAATCTTCATCGTATCATCCATATCTCTTTATTCTTTTGGAAGCAATTGCTATTGCTTCAAGAGCTGAATGCTCACTCTTGTATATCCAACTAAGCTTCGGCTTCCTTTCTTTTTTGCTTTTGTTATTTAATGGCTAGGGAAGGCCTAATAGAATTTCCCTCATCTCCGGATGGTTTTCAATTAAAAAAAAAAACGTCTAACAACGATTAATAAGCAGTGAAATTGGCATAATATTTAAGCAACCTATACAATTATAGTTGACTACGTATCAATCAAATTTGGTGCTATTACATATCTGAAATCATGTGAAGCTGCTGCTTAAAGACGAAAACTACATTAATCGCTTAATAAGAAAATAAAATGGAAGAAAAATGAAGTTTTATTCCATTTTATTTTGGGAGAGGTTGCGAATGTGCGTTTGATCATGCATGGCAGTTATAAGTAAGGCAAACTTTTGGGAAAGACCGTCTTCCATAAGGTTATGGAAAGATGAGCTTAATTAAGATAATATTCTCTTTGTCCAAGTTATTTTTGCGGAGAGAGAAAGAGAACATTTTTTTAAGAATCCATTATTATATGTTTTATTTTTCATGTGCTGGTGGGGTACCTTCATTTTATTTTACTTTTTATAATTTAATTTCAGCATAAAAAATGAATAAAAGTTGGTCAAAAAAGAAAATAAAGTGAAGAGTACAAAAATAGTTGGGACGTCCCAAAAAGGAAAGATTGCAAACATACCTAGTACGAAGGGAGTAAAAGGTAGAGAAAGTCTCTTGTGAGATTGTTTCACCATTACTTACAGTGAGACGAGAGACTGAATTGCAATTACTTTACAAAACTCGCGGGCCGAAGGTTGGAAACGGGTTATGAGACTATGGACCCATCCACTATTACCCTAAGTTTACACTTGACTAAATTGTTTTTTATAGTCTCTTGCATATTGTCCATTACGTTATTTTGATCTCCAAGGCTAATTCCACGTTTAATCGAAAATTAACATTATGAAATTGAATCTTTGGTCCCCAGCGGCAATTTTCAGGTAAACCGGAATGATTTTTCGATATAGCCGGAGGTATTTTAGAAATTTTACTAATTAAAAAATATTTTCAATTAAAATTTTCTAATTTAAAAATATTTCCTTTTTTTCTTTAATTTTCTCTTCCTTTTAATTTTCCTTTAGGCTTTCCTTGGAAACCCTAAAACACCATCGGCCCTTACTCCCTACACCGACCCCTTCGCTGCCACCGCTGCTTTTCGACGCACTGGTTCACCGGCGCTGAGAGGAAGGAAAGCACCGGAAAACCATTGCAATTTGAGCGGCGAGGGCATAGAAAATGGATCGTTGCCTCTGTGGCAGAGCAGTAGCCCTCTGGTAAAAGCCCGTCTCCGCCGTTGTCTGTGGATTCACTCTAAATCAAACAATCACAAACATAATTTTGAGACCGATGCGCGCCTGAGGAATGATTAGGAAAACTACTGATTTAGAGTGGAAATTGATGCGCGCCTGAGGGAACAGAGGGGTTGTGCGAGGAATGATTAGGAAAACTTCTGATTTTGAGATGTGTGCGTCACTCGGAGGGTATACAGGCAATGCCGGAACTGACGATGACAGGCGGACAGCTGATTTTCCAGAGCGACTCAGGCGAGTCCATTGGTGGCACGGCGAGGCCAATGCTGTCCAACAAGGTCATGTTGGAGAAGATCACCTCCGTGTTCTCCAAGCTTCTCCACTGCAAAAAAAAATGGTGTTCTATCCGCCCCGTTTGATGGTAAACACGGTCAACCTGCTGGCAAGTTCCGCCACATGAAAATTGTCAGAAAATTGGGTTTTTAGAATTTTTGCAGATCGGGTAGATGTACTTGTGTTGTAACTTTGATGATTAGTAGTTGAGACCTCTGTGGTTACCTCTTAATATCTGGCCATGAGAATGGAATACTTGAGGCACTGTTTCGATATTAGTTATTCCTTATATGGGTCCTTAGCACGTCGGGAAATTCTGGACATTGCGTTTGACACTAATGGGAGCACCCCTTGGAACCGGTTGTTGGGGGCTATGGCACCGGTCATTCGTGTCTTCTTTCGACTGTTGCCTAATTAGGGTGGTGATGAAACGTATTTACAATGGCATCGGTTGTTAAAATTGGTGCTAGAAATTCGATATTACAACACCAATTTTTGAAATACCGGTGCTGAGTGTGAATCCTCGGTAATGTTCACTGGTTCTTTCACAGCACCGGTTAGTAACATAAACTGGTGTTGTTAATTTGATAGGTTTAAAAGACAACACCGATTTTGCTTTTATTTACTAGTGTTGTTGATTTGGTGATGAATTTCTAAGCATCGGTCTTTATATTTGTACAATTGGTGCTTATTTTTTAATAATATGCAGTATCCTTTATAAATTATACTCGCTCTCGAAATTGAAACCCGCGGAAAATTAAATAGATAGTAAGCAAGAACATACTCAAAGTGTAAGAATCTATAGTGGGTAAAAAACAATCCATTAACAAGTATAACTTAACACAAAAGGTCAAACTTTGTCCCAATAATATACATGTTGAAAATACACTAGATCCACTGAAGTCTCGGTTTGTTAGAAAGATACACGTTCACCCAAGTCTCACACCTTGTGTCCGAGACGTTCATCATCATTGCCATTGTACGCTTCTCTTGCCGGAGGAACTATCTATCTTGCACAAAATAATTAATTGTTGTCAAGAAAATAATTTTAAATGTCGAAAGGATGCAACATTTGAGCACCCTGAAAGAGGCATGGTGTGTACAGATATGTCGATGAACACGCTATGTCTCCTTGGGGCTCCTTTACTACAAAAATTTCCACATTTGAAATTGAGGAGTTCTATAAAAGTTGTATCACTCTTTCATAATGGAAGAAGCATTACTTAGTTAGAGGGCATTACATGAATAGAAAGCAACTGCAGTTCCCTTAAACTAATTCTTCCTCCGTTAAGCTTGTTCACAATAACAATTACAATAGAAAACCATTTAAAATGGAAGATTTCAAGCAGCATTTAAGCACCAAGGAAACTTAGTGTATAACTATGCTTTAACACAGTATTTAACATCAACAATGATTTAATGTTAAACACACGTCACCAAGTCTACTTGGTGCTCATAGACTACAAAATCTCCACATTTGAAATGGAAGATTTCTGCAAATGTTATAAGCATTACACAGTTATAGGGCAATACATTAATGGAAGGCAACCTATGCAGTGACCTTTAACTAATGCTTATTAATTTAAAATGTCGAAATGAAGCAGTTTCTCGGGGTCACAGAAGCAATGAGTGTTTAAACAAACCATGTCAAAGACTTCTTGCTCCGGAGGTTCGTAGACTGTAACATCTCCACAGTTTAAACATGAACTTGAAAAGGACTAAAAAAGTTGATATGTTGTAGCATTTAAGTATAAGGCTTTTGGTGCGTATACCTATTGTTTAAACAAGTAGACACACCGAATTCCTCAGCGCTCATACATTACAAATTCTCCACAATTAAATTTCAGATTTGTACAAATGTTACATCGCTTTCATTAATGGAATAAGCATTACATAGTTAGGGGGCAATACATGAATCGAAGGCCACCTTATGCAGTGCCCTTTAACTAATGCTTAGTAATTTAAAATGTCAAAATGAAGCAGTTTCTCGGGGTACCGAAGCAAGGAGTGTTTAAACAAACCATGTCAAACACTTCTTGCTTCAGTGGCCCGTGAATTGTAACATCTCTACATTTTAAACATTAACTAGAAATCATCAAAAGACAGAAAATCACATGTATTTCGACATTTAAAATGTCGAATTGAAGCAGTTCTCCAGGGCCACAGAAACATGGAGTGTACTAACAAACCATGTCAAACACTTCAATTTTCCTTAGCCCTGGTAGACTGCAATATCTCAATGATTTAAACATCAACTAGAAATAATCAAATCAAAGGGTACAAAGGGTACAAATGTTACAACACTTTTTATAAAGGAAGAAGCATTACATAGTTAGAGGGTAATATATGAATTGAAGGCAACCAATACAGTGCCCTATAACTAATATTTTTCATTTAAAATATCGAAATGAATCAGCTTTACATGACCAAGGAAGCATGAAGTGTTTATATAGACAAACCATGCCAAACACTCCAGATTTCCTCGATGCTGTTAGCCTGAAATATGTCAACATTTTAAACTTCAACTAGAAATCATCAAATCAAATGAAGAAAAAACCTGAACCTAAAAAAACCTTAATCTAGTTCATACATAGTTACATAAAAAATCACAATTTAATACCACATGGTACAGATTCTACAATTAAAAATCTCATAGTACGAATCTACAAGTATATCATAGTCTACAAAAATGTTCAACATGATCCAAATTATAATTATCATAAACCCCTAAACATGACACAATCATCTATATATCAAAATTATTTCACAACAAAAAAAAAACCCAACTATCAAACCATACACAAGGAACTATATGTGTATATATGTATATATATAATACTTTCAATTTCATCACAAAATGTAAAAGAAAACATCGAACAACCCAAAAAGTACGACAATGCTAAAATCTCACACACCCCTTGAAAGACAACATGATTAAAAATCCAACACACCCATCAAAATAGAAAAAAGAAAAGAAAGACATATAAAAAAAATATTTACATAGACAATTAATCTAACACAACTAACAAAAAAAAACAACATGATACAAAAAGAATGTAGCGGTGGCAAGAGGAAGATAGCATTATGGTGGGAGGTAATGGTTGGATGATTAGTAGGAGGCGGTATGGGTAGGGGAGATGAAGAGGGCGGTTGTGGAGCAAGGACGGAGTGGGCGGCTGCGGATGAGAGGATGAGAGGCAAATGAGGGAGTGAGTATCTAGGGCTTCATTTTTGGTTTATATAGACAATTTTTGAGGGGTTGAGATTAAATCAACATAGGGGAATCAAGGGTTCAGATTTTATCTAGATGTGTGCAGCACTATTTACGAGCACCGGTGCTAGTAATTACTAAAACCGATGCTAAAATTTGTTTGAATCACTGTCTGAGGCTGCTATGGTATTAATTTTTATGACAACCTAAGAGCATACTTATAAAAAATTTCAAACTTTGGAGCATCAGTTGTCCGACCGTTGCTAGAAGAACAATCGTTGCTAACATTTGTTTCAAACAGCTGCTTGAAGCTGCTATGGTATAAATTTTTATTACAACATAAGAGCAGACTTCTAAAAAAATTTCTAACTCTGGAGCACCGGTTATCTAACCTGGTGCTATATAGTTATATCGGGGCTACAACATGCATAAGCAGCTGCTTAAGGCTGCTTATTCTCGACGCGCTATAGAATCCAAGCAAGGTATTTCAACACAGATGTTTGCATATTCACACCGGTGCTGAAATTACCTTTGTTAAAATTTGAATTCCCCTCCTGATTAATATACAAGACCAATCTGAAAGGTCAGTTCCAATCTGTCAGCTGCTACTTGCGACCTGCTAAACCAAGACCCCAGAGTCGTCTAGGGGGAATGGCTCCGATGGTAAAGTTAGTCTTTTGCCGTCGATCAATGAATAGTGAATGAGTGTAAATAAATGATGTACATTGATTTATACCTTCCTAAACCTAATTAGGGTTGCCTCTCTTCTTATTTTTGCCCCTCCTTGCTAAGAAGCCTATTGAGGCCTTCTAGCGAGGTGTCTTATTGCGCTGCTTCTGGTTCTTCCTTGTCATTGGGCCGGAAGCCCAATAATCCTTTGGACTAGATCTCCATTAATAGCCCCCTAGAAAAGCCAAGTGACGTATTATTGAAGCTTTGTAATATTGAACGATCTTATCAAGCCAAGTGAGAGGCTCTGCATCGGGAGTTGTAACGAGGCCTCGTAATATCTGAGCACATGGTTTTCTTGGGGCATTACTATATCTCGCCCTGTATTTTACTATTCTCGCCCTAATACGTATAAATACACGTATTAATATTTTTTAAAAAATAAAAATTAAAAACCCTAAAATCCTCTCCCCCTTCCCTCTCTCCATTCCATCCGGCCAGGTGCCGCTGCCCGCCGCCCGCCGCCCGCCGCCCGCTGCCCGCCGCCCGCCGCCCGCCGGCGCCCGCCGCCCGCCGCCGCCGGAAATCCGCCGGAAAATCGCCGGAAAACGTAAGTTTTGGAGGATTTTTTTTAGTTTTCGTGCGAATTTTTTTTGTTTTCGTGCGAATGAGGGGTTTAGTTGTAAATATAAGAAAATAGGAGGCTTCACTCTTAAATTAATTTATTTCATAAGATCATAGGAGATTAAGATGTAGAATAATTCGGAGAAATCTAATATTAGGAATTTAATGAATTTTGGAATTAAAACGAAGAAATTGTGTTTTTTAGAAATTATTTAGTTCAAATTTGGAAATGATTACTATTTCCGTAATTTGGAAAGTATATGTGACATAATAGAATATAGTTCTATTTAAATAAAATTTATTAATCCGATGTAAACAATTGTGTAGTAAAATTATTATGATATGTTTTAACAATTGTTTCCTTGAATGTTAATAATAGTGTGATGTGGTAAAAAAATAAGATTATTTAGTAATGTAATTTCCAATTTGTAACTTAAAAAAATGTCAAGTCTGAATCATTTGCTTCGCGTCCGCATGGAGCTTGCTGCTCTGTCTATGACCCTCGGGGTACACTGAGAAAGAGTGGTTGTGCATCCCTCGCCTAGGATCCTTGCACGGCACTACATTCCAACCATCCCCCGTGATGCTCTGTTTCAAGACAATCGCGAATGGGCAGTCACAACTTCTGGTCGAGCTGCTACTCCGTCGGACTCTACATCCTTATCCTTTCGGCCCCGATTGCAAATGCAATATAACCTCAGCGGACCATTCCTATTCTGTTTGTAGGACTTCGTGACAAGTTCAAATCCCACCTGCAGAGCAATCCGTTGCAGCATCAACATTAACGTTACAATAATTAAAATTAACGTTACAATAATTAAAATTAACGTTACAATAATTAAAATTAACGTTACAATAATTTTTACGTTACAATTAATAAATTAAAATACTCAGATGAGCATAAATTAAAAAATTAAGATGAGCATAAATTTCTTTCTCCCTAACAGCTAACATTGTGGCTAGAATTAATATTACATTCTTACAGTACAACAAATTAAAATATCAAAATAACGTAAAAATACGTAACTTAACGTTACAATAATTAATAGGACATAAATTAGAAACAGCATTACGTAACAAATATTAATAGGAGATAAATTCATAGGAGATAAATGTACAATAGTTTCTACGTAACAGTTAATAAATTAAAACACAAAGACGAGCATAAATTTCTACGGCAAAAATTATTCAATTTAACAACTACGTAACTAATTAGTAAAATTACCTCCGAAGACATGGAATTTCTAACACCCTTTCCGGAGTAATTTTTGCTCGTTTTGGATAGCAAAAAATTTCGAGTGCCCTCAAAATGAGTAGAATTCGTGCTAAAAAAAAAAAAAAAAAAAAAAAAAAAAAAAAAGGCACGGCTCGCGCCCAGGCCACGGCGAGCCGTGGCTCGCGCCCGGACCCCGGCGAGCGGACCGACGGTGGCTCGCGCCCACCGCACGGCGAGCCGTGGCTCGCGCCCGGACCCCGGCGAGCGGACCGGCGGTGGCTCGCGCCCGGACCCCGGCGAGCGGACCGGCGGTGGCTCGCGCCCACCGCACGGCGAGCCGTGGCTCGCGCCCGGAACCCGGCGAGCGGACCGGCGGTGGCTCGCGCCCAGGCCATGGCGAGCCGACCGGTGGCGCCTCGCGCCCAGGCCGTGGCGAACCGGAGCCGGCGGCGGCGGGCGGTGGTCCGGCGGCGGCGGGCGGTGGTCCGGCGGCGGCGGGCGGTGGTCCGGCGGCGGCGGGCGGTGGTCCGGCGGCGGCGCCCGGTGGTCCGGCGGCGGCGCTCCGGCGGCGGTGCCGGAATTTTTTTCTTGTCAGATTTTGGATTTTTTTTTTGTTGAATTTTTTAAATTTGAATTTAGTTTAATTTAGTTATTGAAATTAAATTAAAAATATATACTGTATACGTATTAGGGCGAGGATAGTAAAATACAGGGCGAGATATAGTGATCCACTTTTCTTGAGATGGTTTTCTTCTCCTTTCATGTCTCTTTGAATTCCAAGGGCCGCGTGTGGATAAGGGAGAGCAGAAAATCTGAGCGCGTGGGGTGTTCCTTTTCCTCACTCTCTACGTCATGTCAGAGTTCTCGTCTTTCTATGCAATTATTACCATTCAACCATCGTTTCCCTTCCCCTTTTATTCCTTTCAAACTGCTGCATTCCCCATTTAACTCTCTTTTTCTTTTCATGTAGGCAGAGTCATATCTTGAAAAGACTTTCTCCCAACCTTCAATTCTTACCAGCCTTCATTTTCATTTCCTTTTCTGCGAGTAAGTTCTCCTAGCTATGGTTTCTTCTCCGTTCAATCCCAATTATTTATTTGTCAATATCTCTTCCCCGTAGTCTTTCCCCAAATCTCTCTCCCCTTCTAATTCTAGAAGCCAGATTGGGTCCAAGGGGGGTTTCTCAGAGAGGACCCTTTCAGAGGGGATATAATCTCATTTGGTGCATGATACCCTAGATTCCGGTGGGGTTCTAGCCAACTCAAATATTTCAGCAACGAGTTCTTCTGGAGTTGGCTTTGTGGAATCCGGCCACCCAGTGGTGGGTGTTGAGCGGGGAAATGGGATATCTTCCGTGAGCGGGACTGGGGGCAACCTAGGTGACCAATTTAGCCCCCATTCTAAGGTACCTTCCAGGGTTAAGGAGGCGAGAAAAATTGTCTACGCCCCTTCACAAAAGAAGTTTATTGTTTAAAATATCATACCTTGGCTGACTCAACGAGCAAGGAGGGCTCAAAATCAGAGTATATAGTTCCTAACTAATTAGGGAAAATAATTGACGAGGTCCCCCTTTATCAACGAATTCCCTTAGATACCAAAATTAGGGTTTTAGAGGAAGATGAATCCCTTTCAACCTTAACTATACGAAGGTCAAACACCTATAGCCACCATTTTTGTTTTGGTTTGTGTTCTCTTTTCCCTCCTCTCTTGGGTCAACTCCATCCGAATGTGATCGTCATAATAATGGCTTTTACGGTTCGATGCAAGGAGGTTGGGGTTGACCCTCGTTATGAGCTATTTCAAGCATTGTCCATAATGCGTTCTAACCAGGGAGTTTGAAGAACATTTACCTTAACCAACAAGACCGTTGATGATCAGTTTATTATCCCCCTTTCTAATAACAAGGGGTGGCAAAGAAAGGCGTTTAGTTTCGACTGTTCCGGGGCTTATTAAACCCCCTAATAGAACTCCAAAGTCGATATCGAGGTCTAAAAGTGAAGCGAATATTCAATCCTTGAGCATCTTCGTGATGGTGTGGCTCTCCTGAGGGAACCTGCAGCTCCAGACACTAAGTTTTACCATCCCAAGGTAAAGGGAACAAAGTACTTCATTTGGCCATAGTGGTTGTATAAGGAGATCTATGCCTCGATGTCCCAACGAAACCCTTACCAGTCGGGCCACCCGGATCCCAACCCCATCGTATGGCCCGAAGGTGGCAGGGAAAGAATCGCGGAACTACCCTCTTATTTCCAAGATGAATCCAAGGAATTTAGAGAAATAGCTAGCTTGGATACCCTAGAAGGTCTCTGGAACTAGAACCATGAACGCCATTTTTTAACCGTACAATCCAGATTTCTAACTTGCTTCTTGTTGCTATGGTAGGTATGGGTATTCTTAATGATATTCGGGAGGATCTTGTCAGTACTGTACCATTGATCACTGCCCTTTCAATGAAAGCTATCGTGATTCCAATGGTAGAAGTGGAGAAAAAATTGGAAATTTCAGAGGAAAGGGCCAAGAAGCGGAAGTATGGCGACTTCTCTTATCAAGGGGGGTCACTCACAACTAACAACCCAGATTTGTCTAAATCTTTTAGGTCCCTTGGAGAAGTTGGCGGGGAACCTTCTGTATGTTTTCATGACATTCGTTCGATTGTTTTCTGTAAGTTTCTATGTCATTCGTTCGATTGTCTTCTGTAAGCCCTTCATTTATCGATTCTTTGTGATGTAGGTTCTTGCGGTAGCATGCATTCTATCGGTATCTTTTTGGCCTATGTGCCTCTTTTGCTCGAGGGTCCACTTAAAGCGGTGACCGAAGCTATTAGGAAAGAAGAGTGCTCTAAGTTCGAAGAGGAGCGTACTAAACTTGAAAGGGAGCATGCGGAACTACAATCCAAGTCCAAGGACCTGGACGAGAAGCTCAAGATGGAGTGGCAAAAGTTGAAGGAAAAAAGAAGACCTACTGGCGTGTTGAAGAAGTTAAAGAAGTGCCAGCCAGAGAGTCAACACGACTTACTGGCGTGTTTTGCCAAGAAACTTATGGGTTCCACAGAACTCTGTGACCTCTTAGTTGGGTTTTTGAAGTCTTCAAAATGAATTGGGTCGAAATGAGCTGGTTGAGCACTTGATCCCCCTTCTTCCAGTGGAACATACTAATGAGATTAAAATTTTCATTGACGACAAAGCTGAAGAGTAAGTTTAGTCTTGATGGGACGATGCTAGTGGGGGAGGCCTCCATTTCAAACTGCTTAACTTCATCCAAGGGTCAAAGAAGTTCTTCACAGCTGAGAAGCTCTAGGCTATCAACCCCAAGATCCAGGAAAGCCTGGAAAGAATCTGCAACCATCTGGCTCCTCAAAGAGTAAAGATGGGCCCTCCTCGACCGCTAAAGGCAAAGCTAACGAGGATACTTCTGTCAAGAAAACTAGTGTAGCTCACAATGATGTATGAATTATTTTCTCTGATGTATTCGTTTAAAAAAGGAAATAAATTTTATTTTGGGACTTTAATTACTTTTAAGTTTCACTGTAGTGTTTGTTTCTGCAAAAAAAATGATATAACTAGGCAAGAGCTGGTCGTAGTTAGGGCTTTCTGATCGAAGGCTTGCAACGAACTACACCAGCTTACATGGGACTTATCTCCCGCAAATAGGGAATTACAACCCTGGCGTGACCATAACCATCTTTCCATCCAGAAACTTCTCAAAGAAGAAAAGAAAAAACCATCCAGTAAGACCGTTGTGGCCTTTACCGTCGTTGAAGAGTCATGCAATCCCAATGATCTGCTGCATCAGTAAGTTCTTCATGAGATAATGAGAGAGTATCCTACCCTGGCACATTGTCTTACCGATGCAAGGTTGTATTGTGCCCTGGGTAGGGGAAAAGATATCGATCATTACAAGGAAGAAGCCACAAAGTACAAGACTCAAGCCAGCGAACTAGCGGTAAGAAATTCTACTCTCGAATCACAGATATCCCAACTTCAATAGACTATCGAAAGAAATGCTTAACTTTGCGATGATTTGGTAACTAAGAATTCCCAGCTCCAGGATCAAGTGACCGAGAAGAGCTCCACCATTTCGGCGTTCTCCGATAATCTTCAAGCATATGGTCTGTCACACGGACATATCGACCTAGGACTTATTGATGACATTCCTAGATTTCACTATGAGATTGAGATGTCCATGATGTGGCCGAGCTTGGATAGGGATCCTGATCACATCACGGTATTTGATACCGTCCCTGACTGGCTCGTCTAAGTTTGTCCTAACATTCATCTGGTTCACAAGAATTCCACTAGAATTTCAAAGAATAAGTGTGGGAGCGTTCGAACTAAAAATCCATTTGCTAATGTTAGTGCTCAAACCAAGAAATTGCTACCGAATGAAATGAATGCTAAAGCCAAGAAGCCACATACTTCTGATACTTGCTCACCTTTAAAGAGGAAAGATGTTAAGGGACCAGTCGTGGGCATTAGTACTTGGTCCAAAAAGTGTGGCTCTCTCCCTCCGTGGTTAACTATGGGACTGTCGAAAATCCCGTTGAAATTCATGACACTGGGGAAGCTTCGTATTCTCAGCCCATAATTCTGTGTCGGTGGAGAGGTATCCCCCGAGCCCCCCAAGCCACTGAAGGCAAAGTTAACCGTCTATTCAAGGCAGCGACGAGTATAAAAACTGAAATAATTGATTGGTCTGATTATCTTGTTCAGCATTGCTAGTATCATATTTGCGAACTCATTTTAAGTTGTAATCAACAACCCATGTATTCATGAATTTGGTCAAATAAATGTTGATTTCAATTTTTCATATATATTATTATTTACCTAGTCATTGCACAAATATTATCGAACTGTGCCTTATCAGCACTAGCAAATTTTCTCAAGTTGGTCTCATCGACGCAGGGATATTATCGAGCTTGGCCTTATCGGCACAAGCAAATTTTCTCGACTTGGTCTCATCGACGCAAGAAGATTATCGAGGTTGGCCTTATTGGCACAAGTAAATTTGCTTGACTTGGTCTCATCGACGCAAGGAGATTATTGAGCTTGGCCTTATCGGCACAAGCAAATTTGCTCAACTGGGTCTTATCGACGCAAGGAGATTGTCGAACTTGGCCTTATCGGCATAAGTGAATTTGCTTGACTTGGTCTTATCAACCTAAGGAAATTATCGAAGTTGGCCTTATCGGCACAAGTGAATTGGTTCAACTTGGTCTTATCGACACAATGATATTTGTGATAAATATAGGCCCCAAAAGTGATTTCATTTAACAGACATGTAGGAATTATACATCAACTCAACTCAAAACTGGTGGTAACGACGAAGGTTGGAAACATTCCACCTTCGAGACACTCGTTTTCCACCCAACTCTTCTAAAACACAACTTCCTCCTGGATGTGCTTTCACCACCCGATAAGGTCCTTCCCAATTGGGAGTCAACTTCCCTTCTGGCTGTCTCTTACTCTTCTCATTGCTCCTCATAACCAAGTCGCCTTCGCTAAATTGCACCACTTTTACTCTTTGATCATGGTACCATTTGAATTGCTAATTTACTTTAGCTTTGCAAAGGGCGACGATTACCCCTGTCTCCTTCACCAAATCCAGGTCCAAGCATCGATTGTTGCCGTTTTCATCCCCAATACTTGACATTATCCGTGGGCTAGGTAAAACGACTTCAGCTGGGATTACAGCTTTAGTGCCATAAACTAGGTTATACGGAGTCTTGCCAGTTGCTCTGGATGAAGTTTTCCAATGTAACCACATCACACTCGGAAGTTCATTCACCCAATTGCCAGCTACTCCTTCAAGTTTTTTTTATTCCATTGACAAGGGTGTGATTAGTAACCTCCACTTGGCTATTTTCTTGTGGGTGGTAGACCACCATTAATTTTGACTGAATCTTGAACTCTTTGCACCAGCTTTTGAAAGGATTATTAGAAAATTGCATGTCATTGTCGGACAAAATAACCCTTGGGATTCCAAACCGACAAATGAAATTCTTCCAGCAAAATGAGACCACCAAATTCCCTTTTATGTTGGCTAGTGGCTCAACTTCGATCCACTTAATGAATTAATTAATGGCCACCAGCAGGTACTTAAGCCTACCTGGTGCTTCTGGGAATGGGCCCACCAAGTCGATTCCTCATTTGTCGAATGGCTAAGTACTATGCATAGGAATCATTTCTGTTTGGGGCACATGAATCATTGGCGCATGTTTATGGCACTGAAAACAAGCTTGGATGTATCAGTTGGCATCCTCGAACATATTTGGCCAATAGTATCCTGCCAAGATCATTCTCCGAGCCACTGAACGGGATCCCTGATTACTGCCACATATTCTTTCATGAATTTCCCTGATCAAGTAATTAGCATCACATGGTGCCACACATCGAAGTAGAGGTTGTAAGTAGCCTCTACGATATTGGTGACCATCATGTATCACATACGTTGGCGCCATGAGGTGAATCTTTCTAGCTTGGACAAGTGTCTGCTTCGTCAATTTCCATCACAATTGGCTCCTCGATGCTTTGAGAGTTTAGCTCTTCGAACATAATTCATTTCTGAGACAGCCCTCCCAAGTCTGAACAAGCTAACTTGCTAAGAGTGTCTACCTTCTTATTGTTCTCCCAGGGTACCTGCATTAAAATGAACGATCGAAAGCCACTCAACATAGGTTTAACCAATTCCAGGTGTTATAGAAAGTTTGGCTCCCTTGCTTCGTACTCCCCTTTGATGCTACACCACAATCTGTGAGTCACTAAATGCTTCCAGGCTTTCTACCTTCATCTCCTTAGCCAATCGAAGTCCTGTGATCAAGGCTTCGTATTTAGCTTTATTGTTTGTGGCCCAAAATTTAAATTGCAAGGCATATGGGTAATCTACACCATCAGGACTAGTGAGTAGCACCCCAGTCCCACTTCCTCCTGAATGTGTGGATCCATCAACAAACAGTTTCCACGAACCCTCTTTTTGTCGTCTCCGTGATAAAGTTTGTGAGAGCCTGGCCCTTAATCGGCATCTTGGGTTGAAATTGGATATCATGTTTGCCCAATTCCACAGCCCACTTCATCATCTTTCCCGAAGCTTCAGGCTTAAGAAGTACTTTCCTAATGGAAAAACTCGTTAAGACCACTATGGTATGATCCTAAAAATAAGGACGCAACCATCGAGCCGCATGAACCAATGCCAAAATCAATCTTTCAAGGGAAGTATACCACGTCTCCGAGACTTGCAATGGCCTACTAAATAAGTATACTGGGTGTTGTTGCTTCTCTTTTTCCTTTACTAAGACTGCACTTACCGCTAGGGTCGATTCTGAAATATAAAGGTATAGCCCTTTTCCCTGGTCCGGTTTCACCAATGTCGGTAGGGTCTGAAGATGTTCTTTCAAAGCCACAAAGTCATTACAGTCCTTCGTCCACTCAAACATTTTGGCTCTTCTCAATACATCGAAAAAAGGTAAGTGTTTCTCAGCCCCTTAGACAGAAAATGACTCAAAGACGCCAGACGGCCTGTTAACTTTTGAACCTCTGTTACCAACCTTGGTCTTTTCATATTCATTAGGGCCTCTACCTTTTTTTAATTGACCTCAATTCCCCTTTTAGATACCATGAAACCTAAGAACTTGCTCGCTCCTACTCCGAAAACACATTTAGCAGGGTTTAGCTTCAGGTTGGCTCTTCGTAACTCAACGAACATTTCATTCAGGTCTTCTAGAAACTTATCGTAAGTCCTTCTTTTCACCACCATATCATCTACACTTCCAGATTCTTCCCAAAATGGTTTCTAAACAGCTTGTCGAGTAACCTTTGGTAGGTTGCCCCATCATTCTTTAAACCGAATGGCATCTTCTTGTAGAAAAAAGTGAAAGCCTCCGTTATGAATGAAGCCTTTCCCTTATCTTCCTCCGCCATTAATATATGATGATAGCCCTTGTGTGCATCAAAAAAGGCTAGGATGTGATACCCAACTATTGCTTCCACAAGCCTGTCTATCGAAGGGAGAGGATAATTATCCATGGGCAGCACTTATTTAAATCAGTGAAGTCGATACACATACACCAAGAACCATCATGAATTGGAACCATCACTGGGTTAGCGAGCCATTCTGGATAAAACACTTATTCGATAACATCAGATTTGGGGAGGTTTTCCACTTCCACTCGTATCGCTTCAGCCCTTTCTGGCATGAACATTCTCTGCTTCTACTTAATTGGCTTTATCGAATGGTCGATATTTAACCTATGGACATCCAGTTCAGCAGGCACCCCTGCCACATTCATAGTATTCCAGAAGAACACATACGAGTATTCATGAAGCAGGGTCTATAACCGCCCCTTGCCCCTTCTAGAATCATCTTACCCACTGTAATAACACCTAAACCTTGGACTGGGATCTTTATTGTATCAGCTGGTCCTGCCTCTTCATGTATCGATGCTACGTCTCTTCTTGCTTCTTTTACTGCCGCTAAGTTGCAGCTTTTTTCCACAACTTGATCTCCTCGGATGCAAGCCACCCCTTTGTTTGTTCAGAACTTCATCATTAGATTGTATGGCAACCACACTTCTCGAGCTTGACACATCCAAGGCCTCCTCAATATCACATTATAAGGGGAATAGGCATCGATAACTTCAAAGTTGCGGTATATGGTTACCCTTTTATCTCTGTCTGCCACCCTAACCGGTAGAGTGACCTTGCCAAGAGGGGTGATCATTTTCCCCTTAAATCCTAATAGGGCGCACAATGACCTCTTCAAGTTTCCTCTCCTGATGTCCATCTGGTCAAAGAAATTTACAAACATAATCTCAACCCCACTTCGATCATCAACAAAAATCCTTTTAACCAATGAAGTTCCAATCACTGCTGAAATTAGCATTGGGTCTACATGAGGGGTCTAATTAGTACTGCATCTGCTTCCAAAAATGTTATCTTCTCCTCAGGTCGAAACCTTTTATAAGAAAGCTCACCTGCGGGTACACGTCTCGAATCAGCTCTCATCACAGTATTTAAGAATCCACCTGTAACTATGTTAATGACATTCACCACTCTACGAACAACCAACTCCTCGTTCTGGTTAGGGTTTCCTGCAAGTGGGTTTCGATGGGGCTCTTGCCAGAGCTCCTATCAAACTGGCTGATTACGCTTGACCCTATGAGGGGGTTGAGCATTCCTTCTTAATGGTCTCGGATCTCTATGTTCGTTCATGTGCCTCGATGACCCATCCCGGGGGGGTGGATAAAATGCTACCTCTCTGAGGAGCCCCTCCCTTTCACACCTATCAATCTCCATTCTAAGGTGACTACAGTCGTACATATAGTGACCAAAGTCCCTATGGTGCTCACAAAATTTGTTGGTGGCCCATCTTGTTGCTACAGTTGCATCCAACCTGTTTAATGGTGGGGGCACTCGGAACATCCCGAGATGAATACTCTAGATTTCTACTGGCAAACGTCGTATTGGTGCATACTTATCAAATCTCCCCTTTGAAGGTTCTACCAGTCTTTTTCCCCGGTCGCCAGGCTTCATTTGCTTAGCCAGCATTCCTTCCCTCTTCTTTCTAGTTGCATCTTCCACCTTTGAGTGTTGCTCCACTATCTCTTGGAGTTGTTGAAGGGTTTTGGAGGTTTTTACTGTCAGCTTCTTATACAACTCCAAGTCTTCCATCCCCATCAGATACCCCTAAATTACTTCATTCTTCATTCCTCCGACCACTCCTAGGCTCTCATCCGCATACCTGTGATAAAATGCCATTGTTGACTCCCTTTATCTCTGCTTCATTTGGTACAGCTCGGTCGGCATTTTTATAAACTTTTTCTTCTGGAAATATTGGCTCAATAATGCCCGACTGAAATCCCAATCGATCTGCAGTGATCCTCTAGGCAACTTGTGGAACCACTCATGCACCTTTCCCCGGAGGTAGCTACATACAAGCTTACAAGTTATCTTCTCATCAAAATCTCTTGAGTTCATCAAACTTAGAAAGGTTTGAATGAACTTGCGAGGGTCCGAGTCTTCTCCATGGATTGGAAGCCCCTTTGGTGGCTTTGTGTCACCTGGCCAATGACACCTGGTTATTGTTTCATCAAATGGGGAACAAGCAGACTACCGCATATGCCCTATCAACCTGTCCAAATCCCTTCCGAGCGTATCTCTCATTTCCTCAACCGGCATCTCCCTATTTCGGTTCTAATTTTGATGATCTCCCAACGGCAAGGCATATGCAGGTGCTGTTATCAACCCTGGATAAGCCCCTACTCTAACATATTCGGGGAATCCTAATGAAGTGACCCTTTGGTTGTAATAATTGTACCCACCATGACTAACCATGACTTGGTTCCTCCTATCTTCAAAGCTTGTGAACGAAGGTCTTGGATATTGCTCAAGCATACCTTCTGGGAATGAAGGCTGTGGCCGTGGCTGGGCAGCCTCCTGATGCCCAAAATAGGGAACTCCCTTCATCTGGCTTGCCAGGGGTAGATCTCTCACTTGTTCCCAAGTTGTTGAAGGTACTCCTACTCCCTACGAACATAAAACTACCAGTGAGGGAACAATCTGATACCCCGCTGCTATTAGTACCTATGAAATATGCTCCAATCACACCTGCTGGCTCATTGAAACATTTTGATTCTCCCAAATCATCCTTTCGTATGCTTCCATTTAAGAATCTCCCATACATTCTGTAAAATAACCATCGCTGCCCCTTGGCATCAAGCGAGGTTCCGTCACCTGAAGCATTCCCCCTGGGCTCGATTACCACCATATCTCCAGAAGCCATACTAACCGTACGTGGACCTTCAACCGGGGCTATCAGATTAGGCCATGTTGATACCTCTACCAGATTTATCCCTTTATCTTGCGTTATTGGGGTAGCACACACAAATTGTACTTCATCTCTGATGTCTACTTTCCTTCTCAGCCTCTCACTTCTCTGAACGATGGTCGTCGAGGTGGACATACACCAACAGATCTAGATCTGACTTCCACTCGGTCCCACCCGACGTGCCAACTTGATAAATATACGAGACTGATCCAAAAGCCTAGCTCTTATCCGTTAGTTGCTACCTACAGCCTGTAAAACCAAGACCTCTAAGTCGTCCAGGGGGGAAAGGCTCTGATGGTAAAGTTAGTCTTCTGTCGCCGATTAATGAATAGTGAATGAATGTAAATAAATGACATACCTCTTTATTTATACCTTCCTAAACCTAATTAGAGTTGCCTCTCTTCTCATTTTCGCTCCTCCTTGCTAAGAAGCCTATTGAAGCCTCCTAGCGAGGTGTCTTAATAGGCTGCTCCTGGTTCACCCTTGTCATTAGGCTAGAAGCCCAGTAACCCTTTGGACTAGATCTCCATCAGCGCCCAAATACAGACCAATATATTTTTTCTAATTCATCCAATCTTTGTGAGCATCGGTATATCAACATTCCTGACAGGTGCTATCATTTGAGACAACAATTTCTAAGTATTCATTTAAAGATTTTATCTAGGGGGAAATTTTTTTCCATTGTCTTTTATGCCCATTTGGACTAAGAAATATTCAATTCAACACTCAATAGATCTTGTGTTTTGAATTTATGTCCAATGAGTACCCGAAACCCTCCGATCAGAACTTTGTGAAAATCACACTGTAGCTCAAAACTTAAATATAACTCCTTATTAGTGGCCAAATAACACCAAATTGTGTATTCTTTGGTTAATATTTGTTACAAGAAAGAATGTCATGTTTTATTAGAATTTGGTAAAGCGCTAGTACGTGTGCTAGAGTGTGTGACTATAGTTAACTTAGAAGTTAGGAAGTTCAAACGGGGTGTTTTCTATGTTATTTATTTACTCCAAAAAGTGAATTTTTTTTATTCGTTCCACAAATTCACATATGGTTCCGAGAATGTAGGGTTGTATCTGAGCGGGATCAAATTTGGATATCCAAGTGAATTTTTTTCTTTATGCACTTGGGTCCCTCCAAGAATCTTGAAATTGTCGAAACACGAAATTGGTGATTCAATACAGCAATTGAGTATTGTATGATCATAACTACATGAATACTACTTGATTGGGTGAATGGAACATCCTCAAAACTGGTCATAGATAACAAGTGCCACAATTACATAAATTGCAGTGTTGTCCAAAACTAAGTTTCAACCTGAGCATTGATTCAAAACACTTGATTCTTGTTTTTACTTCCTAATCATATGAATTATAAATAATGGAATTTTTTAATGTATAAATTTCAGAGCAGTAGAACATGTCCTGGACTAAATTGTCAAAAAGGTGTATAAATATAAATAAAAAATCATATTTCTTTAATACCATACGATAATGTAAAAGCAAAATAATCCTCAAAGAAGTGGAAAATAACGATATTTATTATGCAAAATGGCATAGAATTGTTTCGAGCTATAATCCAAAATATAATCACTACAGAAACGATTGTTAAATATAAGGATAATAAGGATCCAAATTCATGAATAATATTTAGAAAATGGCTCGTCATCCAACATTTATGCCTATCTGAGCTTGTCTCAAAGTTGCTGTCCCCAACGCCCAGGCCTGGATATGTAGGAAATGGTCCAATTGCTTTCATTGTGTCCGGGCCATTCCCATGTGATTTCACCACGACCTTTGATATTGTGATTCTGTCAACAGACTTTGTACACCCACCTCCAATGCCATGACTCTAGATTCCAAAGTAGGACTCACAATGTCTTGAGGGAATTTAAAGAAAGCTTCTGTTGTAATCTTACCCATCGAATGCCTGTGTATGTCGTGCGAATAGTAGGGGACACCTGGTTTTGTGCACAGTTCAGAGATTAGGCTACAAAAACCGTAACAACCTGTTTTCTCTGCACTATGTCTCGACTCATTCACTATTTGCCTGCCCAAATTCCACCGTGGTTTTTTTAATGGCGTACAGATGTCTCGGTCTCATATTGTGAACCTCAATGTTTACTGTGCCCGGGTCAATTTTGGATGCTACAAAGTGGTACCATTCATTCATCTCGAGAGTCAGTAGCTTCTTTGGCATCATTTTCCAACCTGGTTTAACAATAGACTCGATATCGGTTCCCTCCCTAGTTACCATCCTCACGATCTCCCGTCCTGTGGGATCGTCAAAATCCCAACCCTCATCAGTATAGTAGTGGAATGCAAGAAATTCATCCTTCTTGGGGGGGACATTTGGCAACCCGAACACTTTGTTTATGGATTCTGCAGTTAATTTCACCATTTTTCCATGACAGAAGGCCCCAGTCCACCTTCCAGCTCACCGCAAATTAGCATAGAACTCACTCACTATGCTAAGGTTGAACATTGGAGGCATGTCACACAATTTCTTCCACCCAAGGGTCTGATTGTTGCTTCAAGGGGGGGGGGGGGGGCATATTCGATTCCTTTCTCTATAAAATGTCACCTTTGCTTGTAGGTTTGTTCCATTAATTTTTCTGCCTCCAAAATAAACCTCATCCCCTATTGTTCAACATTGGATTGCACCTCCGGTGAGGAAGGGGATGCATCGCATGTCCTATTGTGGAGAGTTTTGGGTGTCATATCTTACAATGTAAATAAGGCATTTCAACAAATACCTCCATGCAACCAAAAAACCCTATACAATACTTGCTTTCTTAAACATCAACATACCCTCAATGCAACCCAATCAAATCAAATCTATACAAAAAATGTTGTTGTTACACATTAACTCTATGTACATGATTTCAATATCGACAAAAGTTGGAGAGCAAAGTGAACCAACATTGAAAAATATTGTTATTTTTCTAATAACTATGGGTTCATGTTTAATAATCTAGTACAATATAATAGCAATGTTTGAAAGACAACTCACCTAAACTCTCCAAAGAGTTTGGGAATCTAAACCGATGGGAAAGATGAGTTAATTTTCCTCTACAAAGTTTAGAAAATGAAGAGCAACGTCGCGTGGAACTGTAAAAAATTCTGAACTTCTATTTTCTAGCATCGGTATGAAGCTTGATAACCGGTGCTACACTGAGTAAAAGCAGCTGCTTGAGGCTGCTATGAATTATTTTGTCAGCTTTTTCTCACAACCCGAGAACAAACTTGCCAAAAAAATTCTAAAGGGGAAGTATCGGTTCAGTAACTGGTGCTAAAGTAGAGGAATATCAGTGCTGTAGAGAATCAAGCAGCTACGTATGGTTGCATTCAGTGATTTATTAAAATCACTGACTCAACCCGAGAGCTAATCCTGGAAATTTTGGCTAAATACACAACACCGATATCAGGACCGATGATGACCTTTTAATCACAAGTGCTAACAATGGAACAGAGCACATACTCTGTTTTCAACCTTCAACGAATATTAATATTAGCAGCATGGGTTCATGTAAACATGTGCTATCATTTACGTATGGCATCGGTTTAGACGAAATTGGTGTTATTAATCATGTACTGAATTGGTTTTCAGCACCGGTTCTTACAAAAAGGGTGATGGAAAAATATTGCAGCACCGATTTTGTGGAATTATGTGATAATATTGGTGCCATTAATGATTTCAGCACTGTTACTGGAGGCCACCAGGTTATAAACCGGTGTCATAGTACCTGTTTTCCAGTAGTTTGGTTGTTGTGGTAATTGGTAAAATGGGGTTTACTGTCATTAGAAGTTATTTGTGAGTCTTAATTTAAGTTCAATGGTCTGTTTCGTTTCTTGTTGAAAGAATTCCTAGATTTAGAATTTTGGTTGGGATGGATTTTAGTGGTAGAAAAGAGGAGTGTTGGGAGGGGAGCTTGGGAAGTAGAAGGTCAATCGGTGGATGGTGGAATGAGTTTTACAGAGGGAATGACGGATAGGAATTGCGGATAGTCCCAATATATAGAGTCTGTCTCCTGCGAGACCGTCTTACCGTAAGACCAGGGACTTACAGTAATTTAAGGTAAAAGGCATAAATAATTTGGGGGGCATAATTATTTTATTTTCGGTGCCCAATTTAAAATGCAAAAAATAGGGGACTAACCCGTAAATACCAAAAATATGGAACGAAATCTGAAAAGAAGACGTATTTAGAGAAGGCGCACAATGGAAAAAAATGCTTCGTAAACACTTTCAGAGTTTCAATTGATCTCAACCACTTTAATCCATTGCTCCAAAACCTTGAACGATCAAATCCCCAACTTCTGCGATTAACAATGAACAACGTCAATCAACAACAAATCAGGTTCATCATTCAAAACTACATAATCAAATCTATTTGTAGACTACATTATCATTATGTGAATTTCATTTATTTTGCAGATCTGAAGATCAATTGATGTGCGAAGAGGATGATAGAAAAACCGAAGCTTCATCAACAAGCCTTTTGAACAATGAACGACAAATTACTGTGGTGAACGACACAATCAATGAAATCAAAAAAAATCTGTAAAAGGTAAGTATGAAAAACTAGAATCATCATATAAAACCTGATTTAATCTGCTTGCGAATGTTTCAGCTCATACTGCTTGTGAATATTTTGATGCAAACTGATCTTTCAGCTCAAAAAGCTTTCGAGTGTTTTAATGTTCAAAATTGATGCTCCGTACCAGTATATGAAAATAATGTTGTAGATCTGTATCAAGTTGACCACAATAAATTGGCATGTGATGTTACTAGTATAGAGATTGATGTGTTAATGAAAGTGGCTGATACTTGTGTATCTGGTGTCAATTGTTATTGAATATAGACTGCTAGAACTAGTGTCTCAGTATAAACATAATGATTGATTTGATTATGCTCATTGATAAAACTGGATGCTCAGTTCTGGCATGAGTAACAATTCTTGGAATTTTGATTCAAAGACAGACATGCATATACTGCTATGTGATGTTTCTATTATACAAATTGATGTTTAAATAAGAGCGTCTAATGTTTTTGCACCTAATTCAGAAACTGGCATGCATATACTGGTATGTGATGTTTCTATCATACATATTGATGTTTTAATAAAAGTGTTTGATGTTTCGACACAATATGTCAACTGTTACTGAAACTGATAGAATTGATCTATGATTTTATAATCAAACTAAATAATCTGTGATTTTACGAACAGATCTGCCAAATGATTTTCCTAATCTATTAGAGATAGATGCAAGGGAGTGTTTGCAAGGATTGAGAGCAAGAACTTGGGAAGAACTTGAAAAACTGTATCGAGCACATGCAACTGTGCATAGATTTTGTGTAAGGAAGACAACAACAAGACAGTCAAACCAAGGAGTAATTAGGGAAAAATATTTCACATGCTCATGTGAAGGAAATTCCATTTCAAGAACTAAAAACACACCTACTCTACAGCCAGAAAGGAAGAGAAAAAGAAAATCAAAAGAGTTTCCAGTGATAAGAACATAATGCAAAGCTCATATTAGGATCAAGCTTGTGATGAAAGGTTCTATGAAATCAAGCACCACTTTGTTGATCATAATTATGAGTGCACAAGATCAAAATGGCAGTACCTGTAACATAGTGAAAGAAGAATCGAAAATGAGAAAGTAAGAGCAATCGAAGCAATAGAAAAGGTAGGTCTCAAACCAGCAGCAAGTTACAAATATTTAGCATGTGCTGGCCAAGGAGAAGAAAAATGTTGGGTACACTATGAAAGATCACAATAATTATGTGAATAGGTATATAATGGACACTATAGAAGGGGGGATGCTCAAAATGTCATAGATGATCTTTGTCAGATTGATGTTGCCGAGGAAGACTACTTTTTTAGAGTAAAGCTGAGTGATGAAGGAAAACTAACTGCACTCTTTTGGAGAGACTCAATGATGAAAGAAGATTACATGCTATATGGTGATGTTGTGATTTTTGACACCTCTTATCGGACAAACAAGTATAATCTCATTTGTGCTCCGATTGTCGGGATAAACAATCACTGGAACAATGCAATGTTTGGGTGTGCTTTTATAGGAAACAAAAAGGCTGAAACTTTCGTATGACTGCTGGAGGTATTTAAAAAATCAATGGGGGGAAAACAACCAGTGACTATATTCACTGACCAGGATTTGGCTATGGCAAAGGCAATTAAAGAGGTGTTTCTAAACTCTGTCCGATGATTAATGTTTTAAGTTATGTGTTTAACCTTTCAAATATTAATGATGATGTTTTAAGTATTACTTTAGTTGATGTTTTGAACCATTGTCTAACTTTTTATATTATTTAGTTGATGTTTCATCAAAAAGGTCTAACCTGTTATGTTATACAGTTGGTGTTCTAAATATATATTTTAGAACATTTCTTCTAATTATCTTACTTGTGATGTCAATAATTTAATTTTTAAATCATCACCACAACCTGTTTTAGAACATCTAAGAACTCATCATGGACATGTATACAATTTCTCTTGGTTTTGACACTGCAACATGAACATCCTACATTTATAATTGATGATACATTAGCAGCTTATGACCTTTTTAAGAAACAGTTTGATGATGCATTTACTGAAATTGTTGTTTTGTAGGTATTCAAAGAAATAAAACATAGACTATGTTTGTGGCACCTGAAACAGAATGCAATTAGTCACTACGGTAAAGTAAAAAGTGATAACGAATTTGGAATGACATTCGACCACTGTTTGAAAGGTTGTGCAAATGAAGAAGAATTTGAAAAATGCTGGAATTCCATGATAGAAACCTACCAGCTGAAAGAAAAAGATTGGTTCAAGCGCTTGTACGAACTCCGGGATAAATGGTGCACTGCACTAAGCAAGGATTTCTTCTCAGCTGGAACTTTGTCATCACAGCGTAGTGAAAGTACCAACAAAGCAATCCGCTTCAATGCTTCAAAAACAACCAACTTGACACAGTTTTTGCAATATTTGGAAAAACTGTCAAAAGTTGGAGAAGCACGGAGACAAGCAGGGAATACAGCGGATCAATAGGAAAACCAAGAGCAGTTGTAGAAGGGTCGTGATTATTGAAGCAAACTGGGGAGATATACACTCTTAAAATTTTCAAGGACTTTGAAACAGAGTGGAAATTGGCAATGACGAGTAAAGTGGAGAAAATATTCAACATTAGCTATGAAGATATTTACGAAGTCAGGCCAGAAAACAATGAAACAAAGGTAGAGAAGGTTTCTTATAGACTCAGGGATGGTAAAGTGGAGATCATGTAAATACTTTGAAGAAGTTGGGTTGTTGTGTTTCCACAGCCTTCATGTGCTCCACTTGCGCAACATCACAACAATACCTGAAGATTATAAACTAAAGATATGGGCAAAGATGCCAAAGAAGGAAATATGGAACCGAGTACTTGGAGGTGCATCAACACAAAGTAGCGAAAACTACAGTGAGATGAAAGGTAAGATACCATGGCGCCATGAGATGCTCAGAAAACACTACAATTTAGTGTTGAAATGTGAAGATGACAAAGATACTCATAGAACACTTGAGGATGGTTTGAACAGGGATTCGGCTACAGTATGTCAACTGCTTTCAATGAAAGATCAAGACAAAACTGAACACTCGGCGACAAACAATGCCAAAGGGTCACCAACAAAAAGTGCTCCCGAAGTCCTAGATCCAAAAAGAGCAAAAATAAAGGGAAGAAGTAAGAGGTTGAAAGGAAAGATAGAAAAGGAAGAAGCCACAAAAGAAGGAATTTGGGTCCAAGACTCCAAAAGCACAAATCATCTGAATTAGGGAAGACCAAAGTTGATGAAGGATGAGTTCTGAACCTGCAGAACAAATTTGATGTTTCAATACTTTCATTTGACATTTCAAGACTTTCATTTGATGTTACATTTTTTGGAAGTGAGAACTTTGAATTAAAATTACTGCTCAACTTAGTAGAATACAGAAGGTTTTATTATGGAAACCATTCTAAACTTTACTAGTCTCTATAAGTTTCTTGTTTGAGTACTTAAATGTGTGATAACTTACATATATGTAATGAGCTTTTAAAATTTACTGGATTTTTATATTCAATATACCATAAGTTACAACTAGAAATATGTCACATTTTTTATAAATACACTAGACAACTACTGAAATGTGATATTCTAATTTTAAAACATGATCTTTCATACATAATCATTAATGTAAAAAACTCTAGAAATATACTAATGAGAGTTAAAGCATAAAAATAAGATTTACTATCAACACCCTAAAACATCAAGACCTACTCATGAAATATCACTGCATTACTTTAAAATGTCAACTTCCACCAAAATCCAAAAACCAAATGTCAAATTCAAACAAGAATTCTGAGAATCACCTAGCCAAAAATCCAAAAATACTTGAAACATCATCCACAAACATAAGTTCATCACATCCAAAAACCATCCAAAACCAACAATACTAAAAATCATCCAACAGTAGTACTTAAAACATCATCATCAAACACAAGTTCATCACATCATTAAAAAAGAATTACTTCTTCTTCAATCCCTTCGATGACTTTTCCACTTGTCCACCCTTCTTCTGAGCAACTGTAAACCCCTTCTTTTCACGTACAACAGTAGAAGAACCTGCAACTCGTCCAATATCTTCCAAGCTCTCAATCCCAAGACTAAAAGATGGTTCATGTCCAGTCTTCAATATTAGAACGTCAGAAGTGCATTTCTTCACTGACTTCTTAATGATTTTTCCGATATGATAAAAAAATCCATCAGAAAAATAATCCTGTGAATAAACAGGAATATGAACTGGAGGAACAGATCTTGCGCAGTAGCTGGAGCTTTTTCACCAAGCTTCATCACCTCAGCCACATAGGATCTGGTAACAATTTCAATATTCCTAGAAAATCTCATTGAGTGCTCAACAACATCCTACAAACAACAACATTATTACTCATAATTTGAAACATCATATTAAAAACAACAAACATAAGATAAATAAAAAAAGTTACAGAAGGAGCTTCAGCAAGAATCTTCTCGTCGGTGGGTAAATCGTCAAGAATTTCCAACACTACAAAGCAAGAGGTACTACGGGTAGTGCCATTACCTGGTCCTAAACCTAACTTTAATTTTCCCATTGAAGTCAAAGGAAACCATTGCTGCTCATAACGCAACCATCAAACCCAGCACTCACTATGGACTTACAAATAACCTTAACCTTACTGTCATTAAAATGTTGGAGTAAGGGGAGGGAAGTAGGCAATGAGATTCCTTGATATGAAAATATATAAAGATGACACATCAGAGGTAGAAATACACAACCATTTACAGCATCAAATGGACCTTTGTTGTACCTCTCAACAGCATCACAGAATTTTTTCAGCACATACCCACACCAATCCATATTCCTGATTTCATTCACACTTTCCACAACCCTCAAAAGCTTAAAATCAACATTACTTCTAGATGTGGGAGTAAGGAGACTACACAGCACGTACATCAGAAAATACTTCTTAAACAGATCACCTTCCTCAGTCAGCAATGACATCTTACATAGAAACCTATCACAAGGAATATTTTCATGTTTATTAGCCCCTAAATCCATCTTCCACTTAAGCCTCAACTCCATATCTCTATTATGCCCCTTACCCGAGTTATTACAACCTCAACATCACTTATAGGCAGACACATGGAATCATAAACATCATCCTTGGTTATATAATACCTATCACTACCTATTCGCTGCAAGCGACTAATTGGGTTGAAGTTAGATATCAGATATTGAATAACATTTTTGGGCAAAACACCAAAATTTATCTTCAACAATCCTTCAAATCCTATATCAATAAATGACCTGATCTGCCCCTTTTCGAGCTGCAAAAAAATTAAAAAAATGATAAGCAACACCGAAATATGAAACATATCATAAGACTGTAAGTCATTAATGCATACCTTGATGGATCATTGACACCCTTTGGATTTTTTGACTTCACAACTCCTCCACTCTCCTCTCTAACACTCTTCTTCACAACAGATTTCCCTTTACCAACAGAAGCTGTTTTACATACAGCAACACCTTTGCCACCTTCCTCATCTGGATCATCAGACTCTTCACCAGCATCATCAAACTCTTCATCAGAATCATCAAAGTCATCCTCCTAACTTTTTAATCATCCTCCTTCACATCACACCTATCTTCATCATCATCCTCATTTTCATCAGAATCATCATGCTTCTCCTCACTCACTAATTTATTCTCATCACCATTATCAGAATCCTTCTCACTATCAGACTTACTACCAATATCATCACTAACTTGTTGTAAAACTTCGACAACATTTTCATAATCCCCCCTTGCCAGATTCTTCACCTTCATCAGAATTGTCTTCACTTTCATCACCTCCCTCCTTCTCAGATTCCTCTTCAGCCTCTCCATCTTCCTCAACATCATTTGATTTCTCACCTTCACCGTCAGAACTGTCATTAGATTCTGAGCCATCAACATCTCCAGACCCCTCATCACTTGTTTCCATTTTATCATCATCACCACCAATCTAATCTTCATGACCAGTTTCATCAATGGTAGCATCAAGTGTTTGAGATTGAGAAGGAGCAGTACTGAAGATCTCCTCTGCAAACAAAAATATTAAATACACTCAAATAATGGGGTAACACAAAAATATCATAAGAATTGAATATTTAAAACAACAGGGTTAAAACATATAATTTACCAGATAGAATATCAGCAACTCCATCATCAGTCAACATATCTTTGTAACGTAGCTTTGACTGGAGAATTTTCGAAGCTGAAGAAATATTTTTGACACCAAAACCTATAAATATATTAAATAAAAATGCTAAAGAATAAGATTACAGAAAAAGTAACATCAAATCAGAAGAAAAATGTATAAAAAAAGGGAAAAAATACAACCTAGTTCGGGAGATTTCTCAATTTAAACATAAACCTTTTTAGCATCGTCAGCTACATATAAAAAACATCATAGCATATTGAAAAACAAGAGGCAAAAATAAATAAATCATCAAATTACAGAACTAAGTATTCCAAAATAAATAAATAAATTATTGTTACCTTTTTGGGCAAATTTTCCAACCCGTAAAGCTGGAACTGGGCTAACCACCTTATCTGAATGAAATAAAAAATAAAGATCAAATTAGTGAACAAAAAGAAGCAAAAAGTAAGACATCAAAAATCAGAAAAGTAGTTTTAAAAGGGAAATCCATTTTACCCTTTTAGCAGATTTTACAGGCCGAGCAGAATCTAGACTTACAGTTTTACCTGAAACATATAAAACATCAAACCATTGTAATAAAAGGTAAAAAGTAATAAGTGAAACATCAAAAATCAGAAAAAGATATATTTAAAAGAGGAACTTATTGTACCTTTTGTAGCAGATTTTTTTCCAGGCAGATCAGAAGCTGAAAAATCAAAACATAGTCCTATTTGGTAAAGGATAATAAATAAAAAAATCAAAAGTATGAAAAAAAGTATTGGAAAGGAAAACTATTTTTACCCTTTTTAGCAGATTTTTTTTCAAGGTCAGAAGAAGAAACATGGCTGACACCCTCATCTGAATAATGTGAAACATACAACCATAGTGGTAAATGGTATAGAGTAATTACTTAGAAAATCAAAATCAGAAAAAAGAAGAATTTAAAAGGAAAACTATCTTTACCCTTTTTAGCAGATTTTTTCCAGCTAGAGCAGAACCTTGACTGACATCATCACCTAAATTACATAAAACATCCAAACAGAGTGGTAAAAGATAAAGAGTAATAAATCAAAAATCATAAAAAATAGAATTAAAAAGGAAAACTATCTTTACCCTTCTTAGCAAAATTTTTTTTCAGGTTCAGCAAAAGCTAGACTTACACCATCACCTGAATTACATAAAACATCAAACCATGTTGGTAAAGGCTAAAGAGTAATGGATAAAAAATCAGAAAAAAAGTATTAAAAAAATAATGTTTACCCTTCTTAGCATAATTTTTTTCAGCTACAACAGAAGCTAGACTGACACCATCACCTGAATTACATAAAACATCAAACCATATTGGTAAAAGGTAAAGACTAATGGATAAAAAATAAAAAATCAGAAAAGTAATAAAAAAATGTTTAAGCTAGACTGACACTATCACCTGAATTACATAAAATATCAAACCATATTGGTAAAGGGTAAGAAGTAATGAATAAAAAATCAAAATAAAAAAATAAGTATTAGAAAAAAATAATGTTTACTTGTTTTAGCAAAAAACAATTCAGACTCGGAATAAATTTGCCTGACACCCTCAATTGAAATACATCAAACATCAAACCATATTATTAAATGGTACAGAGTAATTCATAAAAAATAAAATGAAATATAAATTAAAATTATAAATATTACCAGTTGCATTCTCAGCTAAAACGGAAGCAAGTTGGCTGGAATGAATGTTACTGGCACCCTCCTCTAAAAAACATATAACATCATGAAAATTTTAAAATAGGTAGTATCAAATCACATAATAAAACACAATATTATAATTTGAATAATACCTTCGGCATCAGAATAGCTCTCACACTCAGCAAGAACCTTATCCTTACCGCTAATCACTTTGACTCGTTTAACAGCAGCTTATTTTACACACATCTTTCGGATAATTTCTTTAGGGATGGATGAATCGGGAACTGGAGATGATGGCATAGACACCTTAGCCACTTTCTTCTTTTTCACATTTCTTGGATGTGGAGCTGGAGGAAAACCAAAATATTAGTAAAAATTAAAAAAACATACAACAAAAATATATAGATAAACATATACCAGCAGTAAATGTAGGTGTCGTAAAACCACGAATCCTATCAGATTTTCGAACAGGAACACCACAATCTAAAACAAAAGAAAAAAATATGTATAGCATAAATAACATCACCACCCATACATGTATATAAATATCCATAGAAAGTAAAAAAACACCAATCAGAAATATTAGACGTCAATGGAGAACCTAACAACATCATTTTGGGGAAAAAAGACAAAACAATATGAACATACAAAAACTGTGAAACCAGCACAGATAAAACATCATATAGAAATAATTGATACAAACTAGTAAACACTAGCATCATCATGGCACATAAAACCAAATAGTACAAAGAAACATCTGTACAAGAACAGTAAAGTCAAATGGAATACTTGTATCATCAAATCAGATCTGTAAAGCATCAAATAAAAACATATATAATGAAAACATCAACTGATATACTTACATCATCACTCGTACTGAAATTTATGATAGAATCACTGTAATTTAAAAATCATACATTAATGACAGTAAAACACACATATAATAAGAACAACATACATAACACTGTTCCAATCGAAACATGAATTACAGCATCTCATAAACAGAAAATGAAGTCAAATGAAAACCTTGAAACATCATAATCAAACATTAAAACATCATGTAAAATCCTAGACAACAAAAACTGAAAAAATATAGTAATAAATTCAAATATTCCCGCCAAACAAATAAAAAAAAGCAACAAACCTTGAGAAGAAGTCTTCCTCTTCTGCTTTACAGTAACCTTCGAAGAAATGAAAGGCTGGGAGTATGACTTTGCAATTTTCATCACAACATCGTCTATACAATTGGAATCAACAAGATCTCCTTCCTTTGACATCTACAAAACGACAAACATGAAAAATAATACAGTTAAAAACAATCAACACCAATGAAAACCTAATAAACAACATGCATGTAAAAACATCCAGCTCCGCAATTTTCTCTTCAAATACGATAACAACATCAAAATAGAAGAGAGTAATAATTTCAAAAAAAATACAGAAACCTCAGAGTCCAACAACAAAAAAACTTACCATACAATAAAATGGCTAAAAAGCAAAGATTATCGGCTGGAAGAACAAATCTAGGTCATCGGTGTTACCTGATGAAGAGCTGAACCGATTATCAAGCAAAATTGCAAGGAACTCCAAAAATTGGACCGGAACAACCAATTACACTCACATCAAAATACGATATAATGCGTATTAAGCAACAAAAGCGGATGAGAATACAGAAATCGCGACAGGAATAGAAAACCTAGGTCGCCAGAAAAGAGGGAAAAAGAGATATACGGAACAATTCTATTTTTTGAGAGAAAACAGAAGCGATTTTCGACAGAGAAAAATAAGGTAAGAATGAGGGGAAGAGGAAGAGGTACTGTAGTAAATGTATGCTCAGATTTATTTTAATTACAATTTAGTTCCTAAAAAAGTATGAAAACTATAATTAATACCCCATTCCAAATTAAGTATGTATTATTTATAATTTAATCCTCGGTCTCGCTACGAGACCGCCTCGCACAAGACTTTGTCCAATATATATATAGTTGTTATTTCATGAATTTTTTAAAGTAATTATTGGAAATATATTGTCTTACAAAGCTATTATAGTGATTAACAAACATTCAAAATACATTAACTACTTATATATTTGTTAATAATAAGTTTTACAATTATTATCTTATGAAAAGTTAGGCAAAATTTTGTGAAACACCATATTTTCATAAACTTATGGAAAAATGGGTTTTATTAAGATAATAAAAGGTAAAATGTCTTAGTTGCAAAATTAAAATGTTATTATGCAAAATGTAATAGTTATAAAGTTTATAACCTGACTCATGCAACCCAAAAATTACACTTTAAACCTTGGTATTTCCATGCTTATGGAAAGACCGTCTTTCAAGAGACGGACTCAAAAGGTTATAGTTTAAACAAAAGTACTAAAACAGCTAACAAACACTGTAACCATATGAACTATTATATATATATTTGCTAGTTGTAAGTTATATTATTATCTTGATTAAAGATGAAAATCTAAACTAATTTCTTCAAGGGATTAACAAACATTCTAAATATATGAACTAATGTACATATTTATTTTGTATAAATTCTATCATTGTCATTTAAAAAATGAATGCTAAACTTTAAACCGGTTAACAAATATTCTATATATATGAACTAATTTATATACTTTTTATCTATAAGTTCTATCATTGTCATATAAAAAATGAATGGTCTAAACTAAATCATTAACATTATTAACAAACATTTTATACATATGAACTTATTTATAAATTTCCTAACAATAAGTTCTACTATTATATTTTCATAAAAAAATTAAACTAAATCAATAAAATTATTAACAAATATTCTACATATATGACCTAATTTATAAAAATTTTAGTTGCATATTTTAAAATTATTTTCAATAAAATGAAAGTCTAAACAAAGTATTTTAAATGATTAACAAATTTTCCAAAAATATTAACTAATACATACTATTATATATTTTTATGTAGTTGTAAGTCTTGTAAAATGTTAAAACTTTAAACTAATTATTTAAATCAATTAACAAATATTATATAAACACGTGAGCTAATATTTTTCTCATTGTAAATCTATCATTATCTTACCGAAAGTGATCAAAGTTTAAAAAAAATAAAAATTTCTAGCACATTCCTTTAGAAAATTAAAGTAAAAACTAAAATCTTAAAACCATTAAAAACGTTCTAAAAATATGAACTAATTTATGTATTGTTGGTGTTTTAAAGAAACACAAGCTATTTAAGTATGATTGGATTCGAGTAGTTGTGAGCTCGGGATGTTAAAACAAGTTTGGTGGTGCGGAGTGCACACTTGTATAAACTATCTAAGAGCTTACCGTTCTGGGATATGTATTAAAATTTGTTGGCAAGACTAACATGTATTATCCTTTTTGTGGAAAGATAGATCATTCTAACTACATCCATATTTATACATACTTATAATGATGGTGGTATATAGTGTCTGACTCCTTAAAGGATGAGGATGAACTAAGGATGTGTACGGGATGCAGTGTTGGCAGCATACTCAACTTACTGCATTGTCATGTAGAAAAAATACACAAGTCAGAGTTTATTAAAATTCTGATAACTACGATACACAGGATGTTGAAAATGTAATCATTTACGTGAGAAGATGTGTTGCTTCAGAATTCATCTCTGACAACTAGGATATATCAGATGTTGAAAATATAATCATTTGTGGAAAGATACATTGTATTACAATTGTATTAGAGAGGTGCATCATAAAACATGGTGACCTATAACCCACACATTCCACGACAGGTAGTGTCTTTTCAGAACATCTCCTATATATACATGAGTATGCATTCACAGATAGAGAAGAGAAAATCTTAGAATTTTCAGACTTACTCAGTAACCAAAAATACTGCACTCAAAGCCGTTCTCTTGTTTCAAGCCTAGATCAAGAGGGTATTTTCGATTGTTTTATCCTCGAGGAGAATTTGTATAACCCAAGGCAGTAACTGGGTCGAATTACTCTTTAAGGAAAGTGTATGTTAACGCGACTCAAATCGATATCCAAGTTCCATTACACCAACAACCAACATTTACCAGAATACAATTTTATAAATTTACTTTTCCTTCTACCAAAAGCCAAATCGCCCATTTCTCTTTTCCAATGTTTCATTTCCTGAACTAACAGTTACACAACATGTATTTTGTAGCTTTAAGTTATGTTATCTCGCCCAAAATGAAGTCAAAACAAAACACTAAAAATGATTAATAAATATTCTAACTATAAGAACTAATTTAATTTACGTATTTGTAAGCTAATGAAAATTTAAACTAATTTTAAAATGATTTAACAAACATTTTAAATATATGAACTAATTTATATATTTGGTATATGTAAATTCTACTCCATTGTTATATAATTTAATGATAGTCTAAACTATGTTATTATAACAATAAATAAATATCCTAAACATATGAACTAATTATACGTTTGCTAATTGTAATCTAAATTTTACCCTTATCTTGTAAAAAGAGAAATTCAAAACCAAGACCTTATAAGCATTAATAATTACTCTAATATGAAGAGTTGTAAGCCTTACAGAAAATTAAAGTTTAAACAAAGTATTAAAACGATTAAAAATAATCTAAATACATAAATTAATATATATTTATTAATTTAAGCGTGTAATTATGTATTAGAAAGTGATCTCACTATAATTTATAGTTATAATTTAAAATATATTTTAAATAAAAATGAACATGTAAACAAGGTATTTAAAACGATTAATAAACATTTGAAACACATAAACTAATTTATGTATTTTTTAATTGTAATCTTTATTACTCCATTAAAGTCTTAGGAAAGACCGTCTTTCCATAGACTTATGGAAAGACGAGGTTTAATTAGAATAATAAAGGTAAAAGATCATAGTTGCAATATTAAATATTTATTATGCATTGTGTAGTAGCTATAAAGTTTATGACCCAATTCATGCAACCCAAAAATTTTATCTTCATTTCTTCTAATATACACTTTAAATCTTGGCCTTTCCATGACTTATGAAAAGACCATCTTTCAAGAGACGGACTTTAGAATGAAAGTGTTAAACTGAATGAATTTTGTTAAAAAGAAAAGAGTAAGTGTGCCAATATAAAATAATTGAAAATATAATATTTCAAATATTATTAAGCAGGTGAAATATAAAAAAAATTGTGAAATGTGAATAAGATCACATGGACTGGTTGATCCAACAATCCCAGTGATAAACTTTTGTCAGCAGCCAACGTCAATTTCCCACGAGTTCATTTTTTTCAGCAGTACACACAAGGCCCATAATCAGTATTTTCAATCCCTTACAGGCGACCCATTTTATCGTTATAACCCGAAAAAGATCCAATATTACAACCCGCGAGTTTTGTGTTAATTTATTAAAAATTGCACATAGATTATCCGACTTATCATAAGTTATAATAGACTATCTCATATAAATCTTTGTATAAGAGGTAAAAGATTTTAGTTGCAATATAAAAAATTTATTATGTAAGTTATAATGGTTATAAAATTTAAAATCTAATTAATCTGAAAATTTTATCTTTATTTCTTCTAATAACTTTAAACCTTAGTAATTCTATGAGTTAGGGAAAAACCGCATTTCAAGAAACAAACTCTATAAATAAAGTGCAAAACAGATCAAAGTAAACATTAATCTTGGCCCATGTAAGTGATGTGTAGTTGAGAAAAATTGAATCATCTTCGTAAGGTCGAAGATTATTAAAGACCAAAAAATTAAACTGTATATTACCCAAACAGCCTCTAAACATACCCGCTACCTATCTAAACAACCTATCTAAACATTACAAAAATAATAATCAATAATAATTATTCAATTAATCAAGGATGCTGCCGCTCCGAAATTGAGAAACGTTAGCAATTCAAAATTCCAGTAGCTCTTTCACGTTGTCCAACGGAGAAGAACTTCTCTTATATTGGGCATATAGAGAAAAGAAGAATAATCTGAATAGTTATAAAACATCAAACTATGATAATGATCTGAACACAAAAACTCAACCGCATTTAGAGTCAAAAGGGGTAGCTATTAAAACATGGAATTAGTGGAACGAAGGTAGCACAAAAGTCTCATGTTGGCATGGTTTTGTTCCTTTAATATATGAAAATATCGTCTTTTAGAAAACATACTCTTCGACTTGAGGTAATGGTACTCTACGTCTAACAACGATCTAAAAACTACTAATAGTAGTGAAATTGACGTAATATTTAAGCATCCTATAAAATTATATTTAAACACCATATAAATCAAATTAATTGTACTATTACATATATGAAATCATGTGAAACTATTTAAAGGGGAAAACTACATGGGATGGTTTTCTGTGAGGCAGCATAAACTTTAGGCAAGAGTCTTTCTACAATTCTAACAATATTCTAGATTCAGAGACCTATCTCTAATAATTTTACAGGGACCTATCGCTAATAACTTTCCAGTGGTTTTTTTGTCCAATTTTTTCCATCATTTTCCCGCCATTTGTAATCTGCAAAATTTTTTTTAAAAAATTTAGAAAAAAAATATAAATTATTTTTAAAATGCAAAAAATATATAAAACTGCAAAAAAAAATGCAGCGACATCAGCATAAAATAGCTGAAAATCAATGAAAAATCATAAAACATCAACTAAAAAATGCAGCAAAATATATATTAAAAAATCAACTAAAACAGCAAAAAAATATATTTAAAAATCAATTAAAAATCAACAAAAAATTGGAAAAAACGTCGACTATGACTAACAAAAAATCAACTGAAAATCATAAAAGCCTCAACAAAGCTAAATTATCATTTTTAAAAAACTACAAACATCAACTATATCACTTAAAGCTAAAAACATCAATTATTATCAACTAAGCTTCACCCAGAAAATGAAAAACGTTAACATAAGGAAAAAAACACTACAAAAACATCAACCATATCACCAAAAAAGCTACAAACATCAACCTCTATCACCTAAAACTCATCTAGAAAATGAAAAACATCAACATGAGAGAAAAAAACTAAAAACATCAACAAAAAAACTACGGTACCTTAAGCTTATAAATTATTTACTTTAAAAATCATTAAAGCATCAACAATTTTTTTTATTCAAAAAAACTACAAATATCAACCTCATCACCTGAAACCTACAAACATCAACTCTTAACACCTGAACCTCATCCGAAAAATGAAAAACATCAACATAAGAAAAAAAAGACACTACAAACATCAACTCCTAATACCAAAATCTCAGCCAGAAAATGAAAAAAACATCAACAAGAGAAAATTTTAAAAATTACAAATATCAATCCATATCACAAGAAAAAAAATGCAAAACCTCAGCTCATATCAATTAAACCTCACCCGAATAATGAAAAACATCAACATAAGAGGGAAAAAGCTACGAACATCAACAAAAAGCTACAATACCTCAATCATATGGAAAATGAAAATCATCAACATAAGAAAAAAAAAACTACAAACATCAACTCTATTAACAGAGCACTTAGTAATAAAATGAAAAACATCAACTCTATTAACAGAGCACTTAGTAATAAAATGAAAAACATCAACATGAGAAAATTATTTTAAAAATACAAATATCACTCTATTCGCCCAAACAAACTACATAACATCAACTCATAACAACTATACATCACTAGAATAATGAAAAATATCAAGATGAGAGGAAAAAAACTACAAACCTCAACCAAAAAATTACAATACCTCAACAACATAAATTATTTAAAAAAAAACATGTTCTAGTGGGATTCAGACCTAGGTCTAGAACCTAGGAAAGTAGAGTTCAAACCACTACACTAAAGAACATTTCCTAGTCATATATTTGGTCAAAGCCTCAGCTGAGTCTCGAACCCACGCCTACAACCTCAGGTAACTAGGTACTAGCCACTTCACTAAATACTTTTATAGTTGATAAACTCAACCAAAAATTATTAAAGCTTATCAAATCTTTGGAAAAAAATAAAACTCACCTCTCACAATCAGAACCTCAGCAGTCGGCCGTCGACCTCCGCCTCCATCATCCTCCGTCAACTTCTGCCACCACCGTTCACCATTGACCTCACCTCCGCCGTGCACTGTCGACTCAGCTTCCTCGCCGTCGCCTTTTTGGTGGAGAAGATCGAACAGAGAAGCTCATCATCGTCGCCATCGCAGAGAAGCTTACTCGCCATCGTCGATTGCACCGTTGATCTGTTTCCTCGCTGTCGCCTTCGTGATGGAGAAGATCGGAAAATAGATGCTCGTCGCGCCTGTCATCATCGCACTGTCGTCGCCATAGCAGAGAAGCTTATCGTAGAGGAGCTCGTCGCCACAAATTCAATTCACGGTGAGGCAGAGAACTGTAGATTCAATTCAGGTCTGATTTGCGGCAGAGAATTGCAGAGCTAGGGTTTCGCGGTGGAGCAGACAGTTGCACGGCAATTTTCGAGAGTAGACAGGAAATTTCAGCGAGATTCGGGCGGAATCAGGCGGTTGGCGGCAGTTACGGATTTTCGATCAAAGGGTGGAGGATTTCGATATGGAAGAGAAATAAAAAAAAAAAATTTTGTGATATTTACAGCAATTTGATAATTGCACAACATATTCTTGAATTTATTGGCAGATTTAAAAAAAAAAACCACTCTAATTTTAAATTTATAACAATTGAGATTAAACGTCTGTCTAAAGTAAGACTTTGTGACCCTACATTAATCTCTTTAACAAGAAAATGAAATGGAAGAAAAATGAAGCTTTATTTTGGGAGAGGTTGCATTGTTCGTTTTGCCATGCATGGAAGTTATAATTAAAGTGCAGAAGGGATCAAATGTACTCATTAATCCCGATCCATGTAAACGATATGCAGCTGAGAAAAACCAAATCATCTTCGTATGGTCTTAGATTATTAAAGACCAAGAAACTAAACGGTAACTATAGCCCAAACCGTCACTAAACATAACCGCAACCTATCTAAACATTACAAAAATAATAAGAAACATAAATGATCCACCCATAATGGAGAAACGATAACAATTCAAAATTCCGGTAGCTCTTTCATGTTGTCCAACGGAGAAGAACTTCTTATATTGGGCATATAAAGAAAAGAAGAATCAGCTGAATAGTTATAAAACGGCTGACTATGATAACGATCCGAACAAACAAACTCAACCGCATTCGGATTCGGATTCAAAAAGGGGTAGCTATTAAAACACGGACTAGGGGCCGGGTCGAACATTGGTGGAGGCACGAAGCACGAGTTAACCTGCGCCTCACCCACATTAGTTCCGCCACTAACACCGTTGTTCTCGTCTGTCACCACCGACGTGCACTCGTTGTCATCGTTCGAACTCGGCGTCCCTTGGCTGGCGATGCTCTTCCGGTAATCATTGCGCCCACCACAACCATCAATATTCGAGTGTAGCTGTGTGGGTGGTGGGAGATGATGATGATTTTGGTGGTTGGATGGAGAAAGGCCGGTGAGTTTTTGAACCAATGCCATGAAATCTTCAGGATGAGTAGTGATAACCTTGGGTGAGTGGGTGTAGATGATCACCGGGTGGCGTTGTTGAGAGACACCATTGGCCGGCGCCGCCTTGTTGAACGGGGTGGCGGAGGAAGAAGAGGAAGACGGCGGAGAAGAAGATAACAGAGACGATTTGGGTTTCTTGATGAGATGAGAATCCTTATTGGTTTTTAAAGAATATGGTGGATCTACTCTTTCTTTCTTGACAGGCTGATGATCATTATTTAGAGGGGGGGTGATCATGATCTAATGAACCAAGTGTATGTGTTATAAGTGGGGATGGAGGTACATGTGGCTGGTTGATATATGAACTATATATAGATGTAGATGGAAGAAAATTGTGGTACGGGAAAGGAGGAAAGTGAATGGATATCGGAAAAGCAGTTGAGCAGGATGGTGAAGTGTCTCACGCACCGGAATTAACTTCAGTTTGTTTCGCACATCCTATAACAATTTGCTAATAACCAATCTTACTGTTACAACTGATATGCATTTTTTAAACTATTTTTTACGTCCTATTTTTCGTATTGGTAAGATTAGAGATAGTGGCATTGAACACATTGGTTGATGGATTTTTTACTATTTTTTACGTCTTATTTTTACGTCTATTTTTTTAAGCGGTTTGATGGATTTTGAAGGTGGTTATCTTGTAACCGCCTTTAATTGATTGAAAACTAAGGTTGTTCTTGATTTAACCGCCTTTGATTGGGCCCAATTAAAGGCGGTTCTATTGAACTGCCTTTGAATATATGGTTTCTAAGTTAGGAAATTGGATCCAAGGGCGGTTACGCAATCATAACCAATATGTAATGGTTTGATGAAAACCGAAGTATAATTTCGGCTCCGGAAGCTCAGTAGGACCCATCTTTCGAGTTCTTAATGAGATCGGATTCATGGATACACTACCACAAGACCCCCTCTAGCACCAATTTTTTAGCACCGGATTCTAAAATCGGTGCTAAAAATCTAATAGCACCGGGTTTTTTAAAAAAAATTTAACACATATTTTTAAAATCGGTGTTAATTTAACACCAATTTTTTAAAAATTTTTAACACCGATTTTTTAAAAATTGGTGCTAAATTTTACAATAGCACCAGTTTTGGAAAACATTAGCACCGATTTTTAAAAATCGGTGCTAAATATTTGTAAAATTCTATCTTCCCACCAAAAAATTCAAAATAGCACCGACTTTCTTAAAAAATAGCACCGGTTTAAAAAATCGGTGCTCAAAATTTTAAAATAGCACCGATTTTAAAAACCGATGCTAAGAATTAAAACTTAGCACCGATTATTGTAAAAAATAGCACCAACCGGTGCTAAAATTAAGAAATAGCACCGTTTTTTTAAAAAAATTGAAACAGGTGCTAAAAATTTTCAAAATTCATTTTCCCACCAAAGAAAAAGCCAAAAATTTTAAAAGAGCACCGATTTTGGAAAAATTAAAACCGGTGCTAAAAATTAAAAAATAGCACCGATTTTGGAAGAAAATAGCATCGGTTTAAACTGGTGCTAAACAATTTTAAATTTTTTCCGCCAAATAAATGGCCATTTTTTTTTAATTCAATCTTCCCGCCAAAAAATTCTAAATATTCATCGGAATTTTTTAAAGTTCAATTTTTCCGCCAAAGAATTCAAAAAATGAGCCAAAAATTTCAAATAATCTTCCCAGAAAATTCATGAGCCAGGAGCAGCTGTGCAGCTACTCTAAGCTATTTTTTTTAACTTTCAAAATCGTTCACTTCTTTTGTTGACTTTAACTAATAACTAAATTAAGTTAAATTAATCAACGATCAACCTTTACTGACCTAATATATACAAATAAGAATACAATTTGTTTACATTAACTAATTAACGTTCAACCATTAATTGATTTAGTATACATAAATACAACTTTAACTAGTTAACGGTCAAACTTTACTTGACTTTCAATATATAAACACTAATAACTAGGCGAACTTTGAATAATCAATGGTCAAACTATACTTGACTTTCAATATATAAGCACTAATAACAAAGTTGACTTTAACTAATTAACGGTCAAATTTTATTTGAATTAGTATATAATAAATACTAATAAAAATGCTTGACTTTGTCTAATTAATGGTCAAACCTTACTTGACTTTCTATATATAAATACTAGTGACTAAGTTGGCTTTAACTAATCAACGGTCAAACTTTACTTGACTCTCTCTCTGTATAGAAACACTAGTGACTAAGCAGACTTTAACTAATCAACGGTCAAACTTTACTCGACTTTCAATATATAAACACTAATAGTTAAGTTGACTTTGACTAATTAACGGTCAAACTTTACTTGGCTTTCAATAAATAAACACTAATAATAAAGTTGACTTTAACTAATTAATGGTCAAACTTTATTTGACTCTCTCTCTCTATATAGAAACACTAGTGACTAAGTTGAGAGGCGAAAATAGGGCGCGGCCCTGCTACTGTTCATCGTAGTCAGTTTTCGCCGGGTTTCTTTTCCGCGGCTCTTCCGCTCCAGCAAGGGACCCGACATTAATGTTGGGTTCCTCACCGGGAATCTTTTCAAGTATGGCGCTCCCCTATTCTTGAAGGATTGAAACTTGAATCTGGGTTTCTCACGAATTTTCTCCATTCAAAAATTCGCTAGGATTTTGGAAGTGGATCGGCCTTCCGATCTTGGATTTCGAAAGCCCATAGCTTCTTTATGGGTTCTCTGGGAAGAAGACTTGCTTTTCGGTCTTCAAGTTTGGAGATTTGGGGTTCTTCAAGTTTGAATAACAAATTTTTAGAACTCGGATTTGAAGACCCACAGTTTCACGATGGGTTCTCTAGGAAGAAGACCAGCCCACCGGTCTTGAAGAGCGGAGATTTTTAGCTGGAGACGAAGACGAACTCCAGATCTATTTTCGGATGAACACCCACACACCCAACGGAGGACGGCGAAAGAGTCATTTTACAAATAAAAAATGAAAGAAACCCGAAGGTTCGCAAGCGGCTGAATACCTATTCCAGAAACCTTACCATTGTCCCAAGTAAGCTTTCACCTCTCGTTGGTAATTCTACTGTGGTCCATGGTATTTTTTCTTTTTGAAAAATATGTGTTGTCGTGGGGCGGAATTGTGTACTATGTGGGATTATTGTCCAAGTCTGTGATGAGCGGAATCGTGCGAAATGGGTGGATTGATGTTGTAGTGGGATGTGTTTTTTGATTTTGTGCTGATTGATGTTGAACTGGGCAGATTCTAGCAAAATTACTTGTATTTTGCTGGTGGTCAATTTTTGTGGATTGCGGTCAGGTGTGGATGTGTAACACCACTCCGTAGGGAAGTATAGGATTCTTATTGTATGGGAATTGCTGAGCTGCGGGGATTGTTATTGTATAGCATTTAATGTACAAGTACTGAGGGCAGAGTCTGAACATTGTAGAACTTTATTTTGTGTAGTAATCTGATTTCAGAATTCTTGCAAATGGCAACATTTGTGGAAATTATGAATTAGAACACTTTTTGGAAATTCTAGGCTGATTTGAAGAAGATAGATGAGGAGACTTATTGGTAGACATTTTTTGAGAATCGGTGCAGCTCAAAAAGCTACATTCAGGGGATGGTGGATAGATAATATGAGGTTCATAAGAGAGTGAAATTAATGTTGGGTTCCAGTCATAGAGTCCTTAGCTGATGCAGGTGAAATTTATGCTCAAATCCCGGACACCTGACTGGCCTAGCTTGTGTACAAACCTCGGACTAGTCACCCGGCCTTGCTAGTGCTCAGAACCCGGTCCTCTTCCGGCCCTGCGTGTGTCCAAAACCTGGGAAAATTCCAGCCTGTAAGTGTTCAAACCCCGGTCATCCAATCCGGCCTTGCCAGTGTATAGATCCCAATAAACTCCCAGCCGCGCTTGTGATCAGATCCTGGACATTACCCGGCTGTGCTAGTCCTGGTCTAGTTGGCATTTAGACCAACAAGCTATGCTCTATGTCAAGAACACAGATTGATTCTTCTTCACTCATGAACATTCATAAGGAGTTCTTCATTCTCGGCATCAGAATGTGATTGTTAGATGAGGCACATACGTTGGGGTACTCTGATTCAAAACATATGTAAAGAGAAGTTCCACTGTGCGCTGGTTGGTTCTATCTGTTTGTCCTTGGTGGCCGGCCATGGTGGTTTGTTTATCATTGGAATCACTAAAGAAAGTATACTCAGTATATTGTCTTGTTCTTCAATTGTATAAAAATCCCAAGAAGAAGATGAGAAGAAGAGCAGATTCTAAAAAATGGTGGATTTTCTCAATCTTTCCCAGATTTTGGCAGTGATGACACCACCGGAAATACGCACTCCGGCAAATTATCTAGTTGCTGGAAATCTCGAGTAGTAGTCCGAGCGAAAGAAGGACAAAGTTTGGTTGGAGGGCAGATGGTTCGAGGGATGGTTCGAGGGTTGAGGGATGGCTCGAGGATGGAAGGTTGGTTCGAGGGCTGAAAGAGAGTTCAAGGGGTACGAACGAGGGATAGCTGGAATGAGGTATTGGAGTAGTGGAAGCATTTGACTGTTCGAGAGGGACATTCGAGTGCCGGACATCCTCGACTGCTCGAGGGAGGCATTCAAGTGTAGTAGGATTTCGAGTGCTCGAGGGGACATTCGAGGATTGAAGATGCCCGAGTGCTGGTGGATTGATAACCAAAGGGTGGCACGAGGATAGATGGACTGAGGTATTCGAGTGCTAAAGGCATTCGAGTGATCGAGAAGGGCATTCGGGTGCTCGAGAGGGGCATTTGAGAGCTGGAAGTGTTTGACTGCTCGAGAGGGGCATTTGAGAGCTGGAAGTGTTTGACTGCTCAAGGGGGGCATTCGAGTACTGGAGGAGTTCGAGTGCTTGAGGGGGCCATTCGAGTTCTGAAGCTATTCGAGTGATGATTTTCCTCGAGGGGGGATTTGTGGATTACCCTCAAGAGATGGCTTCTTTGCTCTCGAAGGATGGTTTGTTGCCCTCGAGAGATAGTTCGAGGAATTTGCTTCGTTTGTCCTCGAGGGATGGCTCAAGGAGTGCCTCAAGAGATGGATTGTTTTCCCTCGAAGGGAGATTTCATGGAAGGGCTCTCGAGGGGTGGTTACTGCTCAGTCACAAAAAAAAGAAAAGAAAAGGAAGAAACCTTTCCTCATCTAGCTGCATGGCTCTTCCACTGTTCCTTGCATGGCCATTCGGGCCGGAAGGCCGAGTACACTCTTGGTTTCAAAGGCCGTTGCTGCACTTCAGCGATGGTTGGGTTGACACCCATGGGGAACAAACCACGGTTCGAGAGCCGGTTCACACATCCGGCTGTATGGAAGCTGTACTTGTTGGTTGCGCTATTTGCCTGCGTTGCACTGAAAAGTGTAAAATGGCATCAGGCTGTCCATTTGCCCAAAATGGAAAGAACGGTTACAAAACCATTATGCAGGGCATGCGCGGTAAAAGTCATGCCCGGTCTCTTATCACTAGGAGGTCTATCTGCGGGGAACAATTGGGAGCACAACAGACTACGGTCAATCGGCTCTCAATCCCAAAGAGAAACCTCGGCGCTCATCCAGAGATCATTATCAAAGGCCAATAACACCTCTTTATCTTCATCTTAGAGGTGTACATGGTAGAAACAGTGTGCCAGCTCTTCACAGAGGAGAAGACATACTACTTCATTTGAAGGCCGAGACCACTCTCGGTTAGGAAGACACCCATGGGAAACATACCACGGCTGAAGAGTCGGTTCACACAACCGGTTGTATGGAATTTTCATGGAGTGAGGGGCTAGTGAGTCTGTTCTCATGCCCCTCGGTATTCTCATGGATGGTTTCTACAGACCCCTGTCACCACGATGGGGTTAGCATTATTCTCTCACGGATGGTTTCTACAGACCCTGTCACTATGAAGGGTTTAGCATCTTCTTGCCACCTGGTAGTAGCATCTAGACCATGGGTAGTTTCATTAGGTTTCATGTATTAAGGGAGTGGGCCAATGTTCCCACTCCCGGTTCCTTTTTATTTACCATTACCTTCGACTAGTGACTAAGTTGACTTTAACTAATTAACGGTCAAACTTTACTTGACTTTCAATAAATAGACACTAATAACTAGGTTGACTTTGTTTAATTAACAGTTAAACTTTACTTCACTTTCAATAAATAAACACTAATAACAAAGTTGACTTTAACTAATTAACTGTCAAACTTTATTTGAATTAGTATATAATGAATACTAATAAAAATGAGTGACTTTGTCTAATCAACGGTCAAACTTTACTTGACTTTCTATATATAAATACTAGTGACTAAGTTGACTTTAACTAATCAATGGTCAAACATTACTTGACTCTCTCTCTCTGTATAGAAAACCTAGTGACTAAGCTGAGTCTCGAGGGCCACCGGTTTGAGAGGTCCCGAGGTCCAGAGGTTCCTGAGGTCTCGAAGGCCAGAGGTTTGCGAGGTCTCGGGGGCCAGCGGTTCGAGAGGTCTCGGGTGCCAGCGGTTCGAGAGGTCTCGAGGGTCAGTGGTTCGAGAGGTCTCGAGGGCCAGGGGTCCGAGAGATCATGAAGGCCAGTGGTCCGAGTGGTCTCGAGGGCCAGTGGTTCGAGGGCTAAGGGTCAGAGGAGAAAAATATATATATTATTTTATGGAAATGTTGAGATATTCAGCCTTCCTTTTTTGGGCAGAAACTGTGGATCACGGGCGAGGGAGTTCTCATTTCCCCTATCCAGTAGGGTGTAACCTTTCATCACTTGGGTTGCACAACTACTTGAATTGGGCAGTGGATTAATTAATTAGCATACGCAAAATTAATTAACCCACTACTAGCTGAGATACTTGGATTTGACGGTTGCGCAATTTGCCTGCGCTGCACTGAAAAGTGTAAAATGGCATACGGCTGTCCATTTGCCTAAAATGGAGAGAACGGTTACAAAACCGTTATGCGGGGCGTGCGCGGTAGAAGTCATGCCCAGTCTCTTATCATTAGGAGGTCTATCCGCGGGGAACAACTGGGAGCACCATCGACTACGGTCAACTGGCTCCCATCTCCAAAGGAAAAACCTCGGCACCCACACAGAGATCGTTACCGAAGGCCAATAAAACCCCTTTATCTTCATCTTAGGGGTGTACATGGTAGAAGCGGTGTACCAGCTCCACCAGGAGAGGACGCATTGCTTCATTCATTGGAAGGCCGAGATCACTCTCGGTTTCGAAGGCCATCGCCGCACTCTAGCGATGGTTGGGATTACACCTGTGGGGAACAAACCATGGGTCAAGAGCCGGTTACAACTCTCGGTTGGATGGAGGTTCCATGGAGGAGGAGCTAGTGAGATTGTTCTCATGACCTTCTGTTCTCTTTGTTTTTGGTCACCTGGTGGTAACATTTAGATCAGGGGCAGTATTTTAGGTAACATGTATAAAGGGAGTGGGCTAATGTCCCCATTCCCATATATTTCTCACAGCATTTTTTGGGCCACCTGATTGTACCGTCTAGATCAGGGGTATTTCAGTAGGTTTCACTGTATCACGGGAGTGGGACAATATTCCCACTCCCGTAGACTCTCACAGTTTCTTTTTATTTACCATTACCTTCGACTAGTGACTAAGCTGACTTTAACTAATCAACGGTCAAACTTTACTCGACTTTCAATATATAAACACTAATAACTAAGTTGACTGTGACTAATCAATGGTCAAACCTTACTTGAATTAGTATATAATAAATACAAATAAAAATGTTTGACTTTAACTAATCAACGGTCAAACTTTATTCGATTTTCAATATATAAACACTAATAACTAAGTTGACTTTAACTAATCCATTGTCCAACTTCATTTGAATTAGTATATATAAATACAAATAAAAAATGGCTAGAAATAAGTGAAATGAATATTATACCCCTGTGAAAAAAATCAAAAAGGAAACCCTGCCCTCATTTCTTCATTTTCTTTTTCCCAAAATTCATCCTTCGCATTTTCCTCGCCACTGCTTGACTAATCGATGATCAATGGTGGTTCGATTGGTGTGGGCACGGTGGTTTGATTAGAGATGAGTCAGCAGCGGCGCGACGGTGGTTCGATTGGAGCCGTTTTGGAGCAGCGACGGTAAAGCAGTGCGGTGCGGCGGGGGATAAAGTTTTTGGCTGAGCTAGGAGATGGCGGAGCTAGGGTGGAGGTAGGGGTGGCAGAGCTAGAGCAAAGGTAGGGGTGGCGGAGCTAGGGCAGCGGTGGTGCATGGTTCTTTCAGGTGGCTTGGGAGGCCGTCGCCGTACCTCTCAAAGTTAACATTTATAAGCTCTTTTTGCTTACTATCTACAACTAAGTAGACAGTGGCAAGTCGAGGTCATCCACGAAGAAAGGGGATTTTCCTAAGCTTTTAGGCACAAAAGGTTTCTATTAGGCTAGGAGTAGATATATATACACATATAAAAGCATGTAAATGGGGGGGGGGGTTGTTTGGTGGTCATAAGTTGTGAAAGTTAAAAGACAAGACAACTAGCAAAGTCAAGCAACTATACTAAATCATCAAACAAAACAAAGAAAAAGGGGTTTACAACTATAGAAGATAAAACCTTCGGGGCAATCGATATCCACTTTCAAACCTAAAGTAGATCATTGAACCATTCACTCATCCTATCACATTTGTTACCTATAGGGAATGCCAATGGAAGATCAACATTCATTCCTTCTTAAGAGTAGTTTACAAATACAAACAACGACCATTTGCAAACCTCATTGATGATCACCCTAGACAAACAACGACCATAGGTGTATTTCATCAATGGCATTATAAACGAAGGACCATAGATTTGACAACGACAAGCCTTCTACCAAAGATATAGCCAATTAACCAAACATAGCATTTATTAGGCTAAACCTAGAACAAACCACATTCAAGATTCAACCTTTCATTGCATCTACAGGTTAAATATGAGAACAATCCACATTAACATACTTATCTAGCAAGAATCACAACACATAATGCACAAGAAGTTCTAAGTTCATGTTCCTAGATTTTCATGCAAAGGAGTTAAGGAATTCATCACTTTCCTAACACCCTAACACTTCAATCATACAAACATTTCCTATTCTCAAATAACACATGGCATAAATGAAGTGAAACATAGCATTAAGAACACATGAATGCTAAATAATAAAGGCTTCAAGAACGAATGACAAAATCTATTCACTACTTCCACTAATCATGCATTTACACAAGATTAGCCAAGAACAATCGACATTCATTGACTTCTGTCATTTTCTACCTAAAATAAACATGACAACGAATTCAACAGCATCACATTCATCTAGCAATAATCAACATATCAACATCATTTAAAAAGCTCTAACTCACGCTCTTGGGTTCTACATTAAAAGAGGGGAGAATTAACTACTTTCTCCCAACCCTAACGAGTAATCATAGAAGCAATTCATATACTCAAGCTTCCAACAACATTAATGCCATTAATTCAAAGCTCAATAAATGCACAATAGTAAAAGCACCATATATATATATATGGTTCTTACTTCATAGAAATGGATGCCAAGATAAAGCTAAGCTAGACAATTAAAAGACATGATTAACCTACAAAAACTAAGAAAAGAAAGAAAAAAAAACTAGGGATTGAACCCACAAAAACCAGGAAGAAGAAGGCTGCCCAAAGCTTCTTGAAGAGGGGAGGATAAGGTGAGTATTTATAATGCTAAAAAGCAAGAAGGGTTTCTGACCCCTCGTCCATCGCGAGTCGCAATGTGCTCGCGATGGACTCTAAGTCCAGCACCATTTTTTCTTTCTCCTTTTTGTTTCATATCCTCCTCTTCTCTTCACTTCTTCAATTCTTAAAATCTTCAAAAGCTCAATTACAAGTCTTCAAATCTTCAAAGAAATTCTTCAAATTCTTCAAAGTCTTCAAACAAATTACCTTGTCACACAAAATTCTCTAGAAAAGTAATAAAAGTGTAAAAGTCGCTTTTAACCCTCCTTGGAGAACTTTAAGGCAAAATGTCCCATTTAGAGCACAAAAGTATACAAAAGTGAATCCTAAAAGTCCTAATATAACCATATAAAATGGGCACATCAAACCTCCCCGCACTTAAACCTTACTCGCCCTCGAGTAAGAAAAGATTTAAGCACACGAAGGAATTCATATGTCCACATCCTAACTAATATTACCCCAATCAACACCTTACGAAAACTCTCAATATCATAAATCCCAAAATCAAAGCTCAAATGAGAATTTTTCACACACACAACCCCAATTCCTAAATCTAACCAAACCTACCACTTATCAATTCACTACCCATAAGAACGTTTCAAAGTCCCGAATTGATAATCTCAAAGTCCAATGACACAAAATGAAGTTAAAACCCATTAGGAGGTTCAAGCACATACTGCACTTCATACCAATATATCAACCAAAATCCAATGACATAAAATAAAGTCAAAACCATAGAGGAGGTTTAAACACATACTTCACCCAATACCAATATATCAACCAAAACGAAGTATAAAAGAATCAAGAATTTCATACCCATACATCATTTTCAACCCACTAAGTTACCCAATCCCATGAGGTCTCTAGCTATTGAGCTACCTGATCCATCCGTATGACAACCGCAACCTTATGACTCCAACGCCGGCAAATGAGTGAAATCATAACATTTTTATTTTCTCTCTTTTTGCCTAGGAGCCCTTTCAGGTTTTCATCCTAGCCACACATCATGTTTCTTTGGCTCACATCTCACCTTTTTCCGCATATTTTGGCCTCTCATTGTTGCCTAGGCTGCCCTTTTGGGGTTTCGACCTATCCGGGCTCCCAATGTTGCCTAAGTTGCACTCTCGGGTTTTCAACTTAGCGAATTTTCTTTTCTTTCTATTTTTTTCTTTTTTCATTTTCAAATTTTTTTCATTTTTTTCAATTTTTTCTTTCTTTTTATCATGTTTTTCCAATCAAAAGTAGCAAAAAGCATTCCAAATGAAGCTTGCATGCATGTGAGTCCTCTAAACACCCCCCCTCCCCCGGACTTAAAACATTGCATTGCCCTCAATGTAAACATGTAAGGCAAGAATAATGAAACTCAAGGTAAGAGGTAGAGTGACACCCATTTCTCTGCATAGTCGCCGGTGATATGGCGCAATCCAATGTACTTGTATAGAATCAGTCCCAAAATTGGTTTCGGAGAAGGGAGAGCAAAAGTGCCATAGAAGAACTCACCCTTTGAGCAAAACGTTGTCTTCTTGGCGCCATTTGATCAAGACTAACACCACAAAGAACTACATCAAACTCACAAGTACATAAGGATTTGTAATACTAGGTATAGCATCAAGGGTTAATACCCATAGTATTATCAAAGAACAACCAATCCATCTTGCAATCACCATTATAAGATTGTCCAATAAAAATATCCAACCTATATCGACACATATCCAAGCATCATTATAGCACATAGCAATTAAAGACTCAATGATGTAGTCGGCATACTACAATCAATAAAGATACTATAAAGATGCAAGAATTTTCATATATCAATATATGTGAGATGGTGGAGGAATGAGTGGATGTGTGGGGGTTCTTGGGAGTATTTGGTGGAGAAGAAGGAAGGATTATGTAATGTTTAAGCTCAGATGAAAAGTTAGATTTTATGTCGCAACTCGCAAGGGCACTGGTCTCGACTCGCGAAGGCACTGGTCTCGACTCGTGAGGGCACTGGTCTTGACTCGCGAGGGCACTGATCTCACTCGCAAGGTCACTGGTCTCGAGTCAAGGGCTTTTTGGCCTTAAGGACCCAAGGATTCAAGGGTATGATGCACTTTTGGTTTCTGCTTGAATCGAGTGCTTGTGGCCTCAAGGACCCGAGGTCTTGAGTGCTTCAGCTCGAGTTGAGGTAATGTAGCCTCAAGGACCTGAGGTCTCGAGGACTTCTGCTTGAATCAAGTGCTTGTGGCATCGAGGATCCGAGGTCTCAAGTGCTTCAGCTCGAGTTGAGGTAATGCGGCCTCGAGGGCCCGAGGTTTCAAGGGCTTCAGCATGTGTTGGATTGCAGCCTCAAGAACATGAGGTCTCGAGGACTTCTGCTTGAATCGAGTGCTTGTGGCCTCGAGAACCTGAGGTCTCGAGGGGCTGATGCATCGAGGGGTTTGGTTTGACTCAAGGAATGATGTTCTCGAGGAATGATGGTCTTTCAGGTTTGGCTCGAGCCAAGGACTTTGTGGCCTCGAGGCCTCAAGGGAACGATGTCTCGAAGGCTGGTCTCAAGGACTGGCCTCGAGAGTGTGATGGTCATTCAAGTTCAGCTCGAGTTGAGGCTTGCTTCCTCGAGGTCTCGAGGAGATGATGTTTCAAGGGCTGGTTTCGAGGACCTGAAATCTTGAGGGCTGATGGACTTTTAAGTTCTGCTCCAGTCGAGGGCTTGCTACCTCAGGATCTCAAGGGGAAGATGTCTCAAGATCTGGCCTCGAGAACTGGCCTGAGGTCTTGAGGGCTGATGGACTTTAAACTTCTTCTCGAGTCGAGGGCTTGCTGCCTCGAGGTCTCGAGGGGATGATATCTTGAGAACTGGCCTCAAGAACTGGCCTGAGGTCTCAAGGGCTAATGGACTTTTAAGTTCTGCTCGAGTCGAGAGCTTTTATCTCGAGGGCTTTAGAGGGATTGTGGCCTCGAGGACTCTAGGTCTCAAGGGCCTCAGCATTAAGGATCCTCTCGAGGGGATGAGGTCCCGAGAACTTCAGTTTGAGTCGAGGCTTGCAGCCTCGAGGACCTAAGGTCTCGAGGACCCAAGGTCTCGAGGGCCTCAGCTCGAATCGATGGCTTGTGGCCTCGAGGACCCGAGGTCTCGAGGGCTTGCACTGTTGGGCTCAGCTTGACTCAAGGGCTTGCAGCCTTGAGGACCCGAGGTTTCGATGGCTTCACTGGCTTTGAGGGCTTCTACTCGAGTCGAACACTTTTTGGCCTCGAGGACTCAAGGTCTTCGAGGGCTTGTACTTTTGAGCTCAGCTCGACTTGAGGGTTTGTGGCCTTGAGAACTGATGGCTTTTTGGGTTCGGCTCAACTCGAGGTCTCGAGTGGATGCTATCTCGAGGGCCTGTTGGTCGCGACTCACAAAAAGTGGTGGCTGAGGGCTGATTTTTAGCTTGAAACTTCGGATCACATCGCGACTCATGATGTGACCTCATGAGGTAGTCACTACTCATGATCACAAGCTCTCCCAGCACTTAGAAAGAATTCGATCTTTTCTCACCAACATTCCAAGATTTCTTCCCTTTCTCATGGATTTCATTCCTTCATCTTCTTCAATGCAATACACTTCACTTTGCTACTAAATCACAGAAAAACACACTGTAAGAAGAAGAAGAAGAAATAACAAAAACTAAACAACAAAAACTAAAATAAAAAGGCCAAGTTTATTTACTTCATCGGCACGACAAAGCTCCATATATTTAAGGTCATCGGCACAACCCTAATATTATCCATATGGTGAAGGCTTGAACCCCTTCACCACGAGTATCCAAAAGTAGAGAGGTGTGGGTACAAAACTTTCAAGAGGAAAGTCTTGTTGAGGTGGAGATGGTTTAAAGGGAGTTGGATGGTTAGGAGGCTTGGGGTAATCTTTTGGCTCCTCTCTTGTCTCCCTCAAAACTTCTGAAAATGGTAGAGTTGGTTCACTAGGTGGGGGAAGGGGTGACGATGCTAATGAATGTAGCACAATCACCTCTTCCTCCATTTTTTTCATCCTCAACAACCAACTCCTCATCCCTTTCGAACTCAAAATCATTTCCATTGGTGAACTCACTCATCGAATCCTCGAGTTCGATTTGGGATGGTGTATTTTCGAAATCACGAGCTTCCATTCGGGCCAACACTTCTAATATACTCCTCGCATGCCCTCAATAGCCTCAACACTAGAGGAAAGCCGGGTGTCCGGTTCTTCTCTAGCATAGTTGTTCAAGTTTTCTATTATATTCATGACTCCCTCACGTGTCAAACTTGAACTTCCTTGTTGGGCTTGGTTTTGGGGTATGGTATAAGGTGGTGATGGCCAACTATCGTGCTCGTATTTTTGGTTTTCTGGCTCATTCTCATACCACCAATCCGGATTACCACTCCATTTCGGATTGTAAGAATTGTGGTATGGATACCATTCTTGGGCTTCTTGCCCTTGAAAACTAACATCTTCTAACTCTTGGTAGCACTCTTCATAATACCCTTGGTTTTGGAAACCAGGGGTTCTTTCCCCTTCATAGTGCTCTTCCCACAACAAATAGCAAGACTCGGTAGGATGGTCGGAATGACACGTCCTACAAAACCTTGCTTGTTGAGCCTCTCTTCTCATCACGAGTTCCCTCAAGGTGAGACCCTCCAATATTTTTTTTATTTTTTTAAAAAATTTCAAAGGTTCGAAATCATATTGTAAGGATTCTCGATAAAAATTTACCGAGAACTCAAGCAATACCAACTCCAAACAAAAACAACCACCAAGGAGTGGAAAATAAAAACAACTAGCTAATATGCAACCAAATACACCTAAGCACTTAAAAATAAATGCCTCTTCCTCAGCAGCAGCGCCAAAATTTGGGAGGTCGTCGCCGTACCTCTCAAAGTTATATTTATAAGCCTTTTTGCTTACTATCTATAACTAAGTAGACAGCGGCAAGTCGGAGTCGTCCACGAAGAAGAGAGATTTTCCTAAGCGTTTAGGCACAAAAGGCTGCTATTAGGCTAGGAGTATATATATATACACAGATAAAAGCACGTAAGTGGGGGGGGGGTTGGTTGTTTGGTGGTCCTAAGTTGTGAAAGTTAAAAGACAAGACAACTAGCAAAGTTAAGCAAATATACTAAATCATCAAACGAAACTAAGAAAAAGGGGTTTTACAACTACAGAAGATAAAGCCTTTGGGGTAATCGATATTCACTTTCAAACCTAATGTAGATCATTGAACCATTCACTCATCCTATCACATTTGTTACCTATGGGGAATGCCAATGGAAGATCAACATTAATTCCTTCTTAAGAGTAGTTTGCAAATACAAACAACGACCATTTGCAAACCTCATTGATGATCACCCCAGACAAACAACTACCATAGGGGTATTTCATCAATGGCATTATACACGAAGAATCATAGATTTGACAACGACAAGCCTTCTACCAAAGACATAGCCATTTAACCAAACATAGCATTCATTAGGCTAAACCTATAACAAACCACATTCAAGGTTCAACCTTTCATTGCATCTATAGGATAAATATGAGAACAATCCACATTAACATACTTATCTAGCAAGAATCACAACATTTTATGCACAAGAAGTTCTAAGTTCATGTTCCTAGATTTTCATGCAAAGGAGTTAAGGAATTCCTCACTTTCCTAACACCCTAACACTTCAATCATACAAACATTTCCTATTCTCAAACAAAACATGGCATAGATGAAGTTAAAAATATCATTAACAACACATGAATGCTAAATAACAAAAGCTTCAAGAACGAATGACAAAATCTATTCACTACTTCCACTAATCATGCATTTACACAAGATTAGCCAAGAACAATCGACACTCATTGACTTCTCTCATTTGCTACCTAAAACAAACATGATAACGAATTCAACATTCATCTAACAATAACCAACACATCAACATCACTTAAGAAACTCTAACTCATGCTCTTGGATTATACGTTAAAAAGGGGAGAATTAGCTACTTTCTCCCAACCCTAACAAGTAATCATAAAAGAAATTCATATACTTAAGCTTCCAACAACATCAATGCCATTAACAATCTACATTCAAAGCTCAATAAATGAACAACAGCAAAAGCACCAAATATATGTGTGTGTGTGTGTGTGTGTGGTTCTTACTACATAAAAATGGAAGCTTCAATCCATTGCTACCACTATAAAACTAAGCTAGACAATTAAAAGATATGATTAACCTACAAAAACTAAGAAAAGAAAGAAAGAAAAACTAGGGATTGAACCCACAAAAACCAGGAAGAAGAAGGCTGCCCAAAGCTTCTTGAAGAGGAGATGATAAGGTGAGTATTTAAAGTAAAAAAAAGCAAGAAGGTTCTGACCCCTCGTCCATCGCGAGTCGCAATGTGCTCGCGACGACCTCGCGATGGACTATAAGTCTATTACCATTTCTTCTTTCATCCTTTTGTTTCATATCCTCCTCTTCTCTTCACTTCTTCAATTCTTCAAAAGCTCAATTACAAGTCATCAAATCTTCAAAGGTATTCTTCAAATTCTTCAAAGTCTTCAAACAAATTACCTTGTCACACAAAATTCTCTAGAAAAGTAATAAAAGCGTAAAAGTCATTTTTAACCCTCCTTAGAGAACTTCAAGGAAAAATGTCCCATTTAGAGCACAAAAGTATAAAAAAGTGAATCCTAAAAGTCATAATATAATATTTATAAAATGGGCACATCATGGCTGGTGGTGTGGATTTCTGGCGGAGCTAGGGCAGAGCTAGGGGGTGGCAGAGCTAGGGAGGTAGGGGCACGGTTCTTTCTGGTGACTAGTGGCGTGGGTTTCTGGTGGAGCTATGGTAGATCTAGGAGGTGACAGAGCTAGGGCGGAGGCATGAATAATGCCTTGAAAGTAGCTGAAAAGGCATGACATCTTATATTGTAGCTACACGCGCCGATGAATCCCTTCATGCCCGATAAGTTCACCCCACCGCCGTGAGCTCCAGTTCTGTCACCTCCAATTTCCCTGCCGTCAAGCACCTTCTGGAACACTGGCAACATCCGTGAGACCCTAAAAAACTTGCACGATACCTTCAGCCTCGCTAAAGCACTGTAAGAAACTGCTCAAAAAAGTAAAATGTTTCAATCGAATTAGATTTCTTAAATTCCAGGGTAATTTTGATCAGTCTGCAAGGAGAAAGAGTTGGAGATGTTAAACATGGTGAGATTGGGGGATAAGTTGCAGAAGCACAAGAGGAATAAATTGTGGAGGAAGAGGAGGAGGAAACAGATTGCTGAGAAGAAGACGAAAGTCTTTTATATGCTGCTTTCTGAGCTGGTTGTTGTTTCTAGAGTTAGTTGTGATTTTGATTAAATTGTTTTGTTTTTCATATATACAGAAGCTCGAGGAGTTTGAGAAATATGACAAAGAAGCTGATGAGTGGAGGGCTAGACAGATAGCCAAGGAAGTTGCCCGAGGAAAGGTAATTATCACTGGATTATTTGCTGTTTTTCTGCTTGTGGCTACTTTGCTTGGTTTTTCGAATAATTTGATGTCGTTGGTGCCTTTTCATGTTTTGATTGAGAATATTAACGTGGTGAATTTTTTGGAGTACTGGAATTTCTTAGTTTTGTAATTAAGATATTCCCACAACTTCTTGTTTTGTATTTACATACAGCTTGAGGTAATGCTGATTATGGAAAAATTGCAAGAACTACGATCACTTAGGGTTGAAAATTTAACAAAACAAGGTGATATTCTCCTACATAAAAATCCCCTTGCTCTTGTGTTCTTACATGAGTCATTTTTTGTTAATCAATATGAGAAGCAATTGTAAAATGACAAACCATAATAAAAATTTTTGTTTGCTTTGGTTTGGAAATGTTATGTTCTTATTTCAACATTTCTGTATTTTAGTGTAGATTACCTTAAAACACTTGACATGAGGCAGATTATGAAGGGATTGATTAACTTGATTACTTTACCTTCACCCTTGCTAAATAATTGTTCGACTTAAAAATTAATGTGAGTAACTAATAAATTTATTTGTTGCATGAATGGAGAAATGTGATTTAATCAATTTACTGTATAAGTGTTTATATCGTGATGTTTAATCTTATGGTCTGGGTTCTTGACTTCTAGGTAGAGCCGATAACTTGCCTGTTCAGGTCACTTTCTCCCTGAAGAGGATGATAAGTTTCTTGAAAGAGTTAGAGCTGTTGTTAAGGAAGAAGAACGCCTAGCATTGGTAGGGGCTGATACAGACGCTGCCAAGGATGCTATTGAAACTGCTGAAGGGTCTAGGATATCTACCCTAACTCATGGACCTGAATCAGGACAGCTTCTTGAAAAGGAAGCCGAGGATTCATTGAGGAGTGAAGATAGAAGTACTTCTGCTGCAGGCAATGACAATGATTCCAGACCAGTAGGGATAATAGTTGGACAGAGTTCTATCAGAGAATATGATTACATGGAAAACCTGCCGAGAGAATTTTATCACTATTACTATTCTTCCCTTCTTGATATGTTTCTGGATGTCAATTCAATAGTCAAATCCATCAACAGAAATTGCCAATCTGGGCACTCCTTCAAGAATTATTTTTGTTGCAAAATGTGCTGAGAAAGCTTGAATAAATTTCAATGTTATAGTGAACATCATCTCTAAAAACTAGGCGAGAAAGCTTCTATAGAGTAAGATGGCTAAGATTTTTCCAGTTGATCACTGACTTTTGCCATTTGTATGCAGGTTCGAAGAGTGTAAGATGCATACATTAGACCTGGTGGAAGGTTAGCGTTCTATTTAATTGGTAAATTGGTTGTCACTTCAAATTGTGAACCCTTCTTAGTCTTGAGTAAAGCAATAAGGGCATTAGTGAAGTCATTGATAATGAATGAACCTTTCCCCTTTTCCCCTTGTGATTGTTCATGCATAGTATTGTATTTGGTAGTAGAATGGACAGTAGATATAACTAAAGACTTGCTTGAACAACTCCGGCATTGGTTCGGAGCATCTATATAGAAACTTATTCTTTCTAACTTATAACAATAGTGCTAGTAGACCATACATGATACGTGTGTCACTTTTTACGCATCAGAGAAGCTTTGAATTTAAACCTATGCTTATATTTGTGATTCATATCATGTTTATGCTAAATAGTTCATGGTACTGTTAATTTTCGTTTTCATTGTGAACTATGTAGTTGCTCAACAGAGCGAAGAAATTTCAAAGCTGGTGGAGGAGGCACAAATGTATAAAGATCACATGATTCAGGTACCGAATGACTCTGTCATTATAGCATGAATCAAGCATAGGCTACTTTTTCCTATTTATTATGTCAGTATAAAAGTATTGCTCAAGAAAATGAAGAAGCCCTTAAACAGCTTGAAATTGCATATGAGAAATCAAAGGCAGAGGTATAACACCATCATTGTTTTTTATTGTTGAACACATTGAGTTTTCTTGCTAAACATTTGGGTATTGCATCTCTTCTGTAGGCTGATATTGTTAAAAAGTCACTTGAGACCGATGTTGTCTCTTTAAGGATCATAGATTCAATATTGGTTGTGTGGCTTAGCCTTTTGATTTGATGTGTATACGCCACATGATTCAATTACTAGTTCAAGCTAAAGTTATGTTTAGTCTCGTAGATAGTAATGTTTGAGATAGTTATGTTTAGTCCCATTGATTATTAATTTTGTATCATAAATTTTTTTCGGTTTTATTTCTACATTATCAATTTTGTGAAGTTGATTTTATTATTAAATTAATGTCCTAATAAATTGTTAATTTTGGGTCTTTTCCCTTCTTATGAAAGCGGCAGCGCGCTGCAGCTTTCAGAGGAAGGGATTTTTTTTAGTCTTCGTAAATAATTTAGCTAGGAAAAAAACTCGGTGCTAAAATAAGCACCGGTAAAACCGGTGCTAACAAAAAAACCAGTGCTAAATTAGCACCGGTTGAAAAACGGTGCTAACAAAAAAAAACTGGTGCTATCACGGTACATATTACAAAAAAAACCGGTGCTAAAAGTATGGATTTAACACCGGTTTTTTTCCAACCGGTGTAACCGTTTCATTGGTTACTTAGGCACCGGTTTATTTTTACGAAAAACCCGATGCTAAAACAAAAAAAACTAGTGCTAGACGGGGGTTTCTGTGGTAGTGGTATGGATAGGGAGGAGTTCCGAGTTCGGGACATGGTTTTTGAGGACACTAATAAATGTGGTTTGGGTCATTGTGGTGTAAAAACTCATTTGATAAAAAAAACTAAATTTTACTACGGGCTTCTTGAAAATTAATGTAGAATCCATTGGACATTTTCAAAGGTATGTAATTCTTCCCCCAATTGTATTATATATATATATATATATATATATATATATATATGATTGGAAGAAAAGGGAATTTGGTTTGGAACTCATATGTTTCGTTCATTGAAATGGTTATGATTTAGTTGCATTGATGAATGTCAAACAATGTTTTGTGTTGTATGATGGTCATGTGGTTGAAAATATCACTTTATTATAGGTTATAGGATGGGTCGAATTGAATTGATTGGTAGAGGTTTGAGAAAATCACCCGAGTATACTCCTTTGGTAGAATCCTTTTATTGTTGTAGCTTTTAAACATGCTTCCAAGAATGGCATGGTGCAATCATCTTGCCCATGTAAATATTATAGGAATGATGTGTTTTTGGGTAGGAACAAATTACGTCAACATCTTGTCATGCGAGACTTTCAAACTAGTGTGGCACAGAGAGGTTGACAGTGCTAGGGTAGACGATGTTAGACATAAAGAATCCGATGATTTAACGTAAATGGTGGATTTAAGAAGATGGTGGGGGACTTTGCTAGATAATTCCATAGAAAACCCAAAGTGCTGGAAGCTTTGCACAACGATAATAAGACGGCTTTGTTTAGTGGTTTGAAACATTCAGTGTTAAGTACCATTGTGCGAATGATGATTTTGAAAGCAAAATATGGGTGGACTGATGAAGGGATGGCAGAGACTCTCGAATTAGTTAGGAAATTACTTACAGAGGGTAATAATTTGCCCGACCGCTTGTATGTGGCAAAAAGAATTCGTTGTCCTTTGGGAATGTAATTGAAAAAATGCATGCTTGTCCGAACAATTGTATGCTATACAAAGGCCCAAACTATGAGAACAGAGACAGGTGTGGGGTCTGTGGTGACTCTCGGTGTAAGTTAAGCGGGGCAAAATAACGGTTGGTGCGGAAGTTGACTTTAATTCGAAGAAAAGGATCCCAGTCAAAATTTTATGGTATCTCCTTGCCATTCCCCGATTGAAGAAGTTATTCACTTCAAAAGAACATGCAAAATTGTTGGGATGACATGCTGAAAGAGATCGTCTGGCGGATGACGTGGTTCGGCATACGTCGGACAGTGAGCAGTGGAAGAAGCTTGATGCTTTGTACCTTGAGTTTAGTGCGGAACCCTGTCATTTGAAACTTGGCATGTATGTCGAGAGAATGAATCCATTTGGTAATATGAGTAGCACACACAACTTATGGCCCGTCATAGTAGTGATCTGCAACCTCCCTTTGTGGTTGACAATGAAGCATTATGGTATCTAGAGTAGCACACACAATGTTATGGTATGTATGATGATTTTGGGACCTAAGCAACCCTGTAATGATACCTTGCCCCTATGTAGGAGGATTTTATGACGTTGTTCAACAAAGGTGTCCGAACGTACGACGGTAATACTTTTTCACATTAATGGCCTTGTTGTTTTACACCATTAATGATTTTTCAACATATGAAAATTTATCCGAGTACTCGGTGAATGGGTATTAAGCGTGTCCAATGTGTGATAAGAAACATCATTTTGTCAATTGAAGCACGGTTGTAAAACCATATATCAGGGGGCACAGGCGGTTTCTTCCCGAGGGTCACCCGTGGCGATTGGTAAAAAGGTGGTTCCATAGGGAGGTGGAGAACAGAGAGGAGTCGTTACCATTAGCGGGTATTGAGGTTTATGAAAGAGTACTAAGGGAAATTCCTAACAATTTTGGGAAGAGGAAGCGTAAAGTTGCGAGTAAAGGTAGTTAGAAAAAATGCTCCATTTTTTCAACCTTCCTTATTGGAAGTGCTTGGACATAAGAAATTGTCTTGATGTAATGTACATTGAGAAAATTTTGTTTAACTCTTTGGTTGGAATGTTGTTGAATACCCCGGGTAACAGTAAGGATGGGTTGAAGGCTTGGCTTGACTTGGTCAAAATGGGAATTAAGGGCAATTTGGGGCCGATCATGAGTGGCGTTGATTGCTACCTTCCACCTGCTTGCTATCCATGTCTCAATTGGAGAAAAAAACTTAGTGTCAGACCCTAAGTAGTGTGAAGGTGAAGGGTGCTTATTCATCTAACATAAGTTCATGAGTATCTGTCGAGGAGTTGAAGTTGGTTGGTTTGAAATCACACGATTACCATAACTAGATGCAGGAATTGAATGACATTTCCATTAGGTCATCATTGCTTTCTCATGTAAGATTGTGCATTACAAAATTGTGTTTGTTTTCAAGTCTATTTGTTCCAAAAGAATTAGTGTGGCCAAGCTAGACATGTTGCAAGCGATGATAGTCAAAGTTTTGTGTCGGGTAGAGATGCACTTCCCCCTCATTATTTGATATAATGGTCTACTTGATAATTCATTTGGTTCATGATATCAAGTTTTTGGCCCGGTATTTTTGAGGTGGATGTACCCTTTTGAGAGGTTTATGAAAATCTTCAAACATTTCTTGAAAGAATCAGTACAGACCCGATGCAAGTGTGCAGCATTACATGGTAGATGAGGTCAAGGAGTTTTGTACTGATTTTTAGAATGAAGTTGATTTTGTTAGTGTTCCAAAAATCTCGACATGAAGGGAGAGTACATGGAAAATGTTTAAGGCAGAATAAACTAATTAACCATAGTGCGACAGATTTGTGTTCGACGCACCTTTACGTTCTTTGTAACCATGAGGACGTTGTCCCGTATATCGAGATCCACGAAGAGGAGATAAGAGTTATGCATCCTAAGTTCAATTAATCATGTGTTCTTCAACAACACAGCACATTCGCTTCACGGGTAAGAGGTCATATAGAGATCGGTGATCATCCACGTAAAATGAAATGGTTTGCACGTCAACCCATGGGCACATGCCTCTTGTATGGAGGTCACGAAATTAATGGGTTTACTTTTGGTAAAAAATCAATAGATGATAAGGGTGTATCCCAGAACATTGGTGCGACTCTTGTATCCAAGGCTCTACACGTTGCGAGTGCAAGTGACAACAATCCCATGTATTCGCAAATGTATTATTTTGGAGCCGTAATTGAGATCTGGCAGCTTGATTATGTGACAATGAGAGTTCCTATGTTTAAATGTCAATGGGTTGATGTTAATAGCGCACAAAGGATTGAGTATTTGGGATTCACCCTTATGGATCATAATCGAGTTGTTTGGAAGGAAGATCCATTTATATTGGCATCACAAGCTCATCAAGTGTTCTATGTGAAAGACCATGTTGATCCTCGTTGGGAGATAGTTATTGAGGACAAAAGAGCTTTTCTTGAAGATTATGAAGGTGAAGATATAATTAGCTTTGGTCGCAACACACCAATTGGATTCAATGGGGAAGACCTTTGTCTTGAGGGGGAGGATTTGAGTTTACTTGGTCATTTAGGGTGTACTGATCATGATGAAGGAGTTTGAGTTGACAACCGAGGAAAGATCAAGAAGAGGAGATGTAAGCAGAAAAAGATTGAATAGAGAAAAAAAATAAAAGTAGGGTTTACTTTCTTTAGCCTTTTTGTTGTTGTATTGTTTAAATCTTGAAGGACGGAAGATTTTTCGATACAGGAAGTCAGCCGGGTGGGATAGTAAAATCCTCCTTTTAATTTAATTTAGCTGATGTTTCAACTTGAAAATATTATTCATCATTTTGGCATCCCATGCGAACTCTAAACATGAAGGAAATTATGATTATGATGCAAAAATACCAAAGCATATTTGAAATATATCATGTCAAAGTACATTTCCAAATTTAAATATCATTCCAAAGTACAAGAATTCAAAATAAATCATTGTGATCACAATTCAATACAATTCCAAAATATATGAATTCGTGGAAAGTGATTACAATCGCAGTAAATAGCCTCCATCCGCCCATGATCCCGACATCGATCTATAAAACATGCTGACTATGTTTCAACTTCCATATCCTTTTGCCCATTTGATATAGTTCACCTTGAACCCATTTATAGCATGCTCTGAAGCCTTTCATAAAGCTAGGTTCTGTTTCCTCTGAAATATGAAATAGAGACACATATGCATAATTTCCACAATGCAACAATTGAAAAATATGGAGAAACAAATGTTCAAGCATCCGGGTTCAACTCTTGGCCTCATGTTGGGCTTGACCGCATCTCATGTCATGTGAGCCCGTTTTTGTTCAAACAAGACCCACATTTTCTTCACAAAGTAATTTTTTTGTTGAACCACTTGCACGGTCTCTCCTCTCCATGCAACTCCAACCCTTGAATACCCTTTAGAATCATTGTGATCAAGTTTCCATATGGGGGACTCTTGATCACCTTTTATGACATCCCTATCCATAACATGTGTTTGAATAGCGTAGCCCCGGAATTGATTTTCCTCCTCTCAATGATGTAATAAAACATCATCAATGCCGTATGTCTAGGTTAAGTTATGTGGCCACTTGTGGGTACGATACTTCTAGTTATGATTTCGTACACAATCCACTAGCCTATAGTCAAGTGTGTTAAACTGAAACTCTCATGCTTCCCTGCATTAGTCGTATTACGCTAGAAGTATCTATGACTACACGCAAAGGGGTCAATGCACAGGTAGTCAGCATGAATGGGCCAACTCTCCCAATGATATATGTTATCCAATGGGCCTTCAATCTTTTGGGGGAACACATCCTCGGGACCTTTATACGGACACTCCATCAATCAGTTAATAATCCATGGAATAAGGTCAATTTTGTACCCACCCACCTTCATAGCATAACCACTCCACTCTAACTCATGTAAATTTCTATAAAACAAACTTTGTCAAAGTACGATGGTTTGTTTAAAGTTAACAACTTAAGGACGTGTTGGCCATCAAACTTAAGCATGAGATCAGCTAAACCTATACTATGATAGACATTTAAATCAATAACGTAGCAATATAGCAATTTCCCACTTTGGCGCAAAGCATCATACCTCATATAGGATTACGCAGAAACAACCTAGCCCTTTGCACATCAAGGGTGTTTGTGCGCTTCAATCTACCCACCTTCGACTTCTCTTTGCCTCCCATCCATCCTTGTTGTGACAAGGACATGGCGAAATCTTATTCTAGCGTAAAAATTGGATTCAAATATGTGTGGGTGTTAGATTTTTCGGCGCTGGAAGTGGGAGAAGAAGGATTTAGGGTTTTAGATTGGGGATTTTCTTGTTTTTTTAGGGTGAACGACTTGGGAAGCCCCTGAACTCCCTCCATCATCCCCTTTTAGCCCCATTTTTTTTTTAAAAAAATTTACTTTTGGCACCTCAACTGGAAAAAAAACTGTTAAATTGTGACCCTTCTTTCCAATCAAAGTGTCAAATATTAGTCAAAACGTCAATTTTAAGGGTAAAATAGTAATTTCTCAAATTTTCTTTTTATTTTCCCTTTTCTTTCTCCTTTTATTTTCTCCTTTTCTCTTTCTCAAGCAACGCCGCCTACTCCATTTTTCTCCTGGCCCCTACTTCTTTTTTCCGATTTGAGTAGCTCCAGCGCGATACTCCCCTCCATTGGCACTCCCCTCTGTTGACTGCATCTCCCGCCGTGACACTATTTTTCTTCCCACCGATTCTATTTTCTCCCGCCGTGACACTCCCCTTCGTTAACTACGTCTCCGGCACTGATCTCATCCACATCATCCTTAAGCCGTTGGCGAGCGCTCTGAAACCCCCTCCCTCCCGTCCAATTCCTCCTCCCCATCTCTGAAACTCTTGGTGCCACCATCGGGAGGTGTATTTCATCGTTCATCGGATTCTGAAACCCCCGGCATCACCTCAGCGTCATCATCTGAAACCCCTGTCTCCATCGTTCACCTAAACAGATTGGGAGGCCCCAATTTCACTGTCGGGATTGGTTTCTGGTGGGGAAGCGAGTAGAGATGGCGATGCGGGTTCCCGTGGCGGTCCGAAGGAGAGTAGATAGTGGCGGGGAAGAGAATAGATGGTGGCAGAGGATAGATGGTGGTGAACTGGTTGGCTAGGTGGCGGAAAATCGATGGTGGTGGACTAGTTGGTGAGGTGGCAGAGAATAGATGGTGGCGGTGGGGAGGAAAATATATGGTGGCAGAGAATAGATGGTGGCGGTGGGGAGGAGAATATATGGTGGCAGAGAATAGGTGGCGTAGAATAGATGGGCAGTGGGGTAGGCAAGGTGGCGGAAAAAGGGTTGCTATGAGTGGTGAGATGGCGGCAGGCGACAGAGGATGGCGGAGGGGAGGAGGAAGGCGGCGGTGGGGAGAAGCTCAAAAAATTTAAGGAAGGTGAAAAGGAAAAGGAGAAAGAAAAAGGAGAAAGAAAAGGAAGGAAATTGGGATATTAGAAAAAGGATAAAAGAAAATGGAAAAAGGAAAACAAAAATGATAAATTACTAATTTGCCCTTAAAATTGATGTTTTTGACTGAACTTAACATTTTGACAAGGCGGAAGGGCCACACTTTAATAGTTTTGTCAGTTGAGGGGCTAAAAATATTTTTAAAAAGGGCTAAAATGGGACGATGTAGGGAGTTCAGTGGCCTCCCAAGTGGTTGGGTTTTTATAAAAAAAATATACCCCGACATCTTCCAAACTCATAATTCATTTGGCTTCAATTTGTATAGGGCCGAATATTATGTTACGAGAGCGGATATTAAAATATCCTTAAAAAAAAAAGCCCTCAAATTGCAGCATAGAGCCAGAAATTTGGAACTGATTTCGGAACCTAGCTTCCGAACTCGGAAGAATTTTTTTGGAGAAAAAAAGTTGTCAATTTTGCTCATTTTCGCCAGTGCATGTCCGGAAAGTGGAGCAGAATTTGGAAGCTAACGGCCTTCTTTTTGTCCAAAAGATACAATTATGTAACGAGATTGAACCTTGTCAGGTCCATATTTTCAAAGGGCCGAGAATGTTTCGAATTCGGAAGCTCAACGGAAAATCAAGCCACCAATCAACTTTATGAGGCAAAATTGGTTTATTTATATACCCACATATACGGAAAATCTAATAAACAAATTTAAAAGAATAAATTATTTTTTTAGTCCCCTACAAAGTATCTTATACCATGTATTGGTCCTCATTTGCAAATCAACCCTCAGACGATACCCAACAAATTCAAAACAACTTGTTTGGTCCCCAAAGGTGGTTTTCAGGTAAGACTAAATGGTTTTTCGGTATAGTTAGGGGTATAATGGTAATTTTACTAAATAAAAATATTTTCAATTTAAAATTCCCAATTTAAAAATATTTCTTTAAAATTCCTAATTAAGGAGTCTTCTCCGCCGCCGCCTTCGCAGAGTCTTCTTCGCGTGTTCTTCGTCGGCAAAGATGGAGAGGAGCTGTGAGCTGAGCCGCCGTTCTCTGGCGAGAAGTTCTGCAATTCCGACGAGGTGCGGCTGGTGGAAAATAAGAAGGTCCACGGCTAGTGGCAAAGAGAAGGTCCACAACAAGGCGCGGCTGGTGGCAAAGAAGAAGGTCCACGGCTGGTGGCTTGTGAAGAAGGTCCACGTCGCCAACATTCTGATGGCGAAGCATTCAAGTACACTTCTCTGCAATACCTGCCAATCTCCGATGTCGTGGAAAGCCTCCAGCACCAAGCTCAAACACACTATCTTCGTCTACGAGGGGTGTTTCGAGAGCTCCAACAATCTCGCCGCCGCCTGCGACAGGGCGAGGATCCGGGAGCAGAATGGCAGAGATGACACCGACGTGAATGATGAGGATGAGGATGAGGATGAGGATGAGGATGAGGATGAGGATGATGATGATGATACTGATTCATCGCCGGCGAGCTCCAACGAGGAGGAGGAAGAAGAAATTGTTCTAGATTCCAACAACGGCGAGCTCCGACAAGTTCCAGATTCCAACAATGGTGGCGGCGGCGAAGAAGACGCAAAGAAGATGAAGAGTTTAAAATTTAAATTTCTTAAACTTCATTTTACACATTTTGACCAATTTTTCCGTTGACTTTCTCTGAAAACCATCTTTGGGGACCAAACTAATTGTTTTGAATTTGTTGGGTATCGTCTAAGGGTTGATTTACAAATAGGGACCAAAACATAATATAAGATACTTTGTAGGGGACTAAAAAATAATGTAGTCAACTTAAAAATGACATAAGTTATCAAACAACATATGTCATAATTCGTCATTACCACAAGAAATTAGTTAACCATAGTACATGGAACCAAAGATCTAAATAGTCTCAACTCAATAGCAAGTACTTAGTAGTCTCAAATTAATCAAACGCAATGTTCGTGAATCACCAAACATCTCTAAATTTTCTAGTACTTACTAGAGTTTTCCAACATGACTAATCTAATCAAGTGCATAATAACGTAAAACGTAAAGAACACATGACTTGGTTACGCAGTTCGGTGTAATCCACCTATATTTGCGGGGCCTGGCCCAGTTCAGTATGAATCCACTAATTAGAAAGATACAGTACAGAGTACAGTTTACAAAATACTTATCTTTGCTAACTATATAGTGTGAATTATGCTAGCTCCCCTAGCTACCGATCCGCCTTGATCAGACTCCCTCTGACCTCGAACTCCGCCGACACTGGATCTTCTCCTCCCGAGGAATTAAGGTTTCTGATTCTGAACTTTGTGCGGCAGGTCAAGTGTGTTGGAACACAGTAGTCTGACTCTTTGCAATTCTCGAAAGTCTCAAAAATCTGTATGCAGATTTTTGCTCTGTTAAATTCGTGAGTATGCAGCCGTGTTTGTCCCAATTTATATCCATGAACAGATTGGAATACTCCTTGATTATCTCCACAATATTCCTATTCCGAATCTACTTCTTGAAGCATATCCAAATCACATAAATAAAGGGATTTACCTTATATCAATCTATCCCATATATTCGAATATATCTTCTCCTTATAAGTAGGGATTTTCCATAAATCAATTATGCTTCACACGCTTGATATACATAGCCAAATATACGATTTCCATAAGTTATAAAATACTCCAATACTTCGGCTTTGATTTCCATAAAACCTTGGCATGAATATTCTGTATCAGCATGTTCCAACATGGAATGTTTTTTTGTTCACAAAATTGCCAATCAAATATTCACTTGCAAATTCCTTGACTTTACAATCTCCCCCTTTGGCTTTTTTGTGGACCCTTAATATTTTGGACGTGTAATTTCCAACGAAAACTTCCATCAATATCATAAGCTTGCATCAGAATAGCAGAATAATAATCAACATAATACCAGAATTCTCTTAAGCATGAAACCCGAAAACCAGAATCCAGAAATCCAGGTCATCCAAAACATACACCCAAAATTACAGCCATATTGAATAAAACATTCAAATTTAAAACCAACATCCAAAATCACTCCCCCTGGGGACCACACATATGGCCAAAGACAACATCAAAATCATCAAAAAACAACAGCAACCAGCAGCAATCAGTAATGCTCCCCCTGCATTAGTCATAAAAATCAATCTTCCAATCGGGACTTCTCTACCTCCACACTTGTTTTCTCCGCCTCCAAAGCAGCCATTTGTATACCTATAGCACCAAGTCGGGCATTCAGAACCATCAGCCTAGCCTCCTTTTCTGCTGTGATGAAGAAGTTGATCCAGATAATTGCCACGGAAGATCCTGCACATGCCTTAGCCCGAACGTCTTCTTGTTGGGCCTCAGAAACTCTGTATCAATCACAACATCTGAGGCCTTCCCTTTTACTTTTGCACTCTTGGCTAGTGCAGAGACCAGAGCAGGGTAAATGATGGCATCATTGACCTTGGGAGCAGTAGCTTGTCTGACCAAATACTGCTTAATAAGTAGTCCAAGGTTGACATCCTTCTGTGTTCCAACACAGTACAGCAACTTAGCCATTTCCCTTGTCAATGTTGTGGTATTAGTAGAGGGCAACCAACAATGCATAGCCACCTGATATAATCCAAAGAATCTCAAAGACAAGCAGGATGCTTGTGAATATCCAGTTGCTGGCCATTCAACCTTATAACCACCAGAGATAACAGATAATATTTCATTGTCAGAAACTCCTAGGTTTTCAGGAAAGACTCCCCCTGTCTCAGGTGTCTTCAGACCTAGCAATGTGTTGATTCTAGAAGCAAAGACATCTATGATCTTCCCCCGTACATATACCCTACCATACCATGGGGAACTTATCTCTAGATTACCAGTCATGAGGTTAGAATATACCTCAAGTACAACCTATCTGTTGTATTGTAGATGGATCGTTGCTGCAGTAGTCATGCCAATCACCTTTAGATATCTGAGAAGCCACTCTCCTTATAGGCTTTTAAATCCAAAGGCCTTTCTACTATAAACTTCTTCTCAGAGAAAAAATCTCCCATCTCTTCACCTTTTTCATCATAATATACAGCAGAATACGCCTTGCTGACAGAGGGGGGAGGTAAAACTTTCTTTTCCTTGCTGTAATGCCTTCTCTTGCTCCTCTTTGCTTGAGCAGAATCTTTGGATTTAGCAGCCTTTCTTTTGCCTTTTGCCATCTGATAGAATTCATCCATTACTTCATCACTTGAATATGCCAAATCAGGAATATCCTGTATTGGAACACTCCCTGATCCTTCAACATCCTTCTCAGTTTCTTCATTACTCTCAGAACCATCATTCTGAGTAGACAGGTTTCCTTCAACTGCTTCATCATCCTGGTCATCATGAAAATCACCATCATCTGCACCTCCTAGATCATTATCAGAATCTAAATCCATATGATCAGGTTCACCCCTCTGTGTTGGAACACTGTCATCACTATCTGATAGTTCAATGATGATGGGCTTTTTCAATTCTTCCATCCTCTTGGCAGAATTCAAATCATAGAATCCCACCTGAAACTTGTCTCTGTTTCTCACAACTTCTCTTCTAGACACCTCACAGTCATTTATCACTCTCAAAACAACACAACTTAGCAATGGAATATAGCAATGCACATAGAATCTGTCTTTTTCCCTGAACTCAGCATATCTTCCCATCACAAATTTCACAGTATAATTCTCAAGCCTCCTTATTTCTCCTATGTTCCCTGTCACTAACTCCTTAACTTAAACAGTCAAATATTCTCCTCTAATTCTCTTGATCTTTGTTAAATCTATGGCAACTCTATTAGCCTCAAGCCATTCAAAGATTTCATCCACGCTCTTACATTCAATACCCATGAATTTCAACACCCATGAATTTTAATGGACGAGGGTCAAGACCAGTTACCGTGGGTTTCTTCTTCTTGGTTCCAGAAAATTGTTCTTGAGCATCAGGTTCAACTTTGGTTGTCTTCTCAACCTCTGCATTCTCCGTGCTTCCTCCGATCTGAACTTGATTTTCTTCTTCATCTCTAACAGCTTGATAAACATATTTTCTTTGCTCAGCAACCAACACCAATTCCAAATCAGTTGAAACTTGATCTTCCTTCATGATTTCTGACGCCTCTGCTTCATGTGCGGGAGAATTTGGAGTTGACATTCTTTAAACCAATATCGCGACGGAGGAGAGTTGTTGAAGCAAGAATTTTTTTTTCCAGAGTTTCGGAGAGGTGATTATCGGCCGAGAGTAGAGGATACGAAGGGATTTTTGGGCAAGTTTGAATCCCACTTTAACTCTTCATCTATTCACCTCTTTTCCCGCAAAATCCCCTTTTTAGATTTTCCAAACTTGTAATGATGACACTTTCTCCTCTTGTCAAATCAAGTTGTCATGCCACAATTAACTTCCAACACACCAACTAACCATCTCCTATTTTTGTACACCTTTGCTTCCTTCCATATTTTTTGTTCTTTTTCGATTTTGCTAAACAAATATAACCAAAAGAAATATTTACATTAAAAATAATTTCGGTAAAAATTACCTCAGATTTGACAAACACCTAAGTGTTGTCGAAGGCTCTCAAAAGAGGTGGCATCCAACGGCTTTGTAAATATATCAGCAAATTGCTCGTGTGTTGGAACATAGACTACTTCCACTTCCTTTCTTTCAACCAGATCTCTAATAAAATGATGACGTATGTCAATATGTTTGGTTCTCGAGTGTTGAACTGGATTCTTCGAAATATCAATAGCACTTGTGTTGTCACATAGAATCTTCAAGGGGCCTTGATGAATTCCATAATCTTTCAACATTTGTTTCATCCATAATAATTGTACACAACAACTCCCTGCTGCAAGATACTTTGCTTCTGCAGTAGATAGAGAGATCGAGTTCTGTTTCTTGCTATACCAAGACACCAAATTTGTTCCAATAAAGAAACATCCACCTGTGGTACTTTTTCGATCATCAGCATTACCAGCCCAATCAGAATCACTATACCCAAACAGCTCAGAATCTTGACTCTTAGAATACCAAACACCATACTCAGAAGTCCCACTTACATATCGAATAACTCTTTTAACTGCAGTGAGATGAGATTTCTTAGGATCAGCTTGAAACCTCGTACATATCCCAACACTGAAACATATATCTGGTCTGCTTGCGGTTAAATACAATAAGCTTCCAATTATGCCTCTATATAACTTTTGATCGACCGGAACTCCTTTTTCATCCTTTACCAGTTTATCAGAAACTCCTATAGGAGTTCAAACTGCTCGAGCACTACTGAGACCGAATTTTTTAATCAAATTCAAGGCATACTTACTTTGATTTATGAATAGACCATTCCATCCTTGTTTGACTTGCAATCCCAGGAAGTAAGTCAACTCTCCAACCATGCTCATTTCGAATTCAGATTGCATAATGGTGACAAAATCCTGTACCATAGATGGTGAAGTAGAACCAAAAACTATGTCATCAACATAAATTTGAGCAATCAGAAACATTGAAGCCTTGTCAAGCATGAACAAAGTGCGATCTACTCCCCCTCGACGATAACCTTTCTGAAGAAGAAAGGTAGTAAGTCGTTCATACCATGCCCTGGGTGCTTGCTTGAGTCCATATAAAGCCTTCTTGAGACGATATACATGATGTGGATAATGAGGATCTTCAAAGCCTTTAGGTTGTTCGACATGTACTTCTTCATTCACCACTCCATTCAAAAAAGCACTCTTGACATCCATTTGATATAAAGTAAAGTTCATAGAGCAGGAAATAGCTGGTAGAATTCGAATAGACTCTAACCTGGCAACTGGCGCAAAGGGTTCATCAAAATCAACACCTTCCACTTGTGTATAACCTTGAGCAACAAGTCTAGCTTTGTTTCGGGTGACTAAGCCATCCGCATCTGATTTATTCTTGAAGATCCACTTCGTACCAATGAAATTAATGCATTTGGGGTGAGGAGTAAGATACCAAACATCATTCCTTGTAAACTGACCAAGTTCATCTTGCATTGCAGCAATCCAATACTCGTCAAGTAAGGTTTCTTTGTAGTTCTTGGGTTCAATTAGAGAAACAAAATAGTGTAGTCCAGCTATTCGTCGGTAGTCAACTCGAGGCACTGATCGAGTACTTCTCATGGTGGAACTGGGTTGGTCATGTGTTGGAACATGGGCATTAGTAGCGGGGGACTGTGTTCCAACATGGTCATCTTCGGCAGAGTTAGGATTCTGTTGCTCAGTTGTTCCAGCACGTTGGTGAAAGTCAGAGTCAACTGATGAATTTTCCTTGTCTGAGTTTTGAGACTATGTTGGAACATGAGTGTTGCTAGGTTCTTCATCTACACCTTCTGGTTGTTGTTCCTTCTCTGAATCATCCACAATAACATTTATGGATTCCATGAGAGTGTTGGTTCGATGATTAAAAACTCCATAGGCACGGTTGTTGATGGAATACCCGAGAAAAATTCCTGTATCACTCCTATTATCAAATTTTGCCAACTGTTCTCTATCTCTGAGAATATAGCATGTGCTCCCGAACACATGAAAATATGAGACATTTGGTTGCCCTTCCAAATCTTGTAGGATGTCTTGCTAGTGAATGATCGAAGATACACTCTATTGATTGTATAACATGATGTATTGATCGCTTCTGCCCCATTTCTTGTGAACATCTTTCTCTGCCAACATAACTCGAGCCATCTCTTGTAGAGTTCTGTTCTTTCATTCTACGATACCATTCTGTTGAAGGGTGATAGGAGCCGAGAACTCATGTTGGATTCCAAGCTCATCGCAGAAGGAACTGAATTGTTCATTCTCAAATTCGCTACCATGATCACTTCGAATTCGAATTATCTTCCCTACTGGACTCCCCTTTTCAATTTGTAACTTCACTACAAGGCTTCTAAATACTTCTATAGTATCAGATTTTTCTTTCAAAAAGGCTACCCATGTAAATCTGGAGAAGTCATCAACACATACAAAGATATATTTCTTTCCACCTATACTAGGTGTATTAACCGGACCCATCAAATCCATATGCAATAATTCCAGATTTCTAGATGTAGTAATATACTGAACTAAAGAGTGAGGAGATCGAATTTGTTTACCTTGTTGACATGGTCCACATACAACTCCATCCTTGCTGGTTAAGGTAGACATTCCTCGTACAGCTTTCACATTTGCAATTTTCACCAATGTTTTATAATTGATGTGGCCGAGCTTCCTGTGCCAAAGAATTCCTTCACCTTGCTTTGAAATCATACACCGAACTCCTTGTTCTAGCAGATAGCAATTGTCTGATGATCTTATTCCTGAAAGAACCTTGTTTTCTCCATGCTTCACTATACATTTGTACTTCTGGAACTCCACTACCATATTGTCGTCACACAGCTGTCTTATACTTAGCAAGTTTGCCTTTAGATCTTCAACAAATAATACACTTGTGAATACTGGAAACCCTTCTATTTTCAATTCGCCCTTGCCAATTACTCTGCTTCTCTTTCTATCACCAAAGGTTACATATCCGCCATCATATTGAGTAATGTTCGTGAGATATTCTGGAGTGCCAGTCATGTGGCGAGAACAGCCGCTATCAAAGTACCACAAATCACTGGAATAAGCTGTTAGAGAAGTGTGTGCCACCAGACACGTACTAGATTTTTTAACAATCCATACCTTTCTGATCGATTTTACTGTATGAATATTGCTTGTGTTGGAACACAACAGAAGTTGTCTTCCTGTCATTTGATCTCTGATCAGTCTTTTGCACTGCTTTTCAGTATGTCCTTGATACGTACAACATTTACATATGAGTGGCTTTCTCTGATATGGCATCCCATGCTTTCGCTTTACTTCTCGGATCTTAGCCTTGAGGGTTACTGGTTTTTCATGTGATTCAGTCTTGGGTTCTTTCCCGCATCCAATCCCGTGTCGATCACCAAAGTTTCTTCCCATATCCAGAATATCATCAAGCTTTGCCTTTCCGGAATTTAATTTAACAATAGTTGCTTCAGACATCTCGGCCCTCTTGACTGCTGCTATCAGTTTTCCATTCAATTCTTCATTACTCTTTTCAAGTTTTGCAGTCGTGAATTGTAATTCTCTTTCACTTTCCATTAACTTCCTTTTTTCTTCGTTTAGCTCTTTGTTTGCGTCAGCTACTTGGATTCACACAGCATACATTTTTTCATAGGTGTTGTAGATTTCTTCATCACTTACAGACAAATCATCATCTTCATTGTTGTGTGAGTCATCCAGATCTATGTTGGAACATACAACTTTACCTTTGTTCAGTGTGTTGGAACATTGGTCCTCTGATGTATCATGAACCTTTGCTCCAAAATCTGCGTAGTTACTGGTGAGTTCCTCTTCGTCCTTCTCATCATCTTCATCTTCACTCCAAGATGTGGCATATGATTTTCCTCGTTTCTTGAGAGTGTTAGCACATTCAGCCTGAATATGACCGTATCCTTCACATTCTCTGCACTGAATTCGCCCAGCCTGTTTTGGTTCGTTGTTCTGATTTCTCCCAAACTGCGGATTCCCTGGTTCAAATCTCATTCCACGATTATTACCTGAGTCTTGTTGTCTTTGTCTCTTTCTGCCAAACCTTTCCTGAGATTTCTTGTTGACCACTTTCTTTAACATTCTCGAGAAATTCATCGTGATCAGTGCAAGTTTTTCAATTTCATCGTCACTGTCAGACTCGTGATTATCCTTAGGTGGAGACACTTTGAACGCCAATTCCTTAGAGACTCTTTTTGTAGCTTGTTGGAATGTCATCTCATATGTCTGTAATGAACCCATTAGTTCATCTAGGCTCATGGTGGCAACGTATCTTGCTTCCTCTATTGCTGCTACTTTCATTGCAAATCTTTTGGGAAGTGATCTCAGGGTCTTTTTCACCAGTTTTGTTTCTTTGTACACCTTTCCAAGTTGATAAGCCATGTTGGAGATATCCCTGAGTTTTCCATTGAATGTAGCAATGGTGTTATCTTCATCCATTTTGAGTTCCTCAAACTTTGTAGCCAGCATCTGTAATTTGGATTCACGAACTCGACTGGTTCCTTCATGAATAGTCTGTAAAATATCCCATGCTTTCTTTGCTTGGTGACACGTAGATATAAGCTTGAACTGATTTTCATCGACTGTAGTGAAGATTGCATTAAGTGCCTTCGAATTCGCCAGAGATTCTTTGAGGTCATCTGGAGTCCATCTAGCCTTGTCTTTGAGTTTCTGCTTCCTTTGGCTTGACTCTCCTTCTACCGCCTTAGAACTTGTATCGGCATCTTTTGTAGGATGATTCCATTCATTCTCAACATAAAACCATGCAAGTTCGTCCAGTGAATTGATGAAAACCCTCATGCGTGCCTTCCAATAGTTGTAGTTGTTTCCTTCTAGCAGGGGTGGTCGAGAGACTGAAGCTCCTTCTCTTGTCGTCATGGTAAAACTGGATCTCACTTTCCTTGAAACAACCAAACGAATAATAAGTGACCAAGCTATGATACCAATTGAATTTTAGTTTTACCACTTTTTCTAGTACTTACTAGAGTGTTCCAACATGACTAATCTAACCAAGTGCATAATAACGTAAAACGTAAAGAACACATGACTTGGTTACACAGTTCGGTGTAATCCACCTACATATGCGGGGCCTGGCCCAGTTCAGAATGAATCCACTAATTAGAAAGATACAGTACAGAGTACATTTTACAAAATACTTATCTTTGCTAACTATATAGTGTGAATTCTGCTAGCTCCCCTAGCTACCAATCCGCGTTGATCAGACTCCCTCTGACCTGGAACTCCGTCGACGTTGGATCTTCTCCTCCTGAGGAATTAAGGTTTCTGATTCTGAACATTGTGCGGCAGGTCAGGTGTGTTGGAACACAGTAGTCTGACTCTTTGCAATTCTCGAAAGTCTCAAAAATCTGTATGCAAATTTTTGGTCTGTTAAGTCCGTGAGTATGCAGCCGTGCTTGCCCCAATTTATATCCACAAACAGATTGGAATACTCCTTGATTATCTCCACAATATTCCTATTCCAAATCTGCTTCTTGAAGCATATCCAAATCCCATAAATAAAGGGATTTACCTTATATCAATCTATCCCATATATTCGAATATATCTTCTCCTTATAAGTAGGGATTTTCCATAAATCAATTATGCTTCACACGCCTGCTATACATAGCCAAATATACGACTTCCATAAGTTATAAAATACTCCAATATTTCGGCTTTGATTTCCATAAAACCTTGGCATGAATATTCTGTATCAGCATGTTCCAACATGGAACGTTTTCTTGTTCACAAAATTGCCAATCAAATATTCACTTGCAAATCCCTTGACTTTACAATCTCTATAAACTCAGAGTCACTCTCCCCCTGAATGGCCTGTTCATCGGAATCTTCATCTTCCACTTTGTCGGCCTCATCTTGAACGGCCTCTTCACAAAATTTCACTTCCCGAATGGCCTCTCCACATGTGTCGTCACCTAGATCTTCAACATCTTCTACGTCAGGCTCACTCTTGGAAAAATATGGTGCAAAGTTTGGCATTGGCTCGTCATAGCTAAACACCAACTACAACCCCAAGGCTTCTATGATCTTGGCTCATTGAGCTTCGACACGGGCCAATTCCTCTTAGATTTACAAATGTCACCTATGATGCACTCAAGGTACCGACTCACGGTACTCTTCCAACCACTCCGGCCACCTGAAAAAATTTACAATAACAAAGCACGTTCATGTTAATGTCGAGGAAAATAAGTTCAAGACTATACATACAATGATTGGGAAATAAACTCACATGATGAAGATGACTCAACTATGTCTAACGCTGAATCCCTTGCCCTTTTAGCTGCATTAGCGGATGCACCGAGAATCTCCTTGTGTCGCCACTTTCCATCGCTACCCATATTCAACTGCTTGTGTATAAACCAACTCATGTCATAATACTCCAATCGTAAAAGTCTATCTACTGGTTAGACTCCAAATTGCTTTAGAAAAGTAGTGATTAATCCACTATAAGGTAGATCATTTTTCCTCATACCTGCCGACTTGAACATGTAGCTCATAATGGTATATCCTTGGTTAATTGGGATCCCCTCCATCAAACAATAAAATAACATCATATTTCAAATAGTTGGCTTGTAGGCATTGCCACCTGATGGTAGAATATGCTCCAGCCCTACCTGAGATTCTAGTGCCATAGTAGTAGTGGTGAGTAGCGCTTCCCAACGGTTTGTGCTTTTTTGGCGGCGAGGGCTCTGTTTCTCGGCGATTAGTGTCGGACAAGCAGGCCACTCGTGGCCTTATTTTTTTGGCCCAAACTTTACCAAAACGATGTCGTTTTAGTACAAGTCAAACGGCATCATTTTGGTTAGTACTGAACGAAAAAAGTAAAAATCAAAAATCAAATTTTAAGCATTAGGTTTGTTTGGATTGGGTGAGAATGACCCAATCCATAATAAAAAAATCGACGCTGCTCCAGAATAGAAGTGGCGTGCCTCCACTACTCCAGCCTTCAGCCTTGCTCTGTGTCAGCCCCACCTAAAAAATATTTCTGGTTCCGCCATTGTGCATATCCACTCATAAACTAGCCTTTGTTCAACAGTTAGTACACACACATCGTATGAATCAGCCTGACCCACCCTGTGAGGCCTCTGACCCATAAGCAAGTAGGACAGTACGTAGTGTATCAAAAAAATAAATATACAAATATTGTATATTAGAGTATCTAATAAGAATCCGATGTTAAATAAAATTTTAAATTATATTTGGGTTTAAAATGTTATAAATATTTATGGAATAATATAAGAGTCTGTGTCTTGAAAGACGGTCTTTCCATAATCCATGAAAATACTAAGGTTTAAAGTGCAAATTAGAAGAAATGAAAATAAAATTTTTGGGTTGTATGAATTGGGTTATAAACTTTATAATACTACACGTTGCATAATAAATTTTTAATATTGCAACTAAGACCTTTTATCTTTTATTATTCTAATTAAATCTCGTCTTTCCATAAGTCTATGGAAAGATCGCATTTCCCAATACTTTGCCATAATATTAACAAAAATAAAAAAATAAAGCAAAAAAAGTAACTAATTAAAGAATGAAAAAGTCTTGGGAAAGACCGTATTTTCATAGGCTTATGAAAAGACGAGGTTTAATTAGAATATTAAAAGGTAAAATATCTTAGTTGCAATATTAATAATTTATTATGCAACATGTAGTAGTTATAAAGTTTATAACCCGATTAATGCAACCCAAAAATTTTATCTTCATTTATTATAATTTGCACTTTAAACCTTGGTCTTTCCATGGTTTATGAAAAAACCGTCTTTCAAGAGACGGGCTCTTAAAGAATAATTTATTAAGAGAAACAAAAAATTAAAGCAAAGAGAGGAAAGGCTATTCAGCCTTTTAATTAGAAAAATTGGGCCCAGCCTACTCAGTCCAAGCCAAGGGAAAACGAAACCAAGAAAAAAAGAAGAAGAAAAAAAGTATCACATACAGTTAACTAAACAACACCAGAAAAGGAATTTCATTGAGAAATTGGTAGAGTATTAGAACAGAAAGGGGGCAGAAATGGGAAAGGAAAGAAGAACAGAGCAAAATTAAAGTTCTAGCTGAAGAAGAAGATATGTTTACAAAACGGTATGTCTTCTCCACTCTTCCTCACTGATTTTAATACCATTCAAACCCATCCTAACTAACTAACTACCCTTTGGTAACTGAATCTGTTAGAGATCAGTTCTTGAATGAATTTGCTGGTTTCCTTGCTGTTCCAGCTCCCCGGTCAATAAGCCATTTTGCCGCTCGTTGTTTCTAGTATAATCCCTTTTTACCCGTGTGTTCAGTTGGGATGTGTGGCAAAGCTCTCCCCTTAAATTCCAGCTTGTCCTCAAGCTATAATTTTAATATCTGAATTTTGGGAATTGATTGATGATAAAGGTACTATCTTCCCATGAGGACTCTTCTGTAGGAAGATGATGCCATTTAATCAGCCATTGAATCTTCTGTACAGAACCATTCTATACCATTCTCCTCTGTAGTATACATTGTGGATTTAATGGGAATAATTCTCCCTGCTCAGTACTGGGTATATGAGTAATGGTAGTTGGGGGCAGTCTGTGATGTGGTTTAAGCAATGAAACATGAAAAATCGGATGGATTTTAGAAGTGATCGGAAGTTGTAATCTGTAAGACACAATCCCTATCCTTTGAAGAACTACATATGGACCAAAAAACTTAGGTGCCAACTTTATGTTATTCCTTTGAACCACTAAATACTGCATGTACTTTTGTAACTTCAAATATACCAGGTCTCCCACCTGAAAAGTTCTGTTAGTTCTCTTATTATCAGCTTGTGCTTTAAACCTTTCTTGTGCTTTTTTTAAGTGCTCCTGGAGCAATAGATGTATGGTTTCCCTCTGAATCAATAAATCCTGAGTAGCAGGTATGATCACATCTGCATATTCCCCTAATGGAATCTGTTGAGGTTTGACACCATAGAGTGCCTCAAAGGGTGTCATTTTAATGCTAGATTGATATGAGGTATTGTACCACCATTCCGCCAAACTGATCCAGCTCTTCCAAGTGTCTGGTTTTTCACCACAAAAGCATCTCAAATATGATTCCAATATTTGATTGGTTCGTTCTGATTGCCCATCTGTTTCAGGATGGTAAGCACTGCTGAACTGAAGTTTGACTTCCAGTTTGGTAAATAGCTTATTCCATAATTGGCTAGTGAAAATTCTATCTCTATCGCTTGTAATGGATTTGGGAATTCTATGCAGCCTGTAAATTTCAGATAAAAATATGGAAGAGATTTGCAAGGCTGTGAAAGGATGAGCCAGTACAATGAAGTGAGCATATTTTTTTTAATCTTTCGACCACCACCATAATGGTATCACAATCTTGAGACTTAGGTAACTTTCCCACAAAATCCATTGTGATGTGTGTCCAAGGTCGGAAAGGAATCGGTAGAGGTTGCAGTAATCTGGGAGGGTGAATGTTTTCATGTTTTCTCCTCTGACAAATCTCACACTGTCTGACATACTGCACTATATCCTCCCTCATATTAGGCCAAAAGAATAGGGACTCAATTCTCTTAATCGTAGCAGTTTGTCCCAAATGACCTCCCAAAGCTGATGCGTGCATTGCCTGTAATATAACATTTCTGATCTCTTGGGAAGATCTTATATAGATCATGTTGCCCTTCTTTAAGAGACCATTAACATACTGGTATTCACTATTTGGGTGTGCGTTATGTTCCAGTGTGGCTTGAAGTATGTATCCCTGAGCTTGTTCATCTTCCTTATAACTTTCTAAAAATTGATTCATCCATGAAGGTTGGGCCGATGTAATGATTCTCAGCTTTGATTTGTGAGCTCTATTATCGTTCTCTATGGTTTGATCAAAGTCATCATCTTGATGAGCTAGTATCTGATCTGATGGTTCAGTTAGTAGAGCCGAGTCAAAAGTTTGCTCCTGATTACCTTGGAGTTCCTGCTGTTTGTGATCATTGGTCCCTGTAGCGTCTCTCATCCTTGACAAAGCATCTGCTACTATATTTTCCCTCCCCTTTTTATAGTGAATCTCAAAGCTGAGACCGAACAATTTTGCAGCCCATTTATGCTGTAAAGCACTGTTCAATTTCTGACTAAGAAGGAATTTGAGGGACTGATGATCCATTTTTATCATGAAACGGTGACCTATCAAATAGTGCCATCGTTTATCAATAACCGCTACCATAGCAAGTAGCTCCTTTTCATTGGTTGAAAGTCCTTGATTCCTTGAGCAACATGATTTGCTATGAAAAGTTATTGGGTGATGATCTTACATCAGAACTGCTCCCATGCCTGTATTGCTTGCATCTGTCTCTATTAAAAATTCTTTGTCAAATTCTGGAAGTTTAAGCACAGGTGCAGATGTGATAATTTTTTTTAATTCTTGAAAAGGCTCAGAAGCATCACTTGTCCATTTGAAAGAATCTTTCCTTAGCATGTTATGAAGAGGTCTACAGACTGTTCCATAAACTCTAATAGACCTCCTATAATAGCCGGTTAACCCCAGAAAACCCCTTAACTCCTTAACATTCCTTGGAATTGGCCACTCCAAAATGCAGCTAACCTTGTCAGGGTCCATTTTAACTCCCGCTGACGTGATGATATGCCTTAGATATTCAACTTGTTTTTGGGCAAAAACACATTAAGATAATTTTGCAAACAATTTGTGTTGTCTCAACAGCTCTAGCACCTGTTCTAAATGTCCAATATGATCATCCAAGGTCTTGCTATAAACCAAAATGTCATTAAAAAACCAAAAAAAAACTTCCTCAGATGAGCCTTAAAAATCTGATTCATTAACGATTGAAAAGTTGCTGGTGCATTAGTTAAACTAAAAGGCATTACCAAGAATTCATAATGCCCATTGTGTGTTTAGAATGCTATTTCATCAACATCTTCTTTTCTCATTCTTATTTGAGGATAACTTGCCCGTAAATCCAACTTAGAGAAAAACTGAGAACCATATTGCTCATCCAAGAGTTCATCAATTATTGGAATTGGAAATTTATCTTTTACAGTAAGATCATTTAACTTCCTATAGTCTATACATAGTCTCCATGAATTGTCTTTCTTCTTGACTAACAATACTGGTGAAGAATATGGACTATTTCTGAGTTGAATTACTTGATCTTTAAGAATTTCTTCAACCTGTCTCTCAATTTCAGCCTTGTAGGCATGTGGTTGTCTATATGGCCTTATTTGGAATGGATGTGAGTCTGGTTTCAGCACAATTTTATGATCAACATCTCGTAAAGGAGGTAGACCTTTAGGGATATCAAAAATATCAACATACCTGTCAATAAGATGTTGAATTCCCATTGGTAACTTGTAGCCTTCTTTCTGTGGTTTCACCTTTTTGTTATACGATTCTGCAATGTGAGCTCCTTGTACTGTAGTACCCCTCAGTTCCTGATTAGTGCAATTAACGATAGCTTCTTGTGTCTTTATGGAGGTGTGGAGCAATTTCCTCTTCTTAAATTCAATCGGTTGCTTAACTTCATACCCTTGGATCAAATTCACCTATACCTCCTTATCAGTTCCATAGATTGTCCAATTCCTTCCTTTATTCCAGAAAGTGATACTATTATCCAGAACTTTTCTTCCATCTGCCACTTCAACCAAAAATGGTTTCGGGGTAATTTCTTGTTTCAAATTTAACTGTTTAACTATCTCTGGGTTGATAAAATTGTCGTTACTTCCAGTGTCAATCAATATGCTAATAGTCTGACCCTGCAACCTTCCATATATAATGATAGAATTGCATCTAGAGCTGTGACCCCCTACTGCTCTCAAGAAAGAGTTCTCTGGTTCCATTTCTATAATCTCATTCTCATTGTACACTTCCAGTTCCTTTTCTACAACAAAGATATCTTCCACTACTTCCTAATCTTTGGCATTTAAACAATTAACTTGTCTAAATTTGCAAGCATGACCAGGATCAAATTTCTCACCGCACTTAAAGCATAATTGATTTTCCCTTCTAAATTGTAATTCTTGAGGCGATATTCTTCTAATTCCACTCTGCTGCATTCTCTTTTCACCCTTATTTTCCCAAGAAGATTCAGCATTCTTCCAGTTAGATTTATCAGCAAGGTTCCTCATGTTAGCACCACTAGAGGTTACTGAACTATTGGAATTCCAATTCCTATTTCTCTTAGTCATCATGTTCAAATTTTGCTCTTGTAATAGGGCCAATTCAACCGTTTCTTGAAGAGTTTTAGGTTTGAACCATTTCACCATCGGTTTCAACTCTTCTTTTAATCTACTCAAAAAAATTGAAATGAAATAGGGTTCAGGTAATGTAGGATTCTTACTGATTATTGCAGTTCTGAGTTCTTCACAATTTTCTTGATAGCTTCTGACTGTATCCTTCTGAAATAGCTTATTGAACTCCTCGATTTCGTCTTTACCTCCCAGCTCTCCAAACCTTTTCGTCACTGCATCTTTAAATTCACTCCAACTCCATTCAGATTTAACATATCTTTCTCCTTGAAACCAAATTTCTGCTCTATTTTCCAGATAAATTTCTATTAATTCAACCTTTTGATGATCTGGTATATTGAAGAAGCTGAAAAAATTGTCACACTTCCGAAGCCATTCCCCCGGTCTCTCGTCATTGAATACTGATAACTCAATTCTAAGGTGTTGATTTCCCGAATTCCTCCCTATTTTCTCCTTCCATTGGAAACTGACCTCCTCGATTTTTCTTGCATCGTCTTTGAACAGATGACTAGTTCTTCCACCATGACCGTTGTCTCGTTGTTGAACCTCTTGCAAGATTTCTTGAGGATACGGAGAATTTAACACAGGGGAATGAATTGACTCAGTTTCTTCGTTCACTTTGAGTTTCCCCACTGTTTTCTGAAACAAGACAAAGATCTGTTCTACTAACTGTTGGAGCTGCGATCCATTCGATCCTCCATGACTTTGTTCATCGCATCAAATTTCTCTTCAATGGCAGCATAAACTTGAACACCTTGTCCTTCTAATTGCGTCCTCAGATTCGAAGCTAACTCAGCGATTTTGACATCCTGATCTCTGATATGGTTTTCCATGGATTTTAAGCGTGTATTCTCAGCCATTGCCTAGGAACTTCTGCTCTGATACCACTTTTGTCACATACAGTTGACTAAACAACACCAGAAAAGGAATTTCATTGAGAAATTGGTAGAGTATTAGAACAGAAAGGGGGCAGAAACGGGAGAGGAAGGTAGAACAGAAAGGGGGCAGAAACGGGAGAGGAAGGAAGAACAGAGCAAAAGGAAAGTTCTAGCTGAAGAAGAAGATATGTTTACAAAACAGTATGTCTTCTCCACTCTTCCTCATTGATTTTAATACCATTCAAATCCACCCTAACTAACTACCTACCCTTTGGTAACAGAATCCGTTAGAGATCAGTTCTTGAATGAATTTGCTAGTTTCCTTGTTGTTCCAGCTCCCTGGTCAATGAGCCATTTTGCCGCTCATTTTTTTCTAGTAGAATCCCTTTTTACCCTTGTGTTCAGTTGGGCTGTGTGACAAAAAGCTTCTTCAGCCCAAGAAGAAAGAAAACAAAAAAGAAAAAAAATCTACAACTCTAAACCTAGTTACAGAACAGGAAAGGAGAAAAAAACAGAGACGAAGAAGGCAGGAGAAAAAGGGAAATAACGAATTGAGTGATGAAGCAGAGAGGTGATTTGTCAACGAATTGAGCGGTTACAGTAAAAAGAAGGCTAGCTGTAACAATATACAGTAAAAATGGCCACGGATGTGAAAAAGATTGAACCCAATTCATCAATGGATTGGATTGAATCGAGCCACCAACAGTCTCATTCGTAGTATAAATAGGGCATATGAATTTCATTGTTGAGCATCCCTTCTTCCTGTTGGAAAGGTGCTCCATTTTTTTTAGAATTTCAAAACTCAGGCTTTGGAGTTGCTATGCATAGGAAAGGAGCAAGGTTTTGGGAGTTGCTTGGTGAAGGAAGAAGTTGAAGGGAAGGATAGGCAACAGTTGGTAAGTATTAGAAATTTTTCTTTGTTGGAACCGATAGGTGGAGAGTCTGGTGAGTCTTGAGATGAAGGTCTGATTTAGTTCTTTGGTGTTTTTACAGACCTGGTGAATCTTGAGTTAATTGGATAAACTCATTATCCAAATCCAATAGATCATTATCCAATGAGTCATTATCCAATTAACCCGTTTATTAAATGGGTCATAATGGGTTGGGTCATAAATGAGTTGGGTCATAAATTAGTTGGGTCATTAAATGGATAACCCATTGGATAACCCATGAGATATTCATATGACTCAATGGGTTAAAATATATTAACCAATAAGTCATTATATAATTAACCCAATGAGTTATCATTAAACATTTTCTATCGATTTGGGTTACAAGTTGTCATTATCCAATGAGATCAGGTATTAAATGCTCATTAGTTTTTGGGATTGAGCGGGATGAAAATAATTGTGTTAATGGAAAATTTTGATCTCCATGGGTCCCATATTATGTTAACTCAATAAAAATGTAACAAATACCCAATAAATATCCAAAATTACCCAATTAAATGCATGTGTAATATTTAACATAAATATTCACTATAATTCACAAATTATACAAATTATAATTCACAAATTATTCAAGCTCAATCTCATACAATATTCGAGTTCGTACAGTATTCGAACTCAATCTTGTACAGTATTCGAGTTCGTACAAAATTCGCACTCAATCTCGTACAGTATTCGAGTTCGTACAATATTCGAGTTCAATCTCGTACAGTATTCAAGTTCATACATTATTCGAGTTCAATCTCGTACAGTATTCGAGTTCGTACAGTATTCGAACTCAATCTCGTACAGTATTCGAGTTCATACAATATTCGAGCTTAATCTCGTACAGTATTCGAGTTCATAGAGTATTCGAGTTTGTAGAGTATTCGAGCTCGTACAGTATTCGAGCTCAATCTCGTACAGTATTCGAGCTCAATCTCGTACAGTATTCGAGTTCATACAGTATTCGAGCTCAATCTCGTACAGTATTCAAGCTCAATCTCGTACAGTATTCGAGTTCGTACAATATTCGAGTTCAATCTCGTACAGTATTCGAGTTTATACAGTATTCGATCTCAATCTCGTACAGTATTCGAGCTCAATCTCGTACAGTATTCGAGTTTAATCTCGTACACTATTCAAGTTTGTACAATATTCGAGTTCAATCTCGTACAGTATTTGAGTTCGTACAATATTTGAGTTCGTACAGTATTTGAGCTCGAGCTCGATCCCAAGTAATATTGTTCGTTAGTTTCGTCGAGTTTACAAAGCCAACCTATTATATATATTTTATTAAATATAATATAATATAATGTACATAATATTATATTACATAATATAATATTATGAACTCGAATATGAACAAAATGCAGACCGATTGATGAATAGAACGCAGACCGATTGATGAACAAAACGCGGACTGATGAAACAAAATGCAGATTGGGAGGTGAGAACTGAGAACTGAGAAAGAACACGGACTTGATGGGTAATTCACGTTTCACCCAAATAAATTGCCTATATCCAATGGTTCATTTAGTTCGACCCAATGGATAATTAGTATAGACCCGTTGGATAATTAGTATATACCCAGTGGATAATTCCGTATATACTCAATGGATAATTCATTATATACTCAATGGATAATTGGTGTTTTCAACCATTTAAACTTTAAATGGATAAACCACGTAACATTTTACTTGGAGTGAAAAATTACGATTAACCGTAATCATTCTTTGATGTAGGCTGAATCGTGTACATAACTACAAAAAAAGGAAATATTTATTCGAGTGGCCAAATGTGGGAATTTCATTTATTATTTTCTTATGTTCAATAAAAGAAAATATTTTTAAAAATCTTCATATTTCAAGATTTTTCAAATTTAGTAAAAGTTTCTTAAATACTACTTCTACTTCTTTCGTCAAGATCATTTATCAAATTTTAATTGGTTCAAATTAAAATTGATTAAAACATGAACCGAAATCGATAAATATGATGAATCGAGAATTTGATCGTTTCTAAGTTGATTATATGTGTTAGGGAAAAAATTAAATTATTCGTAATCAAATTTGTGAAAATTTTGTTATCTTATGATATAAAATTATCCACGGGTCACCCGTTATCCAACCCAACTCGACCCACCCAAAATTATCCAACGGATAACCAATTATCCAACCCAACTAAACCCAATAACTACAACCAAATTATATCCATTAACCCAATGGGTCATTATCCAATAAGTCTTATCCAATAAGTGAAATTAGTATATGGGTAACGGTTATCCAACGGGTGACCCAACCCATTTGATGGGCCTAGATGAGGGTTCTGATTTGGTTCATTGGTTTTTATACAGACTGATTGTAGGAGCATCAACTTAGAAAGATTGAAAGCTTAAATAGTGCCTATCCTTGGTTATGTTTCGAGCAGTAGAGTTTCTCAGTGTTATTAAACTGAAGCTTTTGTTCTTCTTTTATTGATTTCCCTGTACCTGATGTTAATCTGCACAAATTATGTTTGAAGGCTGTCATGTTGCTAGCTGATTACATACTTGTGTTCAACCTCCTGAGATATGAATTTTCCCTTTAACTAAAGTTATTATGTTCAGATTCTGTACTTGCGTTGCATTCCCGTTTTCAAGCGAATGTGTTCAGTCTATGGTGTTTAAACACTACCACTCTACAACATGTTAATTGCTTTTCCCCTTCTTGGTGATATCCGGGCTTTTCATTTGATATGCAGCCTACAGTTGGCCAGTATGTTCATGCATTTAGCAGCACAATCTACATCTATTTATTGACAAACTGACAAAAGACTTCTTTATCCTAGATTGGATTTGATATAGTGAAAGTTGTATCTTACCGCCTGCTGTTCATTCTGCATAATCTTATCTTACTTTGGCTAGAATTGTAAACCGAAATGATTATCTTCTCATAATCCGAAAGGATCTTAAACTGGTTGGATGTTTGATTGGTTTGAGTTCCTCAGTTAGGTAGTTTGTTTTCTGCTACCAAAGTTCAATCCTAACTTAGGTTGCTGCAACTCCTTTGCATCAATTAACTGATATGGAACTGTGTTGAATACTGTACTTAGGATCTATAATGTTGGAAATTTTCACCTTTTGTGGCCAGAATTCTTTCCTTCTCCAGTCCTAGTAAATCTGAATTGCTGCTATTGGGTTATTGCTTGCTAAATTCCTACAGAAGAAGCAGGAGTTCACCTTGGTTTAATATGGTTAACCGTGTTCTAGTCCTGGACCATGGACAGGATTCGTAAGGCTGATTTATGTCTTGAAATTGGCATTCATAATTAATGGGTAGGTGACAGAAAAAATGACGAACAACTTGTTTAGTTGTTAAGCTTTGGAATTTACTGAGTCTGATGGAAGAGTGGTATTAGAAGTTAAAACAATTTTCTTATCATTGCTTGAGAATTTACATTCTCTCTTCATAACTACCTTTTCTCATAATATGTACAATGTGTGTTAAGTTTGTTTTCCTTAGTTTACATTGATTAATCACTAATCTGAAAGCATACTTTGCTGGGTTTATGTATTTGCTTTTTTTTTTTTTTAGATTTAAAACCATCCTTAAATGGGGGGTATATATTGGCTCCCCAGGCCAGAATAAGCATAAAGTATACAGGATTTACAAAAGGTCATACAAGAAGATGAACCTAGAGCTAAGTATTGCCCCTGTCGGACAACTTAGAAAGCATGAGATCCTCTTGATTGTTGTGGCGGAGAAGTAAATCTATTCTGAAAAGATCATTTAACGGATCGCTTTGCGAACAGGGCGAAGAAACGTAAGTACGAGACTTCTATTTGTCAACGAAGCGACCGTTAAGATGAAATTGTCTATCAATGTAAAAGAGTATTAGCTAAATTCCTAGAAAAAGCTGCTGAAGAGACCAGCAGAGATATCATTCATTCGTTGAAGTGTGCCCCCCATCAGTATGAACTTGCATATGCTTCCTCCGTTTATTGATTTGCTCCTTTCCTGCAAACAAAAGAAAGCAGCAGCAGTATCCATAGTAGCTAATGAAAACTATGATAAAGCATCTGGTAACTTATATCTGTGTTCAAGAGGCAAGACGAATGCCTTGCATTCCAATTTTATCAAGCTGAATGAGACCATTGAAAAAAGGTGGAATCATGTCCATGTTTAAATCTCCATGCAAATTATTTTCCTTAGCATATTTGGCTAAAAAATCTGCAGCTGTATTGGCCTCCCTTGGGATGAATGTGATTGGGTTCATTTTATGCAGCTCATGCAAGGATATACCGGTAGAGTAAACTGTCCAAGGACAGGCCAGAGGTGTCTGAATTCCTTTAACTGCAGATTGGCAATCTGACTCAATCAAACAGCCATGTAAGTTAAGCTCTGTGCATAAATCATATGCCATTTGAATTCCTATCAGTTCAGCATGAATTGGTGATTCAGAATGAAAGACTTTAACTCTCAGTTTGAAAACCTGACCGTTGTTATCCCTCACAATTACTGCACATGAAGAAATACCCCCGGGTATCCATGTAGCATCTGTGTTTAATTTAAATCCAGATTGTGGCTTTTCCCATCTTACAGCTACAAAATCTTTTTTCTTCTTATGTAATATATCAGGTATGAGGCCTGCTTGAATTAGGTCTTTATGTTTCTCTTTTTTGCCTCTAAGTGGATGTGCAGTAAAGATTAGCTTGATCAAATTCATAGCATTATGAAAGCATGCATCCAGGGAGAAAGGCTGATTATCATATAGACACATGTTCCTATGAGTCCAGAGGGACCAAGTTGTGACTATTAAGACTGCCTTAATCACTGTGGAAGTTAACTTCGAGTCTGCCCTTTTAGATAAGTAAAATTCAACCCGATTTCTGAATCTATTAAAAATTGGGGGATGAAGATGTATGATGGAGTTAAATCTGTTCCAAATTTCAAGTGAGGAGGGGCATGAGTTAAAGAAATGGTCAATAGTATCCGAATGATTCCTACACAAAGGACAAGTAGATGCTATGGAAAAACCAAATTTGCATAAAATGTTATCAAATGGTAGGATTCCATTAAGCACTCTCCAAATTAGCACAGACATTTTGGAAGGAATGAAAGGTGACCAGATTTTATGAAGGTATAAGATTTGTGTACCTTTTTGTCTAAGATTCTTATAAGCTGAGTTAGTTGAAAAGTTGCCATCCATTGTAGGAGTCCAAATCAGTCTATCCTCATGCGTGTGTTGAAGTGTCACTTCCTGCAAAATTAGATTAGTAGTGGTAGCCAAATGAGGCTCCAATATTGGTAGGTAGTGATTTTTGTTAGCTATAAAAGAGCTCAAGCTTATCTGAGGGAATGGAACTTCCATTCCATCCGGCCATTCATAAAATAAAGCACCACTACCTATCCAGTTTGTATTCCAGAATGAACAAGAACCTTTTCCATAGAGAATTCTAGTAAAACTGTTAGCTATTTCTGTTACCTTACAAATTCTCTGCCAAGTGTGAGAGTTCTTATAAGATTTTGGGAGAGACCACAGATGTTGAGTCCATTGAGACTTGTTGAGCTGTAGTTTCCACCAAAGTTTACAAGAGAAGGAATCAACTGTTGCATTAATGTCTCTAAATCCTATTCCATTTTCTTGAATTGGGAAACTCATTTTTTTCCATGATCTCCATTTCTTTCTATTACCAGTGATCTCATTTTGCCCCCAAAAAAGTCCTGATGCTAGCTTTTCCATTTTTCTTAAGACTACTTTAGGTGGACTTAGTACTGCAAACAGGTGTATAGGAATGGATAAGAAACAGTGATTAATGAGAACGATTTTTCCTGCAGAACTTAACCACTTATTTTTCCAGTTATTTAAAGTTTTTTCCATTCTTTCCAAAACAGGTAGATAGTGAACTTGTTTATTTCTTCCTACAAAAATAGGAGCCCCTAAATATTTAAAGGGGAATGTGCCTCTTGTCATACCTAAGGTCCTGGAAATTAATTGCAGTCTATCCACTGGTGTTTTAGGATCAGCAAAGAAGTTAGATTTGGTAAAATTTACCTTCTGGCCCGAGGTTTGTTCATATGCATACAAGAATTTTTTAAATCTTTTCAGATTCTTTTGATTACCATTCAGAAACACAGCTGTGTCATCTGCAAACATAAGATGAGTAATATGTGGACAACTCCTGGGTAATCTGAAGTTCTGAATATAGCCTAGATGAAACAATTTTTTAAGGCTTCTTGAAAAGGCCTCAGAGACTATGTTATACAGAAAAGGGGATAAAGGATCCCCTTTTTTAATGCCCCTATTTGCAGCAAAAAAACCTGAGGTTACACCATTTATTAGCACTGAAAAATGAGCTGAGGCTATGTTTTGCATTATTCTATGCACAAATAATCCATGAAATCCAAATTGCAGCAGGATAGAGTTAAGAAACGACCATGAGACCCTGTCAAAAGCTTTCTGCATGTCTAATTTAAGGATGAGGTTTGGGGCTTTTGATTTCCTAACTAAAATTTTAGTCATTTCCTGCATCATAATTATGTTATCTGATATGTCTCTCCCTGTTATGAAGGCACTTTGTTCAGGAGATATGAGAGAATTCATTAGTGGTTTTATCCTTTCCATGATCATCTTAGAGAAAACCTTGTTCACAAAATTAGATAAACTTATGGGCCTGAAATCAGAAAAGGTTACTGGAACAGGTTTTTTGGGAATCAATGTTATCCAGGTACTAGAGATAGCTTTAGGAATATTTCCAGTTTTTAAGAAGTCATTAGCAGCCTCCAAAAGATCTGTACTGATTACTTCCCAAAAAGTGGTAAAAAATGCTCCTGAGTATCCATCAGGTCCAGGTGAGCTAGATGGATTTAGGTCAAAAACTGCATTTTTTAATTCCTGAAGTTGGAAGGGAGATAAGAGATGATCATTTTGCTGATCAGTAACTATCCTAGGTATTTCCTTGAGAAAGTGATTGAGAAAAGTCCCCTCTATGTGATTATCTTCCTCATGAAAAAGTTCTTTATAAAATCTCACTGCTTCCTCTTTGATTAGAGAAGGATCAGAGATCCAAATGCCATTCCCATCTTTAATCTTGCTTATTCTGGTTTTGGTTCTCTTTTCTCTAACTGAGTGGTGGAAATAGCTAGTGTTGGCATCACCAAATTTAAACCAATTAATCCTAGCTTTTTGCTTAAGAAATATAAAGTTTTCTTTTTGAGCCCTCATAAGCAACTGTTTTGAGTTATTTAACTCACTAAGGATTAAATCATCATTTGTTTGCTGAAAGGTGATTTCCAGATCTCTGACCACTTTTTCATATTTTTCTAGATTCTGTGATACATTACCAAAATGCATTTTATTCCATTGTTTAATTTCCATCTTTAGCCTTTTCAATTTAAATACAAGCCTGAACATTCCTTGAAAAGGGGATGCTATCTGCCAGTTTTTAGCTACCAACTCAAGAAATTCCTGTCTGTTTGACCACATGTCTTGATATCTAAATGGTCTAGGAGCTTGTTCCTCAGATGATTGGACAGATAGAAGTAAGGGGGAGTGATCTGAAGTCATCCTATTTAGTACTTGGATGGAGCTATTAGGGAAAAGCTCCAACCAGTCAATGGTAGCTAATCCCCTGTCTAGTCTTTGAAACATCAAATCTTTGCATTTATCCTTAAATCTGTTGTTACTCCAGGTGTAGGAATTCCCAACAGTAGGAATTTCATGCAAGTCCTTAAAATTTATGAAGTCTTTAAATTGTCTCATGCTCTTTTTAGGTGTGGACTTTCTTCCCTTGTAATCAGATACTGACAATACTGTGTTAAAATCACCTATGTATATAGAGGGGGCTTGAACTATGTCATTTAGATCCTTCCATAAGTCCTCTCTCAATTGTCTATGCACACTTGCATAAATAAAGAAACAATGCCAGGTAAAAGATGAAGCTGATTCAGTTATGTTAGCATGAACATATTGATCTGACTCATTTAAAATTGTAATGTGGAAGGAAGGTTCCCATAAAATCCAGATTTTGGCAGTCTGTGCAGCTAAAGCATTAAGATATCCTAGCTCATGTTTTAATACTGAGAGCCTTTGTTTATCTTGCCATGGTTCTATTAGACACAGAATATCTATTCTATGTTTAAGTTTTAAGGCCTTTAATCTTTCTATTGAAGTCCCAATACCCCTAACATTCCACACTAAAACATTTCCTATTTTGGTGTATCTAATCATTTAAAGATTTTGAGGTTAGCTTTCTGTGAGGATCTTAAATTTCTAACTTTCTTTGCTGTTGTCTCACCTGACTTATCATTACTTGTCTCTATATTATCCAGGGTGGAAACCAATTCAGGAGAGCTAACCTTATTCTGCATGATTTCCTCCTTTTCAGTTTCATTTCTGATTGAATCCCTTTTGTTAGCTCCTGAGTTTGCTTCTGAAGTAATCTGCTCTGTGTTTCCTGCTGGGAGTTTCTCAACAAAAAGATGATTAGGAGCAGAGGTCTCAATATTATCAGAGATAATCTGAGGAATTACATCCTGTGATTCCACAGATTCATGAAGAGCTTCTACTACCTCATCTTCCAAGTCTTCCTGTAAGTCATCTAATGATTGGAAAGCATTAGAGATAGTAACTACATGTTCATGTGAGGCTTTTGTCTGGGGTTGAGGTGTTTCATTTGACTGATTCTTTTTCCTCCAAATAGAAGTAGTTATTGGCTTAGATATGTCATCAAGAGAGTAAAAAGTTGCATTTCTCTTTTTATGACTAAACTTAAGCATATTGTTGGTAATTTCTTGCTGCAATAAAAAGGATTTTTGATTTTGAGATTCCTTTTCCTTTTGAAGAACAGTTAGATCAGAGGATCCTTCCATGTTAGGTTCTTTTGATTGTACTTCTGATCTTTTGTTCTCCATATGAAAATTAGCCTGAGGAACTTCTGTCTTTTCCATAGTTATTTTCCTTAACTCAGGGTGCAACTGGTTACATTTTAAGTTGTTGTGACCTAACATTTTACAGTGAGAACAGTATTGAGGCAGCTCTTCATATTCTATTGGGTAATCTGCCACCTTGTTCCCTATTCCTACCACAATTGAGTTTGGGAGTTGTGATAACAAATCAATCTCTACACAAACTTTTATAGCAGATGGTCTAGTTAGGGATTTGGTAGCTGCATCCATCTTAAGAAATCTTCCAACCTGTGAGCTAATACCTATTATTGCAGAATTGTTGTAGAAATGTAGAGGCAGATTATGAAACGTTACCCAGACCGGCACAATGGAGGATTCCACCGAAGGTGAGAAATCGGTCGACCACTTCTGTACTTTCATCGAGTATCCTTGGATTGTCCAAAGCCCCTTCATCCAACACCTTTGGTAGTCCTCGCTTTCCTGAAATCGAATTAGTACATGTCGGTAATCTATTGAACCAATCTGAAATTTGGATTTAAAACCTATAGATTTGAAGGCTTGTAGCAGAGAATCCATGGGAGGTTTCCCCCGGATGAATTTCCCAACTAGGGCGTTTTGGTAGTGCGAAGCAAGGAGTTCTCCTTCATCAGGTAGGAGAATATATGCAATTTTGCCTTTGAATTCAGTAATCGGATGTAGGTTTGGAGTATCCGGGAGTGATGAGAGTAAGGGAGTTTGTTTGGTGTTAAGCGCTTGGATGAAGCTTTTGTGGCCCCGGGGGATAGGGGGATTGGGAAACGGTGGATGAGGCATCGGCGACGCCATGGTTTCCCCAGGGAATCTGGAGAAACGTATCAGATATAACCGTTGGAATCGAGATGAAGAAGAAGAAGTACTGTTGAGATGTATTTGCGTTAATATGCATTTGAATTAAATTACAAATTTGAGCCGTAAGTTAGGATATTGAGATTATAACCATGGAAGTATCTTATATCTTGGGATTAGTCCTATGTGTACTTATTACTCTAATTTTTTTAAAAAATAAAAATATAGATTATAATATTCTAAATTTTTTGTTTCCGTTGAACTTCTGTGTATGTGTGCGATTGTGGTGCGAATTTGTGTGCGAATTCCGAACACTATTCTCCTTAACCTTACTACTTTCATCTCCATCCGATCCCATTCCTCTCTTCTATCTGATTAATCCTCGTCTCCCTGGTTCTTGCCGGATCTCCTCGGCCGTTAGCGGCTTTTAGCTGTTAACGGCTACCGCGATGTCGGGTTTTGTTGATCCGGCCGATCTGGACCCCAACCATGGTCCACAACTTCCTCCTCCTCCTATCTCTTTCGCCGCGGTGCTCAAAAACAAGGCCCCCCTTTTATCAAAGCTACTACCGAATAATCCCGAGCTTATCCCTAAATCTGAGCACCTCGGCGAGGCAGCTTGCCTATACTCAGATGAGCAAATTGAGAAATTATCATCGCACTATGCGAATGCCCTTGTAGGTAAGTTTACCAGAGGTAGATGCCCAATGGAGAAACTGGAGCAAGTTTTCAAAACTGCGGGCTTCACAGGTAAGTACCAACTGGGCTCCCTTGACTACAAACATGTTCTAATTAGATTTGAATTGTTGAATGATTACCAGAGAGCATGGATGAAAGGAATTTGGAACTTTAATGGGATGCTGCTTAAAATGTTAAAATGGACCTCTGATTTTTCAATCCATAAAGAGTCACCTATAGTTCCTGTTTGGTGTACAATAAGGGAAGTCCCCTTGTATTACTATAATTCGGCAGCCATTGAATCAATTGGAAATAGCTTAGGCAGTTTCATTAAAACTGATATGGCAACAGATATGCTCACTAGGCCTTCGGCCATCAAAATATGCATAGAAATTGACCTACAAAAACCTATCAGTACTCATATCAGGTTAGGTTCAGTGACAAATAACAGAAAATATCAGGTTGATTATGAGGATATACCTTTATATTGTGACCACTGCTCTAAATTGGGCCATTCCAAACCTAAATGTAGAGTTTTCCCACCCAATGCTATTGCTATTAATGCTGAGAATGTAATACATCAGACACAGCCCCTCTGGAAAGCCACTGGGAAACAATTTGAAGTCCCTCCCATGTTAGCCCCTGAAGATCAGTTTGACTTAGAAATTACTGAATATCCATTGGAAGTTAATACTGATCCCAAGCCTGCATTCCCTCTTCATATGGATACTAATACCTATTCGGAGGCTCCTAACCTACTTCGGCAAGTTACAGACAATCCTGAGATCATACTAACTAACCCCCCCCCCCCTCTCAGGCTCCACTTGACAGTTCCATAACCAAACTCTTAGAGAAAACTGTTTCAGAAGTTTTACTCCTATAACCTATGCTTCTAATGATATCCAAGTTGGAACCTCCATTCCCAATCTGTCTAAGAAGAAGGAGACATCTCCCTCTCTTCTTGACAGATTAGGGAACAGGTTCTTGGTTTTGCAGGAAGATTTTGATAGTACTGCTCAAGAACAGGACCAGGATGATCAAAACCTTCAAGCTAGCTCGAGCTCAACTCCACTTCAGGGACAAAATCAGCAGTCAGGTAAGGCTAAAGGTAAAAAGACTAATTATTTCAGTCAAATCAATAAAATGATGCTGAGATCTTCAACAAAAAGTCATAAGTCTAGTGAACAATGATAGGTTCTCTTTCAATAAATTTTTTGGTCTGGAATTTAAGGGGTATGGAAACATCGATGTTGAGATTACTAAACCTGATCAGGATTAAGAGGATCCAATTCTTATGTATTATTGAGCCTATGCATGATAACTCAAAATTTCAATCTTATAGGGAAAAACTTAAATTTGCTGATGGACTAACTCTTTTTAATGGCAAAATATGGCTAATGTGGTCTAGTTCCTTTTCAGTTAACCTTATCTCTGCCCATGAACAGTATCTGCATGTTAATATCCTCCATGGCTCTCTAAACCTTCTTATGGAAGCTGTATTTTTTTATGCTCTTAGGAATAGAGAGGGTAGGAAGATATTATGGAGAGATTTGGCAGCTGTAAGTCAGAATGATACTATTTATATTGGTGATTTTAATTCTATTACCTCTGTTTCTGAATATAGAGGACCTAGCACTCCTGCTAGAGGTAGTATCAGTGACTTTAGTAATTGGATAAATACCTTAGGAATACAGGAAATTACCACTGTGGGAAACCTATTTACTTGGTGTAATTCTAGACTTAGAAATCCCACTTCAAAAAGGTTAGATAGAGGACTTAGCACAATTTCTTGGAATCAGAAATTTCCCTCCTCTTCTATACAGATTTTAAATAGACAAACCTCTGACCATTCCCCTCTTCTGTTAAATATCTCAAATCTCTCTAATCTGAACCCAAGACCATTCAGATTTCTTGATGTTTGGCTTAACCGACCTGATTTCACTATACTAGTTCAAACCTGTTGGGATAAACACATTAGAGAAAAAGGAATGTTAGGGTTTTTCCTCAAATTGGTTAGGTTAAAAAAGGAAATTAAAATCTGGAACAGGGAGTGTTTTGGCAATATTGACTCTAATTTACTACATGCAGAGGAATCACTTAGAATTCAGGAAACAGTCTTTGACCTAAATCCCTCTCAAGCTGAACTCATTAAGTTAAACCAGAAAACAGCTTTACTACTTAGGGCTCAGAAAGAAAAAGAAAAATTTTGGAAACAAAAGGCAAAAATGAAATGGCATAAATTAGGTGATAATAATACACAATTTTTTCATAAGGTTGTACAAGAGAAAAATTGTAGATTGAGGATTCTAAAAATTAAAAACAGGGCAGGCCAGTGGTTAAACTCTCAAACTGCAATTCAAACTGAGGCCATTGCTTACTATTCAGATCTGTTATCTGAATCTGATCAAGATCCCAATCATACATATTATGCTCATTTCCTGAGTCAAATCCCTACTATAATTACTTCTCAAGATAACTTAGACTTAGCAAAACCAGCCTCCGAATCAGAGGTTGAGGCAGTAATGAAGGGATTAAGCAGTAATAGTAGTCCAGGACCTGATGGATTTACCAAAAAGTTTTTTTCTAAGTGCTGGTGTATAATAAAAAAGGACCTGGTAGATGCGGTTAATGATTTCATTCAGGGCTCACCTATTCCTAGAGGTATATCTAGCACATGGATTACATTGATTCCAAAAAAACCTACACCGAGCACATTTGATGATTTCAGGCCAATTAGTCTTTCTAACACAATTAATAAAATATGCTCTAAGGTATTAATGGAAAGACTAAGACCCTATATGGCTAACCTAATCTCCCAAAACCAATTGGCTTTTATGAAAAACAGGGATATCTCGGATAATATTCTCTACCTACAGGAATTGGTGAGATTTTTAGATAAAAAGGCTAGAACTCCAAACTGTATCCTTAAACTAGACTTACAAAAGGCTTTTGATAGGGTTAGTTGGGATTTTCTTAGAGGTATCCTTAGGAAATTTGGCTTTGATGGATCTTTTCTGAATGCTATTTTTTCAAATCTTTCTCAAGCTTTTTTCTCAGTCCTAATAAATGGGAATCCTGTGGGTTTCTTTCCAGCTACTAGAGGAATCAAGCAAGGTGATCCACTCTCCCCTTTTCTCTTTAACATTTTCTCAGAGGCATTTTTCCAGAAGTTTGTCATTTATTTTTAATACTGGGAAGATTTCTCATTTTCAAATGCCATCAGCAATTCCTCCAATTTCACATCTCATGTATGCTGATGATACAATTATTTTCATGCAAGCCTCTAAACCTAATTTGATTAAAATCAAGGCTTTCTTAGACATTTTTGAACTCACCTCTGGCCAAAAATTCAATTTCCACAAATCTGATTTTTATTTAAGCAAGAGAGCCACTAGTGTTAAATTAATTCAGATGAGATCTATACTGAAGATGAAACAGGGAACCTTTCCTTTTCAATATCTTGGCTGTCCAATCTTTAAGGGTCGTACCTTAAATAGATATTTTCACCCTTTAATGGAAAGAGTTGATAACAAACTGAAAAACTGGAAAAATAAGTGGCTAAGTTCAGGGGGAAAGTTAATCTTGATTAAAAGTTGTTTATACTCTATACCTCAGCATCTTTGGGCAGTGACTTACCCCACAAAATATATTATCAGATTGTTTGAAAAAAAATTGGCTAGGTTTTTTTGGGGAGAAACTGATGGGAAGAGAAACAAAACATGGAAAAAATGGTCTGAGCTTGCTAAGCCAACATCACTAAACGGCCTAGGCTTTAGATCTATCAGTGGCATAATAGATGCTTGTTCCCTTAAGCTTTGGTGGAAAAGCCAGTTAGGTCTAACCCTATGGTCAAAACTGCTTTGGTCTCTACCTGATTCATACAGAACCTCTACTACATGGAAAAGAATTTGCAACATCAACTCCATTGCTGAAGAAAATTCTTTAATCATTCATGGTAAAGGTGCTTGTAATGCTTGGACATCTAACTGGTGTCCCTCGGGACCACTGATTAATATGATCCCAAGCAATTTACTACAGACCTTTATGCATTGCTCAATATCTGATTTCATTAGAGATAAACCTGATATTCTAGGGCAATTTTTACCATATCTGGACAATGATTCTGCATTATTTTTGCAGGATGCTGTACTGGTAGAAGATAGGGAGGACAGGATCATTTGGAAACCTAATACCACGGGGGCATTTTCCTTTAAATCAGCTTACTTCACCATCATGAACTATACAGGTAACTTCCCGGTCTCCAAAAATGTGTGGAATATAATGCTGCAAAAAAAAGTCTCAATTTTCACTTGGAAGCTGCTACATTCTTTCCTTCCTTTTGATAATGTTCTGATAACCTGTGGATATAGCTTGGCTTCAAAATGCCCTGTGTGTTGCCACTCTGATTCTGTTGATCACTTCTTTATTTCCTGTACACTGGCAAAATCGATATGGAGTAAAATGACTTCTCTAATAGACCTTGATTTCTCTTAGCACCAATCTCTGTCTCAAAGATTTTACTCCTGTTGGTACTGCCCAGATTTAACCGAGAGCATGCAACTGATCTGTAAAATGCTTCCCTCTCTTATTTGTTGGGGGATTTGGAAGGCTAGGAACAGATATTTATTTGACCAGGTTCCATTCTCTGCTGATCTAATATGTAAAGAGATATCTGAGCTAGTCAAACTCTCATTATACTCTTATCCTGCTAAGATGAACCATTCTACTGTAATCCCTTTGACCCTTAGATATATTTTTCCTCCTCTCAGACCTCCTCCCAAGCCAAACCTGTGCTCAGTCTGGTGGGAAAAGCCTATGGTTAATTCCATAAAAATGAATACTGATGCATCTTGGTTTCCTCATACGTCTGCTGCTGGGATTATTGTTAGGGATAGTACGGGAAGCCCTCTCCTAGTTAAGTCCGTCTCTATTGAGGCAGAGTCCCCTCTCCATGCTGAGCTTCAAGCCATTCTGGTTGCTTGCCAAGCTTTTCCACACAGACACAACCCCTTAACAATTGAATCGGACTCACTCTCTGCCATTAAAATGATTCTAAATCCATACTCAGCAAACTGGAACTATTTCAATTTGGCTTACAAGATCAATAAGTCACTACAGGGAGCTGATCTAAGACATATATACAGAGAGTGTAACTCTGTGGCGAATGCAATTGCGAAACATCATTCTTCTCATAACCAGCCTCTTAACTTGCATAATTTGCCACCACAGATTAGGGGACTCATTTCCTTGGATATGCAGCAGGTTCCTCATATTAGAAGTATAAAATAGGGCTTTCAAAGGACATGATACTGCTGATTGTTATTACATTTTTATGCAGATCTGTACACCACATGAACTGTACTCCTGCAGAACCAGTTTACATCGAAGTGGATGCTCACAGCCTCGCAGCAAACCTGTACAAGAACTTCATCACATTTTGTGACTTTTACACCACAGCCTAGATGCTGCTAGTACTATTCAGCTCTAAGTTCTCTTTTTCTCTGATCTCCGAAAGATTCAAGTTCTCTTTTGGAATTCCTTGTGGTTGCCTGGCCAAAGGAGAGAATTAACACGAGGGGTGGAGATTCTTCCCTTTGGATCGCAACTACAAAACAGTTAGGATCTTCGTTGTATAGTCATCCGTAATTATAGTTAGTTCTTAGGACTTTTGGAGGCAACGATGCTGCCTCAATGGACACGAATCAAACTCTAGATGTAAAAATTGCTTTTGTGGTTGTTCAAAAGGCCTGGGGAACCTAATATAAATCCCCCACCTTAGGGTGCTCATTATTTAAAAAAAAATAGATTATAATATTCTACAAAATTTAAATAAATTATTAATTAATGTCATTGAATTATTATAAGAATAATTATTAGAGAAAAAATTATTTTAAAATTATAGTTAGAATCGTTTATCTTATAATCCCCTATTGTAGAGTTCGTCTCTTGAAAAACAGTCATAGAAAGACCAAGGTTTAAAGTGTAAATTAGAAGAAATGAAGATAAAATTTTTGGGTTGCATCAATCGGGTTATAAATTTTATAACTACTACATGTTGTATACTAATTTTTTAATATTGCAATTAAGACCTTTTGCCTTTTATTATTCTAATTAAATCCCATCTTTTCATAAGCCTATAGAAAGACGGTCTTTCCTAAGACTTTGCCCCTATTGTATTGCAGATATCTTCATAGGAGAAAATATCAAATCTGTAAGTGTTCTCACTGATTTATAAATGGTAAATCAACTTAAATTAGTGAAGCAATTTTATGTGCGTAATTGCTATTTAATTGGATACCGTTTTATATTATATGCACGTTATAAATGTGGTCGGGGTGTACTTTAACACATCGTGTCTTATTTGTATATACTTGACTTCCTGATGGTAATGTTGTGTACTTTATCGCATCGTACCATATACTTGCTTGTACATGTGCTTATAGGGGGACCCCGACCCTGCTTAGTTATTGAAACCTGCGAGCCAGTACTGGACTTGTTCGTGTGGCTAGGTAATTAAGAAGGTTTTGACTGGTAATCTTGAGATTTACCCACACGAGTACTCGACTTTCTCTCTCGCTTGACGGTCGTGGTTGACGAACGTATATTATTAGTTCTCTTGGCATTCTCTATGGTAGGATGTAAGTCGTGCTTATACTCATATAGAGTATTCACGAACCTATTCATACTACTACCCGCGTATCATTTTGAATATGTGATTAATGTATTTTATGTGCATATTGTTTATTCTAATTGCTCGTTGCTATTTTTATTTACGTATTGTTTATTTTGGATATACGTGACGTGTTTACGATTTATGTTGATAATCGCTTATCTATTAGTGTGACCTTATTGAGCAATAAGCTCACTCCGTTGAAACCTTATTTTCCCCCAGACCTACCAGACATTGGATCGTGGGCATGTAAATATAGATATAGGTTTAAATCTTAGGGATAAGTGCCAATATAACCCTATCTACTTGAGTAAGTGTCAATATAACCCTATGATAATTTTTAGTGCAAATATAACCCTATGATAATTTTTAGTGCAAATATAACCCTAACTAGTTAATGAAAGTGCCAATATAACCCTCAGACCCCATTTCTGGCATTGACCTCAATTTTCTAGCGTCGACTCTATGTAAATTTACCAAAATACCCTTTGGGCTAACTCTGAAATTAGGTGGACAATTTTACCCTCAAAGTTCGCCGGACTGCCATAGTTCGCTGAAATTAGGTAGGGATATATCAGCACATTATGCAATCTTATTGGGTTATATCAGCACATTCCTAATGTTTGTAGGGTTATATCAGCACATTTCTAATGTTTGTAGGGTTTTATCAGCACATCCTTAAAACTTATAGGGCTATATTGGCACTTTCACTAATTATATAGGGTTATATTGACACTTTCGAATATTGAAAGGTTATATTGGCACTTATATCAACTAGATAGGGTTATAAAAGCACTTTTTTTCTAAATCTTATCTCACGTTGTATTATAAATAAAGTCAACTAATGCCATGTAATAGCTGAATGTGATATATAATAATATAATTTATTTTATGAAAAATCAATGCTTTATTTACTACTATTGAGCCCTAGAGCGAGCCAGGCAGACATTCCAGACATGACCTTCACTGAGCAGAGAGGTTATTTTAGGGATGTCATACGCCTCACTCTATTTCCTATGAAAGTACTTTCTAGCCATTTCAACTGGGCACCGAGGGCTTGTCATGTTTTCTATTATGAAGGGTCGATTGAATTCTGAGCTCATAACAAGGTCAGTTCTTTCTTCATAAAGGGACTGACACACTTTCGAGTTCGAAAGTGTATATACGTGAGAGTTCCTATTTAAGCATTAAAGGCATTTCAAAGAGGATAATTAATTCCCACAATTGGGCCCAATTTTCCCACCTTTTTTCTTTTCAAATCTCACTCAAACCCTCATCCCCTTCCATCTATCAAATCCTACAAACAATCAATGGCTAATTTTATGAAATCCTCCCAAACCCTTGATTAACTTCTCAATGTTCATCATAATTTTGTATTTTCCAAGGAAGTATTATTTAGGGTTTGTTCTTGGGTGTTTAAGAGTAAATATTTTACTAGGGTCTAGATTATACACCTCTTGCCGACGAGAAAGTTAAATCTTTCTCCACTCGATCAAAATGTGTACAACTTAATAGCAAAATATTTTGTGTTCATATTGATGTTCAATAAATTGGTACTCTCCACCCGTGTTCAATCATTATATTGAATTCCTACACCATCTATGTTGATGTTCTACAGTGTTTCTATTTTTTTAATATTTCTTCTAGGGTTTGTAGAAATTGGAAGACTAGAGATTGAAATATTTGAATTAAATGGGTGTGAGGTTGTCTATATCAAGGAAAAGAGGTCGAGAAGATGTATTACATTCTAACGACGAAAGTACCGAAACAACGATTGATGAAGATGACAAAGAAGGGGGGGTCCAAAGAGGTGGGAATTGCGAAAAAACTTTGTAGAACATTGGAAAGGAGAATGGCTAGGAAGGAAATGACCCCGTTGATTTTCAATGAACGAGCCAATGTTTGTTGGAAGACCGTGCAAAGTGATCAAGTTGGATAGGAAAGTAGGTCGTACTCGAGTGGACATCCGTAGGCACGATGTGCTAAAACAATACAAAGTTACCCTATGGGTGGAGTGCAATGTACCCCATCGTAGTTTTTTACATGTTCTTGTAATCCGATTACTTTCTTCTACGCCAATGGCCAATCTTAGTTAACTTTTCCTTTTTTGTCACAATTAATAGAGACCCTTTGAAATCGATGCCCCGGACATGGACGAGTTAAGAAAGATATCCATGAAAATGTTATCCAAAAGTTGGCTAGAACACAAGTACACATTTTCTAGAGATTTCATATTCTTGAATATAAAAGGCGATCGTCCATGGCTAACTTATAAGCATATTCAACTGGAGAGTTGGGAGATCCACAAAAGAAGAGCCTTAGAGAATGAGAAAAGTGTTAGTCAACAACAAATCACATGGTTTGCATTTAGATTTCATGGTGTTTATGTCACATGGTTTTTCTCTTTTCCCTCGTAGGGTACGAGGGAAGAAAAAAATGCAATTCTAAGTTGAACACGACTCCGCATTGGAAAATCCATGGAGGTTATGGATTGGTGGCATTTGAGTTGGTAAGTGAACAATTAGAACAAGATATTCTACTGGCAATGGATAGGGGAATGTCCGAGGAAGAGGCTAGGGCATCAGTTGTTCCCGTCGATTGATCTTCACCTAAAAGCATGCATTAACTAATGCATTTGACACATTTGTTATTATGTTTTGGTTGGTTGATTGTTAGTTTTAGTTAAGTTTACATTACAAAGGGTTTAGATGACTGATGGTTGTTTTCTTGTCTAAATCCCTTGTTTTGTTGACATAATTGGATCTAATGGACAATATGTCCACGAGTGCCTAGATCTTCTTTTGCAAGCTTATTAGTAGGTTTCTTATGAGCACTTTGGCGTAGTTTTGTAGAATGCCATCTGCAAGGGTGGTAGTAGATAGTAGATGGTCATTTGCAAGGATGGTAGTAGACAGACAACCATGAGTCAAAATGTGGTAGTAGATAGAATCAAGCCGAGAAGAAGAAGGGAGTCGAAGTCCAACACTCGAAGCCCTAGAACGGTCGTGTGATTCTACATGGGTCGTGCCACCTAAAAAATGGTGCAAGAAGACCTTGGCACATGCTACTTTTTTCTACATGGCATGTGTCATTGAAGATGCCTCATACAGCTAAGTATGGGCATGGGCCGTGCCATTTTACACGGCATGTGCCACTCAAGTTCAATATTCGAAGACCATTCCACGGGGTGTGAATATTTGCACACTTGTGCCATCAGTTTGCCCGTAAATTGACTCCCAGTAAACGGCCCGCAAGGATATATACATCCTGCATTGTTCAGAAGAGGAAATCAATCATCCAGCTGGCGGTCCATGAAGATCTACACAGCCCGTGCCATTCAAATGCTTAGGAAGGAGTTCCCAGCCAGCAGTCTGTGATGAATGGCGTGGCCACGTGCTCAAGATGGCCGAGACAAGCGCCCAGCTGGTGACCCATGCTGAATTACAAGGGTCGTGCCAAACCGAGCCAACATGGGTTGTATTCTATAACATGGCTCATTCCATGATGGTTGCTAGGGTTTCACTTGCTATTTTTGAGCTTTTTTCAAGACCGCCCAATTCTCTACTACTATATATGGTATCCTATGTCTACTAGGGTTTAAGTAACGTTTAATTATTGTCATTTTCCTAGTTTTTTCCTAAGAGTAGGTAGATAGAGAAAGGGGCTAACCCTTTTCTCTAATTTATTTCTCCTTGTTTTTTCCCAATGACATTGAATCCAATGAAATATTTGGTTTCAATGCTTAGGGAGTAGTGATTTAGCTTGGGGATCTATATTTGTATTCACGACTTGGTAGTTATTTTGCGGAATGCTCAATTGTGCTTTACAGTCTTGTTAATTGCATGATTGTTACACCATGTTGGCAAACATCTTAGTCTACTTTCATGTTGGCACATTTATTGATATCCCTTGGGGAGTGACACTGGATGTAATATGGGGAGCGATAGTCCGGGACTGTATGGGTGTATGCATGTGGGTCACCGAGTCAACGTTCTGATGACCCTACACTAGTAAGATGGACTGGAGCCCGAAAGGTTAAGGATAGAGATAATTTAGTAGCAACTAGGGTTTGCGTAATTTGACCTATGTCGCGGCAGCCTTAGTGTCAACGATAAGGTGCTTTTTCCATTGCCTCTGTAGGTCTAGGGAGAAGTATTTGTAGTGCATGAGACGTGATCGTACGAGGGAGAAACAAATCTTCACAGCAGGAAGTGTGGTTGTTGCACTCCCCTAATTACGGAGGAGGTGTCGATAGAAGAATACATGTGCACCCCTATTTGACAGATAGGAGAGAATGTTGACTATCGACCACACTATGTGGTATAAGTATTAAGATAGGTTTATGCATCTTGTATGTGATTGAATCTAGGATTGAAATGTACTACCAGTCATATAACACAAATATTCCCCTAGTGCTAGCTATATATAGTTTTACTATCTTTTTCTTGCATACTTGTAGATGTTAGATAAAAATCACCCAAAAACCTATTTTGCAACATTAGCTATTCCTGACACGTGATCTGATTGACAACCCAGTTGTGGCTATGTATAGTTAACTTTTAAATTCCTAGCATCTCCGTGGATGACCCCGATCTTACCACTATCTACCCATTTTGGTAGTTTAGTAGTAAGAATGGGAGCAACTAACAAATCCTTTATCTTCGATCTTCCTAGTATTATGTGAGTTAATTGATACCTAATTAATGACCCCACAGAGTGTGGATCATCGATGTCGATCAAATAGCTCAGTGTGATCAATTCCTCAAGGCTCAAAAAAATATAGACGGTGAGTATGAGAAAGAAAAGGCCATTCAACTTGCGAAAAAAGTGGTATGTATATTATTAGTTTTCTTTATTATTGTGCAACTATTAGATATTTCTTGTTATGCAAGTTGTGGTATTTATGGTCTTTATCTTCCAATGTCTTAGGCAAATATTTTAAAAGAAACCCTCTTGCGCATCCGGGGCGATAGGATTTTCCAGTTACCTCGCACAAGATATCGTGCTTACCGGTGGAAACGAATTGACCTTCCATTTAAAAAAAAAAGATCAAATGGAAGGTCAATTTGTTCCCACCGGTAAGCACGACATCTTGTGCGAGGTAACTGGAAAATCCTATCTCCGCTGATGCGCAAGAGGGGTTTGTGTGTTCCAGACAAAAAGAGAGACTTTTGGAATTGTCCGTTCTTATGAGAGGGCTAAGCCATCAAGAATCCAAATGTTGCAAAATGAGGCCTTCTCCAGGACAAACGGCTACATCATCAAGAGATTTTGATTCGAAAGTTAATGAAGCACACTAGTCTTGTTGTACCCAACAATTTGGGAGATCTAAATAGCAATTTGGAGCCGTCATCGAGAGGGTCTCATCACTCTCCGGGCTAGATTGAAGTGAACCACAATGGAGTACTACCGAGGGCAATAATTATTGATTTTCCCGACAAGGCAATCCTATCCACCCCAAAAAAGGTACGGGCAAAATTTTTTCAATGGACATCTATTAAGATTGTTAGTAACCAAACGACATTTCTTTAATATAGGCTTCTCAACTATGCGAGCTTTTTGTAGAGGTTGGTGAAAATACTACGCTTCTATATGTAGACGATGGTATTTTTTTATGAACCGGTGTGACATCATCGCTTCATACCAATAGCCGCAAGGGTGTCAGTGGAGAAACTGTTAGTGCACAATGCAAGTTTGCCTATGCTCGAAGGAGATTACAAGAAGGTAGGTCCCTCTCAAAGAATGTTTCTTCTTTGGCTTTTGCATCTTGTTTATCCGAGAAGGATGATCATTTAAAGGGAAATCGCCTGACACCCACAAAAAAATTGTACTGGCGGGTAAAAAAACCAAACTTCAAACGATCAGAGCACAAGTGGAAAGGGGATCACCGACTTTTTCCCGGGTATTGTCCGATCAGATCTCGACTCACCAACATAACTCAACATACACTTTTTTTCCGGAAATGAGTGTATTTTTGGAAGAAGTAGAGACATCATTGCATTATGCAATGACTTTGGAAAGTTATGTAGGTGTGACCAAGTCAACCAAACAATCATGTCCCTATTTCTATTGTAAGTGCGAGTTTCATTTTTTCCCCACTTTTTTCTAAGAAAATTCCGTACATATTCATACCTAATATTCAAAATTATATGCATAAGGTACATGTATTACTTTGATAATCAAAAGGAAAATGAGTGGGTAGGCTATTTTTGTCTGTTGATGACTCAAGGAATTGGGTGTTCGAATCAAGAGCGGATCAAATACGTAAGCAAAAGCATAACCCACAAGGATAAAAAAAATCTTCATTGCACCTTACATTGAGAGGTAATGATTTATATTTTAAAGCTATTGTGCATAGCCATGCATACTTACATTCACCAAATATTTTATAAAACAACATGTTTGGATGTAGGGATCATTGGAGATTGATTTTCATTTCTAGATGACAAGCATGTGTACTGGATAGATCCACCACACTTTAAATCTTCACAAGCATTTGTAGATATTTTGGAGGGTGCATTCATAGAGCCTAATCTTTAAAACGACTTACACGTAGTCCAAATCAAGGTTTCAATTTCTACAATCGTCACCTACTAAATTAATTCAATTCAATTATTATTTACTAATTTTCATTCACATGAATTAGTACAAGAAACAAGCACAAACATGAAAATGTGGGTATTAAGTAATGTTATACACAACTGAGTTCGTTAAAGAGGCCTGGTTGGATTACCTAGAGATTGATAAATTAAGTATGGAGTTTATAAAATTATATCAATTTTTATTCATCAATAAACCACTAACATACTCGAACTAATTTCTTATATTGTACTGACCACTGATTTTTTCAAACAAATACAAGTCGTATTCATAAGATGACATCAATATTGCAAGAAATTGTTTGGCAAGACATCTAGTTCGTGTCCAACCTGCAACTCTTGGAAGTCTTAACATGGTATTGTGACTCAAATATCAACACTCATGACATGTTTTTTGTGGAATAGAATTTTCTTATTTTCTATTACTATCTATAGATAGTTTCTTGATTAGCGTTGTCTATATATTCTTGTTGAAACTACAATCATGTTGTATAGTGTTAGAAAGCTATAAAGTTTAGATGCTATGTGCGGAGTAGAATCTAAGTGATTTATATTCATGTGTATAGTAATTGCTAGTTTATCAGTATCTTTACATTTTTGTAAATTCACACAATGTATTTGATATCTGTTGGAAACATTATTGGTAATTTGAGGCTATTTTAGGTTGGTTTAGCAAATAAATAAATTCATTTCCATAGTAACCGAAATAACTTGTGAATTTAGAAGTCAATCATAGGTTATTGCTATGGTGAATAGGAAGCCCGATTCTTCATTTCCAAACCCGGGACCTTTGTATTCAACGACATTTAAAAACTCGTAACTATTTATCACTAAATAGAAAATTATTAACCAAAAAACTAGGTTTGGTCCAAAAATTCAACCCGATTAGTAGTCCAGGTACCCGAACCTGGTGTAGCTTCTGGAACTGGAACTGTCAAGATGAGCCAAATGTTTCACTTAGGTTCTGAACTCAGAAACATCTTAAAGGAAGTTCCCTAGATGAAAAATGGAAAAAAATAAACACCTTATACTGCATCATTTAAAGGTGGTTCTAGGAACCGAGAAAAAAAAATTAAAGTCAGGGCTAAAAAATCAAAGTCGGGGCTAAAAAAAAATCAAAGTCAGGTTGTCAATTATAACCGCCTTTAATCCTCCCTTCACACACTAGTTTATGTTGTACCTTAACTTCAACTAGTTTGAAAGGTTTGATTTAGTTGAATTTAGTGAACCTAAACTAGTAGATAGTTACTTATCAAATGTATTAATGGGTGGGAGGTATGTTAACATAAAGTCGTATATGGTTATTGTAAAGTCAGGAGATTTGCATTGAATATTTAATTGGCAGTTTTTGTGAACATATTTGGAAACGAGAAACTTTCCATGTTGGAACATTCGAAAGTAGCATATTCACGCCAAGATGATTTTACGAAAAAGGGGAGATAGAATGTTATGGTATTTATGATTTATGGAAATCTGAATATTCTTCTATGTATGAGGCGTGTAAAGCATATTTGATTTATGGAAAATCCCTACATATATGGAGTTGATATTTGTGAATATATGAGATATATTGTGATAAGAAAAATCCCTTTATTTATGGGATTTGAATATGCTTCAAGAAGCAGAATTGGAATAGGAATATTGTGGAGATAATCATGGAGAATTTCAAACTGCTCATGGATATAAAAGGGGACAAACACGGCTGCATTCTACACGGATTTAATAGACAAAAATCTGCACACAGATTTTTTATACGTTCGAGAATTGCAAAGAGCCAGATTCCTATGTTCCAACATACCTGACCTGCTGTTCAAAGTTCAGAATCATATGCCTTAATTCCTTGGGAGGAGGAGATCCAGCGTCGATGAGTTTCGAGGTCAGAGGGAGTCTGATCAAGGCGGACTGGTAGCTAGGGGAGCTAGCAGAATTCACACGTTATAGTTAGCAAAGATAAGTATTCTGTATGATGTACTTTGTAACGTGTCTTTTTAATTAGTGGATTCATTCTGAACTGGGCCAGGACTCGCAGATGTAGATGGATTTCACCGAACTGTATAACCAAGTCGTGTGTCATTTATGCTTTAAATTATTACGTACTTGGTTAAATAGGTTAAGTTGGAACATACTAATAAGGATTAGAAAATTTGGTAACACCAATTTCAGTTATTGTTCGGGGTAAAAATAACTCCTCTAATACCCGTGCCATTGCTCAGGGAACCTTGTTTGTCCGAAAAGAGATGGCATGGAAGAAATACTTCTCCAACAACTTCATTCCTAAAAAGAAAACCCCAAAATTATCCACAATGCTTTATAAACTCACAACATACTGAATGATGGAAATATATTAACAAAATGAAAAGATTACCTGTTGGAGGCAGTCTCCCCAATCACCACGTCAGGTGGATGACTTCTTGCTGATTCTCAAGGGTTGTCTTCTCTACGTTGACCCCAGTTTTCAGCCAGCGGTGGTTCAAAATCATCTGAATGTCTGCACCTGAATCGTTCAAACCAATATGTAATTAGTATAAACTAAATGACATCGACAAAAATGAATTTATCTTTGTGTTGTATATCATATTAGTCAAATAATTAACACACATTAATAGTAATCAACAATCCATAACTACACATAACAAAAACTAAAACAAACATGCATGAACAAAAAAATAACTAAAACCTAACTTTCTCTTATCAAGTCCAAGTATTTCCAGATCACCTTCAACTGCCCTTTCCATGGCTCGAACACATGGCCTCTGCCGCTTTGAACAATGTGTCCACCATAAAGGGATATGTTAGAGAATGGGATGCCTATGGATTCCATGGTGATAATGAATATGGAACTGAGACGTGCGGTGGAGAAGAAGCAGAGGTGGTGGTGCGAGGGTTTCAAACCGATTAAGGTATTTGTCTGTAGAGTCGTGCAGAAGAAAACGATAGGGCAAGTGATGGATGTCACCATATTGTGTTGTTGATGAATCCTTATAACGAATCCATGAGGGTGGATGTGGAAATATAAAATAGTTTGGAGATTGATAGCATGCAAGAAAACAAGGGTTTGAGAAGGGGGCAGATGGCATGTTTCAAGTTTTTGTGGGTGCAGGGAGATAGGTTTTATGAATGAAATCACTTTATGAAAAAAGGATGGGTGAACTGCCCTCTAAACTTCCATTAATGTGTCACTCAATGAATGTTCCAAAGTCTAAACTCCCTTCAATTATATTTAAAACTTCGTTGGGCACAATTACGATACCGATTGAAGAGTAGGAATAGAAACTAGTAAGGGAGGATAACCTCGTATTAATTTTGAACATGGTTTAGAAATAGGAATATGCCTCGGTGGATTCCACACCGTCTCCTGGCAACGCACTCAATTTCTGAACCGTGACATATAAAATGTTTGTCCCTCCCAAGTAGGGATGCTTGTGGGTCTGAGTCTGGGTCATGTCTAATAAGACTCAGACCCGATCTGACAGGCGCGGGCGGTCGTCGCGCCCGCGCGCCAAAAGATAATTTATAAGCCCTCAATGCTTACTTTCTACAACTAGGTAGATAGTGGCAAATCGGGGTCGTCCAATGAGAAGAGGGATCTTCCTAAGCGTCTAAGCACATAAATGGTTGATACTAGGCTAGGAGTAAATATATATACACACACTTAAAAGCGAGTAAAAGGGGGGGTTGGTTGGTTGGTTTCCTAAGTTAACAAAGATAACTAGCAACGTCAAGTGACTATGCTAATCATCAAACGAAACTAAGAAAAGGGGTTTTAAACTACAAAGATAAAATGCCTTGGGGGCAACGGATATCCACTTCCACATCTAATGTAGTTCCTCGAATCATTCACACATTCCATCATATAGCATTCATGACCCAACGCTCACACACCCCATCTAGCAAGTACCACAACACACACACCACAAGGAGTTCTAAGTTCATGCTCATGGATCTTCATGCAAAGGCGCTACGGAATTCGTCACGTTCCTACACCTAAGCAATTCAACCACACAAGCACTCCCTATGCTCAAACCACTCATGGCACACATGCAGTGAAACACACCGTCAAGAATACATAAACGCCGAATAACAAATGCTTCAAGAATGAATTTAAATCATCTATTCAATACTTCAACTACTTGTCGTGGAGACTAAACTCCTATCCTTCTTAGTTCGTAGTTTGCGAGAGTGAGTTCGACATCTCTCGTCAAACCTCACCAATGACTCCCGAGTCGCGACCACGACTCAAGGTGCCATTGGTGGCATTTAGCACGAAGGACCAACAAGCTTGGCAATGCCTATGACCACTACACCGTGACTAGGCATTAAACCAATTCATGCGATTACACGAGATTGGATGAGCGTGCAACGCACATTCATCCGCGAGCATATGACTCTCTCGTTTGCTACACAAACGAACATGACGAAGAGTTCGACATCAATCACATTCGCCTAGCACGTTGTCAATACACTAACACAATCAAAAGCTCTAATTCACACTCATACATTACTAACAAGAACAGGGGGGAAATTAACCCAAATCCCCCAAACCCTAGCTAGCAATTGATACAAGCATTCATATCATCAAGCTCTCAATAACATCAATGTAATCAAAAATTAACATTCAAAGCACAATAAATGCACAATAGCAAAAACATCAAATAGATAGATATAAATGAATCTCAATACATAGAAGTGGAAGCTTCAATCCTTTGCTCCCAAGTACAAGAACTACTCTAGAACAAGAAAACACATAAAAACTAAGAAAAGAAGAAGAAAAGAAAGAAGAGAAAAAACCTAGGTTTGGCACCCAAAAACAGAGAGAAAACGGGCTGGGGAAAGCTGGAGAAGAAGAGGGAAAGAGATGGTATTTATAGTGCAAAGAAAATAAAATTGATTTCTGGCCGCCCGATGGTCGCGACTCGCGACGGTGTTCGTCGCGACTCGCGACGATGCCCCGGCTCGCGATGGTGTCGCGACGGTGTCGCGACGGGAGCCAGATTTCTGCATTGTTCCTTTGTCTTCTTCATAGCCATCCCTCTCAATCTTCAAGTCTTCAACAGCCCCAAAATGGTCTTCAACGGCCTCCGGTCTTCATGTCTTCGAAGTGAGTATCCAAAAGTCTTCGAAAGTATAATCTTCAATGTCTTCCGGTCTTCGTTGCTTCCGTGTTCTTCCCTTGTCACACAAAATCCACTTAAAAGAGGTAAAAGAGTACAAAGTTGCTTTTACCTCTCCTAAGTGAATTTCAAGGTAAAACACAAGCTCTCGTTAATAAAAGAGCACAAAAGTGATCCTAAATACTACTAAATAATGCACCTAAAATGGACACATCAAACCTCCCCACACTTAAACCTTACTCGCCCTCGAGTAAGAAAAGATTTAAGCATACGGAGGAAATGGCATATCCACATCCTAAAACCCCCAAAATAACCACACAAAATGGACATATCAAACCTCCCCACACTTAAACCTTACTCGCCCTCGAGTAAGAAAAGATCTAAGCACACGGAGTAAATGATATATCCCAAAACCTAAACTAATCCCCCAATCAAAGCCTCACAAAAACTCTCAATATTAAAAATCCCAAAATAAAAGCTCACATGAGAATTTTTTCACACACACATCCCCAATCCTAAATCTAACCAAACCTACCACTTATCAATTCACTACCCATAAAACATATTTAACAGCCCAGAATTGATATTCCCAGAATCCAATGACACAAAATGAAGCTAAAACCATAGAGGAAGTTTTAAACACATGCTTCACTTAATGCCAATATATCAACCAAAAACGAAGTAGAAAGAGATCAAGAATTTCATAACCATACTCCGTTTCCTAACCCACTAAGCTACCCAATCCCAAGAGGTCTAAAGATATTGAGCTGCCCGATTCATCTGTGTGACAACCGCAACCTTATGACTCCAACGTCGGCAAATGAGTAAAATCATAGCATTTTTCAATTTCCCTCAATTTCTCTCATTTTGCCTAGGAGCTCTTTCGAGTTTTCATCCTAGCCACACATCATGTTTCTTTAGCTCACATCTCACCTTTTTCCGCACATTTTAGCCTCTCATTTTTGCCTAGGCCGCCCTTTAAGGGTTTTCGACCTATCCGGGCCCCCAATGTTGCCTAAGTTGCCCTCTCGGGTTTTCAACTTAGCGGGTTTTCTTTTTCTTCCTTTTTTTTTTCATTTTCATTTTTTTTTGTTTTTCTATTATTTTTTTTTCTCATGTTTTTCCAATGAAAAGTAGCAAAAAGCATTCCAAAACAATCTAGCATGCATATGAGTCCTCTAACCCCTCCCCACACTTAAAACATTACATTGCCCTCAATGTAAACACGTAAGGCAAGAACAATAAAAATCAAGGTAAGGGAGTTAGAGTGACACCCGTGTCTCCGCAATTCGCCGGTGATATGGCAATATCCAAGTACTTGGATGGTCCCGAGATAGGTTTCGGAACCGGAAGGGTGAGCAAAAATGCCGTAGAAGAACTCACCCCTCGAGAAAAGCATTGTCTCCATGGCGCCGTTTGATCAGGACTACACCACGAAGAACACATTAAACTCACAAGTACATAAGGATATGTAATACTAGGTTTAGCATCAAGAGGTAATAACCATAGTATTGTCAAAGAACAACCAATCAACCCTCAATCACCACTATAAGATTATGCATGAAAAATATCCAACATATATTGACATGTATACAAGCATCATTATAGGCTAAGAACTTACGGTCACAATGATGTAGTCGGCATACTACAATCAACAAATGTACTATAAAGATGCAAGAATGTTCATATGCCAATATATGTAGGATGGTGGAAGAAATGAGAGGTATGTGATGTTCTTGGGAGTGTTGGGTGGAGAAAAAGGAAGGATCATGCAATGTTTAAAATCATTTGGAAACTTGGAAGCTTGGAAATTTGAAATCCGGGCTCAAAATATTTTTCAACAGTTTCTAAGCTCGTCGCGACTCGCGACGAGGTTGGTCGCGACTCGCGATGGGCCTCGCGACGTCAGGGCGACTCGCGGAAAGTAAAGTTCGGGAGCTCAAAATGTTCTGAGCTCGTCGCGACTCGCGACGAAGGGTGTCGCGACTCGCGACAGGCCTCGCGATGTCAGGGCGACTCGCTGAAAGTGGAGTCCGGAAGCTCAAAATTTTCTGAGCTCGTTGCGACTCGCGACGAAGGGTGTCGCGACTCGCGACGAGCCTCGCGAAGTCATCGCGACTCGCGGAAAGGTGAGTCCGAGAGCTCCAAATTTTCTGAGCTCGTCGCGACTCGCGACGAAGGGTGTCGCGACTCGCGACGAGCCTCGCGAAGTCATCGCGACTCGCGGAAAGTTGGCGCTGGGAGTGGATTTTGCTCCCCTGTTCGTCGCGACTCGCGACGAAGGCCATCGCGACTCGCGACGGCAGGGTATCCCAGGCTTAAAATTTTTTTCTGTTTTCTTACCAACTGTCCAAGCTTGCTTCCCTCGTTCGTTGATCTCGTTCCTTCATCTCCTTCATTGCAATGCACTTCATGTTGCTACAAAATCACAGAAAAACAAGCCATAAAAAGAACAAAACAAAACAACAATAAAAACAAACTAAGAAACATAAACTAAGAAACAAAAACTAAAATAAATGCCAAATTTATTTAACGTCGTCGGCACGACGAAGCTCCATATTTTTAAGGTCGTCGGCACGACCCTAATGTTATCCGTATGGTGAAGGCTTGAAGCTCTTCACCATGAGCATCCAAAATAAGAGAGGTGGGGGCACAAAACTTCCAAGAGGAAAGTCTTGTGGAGGTGGAGATGGTTCAAAGGGAATTAAGTGGTTAGGTAGCTTAGGATAGTCTTTTGGCTCCTCTCTCGTTTCCCTCAAAACTTCCGAAAATATTAGAGTTGATTCACTAGGTGGGAGAATGGGTAACAATGCTAATGGATAATGTAGCACTATCACCTCTTCCTCCATTTTTCTATCCTTTACAACCAACTCCTCATCCCTTTCAAACTCAAAATCATTTTTATTGGTGACTTCACTCACCGAATCATCGAGTTCAAGTTGGGATGGTGTGTTTTCAGAATCACGAGCTTCCATGCGGGCCAATACCTCTAATATGTTCCTCACATGCCCCTCAATGGCCTCAACACTAGAGGAGAGTTGGGTATCCGGCTCCTCACTAGTAAAGGAGTTCAAGTTTGCTATGGTATTTAAGACATCCTCACGTGTCAAACTTGAACTTCCTTGTTGGGCTTGGTTTTGGGGTATGGTATAGGGTGGTGATGGCCAACTAGGTTGCTCGTAATATTGGTTTTCTGGTTCATTCTCATACCACAAATCCGGACTACCACTCCATTCCGGATTGTAAGAGTTGTGGTATGGATAGCATTCCTGAGCTTCTTGCCCTTGAAAACCAATATCTCCTACCTCTTGATAGCACTCTTCATAGTACCCATGGTTTTGGAAACCAAGGGTTCTTTCTCGGTCATCGTGCTGTTCCCACAACAAATGGCAAGATTCGGTAGGATGGTCAAAATGACACATCCTACAAAACCTTGCTTGTTGAGCCTCTCTTCTCATCATGAGTTCCCTCAAGGTGAGACGCTCCATTAAAAAAAAATTTATTTTTTTATTTTTCAAAAGTTCGGAATCATAGTGCAAGGATTCTCGATAAAATAAATTACCAACAACTCGAGCAATACATACTCCGAACAAAAACAACCACCAAGTAGTGGAAAATAAAAACAACTAGCTAATACACAACCAAATACACCTAAATACTTAAGAATAAACGCCTCTTCCCCGGCAGCGGCGCCATTTTGACAGGCGCGGGCGGTCGTCGCGCCCGAGCGCCAAAAGATAATTTATAAGCCCTCAATGCTTACTTTCTACAACTAGGTAGATAGTGGCAAATCGGGGTCGTCCAATGAGAAGAGGGATCTTCCTAAGCGTCTAAGCACATAAATGGTTGATACTAGGCTAGGAGTAAATATACACACACACACTTAAAAGCGAGTAAAAGGGGGGGGTTGGTTGGTTGGTTTCCTAAGTTAACAAAGATAACTAGCAACGTCAAGTGACTATGCTAATCATCAAACGAAACTAAGAAAAGGGGTTTTAAACTACAAAGATAAAATGCCTTGGGGGCAACGGATATCCACTTCCACATCTAATGTAGTTCCTCGAATCATTCACACATTCCATCATATAGCATTCATGACCCAATGCTCACACACCCCATCTAGCAAGTACCACAACACACACACCACAAGGAGTTCTAAGTTCATGCTCATGGATCTTCATGCAAAGGCGCTACGGAATTCGTCACGTTCCTACACCTAAGCAATTCAACCACACAAGCACTCCCTATGCTCAAACCACTCATGGCACACATGCAGTGAAACACATCGTCAAGAATACATAAACGCCGAATAACAAATACTTCAAGAATGAATTTAAATCATCTATTCAATACTTCAACTACTTGTCGTGGAGACTAAACTCCTATCCTTCTTAGTTCGTAGTTTGCGAGAGTGAGTTCGACATCTCTCGTCAAACCTCACCAATGACTCCCGAGTCGCGACCACAACTCAAGGTGCCATTGGTGGCATTTAGCACGAAGGACCAACAAGCTTGGCAATGCCTATGACCACTACACCGTGACTAGGCATTAAACCAATTCATGCGATTACACGAGATTGGATGAGCGTGCAACGCACATTCATCCGCGAGCATATGACTCTCTCGTTTGCTACACAAACGAACATGACGAAGAGTTCGACATCAATCACATTCGCCTAGCACGTTGTCAATACACTAACACAATCAAAAGCTCTAATTCACACTCATACATTACTAACAAGAACAGGGGGGAAATTAACCCAAATCCCCTAAACCCTAGCTAGCAATTGATACAAGCATTCATATCATCAAGCTCTCAATAACATCAATGTAATCAACAATTAACATTCAAAGCACAATAAATGCACAATAGCAAAAACATCAAATAGATAGATATAAATGAATCTCAATACATAGAAGTGGAAGCTTCAATCCTTTGCTCCCAAGTACAAGAACTACTCTAGAACAAGAAAACACATAAAAACTAAGAAAAGAAGAAGAAAAGAAAGAAGAGAAAAAACCTAGGTTTGGCACCCAAAAACAGAGAGAAAACGGGCTAGGGAAAGCTGGAGAAGAAGAGGGAAAGAGATGGTATTTATAGTGCAAAGAAAATAAAATTGATTTCTGGCCGCCCGATGGTCGCGACTCGCGACGGTGTTCGTCGCGACTCGCGACGATGCCCCGGCTCGCGATGGTGTCGCGACGGTGTCGCGACGGGAGCCAGATTTCTGCATTGTTCCTTTGTCTTCTTCATAGCCATCCCTCTCAATCTTCAAGTCTTCAACAGCTCCAAAATGGTCTTCAACGGCCTCCGGTCTTCATGTCTTCGAAGTGAGTATCCAAAAGTCTTCGAAAGTATAATCTTCAATGTCTTCCGGTCTTCGTTGCTTCCGTGTTCTTCCCTTGTCACACAAAATCCACTTAAAAGAGGTAAAAGAGTACAAAGTTGCTTTTACCTCTCCTAAGTGAATTTCAAGGTAAAACACAATCTCTCGATAATAAAAGAGCACAAAAGTGATCCTAAATACTACTAAATAATGCGCCTAAAATGGACACATCACGATCCTAAAAAAAACTAGTTAGTCCCAGACCTGGCCCAAACCTGCAGGGTCTTAAAATCTTGGACCCATACCCAAACTCGAAAGGTCTAACAGGTCCTGGGTCCAAAACGAGTCCTAAAAGGGTCAACTGTTCAAAATTTTTTGTCTTCACTAAATAAAATGTATATTGTCTTACATACAAATAATCTAAATTCAATATTTATCTGAGTTAATTCTTTAAGGAAAAAAATACAACCCATAATGTTTGTTGGATTCGAGATAAATTTACTGAGAGAATATGAAAGAGATATAAATACTGAAAGAATATGAAAGTGATTTTTAGGAATTAGGGTAAAATTTTATACATATATATAGTTAGTTAGTTAGTTAGGATTATATGGGTACGGGTTAGGTATGGGTTTTATTTTTTTAGACCTACACCCAGACCCGTTCATTAAAATCTAGACCCAGACCTAGATCCGAACCTGATGGGTGTAAATTTTGTGAACCCATACCTGGCCCAACGAGACTTGACCTTGTGGGTCTGGGTCAGGTCCTAGACCCATGCTCATCCCTACTCCTAAGTCCCATAACCAAAACTTGATAGACCATTGCTTCAATTATTCTTTTATTCATTTAAATTAGAAATTTGCTCGAGTTCATATTCATTGGTGATGGGTAAAACCAGGGAAAAAAAAGTAAGCCAAGTAATCCTTCACCATCTACATTTGGTGGTCTAAGGAAAATAGTCAATTGGCCATGGGAGGAACCAAAGGAATTCATCGTTACCTCATTTCATATTTGGAACAACAGAAGACCAAGAGGCCACAAGCATTCTCCAGAGCCCAATGCCAGTTGAAAATTCTTCAACAAGGCAGAAGCGTTATGTTCAATGGGTATGCCATAAATGCATTGAAACCAAGGTGTTGAACCCCAATTTTGTACTTGAGTTACATTTTTTGATGCATATTTGATTATTTTTGCCCCATTATTTTTGTAGCCTAATTACGATGGATAGTTCAACCCACTCATACGAGATAACACAATTTTATGCAAACCTTGGGAAAATTCTGTGACAATGATAGGGTAACCATGGTTAATGAAATTACCGCGATTGTTAGTAAATTCACAATAACTGATGTATTAGGGTGACGCTAGCTTTTTACGCCCCACTGTTCCGGATGACCTTTAAGAGATTTTCCATCAACAATCTTGGCCAGGTGAGACAAGTTCCCAACCATTGTGTCCTATAGAAATGGGGCATAAATATTTCAGGATACAAGGCGACATGGCTGGGCAAGCGGACAAATATGATCTGTCGGTGTTGACCGTGGAACAACAGTTGGTTTTTGAGTGGGTTTCCATGAATGTTCTTCCTCCGGGGACATGTGTGCGAGCCCACCATTGGAAACCTTATGATCTTTTATTATATCAAGGAGAAGAAACTGTTGAATCTCGAGTTCCTAATATTGTCCAACAGGAACAATGTCATTGGTACAACAAAGAAGGAATCACCTTACGAGTGTTTAGTCGCTAGGATGATAAAAGAGTACAATGTTGTACCCTTAGATTTCCCATTGCGCCTTGAATACTACGATCATAAATGACTTAACCCGAAGTTACTTTAATTGGATAGAAATACAAAAAAAATACATGGTGAAGTTGATTTCGGGGGAACAAACTAGATGTGCAAAAAGGGCTACAGATTCGAATACAGGTGCATCATAATGGGTAGGTATTGAGTCATAAACCATTCATTATTATCCATGGTTTTTGTCTTTAAAATGTTGAATTATATTGTGTTTGTGTGTAGGAATCAAGTCAGGATTTATGTGGAAGTGAAATAAGATGTTTGCTTGATTCAATAGCCAAATGGGAGCCCTACAGACAAAGGTGAAGGAATTGAGGGCCGAGCAGAAAATTAACTTCGGGAGAAAGGGATTGAGATTGCTTTAAGTGACGATGAAGAAACTTAAGGGATTGAGATTTCTTTAAAAGGGCCAGGCAAAAAAAATGAACAAATGCGGAGTAGACGTAGTGAATGAGTTCTATATGTTAGTTATGGTTTGGCCACCAATATTGTAGGAACTGGATTGCATTACTGAGTTTAAACATCACTCCAAATGTGACAATCTAAAACAGATGAAACTCAACTTTGCAGATGATCTATTGTTACTTTTAGAAGGGAATGGAAATTTTTTGCGGTGCTTACGGGAGCTTTTTAGAAGTTTACTAGATCTACGGGCATAAAAGTGAACCAGTTAAAATGCAAGGTCTACTTTGTGGGTGTGGAAGAGGAGCATAAGAAAAAAATACTTAACATTATAGGTTTTGAATTGGGAGAACTATCATTCAAATACCCGGGGGTACCATTAACCAGTAGAAGACTTACAGTTCAAACTTGCCAGCTACTGATTGAGAAGATTAGATTGGAGTGCAAGACTTTTAAGCTATGCATGTGGATTACAACTAATAAAGAGTGTTATTTGCAATAGCCAATTATTGGATGCAATGCTTCCTTATACCCAAAGCAGTCCTGAAACACATAGAAGCAATACGCGGATCATACATGTAGAGTGAAGGGGAAATAGTAACCAGAAAATCAACTATTGCTTGGGAGAAAGTTTTCTCACCAAAGAAGGAAGGAGGACTGAATATTATTGCCTTGTTAGAGTGGAATGAAGCTAACATGATCAAAACCTTATGGTATTTATACAGAATGATTGACAGACTGTGGATAAGGTGGATCCATGCTTACTACATGAAAGGAAGTGATATTATGAATACAATGCTCCCAAGTTCAAGCTCATGGATGATAAAAAACTTGATGAATTAAGGGCTAAAGCACATGATATGGAGGTATGGGTGCAACAAAGTGACAGAGGAAAATCCAGTCAACCGGACATTAAGAGGTGAGCATGATGCAATTCAATGGGGCAAGCTACTTTATGATAATCAAGCCAGACCGAGATCAAAATTTACAATGTGGATGAGGTGTCACAACAGGTTACTAACTTAAGGTAGGTTGTAGAAGATTGAGATTGAAGTGGATAGTAAATGTTTGTTCGATGATGATGATGAAATAATAGAATATTTATTCTTTGATTGTAGGAGGTCTAAAGAAACATGGAGCAACATTATGAGATGTCTACAAATGGATAGAGAACCTAAGAGATATGAGGTCAAAATATTATTTATTATACTTTTATTAATTTATTATTAAATTAGGATTTTAGGAGGATAACACTATACTCTTTTTTCCATTGGATTTTTTAATGAGGTAGTGTGACCATTTTAATTTATTTCATTTTAGAATAAGCTCCATTAACTTGGCCACGTTGGCATTGGATGAGTTAATGTCGACTTGCTTTTATTTTAGGTTTTAGAATATTAAGTTTTGATTTGATTAGAATTAGATACGGTAAGTTTAGACATGGCAGATTCCTTCAAGAATTCATACAATATTTGGATTGATTTACTTGTATGAATATGATCATCATTTATATTTAAATTAGGTATTTTAGTTTAATATGGTTTTAGCTTCTTAATCTGCCATAAGTCTTTTCAGTTTCTGACAAAAATTACCAAATCTTTGTCTTTCTTTGTATTCTTAAAGACCATACCGATGTTCTATAAATAGGGGATGATTTTTAAAATTTTAATTACCTTTGACACTTTATACATCATATATTGAGTTATTACTCTTTGATTGCGAGCATTTCCATATTCTTAATCCTGCAGGTTAATTAAGTTAGCAATATCCTTCAAATCTGTGAGCTAGTTAGTGAACGATTCGTCAAATTTGTGAGCTAATCTTGCGGCTAGTTAGTGAGAAATTTTTTGAGTTGAGAGTCAATCCGAGGGCTAGTTGGTGATCAAGTCGTGCAGTTGTTGTTAGTGTTTGCGAGGTACCCTTTATTGCAGTTAAGAATTTATCAAAATTTTGCAGTCTAGAGTTTTTGCAAGAAGATTTATATCACTAAAGATTGGGAGGAGGGAAGAAGTCGGCTGGTGTATAACAGTGGGAAGAAAGGCTGGAGGCCACAACTTTTGAAGTTAGCAGCTGCAAAAACCATATATGCCATTTGAATAGCAATAAATGAGTTATGTTTTGGGGCAAATATATAGAGTATAGTGATTATAAGTAAGATAATTGAATGTATAGCCTATAGAGCGTGGATGAAACGAAAGCTTAGAATGAAGTGTGTAAAATTTATGATAAGGGAGTAAAGGGAGAAAGAGGAGTAGATTGTAAAGATACAAATCCAAGTTTTGGTAACGAAAGCTATTTTATTTCCAAAAAATATAATTATAAACATTTCAATATAATTTATTATATAACTAACCTAAATTATAACTATTTAAATAACGTTAATAACTATTTCTTAATTGATTAAATGTTTAAGTTTTAATATGCGAATTTTACTTCTCGCTTTTCTCTTTAATTATAACTTGATACCTATTTTCTTTTGTTCTCTTACCTATTTTTTGAATAAATACCTTTATCTAATGTGCTAAAGATCAACAATATAATCAAGTTAGCATTTTACATTATTTTAAAATTCATGTATTATTTTAATTAAAAAAATTATTTCAAGGTGTAGTCGAAGAAAGAAATTAAAATAAAATCATTTGGGTTTACCTAGGTACTGAATTCATTAAGGGCGGTGGTTCACGCCTTTTGTCACATTTGACCATAAATTTCATTTAGTATACAAACATTAATATCATCATGTGAGATATTGTTAAATTTCTTGAATCACGTGTTTTCTAAATATCAAATTTTAATGCACTGATAGTATACATAAATAAAGTTATTGGTGGTCAAACAAGATATGAGAAAGTTGACTAAAAAGTGTGCCGGACGGAGGAAGTACGTAGCTTATTAATCAACATGGTTTATATATGTTATAAAAATAAGAATAAAATGAGAGTGAACATCTATCATACCAGTCATATTTCAAACATATCCTATCATATCTCAATCATCAATCTCGTCTATTCAAACAATCTTGTTTAACGGTTAGGCGGTTTAAAACTACACTTTGTACTCTACTATCCTTTCGTTGGTACTAGTAGAGTACCATCGCGCGTTGCGCGATATTATTAATTAAAATATTAGGATTAATTTTAATTTACATTTAAATTGAAAACAAAAAAATTTATTTAACATTTTAAAGTTTAGTCATCCCAAGCACCATATAATAAAATCTGTTTGCTTTGGATGGTTCTTCAACCAGGGATATTGAAGTCATTTTGACTAAGCTAAACCCAACTTATCTAAAAATAACAAACTAATATTATAATATGTTACTGATTTTAACTCTTTACCATATATAATCAATCATAACTTGTTAACATACTAATATTATATTTTGTTTCTGATTTTAATTCTTTACTAAATATAATCAATCATAACTTCTAAAGATATATTTAAAACCATAAATATCTTATTGTACCATACACACACACATATATATATATATATATATATATATATATAGACACACATATCAATAAAGAAAATTCAAATAAACACATAATAATGAAATAGCAAAATGTTTGAATGTTTTAATACAATGATATAGTACTTTTGATAGAAATATGTATACATACTATTTATCATTAATGTATGACAAAGTCTTGTTTTAGACCGACTAAATGTTAAATGGGGACATTTTATAATTAGTGAGACTAATAAGATTATTTGATATTTACTTTTATTTATTGCAATGAGATACATATAGTTATGATAACCTTTTAAAATGAATCTCAACATATAAATAAATATTTTTAAATAACTTGAATGAAATATTATAAAAATAATTAATTTTTATTGTATAGTATTTAAAGATTTCTAACTAAATTAATTATTTTACTTCATAACTCATATAATTTTCCTCAGATGACTAAACTTTAAAATTTTAAATAAAACTAAATCTGAATATTTTAATTACTAATACCACGCAGCGCGATGGTACTCCACTAGTCTAAGAAAAACTATATGAGTTATGAAGTGAAATAATTAATTTAGTTAGAACTATTAAATATTGAATACAATAAAAATTAATTATTTTTATTATATTTTATTCAAATTATTTAAAAAGTAATTATTTATATGTTGATATTCATTTCAAAAGGTTATCATAATTATATGTATCTTAATGAAACAAATAAAAGTAAATATCAAAGGACCTTATTAGTCTCACTAATTAATGTTATCATTTAACAGTTGGTATAAAACAAGACTTTTTCATATATAAATAAATAAATAATATGAATACATATTTCTATCAAAGAGCCCGTCTCTTGACGGTCTTTCAATAAGTTATGGAAACACCAATGTTTAAACTATAAATTAGAAGAAATCAAGATAAAATTTTCGGGTTGCATTAATCGGGTCATAAACTTATAATTACCACAACTACTTTTTTATAATTCTAATCCAACCATGTCTTTTCATATGCCTATGAAAATGCGATCTTTCCCAAGACTTTGCCTCTATTAAAAGTACTTTATCATTGTATAAAAACAATTCGAACATTTTTGTTATTTCAGGTTATGTGTTACTTTAGATTTTCTTCAGTGATATATAGATATAATACTATGAGATATTTGTGATTTTAAATATATATTTAGAAGTTATATATCTTAACAAGTTATGATTGATTATATATAGTAAATAATTATAATCAGTAACATATTAAAATATTAGTATGTTATTTTAAAACTTCATGGGTTTAGGTTAGTCAAAATAATTTTAATATCCCCAGTGGACATCATGATTGATTATATATTGTAAAGAATTATAATTAGTAACATATTAAAATATTGTTATGTTATTTTCAAACAACTTCATGGGTTTAGGTTAGTCAAAATGACTTCAATATCCCCAGTAGACATTATGTTTGATTATATATATTAAAGAATTATGATCAGTAACATATTAAAATATTAGTATGTTATTTTAAACAAGTTAATGGATTTAGGTTAGTCAAAATGACTTCAATATCCCTTGTTGACAGCATCAACAAACAATTTCTCATAATATGGGGCTTGGGAAAAATATTTGAAACAACTTGTCTTCAAAATAGAAACTATTTTGGGAGAAAAGATGTGTTTATCAAAGTTGTGTTTATAAGTAAAATTGATTTATAGTGAACACCAGATTCTACTTATTTTCCCTAAACACAACTTATGCTTTTAAAATAACCTAATTATTTGAACTTTACCAAATAGTTAAAAATAACTTATAAGCAAAAACAATTTATAAGATTGGCCAAACACACAAAAGCTACATGGATTTAAAATAAGTAAATTCTCAATAAAAACATAATCCCATCAAACGCCCTTACTCACTCACATTATATCTTTATACTATAACATCTAAATTTTAATATAAAAGTGAGAGAAACTCTCAGGAAAAGCGGTTTGTCCATAAACTTATGGATAATTCACTGAATTTTTTATCTTAAATATTGTGATTTTTTTATAAAATTTAAATATTATATTTTAAAAGTTAAAAAATAATAATGTGTATTTGAAAGTAAAAATATAATAATACATAGTATAAAAAAATTTTAAATGTTTAAATTTAGGGCAAAGTCTTGGGAAAGACCGTCTTTCCATAGGCTTATGGAAAAACAGGGTTTAATTAGAATAATAAAAGGTAAAATGTCTTAGTTGCAATATTAAATATTTATTATATAACATGTAGTAGTTATAAAGTTTATAAATCGATTTATGCAACCCGACAATTTTATTTTCATTTCTTCTAATTTGCACTTTAAACCTTAGTCTTTCCATGGATTATGGAATGTCTGTCTTTCAAGAGACGGACTTTAAATTTAGTATGTAATTTAACAAATGCAGTGTATAAGTAAAAAAAAATACAGTACACTGTTGATAAATTTATGGATATGCCGTCTGTCAGGAGACTCACTCAAAAAATTATGTAAAACAAATCAAACAAAATCTTGGTCGGTATTTTTAAAAGTTATGTATCAGGCTACGGGGATACCTATTGAGCACTTTTCCTACCTGGATTTCTTCTCCCACAAGAAAGGACAATTTGAATTGATAACGTAAGGCCTAATTTTAGCGCTAATTTCTGACTGTGCGAAATCTCCATAGCCAATTTTCCCTCACTCCGAGGGACCGTAGATTGGAAAAGGCAACCTCAAAGATTTGGGACCAAAATTGGTTAACAGGGACCATTGAATCCAACCAATTAAGAGAGATTCAATAGATTCCTTTTCGCAAATGCTAACATCTTTCTTTGAAGGATGGGTTCGGGCCCTCCTACTTTTAGTGAATCATAGGATTTCCTTCTCTCAGCAAAGTATCTGGTTTATCGGTAATCTCTCATTCCCTCCGTCAAGAGACTAACTTTAATTCTCCTATCTTTTTTCAAAATAAAAATTAGCTCAGTGTTACATTGTAAAGCTAAACTTTTAACACTTTTACTTATGAAAAGTCAGAGTAGAACCGTGAATATGGAAGAAGAATATAAAATTTTGTTTCGACATTAGAAAATTACAAATTGTTTAGGACTCTAATTATGAAGTTTAAGGAGTGAAATTCATGAGCAATTAAAAATGGTACTCCGTAGTTATATTGAAAATGGTAAATAGGATGGCCTAATGTTAAATGGATAGAATATTTGGTACTAATACAGATAGAATATTTTTATATATCCTTCCTCGATTCCCAGTTTTGTTATTGATAGAGTTCCTATTTCGTAACACCATTTATCCTTTTATATTTCATGAAATAACTTTTTTGACTAACATGAAGTAGTAAAAAAATCTAAATTGTTGAGTAGGATTAGAAAAAGACAATAATATTGGAATTTCCCTGGAATTTCAGGACCCATATCATTGTAAGCATCTCATTCTGCATATATTCTGACATGAAAGAAAAGGAAGAACTGAAAATCTTTCATTTTGTTGGTTACCATTTTATAGTATTCCCGCAAAACGACGGCAAAACACTGTTCTTAACTGCCTTTCGAGGCTTCTTCTCGCGTTGACCAAGACCTTTCCTCTTCCTGCCAAAACGGCACACCACTGCCCTTTGTGTCCATTTGAATTCCAACTTTCCTCATTATTTTGTAGTTATTCCATAACTAACTGTATGATTGATAATCATTACAACTACAGCTTGAATTTTTTGCTTCTTTTTTCTTGTTGTTAAAGTTGTTGGTCCCTCTACCTTGTAGCTTTGCTGGGTTCTTGCTGATTTTGCCTTTTGAGTTATTATGGTGGTAATAAATGGTGAAAAGGTTGGATTTTGAGGCGGTTTGTTGAAGAGTTTTGATCTCTGCATTTTTTGGACATGGGTTCAAGAAAGAGCAAGAGTTCTGCAATCAAGGAAGTTACAGAGTTCTTGAACCACTTGCTGGTGGATAAGCCTTTGCTGCCTTTTGCTGTTCCGTTTTTGTTGGTTTTCTGGGGCATTGAAAAGTGGTTTTTCTCCCTCTCCAATTGGGTTCCTCTTGGTGTTGCAGTCTGGGCTACTATTCAGGTTATATTGTTGTTTCCAGTTTTCATGTGTCCTTTATGCTAGATCTTTGTTAAACTTGATGTTTTTCTAGCATTGGAATTGTTTCTGTTTTGTTTCCTACTTATTTTTTGATGGTTGCTGTCCTCTTGGTGTATCCTTGAACCCTATTGTTTTTTCAAATTTTACCTTAAATTTGAGAATGACTATGATGTAAGTGGGTCGGATATTATGCAAAAATTGCAACAGAAAGAAAGGGCTCTTGTAACATGAGTTGTGCTCCTTGCCAATTTGCAGTATGGGAGCTATCAACGGCGAATTCTTGCGGAAGACCTGAATAAAAAATGGAAGCAAGTGATACTGCAGACATCGGTCAGTTTTGTTTCAATATCATTCCGTGGATCTGCATTTTGATTGCTCTGTTTTTTCACACTTAAATGCCTGAATTTGTTTTTTCAGCCAACAACTCCTTTGGAGCACTGTGAGTGGCTCAACAAGCTGTTGATAGAAATTTGGCCCAAGTACATTGGCCCTAAGCTCTCCTTAAGGTTTTCTTCTATTGTTGAGGTGACTTTTCTTTCCTGATAATTTTCTTGTACTTTATTTCCTTCCTGGTACATAAACTTGAGAATCTTAAGCTGTAATAACTGGTAGTACTTTATTTTTGTTTACATTACACTTTTTTGATGTGGACTTCAGTAAGAAAGAGAAAGTCACTAAAGAGATGAGATGTGTTTTTGGGAACCCAAATTCTTCTTTTCTCTGCCGTGTATTATGGAAGGCGTTATTAACTAGCTATTGTAGTCCAACATAACCCTTGTTTGATGGTTTTCTCTTGCTAATATGAAGAGGCGATTAAAGCATCGAAGGCCAAAGCTGATTGTAAGTATCTTTCCTTTTCTGTCATGTGGTGTAGATTCGTCGAAGTATGTACCAATCATATGCAATCTATACTTCTGCAGGAAAAAATTGAGTTACAAGAGTTTTCATTAGGTAAAATCCCACCAATCTTAGGTCTTCATGGAACTAGTTGGTGTACTTCAAGCGATCAGGTTTTAACTTTTCTCTTCTTCTCTTGCTTGTTCTGTTATTTTTGCATTAATTTCTTGGTCATACCGTAAGAATTCTAGCTTCTAGTTGAACATGGGAAAATGGTTTGTTTTATATGGACTTGTGAAACTTATTGCGTATGTGTGAATTTATGGCATTTGAAAAATGATATTCTAATTATAGGAAAGGTTCACTCAGTTAATATTTGCAATTTGGACTATGGATTGTTCTTAGTCTATAAACTTACTGGGATTATATTACTAACTCTCATCCTTTTCTTGACAGAAAATTATGCGCATGGGTTTCGATTGGGACTCTAATGATATAAACATTATGTTGTTTGCAAAGCTGGCAAAACCACTAATTGGAACTGCCCGGATTGTAATAAACAACATCCACATAAAGGGAGATGTATGTCCAATTACTTCTGTTGTTTTGTTATTAAGATGAATTCAGGATAAATACTACAATTAATTTCATGATAGAAAACAAAAGGTTTTTGTTCCACTTGGGATGCAGTGGTACTCTGAAAAAGCATTTCCAAAAACATCCCCATCTCTAAGATTCATTAAATCACTTTCCGAAGCCAAGAGAGGTCTGGGATGAAGTGCTGATGAAATATAACAGAATTCTTGCTGGGTACACTTGCTCAAAATGAGAACACAAGTGATAAAAATGTTCGAACTTTTGGATCTGAAGTCCTTTTATATTATATACCTGCAGCTCCTTCTGATGCCAGTTCTTGAAGGTAAAGCAGTTCTATACTCATTTCTGTCAACTCCAGAGGTGAGAATTGGTGTTGCTTTCGGGAGTGGTGGAAGCCAATCACTTCCTGCTACAGAACTCCCCGGTGTCTCTTCTTGGCTGGTATGCTGCTGCAGTCATCGAAATTTCTAAACTGTTTGTAGGACTGTGCACGAAGTTCCGATTTGGAGTCAAATATGTTTAAAGTTGTTTCCTTTTCTATCATGTTGTGTATTGTGTAATATTCTGGCTCTTTATCCATCAGGTTAAACTTATTACTGATACGCTAAACAAAAGGATGGTTGAACCCCGGCGTAATTGTTTGTCTCTTCCAGCAGTAGATTTGCATAAGAAAGCTGTAGGTGGCGTACTTCATGTTACTGTAATTTCTGCCAGTAAACTTTCGAAGAAGAATTTGAGGGGAAGCCCGTCAAAAAGATATCAGAACTCTGTCACAAATGGATATGAGGAGGATAACTCTGATAGCAAAGATTTGCTGACATTTGTGGAGGTTGAAGTTGAAGAGTTGACTAGGAGGACTCATGAAAAACACGGGTCAAACCCCAAATGGGATTCAACTTTCAATATGATTTTGCATGACAATGCAGGCATTGTCAAATTCAATCTTTATGAGTGCAATCCAGGCAATGTCAAGTATGACTTCCTAACAAGTTGCGAAGTTAAGGTATAGTCATTTCACTGAAGGTGGCTATGCATTATAAATTGAAACACCATCAATAAGATGCCGTACTTGACTGACTAGGCATCTTGAACATATGCTATGAGTCTATACTATACCACCATGGCTGAAATACAATTGTCCTTTGCGCAAACAGGTACGATATGGAGCAGATGACTCAATGATTTTTTGGGCAACAGGTACTGATTCATCTGTGATAGCGCAACATGCGGAGATGTGTGGGAGGGAAATTGAAATGACAGTTCCATTTGAGGGAGAGTATGCAGGAGAGGTAGTAACAGAATATGTTCTAAGTGCTGCATGTAGGCTGTTATTCTATGTTTCCTTTCAGATATTGCGCAGATATATCATGTTCAATTTAATCTAATAGTCTTAGTGCTTTTATTCTGGACTGAAACACTACAAACTATGAAATGATACTGATTATTCCCAATTTTATTCAGAGCAAAAGTAATATCTTTCACCATAGCATCAACTGACTGCTATTGCTTTTTTGCTTGGATTGAAACTTGCAGTTGACAGTGAAGCTTGTCTTGAAAGAATGGCAATTTTCTGATGGTTCGTGTAGCCTTAATTCTATGCGGCTTAGTTCTCGCCAATCTCAATCGCTAAGTGGTTCATCCAATTTTCTTCCAACAACTGGGAGAAGAGTGTACGTTACTGTTGTGGAGGGTAAAAACCTTCTCGTGAAAGACAGGCTTGGGAAGTCGGACCCTTTCGTTAAGTTGCATTACGGGAAGGTAAATTCTTCTGCTCTCCACGCATATAAACTCTTCTAACAATTTGGGAAGTCTCAGGCACTCTTTGCTCTAATTATATGAAACGTCACTGATTCTACTGGTTGACATGAACTTGTGGTCAATACAGAGCTCAAAGCTTTAACATTCAAGTCATTATAATGCTGGTAAGTCTGATTTTCAGGCGATTCAAAGGACCAGAAGTGTTGCTCATACTTCAGATCCTAATTGGAATCAGAAGTTTGAATTTGATGAAATAGGAGATGGTGAATACCTAAAAATAAAATGCTATACAGACGAAACTTTCGGGGAAGAGAATATTGGTAGCGCACGGGTAAACATGGAAGGCCTTATTGAGGGATCACCAAGGGATGTATGGATCCCTCTTGAGAAAGTGAACTCTGGAGAACTCCATCTTCAAATAGAAACAGTGATGGTCGAGGATAGTGAAGGATCCAAGGCATGCTGATCCAACTAGTTACTTCTCACTTGTTATGGTTTTGCATTTCTGCAGTTTCAGTGATCCAAAATTTTGTCTTGTACTTTCTCAGGGATTAAACGGAAATTCAAGTAATGGTTGGATTGAGCTTGTTCTCATTGAAGCTAGAGATCTTGTCGCCGCTGATCTCAGAGGGACTAGCGATCCATATGTGAGAATAAACTATGGGAGCTTGAAGAGGAAAACCAAGGTATGTGTCTTTTCCCCTCTTAGAATTGCATGGATAGCTGTAACAAATGGTTGTGCACCACCTCAGTAATGTACTTTGTTTGCTTTCCTGATTCGCCTTACAGGTTATATTCAAAACTCTTAATCCACAATGGCATCAGACTTTTGAATTTCCAGACGACGGCAGTCCCCTGGAGTTGCAAGTGAAAGATCACAATGCTCTACTCCCAGAGCAAAGCATAGGCCAATGCGTGGTAGAATACAAAAGATTGCCTCCTAATCACATGTCTGATAAGTGGATACCCCTCCAGAATGTGAAGAAGGGAGAGATCCATGTTCAAGTAACCAAAAGAGTTCCAGAGCTAGACAAGAAGCCACTGGACTCCGAGTCATCTTCCGTCAGAGGACGCCAACGCATCACCAAGCAGGTTTGATACTTGTCTGTCTAGTGACATTTTGCATGTTTGAATGCAGATAATCTGACACGTGTTTCTGTTTTCTATCAGATGAAGCAGACGATGATCAAAGTTCGGGGGTTGATCGAGGACAGGAATGTGGAAGGAATCTCGGCAACTTTGACTGATTTGGAAAGCCTGCATGATTCGCAAGAAGAGTATGTAACTCAGCTTGAGATGGAACAGATGCTTCTGCTGAACAAGATAAATGAACTGGGGCAGGAAATTCTCAACTCCTCATCACCTACATTACATAGAAGGGCGACAGTTATTTAACCTATAACGTAATCGCAATTAGTTTGGTAGCATAAGACGAGAGACTTGTGTTTTACGTATCACATTTTCCACCAAATATAGGACTGCAACATGTATATTTTTCAGCTTGTATATGGATCATTTCGATAAAGGTACGTTTGCTCTACATAATATGTATGCAGAAAGTGTTGCTTTTGTTCAGAGACAAACATGAGCTTACGAAGGAGGACAAAGATAATCTTTACATTCATTCTTCTTTTGTCGAGTTCTTTAGCTTTGTCTCACCAACCCCAGCTTATGTGATGAACAAAACAATCGAAGAAGATATATTTGACATTCCCGACGTACCAATGTAAGAAGATTAAGATAGCTGTTTCTGCGAGTTTTTCGTTTCAACTTGTAGTTGTCATTCAAAGTAGCAAAGTGAAACGCAGTGTCCTAGTACAGCGTGTTCATCTATCTCATTTTGGATGATTACATGATGTGATGCTGGTGGTTTCGTTTCTAATTATGTGCGGAAGAGACTTGTAGCTGGTGTAGTTTAATGATCTGTGGTAACAGTTGTTGAAATGAACTATAAAAAAATATGTGGATGTAGAAGTGAATTTTCCTTTGTAGTAGGGTTTAGATTATTGAGAATATATAGAGTACAAAACCTATAAGTAAATATGGAAGCTATAACTAGATATATATTCTTGCCAAGTACTCCTTAAAACTCCACCGTGGTCCTCATAAAATAAAGAGTGTTCCTTATTACTCCCTCAGTCCCAGATTAAATTGCACAAAATCTTTTTCACAGTCTCCAACACACATGTTTGACCATAAATATATTTAACTACGTATAATATCGATAAACAAAAAGTTACTTTCTAGAAATTAATTGTTATGACGAATCCAACAATATCACATACAACAATATTATTGTTTATATATCCATTCAAATATGTAGTCAAAGTTTTCTTAGTTTGACTGATTCTTTGATCTTGTGCAATTTAATCCGAGACAGAGGGAGTAAGAAAAATGAGATTAATGAGCTACTACTGTGAATGCTTTAACACCCTCCAAAATTCTTTCAATTCATCACACGGGTGGATCCCCATTGATGAGTTGGAGATTTTAATGAGATAAGTTATATACTCTAGTCTAATAGTATTGTGCCATGTGTCTTCCTAATTTGTATTTTTGCTCAAACGGATCTAAATGGGCAAAATACAATTATCTTTTTAAAAAAAGACTCAATTATTTTTTTAGTCCCCTACAAAGTATCTTATACCATGTTTTGGTCTCCGTTTGCAAATCAACCCTTAGGCAGTACCCCAAAAATTCAGAACAATTTGTTTGGTCTCCAAATGTGGTTTTCAGGCAAGACTAAATGGTTTTTCGGTGTAGCCAGAGGTATAATGGTAATTTTATCAATTAGAAAAGATTTTCAATTAAAAATTCCTAATTTTAAAATTTTCTTTTTCTTTAGTTTTTCATTTTGAATGGCGGTGGCGGCGGAAGAACATTTTCAATTTCCACTGGCGCTAACCACCGTCACCTTCCGCCGCCGCCGCCAACCACCACCGCCTTCAATTTCCACCGGCGAACCTCGTCTCCGTCAATCATTCTACAACTACAGAGGTGGAGCTCCTCTTCTTCGTGACTCTGCAAGCACGACGACCTCTGCAACCACGTCGACGGAAGCTCGCTGACTTTCACTTCCCCGCTATGAGACCACGGCGACGGAAACCCTTCTGCAACTTCGGCGACGGAGACCTCCACCTAGTCAACCCCCCCCCCACTCGGAATCCCCCTTTCAGTCTGCCCCACCCTCGGTCGTCTTTTCATTTGCGCTAGAAATTTAGAGTTTTTCCAGAGATTAGGGTTTCTAGCATCGGTCGTCTTTGCACCTCCGTATTTTATATGTTTACAAAAATTTTATTTCTATGGATATATAAAAGTATATTTCTTTTATATATACATCATCTTCAAAATATATGTGTTGTAGTAAATATTATATTGTAGAAATATAAAAATGTGTGAAATAAAAAGAATATGACGTGGGGACAATAATGATGATGTGGAATTGAGTTATGATTGTGGAGTAAAATTGGAGAGGAGAGTTTTGGTCGAAGGTAATGGTAAATAAAAACAAACCGTGAGAAGTCTACGGGAGTGGGAACATTGTCCCACTCCCGTGATACAATGAAACCTACTAAACTACCCCTGATCTAGATGGTACAATCAGGTGGCCCCAAAAAATGCCGTGGGAGTGTACGTGAGTGAGGACATTAGCCCACTCCCTTAATACATGTTACCTAAATTACTACCCCTGATCTAAATGTTACAACCAGGTGACCAAAAGAAGCTAGTCCCGTCATGATGACCGGGGCCTGTGGAAACCATCCATGGAAAATATTTCAACCCATCGTGGTGGCCAGGGCCTGTATGAGCCATCCCTTCAACAGAGTCCCTTCGTGGTGACCGGGGCCTGTATAAGCCATCCCTGAAAAACAGAGGGGTGTGAGAACAAACTCACTTGCCTCCTCGCTCCATTTGAGATCCATGCTACCGGTGGTGTGAACCGGCTCTTGCGCCGTGGTTTGCTCCCCACGGGTGTCTTCAAATCCGAGAGTGGTCTCGGTCTTCCAATGAATGAAGTAGTATGACCTGTCCTCCTAAAAGGGCTTGCACACCGCTTCTACCATGTACACTTCTAAGATGAAGATAAAGAGTTGTTATTGGCCTTCGATAACGGTCTCTGGATGAGGGCCGAGGCTTTCTTTGTGGGGTTGGGAGCAGTTTGACCGTAGTCCGTTGTGCTCCCAAGTGTTCCCCGCGGATAGACCTCCTAAGCATAAGAGACCGGGCATGACTTCTACCGCGCACGCCCCACGTAACGGTTTTGTAACCGTTATTTCCATTTTAAGCAAATGGACAACCTGATGCCATTTTGCACTTTTCAGTGCAGCGCAGGCAAATAGCGCAACCGTTAATTCCAAGTGATACATAGCAAGGGGTTAATTAATTTGCATACGCAGAATTAATTTACCCCCTACCCAACCTACATGGCCATACTACTACCATGGGAAATCCTGTCAGCCATATGGAGAGAAGTTGCTGGGTTTTTTTTTCGAGCAGTAGCCATCCCTCGAGAGCATTTCCACGAATTCACCCTCGAGTACTCGAATTTACACTCGAAATTCCCCCTCGAGCACTCGAGGACATTCGGTACATCTCGAGCATCTTGAAACATCTCCGACAGTCAAATCCCCCCTCGAGCACTCGAACACTTCTAGCTCTCGAATTTCCATCTCGAGCACTCGAATGCCTTCAGCACTCGAATACCACAGTCCATCTATCCTCGAACCACCCTTCGGATCTCGGTCCACGGGCACTCAGACATTGGAGTACTCGAGCACTTCCAGCATTCGAATGCCCATCTCGAGCACTTGAATGCCTTCAGCACTCGAATCCCTCGAAATCACCTTCAGCCCTCGAACCATCCCTCATCTTCCCTTCGAGTATTCGAACCTCCCCCCTCGAGGACAAAGAACTCGAACACCTTCAACCCTCGAATGCTCACCACCAAGCACGCGAAGGCTTCCAACACTCAAATGTCCCCCTCGAGTACTCTAGCACCTCCAGCGCTCGAATACCTCAATTAGTCTAACCGCAAACTACCCTCGAGTACTTGAGCACTTCCAGCACTCAAATGCCCATCTCGAGCACTCGAATGCCTTCAGCACTCGAATCCCTCGGAATCTCCTTCAGCCCTCGGACCATCCTTCCATCCTTGAACCATCCCTCAACTTCCCTTCGAGTACTCAAACCTCCACCCCTCTAAGGGTTACTGTCCAGCATACCATTCGAGTTGCCATTGCCAACTGCTAGATGTGATTGCCGGACCATATTTTCCGGCATTATTGAGTCGCCGGAATCTGGGCACAATTTGAGAAAACCACCAATTACGAGAGTCTGATCTTCCATTCCTCTTCTTCTGGGGATTCTTATGAAACTGAGAAACAAGGCCAACAAATTGGGGGTACTATCCTTTATGATTCCGATTAAAACAATCCACCATGGCCGGCCGCTAAACAGCTAGATCCAACCAACACACAGTGAAACTTCTCATACATCTATGATGAATCCGAATAGCCCTAAAGTATGTGCCACCTCAAATGTACCCAGAATGAAGATCGCATGAGTGAGAAAATTTTAAATCTGTGTTTTTGGCATAGAGCGTCTAAGTGCAGACTAGGTCAGGGAACACAAGGCCGGGGGGTGTCCGGGTTCTGAACACAAGCGAGGCTGAGAGTTTACCGGGTTCTGAGCACAAGCAAGGCCAGGAAAGGAACCGAGTTCTGTTAACTTTCAAGGCCAGAGGTTTCCCAGGATTTGAACACACACTTGGCCGGAAGGTGGCCGAGTTCTGAGCACTAGCGAGGCCGGATGATCAGTCTGAGTTTTGAACACAAGCTAGGTCGGTCGGGTGCCCGGGGTTTGAACACAAGGTCCCCTAAATCAGTTTGGGTAGCCTATTGGTCTAAGCTCCAATTTTAATTCGAGTAAACAAGGTCGAGCATTTTTCGGGTTCGGAGCATGAGCAAGGAAGGATGGGTTACCGGGAGCAAGGCCGGGCGGGCAGGCCAGGTTTTGTTCACTTGCAAGGCCGGAAGTTGCCCAGGTTTTGAACACAAGCAAGGCTGGAAAGTGACTGGGATTTGGGCACTAGCAAGGCCGGGGGACAAGGCCGGGGTTTGGACACAAGCTAGGCCAGTCGGGCTCGAGGTTTGAGCACAAGTTTACCCGAATCGATTAGAACTGACCCATAATGCTAACAATTTCCATGCCTGAGACCCTTCATTAATATTAATCTCATATGAACATCATATTTACATGCCACTTTCAGTAGGAGTGGCGCACTAACCCGCACAGATTCTCATAAACTGCCCTTCTCTTCATACCAAACCTTCCCAGCATGCGTCAGCAATCCACACATTCTACAAAATTAGATATGCAAAGCTTCTCCTGTTCCCAGTAAAACTACTCAGAACAGAGTACCACAGTAATCCACACGGGTTTAGCGTACGAATTACTTCTTTCCACAGGAGGCCTCACCAAAAATAGATTCTATACAAAAAGCACTAAATGAAACCGAGGACAGCTTCCCAGACGACAAGTTCCTCTTCAAAAATTTGCACAACAAATCCCCCGAAAATCCGCACAAGAAATTCCTCCATTAAAGTCCACACAAAATTTATATAGTGCAAGACTTACATGGGTGTTCGCCAAGCTCTCCATGTTTGCATCGGGTACGGGTCTTCCTCCTCCGCCAGAACTTCGTCTTCCTCCTCCGCCAGAAAATTCCACTCATCAAGACTGGTGGGCAGGTCTTCCTCCAGTAAAACCCATCGTGGATCCATGGGTCTTCAAATTCCAGTTCGAAAAGTCCGATATTCGAACTTTAAGAACCCAAAAGCTCCTAGCTTGAAGACTGAAAAGAAAGTCTTCATCCCCGAAAACCCATAAAGAGGCTATGGGTTTTCCAAATCCACGTTTGGACTGCGGATCTTCCTCCAAAATTTCAAGAATCAAACTTTGTTTTGCAGAACGGGGACCTAGATCCCGAATTCAAATCATCCAAACCAAGGCGAACCATACAAGGAAACACTCCCAGCGAGGAGCCCAACATTTCCTCGCTGGTGAAGGGGAGATGTGGAAGAGAGACCCGGCGAAAACCTAACACGATAAAACAGTGCAAGGCTGCGCCCTATTTTCGCCTCAGAGCTCTTCCTTGAGAGGAGAGTTTTGTTGAGTGTAGTTAAGGAGAGATAGTGATTATATTATTTAAAAATTAAAAAAGTGGGAGTATTGGTGAGTTTTGGAGAGTGTTAATGGAGGGAAGGGCAATTTGACAAACAATCACACTCATGAAGATCACAGCCGCCATCGAAATCCCCCAAATGACAACCAAAACCAAGAGCCCGACAGGGTCGGAGATATTGAATTAATATGGAAAGAGGTCAACACAACCAATCTTCAATTCCACGGTACACAAATACACAGTGCAGCATTCTCCGAGGAATCTGGGAAGGGGGCGACATCGTGGTGCGTTGTCAACCAAGGGACAAACCAAAGGTGGCATGGAGCGGAACCTATCAGGGAACTATCATTTACTAAGGTAGAACTAATAGCAATCCTAAAAGCAATGAAGGAAACAATCTATAGGAACATTGACTCCATTCAAATACACACCGACTGTGAAAATGTGTTGCGTCTGATAAAACTATCCGGACATTCCCCCAGATGCTAGACTCATAGTTAGAGAAGTTCAGATTTTAAGCATGACTTATCTATACTACAAATCATTAAGGTAGGTAGAGATGTTGTAAACGAGACACATACACTAGCCCATCATGTAACAAATTGTATCACACTCTATCATTCATAATGAGAATGAGCCTAGTGTTTAGTTAAAAAAAACAATGGTGAAGTGTGAGAGGGGGTTTTGGTATGTTTTGTCCCACAATGGGGAAGTTTTGTCAGAAGTGGAAGGCAAAAAGAGGACAAACTTGAGATGGGAGTTTTGGTGTGTGCAGTTAATGAGAGGGAGTGATTATATTATTTAAATTTTTTTTAAAAAAAGTGGGAGGGTTGGTGAGTTTTGGAGAATGTTGATTGTGGATGCTCTAAGAGCATTTACAAATACATTGGTGAAGTGTGAGAGGGGGTTTTGGTGAGTTTTTTTCCCTCAATGGGGAAGTTTTGGCAGAAGTGGAAGGCAAAAAAAGGACAAACTTGAGAAGAGGGGAGGGAGGAGAGCACACTCCAAAACTCTCCTCCAATTCATCATGTGGTGGGTCCCAATGGTGATGTGGAGATTTTGATTGTGTCACGTGTCTTCCTAAATTATTTTTTGCTCTAACATATTTATACGGGAAAAATGCAATTATCTCCAAAAAAATAAAATTAAAAAATGACACCAAAATTATTTAAAAAAATTTCTCTATAAATAGTGACCAACATCGATACATTTTCACATCTTTCAAATTCTATTTTCCTCCCCTTCATTCTTACACAAAAAAATAAATTGTAGTTTGTTCGTTTGATTCAAATTGTTGATAATGGAATCATCTAATTAAAATTTCAATAATCAATCGACAAATTCAAATTCATCGAATTTAAGATATCCTTCCCAACAATCGAATCCAAATTTAATGTTGCACCTCCGTATTTTCCATCTCCTCCAAATCCATATCACTATTATGGGCCATTTCCCAACTTCTATGCTCAACCTCTTTCCGGATCTCATACATAATACAAAAAAATAGGTTTTTGTCACAATTTTCTACCGAAGGGTTAAAAAATCTCGTACCAATCTCAAATTTTGGACAGCATTCCAATCATGCTCATGGTGGCGGTCAATTTAATTGGCAAGGTAGTGGTCAATATGGTGGACTACGCGGTGGCCAATATGGTGAAGAAGGCGGTGGACACAATTCAAGTCCAAACTTGGTTGGGGTTACAAATGAAGAGGATGAAGGTGAGGATGATGAGGGTGCGGCCAATGGCTTCAAAAGAATGAAGAAAAATCCACAATCGTGATATGAAGAAAATGACCAAGTCTTATTGAAAGTGTGGATTGAATATTCCATGGTTCTAAAGGAAGATATGAATCAAACCACTGGGATATTTTGGGGTGAAATTAAGCATTCTATTCATGAACATACATGAAAAAATAGAACAGTGAACACGTGCAACACTTGTTGAAAAACAAATTCAAGAGAAGTTGGTCAATATATTGTGGTAATGAGCATTGCTATAAGAAGATGCGACAGCGAGAAGGGGAATGAAGATATCTGAAAGGAAGCTATGGAAATTTTCAAACAAAATCGAAACCACCTTTTTAGCATGGAACATGTATAAAACATTTTGGGTGAGGTTCCAAAGTTTAGATCCCAGCATGTCCCAGGAGAATCAGATGCGTGTGACACATATCGAAATAATCTGAATGACCAAAGTAGTGAGGACAACTGCAAGAGGTCGAGGTTGAATGAGAGAGGTGAGTATTCAATATCAACTAATGAAAGCGCACGTGGCAGTGAAGACCCCTCACACCTATGTTGTGGCCCATGGGTGTCAAAGATGGAAAAAAAGGAAAGTGAAAGGGAAACCATGATGTGCCTCGCTCACTTGATGAGTACAATTGGGAGGTTGTTGTCGTACCTCTCAAAGTTAATATTTATAAGCCCTAATGCTTCCTATCTACAACTAAGTAGATAATGGCATGTCGGGGTCGTCCACGAAGAGGAGGGATTTTTTCAAGTGTTTAAACATATAGCAGAGAAAACATACTAAGTATATACATATATAGATACATATATAAACATGTAAATGGGGGGGGGTTGGTTTGTTTTTTATCCTAAAGTATCAAATTGAAAGACAACATTTAGCAAAGCAAGAAAACTATGCTAATCATGCAATATAACTAAATAGACGATTAAAATGATAATTAAAGGAGTCTTTTGGGCAATCGACTTCCACTTCCAAACTTCCTATAGCTCATTGATTCATTCACTCATTCACTTATTCAACTACATTTATTGTCTATAGGGAATGCTATCACTTCTCATTCGAATATCAACATTCGTTCCTTCTTAATAGTAGTTTGCAAAGACAAACAACGACCATTTGCAAACCTCATTGACGATCACCCTAGACAAACAACATCATAGGGGTATTTCATCAATGAAATTTCACCCAAAGGACCATAGGTTTTATAACAACAAGCCTTCCACCAAAGACATAGTCATTTAACCAAACAAAACACTTATTAGGTTAAACCTAAAACAAACAACATTCAAGGTTCAACCTTTCTTTGCATCTATGGGGGTAAATATGTAAACAATCCACATTAACATACTCATCTAGCAAGAATTACCACACATTATACACAAGTTCTAAATCCATGCTTTTGGATTTCATGTCAAATGAGTTAAGAAATTTGCAACTTTCCTAACACCCTAACACTTCAATCATACAAATATTTCATATACTCAAACAACCCATGGTATAAATGAGGCAAAACACAACATTAATGGCATAATAAATGCTCTCCAATAAATGTTCATAAATGAGAAAATATAGAATCTTACTATATAAGTTTGGAAGCTTCAATCAATTGCTCCCAAGAACTAGATTTAGCTACAAGAGTTCATACTAATTAATGATAACAAACCAAACATACTACAAGATAATTGAAAGATGAAAAATGGTGAAAACTAGAGTTAGACATAGTACCAAAAATACAGAAAGAAGAAGATGTGAATGAGAGGAAATAGAGTGCTATTTATAATACAAAAAGGACAAGGTTAGGTTCTGGCCACCCATTGGTCGCGACTCGCGACGGGCGCCAGAACTTAACTTTGTCTTCTTTTATTTTTCTTGTGGTAAACACTTATCTTCACAATGATTCCTCTCATTTTCCAAGTCTTCAACTCTTTGAAGAAAGTCTTCAAAGTCTTCAAAAATGGTCTTCGACGGCCTCCGGTCTTCAAGTCTTCATGTCTTTGAAGCAAGTCTTTGAAGTCTTCGAAAAGGATCTTCAATGGCCTCTGTTCTTCAAGCATCCATGTTCTTCCTATGTCACGCAAAATTCACTTAGAAGAGGTAAAAGAGCGTAAAATTGCTCTTACCTCATCTCAAGAGAATTTCAAGTCAAAACACAAGCTCTTGATAATAAAAGACCACAAAAGTGACCCCAAAAAGTACTAAATTATGCATATAAAATGGACACATCAAACCTCCCCACACTTAAACCTTACTCGCCCTCGAGTAAGAAAAAATCCAAGCATATGAAGGAAATAACATATCCACATCCTAACTACTATTCCCCCAAGTCAATACCTCATAAAGCTCTCAATATCACACATCCCAATGTTAACGTCAAATGAGAAGTTTTCCACAACCCCCATTCGTAACTCTACCCAAACCATATCAACCCTATCAATTCATTGATATCCCTAAAACATCTCTAAATCCTGAATTGACAATCCCAAATCTAATGGTACAAGGTGAAGCTAAAGACATGTATAAGGTTCAAAACACATGCTCCACTTTATACCAATATATCAACTTAAAAGCGAAGTATATTAATGATCAAGAGTTTCATAACTTACTTCATCTTCCCCCGCTAAATTTCCCACTCCCAAGAGGTCCTCAAGATGTCAAGCTACCCGATCCATCCGTATGGCCACCACAACCTTATGACTTAAACGCTGGCAAATGTGAACAAATAACATTTTTCAATTTCTCTCATTTTACCTAGGAGCCCTTTTAGGTTTTCATCCTAGCCACACGTCACATTTCTTCGTCTTACATCTCACTTTTTCCCATACATTTAGCCTCTCATTTTTTCCTAGGTCGCCCTCTCGGGGTTTCGACCTATCTGGGCCCCCAATGTTACCTAAGATGCCCTCTCGGGTTTTTAACTTAGCGGGATTCTTTTTATTTATAATTTTTTTTCATTTTCATTTTTTTTCAAAATTTTCAAATTTTTATCATGATTCTCCAATCCCAAAAGTAGCAAAGTGCTTCCCAAATGTTAAGGCTAAGAAAAATATTAAATCCAACACCATCTAAGTACATCAAAAGAAAAATATCCCAAAACAAAAGGGTAAAGTATCCAAAACAAAATAAAATAATTATCCAAAAGTAGCAAGTCTAACAAAAATATCTCCAACCCCAACTGTGCAATAAGTAGATACCCTTCCCCACACTTAGAACACTACATTGCCCTCAATATAGACAATAGGGCAAAAGTGTACAAAGCAAAGTATGGAAAGGGTAAGGATATGATGCTCACAAATCACTGATGTGAGGAAGAAGGGCCACCATCGAAAAAGCGCTGGTGATAACAAGCCAGCCAATCCATGCTCCTCTGCCTCCTAGCTTTCCGCCTCTCTGCTCCCGAATTAGGGCCTGAGACACCGCCTGCCTAAGACTGCATCTTATGGATGTGAGCTGATAGGTGATCAATCTCCTCATCTATGTCGATCAAGCTCTAGGAGACAAACACGTTGTGCTCCAGAATCATGCTGTCTTAGTGGTGGAATCCATCATGCATTGTCTGCATCATACGCTCATAGAAATATGGTGGAGGCTGGGAGTAGTGAGGTGGCACATCATCCTCCTTCATAGGCTCGGTCTTTGGTGGAGGCTGCGAGGAGTGCTGCTTCTGTCGCTCGGAGAGGGGCAGGCTTCTATCATCGCGCTGGAAGTCCTCTCTGCATGAGGAGTCAAGTGAGATCACCAAATCTGCTAGAGGTGTATCAAACTCCAACTTCGTCTTGTTAGGCTGAGAAAGTGCCATGAATGTGACCTTCCTGGTGCTATATAACCAATGGAATACCCCCGTGGCCCGGGTGGCGCTGAGCATCTTGAACCAGACCAACCTCTCTGTAGTGATGAGGTAGGAAGTGTACCTCCCTAAGCAAGGAGAGTCAGCCGGTGGAACCAATCCCAGGTAGTCCTCCAAGAGGCCTATCATACCTCCAACCATAATCTTCCCCTTTGGCTTCCCTGCCACCTCTACAATCCTCTTCATCCATAGCTCAGCCCATAATCCGTGTCCCAGTCCCTCACTCGTCAAGTGCCATAGAAAGTGAATGTTGTTGTCGGGCACATTCGTCGGCTTCGCCGAGCAAAGTACCGTGCCAGCCAACAGTTGGTGCATATAATGGAATGCGGGGTGGATGATAACACTGCTCTTGTCATGGGAGTTCTTCGGTCTCATGTTGATGACACTCCAGAATTGCATGTCCTCCTCAATCAATCGTTCCTGTACCTGTAGGTTCAACCTTGCCCGTATCTCTACAGTGTCTCATCTAAATGGCTCCTCAACCTACAAGACGGTCATCTGTCGAGATATATCATCCAAGTGGAAAGCGATATACTTCTCGCATAGTTGATCATCTCTCATGTTGCATATCCTGACCGTGAACAGGAACTCCAGTGTATATTGCTGGTAAAAGAGGGCACTCCTGCTCATGAAACCCTTCATCCCCACTTTAGCCAGGAGGCATCAGATTGGCTTGGTGAGCCCAAGAGCATCCAATGTGGGCACGTATACAAAACTCGTCTCCTTGAGTTGACGGCTAGACAGGGCCTCCCATCTCTCCGCATAGGACCCGAGGATCCAGGTCAAACACCCATGTACCTATCTGGAGGAGGAGGTATAGGGCTCGACTCCGTAACCGGTGGTGGAGGCAGAGGTGGAGCGGTGGTGCGCCCACCTCGTGGAGGAGCCCTAGGTCTCTTGGTAGGGGCCATATCTAACAACCACATCAAACAAGTCAAATGTACAGGAATATACATATTTGCAATATTACAAAGTATACTCAACCTTTAAACTAGTTTTTTCCAATCATCACAAGCCAAATTAAATCCACGCCAACTAGTTCAAGTCCTAATCACAATTTCACATACATTCCATGTTATATCCAATATGCCCATATTCTCAAGTCCATGAAATTCTCACATAGTTGAATATCTGATATGCTATATCCCACAATCACAGTCATGCCTAACTAGTTTTAGCCACCATTAGTACCTTCATAACGTCAACATTCAAGTCCCATGGCTAAACTATCCTAAGTAAAATAGCATTGCATTCAAATAACCACTATGTCTAATCAAGGGGCCAACATGCCTCATATCTAGTATAAGCTACAATCCATTCTCAACCTAAGCAACACTAATAGTGCAATTCAGGCACAAAACCAACACGAGCAAATCAACACACTCAAAGTGAGTATAATGCTATCCCACATCCAACCAAGCCGTAAACACAATATAATCACACAATCCCCATCAAATAAAATTGTAAGCACAATATATTCACCAACAATCAACAAAGTTCCAACAATCCAATTTCCTAAGGCATCACACATAATCCACACAATATCCAATAGATAGATTTACAACATAATCACAATCGAAGTTCAATAAAGTGAAGAAATGTACCACTTAGACGCTTAAGAGGAAGAAAAAAGGAAACCCACAACCAATTTGAAATCAGATTTCCCAAAATCACATTTAGGGTTTGTGTTCTTCAAAATTATATGGTGATTTGTGGGTGGAAATTGGGAATATTTTGGATTGGGAAGTGGTGTAGAGCTTTGAGGGTGGAGTGGTGTGTGGCGGCAGTGAGTGACGGCCGGAAGGAGGTGGAGCGGTAGAGGAATGGTGGAAGGAGAGGATGAAAGGAAAGGAAAGTGAGGAGGTTTGAATATTTGAGTTGCTTCCCATTTATAAAACCTATTTTACACGACCGTCATGACTCGCAATGTGTTCATCGTAACTCGTAATGGGTAGGTCAAACAGTGCCTTAGGTCAATATTTATGCTGTGAATTGCGACCACTCCGTCATGACTCACGATGAGACCGTCGCAACTCATGAAAAGTGGAGCCCGAGAGCTACATTTTGCAGCCAAAAGCTCAAATTTGGTCGTGACTTACGACCACTTCACTGCGACTTGCGACCACTTTTCCGTGACTCGCGATGGTCTATCATGACTCGCGATGGGATCATAGCGACTTGCGATGGGATCGTTGCGAATCACGAAAAGTGGAGCCCGAGAGCTCCATTTTTCAGCCAAAATTATGATCCGGTCACGACTCGCGACCACTTTGTTGCGACTATCAATGGTCGGTCATGACTCACGCCGGGACCGTTGCGATTCGCAAAAAGCAGAGGCTGAGGTTCAAATATTTTACCAAAAATTTCTGAGCCCATCGCGACTCGTGATGAGGTGGTCGCGACTCGCGACGGGCTACCCACCTGGTACTCAGATTTTTTTTTGATTTCACCTCTTGTCCTAGTTTTTCCTTCTTGAATCCAAGCATTTCTCCCTTCAAAATTCCAATTCTTTGGTTTCAAATTGCTATAAAATCATGGAAAAGCAAACTGTGAAAAGCATAAGGGAAAACAATGGAACTAACGAAAAAGAATTCAAAATAAAGCAACATCAACGGTACGTTATGATTGACGATCCAGATGATCAAAACCAAGTATTTTCAACTTTTTCGGCATGAATCACTTCTTTTTCTTAGAGCTTACTCATAAACTGGATTGAGGAGATTAACATCCTCTCCCTTCTCTGGCAAAAAATTCTCATGGTAAGGCTTCAAACGTTGTCCATTAACTTTGAATATACTGGACTTAGCTCGATCTAGGATCTCCACTATGCCATGCATGAATACCTTCACCACCTTAAAATGACCGATCCATCGGGACCTCAACTTACCAGGAAATCAGTGAAGGCGGGATTGGAATAGGAGAACTTTTTGACCTACGTCAAATTCCTTCCTAATGATCATCTTGTCGTGCCACACCTTTCTTTTCTCCTTAGAGATTTTGGCGTTCTCATAGGAATCCCTCCGGATCTCATCTAGTTCATCCAATTGTAACTTCCTATGCAAACCGGCTTCATCTATATTGAGATTGAATTCTTTGACTGCTTAGCAAGTCTTATGTTGAATTTCCACCAGTAGGTGACAGGGCTTACCAAACACTAGCCGGTATGGTGACATACTAATTGGTGTCTTGTAAGCCATCCTTTACACCCACAAGACATCATTCAACCAAGAACTCCAATCCTTCCGGTTAGGGTTAACCATTTTTTTGAAGGATGAACTTGATTTCCCAATTCGAAACTTTGGCTTGCCCATTGGTTTGGTGGTGATAGGCGGTGGATGTCTTGTGAGTGATGACATTCTTCTTCAAGAGTGCCTCTATGGTCTGATTGCAAAAATCGGTGCCACTGTCACTAATCAAGGCTCGGGGTACCCCAAACCTAGAGAAGATGTTATCTTTCAGGAATTCTGCAACCACTTTAGAACCGTCAGTCCAAGTGGGTTTTGCTTCAACCCATTTTGACACATAATCAATAGCAAGAAGAATATATGTAAAGCCATAAGAACTAGGGAAATGTCCCATAAAGTCAACACCCCAAACATTAAATATTTCACAATATAGCATAGCTTTTTGGGGTATCTCATTTCTAGATGAGATATTTCCTACTCTCTGGCTCTTATCATAAGCCTTACAAAATATGTATGCATGCTTATCCAAAGTAGGCCAATAAAAACCACTTTCTAAGACTTTCCTAACGGTCCTTTTAGCTCCAAAATTCTTACCGCATGCATGAGAATGACAAAAAGTGAGAATCAAATGCACTTCATTATCGTGGATGCATCTCCTAACAACTTGGTCTCCACAATGTTTCCACAAAAAGGGATCATCCCACACGTAATATTTAGCATTTCTTTTTAGGTTATCTTTTGTGCCTTAGAAAAGTGAGGAGGCAATTTACTAGAGACAAGAAAGTTCACAATGTTGGCATACCACAGTTGGAGGTCCCTAATGGCAAACAATTGTTCATCGGGGAACTCTTCCCGTAGTTGCTCCTTCATTAATAGATTTACCTCACTATCTTTGCATGGTTGCAACCGGCTGAGATGATCAACCATGACGTTCTCTATGCCCTTCTTGTCTCGCACCTCTAACTCAAACTCACTCAGAAGCAAGATCCACCTAATTAATCTTGGCTTAGCCTCTGTCTTCATCATTAAGTGACGAAGTGTTGCATGGTCAGTTTACACAATAAAATTTGTACCAAGCAAGTAAGATCAAAAAATTTCAAAAGAAAATGCCACTACTAGCAACTCCTTTTCTGTGGTGGAGTAGTTTATTTGGGCCTCATTGAGCGACATGGATGCGTAGTAGATGACGTGAGGCGCTCTTCCCACCCTTTAACCAAGTACCACTCTAATGGCGTAATTACTGGCATCGCACATGATCTCAAAAGGTAACGACCTTCCTTTCAATGTATCGAAGGCCCATTTACGACCCTCATACATCACAAATTCTACCTCCTTTTGCAAAAACTTGCATAAAGGATATGCTATCTTTGAGAAATCCTTGATGAACCGGCGGTAGAATCCTGCATGGCCAAGAAAAGAGCGCACTTTGCACATATTAGTAGGATAAGGCAAAGTTTGAATTGTGTCTATCTTTGCCTTGTCAACCTCAATACCCTTAGAGGAGATAACATGGCCTAAGACAATGCCTTGCTCTACCTTGAAATGACACTTCTCAAAATTTAACACAAGATTAGTATCAATGCAACATTTCAGAACTTGTGCCAAATTTGCTAAACAGTTGTCAAAGAATTACCATGAATGGTGAAATCATCCATGAATACCTCGACAACAATTTTCAAAAAATTATGAGAAAATGCTTACCATACACCTTTGGAAAGTTGCAGGGGCATTACATAACCTGAAAGGCATACGCCGGTAGGCAAACATACCAGAGGGGCACTTGAAAGTGTCTTTACTTGGTCTTCCGAGGCGATAGCTACTTGAAAATACCCCGAGTACCCATCCAAAAAGCAACAGAAGGGGTGGCTTGCTAACCTCTCAGTTTCCTCTAAGACTAGAGGGTCAGAACTTTGCATCACTTTCTCAAGAATGCTTAACTCCTCAATCCTTTCCTTCAAGTTAGTACTCATGGAATATACAAGACATGCATTTTCAACATCATTTTCAAAAGAAACTAACAAAGAATCATCACCACTCAATTCAAAAACATCTTGCACAACATTGTCAACAAAATCAATAGCATGGCAAGAGTACTCTTCAAGAGGATACTCCATTTGATTCACCACTTAAGCTATTTGGCTCACTTGAGTTTCCAAGTTCTTGACGCTCGCCTTGGATTCATCTTGGAAATTTTCACCTTTTTCCGTGAACATGCTCAATTAGTGAATGACTTGCATCACCTCATCTTTTGTCAACCCCAAGCTATCCCCTTGGTCTCGGGGCTTGTCTTGGAGCCTTTGAAATTTTTTTTAGGTGGCCTATATTGTTGTTGAAGAGGCCAATATGGTTGAGGGTTTCCATACTGGAGGTTCGGGTTATCATAGCTTCCCGAATTGTACGGCCGGTTTTGGTACCCTTGATAACCTTGGTAGCCTTGCCCACCTTGATATCACAGGTTACCTTGGTAGCCTTGATTTCCTTGATATCCCATGGCACTCACCTCCTCAACATAGTCCTCTTGCAACGTAGGGCAAGTGTCTGAAAGATGCGCCAAATAAAAAATTTCACATGATTTAATATGTGGCGCATTTCCGGGCTTCGTCATCAACGATTTCATCATAGATGCAAGGGCCAAGACTTGGTCCTCGAGCTTCCCACTATTGGAAGAGTCACTTGCGGGCCTTGGATTTCTCCTTCTCAAATTGTCCCTTGAGCTAAAATTCCTTGAATCTTCCGCTAGCTCCTCATACAATTGCATAGCCTCAGATGACGTCTTGTTCCCAAGGGTGCCACTACAAGAACTCCTCACCAACCTTTGATCCTCATCAAGAAGACCATTGTAGAAGTAATATACCAAATCCCCCTCTGAATAACCATGGTAAGGACAACTTACGAGAAGCTTCTTGAACCTTTCCCAATAGTCGAAGAGAGATTCTTCGTGCCATTGGAGGATGTTACTTATGTCCTTCTTCAAGGTGGTGGATTTCGAGGCCTGGAAGTATTTGGCTAGAAACTTCATTTTCATGTCAAGCCAACTATTGATGCTCTTGGGTGGTAAGTAGTGGAGCCAACCTTTGCACCACCCCTTAGGGTAAACGAGAATGCCTTCAACTTATAAAATGCTCTCCAATAAATGTTCATAAATGAGCAAATATAGAATCTTACTACATAAGTTTGGAAGCTTCAATCAATTGCTCCCAAGAACTAGATTTAGCTACAAGAGTTCATACTAATTAATACTAACAAACCAAACATAATACAAGAGAATTCAAAGATGAAAAATGGTGAAAACTAGGGTTGGAAATAGTACCGAAAATGCAGAAAGAAGATGTGAATGAGAAGAAAGAGAGTTCTATTTATAGTACAAAAAGGATAATGTTAGGTTCTGGCCACCCGTTGGTCACGAGTCGCGACGGGTTCGTCGCGACTCGCGATGGGCGCCAGAACTTAACCTTGTCTTCTTTTCTTTTTCTTGCGGTAAATAATTATCTTCACAATGATTCCTCTCATTTTCCAAGTCTTCAACTCTTTGAATAAAGTCTTCAAAGTCTTCAAAAATGGTCTTCGATGGCCTCCGGTCTTCAAGTCTTCATGTCTTCAAAGAAGTCTTCGAAGTCTTCGAAAAGTGACCTTCAATGGCCTCTGGTCTTCAAGCCTCCATGTTCTTCCTTTGTCATGCAAAATCCACTTAGAAGAGGTAAAAAGCGTAAAGTTTCTCTTACCCCTCGTAAGAGTATTCCAAGGTAAAACACAAGCTCTTGATAATAAAAGAGGACAAAAGTGACCACATAAAATGAACCCATCAATAATGCAGTTGAACATCAATGAATGGAACTCAAGTGTCTTCAGCTTGTAGAGAAGAAGGAACACGATCATCATTAGCGAGAGGAAAAATAACGAAAAGAAAGAGTATGATTCTAAACACGTTTTTGATGCTTGGTGATATGACATCAACAATTTCATTTATTATAGTTTTCTTAGTTTACTATTTTTAGGAGGATAACACTATACTCTTTTTCCCACTGGATTTTTTTAATGAGTTAGTGTGATCATTTTTAATTTATTTCATTTTAAAATAAGGCCTATTAACTCGGCCATATTGTGTTAGAAGAGTTTAATTTTTACCATGCTTTATTTTAGGGTTTAGAATTTTCAGTTCTGATTTTATTAGAATCATATTTGGTAAGATTAGATAAGACAATATTCATTCAAGATTTATCTTGAAGAATATAGTAATTTATTTTAGGTATTCTAGTTAGATGTGGTTTTAGCTTTTTAAAATTGTCATAATTCTTTTCATTTTCTAACGGTAATTACCAAAACCCGCTCTGTTTCTATTTCCGAGTTGCCAAATTATACCCTATAAATAGGGGAGGCCATCCACAAAATTATACACCTTTTTATCAATCAAACACATCAACTTTCGAGTTATACTCATTGCTTGCGAGCTATCTTCATTGTTGCTTAATCCTGATGGCTAATTAAGTACCAGTACCCTTGTGAGCTAATCCTGCAGGCTAGATAATGAGCAAGTCGAGATTGAGAGCATCCCGAGGGCTAAGTTCTTGAATTTTGTGCGGCCTAAGTGAGGGCTTTTGAGTCCCTTAATTAGGTAAAATATTTTAATTCCGTAATCCAGAATCTTTGCAAGATTCATATTAGTTGGTATAGAGCAAAGCAAAAGTTTTTGCGACCATCATATCAGTCGGAATCGGTTGGTATCCTTGGGGGATATCAGTTGGTACCTTCATTTTTTGAGCAAGAAAATCTATTTTTGGGAACTCAACCGATCTATTGACAAGAATACATTCTTGCTAATTTTATTTTTGAACAAAAAAGAAGAAGAAGCAGGAAGCAGAAGTCCGCCGCCACCAGACAACTCGCCGCCGCCCTTCGTTCAGCTCTATCTCCGAAAGATTGATCGATGCCATCCTAGATATTGTTCCTATCATCTCTGTCCAACCTCCACTCAACTCGCTGTCAATTGAAGCTCCAACCACCGCCGTTGTTCCGAGCGAATCTTCATCGTCGAAGCTCTATCGCCGCCATTTTCTCCAAGCCTTATTCTCCGCAGCCGATAAACCTTGACACTTGTAGTCTCCATTCATCGTTACAGAGTTTGCACAACTCTAGCAAAGAGTAGTCCACGCAGAGAGGTTCTAGTGAACAAGAAGACGCGCGTGGTCTTCACGTGCGAGCACACACTCTAACGCATGTATTTCACGCACACGGCTTTGGAAGGCGCATTTTACTCACGCGCGAGTCAAAAGGTTCATAGCTTCACTCGCGAGCTGATCATTATCTTATGAGTTAATTCAATTTATTGCGACTTCTCTCCAGTTCGATTCATCACACAAGTTAAGAGCCACATCAGCATTCCAGTCTCTGCCTAGTCAATGTTGAGTCACCGTTTATTAGCAGAACTTCGCAGGGATGACATGAGATGTTTAACTCCATTTTCTTTTGAAGATTGTTCACGTTTTGAGCATGAAACATTTTGACCTCGGAGGGAATGATACGATATCAAAAATTTCAGTTATTATAGTTTTCTCAGTTTTTAGGAGGATTACACTATACTTTTTTCCCAATGAGTTTTTTTAATGAGGTAGTGTGATCATTTGTAATTTGTTTCATTTTAGAATAATGCTCATTAACTCAGCCCTGCTGGCGTTAGAAGAGTTAAATTTTGGCTATGCTTTATTTTAGGGCTTGGAATATTCAGTTCTGATTTGATTAGAATTATATTTTGTAAAATTAGATAAGGCAATATTCATACAAGATATATCTTGAAGAATATAGTAATTTATTTTAGGTATTCTAGTTAGATATGATTTTATCTTCTTAAAACTTCCATAAGTCTTTTCAGTTTGTAACGGTAATTACCAAATCTTGCACTGTTTCTGTTTCTAAGCGGCCAAATTATACCCTATAAATAAGGGAGTACATCCACAAAATTATACACCTTAGTATCAATCAAATACATCAAGTTTTAAGTTATACTCATTGAATGCGAGCTATCTTAATTGTTGCTTAATCCCGAGGGTTAATTAAGTACCAGTACTTTTGTGAGCTAATCATGTGGGCTAGTTAGTGAGCTAGTCGAGATTGAGAGCATCCTGAGGGCTAGGTTCTTGAATTTCGTGTAGCCGTGAATCCATTAATTTGGTTAAATTTTAATTCCGCAATCCAGAATCTTTGCAAGGGGATTCATATCACTTGGTCCGAATGCTAATTATCAGCAAGTAATCATTCGAGATAAGTTGATGGATGAATTGTACAGCAACCAACTTCTAGCATCACACACTTTGTTTCATGTAATATCAATGTGTTCCTCTTGTTATGAACAAAATTTGTAGTTTGTTATCTTGAGTTTGCCTTCATGTTCAATGTAGAAGCTAAGTTGCTTGTTTTTAAATAGCAATTGAAGTTTAAAAAAATTTCTCACACTTTTCTTGTAATCAAAATATTCACCCGCCATGAATGATTGTTTTCACCATAGTCAAGTCTTATCTCTTCACGTGGATGGACCCTCGAAGTTCAAATTATTCAGTCAACAAGAGTTTGTGTCAAGTTCCATCTCTTCACATGGGTGGACCCTCAAATTTCAAATTATTCAGCCGACAAGAGTGAATGATGGAGGTGGTGACCATGTAACACCAAACATTACACTTCCTCATCTTTACGTAGTCTATAAAAGAAGCTATAGATTTACTTCACATTCTCACATCGAATTTCATTCCACACACTTCCTTAACATAGCTATCCAATGTTTTCCTCCTCAAACCAACCAACATTTCCATCTTCTTTTCCCAATTTATCAAACATTGATGCAAATCATGAAATAGAACAATCCCCAAATCAATCAACGCATAAAGAGAGGTGAAGAGAAAGTATAAAATAATTGGCAATTATATCAAGGGGTTATAGTACAATTGTAGCCCGAGCGCAAGTAACAGAAGGAGTGGTAAGAGAAAGGTCATCAATAGAGACCATGAAGGAAGTTCGAAAATGTTGTTGCAACAATAATTTGCTGAACCGGAGAACAGAATCTACGATGATGTCATGTTTAAGCATAGATTTCATATGCGAAGAGAATTATTTCTTCACATAGTTTAGGACGTTACATTACACGATAACTATTTTAAACAACAACTAGATGCTTGTGGAGTGCTCAGGTTTACTCCTATATATATATATATGCACGTCTGCAATGCATATATTAGCATATGGTTTAACTTATGATCAAGTTGATGGATACTTGGCCATCGGAGAAACAATTGCTAAAGGTATTCTTCGCCATTTCATGGAGGTCATTATGGATGTGTATCGTTAAGAATACCTCAAGGGACCAAACCCTAAGGAAATTGAATGCCTAAAGCATGTTGGAGCTCAACATAGTTTTCATGGAATAATCGGTTGCATGGATTTCTTGCATTGGAACAGGAAAAACTACCTAGTGGGATGGAAAGGACAATATATGGGCAGATGTTAGAAAGCTTCTATTATCTTTGAGGTTGTTTCTTCTTATGATCTTCGTATATGGCATGCATTCTTCGAAACACCAGCGTCATGAAGTGACATTAATGTTCTTGATCGTTCGTCATTGTTCGATGATATTTTGAATGGAACGGCTCCAAAGTGTGAATTTCATATCAATGGGCATAATTATGATACGTGATACTATTTAACAGATGAAGTCTATCCTGAGTGAGCAACATTTATCCCTTCGGTTTGCCTCCCTCGGGAACGAAAAGAGAAACTGTTTGCTAGAGCCTAAGAAAGCTTGCGAAAGGACGTTGACCATGCATTTGGATTTTTGCAAGCTCGCTTTCATGTCATTCACAACCCTGCCTATTATTGGAATATGGAAATGGTGAGTAACATTATGATTGCTTGTGTTATCCTTCACAACATGATATTTGAAGTTGAACGTTATACATACGACCTCCATTTTGATGTGGCTGACTTCATGGATATTACCGAGGAACCTTGGAAGTATCACATTGGGGGCATGTGCAAATATGATTGCATTCTTCCAAGCAATATTTTGACTACACAATGGAGCAAACACCGTCAACTCAAGAATGACTTAATTGAACATCTTTGGCAACCCTCTGGCCCTTTGAATTATTTATGTTGTTGCTCATTGATTTAATTATGAATGTTTTTTATCTCCAATTTAGTTTGTAATTTCTTGTTATATATATATGTATGTATATATATATATCACATTCAAAATATATATGATGTAGTTAATATTAGATTGTAGAAATATAAAAATATGTGAAAGAAACATAAAATGATGTAAGGGCAATAGTGATGTGGAATTGAGTTATGATTGTGGAGTTAAATTGGACTGAAGAACTTTGGTGAGTGTGTTTGAGAAGAGAGAGTGGTTACCATTATTTAAAATGGGAAAATGCATTCATACCCCCCCCCCAATTCTTGTGTTTGTACAAATATACCCTCGAATTTTTTTAAAGTGCACTCGAACCCTTGGATTAGTCGTGCCATAATGACTCATACCCCTTCTACTTGAGTTTGACCATTTCCGACTATTGAACAACTAAAATGACCAAAATTCCCTTTGGGCCAAACTCTTAAATTGAATTGACAAGTTTTCCCTTAATTCCTATCGCCATCTCCGCCGCTTCGCCACCACCACCATCGTCGCACCGCCATACGTTGCCAATCTACCATCTCCACCCTCACCTCTACCGCCAATCCACCACCTCTGCCCCCACCTCCACCTCCACCTTCACCTCAACTGCTCTACCTTCGCCTCCTTCACCTTCGCCACCCCACCACTACCACAACTACCATACCCCTACGACTAGAAACCCATCACCACTGCCACTGCCAAAAATTCACCACACACCCACCACCACCGCACCATCAAAGCCCACCATTGGTCCCCCCTGCCCGTTGAGACCCCCACATCTCAGCCCATAAAATTGGTGCACCATCACTAATGCAAGTAGCCACAACCCACCACCGTCCCGACACTACCATGCCACAGTCATGATGCCACATGATAAGACGTCAAATGCATGTATTTTCCAAACCATTTAACATCTATTTTGTCATCTTTTTGTTTGAAGATTGCTGGATTTAGGTAGGTTTACATCATAAGGGGTTTAGATGACCGTTTTCAGTTTTCATATCTAATTCCTTCATTTTGTAACCTATTTATAGTCTAATGGATTTTTTGTCCTTACGAGCGTCTAGATCCCTTTTTGTAAGCTTAATTTGTAGATAGCTTGTCAGCACTTCATATGGTTTGATGGAGGTCATTCACAAGAATGGTAGAAGATTGAAGATCGCGAGGAAAACGTGGTAAAAGAAAGCCCAGTTTTGAAGAATGAAGGCCAACTGACCGGCAAGAAAACCATTCAGGTGAAGAAGACCTGGCGCACAACTAGCACCCTTAGTCGTGCGCCCACGTGTGAGAGAAGAGGCTGCAGTGCATGCCTTCAGTTGTTAAGAGGCTGCAGTGAGAGAAGAGGCTGCAGTGCATGCCTTCAGTTGTTAAGAGGCTGCAGTGAGAGAAGAGGCTGTGCGCCCGTGCGGAGACTGATCACGAAGAATGGGCGCACGACCAGTGCGCTCCCGTGAGTTTAAGATAAACCGTGGAGTACAACCCTAGACCAGATCTACACGGCCAACGCTTCTCATCACTCGCCCACGCATCCCAGCTCTAGAACGGTACCTCAGTCTCGCGGGCCCATGCATTTCAGTGAGCGACTGTTCCCCAGTCCTGCGCTCCAGTGCCTTACTCCTTGAACTATACCGTGCCAGAGCCCAGTATCCTCAGTTAGCACCCAAGCAGGCGCACCAGTGCCCACATGCCCACGTGCCCAGCGAGTCTGATGCCTGGTCGCGCGCCTGCTTCATCATTTTGACTTTTCTTGACCCACTTAGGCTATAAATAGCCCCCCTTCTTTCCCATTTTATTGAGCCTGAAAACCCTTGTTTTTCTTCATCTTTTCATAGTTTTTGCAATTCTTCCATGAATTCTTGTAGATTTTTTATGGGTTTTCCTTATATAGGCTATATTTCACCCTGGGAGGAATCGATAAGCATTTCTAGTATGAATTTGTGAGGTTTGGTTTATGTTATTTTGTGCTTTGATTATTAAGTATGTTTTGTGCTTTGTTTTGAGATTAATGCATGATTTAGACTTGGATGATCAACTAGTTAATGATTGTAGGTTGATTACTTGCTAGGTTTTTTGTCAAACCCGTAAGACTTTTACTTTTTGTCAATGTGATTATCATTAGTCAATGTTAGGTTATTACTAGTTGTGACAACTAATTATAATTATTGATTGATGAAGTTTCTTAGATTTGAGATGAATTTGAATGAGGTGTACTAATTATTAACGTGGTTCACTAATAACGATTAGCATGAAAGCCGATCCTCACAGTCGTTATTAGTAGATATGCTTGTGCTATCTATGTGTTTCTCGCTTGTAGGACATTGTGGTAGTTGTGTTGGGTCTCCATGTGTATTTCTATTCTCAGGGAAGTCTATGATGCTAATCATCTAGAGTGACCTGAGGGTAAGGGTTATTGTGTGGCGCTGATCGCCCACTCTAACTACAATCGAGGAGAGGTGAGAAATGTCTTCACTCGAAAGGTGTTGACAAGTTCCTCACAGTATAAGGTTTATTCATAAAATAGGATAATTAGTCGATGATCAAAGGATAACTAGAAATGTAAACCAATTGCACCTAAGACTCGCTATAATATTAGTTGCATCATTTGTGCTATTTGTGATTGTATTTGCATTGTTCTTTTTAATAGTTTGTTAATTTAGTTGCTTAAAGTTGTCATAGTGTTTTCCAAAACCAAACCCTCCAACTTTGTTACCACACACGTAGAGTGGCATCTTCATGTTGTTTTTAACTACATTTAACATTCGATAAAACCTCCTGAACAAATCTGCTTCAAGTATATAACTGATTTCCCAGCCACTGTAACTCGACATTAGGGGGAATCCTTTGACCAGAAGGCAGAGATTGCAGAATTCCCGACATTGACCAATATCTTTTGGGGGCTGGGGGCTCTAGAGTTTCTTCTCTCATTAGGGGTTCTTGAATGTTCCTACCTTGAGACTCGAGAGTAGGGGATATTATCTTGATAATGCTTACCTCAAACTCTTTAAAGGCTCTCAAGGAATCCCCTTCCTTGCGAGGAGGGGAGCTAAATTCAATATCCCCAATACGGGCCGACCTTTGAATATACCATTTTCCCCGGCCTGAAGGCCAAACACAAGGAAATTCTTGTTGATGCATATCAGTGATAGGAATATAATTGTTATGCCCAATATCATTAACGCTAGGGCTAGAATCCTGGGAAAAATACCCTAAGCCACTAAGTGTAGCCTCAGAATCCCTCTCCGCATGCGATCCTACCTCAAATCTCTCAGACCTAGCCTTGTCAGAGTGACCTCCCTCATCAGATTTCTTGCCATAGATGGCCATAACAGATAGGGATGAAGAAAAATAAAATAGAAAAGATGAGGGTTAGGAAACATTTCTGATGGAGGAAGAGAAGTTAGAATTAAGAGCAGAGAGTTTGGAAGTGAATGTTGGTTTAAAAATCCTCTAAAAATACCAGCGCATAAAATGAAGAAGCGTGGGGGAAAAGGGTAGTTAAGAAGCCTAAAATGGCGGACAAAGTAATGATTATCTTGGGGAAGGTGAAGTTTTGAAAAAGGCGTGAAAAAGTTGTCATACCTTTTTTTAGAACCTCCGCACTGCACGCGCTTCCTAGCTTAGCTAGCTTGCACAAGTGCCTCCTCAAATTCTGCCAGGGAATAAAAAGATTAATAAAATAAGAAAACCAAATGACGTCTCAGAGCTTGAAGTCCCTACTCCATGGTATGGAGAGTTTAACAAGCCATAACCCTCAAGGCACTTCAAAGATTGCCAACCTTGAGGCCCAATTGAGTTTTCTAGGGGTTCTTGATGATGGATGAACCGGTTAAAATCCTAGTTGATGTCTTGGGCTTATTTCATCCCAATAGGCTAATGAAATAATCATATGTTTGGTTACCGTATTTCTCAGATATTAAGCGTTACAATTAAAGACAAATACCGCTTACTAATACAATATAAATACTAGGTATGTATTCATTATTATACACATACACTTGATATACGCCTTTGAGTATTATTCTGACTTAAGCATCAGAGAGTTTTCCCCTAGGATCTCCTGGGTCTTTTTTTTTTGCAGATTCCTATCAGAAGGCCCAACAGAGTAGCTTGATTGGTTTTGAGACGCAACACGCATCTTCGTGTGCTTTTTAACTACATATAACACTCGATAAAACCCCATTTTCCATGTAGATGAACCCATCTTACCACTAGCTATTATTTAGCAGTTGGCCGTAATTTGGGCATATAAATACTATCTTTGAGAGGCACGACGACAACCTCCCAACTTTTGGCTGCCGGGGAAACGACGTATTTTGTTGAGTATTAGTGTATTTCTTTGTGTTTTTTTGTTTTCTTCTTTTGTGTTCTTGTTTGTTCATAGTTTGTGCTTATTTTGTTCTTGTTGTTTTCAGGAAGGATGTATTGCTTTTGTTCTTGGTTTATGGTACGTACTCGTTCCAAGAACCAAGAACCTTTGCACTACGACCCCAAAATTTTTGTGATTCTTTGTTTTTATTTGTTTTTGTTTGGAATGTGTATTGCTTGAGTTCTTGGTGTACTTCTACCGAGAATCCTTACACTACGATTCCAAATTTTTCAAAAAAAAATCTCACTTTGAAGGAACTCATGATGAGAAGAGAGACTTAATAAGTAAGTTCTTGTAGGATTTGTCATTCTGATTATCCTACCGAGTCTTGTTATTGAGAGGAGCACTACAAGGAGAATAAAACCCTTTGTTTTCAAAACTAAAGGTATCATGAGGAGTTCTATGAAGGGGTTGCAGTTGTTGGTTTACAAGGTCAAGGAGCTCAAGAATGATATCCATACTATGATTTGTACAATCTGGAACGGAGTGGTAATTCAGATTCGTGGTATGAGGATGCAACAGAAAATGAACACTATGAGCAATATGATTGGCGTTGATCACCTTATGCCATATCCCAAAACCATGCTCAAGGAGGATGGGGAGCTCATACATACTATAACCAGCTTGGTCGCTAACTTGGAAAACTGAACCGCAACTAGAATTGTGAAGGTGGAGGACCGCTCTTCCGCAAGATTCAAGAGTTTAGAGGCCCAAATTAGCCAAATTGCATCATCTGTGAGCCGTTTGGAAACTCGATATTCCGAAGATACACCATCCCAAGTTGAACTTGAAGATAGGGTGAGTGAGGTCACCTTGAGAAATGAATTTGAGTTCCAATGGGATGAGGAGTTGGTTGAGGAAGACAAAGAAGTTGAGGAGGAGGTGATTGTCCTATATTTATTAATTTTTCCATCATCACCTCTTCCTCCACCAACTGAACTAACTCCACCATTTTTGAAATTCTTGGAGGAGACAATAGGGGAGCCAAATGATTATGCCAAGCTTCCAAACCACCCATCTCCTTTAAAACCATCTCCACCTCTACAAAACTTTCCTCTTGAAAGTTTTGTATTCCCACCTCTCTTCTTCGTGTGCTTTTTAACCACCTTAACACTCGATAAACCCCAATTTCCTCGTGGACGACCCCATCTCACCACTAGCCACTATTTAGTAGTTAGTCGTAATTTGGGTTTATAAATATTATCTTTGAGAGGCACGACAATGGCCCCCCACCACCCCTCCCGTCACCCACACTAGAAACTCGAAATCTGTACCTCACCTACAGCCCTAAAACCCTATCACCCCATCGCATTCCCCCACCTGCCAACCAACGCACACAGCCACCACTCATCTTTCATCGCTGCTTCCCATACCTCATTGCCTCCATCGTGGCGCCTCCCTGCCACACTCTTCCACAACCCTAAAACCCTAGGACCCCCACCCCTCTCATCTTCCATCACCGCTTCCCATACTACACTGCCTCCGCCGTAACACCTCCATGCCACACTCTACGGTAACCCCAAAATCCTAAGACCCCCACCCCACCGCAACCCTCACCCAAACTTCTCGTTACGCCACCCACCACCACCAAACCAGCCTCACGACTCATCCCTTCACCCACCCAAGCTTCGTAGTATCTAGGCTTACCTAACCTATTTTCCATCGATCTGCTCTCTCCCTTCTTTGAGTCCAAGTTAAGCCTTTGAAATAAAGATGAGGAAATCAATGAGGGGATTGACGGTGATTGGGCTGGGGTTAGGGTTGGGAAATGAAAATGGGGGTTTTATTTCGAACGGGAAAACGGTCACTTCCTTTGAATCCTACGATGACCATAGTTGACCAGTTTTTCAATTGACACCAGGGTTACAAATACACTTTCAAAAAGCTAGAAGGTATATGTGCACAAACTAAAAAATTGAGGGATATAATACACCTTTTCTATTTAAAAATTGAAAAAGTTCAAGTGTTAGAGAATGTACAATGGTGGTTCCAGAATAGTTCCAGTTCAGAACTGGAACCACTTTGGAATCGAAGTGGAACTTTGGAACCACACACTGGGGGTTCCAAAAAGGTTCCAATACTGTGGAACTGCCGCTCGGTTTGTCAAAACAGGAACCGTTCCCACTGTCTTTTGGTGCAAAGCCTACGTGAAAAAATGTCGCTTCCCACTGTTTTTTTAATATCTTGGTGCAGAGCCCACTATCTTTTCCCACTGTTTTTTTAATTTTCCAGCGCCATGACACTTTTTCAATTCTTTATTATTTAAATTTAATTGAATTTAAAAAAATGAAATGAAATTTAAAATTGATAAACGAATTTGTATTTTTAAATTAAAAACAAAAATATATATTTCGATTGGAAAATAAAAAATTAAGAATGAAATTATAAAAAAAATTAAAATATAAAATTGGATTACAAAATTATAAATTTATTATTAAATGTCACATTTCAATTTATTTGGGTGAATTTTTTTTAATCTGCGTGCGATTGATAGTGCGAATACACACACTACTCTTCATTTTCTTCTTTATTTCACTGATAACGGTTACTTTCTGATCCAATTCCTCCACTCACATGGCGGCTCCTCCGCCAGGCTGCGGCGGAATCGCGGCGGCCAAAACATTCCTACAGGCCTTAGGAAATCGACCCCCCCTGTTGAACACTTCCCTTCCCTCTAATCCCGAGATCATTCCCAAAACCAATTACAAAGGGGAAATTGCTTGTCTGGTAACCAGAAAGGAGGCAGAAACTCTCACCTCGCACTACCAAAATGCCCTGGTGGGTAAGTTTTCAAGAGGCAAACCAACAATGGCGGCACTGAACGAGGCTTTCAATTCCGTTGGTTTCAAAGGTAAGTTCCAAATCGGTTCGATCGATTTCAGACATATCCTCATTCGCTTCCAGGATAGGGAGGATTATCAGAGACTCTGGATCAAAGGTCAGTGGATTTTTAATCATGTTCCTATGAAAGTGCTTAAATGGACCACTGACTTCTCCCCTGAGGTAGAATCGTCTATAGTCCCTGTCTGGGTTACCATACATCATGTTCCGGTTTTCTTTTACAACATAGCTATGCTAGAATCCATGGGAAATCAGATAGGCAATTATATTAAAATGGATTCTGCAACTGCTGGTTTGACTAGACCTTCTGCTATCAAAATGTGCATTGAGATTGACTTAAAAAAAACAACCATCATTAATTAGAGTGGGCATAGAGGAAGATGGAATAGAGTTCAATGTTGTCAAACTTCCTATTGAATTTGAGGGCCTCCCACTGTACTGTCACCACTGCAAAGCCATAGGACACGAGGATAACCTATGCATTTACTTACACCCAGAACTTAAGAAACCAAAGACCGCTAAGTTTGATAAAAGGAACCCTATGCATAATGAACTAAGAGAAGGGAAGATTGTTCCCCACTCTAATGAACAACATAGGGGTTCTGATGAACCTGATCAGGTTGAAGTTAGTAGATTGAAGGATGATCTAAATAAGGCTGGAGGTTCAGGTGTCTCGGCTTATGATAAATTCAAAACCCTGACTTCACAGAACCTTAGATATGTTCCAAAATAGAAAATAGGCTCAGTAACAAATGTTCAATCAGTAAAAATAGCTGAGCATGAAGAGGATAAGATCTCTTCACATGAGATGGAAAATACTTTGAATGAGGTATTAACCAGTATCAATCTTGTAACTGAACAGTCTGATGTTATAGTCCTGGACCCTGAAGGTGGTAAAGAATGTGATGAGGATAAGTTTTCGGTCCTAAATCAGGAAAATGTTTTGGATAATAATAATAGAGATGCTAATACAGATTTGCCAATATTGAGACAACAGAAGAATGCTGTGCTCTCAGCTTCTCTGTCGAAGTCTCCTGTGCTTCTGACTAAACAATCTTTATCTGCTCCTCCTCTTCTCCATACTAAGACATGTTTTGCTAAAGATGATATTCACGGTAAGCGGGGTAAACCTTTCTCTCCTTTCAATCCTATTACTGCTGCAAAAAATTTTATTTTCCCCCAACAGAAACATAGGCAAAACAGATTCCTGCCTTTGGAGGATGAAGACATATCCACGGATGTTGCTACTCCAAAGAACAACTCAGATTCTGCCTACTATGATAATGATGATGAAATGGGGGATCCTCAGTTAAGCCAGGTAAGTTCCTCTGATCATGCTAGGCCAAACAAGCCAAAAAAAGGGAAACAAAATGACAAAGTTCTAATCATAGGAATGAGACCTATTTAACACAGTTAAATACTATCATGACTAGATCAAAAAGCTCTAACAATGTTTCCTTATGAATAGCTCGACTATGAAGATAAAGTTTCTGGTTTGGAACCTTAGGGGAATGGATACATCTATGATAAGACTTCATAACTTGATAAATAGGCACAACTTTGAGCTTCTATGCTTAATTGAGCCTAAACATGAAAATGTGCAATGTGATTCTTACAGACAACTGCTGAATTTTGATAACTGTGTGCAGGCTAATAATGGCCAAATTTGGCTTTTTTGGAAATCCAGCATAGATGTAACAGTAAAATGGGATAACTTACAATTCTTAGCAGTGACTTTGTTCAGTCTGACTTTGAATAAAAATATGGATGCCTACTTTGTGTATGGTCTCAGGAATAGGAATGTCAGGAAACATATGTGGTCTGATCTTAGGTCAACTAGTCACTCTGAGTCTATTTTCATAGGGGATTTCAATGCCATAACATCAATAAATGAATATAAAGGTCCTTCTACTCCTAAATTAGGTATTATGAGGGATTTTAATGATTTTATTAATATTATGGCTTTGGAAGAGATTAATACTGTTGGGAATTTTTTTTACCTGGAGTAACAATAGGTTAAGGAACCCCACTGTACAGAGATTGGACAGAGGTCTTTGCTCTCCTTCGTGGTCATCTACCTTTCCTAATTCTTCTGTCCAAATTCTGAATAGGATCTCCTCAGATCATAACCCAATGCTACTCACTATTGGTAGTGACATACCATCTACTCCTAGACCTTTTAGATTTTTAAATACATGGTACAAGAGGAGAGACTTCAGTGAAGTTATTAAACAAAACTGGGATTTGCCACATCATAAATCAGGAATGCTAGGTTTCTTCCTTAAACTCATTAGACTGAAAAAAGAACTTAAAATCTGGAATAAAGAGAAATTTGGCAACATAACTGACAATGTTTTACAAGCTGAGGCTGCTCTCCAATCTCTGGAACATATATATGATCATGATGCTTCAGTTGGAAACATGATGAAACTAAAGGAAGCCAAGGGTAGGTTAGTAAGGGCCCTAGTTGAGCAAAAAAAATTTTGGAAACACAAGGCTAAGGTTAAATGGCTGAAAGAGGGTGACAATAACACTAGTTTTTTCCATAACTCGGTTAAGGAAAGATTGAGTAGACTAAAGATCACAAAAATTAAAGGTAGTACTGGACAGTGGCTAGATAATATGGAAGACATTGAGAATGATGCCATTAATTACTTCCAAGATCTTTTAACAGATGACACATCCTCTGACAGCAGTTTCTACAAGCCACATTTCCTCAGCCAAATTCCTAAGTTGATCACTCAGGAAGACAATGACAAAATTCTGAGACCTGTTTGTATGACTGAACTTAGGGACATTGTTATGAGTCTAAATAAGAATAGTAGTTCGGGGCCAGATGGATTCACAACTAAATTTTACATTAAATCCTGGGACATAATTGCCAATGATTTATTGTCTGCTGTTAATGATTTCCTGACTGAATATTCCAAGGGGGATAGGAAGCACCTGGATTGCCATTATTCCAAAAAAGAAAACCCCTGTCTCCTTTGAAGACTATAGACCGATTAGTCTTTCCAATGTTCTTAACAAAATCTTTTCCAAAATCTTAATGGAAAGACTTAAGTCTATTATGCAAAAATAATCTCACCACAACAAACAGCCTTTCTAAATGGTAGAGATATTTCGGATAATGTCATCTACCTACAGGAAATGGTAAGGTTTTTGAATAGAAAACAAAGGGACCCTAACTGCATTGTTAAATTAGATCTTAAGAAAGCCTTTGATAGAGTTAAGTGGTCTTTCCTTTATTCTGTGTTGGCTAGGTTTGGATTTTCTCCTAAATTCATCTTTACAATTATGAAGAACCTATCACAGGCTTGGTTCTCAATTTTAATTAATGGGAAGCCAGTTGGTTACTTCCAGTCCACTAGGGGGATTAAACAAGGGGACCCCCTCTCCCCTTTTTTATTTAACATATTTTCTGAGTCCTTTACTAGGAGTCTAGCTTTCATTTTTCAGAATGGGAAATTGGCATACTATGACATTCCAGGTAATGCACTCAAAATATCTCATCTATCTTATGCTGATGATACTGTGGTTTTTCTAAAAGCCAATAATCAGACTTTGATCAGATTTAAGGCTTTCCTGACAAAATTTGAAAGTGTTACTGGACAGAAGATTAACTATAGTAAAAGTGACATTTTCATTGGGAAACATGCTAGTGTACATACAGTCAGCAACATTAGGAGGATACTAGAGATGAAAATTGGGAGATTCCCATTCACATACTTGGGAGTTCCCATTTTCACAGGGAGAGTAAGGAATATATATTTTCAACCTTTAATTGAGATGATAGAGAGTAGGATAGGAGGTTGGAAAAATAGGTGGCTATCTACTGGGGGGAAAATGACCCTGATTCAGTCTTGTATATACTCTATCCCTCAACATATATGGTCAGTTCTAAAACCTACCAAAGAGATCATCTCTACCATAGAAAAAAAACTGAGTACATTTTTCTGGGGGTCCAATGATCTGAAACCTAAAAGAGCATAGAGGAGATGGGATGCACTTTGCTATCCTATAAACCAAAATGGTCTAGGTTTTAGATCATTAACCACCATAATAAACACATTTTCAGTAAAGCTATGGTGGAAGTATCAAAAGGGTGAGGCTTTATGGACACATCTAGTAGCATCACTGCCACCCTCTTCTAGATCCTCTCCTAACTGGAAGAGGATTACCTCTATTAATGGTTGGGCAGAATTAAATTCAAGGGTGATTGTAGGTATAGGAGAGTGCAATTTCTGGACTTCAAACTGGTTGGATATTGGTCCCATTGAAGATCTATGTGACCAATACCTTGTTGATATCTCTGTTTCATGCTCGGTTGCAGAGTTCATATCAAACAAATCAGTTTTGCTACAAAAAATTTCCCCTTTCCTACCCACTCATGCTATCTTTCTGTTGCAGGAAGCTACTCTATCACCACACAGAACTGATAGACTTATATGGAAACCAGGTATCAAAGGTGAGTTCACTTTCAAATCTATGTATCTACTGCTCAGGAACCAGAGAGGTACTGTTTCTTCTACTAAATCTGTCTGGAGTTCAAGAATTGAAAAAAAGGTTTCAGTTTTCATGTGGAAAATGATGAACTCTTACCTCCCTTTTGATAATGTCTTGCGAAAACTGAGAATTTCGATGCCTTCTAAGTGTTGCATGTGCAATAAACATGAGGAATCTTTGGATCACTTTTTCAATTCTTGTTCTTTTGTTGTGCAAGTTTGGAGGTCAGTCCATGCATTCATGGGGATTAAACACAGGCTTATCCATCTATTTGGGATAGACTTTCTTGCTATTTCACCTATACTAGTCTGAGCTCTTTACACACAATAATCATCAGATCTGCTACTGTCATAACATGCTGGAACATGTGGAAAATGAGGAACAAAATTCTATATGATTCTGCCATTCCACAAACTGGAGTAGTTTTAACTCAGATAAGGAATCAAATTTTTTATATGTTTACTGCTAAACCAGTATGTATAGTTTCCAAGATAGACCAAGAAATTGCAGATCATTCTTTCCTCCCACTAATCAAACATCCCCCAAAGCCAAAAATACTCAAAATAGCTTGGTTTAAACCATGTAGGGGATATAAAGTAAATGTCGATGCTGCATGGTGCAGGCAAACTAACAGGAGTGGAATTGGAGTGATCATAAGAGATAGTAGGGGTGCTTTTATAGCTACTCATACTAACTTTACATCTGCTAACTCCCCACTAGAGGCTGAAATGAAAGCAATCAAGTTTGCCATTGGGAAAGTTGATCACTATACTCCTGTATTCTTAGAATCTGATTGTTTAAATGCGGTTTCATATGTTCATGATCCCCTCAATGCTCCCTGGACTCTGTTTCAACTTGCTGATGATGCAAAACAATTGTTGGGTGATATTACGCTATTGCATACTTAGAGACAAGCCAATTTAGTGGCTGATGCCCTTGCTAAAGAATGTGTACATGTTGAGTATGGTTCATCTATGTATAGGTTTAATGTGCTGTCCAATAACATTCAGGGTCTAATCAGGTTAGATCAAATTGGTACACCTTCGTTAAGGCTGGTTAATTGATCGGATGCTACTGATTGCGGTTATTATTTGCAGGTGTTTCATCATTATTGTTGTGGCTCACTAGTTTCTGTGGACTATGCTTCAATTCGTAGGCTCGATGGCAACGATATGCAGCTGTAAAGCATATGGATCTCCTTATTGCTCAAGCCCCATTTCTTTTGGCACTATCATTATGTAGAGGATAGGCTCCTTAGTGAATTTTGGGGTGAGTCTGACTGACTTGTGTTTCGATGATTCGATTCACTAATAAGTTCGACTTTCTTCCTAAATTTACTAAGTGGTTTCTGTAATCCTCTACCAAATAGGTAGATATATTACTTCATTTTGGAAGCAACTAATGTTGCTTCAAGAGCTTATAGCTCCCCCATGTATATATCAACTAAGCCAAGGCTTCAACTTTTATTTCGGATTATGTTCTTGTCCTTTACACGGCTTGGGAATGTCTAATATAACTTCCCCTATCTCCGGATGGTTTATAAAAAAAAATAAAATTGGGTGAATTTTTTTATTTAAATTAAATATTAAATGTATAATTAATAAGTATGATAGAGAAAATCAAGTGATGTTCATGAAATAGTTGCAAAGTAGTTTCAACAATTGTAGAAAGAAAAATGAAATATTTTCTTTTATGATTCTAATTGGTGAGATGGAGGAGAGAAATTAAATATTTAATTAAGATTTCAAGAACCGTTGAAGAGTGATTTTACGTCGTAAGGTGAGTTTTGGAGCTTGAGCTGTGTGTTTGAAATGGGGGTCATGAGCTGAGCTGTACAAAGCCAGCGCCACATAGGAAAGGAAAAAATGTGTACAAGAAACGGAAAAGAAATCTCATTATCTGAAACTGCGACACAGAGCCATAGCCAAAAACGCTATCGCTCGCATTCGCACACCATCATCGTCTTCCTCCCTGTTTTCATTCGGTAACACACACAGTAACATGCGGGCGCATCACCTGTGTTAATGGCCTCCCCAACCGCCAAGCTCTCAGAAATGCCGTTGCAGCTCCCACCTCAATTCTTCTCCTCGTACTCCGCCTCTCCCATCAGACCCTCCTTATCCCTCCTCTTCCTTAAACCCTTCTGCTCCTCCTCCTCCTCCTCCTCCTCCTCCTCCTCCTCATCAACAAAGCCCCTCCACAACCGCGATATTGCAAAGCCCACCTCCAGCTACTCCTCCTCCTGGCTCAACAAGTGGCCTGCCAATAATACCATACTCCCCCCTGCACACTACAAGAACCCCAAAACCGCTGACCCCAAATTCGGTGGGACCCGGGTCGATGAAGACCCGGACCCTCCTCGTACCTCCGCTATTGAGCGGATTGTGCTCCGCCTGAGAAGCCTCGGCCTTGGCGATGATGAGGATGAGGATAATGATGGTGTGGATGGACTTGCGGAGCCGGAGTCGAGGTGGAGCGACGGGGGAGAGAAACTGGGGGATTTGCTGCACAGGGATTGGGTTCGGCCCGATAAATTGTTGGTTGAGGATGACGAAGGGGAAGACTCCTTGTTGTTGCCGTGGGAAAGGGGTGTGGAGGAGGTGCAGGTGGAGGAGGCGGTTGCGAAGAAGAAGGCCCCCAAGGCGCCTTCTCTGGCGGAGCTTACTATTGAGGATGTGGACCTGAGGAGGCTGAGGAGAATGGGGATGGCATTGAGGGAGAGGATCAATGTGGCTAAAGCCGGGGTGACGGGCGAGGTGTTGGAGAAGATTCATGATAAGTGGAGGAAGAGTGAGCTCGTAAGGCTCAAGTTTCATGAATCCCTTGCCACGGATATGAAGACTGCTCATGAGATTGTTGAGGTCTGCATTTTGTTTTCGTGTTGATTGTACTGGTTATTTTTAGATTAAGTAGAGGATGGCTGTTGATAATGCTGTTGTTTTTGTTTTTTAAATATCTCAGCGCCGTACAGGGGGGCTGGTTATTTGGAGGTCTGGAAGTGTGATGGTGGTTTTCAGAGGGACTAACTATGAAGGACCTTTGGCACGGAGACGATCAGCGGGTGGAGAAGGGGAAGCCATTTTTGTGCCTGATGTTTCCTCGCCGGGGAATTCATTGGAGAGAAATGGTGGCATTGTGGATTCTGTTTTGGAGAAAGCCAAATTGCATACGCCCGTCAGTGTTGAGAACATGACAGAAGAGGAACTGGAATGCCACAACCTGCTGGATGGTTTAGGTCCCCGGTTTGAGGATTGGTGGGGGACAGGAATGCTTCCTGTTGATGCTGATTTACTACCTCAGACGGTTCCTGATTACAAGACACCTCTCAGACTTCTTCCAGTTGGAATGAGATTGAGATTGACCAATGCAGAGTTAACTAGTTTACGGAAACTTGCGAAATCACTTCCTTGTCATTTCGCTCTTGGTAATCTTTGATGCTTTTTAGAAGAAAAAAAGGTCTTTTGTTTTGTTGTTTATTTGGCGCTGATTGTTACTACTGCATTTGCATAGGAAGAAATAGGCACCATCAAGGATTGGCAGCAGCTATAGTGAAGCTTTGGGAGAAGAGTTTAGTTGTGAAAATTGCTGTGAAACGTGGAATCCAAAATACAAATAATAAACTGATGTCTGAGGAGCTGAAGGTGTGATACAACTATATAGCTTGTCTTGTGAGTTGTTTCTTTATTAAGTTTCCCCCGGCTTTTCCCTTCTCCCATTATATTGTATCACATGGTGTCATGGGTGTAAAAAAAGACGAGTTTGGATAGTCAATATTTTGGTCCTTAGCGATTTGAGTGTATGCTGCATACTACTTATAGACTTACCTTTCAGAAGATTACTTTTACCTTGTAATGGAACATGACCTCGTGTATATTTGATTTCAAGGTGGGGAAATTTGGAGCTTGTGACTATTCATAAGAAAATGTATTTTAACTGATGGACTGATTTTGCAGATGTTGACTGGAGGAGTTTTGCTTCTCAGAAACAAGTATTTCATAATAATGTACAGGGGAAAAGATTTCCTCCCCCCTAGTGTGGCTTCTGCTCTAACAGAAAGACAGGAGATGACCAAGGAAATCGAAAATACTGAAGAGGAGGTTCGAATTAAGGCAATTGATGCACCACATGTGAATGAGGGTGGAAAAGTACTTGCAGGTACTTTAGCTGAGTTTTATGAGGCTCAGGCAATGTGGGGGAGAGAAATATCGAGTGAAGAACATGAGAGGATGATAGAACGAGCATCAAGAGAAAAGAAATACAGGGTAGTGAGGAAACTGCAGCATAAATTAGCCCTCGTAAGTTTATCTTTTTATTCTGGCCAATGTGCGTATTTGTGGATGAGATTCCCTTGTCAATTTCAATTTCAATTTTTATTTTTGGTTAGGCTAGGATTATGCGAGAAACTAGTTTTTGATAAAGTTCTAGGAAGAACAGAAAAGTGAAAGTCTCATTTAGATCAAAGCATCCAACCTAGAGAGAACATATAAGCTATGGAAATAATAAGTGTAGTTGGTGCTAAAGATGTTTTGTATTACTTGGCTTTTTTCCATTAAAGCTTGCTTCTTCAATTGATGCACAAAATAGTTAAGTAATCATATAATATTCGTTAGCTCATGAATTTTGGAACTATCATTTTCATAACCTCAGTAGAAAGAACACTGGTAGCTGAAGCTTTTGAATGTCCTCATTGACAATTACCCGGTTTTCTTTTATTTTTACTAAAAATGTTGTGGGTTGTATGTTGCTAGTTCTTGTATGCTGTTGGTTGAGCATATTAATATCTCTCTACATGTTCATGACGCTTCTTGTATATATGGACAGGCTCAGGCCAAGAAGTCGAGAGCGGAGAAATTATTAACTAAAATAGTATCATCCTGGGTTCCTGCTGATCCAGACAATGACCAGGAATTGATTACTGATGAGGAAAGGGCTATGTTTCGGAAGGTTGGATTAAGAATGAAGCCGTACTTGCCTCTTGGTGAGTTTTCACTCTTTTCCTCTTTCAGGTGAACGCTAAATCTAAGTGGAAAATTTATAACATGATTTTTGGTCTTTGACAGGCATTCGTGGTGTTTTTGATGGAGTGATTGAGAACATGCATCTACACTGGAAGCATAGAGAACTTGTAAAGTTGTTGTCAAAGGAAAAGGTGCTTGCATTTGTTGAAGAAACAGCCAGACTATTAGAATATGAGAGTGGTGGCATACTTGTAGCAATAGAAAGAGTCCCCAAAGGTTATGTTCTTATCTTTTATCGAGGAAAAAATTATAAAAGACCCGTTAGCATGAGGCCTCGCAATCTTCTCACAAAGGCAAAAGCATTGAAACGAAGGGTTGCCTTGCAGCGCTATGAGGTTCCTTCTCTTATTTTTCTATTTCTTTGTTGGCCATGTTTCAGTTTGTGAGATGATTCATCTACCAGCAAAATATTCTCATGGCAAAGATGCTAATTGGGAATTGTTAAATGGACTTGCTCTTCTGACATTTGTCTGCTCACTGTTATGTAGGCTCTTAGTCAGCACATTCAGGAACTGGAGAGAAATGTTGAGCAGATAAAGGTAGAACTTGTAAGTGTTGAATCCTAAACTCAAATACATCTGCACTGGATACTCTCTCTATGTAGACCACAAGCACAATGAAACTTTTTAACATAGAGTCAGCTATATTTATATTATACACACTTATCTAAAGTAATGTTCTTGATCTCTATGTGTGAATGTAACATTATATCTGCATCCTACGCTCTCTTTGTAGGGTGATTTTAAGGATACTGGTTCTAATATTGAGAACCTTGACACATCCGGTGAATTTTCTGAGGTAACTCTTATCTACTAACCACTGTTTTTTATGGTCTAAACTTACATACTCTTAAGTGCAAGTGTAACCACTGTTTTTCGTAGTTTATTTGGCATAGTCTCCCTATGTGTATCCTCTGCAATCAATCATTAAATTCCTTGACACGCAGAATGAAGATGAGGCATCACCAGTGGTTTCTGATGATGACGAAGATGGAGATCTTGAATGGGAAGATGATGACAGCGATGGTGATTCCGACTCTTCTCCATCAGGGTGAAACATTTTTGTCCAGCCTATCAAGTCAAAGGAAGTATTGGTGAAGAAACCCACCCGTTGTGCGATCAGGAAAACTTGAACGTTGGGCTGCAAACATAATAGTTGGATTGTCCTGCTAACTCAAGAAGAGCATTCTAGATTACTGAAAATCTAGAGATTTTTCAGGTGGTGATTCCTCCAATTGCACCTTCCAGAACAACCTGAAGGGTGGGGCGTGCGAACTCTTTGTATCCATCATTCCATTACCCTTTCACTCAGCTAGATTAGATTATCACCCGTATCCACATTGTATATTCCAGCTTGATGTAATCCGTCGCTGTAACTACAATTTGTATCTTTATTATATATCAATTTGATGATTCATTTATACCTTTAGAATTGAGAAAATTTGGTGCCCGTTCCTATTTTTATAAATTATTCCCACACTTTCTCACATTATTATAAAATGTTCTCAATTTGTTCTCATACGCTATTAGTGTATAAGTAAGTCAACATTGAGTCGACATTTCTAATGTTGATAGTGTCCCTTATGGGAAGCAAGAGAATTAAAAAAAAAAAAATTTAACCTCAAAAGTCGTTAAACTATTAACTTTTTAAATCTCCGTATCCAGGACGGTCTGTTAACTTAATTAAAATTTGTTATGTCCGATAAAGGAACCAATTGAGAACATTTAGTAATAATCTAGGACCTTTTAAGAATTTGGTGCAAAATGAGGAATGAAATCTGTATTTTGCCTAAAAGTAAGTATCTAAACTGTCATTTTCTCTTTTAGAAAAAGTCTAATATTAAACTACTAACGGTTAGACCAGTCATAAAAGATGTGTTTCAATAACTTTTTGAATCAAATTCTAATTATTCATACATTGTGGTACATTTTATAAAATATTTAAAAATTGCAGGAACATCGTTGCAATAAATAAAAACAAACATCAAATCACCCTATTAGTTACATCAGTTATAAAATAAGCCCATATAACTGTTAGTCGGTGTAAAATAAGACTTTGTGATATGATTCATTTTGGGTATGTATGACATGGCTTATAAGGCTCTATTTGGCAGAATTATGCTCTGGCTTATTTTGAAAGTAGGGGGAAACCAGCTTCTGTCTTTCCCCCAAAAATAGCTTATGCTTTCAAAATAAACTGATTTTTAGCACTTTACCAAATACTATAAAAGTGTTTTGCTTATAAGCAAAACAGGTTATAAGCTCTGCCTAACAAAGTCGCAAAATATTTTTTTAGAGTTTGGTAAACCACTAAAAAATTGCTTATTTAAGCACATTTTCAATGTTTGGTAAACTACTAAAAAAATGCTTGTTTAAGAAGCAGAAACTATTTTTTGAGAAAAAGCAGAGGCAAAGTCTTGGGAAACCCCATCTTTCTATAAACTTATGGAAAGATTAATTAAATTAATAAAAGGTAAAAGGTCTTAGTTGCAATATTAAAATTTTACTATGCAACATGTAGTAGTAGTTATAAAATTTATAATCCAGTTCATGCAACCCAACAATTTTATCTTCATTTCTTCTAATTTACACTTTAAACATTGATCGTTTAATTGCTTATGAAAAGACCGTCTTTCAAGAAACAGACTCAAAAGCAGAAGGTGGTTCACCCCTATTTCCAAAAAAAAGAAAATAAGCCCATGCTTAAAAATAAAAATAAAATAAGCTAATTTTACTTTTAACCACAACTTTGTCAAACACACCCTGTACATAGGATATTTTAAATACTAGGGCAGTTATTTGTGGTTTATCAGAGAAGCAAACAAGCGGCGGAGAAGCGGTAGAGAAGCGCACGGTTCGCCTTTGGCTGAGGAGAATAGGAGCGAGCCCGGTTCGCCGAGGAGAGCGGGAGCCGGTTCACCGAGGAGACCGGGGGCCGGTTCGCCGAGGAGAACGGAGCCGGTCCTATGCGAGAGCGGGAGAGGAGAACCGGAGAGGAGAGCGGGAGAGGAGAACCGGAGATGAAGTTTTCGCCGGAGAAGGAGACCGGAAAATCGGGGAGAAGGAGGAGAAGGCGGAGGAGAAGGAGGAGGAGGAGGCCCGGCAGCGGCAACGCTCGGTGGCGGCGCCTTCTTTAATTTAAATTAAAAGTAATTTTAATTTTAATTTAATTAACTTATTTAAATTAAATTAAAAAATATATTGTATATTAAATAGTATAAATACATGGCGTAATCAAGTAAAATATAGGGCGCGATATAGCAATCCACTTTTTTAATGTTGGCATCTTCCATTTTTGTCAAAATTAAGATTAATTTCATCCACTTAATTTACTTTTTACCCTCCTGATGTAATTTCCTCCACTCATTTTGCTTTTCAAAAAATATGTCAATTATAAGAGTGCCAATTAAAAATGACTAGAGTATGTGATATTCTTGAATTTATCGTAAGTAGTTTTTAAATCTCTCTTTAATTGTCGATATTATACGTAGTTAAACATATTAACGGTCAAACGTACTTTTTGAATATCGTGAAAAAGATTCTTTGTAGTTTAATGTGGGCAAGAGGAAGTATAAAAACTGATGTTTCCGGGAGAAAGAAAGAACCGGAGAGATCACCAAAAACTGACTTGAGAAACATTGTGATCAATGAAATCTCATGTATTTAACGCAATTGAAAGTTTTAGATGACAGGGAAAGAAGAAAGGAGGGTATAAAAATGATACAGTACAATATTAACTATCAGTACCACTGGACAAAGAATTATCAATAACACAATGGATTGGCTTCGAGGATGGTTCCCACTTTTTCTGGGATAAGTGACAGTAGCAATTCTAAGACCAGAGGCTTAGGGCATTCTAATCCTTTCATTTCCGGAGCATTTGTTGCAGCTGCAACACTTGATTTCTCTGCTCAGGGGGCAGCTGGTTAATCTGTTCAGCACTGAGGCTCATAACCTGTTGCAGGAGAGCCTTTTCCATATCCGGCGTCAACTACACAGTTGTAACTTCTGTTAGTGCCTTCAAAGTCGGAAGTTGGAAAATAAAATCTTAACCGAAGGCAGACAAGTAAATTACCGAAGCTCGAGAGGCCTGACTGCTAGTCCCCATCTGGCCTGAGAATGCTGGTGGACCTGGAAGATGCCCATGGCTAGGACTTTCTTGGGGACCCGGTAGCCAAGGAGATGCTCTCTCACCTTGATTGGAGCTTCCTATTTGGTTAAATTCTGGACCTAAATGTGGGCCTCCTACCTAAAGCACGAGACACCAACATGACAAACCAATGTTAACAATCAGTCTGAAGCAGAAATCCAAGCAGATAGCTAAAACTCATAACAATACGTTCATGATCATCTACTCATCCATACGGCAGTAACAAGAAGAGGCAACGGCACGAACAATGATGATATAATTAGAGGAAATACTGAACAATTACAGTTAGTAAGAGAAGAAGAGGGGCTACCAATAAGCATAAATGGATAATATAGGGAAATCTCCTCCATCCATAATTAAACGCAACACTTCTTTGGAGGAAATATAACACAAGATCTATCATTCTGAAAGCAAGAAACTTGTCTGCTAGGAAAAATAAACATAGTAATTACACGGTACAAATATGTACAACAAGAAAGGAAAAAGTCCCTCTTTCATGGTTTGACGGAATTTTAACAATCATCTTGATTCCAAAACTAAAGCCACCTACTATCAGTGTCTACAAACAGAAAAGGCTTGTCTTGTCACTCGTACGAGAAAGGAAAGCAATGATATGGTTCTAACCAGGACATCCATCCATTTTCTAAGCATCATCACAGACAAAGTTGCACTATTCACTTTAAAATATGGCACATGAAACAAAAAAGGTAGTAACAAGTTCCACGATCAGTCGCATAAGATTATCATCGAATCTATTCACTGAAACAAAAAGATGCCTATATTTAACAGTCCGACTCAATCGAGGGTCAATATAAGAACATAAAAACGATCATACGAAGAGATGATTTAACTTTTTTTTTGTAAGTTCAAGTTACATAAGATGTCATAAAATAATCTGGCAAGCCAGATTCACATAACCACGCAACAAGAGTTATCAAACATTGAGGAGGGATTGAGATAAACTTAGGCAAGTTCAACATCAACATACATACCTGATAAGGAGGCTGGGATGGGCCCTGAATTGTATGTGGGAGCTGACCCTGCATATACGATGGCCCAGAACCAGTGGGAGGTTTTACTCCTGACTGGAATTAGAGATATCAGACCAGAAATACTTTCAATATTTGAGTGACTTCTATAACAAACAGATCAATTCCCAACTTACATGATATATAGGTTGCGAATGATGCATTTGAGATGCGCCAGACTGCTGAAAACCTATATTTCCTCCCATTTGAGTGGGAACTTGATGTTGGAAGGCAGGCACTGGAGGACGAAGTTGTGGTGGTAATGTGGGATGTAGAGGCAGATGTTGCAAACCAGTAGACTGCATTGGTTGCTGTAGTGGGTTAGATGCAGGGGCAATAGGTGTTTGAAGGAGTGCAGGTGGCTGAGAAGTAGCATGATGTGGTATATTAGGCAGTTGAGAGACTTGTGGCAGGGGCATTTGAGTCAGTTGGTTTGCAATGTGTCCTTTCGGCTGCTGAGCATCATGAGGATGCAATGGATATGATGAAGGTTGAAGATTTGAAGGTATGCCAGAGGCAGAAGATACTGTAGACATAGGTTGGTTCTGGTGCTGCTTTCTTGTTTGCTCCTGAGCACTGATCTGACCAGGCAATGGTGAAACGGTTTGAACATTCGGCTGAGGTTTTGGCAAGGCAGATTGCTGTAGGTTTTGCGATACTACAGGCTGGAAAGTAAGAGCCCATGACAAATATATCAAATACTTTAAACATTGCAAGTCTTACGTTTTGACAAAATAATTAATCCAAATTTAAAATTATAAAAATCAAGACATACCGTTTGTGGGGGCTGCACCATTCCAAGCATTATCTGTGCCTGAAAATTTCTATGTCAAATCACAATAGGTAAAGACGAAAGTTTCGTATCCCATTTCCAAATAAACAACATTTAATGCAATAGCCCCAGCACTTTGTGTTCAAGTCAACAGACTTGGAAATGAATTGTCAAACTGCAAGAGACCTCAAGAATTGCAGCAGGTGGGATTCAAATTGTATAGCTTATTAAGAAGAATGGACCAATAAAGTGATAAGCATCTAAAAGACATCCAGAGCAGCAATCTAGAGTACAATCGAATAGAAATTTACACCCCATGGAATGGAACGACAAGCATTATCTTAAATTAGCAGAATATACAATTAAGAGCAGTAGTTATCCTGCCAACAAAGATGTCCAGCAGGATCAGCTACAGCTTATGTAAGGGGTGAAGTAGCTTCAGGAAAAAAACCAAGTAACCTAAATCCAAAAATAAACAAGAGGAGTTAAGAATTTCAGAGAACATAATGCAAGCTTAAAATTTCTAGGTCTTGGTGAGGGTGGGCGGGAAACTCTCACTTAATGTGTAAATAGTACACCAAATGAGACGCGAAGATCAAACACACTAATATTACATGTTTACTCATAGCATTTCTCCTTACACTTCTCCATCAAACATACTCCTCTACAAAGCTAAAATTATGCCACAATACCTCTTCAGGGGGGGTATCATATAATTATTTATCGAATCAAACATAAATTTGAAAATATGATCAGCTTACATTAAGAAACCCTAGATACTTTTTTTCAAAGCTTTAACAATGATTCAAACTGAAAATCTCATAATTCCAACTTCCAGACATTATTTAAGAAAAGAAAACCCCAAACGACCCAATTAGAGACTCAAGCTTGAGCATTTAAGCAAATTAAACATACCTGAAACAAAGCTCTGGTCAAAACCGGGTTTTGGATGAGAATTTCTCTGGCTTGTTGCTGGTTCTGTTCAATCAATTGCTGTAAAAGGCAGGACCCAATAACAAAAGATCACTAACCCAATAAATATAATCAGCAACAAATTTGTACTTTTCTTCTTCTTAATATAAACAAAAAACAAAGAACTGAATCAAACACAGCGTCCAGTAAGCAAAAGGTGAAAAATATAGACAAGGGGGTGTCCCTTTTTCACCTTCATCTGAGACATGATATCGAAGAGCTGGGTCTTGGACATCCCGGCGAGACTCGCCGACAGACCCTCGCCGGAAACCTGCTTTCCCGCCATTGCTTTCTCCATGTCCTGACACTGTGAAGGTTTGAGGTAATTTAATTTTTAGTGTTGGGCTCAAAAGAACTGGGCTCTTGCCTAATCTTATAGGCCCAGAATTCGATGGCCTAATTCCGACAATTAAGTACTCCCCCAGTTCACTTAATTTTGGCACACTTTTCTTTTTTGTGCATTTTTTTCTTCTTATTTTGACACTTTCCATTTATATGCTTTAAGGTAGCTTGAACCACTCTTTTTTTCTTCTTCTTTCAATTAAAATTTTCTCCACAAAAATGGTAACTTCTAAATAATTGTGTCAAAACTTGAAGTGTTAATATTAGATGAATGGGGGGAGATTTCAAAAAAGGAAAAAAGAGAAAAAGATGAATGGAGGGGGTACATTAAACACATCAGAAATATGGCATGATATGAGAAAAATGCGATAAATATAGAAGGGGAGGTATTTTGGCATGACACATGATCTGTTCATAAGATATTGATAGGTCAAGGATCTAAGTGCAATTGAAGAAATTGGGCAAAAGACCCACCGCCATGTGGGCCTCCACCTCCATCTTGTACCTCACCACCCAGATCTCTCCCATTCCTTGAGCTATTGCTTCCAGAAGTGCTTGCGTCACAGTGTTTTTGCAATCTCATGGATCAGATGAACCCGCCTTTGTCTCCATGGTGTTATTGTTGCTTTCTTTGGCCATTTTTTTGCTTAAGATAATTTTGCAGAGATGTGACGCAATACAACAATGGAGAACAAACAAAGATAAGCAAAGCCAAAACCCCAATAATGGTGGATGGGCCCGATTAAAGATCGGGAACCAGCAAACAAGCAATAGCTGCATCAAGGCGTCGCATTCCACCCAGAGGCTTTAGGCCAATAATTCTGAAAGTGGTTCATTCCCAAGATAAAGTCCTTTTTGTAGCTTCCATTGAAGAACATGTAGCATCAATTTATTACAATAGAAGGGACAACAACCAAGAAAGCTTCGAGCTTAGAGTAGGGATTTTCGGAAGATGCCAATATCATGAAATGAAGAACAAGAGGATGAAAAGTCTCTCGATTAGGGATTCTTGGAACATGAATTGTTTTGATTAGGGATAATTTGTCAACCAAGACCCCAATGGGAAATTGGTGGTCGCGGTGGTGAGTGATGATTGTGGTCGGCCACGATGCGATTTTAGATGATTGGTTGGCTATAATTGGGTTAGTATATACGAGGTACATATGCGACCTATACAACTAGCCCAGACCATGCAGATCACAAGAAAAGTTCCCACGCTAGCGAGCTATTATCGCTCTTCAGTTTCGCTCAACATTTATTGCTCAAGAGATTCACCCAACCACGATCACACAAACAGTCGCCATGTAACCCACGATCATGGGAACGTGACCCATAGTGGCCACCATGTTGGCCACATTAGACACATTCTACAGGGCATGTATCACCCAGAATGTAGGGTGAAAGAGCTTATAAATAGCCAAGAGATGAACAATCAAGGTAAGCGATAGCCAGTAGAAAAAATCATACATAATCATTCGACACTAACTTTATCATCAGAGCCTTTAACCCGGATCCAATCCGAGATATTCTCGCAGGAAGGAGCAATCCACAAGCTAGAGTTAATAAGAGTTGCCACCACCACCTAAAGAGTTCATACAATAGTGGCGCCATCTGTGGGGACCTTAATTTTTTAGGTCATCATTTTCCTCTTTAAATCATGGTGTCGACCAGGAGACAAGCTAATTAAACTGAAATCACAACAAGACCAACCTCACCAGCAACAAACCCACCACCCAAAAACTAGGATCAGTCAGGCTGGAAGAGACTCAAGAATCTGGGAATGAAACGGAAGCACGATCCCCCCTGATGTAGAAAAACAAAAATTGGCTTTTGCAGTAGAAAATAGAGAGCATCTTTGCAAACAATTCGTCAATACCATGGTGGGGATAGAATGACAGGCATATGAGTGGCCCTAGACCAAAATAGAGATGAAGAACAGAGAAACAACCATTTGAAGAGCGTCTCGAAACCTAGAATGAAGCTAAACACAACGACGTCAAAGATAAAGCATAACATTTCTCTGTGGTGGAGGAACTTCAAATTTTTGCAATGCCTAAAGGGTTAAAACTTCCCCCAGCTCAAGGCTTACGATGAAACTTTGGATCTACAGGAATTTTGGCACTTCCACAGGACTAGCATGACATTTTACGACACACCCATACAGTTAGTAGGCAAATCCTTCCCCATCTTCTTATAGGGACCACAATAATTTGGCATGACCGCCTATCCACGTGGAGCATTCGAACCTTGGCTCAGCTCATGAACTAGTTCGTGGGGAGATTTTTTAGAAGCTGAAGTTTACACATTTGCAGATCTGATAAACATCACACAACAAAATGGTGAAAGCATCGCAGGATACCACATCGCTTCATTTCCAAAAGATTTGAAATGAAGGATCTCACATTAAGTGTCATTAGGAGTGTTCATGAATGGAATATGATCAGGTGAATCCTACAAGAAGCTCACTGAAGACATGCTACATAGCCTGAGAGATCTCCATAAGACTATAAAAATATTCATTTTCACTAAGAAGCTAATAACATAAAGTTGGAAAACGAGCGAGGAGACAAAATATTCGGGGAAAGAACTCAAGGAATATAAGTGGTCAAGAAAGGTAAAAGTACAATGCTCACAAGAGGAATGGAGTAGATGTTCAACAACACACCATTTCTTGAAATGCCCCTAGTCAAATAAGGAGAGAAATATGGCAGATGCACAAGGAGTTGTTCATAGAACCAAGCCCAATGAGAGCACCAGCGGACAAGAGTTCCAAGAACTATGATTGTGAATTTCATGGAGACCATGGGTAAGGCACAAACGATTGTAACAACCTGAAAAGGTTGAAAACTACTTCGCCGAGGGTGACTCACACAATAAAAAAAAGGAAGAATACCCATAGGGTGTATCCTGAAATTACAACATGGAAAAAATTCAACCGCAACCTAAACAAAAACAAAGCTGAAGTCAAATATTAGGGCAACAATCGAGTAAGGAGAAGATGTGGGTGACAATATCTTGGACAAGATGATATTCTTAATCAACGAGTTAACTGAGCTCATATAAAACGAGGCCTGGAAGAAAATGCAAGGTACCTTCAACCATAAGAGCCCATAGATAAGAGGACACCCATAGACGAGACGATCACATTCAATGAACGAGATGCGATCCCAAAAGCATCGTCGCACAACGGCCTGCTAGTTTTAACTCAAAATATAGGAAACGACAAAGTACACCAGGTCTTTGTAGATAATGGAAGCGTGATAGAAATATTGTTCGCTGACTGCTTTGATAAACTTAGGTTCAAAAGAGCATACTTGAAGAAAGCGACATCATCTATAGTCGATTTTGCAAGAAAGTCCAATGGCCATTAGGAGACATACAATTAACGAGTTCTTGTTCGCTGAAGATTGGGAATCCTAGGAGGAAGAAAGGTTATTACTTTCGATTATCTGCATTAGTAGTGGCATGCGGGAATTATGCTAATAGTTGTTTTTTTGTGTGTTATTTAGTCATGAAGCTATTGTTGGATATATATTGATTACATCATGCGAAAAATTAAATAAAAAAAATTGAACGAGTAATTAACATATGCAAGAATAATAAATTTTTATTAATTATTCAAGCATAAGATCGAAAAGCTTAAATTACAAATAATCAAAGCATAAATCATGTTTCAAGTAATCACAAAGTGATGGAGTCACGAGTAACACTCGCTGCCCTTGAAATGAATGAGTCCCGTCGTAGACATCATTCCCTAGAATTATACCATCGCAGGTAACAATTAACATTTAAGAGTTACCAAGGATTCACACAAGGTCCGAAGGACTATCACTGACAGAGAAAGACATAAGTGAGACTCAAGTTTAGAATAAATAAGGAACTTGAGAATGGTGCAAAAATTCTGACTGACTTAGAGGCTCTATTTATACTACTCTAAGAGACCATAATCATGGAAATATGATATTCTAATTTTCTGTAATTAGAGAAGAATATTCTCTAATCACCAACTCATCTAATCCGAGACATTCCATGAATACTCGAATCAAATCTGCTGGAAAAGGAAGAAATATTTGCACAAATATTCTTCATCGTATTAAACATGGTAAACCGCATATTTATTTAAGACAAGATATCTCACAAAATATGGAAGTATTTTGTTCTTATCTCTTAAGAATTACACACAAGAAATTTCATATATACTATGCGGTTGGACCTTTCCAGAGACTTCCATGCGGTCCATACGCGTTTTGGACAGTCCAGAGAAAATTACTCAGGCCAATTTTCGCCCATTTTTTCTCTCTTTCAAGGGTGATATTTCAAACATCCATATCTCATTCACCCTTGATCCGTTTTGAGAGTTTAAATAGTCAATTTTATAGTACTCGCGGAGGAGAACCCAAAAATGACATTCACCGACCCAAAATCCATTCGGGTCCCACTCAAAATGAAGCCCAAAAAGTTGACGAATTTCAACCTTTTAACCATCATTTTCCAACAATCCCCCACATGAATAGATATTGATGTAGGAATCAGAACAATCACGTCAGACACAGAGTTTGACTTGGTGATAGATTCATTTTGACGACATAGATGCTGTATAGGATAAATAGGTGTCACCCTTTGAACTTTCCCTTGAAAGAGTACACTTAGCCCACTGGTTAGGAAGTAGATGCGATTCCCTTGAACTTCCCCTACCGCTTGTGTGAATGACAATGCACTTCCCACAGACATCTTTCCTAGCCCTTGCACTTTCCTCGGTTGTGTCTATTAATCAGGCCATGACACACTCCTAGTTCTGTAAGGTTTCTAAAGAATTGCGTCCCAACAATTCCCTTTCGAAGTGGCCACACTTCTCGCTTACATAGGTGATTCTTGGCGTAAGAGCAGTTCCAGAAACTATACGCTCTTTCAAGTACTACACACTTGATGCCATGAATCATTAAAATCAACTTAATGCTTAACCTCCATTCACATCACTGTTTCTTCATCGTAGGAATAAGACAGGCGGTATGAAACCCCCACAGTGATCGCAATGGGTCTTTGCAGTTTAGTTGTCCATTTGAACCTAGATCTTGGGATCTCCAGTCACATAGGTTGGGTGTCCACGTACGTAACCCATCATTTAATGGACATCAGTCCCATTCCTCTCGATGATGTTTCAACTACCTCTCGATTCAACCCTTTAGTCAAGGGATCGACTATGTTGTCCTTCGACCTTACATAGTCAATTGTGATCACTCCAGTTGAGAGAAGTTGTCTTATGGAACTATGTCTTCGATGAATATGAAGAGACTTCCCATTATAGAGCATATTCTTAGCCTTTCCAATAGCAGATACACTATCACAATGTATACATATGGCTGGCACATGCTTCGGCCATCTAGGAATGTCCTCTATGAATTGAAGGAGCCATTCGGCCTCCTCACTTGCCTTGTCTAAGGCAACAAACTTGGATTCCATCTTGGATCGAGTAATAACAGTTTGTTTAGAGGAGTTCCACAAGACTGCTTCTCCACCTAGTGTAAACACTCACCCACTAGTGGATTTCAGATCCTTTATATCGTGTATCCCGTTTGCATCACTGTATCCTTCAACTACAGCTGGATAACTCGTATAATGTAGACCATAATCACGAGTAAAACGTAGATATCTCAATACTCTAGTTATTTCTTTCCAGTGAGTTATACTGGGGTTACTTGTATATCTACTCAACCTACTTACAATGTAGGCAATATTTGGTCTAGCACAACTCATCAAGTACATCAGACTCCCAATAACTCTCGAGTGCTTCACTTGATTAATAGCCTCCAATTTGTTCTTTCATAGATGAAAATTCGGATCTATTGGAGTCATCGCCACCTCTGAGTCATTCTTGTTGAATTTCTCAAGGATTTTATCTACATAATAAGATTGGGTTAAGGTGATACCATCATAGCTTTGGATGATCTTTATCCCCAAGATCACATCCTCCAGTTCTATATCCTTCATGTCAAAACGAGAATTCAACATGTCCTTGGTAGATTTGATCATCTTTTCATTATTACCCACAATGAGCAAGTTATTTACATATAAACATAGGATTACATATCCATTTTCCATGTCTTTCACGTAGACGCACTTATCACACTCATTGATTTTGAAACCATTGGCAAGGACGACATGGTCAAATTTCTCATGCCATTGTTTTGGTGCTTGTTTGAGACCATACAATGATTTCACCAACTTGCAAACTCTTCCTCCTTGACCGGGAGCCTTAAACCCCCCAGGTTGCTCTATGTAGATTTCTTCCTCTATATCTCCATTTAAGAAGGCAGTCTTTACATCCATTTGATGAACCTCAAGCTTACGCAACACAACGATAGCAAGTATCATTCTAATGAAGCTTATTCTCGTGAATGGAGAATAAGTATCAAAATAGTCAAGACCTTTCTTTTGCCTATAACCTTTAATTACAAGTCTGGCTTTATACTTGTCAACCGAGCCATCTACTCTCATCTTCTTCTTGAAGATCCATTTGTAGCCCAGTGGTTTACACCTCAGAGGTAAGTCCACTAGCTCTGAAGTATGATTATGTAGAATTGATTCGATTTCGCTTTTAATCACTTCTTTCCACATAGGCCCCTCAGACGAATTCACAACTTCTTTATAGCTTTGTGGCTCACTTTCAAGCATAAACGTTAGATAATCAGGACTAAATGATTTTCCGGTCCTAATCCATTTACTTCATCTAGTTTTATCCACTTCCTCCTCTTGATCCTCGAGATCGTCAGGAATTACTTCACCTTCATCTAGTGACTCAATGGTTCTTTTCCACGATTCGGCCCTTTCTTTGGCAGGGAACACATCTTCAAAGAAATTTGCATTTCTTGATTCCATGATCGTGTTCTTATGAATCTTGGGATGATGAGATTCATGTACAAGGAAGCGATAAGAACTACTCTCATGTGCATATCCTATAAAGATGCAGTCAACCGTTTTAGGTCCGATCTTTAACTTCTTGGGGGGTGGGATCAATACCTTTGCAAGGCACCCCCACATTTGCAAGTATGTAAAGGACGGCTTCGTGCCTTTCCACAACTCATGGAGAGTTGCTTTCTCATCCTTACAGGGTATCTTATTCAAAAGATAGTTGGCTGTCAAAATAGCCTCCCCCCACATGCTTTGTGGCAACCCAGAACTTATCAACATTGCATTCATCATCTCTTTAAGAGTGTGATTTTTACTTTCAGCCACACCATTAGATTGAGGCGAGTAGGGGGCAGTGACCTCGTGAATAATGCCATGTTCAGAACAATGGTCCCTTAATGGCTCTACATATTCACCTCCACGGTCACTTCTAATCACCTTGATCTTATTATCAAGTTGATTTTCAACTTTCGTTTTGTAGAGAATGAATTTCTCAATCGCCTCATCTTTGCTTTTCAGCAAGTACACATAATAGTATTTCGTGCAATCATCCACAAAGGTGATTAAATCCTGATTACTTTCTCTTGTTTGCACGAACTTGAGATCACAGATATCAGTATGTATCAACTCAAGAGGTTTTGTGTTTCATTTAACTTGTTTGAATAATGTTCGAGTCATCTTAGCTTCAACACAAGTTTCACACTTATGATTTGCATCAATTTCCATGTAGGTATGTTCTCCATTTTAATTAATCTTCTCATCGATTCATAATTAACGCGTCCTAATATACCATGCCATAAATTGGAAGACTCAATCATGTAAGTAGAAGAAGAAGCATTCATTTCATCTTTCTTAGGAGGTACAACCATGGTGTTCAGCTTGAACATAACATCTAGCTCATAACCTTTGCCTACAAACATACCTTGCTTTGACAAGACTAACTTATCAGACTCAAACACTAGCTTAAAGACATGCTTGATCTACACAGAGCCGGACACAAGGTTCTTGCGAATGTTTGGCACATACAAAACATTCTTCAAAGTCAACTCCTTCCCAGACGTCATTTTCAGCATCACAGTGCCACACCCTTTCACCATAGAAGTTGCAGAGTTGCCCATGTAGATGGTCTCTCCATCTTTAATTGCCTTGAAGTTTTAGAACACTTCCTTGACAGAGAAAATGTGATTAGTAGCACTAGTGTCAATCCACCATTCCTTTGGATTGGAGTCCACCATGTTGACTTCAGAAATCATAGCACACAGATCGATGTTATTCACATCTAGTGCAAGATTTTCAACCATGCTGGCCTCATTCTTGGCATTCTTTGGCTTCTTACACTCGGAGGACTTGTGGCCAACGCGGTTGCAGTTGTAGCACTTGCCAGTGAACTTTGACTTCTTCAAAACTCCACCCTTAGCTCCCAACTTGGATACCTTCTTTGCCTTGGGATTTTTTGACTTGGAGCTCCCACCAACCTCCATGAGATTGGCCCTTGCCACAGGCACATATCCATTCATCCTCTTTTCAGAGATGCGGTTATCCTCCTCAACACGAAGCTTTTGGATCAGATCCCTCATGGTCATCACCTTTTGCTTGTGTTTCAGATAACTCTTGAAGTCCTTCCAACTTGGAGGCAACTTCTAGATGATACAATAGACTTGGAGAGTCTCGCACATTGTCATCTTCTCGGATATCAGCTTATTGATCATCATTTGAAGCTCTTAAGCTTGACTGACCACAGACTTGGCCTCAACCATCTTGTAGTCGAGGAACTTGCTGACGACCCACTTCTTGGATCCCACTTCCTCACCCCTGTACTCTTGGTCAAGAGTTTCCCAAAACACCTTAGAAGGCTCCTTCACCTGATACACGTTCCAAATGGCATCGTGAAGGCTATTCAAAATGATGTTGCGGCAGATATACTCCTTAGAGTTCCACTCCACCGCATCATCTTGAACTTCCTTAGCGCTTTTCTCATCCACAACGGGGCGATCTTCGTGAACGTAACATTCCAAACCCATAGTGGACAAGTAGAAGAGCATCTTCTGTTACCACATCTTGATGTTCATACCATTATTAAACTTCTCGGGTTTCCTAGCATGAGGAACAACCACAAGAGGCATCGCTCCAGGGGTAGTCTTCGCATCATCATTGCTCGACATGGATCTGGGATTCACCAATGTGTACATACAAAAATATTCATTATTAAATATAAGTACACATAAAATATCGTAGTATAATATTTTAAATAATTATATATAAAAAATTGCTCAATATAATTTTGTTGTAAATAACCAAAACCATTAGCATGCATATTTTTACAAACACACAATTTCCATAAAGCATGCAATCAAATATTTTTGCAGACTTGCAAAACCATATGCATCTTAGGAGCATGCATATCTTTCCAAACATACAATTTCCATAAAGCATGCAATAATATATTTGGAATATATTAAACAACATGCAAGCAATGTACAACCTTACGCATGCGTATGTGAGGCATGCAAAATATGGTAACCATATGCAGATTAATCACGTAAGGCCATATACGTTTAGTTAACCATATAATCACGTAAGCATGCAATAATAATAAACTTTATACCACACAATTAGGCCTTATACAATTATGCCGTAAGGCATGATTAAGCATGCAAATTTACGAATCAATATAATTCAACAAAAGTTCATTCGTTTTAGGACGGTTGGATATATATTGATTATATCATGCGAAAAATCAAATAACAAAATTTGAACGAGCAATTAACATATGTAAGAATAATAAATTTTTATTAATTATTCAAGCATACAATCGAAAAACTTAAATTACACATAATCAAAGCATAAATCATGTTTCAAGTAATCACAAAGTGATGGAGTCAAGAGTAACACTCACTACCCTTGAAACGAATGAGTCCCGTTGTGGACATCGTTCCCTAGGATAAAACCATCGCAGGTAACAATTAACATTTAAGAGTTACCTGGGATTCACGCAAGGCCCAAAGGACTATTACCGACAGATAAAGACAGAAGTGAGACTTAAGTTTAGAATAAATGAGGAACTTGAGAATGATGCAAAAATTCTAACTGACTTAGAGGCTCTATTTATACTACTCTAAGAGACCTTAATCATGGAAACATGATATTTTGATCATCTGTAATTAGAGAAGAATATTCTCCAATCACCAACTCATCTAATCCGAGATATTCCATGAATACTCGAATCAAATCTGCTAGAAAAGGAAGAAATATTTGCACAAATATTCTTCATCGTATTAAACATGGTAAACCACATATTTATTTAAGACAAGATATCTCACAAAATATGGAAGTATTTTGTTATTATCTCTTAAGAATTACACACAAGCAATTCCATATATACTATGCGGTTGGGCCTTTCCAGAGACTTCCATGCGGTCCATACGCATTTTGGACGGTCCAGAGAAAATTACTTGGGCCAATTTTCGCCCATTTTGTTTCTCTTTCAAGGGTGATATTTCAAACATCAATATCTCAATCACCCTTGATCCATTTTGAGAGTTTAAATAGTCAATTTTATAGTATTCGTGGAGGAGAACCCAAAAATGACATCCACCGACCCAATATCCATTCAGGTCCCACTCAAAATGAAGCCCAAAAAGTTGACAAATTTCAACCTTTTAACCATCATTTTCCAACAGCTATCATGTACATCTGTGATAACATATGCATACAAAGACATTGAGGCATCTCACAGAGATGTGGGAATTGTAATGGTGACCGAAAGTCGAGGGTGAAGGTGAAGGAAGTGCAGTTTAAGGGAAGAAGCCAACAATGACGCTTGGCTACTGCTGAGGAGACGGTGTTGCGAGATGTAAGCGTGAGACTAGTGAGCTAGAGGATCATAGTGACGGTCCCTTGAAAGTGTTGAAATTGGAGGATCCTACCACCGTGGTATGGAAAGCTTGGCGCCAAATGACATCATGAGGTTATCAGAGGAGTTCGAGATTGGTGTTCACGAGTTTGTTAGTGTACCCAGGTCAGCTAAGGAAGTATAATTCCTAGTTTTGGATGATAGATATATCATTTTTTGATTTTGCTAATGAGATTATTTTTATGTAAGTGGGCAGTGGTATGATGTCCACTACTCAATGCATTGTTGATTATGCAGATAGGGTCTGCGAGTTTACTGAAAGGTTGAAGCTGCTAGAGGTATAGTTGGTAAAGGGGGTGAAATTTCATTAAGAACTGGAAATGGATTTAGCTAAGATGCCCATCCTATGTCATAAGAAAAGCAATTTAAAAGAGGTTTTAAGTGTTGAGGTCACGGTGATGAAAGAGGATGGTCTTACTCATCCAAGTTATCCCCACGTGCTGGTTAATAAGCTTTTAAAGACTAAGGGGTTTCATGGTATTTTTGTTGATATGTATGAAAAGATAGCCAAGGTGGGATGCTACGCTTGGCCAACATTCGTGACAAAAATTCTGATGCAGATGTTAAAACCACTACCACTATAGATGACAATATACCAAAGCTTGATCAGACATTTAAATGATATGTTTGGGATCCTCTAAGTGACATGACAGGTCTTATTACTAGGGCAAGAAAGAATATTAGAGATGCGACTTTAAATGTTTTGATTGATCGACTTCATGATGAATAATTGAAGAATAAATAAACGGCGACAATGTCTTGGATTAATTTTTCAAGAGTTTCAAGGAATTAAAGACATCGTGAAGAACACTTCACATTTTTTCCCGCCGGATTTTTAATGAGGTAATGTGATCATTGTAAATTATTTCAATTTGAGTTTTAGTCATCAAACTCGGCTATGTGGCCTTTGAAGGGTTTAATTTTAGCTGTCAGTTCAATTAGGGTTTAGAATATTCAGTTTTGTTCTAAATAGAATTAGATTTGATAATGGGGTAAAATACTCATATGACCCTATGTTTTGCTCATGTATGCCAATATAACCCTGCAAGATGAGAAAGTGCTATTATAACCCTATGTTTTGCATTAAAAGTTCCAATATAACCTTTTGGCACTATTCCAGCATTGTCTAGGTAGTTTCTAGTATTGACCAAACATAAAAAGACTAAACTACCCCTAGTCTTAAAACACAAAATATAATGACAAAAATATCCCTAAGTTCTTCATCTCCATAACCACTGCTGCTCCCACCACTACTCCGCCACTTCCACCACTGCCTGCCGCTGGCACGGTGGTCGAAATCTAGGAATTCACTAACAAAATCCGGGATTTAAAAAAAACACATAGAATCACAAAAAGCACTAGAGGAAATTGCCCAAAAAGCACTGGATTCTTAGTGTGATGTAATGGTGGTACAACAAAATTTTGCTCAGCCCCCTCAAACTGGTATATTTAGGCTTAAATTCTCCAAGAAAATTGACCAATTCTTCCAAGCATTAACCTCTAATGAATCTATCTACAGTTCACACTTATTGCTGCAAGTGACAACATATAAAGAAAAGAATTGGTAATCCATGCCCAAACAAAAACACACATCCAACAACGAGAACTGGGGATCGACAACAAATCAATAGAAAAAGGTGATCATTTTTCCAAAGGAAAAGAAGCCCATAAACCAAGAATGGGTACTTGAATGAATCTCCAATGTCAAAGGCCGCAGCCTGACGGTGTCTTCCACTATGGGTTTAACCACGATGCTCGACCATTAGCATCCTCCACCACGGGTATCGACTCTTATTGAGATCATCCTTTCTAACCCAATGCAATAGGAAATCACATAGTAAACTGATGTGTCCATTTTAGATGCATTATTTAGTAGTATTTAGGATCACTTTTGTGCTCTTTTATTATCGAGAGCTTGTGTTTTACCTTGAAATTCACTTAGGAGAGGCAAAAGCAACTTTTTACTCTTTTACCTCTTCTAAGTGGATTTTGTGTGACAAGGGAAGAACACGGAAGCAACGAAGACCGGAAGACATTGAAGACTATACTTTCGAAGACTTTTGGATACTCACTTCGAAGACATGAAGACCGGAGGCCGTTGAAGACCATTTTGGAGCTGTTGAAGACTTGAAGATTGAGAGGGATGGCTATGAAGAAGACAAAGAAACAATGCAAAACTGTGGCTGCCGTCGCGACCCCGTCGCGACACCATCGCGAGTCGCGACCAACACCATCGCGAGTCGCGACGAACCCCGTCGCGAGTCGCGACCAACGGGCGGCCAGAAATCATTCTTATTTTCTTTGCACTATAAATACCCTCTCTTTCCTCCTCTTCTCCAGTTTTTCTTAGCCCGTTTTTCTCTGGGTTTTAGGGCTTCAAAGCCATAGATTTTCTTCTTCTTTCTTTGTAGTTTTTAGTTCTTTGTTATGGGTTTTGTTTATCTAGGTTAGTCTTGTTCTTGGGAGCAAAGGATTGAAGCTTCCATTATCTATGTAGCAAGAACTCATTTCTATCTATCTATTTGATGTTTTTGCTATTGTGCTCTTATTGTGCTTTGAATGTTAATTGTTGATTCTATTAATGTTGTTGGAAGCTTGAGGGTATGAATGCTTGTATGAATTGCTAGCTAGGGTTTGGGGGATTTGGGTTAATTTCCCCCCTGTTCTTGTTAGGAATGTTTGAGTGTGAATTAGAGCTTTTGATTGTGTTAGTGGATTGACAATGTGCTAGACGAATGTGATTGATGTCGAACTCTTCGTCATGTTCGTTTGTGTAGCAAACGAGAGAGTCATATGCTCGTGGATGAATGTGCGTTGCACGTTCATCCAATCTCGTGTAATTGCATGAATTGGTTTAATGCTTAGTCACAGTGTAGTGGTCATAGGCATTGCCAAGCTTGTTGGTCCTTCGTGCTAAATGCCACCAATGACACCTTGAGTCGTGGTCGCGACTCGGGAGTCATTGGTGAGGTTTGACGAGAGATGTCGAACTCACTCTCGCAAACTACGAACTAAGAAGGATAGGAGTTTAGTCTCCACGACAAGTAGTTGAAGTATTGAATAGATGATTTAAATTCATTCTTGAAGCATTTGTTATTCGGCGTTTATGTATTCTTGACGGTGTGTTTCACTGCATGTGTGCCATGAGTGGTTTGAGCATAGGTAGTGCTTGTGTGGTTGAATTGCTTAGGTGTAGGAACGTGACGAATTCCGTAGCGCCTTTGCATGAAGATCTATGAGCATGAACTTAGAACTCCTTGTGGTGTGTGTGTTGTGGTACTTGCTAGATAGGTGTGTGAGCGTTGGGTCATGAATGCTATATGATGGAATGTGTGAATGATTCGATGAACTACATTAGATGTGGAAGTGGATATCCGTTGCCCCCAAGGCATTTTATCTTTGTAGTTTAAAACCCCTTTTCTTTAGTTTTGTTTGATGATTAGCATAGTCACTTGACGTTGCTAGTTATCTCGTCTTTTTATCTTTGTTAACTTAGGAAACCAACCAACCAACCCCCCCCCTTTACTTGCTTTTATGTGTGTGTATATATAGTTACTCCTAGCCTAGTATCAACCATTTGTGCTTGATTGCTTAGGAAGATCCCTCTTCTCATTGGACGACCCCGATTTGCCACTATCTACCTAGTTGTAGAAAGTAAGCATTTAGGGCTTATAAATTATCTTTTGCACGGCGGGCGCGACGACCACCCGCCCGTCAAAATGGCACCGTTGCCGGGGAAGAGGCGTTTATTCTTAAGTATTTAGGTGTATTTGGTTGTGTATTAGCTAGTTGTTTTTATTTTCCACTACTTGGTGGTTGTTTTTGTTCGGAGTAGGTATTGCTTGAGTTCTTGGTGATTTATTTTATCGAGAATCCTTGCACTATGATTCCAAACTTTTGAAAAAAAAAAGAATTTTTTTTATGGAGCGTCTCACCTTGAGGGAACTCATGATGAGAAGAGAGGCTCAACAAGCAAGGTTTTGTAGGATGTGTCATTCCGATCATCCTACCGAATCTTGCCCTTTGTTGTGGGAAGAGCATTATGACCGAGAAAGAACCCTTGGTTTCCAAAACCATGGGTACTATGAAGAGTGCTATCAAGAGGTAGGAGATATTGGTTTTCAAGGGCAAGAAGCTCATGAATGCTATCCATACCACAACTCTTACAATCCGGAATGGAGTGGTAGTCCGGATTTGTGGTATGAGAATGAGCTGGAAAACCAATATTACGAGCAACCTAGTTGGCCATCACCACCCTATACCATACCCCAAAACCAAGCCCAACAAGGAAGTTCAAGTTTGACACGTGAGGATGTCTTAAATACCATAGCAAACTTGAACTCCTTTACTAGTGAGGAGCCGGATACCCAGCTCTCCTCTAGTGTTGAGGCCATTGAGGGGCATGTGAGGAACATATTAGAGGTATTGGCCCGCATGGAAGCTCGTGATTCCGAAAACACACCATCCCAACTTGAACTCGATGATTCGGTGAGTGAGGTCACCAATAAAAATGATTTTGAGTTTGAAAGGGATGAGGAGTTGGTTGTAGAGGATAGAAAAATGGAGGAAGAGGTGATAGTGCTAAATCCATTAGCATCGTCACCCCTTCTCCCACCTAGTGAACCAACTCTAATATTTTCGGAAGTTTTGAGGGAAGCGAGAGAGGAGCCAAAAGACTATCCCAAGCTCCCTAACCACTTAATTCCCTTTGAACCATCTCCACCTCCACAAGACTTTCCTCTTGGAAGTTTTGTGCCCCCACCTCTCTTATTTTGGATGCTCATGGTGAAGAGCTTCAAGCCTTCACCATACGGATAACATTAGGGTCGTGCCGATGACCTTAAAAATACGGAGCTTCGTCGTGCCGACGACGTTAACCAAATTCGGCATTTCTTTTAGTTTTTGTTTCTTAGTTCGTGTTTCTTAGTTTGTTTTTGTTGTTGTTTTGTTTTGTTCTTTTTATGGCATGTTTTTCTATGATTTTGTAGCAACATGAAGTGCATTGCAATGAAGGAGATGAAAGAACGAGATCAATGAACGAGGGAAGCAAGCTTGGACAGTTGGTAAGAAAACAGAAAAAAAATTTTAAGCCTGGGATACCCTGCCGTCGCGAGTCGCGATGGGCTTCGTCGCGAGTCGCGACGAACAGGGGAGAAAAATCACTCCCAGCGCCAACTTTTCGCGAGTCACGATGACCTCGCGACGCTCGTCGCGAGTCACGATGAGCTTCGTCGCGAGTCGCGATGAGCTTCGTCGCGAGTCGCGACGAGCTCAGAAAATTTTGAGCTCCCAGACTCCACTTTCCGTGAGTCGCGATGACTTTGCGAGGCTCGTCGCGAGTCGCGACACCCTTCGTCGCGAGTCGCGACGAGCTCAGAACATTTTGAGCTCCCGGACTCTACTTTCCGCGAGTCGCGATGACGTCGCGAGGCTCGTCGCGAGTCGCGACGTGCTCAGTAACTTTTGCAAATTTTTTTTTGAGCCCGGATTTGAAGTTTCCAAGCTTCCAAGTTTCCAAATGATTTTAAACATTGCATGATCCTTCCTTCTTCTCCACCCAACACTCCCAAGAACATCACATACCTCTCATTTCTTCCACCATCCTACATATATTGGCATATGAACATTCTTGCATCTTTATAGTACATTTGTTGATTGTAGTATGCCGACTACATCATTGTGACCGTAAGTTCTTATCCTATAATGATGCTTGTATACATGTCAATATATGTTGGATATTTTTCATGCATAATCTTATAGTGGTGATTGAGGGTTGATTGGTTGTTCTTTGAAAATACTATGGTTATTAACTCTTGATGCTAAACCTAGTATTACATATCCTTATGTACTTGTGAGTTTAATGTGTTCTTCGTGGTGTAGTCTTGATCAAACGGCGCCATGGAGACAATGCTTTTCTCGAGGGGTGAGTTCTTCTACGGCATCTTTGCTCACCCTTCCGGTTCCGAAACCTATCTCGGGACCATCCAAGTACTTGGATATCGCTATATCACCGGCGAATTTGCGGAGACACGGGTGTCACTCTATCCCCTTACCTTGATTTTTATTGTTCTTACCTTACGTGTTTACATTGAGGGCAATGTAATGTTTTAAGTGTGGGGAGGGGTTAGAGGACTCATATGCATGCTAGATTGTTTTGGAATGCTTTTTGCTACTTTTCATTGGAAAAACATGAGAAAAAGAAAAAGAAAAAGAAAAAAAAAAGAAACAGAAAAAGAAAACCCGCTAAGTTGAAAACCCGAGAGGGCAACTTAGGCAACATTGGGGGCCCGGATAGGTCGAAAACCCTTAAAGGGCGGCCTAGGCAAAAAATGAGAGGCTAAAATGTGCGGAAAAAGGTGAGATGTGAGCTAAAGAAACATGATGTGTGGCTAGGATGAAAACTCGAAAGAGCTCCTAGGCAAAATGAGAGAAAGTGAGAGAAATTGAAAAATGCTATGATTTCACTCATTTGCCGGCGTTGGAGTCATAAGGTTGCAGTTGTCACACGGATGGATCGGGTAGCTCAACATCTATAGACCTCTTGGGATTGGGTAGCTTAGTGGGTTAGGAAACGAAGTGTGGTTATGAAATTCCTTATCTCTTTCTACTTCGTTTTTGGTTGATATATTGGCATTTAGTGAAGCATGTGTTTGAAACTCTTATATGGTTTTAGCTTCATTTTATGTCATTGGATTTTGGTTGATATATTGGCATTAGGTGTAGTATGTGCTTAAACCTCTTAAATGGTTTTAACTTCATCTTGTGTCATTGGACTTTGGGAATATCAATTCGGGGCTTTGAAATATTTTATGGGTAGTGAATTGATAAGTGGTAGGTTTGGTTAGATTTAGGATTGGGGATGTGTGTGTGAAAAATTCTCATGTGAGCTTTTATTTTGGGATTTTTGATATTGAGAGTTTTTGTGAGGCTTTGACTGGGGGATTAGTTTAGGTTTTGGATATATCATTTACTCCGTGTGCTTGAATCTTTTCTTACTCGAGGGCGAGTAAGGTTTAAGTGTGGGGAGGTTTGATATGTCCATTTTGTGTGGTTATTTTAGGGGTTTTAGGATGTGGATATGCCATTTCCTCCGTATGCTTAAATCTTTTCTTACTCGAGGGCGAGTAAGGTTTAAGTGTGGGGAGGTTTGATGTGTCCATTTTAGATGCATTATTTAGTAGTATTTAGGATCACTTTTGTGCTCTTTTATTATCGAGAGCTTGTGTTTTACCTTGAAATTCACTTAGGAGAGGCAAAAGCAACTTTGTACTCTTTTACCTCTTCTAAGTGGATTTTGTGTGACAAGGGAAGAACACGGAAGCAACAAAGCCCGAAAGACATTGAAGACTATACTTTCGAAGACTTTTGGATACTCACTTCGAAGACATGAAGACCGGAGGCCGTTGAAGACCATTTTGGAGCTGTTGAAGACTTGAAGATTGAGAGGGATGGCTATGAAGAAGACAAAGAAACAATGCAAAACTGTGGCTACCGTCGCGACCCCCGTCGCGACACCATCGCGAGTCGCGACCAACCCCGTCGCGAGTCGCGACCAACCCCGTCGCGAGTCGCGACCAACGGGCGGCCAGAAATCATTCTTATTTTCTTTGCACTATAAATACCCTCTCTTTCCTCCTCTTCTCCAGCTTTTCTCAGCCCATTTTTCTCTGGGTTTTAGGGCTTCAAAGCCATAGATTTTCTTCTTCTTTCTTTGTAGTTTTTAGTTCTTTGTTATGGGTTTTGTTTATCTAGGTTAGTCTTGTTCTTGGGAGCAAAGGATTGAAGCTTCCATTATCTATGTAGCAAGAACTCATTTCTATCTATCTATTTGATGTTTTTGCTATTGTGCTCTTATTGTGCTTTGAATGTTAATTTTTGATTCTATTAATGTTGTTGGAAGCTTGAGGATATGAATGCTTGAATGAATTGCTAGCTAGGGTTTGGGGGATTTGGGTTAATTTCCCCCCTGTTCTTGTTAGGAATGTTTGAGTGTGAATTAGAGCTTTTGATTGTGTTAGTGGATTGACAATGTGCTAGACGAATGTGATTGATGTCGAACTCTTCGTCATGTTCGTTTGTGTAGCAAACGAGAGAGTCATATGCTCGTGGATGAATGTGCGTTGCATGTTCATCCAATCTCGTGTAATTGCATGAATTGGTTTAATGCTTAGTCACGGTGTAGTGGTCATAGGCATTGCCAAGCTTGTTGGTCCTTCGTGCTTAAATGCCACCAATGACACCTTGAGTCGTGGTCGCAACTCGGGAGTCATTGGTGAGGTTTGACGAGAGATGTTGAACTCACTCTCGCAAACTACGAACTAAGAAGGATAGGAGTTTAGTCTCCACGACAAGTAGTTGAAGTATTGAATAGATGATTTAAATTCATTCTTGAAGCATTTGTTATTCGGCGTTTATGTATTCTTGACGGTGTGTTTCACTGCATGTGTGCCATGAGTGGTTTGAGCATAGGTAGTGCTTGTGTGGTTGAATTGCTTAGGTGTAGGAACGTGACGAATTCCGTAGCGCCTTTGCATGAAGATCTATGAGCATGAACTTAGAACTCCTTGTGGTGTGTGTGTTGTGGTACTTGCTAGATAGGTGTGTGAGCGTTGGGTCATGAATGCTATATGATGGAATGTGTGAATGATTCGATGAACTACATTAGATGTGGAAGTGGATATCCGTTGCCCCCAAGGCATTTTATCTTTGTAGTTTAAAACCCCTTTTCTTTAGTTTTGTTTGATGATTAGCATAGTCACTTGACGTTGCTAGTTATCTCGTCTTTTTATCTTTGTTAACTTAGGAAACCAACCAACCAACCCCCCCCCCCCCTTTACTTGCTTTTATGTGTGTGTATATATAGTTACTCCTAGCCTAGTATCAACCATTTGTGCTTGATTGCTTAGGAAGATCCCTCTTCTCATTGGACGACCCCGATTTGCCACTATCTACCTAGTTGTAGAAAGTAAGCATTTAGGGCTTATAAATTATCTTTTGCACGGCGGGCGCGATGACCGCCCGCCCATCATAAACCCTAACCGCCACCCTTGACGATGATAGAGACCTCTCGGGGCTCGTCAGAGGGGCTGTGGGTGATGGCGTAGTTGATGTAGGGGAGGAGATCTTCTAGGCGCCGTCGTGGAGAGATCTTCAAGACGTTGCCATGGAGGAGATCTTTGAGGCACCGTCATGGAGAGATCTTTGAGGTGCAATGGAGGAGATCTTTGAGGCACCACCGTGGAGGAGATCTTCGAGGCGCTGCCGTTGTGTGCTATTTGCAGTTTTCCATGGAAGAAGACCGTGGAAAGAGAAGACCGTGGAAAGAGAAGACCGTGGAACACAACCTAAATATACCTTGGAATAATTATCTGTGGAATATTCCATGGGAACTCACTTATTTAGACCATGGAATAATTTTTCTGTTCTTTGAAACTGAGGGTATAATAGTTATTTCACATTTTTTCAGCCAAATTCAGGTATCCATGGTTATATTAGCACATTTCAGCAAATCATAGGGTTATTATAGCATTTTCTGATCTTGCAGGGTCATATTGACACATATAACCAAAACATAGGGTCATATGGGCACTGTACTCTTGATAATATTAGATAAGGCAATATTTTAGTTAGATATGGTTATAGCTTATTAAATCTACCATAATTCTTTTCAGATTCTGACGAAAGTTATCAAATTCAGCTCTATTTCTAATTAGGGTTTGACCTAGTTTCACCCCAGAATTAGGGGAGGTCTTGGATGATTTTACAGACCTTTTTATCAATCATATATTCATAAATTTTGAGTTCATACTCAATTTTTTTGAGCGTTTTCATTGCTGCTTAATCCCGTGGGCTAGTTAAGTATCAATAACCTTTGTTTGTGAGCTAATAATGCTGGCTAGTTATTGAGCAACTTTCAAATTGTGAGTCAATCCCGAGGGCTAGTGACCTGCCTCCACTTGGGGTCATCAAGTTGTAGTTAAATTAACCCGGACGGAGGGCTTATGAGAGGGCCGAAGATAAAATTTATATTTCTGCACCCAAATCACCACTAAGCTACCTATAGGGCAGTTACTGGCAAGCCCGGGTATGTTCACAGAGATGCTAAGGCTTAATAGTCAATTAAACACAACCACAAATGAGTTGTCATTCCGTCGTGTTGCTAGGAATAGCTAATATAGTAAAATTGGGGGGGGGGGAGGGGGTTGGGATTTTCATTTAACAACTACAAACATAAATGTAAAAGCACAAGTAAAATATATAGACAGACACTTGGGAAATATTTGCGTAACATGGTTGATTATGTTTTGATCCTCGATTCAATCACATATAAGACATCAACAAACTAATCTAGTATTTATAACATATGGTGTGGTCGATGGTCAGCACTTTTCCCTACTTGTCATATAGGGTGCTCTTGCAATCTTCCATTGGCACCGCCTCCGTAATTAAGGGAGTGCAACAATGGTCCCACTGTTGTACATATTTTTTTTCTCCCCGTACGCTTACATCTCGGGCACTACACCACAGATGCTCTACCCCTAGTCCTATAAATGAGGCAAAGGGAGGTAGACACCTTATCGGTGACATTAGGACCTCTTACAACCCTAGATTTCTACTATTTGCTACCTCTATCCCTAACCCTTTAGACCAACTCACTATCTAAGACTGGTGTGCTATCATCCTTACGGTAAAAATAAAAATAATCCTATGTGCACACACCCACATGGACCCCGGGCCCCATTACCCATATCACATCCAGGTTTCTCTTCCCCGGGGGGTATCAATATTTGTACCAACATGAATGTAGACTAGAATGTGTGCTAATGGAGTTTATCATTCATGCAATTATAACAATTCAAGAGCAAACCATCATAATATCATAAACACATAGAATTAGGAAGATCTAATAAATTTCACAAAACATAATCAACACTTGAATACAAGTTTATCCCCAAGATATAAAACTACTCCCTAGACATGAAATTCAAGTATTTCATTGAATTTCACATGTTTAGGAAAAAGTAAAATTTAAAGGAAAAAGAGAAAGAACATGGAGAGGAGAGAGTGTTTCTCTCTCAAAATTTCTCTTCAATATGCAAATGAAATGATCCAAGATTAAAAGATATGAAACCCTAGTAGGCTAAGGCTATATTTATAGTAGTAGGGAATTGGGCCTAAAAAAGGTCCAAAATATGGCAAAACCCTAATCAGCCACCACTGAAACGGACCACCGCGGATGGCATGGCACGACCCATCCCACTGATGTGGCCTCATACCGGTGCAATTCTTTGGATCTGGAACAAGCTGCATGTCTCATGCTGACGAGGGGTGCCTGATCCAGAACGATTGTGGTAGGTATAGTCCGTGTCATCTGACACAACCCATCTCCAGAAACGTCATTTTTTGCATTTTTGATCCACAGTCGGTGTCATTTAGCATGGACAATTATCAAAATCCTCATTTTGCTCAGTTTTTTGGCACAGGCTGTTTCATTCTACACATCCCGCTGGCTGGTCTTGACATTTTAGATTTGGAACGACATGGGCTGTGTAAAATGGAACGGTCCGCACCCATACTTAGCCATTTTTGGAGTGAAAAGGCACTTGAGCACACAACCTGCAGGAGTTAGCATGGCCCGTACCGGATTTTGGCACAACTTGTCACTACCACAGAGACCCCTCTCTAGCACTGGTTTTTTAGCACCGATTTTTAAAACCGGTGCTAAAAATCTAATAGCACCGGTTTTTTCATTTTTAACACCGGTTTTAAAAACTGGTGTTAATTTAATACCAGTATTTTAATTTTAACACCGGTTTTTAAAAAACCGGTGCTAAATTTTACAATAGCACCGATTTTGGAAACAATTAGCACTGGTGCTAAGAATTTGAAAATTTTATTTTTCCCGCCAAAGAAATAGCCAAAAATTGTAAAATAGCACCGGTATTTAAAAACCGATTACTAAGCTAGTCATGGTCAAATCTAATACTGTTATACTTCCTGTCAGCAATAGATCATTTTCTAATATTGTTATATTATTGTTAGAGTAAATCATGTTTCTCATCAGATCTTGATTGATTCTGGACAAGTCATGATTACTAAGCTAGTAATGGCCAGATCTAATATTGTTATACTTCCTGTCAGCAATAGATCATTTTCTAATATTGTTATACTATTGTTAGAGTAAATCATGTTTCTCATCAGATCTTGATTGATTCTGGACAAGTCATGATTACTAACTAGTCATGGTCATATCTAATATTGCTATACTTCCTATCAACAACAGATCATTTTCTAATATTGTTATACTATTGTTAGAGTAAATCATGTTTTCGATCAGATCTTGACCAAATTTGCTATTGTAGACTTCTGCTCAGTCAAATTGGACTGCCGCAAATGACCTTTTTGCTATAAGTAGCTAGCTATATGTAGACCTTTTTGTACAAAGTCTCCAAAATCAATTTTCAACCAACACATAGTAAAAGAGTTTTTTTTAAGATTTCAGGTTCTGGGGAAGCTAATACATATCCCTTCCATTCATATGGGTTAATATTTTTTTTCTAAAAAACATTTGAAAGTATAAAACACTAAAATGGCCCAACAAAGCATCATTTTCCTTCCCTCCCAAATTTTACCTATTCCCTCCATAACCTTAACCCCAAATTTTCGAACCTCTCCCACCCCAACACCTCTACCGATTTCCCTCTTCCCTCCATAACCTTAATCCTCCCATGTCGAGCTAATTGAATCTATCTCTATTAATATTCTCAGATGGAATGCATAGTAATGGCTTACATATGTTTTGTTTAGTAGAAAAACCTTTTCGATAAGAAGCAAACGAGAGAGTTGGTTATACAAGGAAAATAAGATATTCTCGTTCAAGCAACGGGTAAGAAGGATCATGGGGGTAGTTGGAGAGGTTTCCCCACAATGGCCAAGGTGAACGAGGCCCTACCACATATTGTTGTGAGCCGTTATGCATCTAGTCGATGGGGGAGCACAAACACAAAACCATCTGAAGAAATCTCAAATTCAAACAAACTACCAACAGATGTCGTCGAGCTCAACGAAAGATTTGTTGCCTTATTTGAGTACCAAACAAATTGGCTGGCTGGAAAATTGGGTAAACCTATTCCCCCACACTTGGATGCCCATAATTTCCTTGCTACATCTTCCAACCCCACGAATAAAGACAACCAGGTATTCATTCCTTCAGCATTTGGATGTAGTGACCCACAAGGAACTGTTGCAAATGACAATGTATTCTTTACCACAAACCTCGTCGCTAGCTGCTTTCTTGCTCTGTGATTGTTAGTTTCTGGATTTCAATTTCCTGTCAAATTGATTTTGGATGCTTTTAGTTGTGGGGATTATTTACTACTGTCACGTTCATTTTGGATGTTGGTAGTTCGGGCCTACTAACATCTTCATCTTGTTCTTTTCTCAGTTGAACTGAGAAAGGGTCTCTTTGCCAATATAGTTTTAGTTGAGGGACATTTTATCCCAGATGAGCGCTGAAAGCTGTAGCACGCTGCAACTTCCAGTCTCAGCTGAACACTGAAAGATGCAGCGCGTTGCAGCCTTCAACAGCTATATATAGAATTCATTTCTTGTTATAATCAACTTTCCCAGCCAATTAAATATTCAACTACCCTCGGTCCCTATTAAGATTGATTACATTTTATGAAATTATTTAATTTTGATTACTTAATAACAGTTACTTATTGTCCAACTGATGTTTTTCCCCTTTTTCTGAATTTTGTTCTTAGAAAGGAAAAAATTGCTGCCTATATGTTTGAACCATAATGAAGAAAGTGATGTAGCTATATTTGGTATCTTGTTTCTAAAGGATAAGGAAATGGACTTACCCATCAAGTGGGAGCGAGTAAAGGTTTGTGGACCTGTGATCATTCCCAAGGCACCTTTGCCGATTGAACACGAACAATTTGAGTTTGTCACTGAAGCCAATGGATATAACATTCTATGGCCGGGAAAGCTGATAAGTGTTATTGGGAAACATGGTGATGAGGTGTGATAATTGTATTATTCTTCTAATCCTATCATATATATCTTTCTAGATATTACTAAAACATAATTTCTTGTTCATCTGCTTACGTAGAAGAACGAGCAGCAATCGCCTAGGAAACAATTAGTAGTTGATGAAGATGGAAGTCTTGAAATAAACCTCACACCAAAAACTACCACGGAGACTGAAGAGGTTAAACAAATAATTATAATAACTAGCTATGACATCCATGTACATATTAACACACTCTCTCTTACGGGAGGTGGTGGCTCGGGAAGATACTTCGAATGGAGAGGTGGTCGCTCGATCAGTAAAAGAAGAGGTCAAATATACCCCCATAATTTTTCATTCCGACCCATTTTTTTCAATGTCTGACTAACATTTTACCCATTAGCAAGTAGCAAAAGAGAACACTACATCGACGGAGAATGGGCAACCAAATCCTCCCATGTCAGTTTCTGACCATTAAATTTTTGTGAGAACTCATTTTGGCCTTTACAATATGATCCACTACTGAATTATATACATATACTGCTCAACTAACATTATTATATTCTTAATGTAATTAGGGGGTCACAGAAGACAAAGAATGCATCGCTGCTGTTCAACATATTAATGATGTTAAGGCTATCTACACAATTATGTTGACCTAACAAAGTCTTCCACATCAATTTCAACGCGGAGGTGTTTGGATCAGAATAAGTCTACACGGCCATATTTACTGACAAGCTAAAACTATTCATGAGCAGCTTGGATGTAGAAAATGAAATGGAGTAGATCGGTGGGTGCCAACTTGATATATGAGCATCGTAAGAATTGCATGATTACATTATTTACAGATGTATCATTATATTTGTTTCACTTACAATATTATTTTTCTAGATACCTATGTGATGGGGTGATTGATCGAGGCCACGCCCAGTTTTTTCCGACCGCTTCAAATTCAATAGCTTAAAAGGAAAATCAGAGGGTTGAATTGACTGCGGACGAGGTTTCAAGTGTCATGTGCCGCACTCAAGCAAGGATGTACATCCTCCCGTACAATGGAGAGTAAGTTTTATTCTTTTTTGTTTTTTTGACCCGGCCGCATGGAAGCAATAGCAACCATATGCTGTAGAGGAAGCAACATGGGTGGTCCTATGCAATCATATTCAAATCCAAATTATAATCCTAGTGAAAGAAGGATGGCACCCTCTACTCAACAATCTATAAAAAATCCAAGTATGTCTACTTCTTCATAAAATACAGTTTCTTTTAATTATCCTACTTGTTTCCACTGTAAAGAACGAGGAAATGTTTGTAGTAACTGTCCTCATGCTCGAATATTGATAACAATTGAGGAGAAAAAGGAAGATGATTAATATGATGATATGCCAGCATAGTATGAAATTGAGGAAGAACAGGTAGATGAAAAGATCATAGTAAATGATCATGGTGAACAAAGACCAGAAATACAAGGTAATTTCATGTCACCGAGACTCCTCAATTCACGAATGGCCAAATCTGAGGTACATCGTGTTAATATTTTCCACACTCGTTTCCTTGTGAAAGATAAGAATTGTTCACTAATTATCGATGGTGTTTCTTGTGCAAATACCGTTTCTAATATTCTAGTTAAATTACTATCATTTCCTATTACTACTTATCCATCTCCATATAAATTTATTCGGTTAAATGGTAGTGGTGAGATTAGGGTCAGTAAACAATGCATGATTAACTTTAAGATAAAAAAATACCATAATTCTATCATGTGTGATGTTATACATATAGAAGTAATCTGCTTCATTGTGCATGCATTAACCGTTGCATTTGGCATAATTTTTAGCTACTTTTGTTTGGTGGATTGCTAGTATTAGTTGAGTTTACGGGACAAGGGGTTTAAACAGCATGTTTGGTTTTCTTGTTTAAATCCCGCATTTTGTAGACTTAATTGGTTCTAATGGACATCTTGTATCCACGTGCTCCTTGATCTTCCTTGTGATCATCTTTAGTAGGTCACCCATGGTTACTTTTTGTTTACATTCTATGTGAAGGCCGTTCGTAAGGGCGGTAGAAAACTTTGAAGGTCGTTTGCAAGGACGGTAGAAAAGATCAAAGGCCATTCACCTCTAGAATGGTAGAAGATGAAGTCCATAGACATCAAATCGTGGTAGTAGAAGGATGTAGCCAAGGATAGGTGGCATTGGAGTTCAAAACAGCCATGGGAGAAACAGTGAATCGTGGTCCAATGAGTTGCACCAAATTCTTAGAATGATCTGAGAACAATTAGCCTTCAAGGCTAATTTCATTATATTTGTCTTCTCGATCACTACAAAATCAACTACTAGAACTCTCAAATAGGACCAACAGTTCTTCCGTAGCGAAGGAAAGAATATCAGTCGGCGAAGCACAAACTGGTCAGCGCGGGCCATTCATAGATGACACCAACGACCCGCACTAAAAGCCACAGGCATAGATCAGAGACTCCAAAATTAGCATCCCAATAGTTCCCGCATCAAACTTGATGGCTCACATCAAAGTTCTGAGCAAAACATTGTTCCTGACGACGGGTCGTGCCAAATGGCGCATCCGACACCAAGCAACCAAAACTGGTTGTGCACTATTCACTGGTCTGCGCCTACTGTTCATAGGTCTATGCCTACTGTTCATCATTTTGTTTCAACGGTGATTCGGTGCAAGGCACTATTCACGGTCCGTGCAACCACTCATTCTCTCACTATTTTGGCCATAACTCTCTCAATTATCATCTGATTTCCCTATACCATATATCAAAATCTCCATCTTTTTGGGCTCTATCCAATGGACTACACCTTAGCTCCAGAAGGTTCATGTATTTGAGCAGTTTATTCGAGAATGATTCAGCCGTAAGAGGTAAAGGTGATTAGGGTTTGATCTAAGTTTGGCCTATTTTGGGCCTATCTTTAGGCCCAATTCTCTGCTACTATACATATGAGCCTTAGTTTTCTAGTAAATCCAAACTAGTCATTATGTATAATTTGCCTCTCTCTAGTTTAGAGAGAAGGAAGATGAGAGTACTTCTACTTCTTCCTTCTCCTTTTCTTTTTCCTTTCATCTTAGTTTCTTAGATCTATGGAATCTAACCTAATATTTGTCATAGATCTAAATTTTGTAGAGTAGTTTCTATAGTTTGGGGATAAATTGTAGTAGCTTGGTATAATCTACACGCTTTTTGAGATTCTTTAGTTCATCCTAATTTTTGTGTTCCTGATATTATTGTGATTTGCTCTTGAGTTTAAATGCATGAATAGTACACCACATATAAGCACACACTTTGGGCTATATTCATGTGTGGTGCAAATATCGATACCCCCCAAGTAAGAGAAACTTGGTTGCTAGAATGGGTAGAGGAGAATGCGTCTGCGTGGGTGTGTACACGGGGGATTCGAGAATGCGCTGATCTACTTTCCATCGCACCAGTCTTAGCTGACTTCATAAAGTTGTCTGAGAGTTTAGGGGTAGAGATAGCTAAATAGTAGCAAGCTAGGGTTACAAGAAACCCTAGTATCATAGATAAGGTGCCTATGACCTTGGGCCTAATTGATAGGACCCGAGGGAAGTAGTGCATTCGTGGTGGAAGCCCAAGACGTAATCGTACATGGGAGAAATAGACCTACAATAATGGTCGGACCTTGTTTTATTTCCCTAATTATAAATGCAGCGTCGATGGAGGGTTGCGAGAGCACCCACTGTGATAGGGACGGGGAAATGTATGCCATCAACCACACCACGTATTATGGATATTCTATTAGGTTTGCCTAGATCTCTATATGTATGAATTAATGATAGAAGCATTAGATCGACCAAGTTGCTCAATGATTCCCCAAGTGCTTAGTTTAATATTGTAGTTGTATTTTTACTTTTGTTGCTTGGTAGTTTATAGATTGAAAAACCAACCCCCCATATTTGCATTTTTGCTTTACTAGTTGTTCCTTTCACTCGTACGGATTGACAACCCGTACGAGGTTGTGTTTGAGTTGATACATTAGACCTAGCATCTCTGTGGACAAACCCAGGGCTTACCGCTAACTACCCTATAGGTAGCGTAGCAGTAGGAACAGAGTGCAGAGCTGTAAATTCTTATCTTCTGACCACACCACTTCCAATTGAGTTAACTTTAAGCTACAGTTTTAACGACCCTAGGGGAAGGCAGGTCAGAATTTTGGCACCGCTGTTGGGGATGCTATCAGTCCCGGTATCAATTAAGGCATAACATGTTAGTAGAGTAGTTAGTATTGCTTTTATCTTTTTCTTATTTTTGTTTGTTGTTTTCTGGAGTAGGTATTACTTGAGTTCTTGGTGCAAACTGAGGAATCTTGCACTACGATTCCAAAATTTGTGTGTTTACTTTATTTGTATTTAATTGAAAAAACAAAAAAATGTGGGAAAGCACTCAATGGATGATACTTTGTAGGGTGTGTTATCATAACCATCCTACGAAGTGTTGCCTAAGGTTGAGTGACTTTGGGAAAAGAGAGGCTCAACGAGTGAGATTTTGTAGGATATGTCGTTGCAACCACCCTACCAAGTCTTGCTCTTGGATGAGCAAGAGAGAGAGAGAGGTAGAAGTTGTTGGTTTTCAAGGCTGATGGGATCAAGATTGTTATCCATACCACGACTCTCCAAATTTGAGGTTTAGTGGTAACTCAAATTCGTGGTATGGAAATGCATCGGGAAACCAACACTCTGGGTTAGATAGTTAGATTTCACCAACTTACCCAATGCCTCAAAACCAATCCCTAGGATTGGTTCCCAAATCGAATTGTGTAGAAATTTTGCAAGTTATAGCTAATGTGACAAATAGTAGTGATTTACTCAAATCACAAATGCTTAGCGAGATTAGCGATTTGGGAACTCAACTATTCTCAAGTATTGAGAAAGTTGATGGGCAAGTGCTTAATTGAGAAAGGGCGAGCCAACTTGAAACTCTATTCCAAAAATAAACCATCCCTAGTTGAATGTGAAGTTTGATAGATGAATCTAAAGGGGATAAGGAATTATTTGTTGATAGTGAAGAAGTTGAGGAAGTGGTAAGTATATTTAATTTCCATGTTACCTATTTTCATCCCTACCTCGACCTATAGAACCAATTCCCACATTTTTGGAAATATTATAGGAAACCATAGGTAAGCCAATTGAATGTGCTTAGCTTCCATACCACTTATTCCCTCTAAGGTTGACTCCTCCTATACTATATTTTCCTCTTGAAATATTGTCTAAGGTGGTGGGGTACAAACCTGCACCTTATGGATAACATTGTGGTTGTGTTGATGACCTTAAATATACAGAGCTTCTTGGGAGGTAACCCGAGCTTTGAAAAACTTAGATTAGTGTAGTATTTTGGTGTGTTTTTCTATTTTTAGTTTTTTTGGGACACTATTACACTTGGTGTGCATTTTTGTTTTGTAGGAAGCATATGGTTCTTGGAGGAAGGTAAGCAAACGGGAATCCAACTCAAGGACCATGTAGACATACATGGTTCGTGAAGCTCAAAATGGTGGACAAGGAGGAGAACCAAACCCTAAATTCATAGGGCGTGTAGACGTGCATGACCCATGAAGCTCACATACTTTCCTACACCCCAATTACCATTCTTCCCTACCATCACCCAACCACCACCAAAGTACCACCCAAAATCCACCTACCCTCAAAACTCTTGAGACACACACATCGAGACCTAAGAGGTAACTCTCTATTGTGATTCAATTCCTTATTCGATTTGTGATGCATAATAGTGGTTAGATTGAACTTTCTTGACTAGAGGTTAGGGTAGTATGTTGGGGTGATGGTAGTTTGTTCTTTACATTTCATGATTGTGCTATCAAGGGTAAATTTTAGTGTTCATTTTTCATTATAAGTGCTTTCCTATTTCTTTCCCTTGACATATGTTCTTTGATTTTGTATATGCATTGAGGATAATGCAAGCTTTAAGTGTGGGGAAGGGGATTAGATAGAACTTCTGATTTTTTTTAGTTGTTTCTATGTAGTCAATAGCCCTTCTAAGAGAATTTTGAAATTTTTTGAAAGATGAAAAAAAAAATCAAAACCTGTACAAGTCAAAAACTCAAAAGAGCGACTTGGGTAACATTAGGAAAAACCCGGATAGGTCGAAATGCCTAGATAAAAATGAAATTCTAGGCCTAGCTAGGCTTACGAGCCTAGGCAAAAATGAGACGCCGTGTGGATAAAGGTGAGAAGTGAGTACCCTTTGTGTGTTAAAGCTAAGATGAAAACCTGAAAGAGCTCCTAGGAAAAATGAGAAAAATTGAGAGAAAATAAAAAATTAGGTTGAGTGCATGCTTCCACGGTGGATTATTTTGAAGATGACTCTTTGATTGCTTTGAGATCATTTTGGGAAAAGTAAGCTAGCTTATACACTTATCTTTTTGGCTTACTTTTTTCTACACTTTATTTTCGGGTAGTTTGATTACTTATGTATTTCGGGGAGTGTGAGAGGTGTGAGATTCTTACTCTTTTGGGGGAAATGGGGTAATCTAGGAATAAGTTGAATGGCTTGGTTAGCTTATGCTTGCACGCTACATTTCGCTTGATTTTGTCTTGTCTTTGTTTACTTGAAGACGAGTAAAGGGTTAAGTGTGGGGAGTCTGATTTACTTCATTATGCGTGCATAAACCGTTGCATTTGGCATAGTTTTTAGCTACTTTTATTTGGTGGATTGCTAGTATTAGTTGAGTTTATGTGAAAAAGGGGTTTAAACGGCCATGTTTGGTTTTCTTGTCTAAATCCCGTGTTTTTTAGACTTAATTGGTACTAATGGACATTTTGTATCTATGGGCTCCTTGATTTTCCTTGTGATAATCTTTAGTAGGTTGCCCATTGTTAGTTTTTGTTTACATTCTATGCGAAGGCCATTTGTAAGGGTGGTGGAAGACATTGAAGGCTGTTCGCAAGAACGGTCTTAAATATATCGAAGGCCATTCTCCTCTACAATGGTAGAAGATGAAGGCCACAGACATCAAATCATGGTAATAGAAGGATCAAGCCAAGAATTAGTGGCATTGGAGTTCAAAATGGCCAAGAGAGAAACAGTGAATCGTGGTTCGATGAGTTGCGCCAAATTTTGAGATCGATCTAAGAAGAATTAGCCTTCAAGACTATTCCACTGGAATTTTCTTCTCAAACACTATAAAATCGACTACTAGAACTCTCAAATCGGACCAACGGTTCATCCGTAGCGAAGGAAAGAAGTTTAACCTGCGAAGCACAAATGGGTTAGCGTGGGCCATTCATTAATGGCACCAACGGCCATGGGTGCAGATCAGAAACTCTGAATCAGCATCCTGTTAGCGCCCACTCCTAACTTGACGGCCCGCATCAAAGGTCTGAGCAAAATGCCCTTCCTGACGACTGGACGTGCCAAACGGCCAAAACGGGCTGCACACTATTCACCAGACTGTGCCTACTATTCATCATTTTGTGCCAACTATTCATCATTTTGGGCCAACAGTGATTTGGCGTGAGGCACTATTCACAGGCTGGCCACTATTCACGGTCCGTGCATCCACTCATTCTCTTACTATTTTGGCACAACTCTCTCAATTTTCATTCGATTTCCCTCTACCATATATCAAAATCTTTGTCTTTACAAGCTCTATAAAACACACTACACCTCAGCTCTAGAAGATTCATGGATTTTATCAGTTTGTTTAAGAAATATTAAGCCGCGAGAGGAAAAGGTAATTAGGCTTTGACCTAAGTTTGGCCTAATTTGGGCCTATCTTTAGGCCTGATTCTCTACTGCTATATACAGGAGCCTTAGTTTTCTAGTAAACCCAAACTAGGCATTATGTAGATTTTGCCTCTTTCTAGTTTTGAGAGAAGGAAGAGGAGAGAACTTCTTCTTCCTTCCTTCCTTTTTATTTTTCTCTTCTTTTTTATTTTCATCCTATTTTCTTATATCCATTACATGTAAACTAGTATTTTCTATGGATTTAACTTTTGTAGAGTAGTTTCTATAGTTAGGAGATAAATTGTAGTAGTTCGGTCTAATCTACATGCTTTTTGAGATTCTTTAGCTCATCCTGATTTTGCGTTCATGATATTATTGTGATTTGCTCTTGAGTGTAAATGCATGAATAGTACACAATATATAAGCACACACTCTAGGCTATATTCATGTATGGTTCATATATCGATGCCCCTTGGGAAGAGAAACCTGGTTGCTAGAATGGGTAGAGGAGAACGCGTCTGAGTGGGTGTGTACACTAGAGGGCTCAATGCACGCTAGCTTGTTTTGGAATGCTTTTTGCTACTTTTGATTGGAAAAATATGAGAATTTTTTTAAATTAAAAAAAACCAAAAAAGAAAAGAAGAAAACCCGCTTAGTTGAAAACCCGAGAGGGCAACTTAGGCAACATTGGGGGCCCGGATAGGTCAAAAAACTGAAAGGGCGGCCTAGGAAAAAATGAGAGGCTAAAATGTGCGGAAAAAGGTGAGATGTGAGCCGAAGAAACATGATGTGTGGCTAGGATGAAAACTCGAAAGGGCTCCTAGGCAAAATGAGAGTAAAAGAGAGAAGGAAAATGCTATGATTTCACTCATTTGCCGGCGTTGGAGTCATAAGGTTGCTGTTGTCATACAGATGGATCGGGTAGCTCAACATCTAGAGACCTCTTTGGATTGGGTAACTTAGCGGGTTAGGAAACGAAGTATGTTTATGAAATTCTTGATTCCTTTATACTTCATTTTTGGTTGATATATTGGCATTAGGTGAAGTATGTGCTTAAACCTCTTAAATGGTTTTAACTTCATTTTGTGTCATTGGACTTTGGGAATATCAATTCGGGACTTTGAAACATTTTTATGGGTAGTGAATTGATAAGTGGTAGGTTTGGTTAGATTTATGATTGGGGTTGTGTGTGTGAAAAATTCTCATGTGAGCTTTGATTTTGGGATTTATGATATTGAGAGTTTTTGTGAGGCTTTGATTGGGGGAATATTAGTTTAGGATATGGACATATGAATTCCTCCGTGTGCATGAATCTTTTCTTACTCGAGGGCGAGTAAGGTTTAAGTGCGGGGAGGTTTGATGTGCCCATTTTATACGGTTATATTAGGACTTTTGGGATTAACTTTTGTACACTTTTGTGCTCTAAATGTGACATTTTGCCTTGAAATTATCTAAGGAGGGTTAAAAGCGACTTTTACATTTTTATCGCTTTTTAGAGAATTTTGTGTGACAAGGTAATTTGTTAGAAGACTTTGAAAACTTTGAAGACTTTGAAGAATATCTTTGAAGATTTGAAGACTTGGATTTGAGATTTTTGAAGATATGAAGAATTGAAGAAGTGAAGAGAAGAGAAGGATATGAGATATAAAAGAGAAAGAAGAAATAATGCTGGAATCTGTGTCCGTCGCGAGACCGTCGCGACACGCGATGGTTCATCGCAAGCACATCGCGACTCGCAATGGATGAGTGGTCTGAATTTCTTCTTGATTTTTGTGCTATAAATACTCCCCTTATCCTCTCCTCTTCAACAGCTTTTGCCCAGTTCTTTCTTCTGCATTTTTTGGGTGTTAAAACCCTAGGTTTTTTGTTCTTTCTTTTCTTAGTTTTTGTAGATTAATTATGTCTTTTAGTTCTCTAGCTTAGTTTTATCTTGGGAGCAAAGGATTGAAGCTTCCATTTCTATGTAGTAAGAACCATCATATCTATCTATTTGGTGCTTTTGCTATTGTGCATTTATTGGGCTTTGAATGTGAATTGTTAATTGCATTGATGTTGTTGGAAGCTTGAGTATATGAATTGCTTGTATGATTACTTGTTAGGGTTGGGAGAAAGTAGCTAGTTCTCCCCTCTTTTAATGTGAAATCCAAGAGTATGAGTTAGAGCTTCTTAAATGATGTTGGTGTGTTGATAATTGCTAGATGAATGTGATGATGTCGAACTCGTTGTCATGTTTATTTTAGGTAGAGAATGAGAGAGGTTTATGAATGTCGATCGTTCTTGACTAATCTTGTGTAAATGCATGAATTGGTTAAATGCTTAGATACAGTGTAGTATTTATAAGTGTTGCCAAGCTTGTTGATTCTTCATGCTAAATGCCATCAATGGGATACTCTTAGTCCTAAGGGAGTCATTGGTGAGGTTTAATAAGAGATGTCGAATTCACTCTTGCAAACTGCCATCTAAGAAGGATGGGAGATTTATCTTCACAAGAAGTAGTTGAAGTAGTGAATAAATTGTTTCACTCGTTCTTGAAGCCTTTATTATTTAGCATTTATGTATTCTTGATGCTATGTTTCACTTCATTTATGTCATGGGTTGTTTGAGAATAGGAAGTGTTTTTATGATTGGAGTGTTCGGGCGTTAGGAAAGTGACGAATTCCTTAGCTCCTTTGCATGAAAATCTATGAACATGAACTTAGAACATCTTGTGCATAATGTGTTGTGATTCTTGCTAGATAAATATGTTAATTTTAAGTCAAGTAATGAATGTGATAGAATGAGTGAATGGTTCAATGATCTACATTAGGTTTGGAAGTGGATATCAATTGCCCCCAAGGCTTTATCTTTGTAGTTTTAAACCCTTTTTTTTCTTAGTTTTGTTTGATGATTAGCCTAGATACTTGACTTTGCTAGCTATCTTGTCCTTTTAATTTCATAACTTAGGATCACCAAACAATCAAACCCCCCCTTTTTACTCGCTTTTATATGTGTACATATATCTACTCCTAGCCTAATATCAACCTTTTGTGCCTAAACGCTTAGGAAGATCCCTCTTCTTCGTGGACGACCCTGACTTGCTGCTATCTACTTAGTTGTAGATAGAAAGCATTTAGGGCTTATAAATATTAACTTTGAGAGGTACGTCGACAGCCTCCCAAGGTACTTACGACCATTGGGCCTAATTGATAAGACCCGAGGGAAGTAGTGCATTCGTGGTGGATGCCCGAGACATAATCGCTTAGGGGAGAAACAAACCTACAAAAATGGCCGGACCTTGTTGTACTCCCCTAATTATAATCATAACGTCGATAGAGGGTTGTAAGAGCACACATCGTGACAGGGACGGGGAAGTGTATGCTATTGGCCACACCACGTATTTTGGACTTTCTATTAGGTTTGCCTAAATCTCTTTTTGAATGAATCAAGGATAGAAGCATTAGATTGACCAATTTGCTCAATGATTCCTCAGGTTATATGTTTAATATTGTAGTTGTGTTTTTATTTTTGTTGCTTAGTAGTTTATAGATTGAAAAACCAAACCCCCTCATATTTTCATGTTTGCTCTAGTAGCTATTCCTTTCACTCATACAGATTGACGACCCGTACGAGGTTGCGTTTGACTTGATATATTAGACCTAGCATCCCAGTGGACAAACCCAGAGCTTACCGCTAACTACCTCATAGGTAGCGTAGCAGTAGAAACATGGTTTAAAACTATAAATTCTTATCAACTAGGATTTTTTTATGCAAGTGAAATAGTCAAACTTGGTCTTATTGACGCAGGTGAAACCTTTGAACTTTTATCAATGAGCTAGCACCGCCAATGGGCAAAATTAGACCTTTGCTTATGAGCAAGCATCGCCAATGGGTGGAATCAAACCTTCGCTTATGAGCGAGCATCGCCAATGGGCGGAATCAGACCTTCGCTTATGAGCAAGCATCACCAATGGGAGGAATCAAACCTTTGCTTATGAGCAAGCATCACCAATGGGCGGAATCAGACCTTCGCTTATGAGCAAGCATCTCCAATGGGAGGAATCAAACCTTTGCTTATGAGCGAGCATCACCAATGAGCGGAATCAAACCACCAATATGGAATCAGACCTTCGCTTATGAGCGAGCATCGCCAATGGGCGGAATTAAACCTTTGCTAATGAGTGAGTAAGTTCATCGCTTAAGAGCTAGAGCAAAAATTTTGAACTTGGCCTTAGTGGTGCAAGTGAAATGATCTTCGAACTTAGGCTTTGTCGACATAAGTGAAATAATCTTCGACCTTGGTATTATCGACGCAAGGGAAATAATGGATGGCCTTGGTCTTATCAACACAAGGGAAATAATTGTCGACCTTGGTCTTATCGACGCAAGGGAAATAATGGCCGACCTTGGTCTTATCGACACAAGGGAAATAATGGTCAACCTCGGTCTTATTAACGCAAGGGAAATAATGGTCTACCTTGGTCTTATCGACGCAAGCGAAATAATGTCCGACCTTGGTCTTATCGACACAAGGGAAATAATGGTCGACCTTGGTCTTATCGACACAAACGAAATAATGGTTGACCTTGGTCTTATCGACACAAAAGAAATAATGGTTGACCTTGGTCTTATTGACACACGGAAAATAATGGTTGACCTTGGTCTTATTGACACAAGGGAAATAATCGTCGACCTTTATCTTATCGACGCAAGGAAAAGAATGGTCGACCTTGGTCTTATCGACACAAGGGAAATAATCATCGACCTTGGTCTTATCGACGCAAGGGAATAATGCTTCTGAAGCTGAGATTAATATAATGAGTTCAGCGCATAGTATACAACTCATCAAGGAGAGTGGGCATCCTTTGACATAGAGCATCATTCATGGTATGTATGCTATTCCCTGATCGAGGATCCCTTGAATTCAACATGTCTTTGGCTAAAACTATTCAACTAATAAGAATAATGTTAATATCAACAACATCAATATCTTAATCACACAGTCGTGCCTAGGCATTTGGGCCATGTTTGATGTCATATAAATAAATAATGGTATTTAAGCACAAAGTCAGGCCTGTCATATCCAAGGTCACGATAAATGATGCAGTGTAACAGGGATAATATCATGCAAGCCCATAATCTCAGCGATAGACAAAGTATCAATTACTTTACAAAAATCATTATAATATAGGCTAGTACATTTTGAGTGCAAAAGCAGGCTATTCATATTATCAAGCATAACCTTTGATACTAGTAATTGAGCGAACACATTGCGAAGGTTTGGGAAACTATTCATTTTATCAAGCATATATCAAAACCTTCAATACTAGTATTTCAAATGAGAGGATGATATCATGCTAGTAATGGATGCATAGTTTCTGCGAATAGTAGTCTCAAATTCACTTCTTAATGATATGTTTTCATAAGGGAATAAGGGATCAATAATTGTAAATCAAAATTATTTAACGAATTATCAGGTGGAACGAAACCGTTGAGGAATTTAGAAAAATAAATGTGAACTAACTAATTTTCATTTATATAAATGTGACAAGGAATCACATGCCCTCTAGATATCAAATGCCTTTAAAACTTCCACTCACAGTGGGCATCTATTTATTATGACTAAGATTCCCATACTCTTAATGTTTAAAAACAAGCAAACATAAATCTTCTAAGCACGTATATTTGGGACATACGAACGATAATAATAAGATGACTAAGAGACAATATGGACAACTTAATCATAGGGAACAAAGGAGAACACAAACTAAAGAACTCCTTTTAACTCTAGCACGTGAATGATTACATAGGAGTAATAAAAGGCTGGAATATAACTAGATTAGGAGCAGGGCGAGGTTTGGTTGATTAAGCTTAGTTTGTAGTAGTGTTTGTATTTTATCTCAATTCAATACATGAGAATGCTGAGTTTACTGCTACGCATCTAATCAAATATGAGCTTTTCCTTGTAATTTCAACGCATACACCCTTCCTAGAGATAGTATCATGTTCTTTGCTCCAGTAGTCACTTTTTTTTTCTAAATTAGGAACATAATTTGCTTGGTATGCATGACAAAGGAAGGTTTGTACTCCCAGTCCCAACCATCAGTTGATATGAATAGGAAAAAAACAGTAAAAACTGACAATACCACTCAATGATGTAAATGTTACTTTATCTTCATGGAAATCTGATACTACGAAATATCATTTCATGAATGCCAACATGCTTATCAGTTACCACAATCATCTTTCATCTGCTACAAAAACCATCGGAATGCAATCAACACTAAAAAAAGAATTAGGCAAATATGGAAAAATGACGGTATCAAACTAAGAACTGCAACTAAGCCTCAAAGAAGCTTAATCTTCGATCAAGCAGGTTTCCTTTGCATTTTCGACAAAATCTACACATCATACTTTATAAGGCTTAACAAAAGCTCTAATTCCGAGAAGCAATCAAACACATATTCTCAAAATAACCAGCCAACAAGATTCCAAAACTCCATCTACAAGAATTGCAAGTTGAAAGAGGAACATTAGCAGTTGTAGGCATTAAATCTTCAAGGAGCAGTGGTGATTATGAAGGCTCACCCAAAGGAGTAGAAAACAAACGCAAGATATATAATATATGATATGCAGTCAAGAATTTAGAGGTATATGATAGAGAGCAGAGGGATACCTAAATGAGCAACATATGTGGCACACTTCACAGGGATCGGAGGTACTCCCAAGTACTTTGATGATAGGCAAACCCGCAACTGGGCTGAGAGTGTCTTGGGTCGAGAGCACTTCATGGTCGTGTCAGCACAATAAACACTACCACAGGAACCCCCCTCTAGAATCGGTTTTTTAGCACCGGTTATTGAAACCAGTGCGAAAATTGCAATAGCACTGGTTTCTAAACAGGTGTAAATTTAACACCGGTTTTTGTAATTGTATCACCTGTTTTTTTTTTCTAATAACCGGTGTAAATTTAACACCGGTCAAAAAACCGGTGCTAAAAATGATGAAAACCGGTGTAAACCTAACACCGGTTAAAAAACTGGTGCTAAAAATCTCTAAAACCAGTGAATTAAAAATTTTGGCACCGATTTTTAAAACCGGTGCTAAAAAATTACAAAAACCAGTGCTACATTGGCACCGGTTTGAAAAACGATGCTAGAAATTAAAGAAAACCGGTGAAATGTAAATATTTGGCGGCGTTAAAAAATTAAAGAAACCAGTGATAAAATAATTCCAGAAAAAAATTGGGAAAAATGGCACTGATTTTACATACTATTCACAAAAACCGGTGCCGAATGGAGCATATAATGCTCGGAACTACCCCTCAAAAAATTAGATCTGAACTTGTAGTTCCCTTATCTCTTCATTGATGGAAGATTTTTTGGATGGTGAGCAATAACCCAAAGCAATGAAGACCCATGGATGTATGTTTTCCTTAACTTTTTTGAATTTCTATCAAATAGTAGTTATAATAACCATTAATGCATGCATGAAGAAAGTTTATTTGTATTTATTAATGGTTTTTATGCTTTAAGTTGGTTTAGCATCATGTTGTGAGAGTGTAAATGATTGTGGTTGTAAACATGGTTGTGTTTGTTTTGGTAGATGGTATATATATATATATATATATATATATATATATATATATATATATATCTATATATCTCCCAAGAACAAGTTGATCGATTCACATACATTTACATATGCACATACACATGACACTTTTAGTATTGTGTAGCAAATTGATTGTGTTTATTTTTATTATGTTTGAACAATGAATATTTGTGTAATTGTTTGTATTATTTTGTTTAGATACAATGGACCGAGAATCGATGCCTGCATGGAGAAAAAATGGTTAGCTATCAAAGTGCAGCTAGAGGGAGTGGTGAGCATATTGCATTTATTGATTCGTTTCTTGATTATGCCTTTCATCGGGAGGAGAGGATACTTTGTCCATGCAAAAGATGCTTGTGTCGTGAATGGTTTAATGAACGTGGGCTTGTTAGATTTCACTTGCTGAAGAATGGATTTGACGAAGGTTACATTGTATCAAAATTTCATGGAGAGGTTGAGCAACGACATAATGGGGGTGGGTTTGACAAGGTAGATGAAAACAAATGTACAGTTGATGCTATGTCTGATGACATTGTAAGAGATTTTCAGGGGAAGCCTAAAATGTTGACTGCTTTGCTCGACGAAAAAGAGAAGCCATTGTATTTGGGATGTAAAAGTAAGGATACCATAATCTTCTTTTTTATGGAGGTTTTCAATTTCAAAGCTACAAGTTCTTGGAGTGATACAAGTGTGAATTCACTCCTAAATCTTCTAAAGGATAAGTTTTCGGAAGGGAATGGAATACTGAAAAATTTTTACGAGGCTAAGAAAATATTGTGTCCACTCAGTTTGGAATACAAGAAAATACACGCATGTCCTAATGATTGTGTGTTGTATGTTGGTGATTTGAAAGACACGGTTGAATGTCTCGTGTGCAAACATTCAAGATATAAGGGTGAGAGAAATGATGATGATGGGTGTTTGGCTAAGAAGAAGAAGAAGGTCCCATTGAAGTGTATGTGGTATCTTCCTTTAATTCCTAGGTTGAAGAGGCTATTTGCAAATTCAAAAGATGCAAAGAACTTGAGAGTGGGAAAGACCAAGTGACGACAAGATAAGACATCCGACAGATGGTGAACAATGGAGAAATTTTGACAAGCGATATCCTTCATTTGGTTTAAAAGTTAGAAATTTATGCCTTGCATTGTGTACTGATGGGATGAATCCATTTGGTAATATGTCATCGAAGCATAGTTCTTGGCCCGTGATGTTGCTACATATAATTTACCCCCTTATTTGTGCATGAAACGTAAATATGTTATGATGCCTCTGTTAATCTCACGTCCTAGACAACATGGGAACGAGGTTGGTGTGTATTTGATACCATTGATTTATGATTTCAAGATATTGTGGGAAGAAAAAGGGGTGTTGGTATTTGATGCCCATATGAATGTGGAGTTTCAATTGCGTGCCATGCTTTTTTGCACGATCAATGATTTTCCAGCCTAGGGAAAATTTTTGGGGTATGTTGTGAAGGGGCACAAAGCATGTCCTATTTCTGAGGAGAAGACAAAATTCAAATAGCTAAGACATGGAAGAAAGACAGTGTATCTTGGCTATAGAAAATGGCTGCAAGGAAACCATAAATACCGGGATGATGTGGTCAATTTTTTTGGGGGGAAAGAACGAAGGAAATCCCTTACACCACTATCTGGTGTACAGATTCACAAGAAGGTTACGAAATTGAGAGTGGTGTTGGGAAAGTATAAAGGCAAGGACATAATACATTGTGATGGTCCACGAAAGAAAAGGTTAATATTTTTTTATCTACCGTACTGAGAGCATCTTGAGGTTAGGCATTGCCTAGACGTGATGCATATTGAGAAAAATGTTTGTGAAATTTTGATAGGCACCCTCTTGAATATTTCTTGGAAGATGAAAGATAGTTTGAATGCCAGGTTGGACTTGGTAGATTTGGGAATCAGAAATGACCTCGCTCTAGAAGTGAAGGGTAAGAGGAATTACTTGCCCCTGCACCTTGTACATTGTCAAAGGAGGAGAGAATCTCAGTTTGTGATAGTTTGAAATCAGTGAAGGTCTCAATCGGTTATTCATCGAATGTTAGTCGGGTAGTTACGAAGGATTGTTGGATGACTGGGTTGAAATCTCATGATTTTCATGTTTTGATGCAACAACTGTTACCTATTGCTATTCACGGGGTAATAGAGGCCGACGTAAGGTACTCAATCACTAGACTTTGTTTATTTTTTGGTTCTATATGCCGGAAGTCTATTGACCGGGACCATTTGGATGTCCTACAAAAAGAGGTTGTTGTTGTTTTATGCAAGTTGGAAATGTATTTCCCTCCATATTTTTTGATATAATGGTTCACTTGGTTTTTCATTTAGTTCAGGAGATAAAGATATGTGGTCCGGTTGGTATGCATTGGATGTATCCTTTTGAGCGTCACATGAAAGTATTCAAGGGATACGTGAAATGTATAAGTCGACTGGGTGCTAGTATTGTTGAGAGATATGTTACCGAAGAAGTAATTGAATTTTTCTCTAGCTATTTGGAGGAACTTAGAAATTTTGGGGTGCCCCAGAATCGACATGTTGGAAGGAAGGTGGGCAAACTGAGGTCAGGGGGAATGTTATTTACTCCATTGAATAGTGACTGATGTCAGTTCATTTGTATGTCTTGAGGAATTGTTGGGAGATTACTGCTTATGTGACCGAGCACCTTAATTCGATCATAGAGTCTCATCCCACGTGGCCCCCAAATAAATTCAGTTGGAACACAATGACAAGTTTGTGAATTGTTTATATGATTCGATGCAATGTAGATGATTACGACCCAAAAATTAGAGCATTTGCAAGGAAGCCTAACTGCACGGTTTTGAGGTATTCCGGATATGCATGAACGGTTTCTCTTTTGCTACTAGGGACCAAGATTTAAAGAGCACAACACAAAATAGTGGGGTATACATTGAGTCGGAGACAATGTGGCAAGTAAGTAAGAAAGACAATAAACCTATCCTAGATATGATGTCGTTTTATGGTGTTATTGATGAGATTTGGGAGCTTGACTATGGAGAATTCAAGATTCTGGTTTTCAAGTGCCAATGGTTTGATAACACACCTAGAGTTCGAAGTGATGACCTAATGGGATTTACCCTTGTTGACCAGTATGACAATGATCAGTTTATTTTGGCCGAAAAAGCAAGAATAGTTTTCTACGTTAATGATCCGTGCAATGTAGGTTGGTCTGTTGTATTACACGGTAAGAAATTCTCTTTCCGTGACAAAATTGATTTTGAAGTTACAAGTGAAAGGTTAGAGTTCCTCTCTATTTCAACCCTACTTATTAACGACGTGATTGGGGTGGGAGCAATATGGAGGAAACACAGAGATGGCATTTGGATAGATGAAGATGGCAAAGAAATTGGAGACGTTCAATCCAAAAAGAGGAAGATGGTTGAAGACTAGCGGCTGAAGAGCAATGAATTCGAGAAAAAAATTATGTATTTTTGTAGTATGTTGTGTTTTGTATAACTGTTAACTATTCTAAAACCATGTTCTGTTTGGTACCTATTTTGAGCAGCTCTGAATGGTAAAGCTTGGACAAAATAAGCTTCATTTTCCTATGGTAGCAGCTGCCAGCTGCAGCGCGCTGCAACTCTTTTGGTTCAGCGCGTTGCATCTCTTTTACACACACATTACCTATTTTGAGTTGCTCGTTCAGTTCTTCTAAGACAAAAACATGAATACGTTACAAGCCTAGAACTGTCAACTTCCAAAATCAGAGCAAATAGATGCCCACAACTAATAGCATCGAAATTCCACAGTCATAAACTACCAAGTCAAATCCACAGAGAAGCAACATATGTTTTGGAAATCAAAATCCCAATAAAACAGAGATCCATATAAACCAAGAAAAATAAACAACTTAAGAAAATCAAGATGTGAGCACAAGGAAGGTAGTCAATCCCCGTGCGAGCTATCCTCCCCAGTGTTGGAAGATGGCGAATCTATAGTAGGGAATTGACCCAATTCCTTGATTCTCTCGCCACACATGGTTGTCAGGATCTTCCTAACCTGCTCAGTCCATCGCACCAAGTGATCCACCTTCACTTTCATTGCTGCCATATCCTTATCCGAATTCTCCTTAGACGATTTACTTGTTGCCGGCCTTGATAACATAGCAATTTTCTTCTTCTTCAAGAATATTTGAGGGTTGATGGGAAGCTTTGGCATCATTGTGTAATCATCATCTTTAAATTTGCAACCAGCTTCCACACATAAGGCAGTGATGAGGGAGGAGAAGCCTATACAGTTGTGGGCATCGACATAATCCCAGATGTACGCCAGTATCGTACCCCCAAAATTGATGCTCAAGTTCTTCTTGGTCTTGTACAACAGCAACATACAGGAACGATGAACCTCACTATTCATTTTCACCGGCAGCAGGCAGACAACTATGAAACCGTACCACACATTCATGTCGTCACTCAAGTACTTCTTCTCAATGCTGGACCATTCTGGTGGCAGGTTCTGGATAACTTCATCACCATCATCACAGATTTCTCTTATGATCTGTTCCCAAGAAGTTTTTTCAACAGCTTTTTCTGCGGCTTCGTACACACTCCCGGGCTTCGGTGGGATCTTGTAGAAATGGTTGATCACATCCGGTGTGAGCACAACAAACTGACCACAGAAGAAAACCTCTGCTGAATTCTTGTACTTCATCAGGGACAAGAACTCACATGCTAGGGTCTTGTTCGCACGATCCGGTTGTGCGATGAAGCCTTCCCACCCTTGCAGGTTGACATAGTCCTTGAAAGGCTCTTCCAGTCTCAACCCTCTCTCCAGTATGAGGCCCCATCTAATGAATTATTTGTACACATTTATTGCCTCATGACAGTCTGCCTCTGTCATTGGTTTTGCAGAGTTCCTTTGCACCACCTGAGACCCGTTGTTTCGCTCCTCCATATCGCCAACTCTGGCCTTTTCCCTTAAGTTTTAGTTGTTGGTCTTCCCCTTGGGTGCACTTTTTTTGGGGGCCATACATGGTAAAATAAATGTTGTATGATACAAAAGGCGCCAACAAAATGTTAACACAAATAAAATTTGCATCTAGAATGTCAGCACATGGAAAATAAATGTCAGCCCATGAGAAGAAGAAAAACTTAGCGGATAGAATATTAACACAAGAAGGAAAAGAATTCTTCATCCAAAATGTCAGCACACAAAAAAAAAGATAGGAAAAATGGCATAAACTTCACACCGTGGTTGTGATAACCCTTTACTACACCCAAAAAATAATGAAACCAAAACAATTTGCATCCAGATGTCAGCACATGAATAAATTTGCATCCAGATGTCTGATGAGTTCTTGTAACATAACATAGGCATAGAACTGTATTTCCATAAGCAAATCAGGATTCACATAAAACATAGGCATATAACTGTATGAAGAACAGAGGCATAGAACTGTTCCTTGAACATAGGTATAGAACTGTAATTGCATAGAATATAGGCATAGCACACAGTGATAATAACTCTTGCATTTACAAAAAAATCACAATTAGTTTTTTTCACAATTAGGTATTTTTATGAAATCAAACAATCAGCATACCAATAATGTAGACAATCCCTAGGAAACTAAAAATGAAAGGGTATGCACTTACCTAGTTCGGACAAAGGTTTGTTGACGAAAGGTGTTTGGAGGGCGGACGGTGCTTGGCGAACAAAGCTTGGCGGAGGAAGCTTGGCAGTCGGTAGCTTGGTGGATGGTGTATGGATGGTGGACGGTGGCTTGACGAAGGACGGAAGGCGGAGGGAGCGTGGGATGGTAGAGCTTGGCCATGGTGGAATGAACGGAGCTTAGCGGAGGTGGAATGAAGCAGGGATGGTGGAGAGAGCGGGAACGACAGAGGGAGTGGGTATGGCAAAGGGAGTGGGGACGACGGAGGGAGTGGGAATGGAGCTTGCTAGTGGAGGGAGCGGGGAGACAGTGAAGGGAGCGGGGAATGTGGAGGGAGCTTGGAAGAGGAAAGGTGTTAGGGTATTGGGTTGAGTGACCAATTTTATACACATATTGGCTGAATTATACAAACACATGGGATGAATTTTACACACACATGGGCTGAAAGGTGTTAGGGTATTGGGTTCCAGAGCTTGAGACACAAAGGCTAAAGGCTCGAGGTAGGAAGTTTGAGGGATCGAGGCCTAGAGGCTCTCGGGCTAGAGGCTCAAGCCAGAAGGTTCGAGGTTCGAGGGCTCGAGGCAGGAGGTTTGAAGGATCGAGGGCTCGAGGCTTGAGGTAGGAGGCTCAAGGCTCGTGGGTTTGAGGGGCTCGAGGGGCTCGAGGTTTGAGGTTCGAGGGCTCAAGGCTCGAGGATATGAGGGCTCAAGGATTTGAGAGCTCGATGGGCTTGAGGGTTCGAGGGGTTTGAGGTTTAAGGGCTTGAGGGTTTGAGGGCTCGAGGCTCGAGGGTACGAGGGCTCAAGGAATCGAATGCTCAAGGGACTCGAGGGGCACGATGTTAGGGCTCGAGGGTTCGAGGTTTGAGCCATGAGGGCTCAGGTTGATGTTGTCGAAATCCCCACATTCGGGATCGAGGGCTCGAGGGCTCAGGTTGAATTTGTCTAAAATCTGAGGTGTGATTTCCAAAAATTATATTATGTATAATATATTCGTAAGTCAAGAAATCAATTTACATACTCCCTCCATTTCACTAAGAGTGGCACGCTAGGTTTAAGCTCTTGGATTAATGTGCGAAAATGAGAGGTTGAAATTGCGTGTAGAAAGTAAAAAGTAGAATGAGTGGATGAGATTGTAGGAATCTTGCCAAAAATGGAAAGTGTGCCATTTAAAAAAAACATCCCAATAAGGAAAGTGTGTCACTCTTAGTGAAACGGAGGGAGTATCAGTATTCCATATACACTAGTTAACTATATATGATCGTGTTCAATACAACTAAGGGTTGGTCAAACCCTAGTCAACATACACGTGCACCGACTTCACCATATCCATTACTTGATAATCCATACGGTTGTCTACAAGTCGCCCGTAGTCATTGAGCATTCCATGTACACTGGTTAATCGACTTTAACTTAATTAGCAATATGTATACACTAGTTATAACTTAATTAACGTATCAATTACTTGGTAACACATTAAGTTAACTAAGACCGTCCCTTACTTACTGAGGCGACGCAAATACAGTCTTCCTCAAGTGCAACTAAGCGAGCCTACATTAATTTCATTATATTATCACATAAACATGTTCGAATTGACTCATACTAATTCTTGGTTAAACTCTATTTCTCTGGCCGTTCTATGTATACATGTAATAATATGAAACACTAAATACACAATTCTAGATAGGAGCGTCTATTGTAATTAAATAGTATCCAGACCTTAATTAATTTGTCTATAAATATTATTCAAAATTCTTTACCTAACTCAATATGAAATAGTATAAAAATCTCATGAAAATGAGCAAGTTGGCCAACAAAGGAGCTTGACAAATTTAACTCCAAAGTGACCCAACAAAGCAGCAAGAATGGTCAAATTAAACTCCCAATTGGCCGAACAAAGCATCATTTAGCTTCTCTCCCAAATTTTCCTCTTCCCTCTATAACCTTATCCCCAAATTTTTACAACTCCCACCCCAACACACATGCCCTTTGCAACTCCCACCCTAACACCCCAACACACACGCCCTTCAAAGTGGGAGGCTTGCGGTTCCAGGGCTCGCGGTTCCAAGTTGAGTAAATCTGGTGCATAGCCGGCCGGTGGCAACAGACATTGCCGAGAGTGTGTACAAATAAGGTATGAGTGATTGGTTTATGGGTAAGTCTGCAAGAACTCGTTAAATGGGTGGTAGTTCACTTTTTCCCGGGTTTAATCAATATGTATATATTGGTGGGTCTCTTAGTTTGTGAGTGTGTTTTTAATTTGTTGGGTTATTAGCGTGGGTAGTTGTTCATGTGGATAGATAATTTGTTTGCTAATAATTTTAGACTTTTTGCCTACTTTGTTTTTGCCCCCATACGAATTTTTCACATATTATGTTGATAGGTCAATATGTTCTCGGTTGGTTGTTTGTGGATATTCATCTTTGGATGTGTTATCTTAAGATTTCATTTTTTGATTGACTCATACAAGGGAGTGAATGGCGAAGCCGAGGAAGAAATTGTTTGACTCTAGTACTAAAGCCGTAGAAGACAATTGTGTTACCCCTACAAAAGATGACAATTGTGATGTCAATAACGAGGAGGTGGATAATGCACTCAAATCATGCTCGGGATCTGAAAACTCGGGGGAGGAAGAAGAAACTATATCAAAAGATGACATGAGTGGTAGCTTTGACAAGTTTGAGATTAAAGAGTATTGCAAGCGTAGAGGTACAACCACGTACAATTCTGTGTTTCTAGTAAAGAAAAATAAGCCCCTTAAAATATTCTTCGACGATGACTTTGAACTCTTGGTTATGCGCAGTCGGTGGTCGATGTATGTTGGCTATGCCTTCCGACGAAGAATCCGCTTCGGGACATGGCATAATTGGAAAGCAGTCCAGACCATGTAAAGAAAGATGCATGGGAAGACATTCTCGTAAGTGTGTTCTAATCGTCATGTTTCAATTGTTCATTTCAACTTCATTACATTTTGCACTAACAACACGTATCTTTGTCCGCTAGATTAGCTAGGATATACAAACCAAAATGACATTCAATGAGATGAATAAGTTCCAAAATAAATGGACAATTTATGTAGGTGAAAAGTGGTGGAATTGGAAGGCTAAGGTGGCTCACAAGTACATCGTGCAAAAAAAACTAGGTTCTTGTGCATGGACATATTATCAATGGATGGACATGGGAACTATTTGTGAAACACAGATCAACCCCTGAATTCAAGGTTATTCCTTAAAAAAATATTAATTTCTAGTCATTACTTTGTGAGAATTTTAAAAACCGATGAACATATAGGCATTAAGTGACACACCAAAAGTAAGCGCCTCACATAAGGAGTACATCCATCACACATGCATTGGAGGGAATTGTAGGCTTGCTATAGAACTCGAGAAGAGGAAAATAAGGGTTAAATTTGACAAGCTTATGGATCAAGGTCAAAGTGTAGACGTAGCGGAGGCTTTAGATCAAATAATGGATTTCAAGCCGAACCTCTCGGAGGTGTTCCAAGAAGCTAAATGGGACAAGAAATTATCGACCTACACTAACGACTGCGTGAGTCAAATTCATAATTGATTCTATCTCTATTAATATTCTCAGATGGAATGCATAATAATGGCTTGCATATGTTTTGTTTAGTAGAAAAACCTTTTCGATAAGAAGCAAACGAGAGAGTTGGTTATACAAGGAAAATAAGATATTCTCGTTCAAGCAACGGGTAAGAAGGATCATGGGGGTAGTTGGAGAGGTTTCCCCACAGTGGCCAAGGTGAACGAGACCCTACCACATATTGCTGTGAGCCGTTATGCATCTAGTCGATGGGGGAGCACAAACACAAAACCATCTGAAGAAATCTCAAATTGAAACAAACTACCAACAGATGTCATCGAGCTCAACGAAAGATTTGTTGCCTTATTTGAGTACCAAACAAATTGGCTGGCTAGACAATTGGGTAAACCTATTCCCCCACACTTGGATGCCCATAATTTCCTTGCTACATCTTCCAACCCCGCGAATAAAGACAACCAGGTATTCATTCCTTCAGCATTTGGATGTAGTGACCCACAAGGAATTGTTGCAGATGACAATGTATTCTTTACCATGAACCTCGTCGCTAGCTGCTTTCTTGCTCTGTGATTGTTAGTTTCTGGATTTCAATTTCCTGTCAAATTGATTTTGGATGCTTTTAGTTGTGGGGATATATTTAATACTGTCACGTTCATTTTGGATGTTGGTAGTTCGGGCCTACTAACATATTCATCTTGTTCTTTTCTCAGTTGAACTGAGAAAGGGTCTCTTTGCCAATATAGTTTTAGTTGAGAGACATTTTATCCCAGATGAGCGCTGAAAGCTGTAGCACGCTGCAACTTTCAGTCTCAGCTAAACACTGAAAGATGCAGCGCGTTGCAGCCTTCAACAGCTATACATAGAATTCATTTCTTGTTATAATCAACTTTCCCGGCCAATTAAATATTCAACTACCCTTGGTCCCTATTAAGATTGATTACATTTTATGACATTATTTAATTTTGATTGCTTAATAACAGTTACTTATTGTCCAGCTGATGTTTTTCCCCTTTTCTGAATTTTGTTCTTAGAAAGGAAAAAATTGCTGCCTATATGTTTGAACCATAATGGAGAAAGAGATGTAGCTATATTTGGTATCTTGTTTCTAAAGGATAAGGAAATGGACTTACCCATCAAGTGGGAGCGAGTAAAGGTTTTTGGACCTGTGATCATTCCCAAGGCACCTTTGCCGATTGAACACGAACAATTTGAGTTTGTCACTGAAGCCATTGGATATAACATTCTATGGTCGGGAAAGCTGATAAGTGTTATTGGGAAACATGGTGATGAGGTGTGATAATTGTATTCTTCTTCTAATCCTATCATATATATCTTTCTAGATATTGCTAAAACATAATTTCTTGTTCATCTGCTTACGTAGAAGAACGAGCAGCAATCGCCTCGGAAACAATTGGTAGTTGATGAAGATGGAAGTCTTGAATAAACCTCACACCAAAAACTACCATGGAGACTGAAGAGGTTAAATAAATAATTATAATAACTAGCTATGACATCCATATACATATTAACACACTCTCTCTTACAGGAGGTGGTGGCTCGGGAAGATACTTCGAATGGAGAGGTGGTCGCTCGATCAGTAAAAGAAGAGGTCAAATATACCCCCATACTTTTTCATTCTGGCTTATTTTTTTCAATTCCTGACTAACATTTTACCCATTAGCAAGTAGCAAAAGAGAATGCTACATCGACGGAGAATGGGCAACCAAATCCTCCCATGTCGGTTTCTGACCATTAAATTTTTATGAGAACTCATTTTAGCCTTTACAATATGATCCACTACTGAATTATATACATATACTGCTCAACTAACATTATTAGATTCTTAATGTAATTAGGGGGTCACAGAAGACAAAGAATGCATCGCTGTTGTTCAACATATTAATGATGTTAAGGCTATCTACACAATTATGTTGACCTAACAAAGTCTTCCACATCAATTTCAACGCGGGGGTGTTTGGATCAGAATAAGTCTACACGACCATATTTACTGACAAGCTAAAACTGTTTATGAGCAGCTTGGATGTAGAAAATGAAATGGAGTAGATCAGTGGGTGCCAACTTGATATATGAGCATCGTAAGAATTTCATGGTTACATTATTTATAGATGTATCATTATATTTGTTTCACTTACAATATTATTTTGCTAGATACCTATGTGATGGGGTGGTTGATCGAGGCCACGTCCAGTTTTTTCCGACCGCTTCAAATTCAATAGCTCAAAAGGCAAATCAGAGGGTTGAATTGACTGCGGACGAGGTTTCAAGTGTCATGTGCCACACTCAAGCAAGGATGTACATCCTCCCGTACAATCGAGAGTAAGTTTTATTCTTTTTTTTACCCGGCCGCATGGAAGCAATAGCAACCATATGCTGTGATTTTATTTTTTAAAAATATTAAAAGTATTTTGGTGTTTCCATTTTTTAAGAGAACCCATTGGTTTTTGCTCGTCTTCGTACCGAAAATCGATCGAGTATATTGCATCGACTCTATGAGTGGGGGAATTTGCAAACGTAATAGGCTATGCCTTAAATTGATTCATTTATAAGTGGAACACATTTTTGTCATCCCTTCTACTTTAATGTTTTACAAAATTGTTTGTTCCCGTAGACGTGTTCACATTCTTTGCTCGATTATTTACAATTAATGTTAATAATCGGTATAATGACATTCATTATTCTATTCATTCTTTGCGTTCATCATTGCATGTTGGAAAAAGTTAGACCTAATTAAACTATTATGTGTGATCCCCAATTTATGAAAATATATTTTTATATATTGATATTAATATATTTCATCGATTCTAGGATTGCAAAAAAATATCGACGGTTCAATTCTGACCAAAATAGATCCGACCCTGTGAACTATACATGGAATATCATAAACATCAATGTACGTACTATCCCGTAACGTCATATTTCCTCTGTCATTTTTATGTTCGTAATCATTTCAGCAAATTCCCTTTTATATAATCACAAGATACAAAGTAGTACTTGGGAATGTGGATACCATTGCATGTATTACATGGAAAAAAATTGTTAGGGACGTGCAAGATACCTATATTGTTTTTTTGTATCTGTTACTCTCTCACATATATATCCTTTTCTAACATGCAATTTAATACATTGTTTCAGCAATTTCCAGAAGATTACACTCCTCTGGGGAGCGATCAACTGCAGAGCATTGCTCTGAAATGGGTTTGTATTTTTGCGAAATGTACTCTGCCAAAATGCATAGCCCAATTGAATGTCATACATGGACTTGCCTCCATCATTGGATATAGTTAGTATTATCTCTTATGAGAAAGGTAATTGTCCTTCACTTTTGGTACTCTTCATCTCTATGATGAGGGGGATCCCAGTATCTTATGTAGGCCACTAAGAACCACATTTCATGCACTTCTTTTGCTGTAAAAAATTATAGTTGATCAAATTCAATGTTTTTTTCTACCTACTTCTTGTCTATGTGTGATGATTGTTGTATTTATTGGGAATTGTTGTTGGGAATGTGTGCTTTTTTTATTGGTGCACCGATTTAAGTAATCTACGCACAAATGATAATCGGTTCTATCTATGAAAAAGAACACACCGTTTTGGAAAACAAGCGTAAATATGAAACCGACTCTATGAAGATGGACTGAAAGAACGGCAGCGCACCGCAACTTTCAGCGACCAGATTAATCATAAATTTAACACCGATTTTTGATAAAATAATAACTGGTGCTAGCCTATCATTTAATTAGCACCGGTTTTAAAACTAGTGCTATAAAATAACCGGTGATAACAATACGCGTATAGCACCAGTTTTAAGATTGGTGCTAATAAATAACCGGTGCAAACAATACAAATTTAGCACCGGTTTAAAAACCAGTGCTAAAAATAACCGGTGCAAAAAATACACTTTTAGCACTGGTTTAAAAACCACCAGTTTAAAAACCGATGCTAAAAATAACCGGTGCTAATAATACACTTTTAGCACCGGCTTTAAAACTGGTTCTAAAAAATAACCGGGGCTAAAAATCCACTTTTAGCCCCAGTTTAAAAACCAGTGCTACTAGGACACAAATTTAACACCGATTTTTTATAGCACCGGTTATAAAAAACCGGTGCTAATTCGGTTCATATTAGCACCGGTTTTTCTAAACCGGTGCTAAAAAAACTGGTGCTAGAAGTAGGAATTTAGCTCCGGTTTTTTTCAACCGGTGCAACCGTTTCAACGGTTACTTGGGCACCCATTTTTTTCTTAGAAATAACTGGTGCTACAACCCAAAAAAACCGGTGGTAGAGGGTGGTCTCTGTGGTAGTGAAATCTCCTTAATAGAGAGGTGTACATCAAGGCGTATAATTCAGAGATACATTATTTCCAGGTACAGTATAAATAGACAGGTACAAACTTACTATAGGGAACTTTTGAACACATTTTACTGCGACACTTACTGACTTAAGCATCAGGGAGTTTACCCCTAGGATCATCCGGGGATTTTTTCATGAAGATTATCACCGAGGGACTCGACGTTATGACTCTACTAGTTTCCAGACTCATTAATTGGCATGCCCAGTTGGACCGATTTAGTCGAGTTTGAGTTCCTTGGTTTATGTCCACCTCCACGAATACTCGAAGGAGTGAGAGGTTAAAGCTGAAAGGAACTAGTGCTACCAAAGAAGTATAATCCCGTTATCGAGGAAGAAGAAGGAGAATGATAAACCCCTTAGCATCCCAGGAAGTGGAGAGAGAGTGGTGCAAGTCTCAGTTGGAGAGCTAGGAGGAGGGCAAGGTTCTATTGGACAAATCTCAGTCAAACCTGAGGGCCCTCGAGATGTAGCGGGACCCTCGGGGCCTACTGTGAGTAATACAGGTCTAGAAATAAGGCTTATAAATCATACACCATATGTATACGCTGGGGAATAAGATGAGAGAGATGGTCATTTCATGGCAGTCTCCGGCGAATCACAGATGGAAGCTTATGAAAAAGCCTTATGAGCGAATTGGGTAACATGTGTGAATACCTCTCAATCTGACTTAGCCAGGGTACTTCAGATGTTAGCAGAGGTGGGATATCAGGTCACGTAGTCTTCAGCCCCGATATCCCCTGTCGAGGTATGAGAGCCCCAATCGTCCCTTCGATGGTAATGGAAGCCCCGACAAGAAGCACCGCTCAGCCCATGATAGTGTTTTCTTACTTTGGATATCTTCGAGAGGGGTACCAGACGCGACCTCAACCTTCATTCCGTGAACTCCTGGGGTTGGCACATCCCGGACCCCCTCCAGTTCCGACAACCTTGATGGGAGGATATTCCAAAGCTGATCAGCCTCTGTTCCCCGAACCCCTAGGGATAGCACATTCCAAACCCCCTGCAATTCTGGTAACCTTGATGGGAAGATATCCCAGAGCTGAGATGGGGTATGGGTCTCAGGGGTATGGAAGCATAGGGATGCCGAACCCGTTAGCAGGTTATGGCTTGTACGCCCCTTATGGGTTATATGGTGAAAGTTCAGGGGTCACGATGGTATGAGAAAATGTTGGGCAGGTAATTCAACCCCCTCGGCATCAGATGACTTATGGCGACCCCTATAGATGATTAATAAACCCTGGAGAGCAAAGTGGAGATACTGAAGATGCCCTCAAGTGAGAGTTAGACAAGCTAATTGGGCAACTTGGCCAGGTAGCAGGATCTCCATTTTCGTCGCTGATAACCTAAGAGCGATGACCTGTAGATACCAATCCCGGAGGGGCTTCCGACGTATAATGGAGAGTTTGATCCTTGGGAGTTCATCCAGACATTCCTTAGTCTAATGAATTTGAGGGATTTTGATGAAAAATTGACTTGCAAACTGGTGGGGAGTTATCTCCAAGGAAAGGCTCAAGAGTGGTATAACAAGTTTCCAAAGGGGTCTTTATACTCCTACAGAGATTTTAGCGTAGCGTTATTGAGTTAATATGCCCAAAAGGAGAGGTTTACCAAATTGCTGGAGTTATACCAGACAATACAAAACCCTGGAGAATCAACAGAAACCTTCTATTATCGCTGTGTAGATGAAAGCTTAGGGGTGGTGGAGACCACGGAAAACGAAGTGATACAAGGGTATTTACTTGTGATGAGAGACATAGAGATGTACAAGAAATCAGTAACAATGTTCCTTGCACCATACAGAAGCTTCAGGAGACAGTCGAGCAGCACTTGAAAGTTGAAGAAGCCACAGGGAAAAAGAAAGAGAGTATTATCGAGAGGCCAGGAAGAAATAATAATCCTCGAGGGAAGAAGACAACAGAGACGCCCAGGTCTAACTTCAATAGGTATACTCCCACCAGTAGGCCTCCAGCATAGATCCGAACTATTTAAAAAGGTATTCAGACAGCCGTAACCCTGGTCAAATGGCCTTGCTGCAGTAGCAGGATAGAGGGCTACGAACTTATTCTGCAACTTTCACAAGGATTATGTCCATGATACAAATTATTGTATCCATTTGAAAAGGGAGATAGAAAGGAATGAAACAGAGGGGTGACTTCAAGGCCCCAGACCTATATAGGAAGTTAAGGGGAACCCCCTCGGGCTCGAAGGGACTGTCCACCATACAGGAGATATCCTCAGAATAACGGGAGTAGAGGAGATGAAAGACATCAAGAACAAGAATATTATGGCCGAGATCAGGCCAGGAAGGATAAGGGTTCGCGGGAACAACCCACCAGAAACTAGGACAATAGGAACGGGGAAAATACACCTATTAGGAGAGTGATTAACATGATAAGTAGAATAACAGGAGAGAGGTCTTAAAACTCAGTCATGAAGGCTGATTCTCGAAGGGCTTCTGTAGAAGAGCTGAACCACAAGAGATTCTGGCCAGACGAGACAATCACATTCTCAGAAGCGGATGTTGTCCCAAAACCAAACCCTGCATTCGGATCCGATGGTGGTAGTGGCGGTAATTGGAATGACCTTAGGAAAAACGGTCTTTATTGATGAAGGGAGTGAGGTCGAGATAATGTTCGCTGAATGTTTTGATGAGTTAGATATCAAAATGAATAATTTGAAAAAGTCAGCTACCCCCCTCTCAAGATTTACGGGAAACTTGATATATCCCATAGGAGAAGTCACCTTGCCAGTATAGATTTCTAAAAGGGATAAGGGGGTGACGATCAAATGCACCTTTGCAGTGGTTAAGGCTTATTCTAGTACAATGTAATTTTGGGAAGGCCCTGGATGTTCCAGGCTCGAGCAGTGTGGTTCCTGTATCATCTAATGATGAAGTTTCCAACGAGTAGAGGGATAGCTTCCATCTGAGAGGATTAGGCTATGGCTAAGAGCTGTAACCTCACATTAGTAAGAGAGTCAAGGAGGGTGGGAGATGTAGCTTTGATACATGGAAGAGGAGTCGGCCTTTCTGAAATTGTGAAAATGCCAATCTTGGATAAGGGGGTAGTGTCTGTGTGGAAACTTACCCCCGAGGCTGTGAAGGAGAAGCTGAGCAAGTTAATGGAGAAATAAGAAGATGTGTTTTTGTGGGATACCTCAGATCTTACAGGGGTTCCCCAGGAATTAGCAGTCCATAGGTTAAAAATTGACTCAGGGATTAGGTCTGTTAAGCGAAAAAGGAGAGTATTCGCGCCAGAAAGGGCAGAAGCCATCAAGGCCAAGGTAGACAAACTGCTGAAACTGATGTAATCAAGGAAGTACTTTACCCAGAATGGCTAACCAACCCGGTCATGGTCCCAAAAAATGATGGTACTTGGCGAATGCGTATATATTTTATGGATTTGAACAAAAGCTGCCCAAAGGATAGTTACCCTTCCCCCTTATCGATAAGGTGGTGGAAGCAATTACAGGGTATCAAGTATTGGCTTTCTTCGATGCCCATAAGGGTTATCACCAGATAATGATGGCTGATGAGGACAAGGAAAAGACTTCATCTATCACAAATGCGGGCACGTACTATTACAAGAAGATGCCTTTTGGCTTGAAAAATGCAGGCGCAACATGCCAGAGGTTAGTGGACAAGTTGTTCAGAAAATAGATTGGTAGGAACATGGTGATATATGTGGACAATATGGTGGTAAAGAGCAGGAGTTTTGAGGAATTCTTGATGGATTTGAATGAGCTTTTTGAGATACTCAGAAGTGCAAATCTAAAGTTGAACCCCGCTAAATGTGTCATAGGAGTGGGGTGTGGGAAATTCCTAGGGTTCATGGTATCAAAAAGGGGAATTGACATTAATCCAAAGAAGGTCGAGACCCTGATAAGGATGAAGAGCCCCAGAACATGAAGGACGTACAAAAGATCACTAGATGTCTTGCGGCTTTGAGCAGATTTTTGTCGAAGGGGGCTGAGAAATAGTTGCCTTTCTCAATATTCTCCAAAAAGAAAAGAAGTTTGAATGGACCGATAGGTTTGAACTAGCTTTAAAAAAAATAAGGATCATCTTCGAAGATTACCAACGCTAATGAAATCTGACAAATGAGAGGTCCTGTTCCTGTACATCTACGCTTCACCCCTGGCCATTAGTTCGGTACTTGTGAAAGAAAGAGGTAAAGTGCAGGAACTTATATGCTTTGTGAGTCAAGCCCTACAGGGACCAGAGATAAGATACACTACCCTCGAGTAACTCATACTAGCACTGGTACATGCCAGTCAAAGATTGTGACCTTATTTTTAAGAACACATGATCATCTTACTCACTAATTATCCCCTCAGGTAAGTCTTCTTGAAACCTGAGGCATCGGGGAGAATGATGAAGTGGGCAGTAGAGTTGGGAGAACACGACATACAATTTCAGCCAAGGGCAGCGATTAAAGATTAAGCCTTGGCAGACTTTATAGTCGAAACCACTGAGACTATCAAGCCTATTAAAACGGAGAAGGAAAAGATAGTCGAGAAGGGATCTCGAAGGAAAGAAGTATGAAGGTTATACGTTGATGGTTTCTCACATTAGGAGAGAGTGGGACATGGGTCTTACTCACTAGCCCTGATGGAAATGAAAACCCGTACACACTGCACTTTGCCTTCAAAGAAACAAATAATGAGGCTGAATATAAAGCCATGATCACTGGTTTGAGGTTAGCTGCGAAATTGAATGTGAAGGATTTGGAAATTTATAGTGACTCCCAAATAGTGGTGCAACAAGTAAAGGGGGAATACGAGGCTAGTGAGCAAAATTTGCAAAGGTATCTAGAGTTTGTGAAGCCTCTACACAGGAAGTTCAAAAGCTATACCCTGGAGAAAGTACCAAAAGAATACAACCATAAGGTTGATACCATGAGCAAGTTAGCCTCATCAAATTTAGGAGTAGAGTCTCAAGGGCAGTTACTCATGGAGACCCTTCAAAATCAAAGTTTTCAGGGCAAAGGGTATTGGAAGTAGAGGAAGAAATTTTCTGGATGACGCCCACTATTAATATCTTTGAGACATAACACTCCCAAAGAATCCTGTCGAAGCCAAAAAAGTCAGGTTGAAAGCGCTAAAATATGCAATGCAAGAGGGAATTTTGTATAAAAGAGGGTATATGTAACCGCTGCTCAAATGTGTGAGCCTTCTCTAGGCGGATTATTTGATAAGGGAGGCCCATGAGGGTATATGTGGAAGTCATTAAGGAGCTACGTCAGTATTGAAGAATCTTATTCGAGCAAGTTATTATTGACCCATGATGTTCAAAGATGCAAACTGGTATATACAAGCTTGCCATCAATGACTAAAACACGCGCCATTGAAGCACATTCCCTAGGAAGAGATGATGAGTATTCACGGCTCATGGCCATTTGACAAATGAGGTATTAACCTAGTTGGGCCCTTCCTTGAAGCCCCGAGAAAGTTCAAATATTTGATCGTGGTCATGGATTATTTCACGAATCAGTTGGAAGTTGAACCATTGACCAATATTACAGGTAAACCAATCATTATTTTCTTCTCGAAAAACATTGTGTGCAAGTTTGGGATTCCAAGGACGATCGTAACGGATAATGGGAAGTATTTTTCCAATAATCCCTTTAAAAGGTGGTGCAATGAATATAAGATCCAGCAAAAGTTGATCGTTGTTTATCATCCACATGTGAATGGCCAAGTAGAAGTTACCAACTACACCCTCGTCAGCGAAATCAAAGCTAGGCTCGAGGGGGCAGCCAAAAATTGGATACGGGAATTGCCCAATGTCTTATGGTCATACAAAACTATGGAATATTCAGCCACAGGGGAAACACCTTTTAGCCAAGTCTATGGTTCGGAGGCAGTGATCCTAGTTGAAATAGGTCTACTAAGCCTAAGGAGGATGGCTATAGCCCTGGGAAGATGTTAACAGTGAAAATCAGCATCTGGATCTAGATATGATCGATGGGGTGCGATAGATAGACTCGATACATGAGGCTAAAGTGAAAGAAAATGTGAAATGTTATTATGATCGAAGGGTCAGGAAAGTGCAATTTGCACGCGACCATCTAGTTATGAGAAAGAATGAGAAAAGCAGGCAAGAGCCAGAGGGGAAGCTCGAAGATAACTGGGAAGGACCATATCAAGTGGTAGAAGTGTACCTCAGAGGAAGCTATACCCTCGAGACCATGGGAGGAACTCTTATCCTAAGGGGATGACATAGCTAATCTTTGGAGATATCACCATGTATGATAAGGGTGAATAGCGCCGTGAAATATTGTTCTAAGGGCTAAGGTCGAGCTCAAATGCTCCTACAAAAATATCAGCTAAGACTGAAGGCTCAAGCTCAAACACTCCTATGAAAATTTGAGCTAAGACTGAAGGCTTAAGCTCAAACACTCTGGCGAAAATTCCAGCTAAGACTGAAGGATCGAGCTTAAATGCTCCTGCAAAGCATTCAAGCTAAGGCTGTATAATTGGGCCACGAGCCTCTAAATTGAATTCCAAATGAGGCTGTAGAATAGGACCACAAACCCCTAAATTGTATTCTGGCAAATGCTTTAGAATAGATCCACGAGCTCCTAAATTGTATTCCAGCTAAGGCTGTAGAATAGAGCCACGAGCTTGCTAGAGCAAAGAAAGGGGGAGGAAGGTGAAAGAAATATCCTCGATCCCCCTACCGATTGTGGATGTTACTCGATGATCTATGGAAAAAATTCTGTTGCAAGATGTAGGTGAAAAACATTGAACATGGGTAAAATTGTTATTTTTATTTTCATTCGATTATTAATTGCTTATAATTCACTTGTCAAGAGTTTGGCATATCACAATCTAAGGTATGAAGGCTGAGAAGGCCATGGTCATAAAGGTAAAAACACGAAGGATAAGAGCAGTAAAAAATACTAGCGGAGTATAGAATGCGGTTACAATAGCTTCTTTAATTCCTTTTCTACTCTTGCTACTTCTTCTTTTATCCTCGTTAGTTCTTCTGCATTGATACCAGTAGCACGCTGAAGATACTTTTCTTATTCCTGCTCGGGATAGTCATTAGTATTTATTGCCAAAGTGGATCGACGACCACGGGGGTGGGTCCGCTTTCTCGCAGATCTCCCATAGGGGTGCCTGAAAGAACTACCACCCCTAGCTACTTCCTCTGCTTCTAAATTTGCAGAGCACCTTCGATTCTTAGGAGGAGGAATGTCTAGTTTCTTTATCCATTCGAGGATAGCAACGTAAGCCTGTTTCTGCTTAAAAGTTCCTTGAGTTTCCACTTCATTTTTTATGAGCTAGTGGTAGGAAGCGTGCATAAGAAATTTGGGTAAAATCTTGTCTAAGATAACTTTGAGATTAGCCACCCCATGAAATAAGCTATGCGCATGAAGGATTTGATGGCAATGTCTCATTTTCTGACAGCAACCTTGAGTTTTTGCCTAAAAGAGATTCTCCTACTGAGGGTTAATTGTTGATAAAAGTACCAGACTTGGAGATCACCCTGTTTATCCTTGAGATCTCATTTTATGCGACCTCATAACGCAGCGCAATGTCACCCAATTGAGCCATAAGCCCATAAGCCTAGCCCCGAGTGACTATAAGATGACTCTCGATTATATGCAACCTTTTAGCATATGAAAGACACCTTTTAAGGGAACCAAATTTTTGGATTCTGTAATGAACATCATCTTCATAGTTGGCCTCTGGGGTGGTCAGTATCATCGACAACCTTGAGCGGCACCCTGGAATATTTTACGGTCGTGGTCCTTCAAGCGCGCTACGAAAATTGGGTGTTTTCCAGTTTCCCAAGATTTCAAGTCCACTTTAGCAAGATCAGGCTCCTTTTGGAAGGATCTCACGACTGAATTCTGGTTGGAGATGTTGTCTTGAAGACCAACTATGAAGGGGTGGGTCTTATTACGCCACAACTCTAGTTCTTCAGAGCTTTTCTCCAAGGCCGTCGCAACATGGACTAAGTCTCTCCTAGTGGTTTCGAGCTTGGTTTTAGCCATAACCAAATCTTCGCGGGTGGATTGAAGTTCCCGTGGCAATGCGTTGAATTATGAGAATGAAAATTTTGGAGAATCACATCAATAAGGGATATGAAATGTTAATATAAAAGACCAGAATCAATTACAAGGGGGCCCAAAGGGGCAAAATTATACATTGGTCCCTACTACGTTATCCCTCACTTGGTCCTCTTGAGCTGCTGTGTCCTCCGCCTCTGTATCCTTATCTTCTTCATTAGGATCAGGTAAGGTGCGTATATCGTCCATGATGACTTACTTTCTGAACCTCTCAGAAGATCTATCATGAATAAACTCATTCGACCCTCGTTCATAGTACATCCCATTTTTGGTTTATTTCCTCAAACCCTTCGGACTTAGCATCTACCTTCAATGCCTTGACATTGTCCTCGGATAGGGATGACCCCATCTTAGGAAGAATCACTCCATCCACTAAGTTGAATCTCCCAACGCCCTGGGCAACATTCAGAAGGTCCGCAAAGAGGTTGAAGAGCTCCGGGCTTCGAAGAACTTTATCTTTGAAGGCCTCCACAATAGCCATTTGAGCCTTAGGGTCTCGGGATTGTTTGGTATCCTCGACAACCGAGTTCTTTTCAAATGATAGGCGCTCTTGAGCGCTCTGGAGTTCAGAATTCTTTTGCCTGGAAGCCTCAAGCTCCAGCTGTAATGAGGCTATCCCCCTATTCTTGTCCTCATAAGTGGAAGATAATGCAGAACCTAAGTTCCAAATGAAGAAAGACAGGGAAGCGGTGATAGTGGACCTCACACCATCCAACTCTTTGACAATGTAAAAAAAAGGTAGTGGGAATGAGAAAACAAACAACACACATAATCATTCTCATAATAGTGGGAATGAGAAAACAAATAACACACATAATCATTCTCAAAATAGTTTTGATAAAATAACTTACCTCAGAGTTTTTCGCAAAAGGACCAAGGGCAGTGGTCCCTAAGGCCGAGAGGCTCGACGAAGATGCCAAGCCATAGGTAACGGTGTCGAGCTCCTCATTAGTGGCCTTAGGTACGGAATCTCCTCTTTTGGGAGATTCCCTCTCAAATCTCTCAAACTCAATTTTGTCAGAATGCCCCATTCTCAACGGATTTCTCACCTGAATCAGCCAAGGGCACAAAGGATAAAGGAAAAGAAGTGAAGAAATATGAAGGTTAGGATAACTTACTGATGAAAGTAGAAGAAGGGAATGAGCGAGGAACAGAGGGAGAAGAGAGTATTGAGAAAACCTTTGAAATCACTTATTGTTAAAGTGAAGAGAACGTAGAGAAAATGGAAGTTAAGAAGCCCAAAAAGAGTGGCTAGAATAATGATTAACTTGGGAGATGTGAAAATTTGAAAAGGCATGAAAAGTTGGCGTGCTTTTTCATAAACTGCTCCCTGACATGCGCTTCCCTGTATAACCAACATGCGCGTGTGTGCCCCATGGAATTCTGCTAAAAATAAAATAATAATAAATGATAGTCATAAAGAAAATTAGATGGAACCTTGGGGTTAGAGATATCTACTCCCAGAAAAACAAAAATTGAGATCCTCGACACCCTCTACGAGAACACGTGAACCTAAGGGCTCAGAAACAAAGGATAAACTCAAGACTACTCAATATCCTAACCCCAAGGTTACCCTCAAATTTTCTGAGGGCTCTTGATGATAGGCAAACCCAAAACTGGGCCAATGGTGTCTTGGGCTGAGAGCACTTCATGGATGCATCAGCACAATAAAACTCCTTAATAGAGAGGCGTACATCAAGGCGTATAATCCAGAGATACGTTATTCCCTGCTACAGTATAAATAGACAGGTACACACTTACTTTAGGGACTTTTGAACACATTTTACTAAGACACTTACTGACTTAAGTATCAGAGAGATAACCCTGGGACCACCCGGGGCGTTTTGCTTGCAGATTATTGCCGAGAGGCTCGACGTTATAACTCAACCGATTTCCAGACGCATCATAATTTGAGCTCTTAAGTCTGTTCCGGTGAGAGCTTCCACAAAAGATATGGTTTATCACCTTTCTTTGAAGTATGCTGCAAGCTTTAAAGGCCGATGGACAAGGGATGAGCTTAGCTTCGACGGGCCAGCTTCGGCGAGCTCGAGGAACAAGCTATCGACAGATGGATAGAGGATCTATCGAGGGGCAACGCATTAAGCTCGTTGGACAAGCTCTTCAATGAGCAAACGATTGAGCATAAACTGACGAACTCTTAGAGCTTCAAAGTACTAGGAAGTGGGTGCTAGTCTTCGATGTATGATGAACTCCAAAGGTTGATGAAATTTCAAGGGTTGTAAGATCTTCTTTGGTCTCAAAACTCAAATATTAGGAAACCCTACAACCATAAACATAACAAAAACTGAAGAATCTAACTCCAAAATCACAAAGGACCATTATGAATTGTTAGAACCAATGAATATGTCAAGAGTATCGGAACCATCATCAAGAAACGCATCTTAGCAGCACACAACCATAATCAATCCATCACTGTCAAGGTAGGATGATCTACAACCACAAAGGCAAGAAACACAGAAGGTAAATCCAGCAGATCTGACAAATTACTTAAATCTTAACCAATTCAGAAGTTAAGAACATTAACCGATGATATTACGATGTTGATGGAAGCTCTTTTGAAACTTTGACACTCTTCGATGGCATCTCTTTTGAAGCTTCGAAGAACGAATAAACGAACTAACTAACTTGAGAGACAAAGTGAAGAAAATAAGGGTAATGATCTATCATTTATTTATGACCTCAGGGTCCATTATATAGTAGTACAAAATATCTATACAAGTTAGGAAAATGAAATATAATCTAATTACAATTACAAGTAGTATTTATATTCCTTAACACCCTCCCTCAAGTTAGAGCATGGGGATCAGAAATGCCCAACTTGCCAAGTAATGAATGAAATTGGTTACATCTAAGAGCTTTGGTAAACAAGTCCACAAGTTGAACTATAGTGTGAGTAACTATAGTACTAGACTGCACAAGATCCAGAATAAAATGACAATCAACTTCAATATGCTTCGTACGTTCATGGAACTCTAGATTTGCTGTAATATGAAGGGCAGATTGACTATCACAAAAAAAGCATTGGAGCAGTATGCGCAACCCCTAAGTCTTTTAGTAAAGACCTAAGCCATAACAACTCACAACAGGTAACAACCATAGCACGATACTCTGCTTCAGTAGAAGACCGTGAAATTGTAGGTTGCTTCTTGGTCTTCCAAAAATAGGAGAATCACCAATCATCCCAAAATAACCAAAAAGAGAATGCCAGGTAATAGGGAAAGCAGCCCAATCGGAATCACAGTAAGCAGTCAACTGTAATGCACTATGGGAAGAGAGAAATAAACCCTGACCAGGATGGCTCTTCAAGTAACACACGAACTGCAGCTTGCCAGTGAGGAACACAAGGGGACTTCATGAATTGAGCAAGTGTGTGAACCGAATAACTAAGCTCAGGATGTGTGATGGTAAGGTATATCAGGCTCCCAACCAGTCGCTTATACTGCTCAGGATCATCGTAAAGCAGGCCATCAACACGCCCCAGATCATGTTACTGCTCCATCGGAAAGCCAGTCTGTTTAGATGCAGATAAACCTGTATCGGATAAAATGTACAATGCATATTTCCTTTGCGAAAGAAACATCCCCTCCGGTCTTCTAGCAATCTCTATGTCCAAGAAATACTTAAGTAAACCAAGATCTTTCATATGGAAACAATAGCTCTAATACTTCTTGAACTCAGAGATGAGCACAGAAGAGCTTCTAGCAATGACCAAATCATCCACATAAACCAGAACATGCAAAGAAACTAATCCACGGGAAAAGATATACAAAGATTGATTTGCCTTACTCTAAACAAAACCAAATGCTCGTAAAGCCTGAGCCAATTTGGCAAACCAATTTCTAGGAGCCTGGCGAAGACCATAAAGATATTTTTGAAGGCGATAAACCTGACCATGGGGCGCGGCATAGCCTGTTGGGGTTGCATAAAAACCTCTTCAAGCAAATCACCATGCAGGAAAGCATTATGGACATCCATCTGATGCAATTCCTAACCACGAATGACCGCAACGAATAAGAATAGGTGAACAAAACTCATCTTCCCAACCGGAGCAAATGCCACAGTATAATCAATCCCCTCAACCTGGCGATTCTCGAGAATCACTAGGCGTGCCTTATGACGTTCAATAATACCATCTGACTTAACTTTGTCCGGTAAACCCATTTGCAACCAATCGCCTTCTTATCCAGAGGAAGAGGGCCAAAGTCCAAGTCTGATTGCGCTCAAGCGCAGTAAGCTCTTCAGTCATAGCATCTCGCCAATGAGCATGCTGTGATGCCTCAGAATAATTGGTGGGATCTGCACTACACGTTACTGCACCCAAAAATCTAGGATGCATACTAGAAAAATTATCACAATTTACATAATCAGTAAGAGGATAGAGAACACCCGAGGATCGTGATGGCGCATGAGTGAACGTAGCAGTATGAGCGGAGTCTTCAGTAGTAAGAGCACATGCGTAATCATCACAATTATAATCTTCCAAATAAGGAATAGGTCAGCGAGCGCAAATACTTTGTCTGATATAAGGCAACTCAGCGGCAGGAGGACACGTCGGAACAACCGGTGAAACAGGCGGTGGAGCTGACAGAAGCAAATAGCGAGCAGAATTAGTAGGGGCCGGAGACATTGCATTTGGCGGCGGAGCAGAAGGAGTCACCGGAGCTGGCGGTGCATGAGGCACATGATCACCGATCGTCGGTGGCATCCCGGGCGCTACATCGTCAGGCTGGACTGTCAAGGGTTCCCGGTGATCTGGGTCGGTCGCCAGACGCGGAGAAGCAGCCAGCGGTTTAGGCGCGGAGGCATCTGGCGGTAAGGATACGACGACAACCGGCGGTAAGGATACAACGACAGCCGGCGGTAAGGATACGACGACAGCCGGGGGACAGGAGCGGCGGCGACCGACAGCATAGGGTTGGCAGCGGTCGACGGGACCGGTGGTTCTACGATATGGGTGTGTGATTCCGGCGGTGTTGGAAGTGATGTCGGTGGTGAGGTAGTGGTGCCACTGGGATCTACGGAAGAAGCTGATGTCGGAATTGCTGCATACAGAAATTGGTCTTCTAAAAAATTGGCATCCGACTGTTAAAGATGATGCGGCATTCGAGGTAAAAAAGGTGATAGCCTCTCTTTCCAGCAGGATAACCAATAAACAAACATCGCCAACTTCTTGATGCAAAATTTTTGCGGTATCTGGGAACGTGAGTAGCAAAACACAAGCATCCAAAAACCTTTAAAGATGAGTAATTTGGATTTTGTCCATATAGCATCTCAAAGGGATTGCGAACATTGAGATGTTTCATCGGTATATGGTTAATCAGATAAGCAGCAGTAAGAACACATTCTCCCCAAAATTAAATTGGAAGACTGGCTTGAAACCGTAAGGCACGTGCCAACTTGAGTAAATGGCGATGCTTTCATTCAACTCTACCATTCTGTTGTGGTGTATCAACCATAGATGTCTCAAAAATGATCTCAGATGCACAAATGAGATCTCGAAGGCAAAAATTTAGTCACGTTGTCAGCCCGGACACGCAGTATAGTTCGGCCCCATTGATTCTTATCCAGAGCACAAAATTCCAAAAATCTAGAAGCTACTTCTGATTTACCCACTAATAAATAAACCCGAACAACTCGGGAATAATCATCAACTATTATAAAAAAATAAAATGTACCACTAGAAGATAGTGTTCTATAAGGACCCCAAACATCACAATGTACTAATTCAAATAATGCAGTAGCATTTATAGAAATCAATGGAAAACTATGTCTAGTCTGTTTTGCTCTATAACATACAGAACAAGTTATAGTAGTATTATTTGTGCTAAAATCAAGAGTAGGAATAGAAGACAACACCGTAGATGATGGATGACCAAAACGTTGATGCCATAAATCAGATGAAGAAACCGAAGCAACTGTCGGAATAGAATGCAGCAGGATATGGGGACGGACGCGAGTATCCAACAAACGAAGCCAATAAACCCCCCCCCTTGCTGTTCACCCACGCCAATCACAGTCCTCGTACTGATTTTATGTAAAATGCAATAATTTTAAGTAAATAATGCTAGACATTTTAAGGCAGATAACAATCTAGAGCATGATAATAAATTACATTGCAAAGTAGGTATGTAGAGCACATGAGTGAGTGTGACATCACGAAAACAAATAGAGCTATTTTGCGGCAGACAACATGAATCCATCAGGCAGTATGACATTCACAGAATTGGTAGCAGTAGTAATATCAGTAAGATAACCTTTGTCACCAATCATATGATATGAGGCTCCTGAATCAAGAATCTAGGGTAAAGTAGACATACCTGACCCATGGCTAGATAACGAATTAAACTGATTAAATAAATGTATGATCGTACTCCATTGTCATCAGACAGATCATGGTTGAAATTAGATCGTGTAGGTATGGCAGAGGAGGCGGTCACTGTAAACCCTTGTGGAGATATCACTACGCCGGCGAAAAGAGACATAACACAACTTATTTATTGTGTTTAATAAATAAATAAAATAATAATTTCAGCAGGAATACAGCTACCAAACGTCCCTGTTACACAACGGGAGCAGGCACATGGCTACACGCGCTGAGTCACTACGCGACCTGTAATGGCGCGTGGTTACATGCGCTGAGAAGAATTCACGCACGCCGTGGTCGAGCAGACGAACGATTTGCAGGAGTGACCATAGAACTGGTCGAGTAGACGAACGGCCGGTCGGAGTGGCAGTCGCGCAACGGACGAATGGCGTAAAGTGGAAGAGTCGATCTGCTCGGCAAAGAAGGAGTCAGATCTGCTCGGTGGGCGGTCGGAGCTCGGATCTCGGATCTCCTCGGTAGACAAATCAGAAGTGTATAACGATGAGGGAACGAAGCTCGGTCTGCTTGGAGGAGGAGTTGGATCTGCGCCAGAGGAGTTAGTTTGCTCGCCGGAAAGCTGATCGAGAATGACGTAAATTTTTTTTGGAAGGAGGAAAGCAAATCAGATCGGCGGCACGTCACGCACAGACGATGGTAGCAGTGTTTACGGGAAATTTAAGATGAAAAATTTAGGTACTTCGGTTTCAGGATTTTAGGCTCTGTTACCTTGAAGAAAATAAGGGTAATGATCTGTCTTTTATTTATGACCTCAGGGTCCATTATATAGTAGTATAAAATATCTATACAAACTAGAAAAATGAAATATAATATAATTACAATTACAAGTAATATTTATATTGTTTAATACAAGGTCTCTGCAAACTCTTCGAAGGGCAAACAAACGAACAAACTTGAACAAAGGAACAAACTAACTTGACAAGTTCTCGGCGAACTCTTCTAAGGGTGAACGAACGAACTACCTTGAGGTACCAGCTCTGGACAAACTCTTTCGAAGGGGGAACAAATGAACGAACTTGAACGATCAAACTCATTAACTTGAGACAAGCTCTCACCAAACTCTTCGAACGAACTTGAACGAACAAACTACGACCAGCTCTCGACAAACTCTTTCGAAGGGAGTGATCGAACGAACCAACTCTTCGAAGGATGAGGGATGTAAGCTTTGAACAACGAGGTTTGGAACGAATTAGTACTTGCAAACGACCGAAATGAAATCGCACACGGCGCCAAGTGCAACCTTCGAAGGTAGACGAACAGGCTCATCGAGGAAGGCTTCGAAGAAATGGCTTCGACTTCAGCGCTCGAAGGCGTTAGCAGCGAGTTCAAGAGCCGTCAACGGAAGAGGTCTCGATGATCGAGACCATAGATGACAGCTTTTCGGTAAGGCTTCAATGAGAAGACGTACTGTCGGGAGCAGCTTGATGACACCGACTGTCGAGGGCCTTCGTGAACATGAAACAGCGGCGAGTTCAACGGGTGCCGGAGCTCTAGAGGAAATCCAGCGAAGGCTGCGGCTCGATGACAGTGAAGAGCTCTCGACAAGGGTAAGCTCGACAGACCTTGTGGGGGAAATAACTTCGAATCACGGCGCGCGACGAGCAGTCGTGGGTCAAGCTCTTCGATGGACCGATCCTCGACAGCAACAATCCTGTTAATTTTAGGAGAAACCCTTTTAGCTTACCATAGGTTACTGCTCACCTATTGATCCAAATCGGTGAGGCTGCTCTGTTTTAGTAAAGAAGAAGAATAAATCTTGGTCAACAGTAATAACTTCTATGGAGCGAGAATCCTTAGATTGAAGACCCTTCAAGGCCGAGGTACTAAATCCTTGAATGATAACAAGAATTCCGCACAACTTTTAGGTCAATAAGGTGGGCTTCAACTTCCCAAAGATCCCAACCTTTCGAAGATTAAAATAAGTTTGCCATCTCTTGTTGATATGGGTGAATCTCGAGAAAGTTGAAGAATTGAAGAACCCATGAGCGGAGGCATCGGGTGACGAAGAATCCACAATACCAGGGATCCCAATTTTCTCTTCAAGGGTTTCACCAGGTGTGGCAACTTGATTGATCTGGATCCCAATTTAACTGCCACTCCTTCTAACGCCGTGCCTGCAAGACAAAGGCTTGGAGATGCTATAAAGGGAAAATTCAGCCCCTTAATATGAATAAATAACTAAAAAATAGCGAGTGAATCTAAAAGGAAAGACATACTTTCATATTTATAATATTTAAACGTTAACATGTAATAAATGACAATATTGAATAAACCCTATTGAGCTAAGCTATCCCAAAAAGGAGTTAGGCTGTGCCCCAACTCCAACTTAATAAGAGTATCATCATTCGTCGTCATCTTCATTAAAAATATCTTTGTCTCTTCAAAGTTTCATTAGGAGTATCGTTATACATGAAGATGGTGTTACAAATACTTAAGGAACATAAGTCATGCACTAAGTTTAGCAATGGTAAATTCTGAATAAATCTAGTAAACTTTTGGAGTAAGTGATTAGTAAGAAAGTGATGCAGGGAGAATGATAGCAAAGATTCGATATGGGTTTGAGCATAACTTTTGCATCCGGACTCGAAATCAGGCGATTCTGGTGGCATTGGAACCGTCTCGACGAGCACTACATGGGTTGTTTCTCAGTACACCAAAGGAAATAATAGTCGCTCCATTTTCCAATTTGAGGTCGTTTAAGGCCTCAAAACAGTAATTTATTATATTTAGTGTTTTTCGATTTTCGTTTAATTTTGGAATTTATTAATTCCGAATTTCATTTTTATTTTTTTTTACATTTTTTCATAATTCAGTGTTGAAGGACCTCTTGTATTTTCGGAGATTTCAGTTTTGATAATAATATTTTTGATAATTAGTTTCTCTCTGGTGGATTGCAGAACCAAAATCTAGGGTTTGTGCTTGCACCTTGATTGTTATTTAAGATTCCTGCTTGCGAATCTTTTATATTATTCCGACTGCATCCGAAAGGGATCTTAGATAGTCCCTCTATGTTAAAACTATCATAAGTTGGAAGGCGCCGACCAATAACATGAAGATTTGGAGTTCCAGGACTGGCTGGGTACTATAGACGCCTTGTTAGATATTTCTTTAAATTAGCACCATTTTTGTTCCGTCTAAATGAGAAGGGATTCATGTATGAATTGAATGAACAAACGAAAGCTATTTTCCAAGAATTGAAGAAGGGATTGACAACTGCCCAATCCTTGCGCTAAGTGAGGGGCAAGATGGATTATTACCATATACATATGCTTTAGGATATGGCTTGGGGTGTGTGTTGATGCAAAAAAAAGTCCATGTGAATTGGGCCACTGCTCTAAGGGCCACTACTCTAAGGACCACTACTCTAAGGACTTACCATATATATATAATTGTCTCGAAGACAGTGATGCGGCATCGCATACACATGCTATTTCGTTCATCACTGACCAGGGTTGTATTTATGTTTGGATTGGGCCACTACTCACTCTAAGACAAACCAGTGTTTATAATGTGTGAGATCGAAGTGGCTTCAATTTTATCTCGGATAGAGAAATTATGGTCGCGATAACGCTGTTATTAATTGGATAGTCTAGGCCCCATCCAAAAAATGTTTGGGCCCAAACCTTGAATCCATGATTTTTCAATTCTGTCCATGACATTGTCGGTCTATACGACACATCGGCGAAGTCGCAAAAAATGGCAGCATTCATAGTGGGCATATAAGTACCCGGGCACCTTTCCCCTTTGCATTCCCATTCGACGGCATCTCACCAAAATCTCACACAAGAATTTGTTTTCAGAAATTGGTCTAATCACAATGGAATTGGTTGGTCACATATCACAGTACCCTGAAAACTAACATTAAATTGCTTTGGGCATAGTGCATTGGCGGATTTCTCCAAATGTCAAGAGCAAGAAACCCAAACAAGCTAAGGATTTTTGGATGAAGTTTGATGTTAGTTTTTAGGGTTTCATATACTTCTTTAGTTTCCCATTGCTTGGTTATTCAATCGTGGCATTTTAGTTGTTTATTTTGTGATGTTTTAGTTAAGATTATATATGTTTTAGAACCAGGCGTGTTCGAGTTGCATACCATTTCACCTTAGCCAAATGATCAGCGATGTTGCATAGTCATGAACGTGAATGTGCAATATCGCATGTGTAACATCGGTCTAGACAAAGTGTTTGCAACATGAATCCAAAGTCGACTACAACACATTGACATCATTGAGTTCTTGACTTTTGCACTGACTATTCAACGTCCCTTTGATTCTTAGATGGCTCGCATGAAACAGACAACTAGGAGGAGAAGGGACAACATCACGGGGGTAGCTTCATCACGCACGAAGAAGGAAAAGACAATGACCACCCCTCAATCACCAACATGGGACAAATTTCTCTTTGTGAAAAAAGATGCAATAAAGTGTTTTGAAAATATCCAGGGTCGTAGAATAAAAGAAGTTAGGGTGATGAAGCCTGAGAATGTGGAACGACTACACCTCGATGTTTTCCTCAAACCCTTCAAATGTCACGAATGAAGGGTTTAATATGCTTGGATAAACTGACGTATGTTACGGAGGTCAAGGAGTTCTATGCCAATTTTAGAATGGAAACATTAACCTCCTTTAAAACAAGATTGAATGGTATAGGCTTGGAGATAAATAAAGAGTTCATGAACAAGGTGATTGATTGCACAATTGGAGGGGAGGATCAGCCAGAGGTTGAGCCTCTACAACTGCACTGCCGGGAAAATTGGCCTTAACAGGTCGACATGAATGACTCATCTGGGGTGCTTGACCCCAAGTGAATGGTGGATAAGTACTTCAAAATTAAAGTGGGGAATGGACTCATCCCAATGAAGTAGATCTAGCTTGGCGCGACATGGACTGCCAGCATCATCTTTTTGCGAGGCGCGATGCATCTATCGCGAGTCACAACATGGCCATTGCGTGTCACGATCGAATCAAAAAATTTATGAAAGACTTGAGCTCATAGACCAAAATATCGTGAGTTGCGATGGTTTGGTCGCGAGTCACAACGATGCATCGCGAGGCGCAACCAGTGCTGTCGTGAGTCACGATGGAAAAACCAACTTTTCAACTGTGCTTAAACACTGCATAATCATCTCTTCTTCTCCGCCAAATACTCCCAAGAACCACCACACCTCAACTCATTCCTCCATCATCTTACATATATGGACATATGAAGATTCTTGCATCTCTATAGTATCTTTGTTGATTGTAGTATGTTGACTGCATCATTGTGACTGTAATTGCTGTATTCTATAATGATGCTTGGATTTGTGTAGATATATGTGTTGGATATTTTTTGTTGGACAATCTTATATTTTAATGCATTTTTCTAACAAGGTATATATGCCACTAATGCAATTATTCACATTTTCAGGTGTTTTAGTTACGTTGATGATAGTTGGTTGAAACTGTACAAAGAAATGAATGTATCTGTTTGGGTTGATCGATTTCTTAATTTGAGAAATCACACCACGAACAAAGTCGAGAGTCAGCATGCCTAGTTTTAAAAAATACTCAAAGTTCTCACAATCATATTTATAGACATCACTGCTTGATATTGATCGAGTCATTCAGTCACAAGATACATTAATCTTGCACATAGCCAATGCTCATTGTTGTAAAATCATTGTTATAAAATCACATGTAGTTAGAGGTGTCAATTCAGGTTATCGTGTCACATTTGTATCGTGTTGGAAACGTATCGTGTTGAAACATGTCGGGTTAAATCGTGTAGATTTTATTTGTCGTGTCGAGTCGGGTTGGGTACTTATCGTGTCGGGTTGAAAATGTGTCAGTTTTTTTTCTCAGATTGGGTCGTGTCGGGTTGAGTTAATATCGGGTCGGGTTATTGTCATGTAATTTTTATACGCGGATTAGATCGGGTCGCGTCAGAATATTATCGGTTTGGATTGGATCAAGTTATTGTCGTGTCATTTTTTGTACTGAAATTTTGTTCGGGTCTGATTATGTCAATTGTTTTTTATAATATTTCATATTGAATTCTGATATATTTTGGGTTGGTTCATTTTAGATCAGGTTAGTATGTCACCCAATTAAATTTGGGTTGATTTAGGTTATATTTCAATAATACTATTGTTACAACTGCACTATTATCAGGTATTGTTTCGTTGTAACTTGTAACTTGCAAAATGTAAAAACTTGACTCGTAACTCCAGTTAAAATCCGCTCGACAATGATGCTACTCTATACACCCCCATTGTATTTTCCAAGTACGTAACAAAATATTTATCAACAATCGAGCTTGAAAATATATCTGTAATCATTTTTAATTTCCCTTTCTTACTTCTAAGTAATCAACTTTAAATTACACTAGAACACGTATTAGCGCTTTCCAATAATTCACCAAAAAATTAATTTATTTAATATTTCTATATTTAGGCAAGAATAACAAAAAATAATGTATTTTGGAGCAACGAATTATAGAGTAACACAATTTTGGGCCACAGTGTAAGTTTTCAAGACTATGTAGAAGTATTCAATGTTGATTTTCAAGGCCCTTATGTCCACCCATACATGCCCAAATCGCAAAGTCGCAATATTACATTATTGAATTGCTTTTTAGTGTCACCAATTTCGTGATTCGACAATTCCAACTTTCTTGGAGGGACCTAAGTGCAAAAAGTTAAACTTTACTCGTAACTCCAAATTGAAATCCGCACGAACGTGATGATACCCTATACACCCACATTGTATTTTTCAAGTCCGTAACTGAATATTTATCTACAACTGGGCACAAGAACATATCTGTAATCCTTTTCAATTTCTCTTTCTTACTTCTAAGTAATCAACTTTAAGTTACTTTAGAACATGTACTAGCGCTTTTAAACATTTCACCAAAAAAACATTTGTTTTCATAATTTCTATATTTATGGAAGAATAACAAAAATTATGTAATTTGGAGAGAAGGATCGTAACATTTTTTGGGCCATAGCGTAACTTTCCATAAATTTGTTAGAGATGCTTTTGTGCTTACTATCTTAGTTGAATAGCAGTGTTGAATATTCATTGAATTAAATTCACTTTTTAAAATACTTTAGTGCAATTTTGTGTTGTAATAAATATTCTGATTCTAATTTTTTTAAATAAAAAACTAGTAAAGTCCCACTGCACATTAAGCGGCATTATTAATTAAAAACTTAGGATTACTTTTAAGTATTTTTGTGTCTTACATTTAAATTGAAAATAAATAACTTTATTTAAAATTCTGAAGTTTAGTTATATAAGGAAAAATATATGATTAATGAATTGAAATAATTAGTTTAGTTAGAAATCGTTACATATTAAATACAATAAAAATGATTATTTTTATAATATTTCATTCAAATTATTTATGTGTTGAGCTCATTTTAAAAGTTATCATAATTATATATATCTCATTGAATAAAATTAAATATCAAATATTCTTATGAGTCCGTCTTTTAAAAGGAAATATTTTCATAATCCATGGAAAGACCAACGTTTAAAGGGCAAATTAGAAGAAATGAAGATAAAGTTTCGGGGTTGTATAAATCAGGTTATAAACTTTATAACTACTACATGTTGTACAATATTTTTTTAATATTACAACTAAGACCTTTTACCTTTTATTATTCTAAATAAACTCTGTCTTTCACACATACTTATGGAAAAACCGTCTTTCCCAAGACTTTTCCTATTCTTATTAGTCCCACTAATTATAAAATATCATCTATTCTTATTAGTCCCACTAGTTATTGTGGATGCTTCCTGGTCTGCTACTAACTCAACACTTGGCCTCATAGCTAGAGACAACAATGGCATCCCCTTCTTAATCAAGACCTCAAACACCACTACCAACTCCCCCCTTGAAGCTGAAATGAAAGCCATTCTCTTTGCCTGCCTCTCTTTTCCCACTCTTAGTTGCAGAATTATAATTGAGCCTGACTCATTATTAGATGTAACTATCATTAACACTCCCAGTAGAGCAAGGTGGTCTCTATATATCCCTTTCTTTCCAAATTCACTCTCTACTAAAGGATGTCATTCTAAAACAAGTTTTCAGATAATGCAATTCTGTAGCTAATGTTATTGCAAATTTAAAACCCTCTCCCTCTGCAGAAACCAACTAGTGTCCAGCTAATCTCCCTGCTAACATTAGAGGAATAATTAATCTAGATAGGACTCAAATTCCTTATATTAGAATACATAGGCATGCTTTTGATGATGATTGATACTGCTAATGTTTCTCTCTATCTGCTATCTCAGGTACCCAGCAGAAGTTGCACCTCAATCTGTAGGATAAACTTTGGAAACATAAAATGGCATTACACACAATGCATCATCTGGTTGTATCATAAATGGCTCTACACATAAATGGTTGTATCATATGGTTCCCCATGCTCAACCAGTCCTGCTCAACCCGCTCTACTACCAGGGGTTTGCACTCAGTCCTACTCAACCATTTTGGCTACACTAATGAATCCATCTCACATCACTCAACTGATGAACATTCATTTTCTGGAGAATCCGAGAACCAAGACTCAACAAAATACTCAGTAGATGCCCGGACAAAGTGAGAAATTAACACATGGGGTGGAGATTTCTAACTTTGGAAACGCATCTTCTGATACAGATTTACATATGTAAACTACATGCTTTAAACTCTAGCTTTAGATGCTAGCAAATTCTTTTGGAGGCAATAATGTTGCCTCGGCAGAAATGCTACTAATATTAACTTTTGTAATATATTCCTCTACACTGAAAGGATTGGGGACCCTTACATAAAATCCCTCACCCTAGGGTGTTTTAACCAAAAAAAGGATAAAAACATCGAAGGTAATTTTAACAAGTAAAAATTACCTCGGAGTCACACAAAGCCCAAGGGACTATCACCAACAAAGACAGAGAAAGAAGATAAGACTCAAGTTTAGAAGTAGGGGGAACTTGAGAATGGTGCAAGGTTTCTGTCTGACACAGAGGCTCTATTTATAGATGTCTAAGAGTGAGTGACTTCAGACCGATTGCGTGTTGCAATGTGGTTTACAAGATCATCACTAAGGTCATCGTAAACGGGATGGAAGGAATCTTGCCAGAGATCATATACCCGTGCCAGGGAGCCTTCGTAAAAGGTAGAAACATTTCTGACAATGTAATGTTAGCTCAAGAATTTGTTCGGGGCTATGGCCGAGCTTGGATTACCCAAAGGTGCATGATCATGGTGGATCTACAGAAAGCCTTCGACATGGTATCTTTGGATTTCTTGGATGAAGTTCTTATTGGCCTTGGCTTTCCGGAAGGATTTAGGGAACGAATTATGGCGTGTGTCTGTACCTCCTCATTCTCGATTGCGGTAAATGGTAAACTTTGCGACCATTTTCAGGGGTAACGAGGGATTCGTCAAGGGGACCCTTTGTCGCCTCTTCTGTTCGTCATATGTATGGAATATTTTTCGAGATTGTTGAAAAAGAGAACCGAATCAAGGCATTTTACATACCATCTGAGGTGCGAAGCACTTAAGATCACTCATTTAGCTTTTGCGGATGACCTTATGCTCTTCTCCAAGGCTGATACAGGATCGGTCCACATCCTCATGAGTGCGCTAAATGAATTTGAAGGCACATCAGGGTTGTCTATCAATGCAGCTAAGTCTAAATATTTCGGAGCCGGACTGAAGGAGGACCTAAGTTTCATAGGAATCTCATGGGCTAGCTTCCCGGTACTGTATCTAGGGGTGCCACTTGACTCTAGCAAGTTGAAGGTCACTCAGTTCGGAACACTACTTGGGAAGGTCGATTCGGAGATTGCCAAATGGAAGGGTCACACCCTTTCCTATGCCGAAAAGCTAGAACTGGTCCGCTCGATTGTGGGAGGTATTACGGGATTCTGAATTCAGAACTTCATTATACAGACTACAGTCATGGATGCGCTTGAGAAAAAGTGCAAACTCTTTTTATGGGGAGGCAAGCACAAGGGAAAGGTTGCATGGAAAAAACTATGCGCACCAAAATCGTTTGGTGGTCTAGGATTGAGGGACTTTACCACTTAGAACCGTGCTTCTATGGCCCAAAGGCTGTGGGATATCCATATGAAGAAGGACAGCCTGTGGGTCAAATAGATTCACTCATTTTATCTTCAAGGGCAGGATTTTTGGTGCTTAAATCCGAGGACACCAAATGGCAGGCTTGGGAAGAGATTTTCGAGCTACTTTGGCGACCTGTGTAAGCTGAGGAATGAAATGATAGGTATGTTTCAGGGGGATTTGCAAGAACTAAAAGATCATCTTTGCCAATGGTCTGGCTCGGGGAAATTCACAAGTAAAGCTTATTTCTACATGCACCGGCATCGTTATCCGAATGTGTATGTTCAAGGTCGCTCGGAGGAGAAGCTCTTCGTTAGCATTTGGCGTGGTTTTATCCCGCCCAAGTTCTCTTTCATTGTATGGCTGGATGCAATCCAGTGACTCTATACGAAAGATAAACACCGATCTGAGGAAGGGGATAACATGGAGAAGATATGTTCATTATGCCATCTTGAAGAGGAAACTAATGAGCACTTGTTCTTCAAATGTGAATTCTCGAAAGTGGTATGGGGGCGTATCAGGACTTGGATTGGGCTCAGGAGACAGACAGACACAATTTCAAGCTCCATGTCATGGGTAAAGAGGCAAATAAAAGGCTCAAAGGTTCGTAAGAAGCTTGGAATTCTAGCATTGATCACCACCATCTATCGCCTTTGGAGAGAAAGAAATAGTGTTGTTATGAATGGTGCTCAACCCAGTGCCGATCGAGTGGTAAAAATCATCATGAAAGACTGTTTCATGGTGATTAATCGCTTGTTCCCAGAAAAGCATCTGTATTAATTGATTCGAGCGCTCAGGAGGCCTTCGAGAGCTCGAGGACGTTTTCAGGCGTCTGAGGAGTTCGTGTGATCTAGGAGGTCTGCGGTTGTAGGAGAATTATGAGTGCTACAGGGGGTTATCGAGCGTAGGAGAATGTTGGCGAGTGTTGGAGGAGTTCGAGTGCTCGAGGAGGCTTTTCGAGTGTTACAGGAGTTCGAGTGCTCGAGGAGGTTTTACAGTGTTTGGAGGAGTTCGAGTACTAGAGGAGGTGTTCCAGTGTTGGAGGATTTTGAGTACTCGAGCAGGTGTTCGACTACTCGAGGAGGTGTTCGACTGGTCGAGGAAGTCTTCCAGAGCAGGAGGAGTTCGAGTGCTCGAGGAGGTTTTCGAGTGGTGGAGGAGTCCCACTGTTAGATGAGACGTCTAAATGAGTTTGAGTGCTCCAGGAGATCTCCCAGTGTTGCAGGAGATCGAGTGCTCGAGGAGGTTTTCGAGTGTTGCAGGGGATCGAGTGCTCGAGGAGGTTTTCAAGTGTTGGAGGAGTAAGAGGACTCGAGGAGGTGTTCGAGTGCTGGAGGAGTTCGAGTGCTCGAGGAGGTTTTCGAATGTTGGAGTGCTGGAGGAGTTCGAGTGCTCTAGGAGGTTTTCGAATGTTGGAGTGCTCGAGGAGGGGGTTCGACTGCTCGAGGAGGGGTTCGAGTGTTAGGGGACATCGAGTACTCGAGGAGGTGTTCGATGAATCGAGGAGGAGTTTGAATGGTCGAGGAGGGATTCGAGTGCTCGAGGAGATTTTCGAGCGCAGGAGGAGTTCGAGTGCCAGATCGGGCGTCCGAAGGAATTCGACGGCTCGAAGAGCATCAGCATGAGGTGCTCGAGAGCTTGTTCTTTGGTACGGTTCTGGTGCTCGGTTTCACCGGCGACGCAATAGGTTTAAGAGCAAGGCCTTAGACACTGATGCTCTTTCTCCTAAGCCTAGTTTTTACTTATGATTTGACGGTTATTTATGCGCCCTATGCCCGCGCTGCACTCTGTGCTAAATTGGCATAAAGCTGTCCATTTTCTCAAAATGGAGTGGGCGATTACATAATCGCCACGCTTGATGCACGCGGTATAAGTGTATCCATTCTCTCATCTTCAGGAGATTAATCTAGCTGGGATTCCCAAGGACACGAGGCACGGCCTCAGCACATCCTTGCCCTCTTTATTACTCTCGGCTCTCTCAAGAGAATGTTTGAAGGCCAATAACACCCCCTTTCTCCACTTTAGGGGTGTATATGGTAGAAGGAGATATCCACCGTGCCAGATTGGTGCAACAATAGGCATCAGCTTCACACTTTATGGGACATCCAAGACCCGAGACACTCTCGGCTGCACTAGGAATTTCAAACTACTTGTTCTTGGACTATTGTACTTTCTCCAACATTCCGGTAACTAAATTTGCTCAAGACCCGAGACTCACAACACTCGGCTGCTCTATGGAATGGAAATGAAGATGGCCCCGTTTGTTAGGGGTAGAAGCGGTTCACTTGTTTATGGGTAGTGAGTTTGTTCTCATCCCATTAAACTAGTAATTCCTAGCCTGTTCTCATTTCAGGTTGCGGTTTTTCGGTCCGGTCCCTTTAACGTTGGGACTTGTTTTGTTTCCCTATGCTAGACTTATTCAGAAAATGGGGGGGAGGGATCCTCTTAGGGTTTCACCACCCCCCTCCACCCCCATTGTACCCCGGATTCTGCTCCCTAGGTTCATCACATAGCCTAGGGTTGGATTTGTTTTGTATTTGGTAGGGCTCTTTTAGGGCTCTATCGTGGGTTCCACCATTTATACTATTTACCTATTTACCGACTAAGAAACCCTTTGGAAAGATACGCGAAAAATTTGATTCCGGAGAAAATATTCTCTAACCACCAAATATTTGAATAGATTCTGGAAATATAAGAATATTATATTCCTTATCATGATTAACCGCGTATCAAATTTCAAATATTCCACACGTGATTCTAAGAACATTTGTTATGTGATTTGGGCTTTCTAGAGACTTCCACACGATCCAAATGTATTTTAGACTGTCGAAAATTAGAGAAAACTTATTAGGTGCGAATGAATTTCCCGTTTAAGTTTCCATTCCAAGAGTCTCTTTGAGCATCCATATCTCATTTACCCTTCATCCGTTTTGAGAGTTTAACTAGTCGATTTTATGGTACTAGCAGAGGAGAATCCAAAAATGGCGCCCACTGACCCTAATTTAGTTCGAGCCCAACTCAAAACGAAGCCCAAAAGTTTACAAAATTCAACTTGTTTTTCAATCATTTTCCAACAATGAAATCCGTGTACCAATCAGACGTCCACGAGCTTTGTGCAACAGCTTCATTTGTTTGACAGACGTCCACGAGGTTCACATTTTTCTGTGGAATCCGTGTACCAATCAGCACTTTCAATTGCCTTCTTGCCCAAGCCCGACAGGTGCCCGGCGATTCAGAAAGGTTTCTTATCACTTTGGCCATGATGGCCGGGGCGACTACATTGTCTGATTCTTCAGCCATACCGAGCGAATACGTGATGCTGATTGGAAACTGCAAGTTAAGGTCTATAGCCTTCAATCCAATTCATGAAGGATCCTCCTGAGATGCCAGATATACTTGTTTTGGATATATATCACCCTAGAACCAGGCGTTTGTCAACGGTGCCCTTCATTGGTTCATCTCCAGTCGTAAATCAGATGAGGCTTTCGTGGCGACCCTGGACCTTGAAAGCGACAGGTACCGTCAACTTACGCTACTTGGAGAGATGAGAGGCAAGATATGGTTCTATTTTAATGGCTGTCTGTGTTTAATGCTCGCTGGACAATATTATCAACACATAGACTTGTGGCTAATGAAGGAGTATGGCGTCAAAGATTCATGGACCAAACTGAGTCTTCAATTCTCAGCCCTGAACTCGCGAATTATGAGTTGCAAACCGATCAGTTACCGCCAGAATAAAGTAGTTCTGTTAGATGGAAATGTTTTTGCATGGTGTGACACCAAAAATATATCAGGTGATGATGAGAAGATAATCTCCATTGATGAAGATGATGAAATGGTGTACATTGAAGATGAGATGAAGAGAACACAAACTGGGTATTATCGAGAATTTTACTGGGGTGGATATCCTTTCACTTTCAGCCTTATGAAGCTACCGCCTTCTGGTTCTGGTGCCCCGAACCACGCATCCCGCAAGAGAGAGATCCAAAGGAAAAAAAAATATGCTGCGATGTGTGAAGAGGAATAAATTTTAAATTTCTTGTTTATTATTCTGTTCTGCTGGAGAATTGAATGTTAGCCTAGCGGTTGAAATCTAGTTCTACTACCATGAAGTCATGGGTTCAATTCTCACCAGGGCAAGGGGAGGGGAGGGATTTTATTGGGGGCTCATTTGAAAAAAGACGTGTGAAATTTAATAATTTAGTGTGTAATTTAACAAATACAGTGTACGAGGTAAAAAATACAATGTACAGTTCATAAGTTTATGAACAGATTGTCTGTATCACTCTAACTTAAAATACCTCATAATGTCACTGGCTTCGATTTTGATCATTGTTTTAAAATCATTGTCATAAAATCACATGTGGTTCATTTATTATTAAATTGGCATTTTTGAACTAAAAATATATATATATATATATATATATATATATATATAAACTTTCCATGTTGGAATATACTGGAAAGTTTTGCTTGACTTTGCAGGTATTGTTAGATGTATATTTTAATACATTTTTCTAATAAGGTATATCTATGCCACTAATGCAATTATTCACATTTTCAGGTATTATTATATAGAAAGCTGGAAAGTTTTGCTTGACTTTCTAGGTATTATTAGATGTATATTTTAATGCATTTTTCTAATAAGGTATATATGCCACTAATGCAATTATTCACATTTTCAGGTGTTTTAGTTACGTTGATGGTAGTTGGTTGAAACCGTACAAAGAAATGAATGTATCTGTTTGGGTTGATCGATTTCTTAATTTGAGAAATCACACCACGAACAAAGTTGAGAGTCAGCATGCCTAGTTTTAAAAAATACTCAAAGTTCTCACAATCATATTTATAGACATTACTGCTTGATATTGATCGAGTCATTCAGTCACAAGATACATAAATCTTGCACATAGCCATTACTCATTATTGTAAAATCATTGTTATAAAATCAGATGTAGTTAGAGGTGTCAATTCAGGTTATCGTGTCACATTCGTATCGTGTTGGACCTATCGTATCGAAACATGTCGGGTTAAATCGTGCTGATTTTATTTGTCGTATTGGGTTGGGTTGGGTTGGGTACTTATCGTGTTGGGTTGAAAATGTGTCAGTTTTTTTCTTGGATTGGGTCGTGTCGGGTTGAGTTAATATCGGGTCGGGTTACTGTCATGTAATTTTTATACGCGGATTAGATCGGGTCGCGTCAGAATATTGTCGGATTGGATTGGATCAGGTTATTGTCGTGTTATTTTTTGTACTAAAATTTTGTTCGGGTCTGATTATGTCAATTATTTTTTATAATATTTCATATTGAATTCAGATATATTTTGGGTTGGTTCAATTTAGATCAGGTTACTATGTCACCCAATTAAATTTGGGTTGATTTAGGTTATATTTCAATAATACTATTGTTACAACTGCACTATTATCAGGTATTGTTTCGTTGTAACTTGTAACTTGCAAAATGTAAAAACTTGACTCGTAACTCCAAATTCAAATCCGCTCGACAGTGATGCTACTCTATACACCCCCATTGTATTTTCCAAGTACGTAACAAAATATTTATCAACAATCGAACTTAAAAATATATCCGTAATCATTTTCAATTTCCCTTTCTTACTTCTAAGTAATCAACTTTAAATTACACTAGAACACGTATTAGCGCTTTCCAATAATCCACCAAAAAATTAATTTATTTAATATTTCTATATTTAGGCAAGAATAACAAAAATTAATGTATTTTGGAGCAACAAATTATAGAGTAACACAATTTTGGGCCACAGTGTAAGTTTTCAAGACTATGTAGAAGTATTCAATATTGACTTTCAAGGCCCTTATGCTCACCCATACATGCCCAAATCGCAAAGTCGCAATATTACATTATTGAATTGCTTTTTAGTGTCGCCAATTTTGTGATTCGACAATTCCAACTTTCTTGGAGGGATCTAAGTGCAAAAAGTTAAAACTTTACTCGTAACTCCAAATTGAAATCCGCTCAAACGTGATGATACCCTATACACCCACATTGTATTTTTCAAGTCCGTAACTGAATATTTATCTACAACTGGGCACAAGAACGTATCCGTAATCCTTTTCAGTTTCTCTTTCTTACTTCTAAGTAATCAACTTTAAGTTACTCTAGATCATGTACTAGCCATTTTCAACATTTCACCAAAAAAAACATTTGTTTTCATAATTTCTATATTTATGGAAGAATAACAAAAATTATGTAATTTGGAGAGAAGGATCGTAACATTTTTTTGGGCCATAGCGTAACTTTCCATAAATTTGTTAGAGATGCGTTTGTGCCTACTATCTTAGTTGAATAGCAGTGTTGAGTATTCATTGAATTCAATTCACTTTTTAAAATACTTTAGTTCAATTTTGTGTTGTAATAAATATTCTGATTCTAATTTTTTTAAATAAAAAACTAGTAAAGTCCCACTGCACATTGCGCGGCATTATTAATTAAAAACTTAGGATTACTTTTAAGTATTTTTGTGTCTTACATTTAAATTGAAAATAAATAACTTTATTTAAAATTCTGAAGTTTAGTTATATAAGGAAAAATATATGATTAATGAAGTGAAATAATTAGTTTAGTTAGAAATCGTTACATATTAAATACAATAAAAATGATTATTTTTATAATATTTCATTCAAATTATTTATGTGTTGAGCTCATTTTAAAGGTTATCATAATTATATATATCTCACTGAATAAAATTAAATATCAAATATTCTTATGAGTCCGTCTCTTAAAAGACAATCTTTCCATAATCCATGGAAAGACCAACGTTTATAGGGAAAATTAGAAGAAATGAAGATAAAGTTTTGGGGTTGTATGAATCGGGTTATAAACTTTATAACTACTACATATTGTACAATAATGTTTTAATATTGCAACTAAGACCTTTTACCTTTTATTATTCTAAATAAACTCTGTCTTTCCCATAAACTTATGGAAAGACCGTCTTTCCCAAGACTTTTTCTATTCTTATTAGTCCCACTAATTATAAAATATCCTCATCGAATAGTGACTCGGCTTATAACAAGATTTGTGATAATTTATTAAATATTATTTTTACAATACTTTTCAAACTGAATTTTGAAATTAATATTTAGTCGACTCTCTATATTTACTAATTCAAAACCATAATTTTAATGAGACACCTCTCTTTATTTGACTATTATTCATTAGATTTATAAATTTAGTCATTTGCATTTTTAATTTAACCTTGTGTATTCACATTTGTTATGAATTGACTTTACATACTAGTAATCATATGGCTAAAAACCCCATTTGTTATTAGTTTGATGCATAACTAACTTAACTTGGTTCCATATTAAATGTTAATTGACTTTTTATAACTGCATCTGTTTTGGATTGATTACATGCAAGGTTATATAGTTGATTTATCGGGTTGAATTAGGTTCGTGTTATGGGTTCAGCTTGATCTCGGGTTTGGGTTCGGGTTCAGGCCGGGTTCGGGTCCAAATTATTGGGTCATATTTGGGTTTTGGGTTGAATTCGGTCGTGTCGAGTTTAGGTACAGGTCAATATTTCTCGGGTTGAAATCGGGTTTCGGGTTGAGTGTGGTCATGTCAGGTCGGGTTCAGGTCAATATTTCTTGGATCAAATCGGATTTTGGGTTGATTCATTCGTATCGGTCCAGGTCGGGTTCTCAGTTTGGGTCAGAGATTGACAGCTCTACATGTAGTTCATTTAATATTAAACTGGCATTTGTGAACTAATATGGAAAAAGAAAATTTTTCCATGTTGGAACATATAGAAAGTTGGAGTTCAGAGGAGTTAACTGATTGAAGAATATTGTGTTAAAATTGAACTATGGAATATTGAAAATTTTGCAATATATGTTTATGCGTGTGATTGAAGCATACCAGATTCATGAAAAATCCCCATTCGTAAGGAACTGGATTTATGTAAAAATCATTCAATTTAAGGGATTTGGTTTGATAAGGAAAACCCGTATATTCAAGGGATTTGATATGCTTAGGAAGCAGATTTAGAATTGGAATATTGTAAAGACAAATGTGGAGAGTTTCAAACTGCTCGAGGGGTATATATATTGAAGGACATCACGACTGTGTTACTCACGAACTTAATAGAGAAAATCTGCATCCAGGTTTTCTATCATTCTGAGAGTACTGCAAGAGCCAAAATTCGTATGTTCCAACACACCGTAACATGTTGATTAGCTATACCTTAATTAATTGGGAGGAGGAGATCCGAAGTCGATGAGTTTCAAGGTCAGAGGGAGTCTCATCAAGGTGAATACATAGGGAAGAACTTGTAAAATCCATATGTTTTAATTAGAAAAGATAAGTATAGTTGTTTGATGTTCTTGTATTATGTCTTTCTGTTTAGTGGATTTCTTCTTAACTTGGCCAGGCCCCGCAAACGTAGGTGAATTTTATCGAACTGCGTAACCAAGTCTCGGGTGTTAATCTTTTACTTTATTCCATACTTCGTTAAATAGTTTATGTTGGAACACATTAGTAGGTACCGAAAAATTTTGGTAAAATCAAATTTCAATTGTAACTTAGAAAATCTACAATCCAACCATCCACGGTTTAGATTGTGTGATGCATGTATACAAAACACACATATATAGAATCACATGGAATTACCAATAATCTCATCTCACAATTAACAAGGTCGATTAAGAAATGAAATCACCTTAAAAAATTAGTGAACTCGTATTGGAATTAGAAAGATTATTGTTGAGTGAAATATTTAATCATGCAAAAAAATTATATTGACTCACACATAAATTGAAATTATTATTAATACTCGAGTAAAATTTGATTAAATTGTACTAGACTATATCACAATAATTAGTGAACTAATACATTTCACAAATAATTGTTTTAGGTAGCCTAAACTTTAGGCCAGGGTTTACTGTGCAATTATAAGAAGTTTCATTTGGGATGGATTTTTTTAAAATATGCTGATAAATTTAGGGACTTACTATGCAATTATGAAATACTATATATATCAAGAATATCATCATTTTCATTTTCATTTTTTTCTGCCACCGATTAGAAACTGCCACCGGACAAGGATATTTGCTGGAATTTCACTAGAATTTCACCAATCTTTTATATCCGTCGAATTCTTGTTGTCGTCACTGTTTCTCCATCACAAAACCGCCGGACCAAATGGCCATTACTATCTTTTACTTTGACTCTGGCATCTTTGCTCGCTGTGGTTACAAAGTCGCGATAGAAAGGAGCGATCGACGGTGAGGAACTTTGTCGCCATGGTTGCAAAATCAGGAAGAAGAGGAGCTCTGTTGGTATGGTTGCAAGGCGATCGATAACGAGGGGCTAGGCTCTTTCAATGACGATGCTAGATTGCAGAGTGATCAACGGTGAAGCAACCGCTAGGAATTGCAGGCGGCGAGGCAACCACGACGCGATGGCGACACTTCTTGATCGACGGCCACGACCACGATGCAGAGAGAAGACGTGTGCTATGAAAACACCCAAAGGAAGAAAACGACGCACGTGCATCTCACGTGCAACTTGAATGACGACGATAACTCGGTGGACTGCAACGGCGGAGGATGGCGGACGACAAACGACAACGGCGGCGGCGAAGCTGAGCTTCAGGATTTGAGAGGTGAGGTTTCTTCGAAGGGATATACTGAGGTTTAATATTGTCATATCTTACTGTTCTTAGTATATAAATAAATATATATATATACACATATATAAATATATATATATATACATATATCATAATTAATTTTGTATAAATTATTCAAGTCGAACTCCTACAAATAGAGACATTATTATACCTTATTATTTTATTTGAACTACTATGAATAAAAATCAGTATTACATATTATTAATGGAAAGATTTTTAAAAATTATCACATAGTATCTATATAAAAATAATATGACATCAACTCTTTTGTAATTTCATTATTTAAAATACTATTATTATTTTTATTTAAATATAAAAATTAATATTAAAATAGGTCAATATTAAATTAGTATGATATACACGTTGTTGAATGAAAAAGGATGTGTCCATTTTATATGGTTATTTTGGGACTTTTTGGACTTATTTTGGTATGCTTTGGTGCTCAAGATCTTCTATTTTACCTTAAAATTCTCTTAGGAGAGTTAGGAGTGACTTTTGCACTTTTATCAATTTTCTAGGGAATTTTATGTGACAAGACAATCGATTGAAGATTTGACAACCATGAAGATTGCTTTTGAAGACCATTAAAATTGCTTTTGACTTGAAGAAGAGATGGTGACCACATAGACTAGAAGAAGAAGGCAACGAAGAGCAGCCACACTGGCCAGCCTCCACCCAGCTGTCGTTAATTGTATCTAATTAACCCGGGCGGAGGGCATGTGATCAAAGATAAGATTTAAGTTCTGCACCCGTTCTCACTGCTAACCTACTAAGGGTAATAAGCAGCAAACCCTGGGTTTGTCCACAGAGATGTTAGGTCTAATGTACCTTTCTCAACACAACCTCGTGCGGGTCGTCAATCCGCACGAGTGAAAGGAACATCTAGTAAAGTAATCATGCAGGGGGGTTTTTGGTTTTTTTCAATTATCAACTAAAAAGCATGAAAGTGAAATAAAGAAAACAACTATATAAACAGGCACTTAGGGGTATTTGCGTAACATGCTTGATAAATGACTTCTATCCTCGATTCATTCACATATGGACTTATAAACCTATCTTAAGGTCATGTCACACAGTGTGGAGATATCTAGGTATTTCCCTCCGTCCGTCACACGTGGTACTTACCACAATGCCCATATCTCACTGTCTCCATAATTTTAGGCAATGCGCTCTAGTCCTACGATGCCGCGGACCATTTCCTAATCAGTCACTCCCAAGGCCAACGTGCCCCTGCTTAAAGGGATCCAATGCCTGCATAAAAGGGCATTGCCCCGCGTAGGTCGCAATTGTTGGGTATGTAGTACGATGCATTACATTCCTGGACACACCATCGTGGATCTCAATCCCTAGGCCTAAAGAGGTATAGAAAAGACACCGTGAGATTACTCTAGAGTTGGAAAAACTCTAGTCTCTACATACAACACGTTAATAAATCAAGGTAATTTAGAGGCTTTCCCCGCCGTGATTTGCCAAATCAACGGACTGACATGTGATTCCTTAACACAGCTAGTCAATCAGAATCATGGTATAATACATATAAGGTTTTTTAACTCAAAGGACATGAATGAACTCATCTCCCCAATAAACTATACCTACTCTACAATTCCAACACTTCCCAAGATCGCAATGAAGCCTAGCCCGACTTTATACTACCATACATGCATGAGTGTGTCATCATAATGAAATAGCATAAATCATTATTCTTAGAAAGTACAAGTTTAAGCACAAATATTCATAAGCATTAGGATAGGGAAATCTAAATATCAAGAAGAAATCATCAAAACATGAATACAAATATCCCCAAGCTACTAATCTACTATCTAAAAGATAGATCCATAGAAAATATAAGGTTGGATGTTATGGATCAAAGAAAATAAGATGAAAGGAAAAAGATAAGAAAAAGAAGGAGGGAGGAAAAGAACTCTCATACTCCTTCTAACTAAACTAGAGTGAGAAACCAATCTACATTATGCCTACTTCTATTCTACTTAGGGTTTAGTAGAATACTAAGGCTCCTATATATAGTAGTAGAATACTAAGGCTCCTATATATAGTAGTAGAATACTAAGGCTCCTATATATAGTAGTAGAATACTAAGACTCATATGCCTACTTCTATTCTACTTAGGGTTTAGTAGAATACTAAGGCTCCTATATATAGTAGTAGAATACTAAGGCTCATATGCCTACTTCTATTCTACTTAGGTTTTAGTATAATACTAAGGCTCATATATATAGTAGAAGACTAAGGCTCCTATAGATAGTAGTAGAATACTAAGGCTCCTATGGCCAAAAATGGTCAGCCGCCAAGGTTTCACGGACCGACACGGATGCCACGGTCCGTGAACATTCCAACACAGGATGCCACGGTCTATGAACACTCAAGCATGGGGAGTGGAATCGGGCGCAGTCCGTGAAGCATGTCTCGTGCCACAGCCCGTGAAAATTGTCACGGACCGCGAACAGTTCACAATTTTTGCTCAGAAGTTCTCACGATCCGTGAAGGTTTTCATGGACTATGAGCAGCATGTGGTCTTCGCTCAAAAAAATTTTCACGTTCTGGGAGGTCGTCGTCGTACCTCTCAAAGTTAAATTTATAAGCCTATATGCTTCTTATCTACTACTGAGTAGATAATGGCAAGTCGGGGCCGTCCACGAAGAAGAGTGATTTTCTTAAGTATATAAACATATACCGTTGATATTATGCTAGAAGTAAATATATTATATATATAAGTAAATAAAAGGGGGATTTGGTTGGTTTTGTTTCTAAGTTATGAAATTAAAAGACAGGATAACTAGCAAAGTTAAGTAATTATGCTAATCATCAAACAAACTAAGAAAAAGGGGAAAAAACTACAAAAGACAAAGCCTTGGGGGCAATTGACATCCACTTCCAAACCAAATGTAGATCATTGAATCACTCACTCATTCTATCACATTTGTTACCTATGGGGAATGTTATCACTTCCCATTCGAAGATCAACATTTATTCCTTCTTAATAGTAATTTTCAAAGACAAACATCGACTATTTGCAAACCTCGTTGACAATCATTCTAGGAAAACCACACCATAGAGGTATTTCATCAACGACATTTCACACGAAGGACCATAGATTTGATAACAAGAAGCCTTCTACCAAAGACATAGCCATTTAACCAAACATATCATTCATTAGGCTAAACCTAGAACAAACCACATTCAAGATTCAACCTTTTATTGCATCTATAAGATAAATATGAGAACAATCCACATTAACATACTTATCTCGAAAGAATCACCACACATTATGTACGAGAAGTTCTAAGTTCATGTTCTAGGATTTTCATGCCAAAGAGCTAAGGAATTCGTCACTTTCCTAACACCCTAACACTACAATCATACAAACACTTCCTATTCTCAAACAACCAATGGCATAAATGAAGCAAAACATAGCATTAAGAACACATGAATACTAAATAGCAAAGGCTTCAAGAACAAGGGAAACAATCTATTCACTACTTTCACTACTTGTTGTGAAGATAAATCTTCCATCCTTCTTAGATAGTAGTTTGCAAGAGTGAATTCGACATCTCTTGTCAAACCTCACCAATGACTGCCTTAGTCGAAACACGACTAAAAGTATCCCATTGATGGAATTGAACTCGAAGAATCAACAAGCTTGGCAACACTTATAAACACTACACTGTGTCTAAGCATTTAAACAATTCATGCATTTACACAAGATTAGTCAAGAATGATCAACATTGATAGATGTATCTCATTTGCTACAAGCAACAAACATGACAACGAGTTCAACTCCATCACATTCATCTAGCAATTATCAACACATCAACATCATTAAGAAGCTCTAACTCATGCTCTTGGATTCCATAATAAAAGAGGGGAGAATTAGCTACTTTCTCCCAACCCTAACAAGTAATCATACAAGCAATTCATATACTCAAACTTCCAACAATATTAATGCCATTAACAATTCACATTCAAAGCTCAATAAATGCACAATAGCAAAAGCAATAAATAGATAGATATGATCCTCAAGACATTAGCAAGGAGGTCTCAATCAATTGCTCCCAAGATTAAACTAACCTAGATAATGAAAACACATGATTAACCTACAAAAACTAAGAAACGAAAGAAAGAAAAACTAGGGTTTTAAACCCAGAAAACTCGCAGGAAGAAGAGAGCTGCTGAGAAGAGGATAAGATTCAGTATTTTTAGTACAAAAAAGTAAGAAAGTTTCTGGCCATCCGTCCATCACGACTTGTGACCGAGCCCAGTTTCAGCATCTTGATTTCTTTCTTCTTTTTGTTTCAAGTCCTCAATTTCACTTCACTTATCTTTAATTCTTCAAAAGCTCAAATAAAAGTATTCAAGTCTTTAAATCTTCAAAGGTATTCTTTAAAGTATCAAAGTCTTCAAAAAAATTGTCTTTTCACACAAAATCCTCTAGAAAAGTAATAAAAGCATAAAAGTCGCTTTTAACTCTTCTTAGAGAATTTCAAGGGAAAATGCCACATATGGAACACAAAAGTGTACAGAAGTGAATCCTAAAGTCCTAATCTAACCATATAAAATGGGCACATCACGGTCCGTGAAGGTTTTCAAGGACCGAACCTTCACGGACCGGCTCCGTACTTAGCCAAATATTATATTCTTCATCTCTAAGCTCCACGGTCCGGGGCCTTTGTCACGGCCCGGTGCCATTGCCTCGTGAAGGTCTTATGCAGGTCTTCACGAATCCTCCCATGTCCCCCGCGTAGTACGGGCTGTGTGCTTTGTCACGGGCCACTGGTGCTTTACCATGTACAGTCCGTGAAGTGTCGTCGGTGCTTCATCGGTTGAACTTCGTTTGCTTACTACAAGTGAACCGTTAGTCTGAATTGGGAGTTCTAGTAGTCGATTTTGTAATACTTGAAAAGATAAATCCAATGAAACCAATCTTTAAGGATATTTATTTTTGGATCATTCTTAGACTAAGGCAACATTCCTTGTACATTAATTCACCATTTTCTCCTTTGGCCGTCTTCAACTCCGAAGCCTCCTATCTTTGGATTCAATCACCTTCAACCATGCATTCATATTTGTGGCCTTCATCTTCTACCATTCTAATGTGAATGGCCTTCGCCTGTTCTACCGTCCTTGCGAACGGCCTTCACATAGAATGTAACTAAAAAGTACCCACGTGCGACCTACTAAAGATGATCAAAATCAAGACCAAGGAGCCCGTGGATACAAGATGTCCATTAGTATCAATTAAGTCTACAAAATACGGGATTTAGACAAGAAAATCAAACATGGCCATCTAAACCCCTTGCCACGTAAACTCAACTAATACTAGCAATCCACCAACTAAAAGTACCTAAAAACTATGACAAGTGAAACTATTAGCGCACGTAAAATGAAGCAGATCAGGCACATGGATGTGACGCAAATACATGTATTTTCTTAACATTTAACATCTCTTTTATTATCTTTTTGTCAGAAGATTTCTAGATTTAGGTAGGTTTACATAATAAGGGGTTTAGATAAATGTTTTTTATTTTCATATCTAAATCCTTCATTTTGAAACCTATTTTCAATCTAATGGATTTTTGGTCCTTACAAGCATCTAAATTCCTTTTTGTGAGCTTAATTTTTAGATTTCTCGTAAGCACTTCGGAGTAGTTTATTTAAGGTCATTCACTAGGATGGTAGAAGACTAAAGGCCACTTACAATGTGGTAGAAGATAGATTGAAGAAGGAAGCCAAAGTAGCAGAGGAAATATGTTCAGGGTTCTTGGAGTCAAGTTCTGAGAATGATTCGAGATGAATTGATGTCCATAGATAGTATCATTGGATGTGTCTTCATGAGTACTATAAAAATGACTACTAGAACTCCCAAAACGGAGCAACGGTTCACCCGTAGCGATGGAAATAATAAGAGGGCAGAAGCACCTTTGCGGCCTCGACATATACCGCAGCCCGCGAAGACAAAAACGCAAAATGAAATGTTGGGAAGATTGGGCATTACAACTCGCAATATATACTGCAGCCCGCAATGAGCATATTGGCCTGCTATTATTTCCTCACTTTTCAGCCTCAAAACTCTCTCTTCCATTACTCTTATACGAATTTCTCCCTTCAAAAACCCTAGTTTTTCTTCATATTTTCTTTTTTTTTGCATCTCTTTCATATATTTTTGAAGATTTGTTATGTGTTTAGCTAATCTAGGCTAAATATACTCTTGGGAGCAATTGGTAAGCATTTCTAGTATGAATTTGTGAGATTTGGTTTATCCTATTTTGTGTTTTGATAATCAAGTATATTTTTTTTTTGTTTTTTTTGTGTGATTAATGCATGATTTAGACTAGGATGATCAACTAGTTGATGATTGTGGGTTAATTATTTTCTAGGTTTTTGGTCAAACCCGTAAGGCTTTAACTTTTGTCGATGTGATTATTGTTAGTTGATGTTAGGTTATAATTGGGTGTGACAACTAATATTGATTATTGATTTATGAAATTGCTTAGATTTAAGATGAATTTGAATGGGTTTGACTAATTATCAATGTGGGTCACTCATAACGATTAGCATGAAGGTCAATCCTCGTAGCCGTTATTAGTAGATATATTTGTGCTATCCCAATATTTCTTGCTTGTAGAATATTGTGTTAGTTATGTTGGATCTCCATGTTTATTGCTATTCTCGAGGAAGTCTACGATGCCGATCGTCTAGAGTGACCCGAGGGTAATGTTTATTATCTGACGCTGATTGCCCACTCTAACTATAACCGATGAGAGGTGAGAAATGTCTTCACTCAAAAGGTGTTGATAAGTTCTCCACAATATGTGGTTAATGCATAAAAATAGGATAATTAATCGATGATCAAAGGATGACTAGAAATGTAAGCCAATTGTGCCTAAGACTCGTTATTATCTTTATTCCATCTTTTGTGCTAGTTGTGATTGTATTTGCATCGCTCTTTATAATTGTTTGTTAACTTAGTAGTTTAAAGTAAGCGTAGTGCTTTCCAAAACCAAAACCCCCACTTTGTTAACGCGCACGTAGAGTGACTTCTTCGTGTGTGTTTAAGTACGCTTTAACACTCGATAAAACCTCATTTTTCTTGTGGATGACCCCATCTTACCACTATCTACTATTTCGTAATTAGTCTTATTTTGAGCCTATAAATACTAATTTTTAGAGGCAGGACGACGGCCCCCACACATAAAAAGAGGGAACGCTACCAAGGCAGCTTCAAACCAGTAAAGAAGTGGTGAGAGGCAGCATTGAACATTTAATTAACATGCAAGAAATAGACGAAACCGTCATTCCTTTGATGTATGCTTTGCGTTATCAAGTATGAATGCAAGTTGGTTCATATTTTGTAAGTTAAAAGTAGGGCTACGTTTGTTAAGGCCATGAACAAACTTCTTTTGGTGTGAATGGGTTGTTCCATATTCAACCTGGGTTAAATGTACTTTTGCAAATGACATTAACCTATTTGTTTATGTTTTTTTCATGTTCAAGTTTCAGATTTTTACAATGACAATTCCTCACCATCTTGTTCATTCAAAACAAAAAAAATTCATGGGCATCGGTAAAAAAAACATATTTTTTGGAGGAGAGATACTATTTCACCAATCGAGTCACATGTATCTAACATATTCATCCAAAAATCATTTTTTTGGATTGAATGGGAATGCATGAAAAAAAGAAAGAAACCGTTCTATCTCAAGTTTGGAATTTTGGTTCTTTCCAGAATTCCTACTATTTTATAATCTATATAAAATGAAACCATGGGTTATCCCAAGTAAAGTATTTATTTGCAATTTTAATTTAAATAAAAATACTGCTAAGAAAAATAAAAACATCACTCAAAAAGTCATACATACAATAGCAACAACACACATAAGAGCAGTGTCTGCTCGAACTTTTTAGGGGCATGAGGCAATTATAAAAATGGGTCTCAGATAAATTATTTAGTTAATGTAATTTCTGTAAAATGGGCCTCACCTAAGAAAAACATTAATACTGTTGAGGCAAGCTAATTGGGACTTAAAATATTTCTTATTGTTTTTCTATGTATATAGCATATTTTTTTGGAAAAGTGAGGCCCATATAAAACAAATTAATTGGGGGCCTGAAATAGTTTGCCTCGTTACAGGGCCGGCCCTTCATAAGAGGGAGGAATAAGATGCATGATCGAAACGGCGGAAATTATGAGTAACCAACATCACATAAAAACCACAGCATTGCATAAAAACAGCCTTCACATAACCAGCATTGCATAAAAACCAGCCCACACATAAAAGGCATCCCATAAAAACCAGCCCTCACGTAACCAACATTAACATGTAACCAGGGTAGATGCAAAATCTGAGCAAAGGTTAGAGAATGTTAAATTTTCAGAAGAAACGTTTACCTATGGAAGATGAAATTTTTAGAAGCATTTATGTTTTGGCATGAAACATCGTCTGGGAGGGTAAAGAATGTTAAATTGTAAGTCACCAACGTTTGAGTATTAAGATAGCATATCAAGTCAGTTTTCATACCACCTGAACACGGTTTACACATATTTCTCGAGAAATTGCTATAATTGTTGCTACAGTAGTCGCAACTGGCTACCCAATATAGAGGACGCATTTCCGAAATGCGTCCTCTTTTTTTTTTTTTTTTCCAAATTTTGGTCCAAAATTCTGGTAAAAAATGTTGGGTGCCACGTGGCCGAATGGGACCTTGCCACGTGGCAGAGGACGCATTATCATAATGCGTCCTCTCAGGCCGCGACAGATTTTTCAAAAATCTGATCAAAAATGTTGGGTGCCACGTGGCCGAATGAGGCCTTGCCACGTGGCAGGCAGGGCTATTTTTCCATTTTTTAATTTTTTAAAAAAATTTTAATTTTTTTAAAAATTTTAAATTTTTTTTACAATATCTGGTCAAATTTTTTTACAAATTTCTGGTCAAATTTAAATATTTATATTTAAATTTAAATTTATAATTATATTTGAATTGATATATATGTATATATTTATATTTATAATTATTTTTATATTTATATATATGTATATATTTATATATATGTATATATTTATATATATATATATATATATATATTCATATTTATATATATATATATCTTTATTTATATTTATAATTTTATATATTTATGTTTCTATTTATATTTATATTTATATTTATCTTTATATTTATATTTATATTTACTTTTATTTTTATATTTATATTTATATTTATTTATATGTATATATTTATATTTATATTTATATTTATATTTATATATATATATATATATATATTTATATATATATATATATATATATATATATATATATATATATATTTATTTATTTATTTATATATATATGTATGTACATCCACACATTTACGTGTGTATACATCGACACATTTACGTGTGTGTACATACAGACATTTACGTGTGTACATCCACACATTTACGGGTGTGCATATTTATATTTATATATTTATCCTTATATATTTGTATATTTATATATTTGTATATATATCTTTATTTATATTTATAGTGATATTTATGTATATTTATATATATATATATATGTATATATTTATATATATATTTTTATATATATATATATCTTTATTTATATTTATATTTATATTTATATATATTTATATATTTATATATATGTATATATTTATATATATATTTATATATATACATATATATCTTTATTTATATTTATATTTATATATATATATATATATATTCATATTTATATTTATATATATATCTTTATTTATATTTATATTTATATATATATTTATGTTTATATTTATATTTATATTTATATTTATATTCATATTTATATTTATATTTATATTTATCTTTATATTTATTTTTATTTTTATTTTTATTTATATGTATATATTTATATTTATATTTATATATATATATATGTATATCTTCATATTTATATGTATATATCTCTTTTGTTTTCCATAATCGTTCCCCTTTCATTTTTTTTATATTTATATTTTTTAAATTTTCTGAAATTATTTATTTATTTTTCTATTTTATTTTTTTGAAAATAGTTAGGATTTATTTTATTTTTTCTAAAATCAATTAGAGGACTCATGTGACATTATTTTATTTTTCTAATGTGGCATTATTTTTATTTTTTCCGAAATGATTTTCGTAGCACTCGTTTTTTAAACGACTCCTCGGAACAGGTGAATTGTTTTTTTGAAATTATTTTTTTTTCTGAAAAATATTTTAGAGGACTCTATTTTAAAACATAAATATATACATATATATAAATATAAATATAAATATAAATATAAATAAATATAAATATAAATATAAAATAAATATAAATAAATATAAATATAAATATAAATAAATATAAATATAAAAATAAAAGTAAATATAAATATAAATATGAATATAAATATAAATAGAAACATAAATATATAAAAAAATATAAATAAAAATAAAGATATATATATATATATATATGAATATATATATATATATAAATATAAAAATAATTATAAATATAAAATAAATATAAATATATACATATATATAAATACAAATATAATTATAAATATAAAATAAATATAAATATATACATATATATCAATTCAAATATAATTATAAATTTAAATTTAAATACAAATATTTCAATTTGACCAGAAATTTTTAAAAAAAATTGACCAGAAATTTTTTTAAAAAAATAAAAATAAATAAAAAAATAAAAAAAATAAAAAAATAAAAAATAAAAAAATAAAAAAAAATAAAAGAAAAGGAAAAAGGAGAGGACACATTATCATAATGCGTCCTCAACCTTCACTTCCACTCACCAAATCTGCCACAATGTGGACCAACTTTTCATTTTCCACAATGAAAAATCATGAACTCCATATTTCTCGTAGAATTTACGGTAGGGAATGTTAAATTGTACGGTTTACACATATTACACATATCAGGTCAGTTTTTGCTTGGGTAATGTTCTGTCTCACAGGAAGGCATCACATCAGCAAGCCCGGAAGATATTTGCACAGTAAAGGCATCAGTAAAAATAGGAAGGCATCAGTAAAACAGAGCAAGCCACAAGAAGGGAAGATATTTGCCCGTATTCAGCACCAACAGGCCACCAAACTTGAGAAACATAACACAGTACAAAAACAATATCACCTCTTTAGAAGCCCTCATTATTTCTTCAGAACTTGAACATTACAGTGGCTATTGAGGTTTTTATTTCTTCCCCTTTTTTTGTCTTTTTTTATTTTTATATCAGACCAGCATCTTCATCATTACAAGCTTTGACAAGCTGCAGGTTCAAACAAATCAGAAGCCAAGGTTAGCAACACTTTTTATGAACCATAAAATAAACAAGACCCGAAATAGACGTAGAAGATCTTATCTTTTTTCGGGCTCAGTGTCAGGCTCAGTGACAAGAGACAGGGAAGATCTATTTTTTTTTTCAACCTCTTAGAGTTTCGCATCTACGTCAACCATGGCATCAAGAGATAGAACACTGCGTGACTGCCATGGTTGGTGTGATCCAAGTTGCTACCGTAACTAGAACCTTCCAGCGGTAGAAGGAATAATCTTGACGTAAGGAATAGAAGAAAGGCGCCAACCAGGCCTCGCCATTTAAGCTCAAGGATGGAGCACCGCAGCCACCATGGTCAGGGTTTCCACGGTCGTCACCAGAACTTCGTTTCCCAGGCCAATTAACATGCTGAATTGTAAATGAGAGAATCCATGATAATGAGGTGTGAGTTTATTAGTCATTTATAGACAATACAATGCTGAATTAACACAACTTGGACTTAAAATACAACTTGGATTTAAAGCCCATTACTCAACTCCTATATGAATATCACCTCCGATTCACCAGTGACGACAGTAGGGGGCACCGGATCTGGAACTTTAGGGGCCATCAAAGGCTCCGGTGCCGCCGCTTCCACGAGGGTGGCATCATCCCTCCATACAAAGGTTTGTACTCCGACTGATGTGCACTGTATTGCATGCGTTAACCAATGCATTTAACACAATTGTTACAATGTTATACTTGGTTGATTGCTAGTTTTAGTTAGGTTTACACAACAAAGGCTTTAGACGACCATTATTGGTTTTCTTGTCTAAATTCCGAGTTTTGTAGAGTTAATTGGAACTAATGGACACTTTGTATTAACGGGCACCAAGATCTTCATTTATGATCTTACTAGTAGGTTGCTCGTGAATACTTTGACATCATTCTGTAGAAGGCCATTCGCAAGAACGGTAGTAGATATAAAGGCCACAGACTTAAAGTATGGTGGTATATCAGTTCAGTCCATATCCGGTGTGGGCGTTAGAACATTGAGAGGACCTTTCCCTAGTACGAGAGGACCGGGAAGGACGCATCTCTGGTGTACCAGTTATGGAGTTGAGCCGGGAAAGGCAGAATTGAAGTTCAAAGAGGTTAAGAACGGAAGACAGCATCAACCGATTGAATCAGCCGGCCGGCCGACCAACTGGCACAAGCCAGCACGAAGCCAACCTAGCATGGCCTGTGCCACCAACACGGCCCATGCCATAGGCCTCAGCATGGATTGTGCCAACCCCTGCTGTCTGTGTCCATTTGCACCAAATTCACTCCAAAAATGATTAAGTATGGGTGCAGACCGTGTCGTTTCACATGATTCGCGCCATTTCAAGTCCCAAATACGAAGACCAACCCAAGGGGTGTGAAGGATGATGATGTGTCCATTTTAGACGCATTATTTAGTAGTATTTAGGATCACTTTTGTGCTCTTTTATTATCGAGAGCTTGTGTTTTACCTTGAAATTCACTTAGGAGAGACAAAAGCAACTTTGTACTATTTTACCTCTTTTAAGTGGATTTTGTGTGACAAGGGAAGAACACGGAAGCAACGAAGACCGGAAGACATTGAAGACTATACTTTCGAAGACTTTTGGATACTCACTTCGAAGACATGAAGACCGGAGGCCGTTGAAGACCATTTTGGAGCTGTTGAAGACTTGAAGATTGAGAGGGATGGCTATGAAGAAGACAAAGAAACAATGCAAAACTGTGGCTGCCGTCGCGACCCCGTCGCGACACCGTCGCGAGTCGCGACGAACTCGTCGCGAGTCGCGACCAACGGGCGGCCAGAAATCAACTTTATCTTCTTTGCACTATAAATACTAATCTCTTTCCTCCTCTTCTCCAGCTTTTCCAGCCCGCGTTTTCTCTGCATTTTAGGGCTCCAATTCTAGGTTTTTCTCTTCTTTCTTTTCTTAGCTTTCTCTTAGTTTAATTATGTCTTTTGTTGTGCTAGAGTAGTTCTTGTACTTGGGAGCTATGGATTGAAGCTTCCACTTCTATGTATTGAGAACCATTTCTATCTATCTATTTGGTGTTTTTGCTATTGTGCTTTTATTGTGCTTTGAATGTTAATTGTTGATTGCATTGATGTTGTTGAGAGCTTGATGATATGAAATGCTTGTATGAATTGCTAGCTAGGGTTTGGGGGATTTGGGTTAATTTCCCCCCTGTTCTTGTTAGGAATGTATGAGTGTGAATTAGAGCTTTTGATTGTGTTAGTGTGTTGACAATGTGCTAGACGAATGTGATTGATGTCGAACTCTTCGTCATGTTCGTTTGTGTAGCAAACGAGAGAGTCATATGCTCGTGGATGAATGTGCGTTGCACGTTCATCCAATCTCGTGTAATTGCATGAATTGGTTTAATGCTTAGTCACGGTGTAGTGGTCATAAGCATTGCCAAGCTTGTTGGTCCTTCGTGATTAAATGCCACCAATGACACCTTGAGTCGTGGTCGCGACTCGGGAGTCATTGGTGAGTTTTGACGAGAGATGTCGAACTCACTCTCGCAAACTACGAACTAAGAAGGATATGAGTTTAGTCTCCACGACAAGTAGTTGAAGTATTGAATGGATGATTTAAATTCATTCTTGAAGCATTTGTTATTCGGCGTTTATGTATTCTTGACGGTGTGTTTCACTGCATGTGTGCCATGAGTGGTTTGAGCATAGGGAGTGCTTGTGTGGTTGAATTGCTTAGGTGTAGGAACGTGACGAATTCCGTAGCGCCTTTGCATGAAGATCTATGAGCATGAACTTAGAACTCCTTGTGATGTGTGTGTTGTGGTACTTGCTAGATGGGTGTGTGAGCGTTGGGTCATGAATGCTATATGATGGAATGTGTGAATGATTCGATGAACTACATTAGATGTGGAAGTGGATATCCGTTGCCCCCAAGGCATTTTACCTTTGTAGTTTAAAACCCCTTTTCTTAGTTTTGTTTGATGATTAGCATAGTCACTTGACGTTGCTAGTTATCTTGTCTTTTTACTTTCGTAACTTAGGAAACAACCAACCAACCAACCCCCCCTTTACTTGCTTTTAAGTGTGTGTATATATATTTACTCCTAGCCTAGTATCAACCATTTGTGTGCTTAGACGCTTAGGAAAATCCCTCTTCTCTTTGGACGACCCCGATTTGCCACTATCTACCTAGTTGTAGAAAGTAAGCAAAAAGGGCTTATAAATTATCTTTTCGCGCGCGGGCGCGACGACCGCCCGCGCCTGTCAGATGACACGACCTGCACCAACTTTCTGAGAAAAATGAGGCTTCATCCAACTGCCCGCTCCAAATGACACGGGGCATGCAATCAGAAGCATCAAGACAAGGCTCCAGCCGGTGATCCATGTCGAGTGACATAACTCGCACCAGCATGAGGCAATCGACCTATGTCAGATCGGGTAAGCTGTGCTAGCACAAGGCACACAGCCCATGCCAGACTGAGCGGGTCGCACCAGCACGAAGGCAACCTGGCTAGCACAAACCGTGTCATTTTCCACTGGTCGTGTCCATTGCGACTGCAAAGGTTTTTAGGCCTCTTTTGGGTTTTTTTCTAGGCCCAATTCCCTACTTCTATATAGAGGAGCCTTTAATCTTCTAAGGGAAAGCAAGTAGGCATAAGGTAGATTTTTTTTCTCTCTTGGTAGGTAGAAGGAAGAGCATAATTGTCTCTCTCTCTCTCTTTAAAGTACTTCTTCTCTTTTCTTTTCTTTTCTTCATCTTATTTTCTTAAATCCGTGACATTCAACTCAAAATTTTCTATGGATCTATTTATTAGGGAGTAATTAATTTGCTTGGGGTAGTATTTGTATTCATGAATTGATTTTGGCTTTTTGAGATTAATAGATTCTCCTATCTTTATGCCCTATGAATATTCGTAGTTGATTAATGTTTTCCACTCTTGTGATATTTATGCTATACCATTATTATGATGCACTCATACATGTATGGTAGTGTAATATCGTGCTAGACTTCATTGCTATCTTGGGAGTGTTAGAATATGGAGTAGGTTCAAGAACAGCGGGGAAATTAGTACATTCATGTTACCTCGAGAGAATATCTTTGTATTTTTTAAACCATAATTCTAATTGGCTAGTTGTGTGACAAATCACATGTCGGGCGGTCGATCTGAAAATCCCGACGAGTAGAATGCATTGGCTTACCCCGATAGTTTAGCATGATTGTTTGTAGCAACTAGAGTTGTGCCGAATCTGAAGTCATCACAAGGTATCATCTCATTTTCCTCTCTGAGCCTAGAGATTAAAATCCATGGTGGAATGTCTGGGGTGTAATGTTCTTACTTTCATATCTAACGGTTGCAACCTACGCAAGGCATTGCCCTTTTAGGCAGGCTTTGTTCCTCTAAGTGGGGGTGCATTAGCATTTAGAGTGAGATGACGGGGATGGTTTGCAGAGTCCTAGGATTAGAGCATATCCCTAATTACGGAGACTGTGAGATAAGCATGTATTGGTGGTAAGTAACTCGTGTGACAGACGTAGGGAAATACCTTACTATCTCCAAACTGTGTGACGTAGGCATAAGATAGGTTTCTGTGTTTGTATGTGAAGGAATTGAGGATAAGATCCATTTATCAATCATGCTACGCAAATACGCCCAAGTGTTAGTCTATATTGTTCAATCTCTTGTGATCTCATATACTCGTAGTTGTTTGTTGAAAAACCCCCAAAAACCTGTTTTGCAATATTTAGCATCACAACACACAGATAGATTGACGACCCGTACATTGCTGTGCATAGTTAATTTTTAGACATCTAGCATCTCTGTGGACAAACCTAGTCTTGCCACTATCTACCCTATAGGTAGCTTAGTAGTAAGTTTGAAGAAGAATATAAATTTTATATTTAATCTCACGCCCTCCACTCGGGTTAGCTACATCATCTGTATTAACGACTCCGAGTGGAGGTGGGTCACCGACCGAATGTACATGTCGGAGACATAACACAGGGAACATCTGTGGAAAGATTGACCGAATAAATTATTAGGATATTCCATTAACAACAATGATATAGAAGTATAGATTTTGGATCGAAGATTAAATGGGTCAATCGTAGAGGAAAATGTAGGAGAAGAGCATAAATCAAAACTAGGGTTTCTGGGTTATGGAGCATTTGAGAGAGGGGAGATAAAAGGAATGTGAGATGAGAGAATAAGAGAGAAATGATTATGAGCATTGGAAAAAACTGAAGAAGCATGTGAAGCATTTGGATTTCCACTGCCCAATGAGCATTCATTGGCCAAAATTGTCGATGGCGAAGCATTCAAAGTCAGGATAAATTTGATTTGTAAGGTAATTGAGTAGTTAAAATTTAAGAGTGTAATCATATTTTAGGTTTATTGTATTTGGGATATGGGATTTTTAATTGGGTTGATTTGAGAGATAATGAGGTGGGTTATGTGTAAAACATTTAAATGAGTAAGGGTATAAACGAAAATTTGGGGCTAAATTATTACCAAATAAGGAAAATTTTCAAAGTGTGCAGATTTGGCTGAGACAGACCAAAAAGGGTAGTGTACATATTCCCCTAGGACGGAGGGAGCATGACAGTCACTTGAGATGAATTAATGAACAGACTATATTTCCCTTCCTTATTTTACCCTTCAGACCTAAATTTAATGAAATTAGATTCAATATCTTTTAAAATATTTATGGTATCAAAGCCTGTGCATTTGATACAGTGATTTCCACATATTTTTATTGATTTTTATAGTCCTATTCACAACAAAACCATGGATTAGGATGTTGAATCTTCAGTAGACTCAGTTTCCAACCTAGGATACGATCATTCCAAAGAGACGATAACACCACTCGACGAGCCGAAGCAAGTGACCATTTCCATTTGCAGAACTTGGACAATTTAAACCTTGTTGTATTTGAACCATTGAATAGATTCAAATACATGACGTGGAGTAGATCGATAGTGATTGCTTTCAAATCCAGGAACAACCTGGGGCTTCTCACTAGAGAGATTACAGCACCAGGTCTAGGAGACCCTCTATTCAAACACTAGGAAATGGTAAACTCTACTCTGATTTCTTGGATCTTGAATTCGATTTCTAAGAAAATAGCAAGGGGCCTTATGTTTTTTGAGGATGCTTGTGCTTTGTGAAATGAATTGAAACAAAGATTTGGAGAAAGTAATGGACCTTTGATTCATAAACTAAGAGAGATATATGCTATCTAAAACAAGGGATTGTTTATATAGCTATTTACTTTACTGATTTAAAGGGAATGTGGGATGAGTATGTGATAGGAATTAGGAAGCTACACTTTTTACATGAGTCGTGCCATCGTCTATGCCAGCTTCATCTGTTGTTCCATCTCTAGCAACACAGGTTGTGCCACCAGCATGGGCGTGCCAATTCCCATGTCAGCCGGTGTGCCAACGTCCGTGTGTGTCAGCCGATGTGCCTACACTTGATCAAAGCTTCAAGGGTTGTGTTCACGATCCTCTAAATGACATGGTTGGTCCAATGACTAGGGAAAGAGCGAATCTTAGAGATGTGGCATTGAATGATTTAATTGATCAGATTCATGATGAAGAGTTGAAGAATTAATTTTAAAAAATGTATGTATCAGATTCATGATAAAGAGTTGAAGAATAAATAAAAAATGTCTTGAATTAATTGTTCAAGAGTTTCGAAATAGTGAAATCGTCATGAAGAACACTATACTCTTTTTCCATGTTGGCGTTGGAAGAGTTAATTTCATCCATACTCTTAGTTAGGGTTTAGAATATTCACTTTTGATTAGATTAGAATTAGATTGTATTAAGATAAGGCAATATTCATTCAAGACTTTATCTTGAAGGATTCAACCTTAGCTTGATTATTTTAGGTATTTTAGTTTAATATGATTTTAGCATCTTAAAGTTACCATAAGTCTTTCTAGTTTCTGACGGGAATTGCCAAATCATGTCTTCTTTCTTATTTGTGTTGGCCGAACTATGTCCTATAAATAGGGAGGCTTTGGATGAATTTTAGTAGACCTTTATCAATCATATATTCATATTTTGAGTTTATACTCTTTGCTTGTTAATCATTAAACTATTAGGATTGTCTATTTAAGATTAGTGCTCAGAACAGTTAGGATTCTTTGTATTCATTTTGGTGCAACTAGTGCTTGGGTTCATGCAAATTAGTCCCCTGTGTTAGTGATGGGAAGCCAAATGCATGTATTTTTCAAAGCATTTAACATCTCTTTTGTCATCTTTTTGTTGGATATTGCTAGATTTAGGTAGGTTTACATCATAAGGGGTTTAGATGACCATTTTCGGTTTTCATACCTAAATCCTTAATTTTGAAACCTATTTATAGTCCAACATATTTTGGTCCTTATGAGTATCTAGATTCCTTTTTGTGAGCTTAATTTATAAATTGCTCGTAAGCACTTCGAGGTGGTCTAGTGATGGCCACGATCCAAAATGCGGTAGAAGATCAAAAGGTTGAAGAAGGAAGACAAAGAAGTGGATGAATTGTGACCCCGGATGTTTGGACCAAGTTCTTAGAATGATTTGAGAAGAACCAGCCTTCAAGGGTGGTAACATTTGATTTGTCTTCTCGAGAACTATAAAATTGACTACAAGAACTCCTAAATTGGATCAACGGTTCACCCATAGCAATGTAAAAAAGTTGAAGAAAAAATGGACCGATGGGCGTGCGGCCAGTGCACTTAAGCGCCCGGCCATGAACCTAAAACAAGGAGCAAAATCAGCCCTCCGATGGAAAATGCACGGCCCGCTCACTAAATCGCTCGGCCGGGCGCCTGCTGCTCCTTTTGATTTCTTTTGACCAAACTTAGGCTATAAATAGCCCCTCTTCTTCCCCATTTTCTTGAGCCCGACTTGGGGGCCTCCAAACCCTAGTTTTCTTCATCTTTTCTTAGTTTTTTGCATATCTTCCATGAATTCTTGTATATTTGTTATGGGTTTTCATTATCTAGGCTAGATTTTATCTTGAGAGCAATTGGTGAGCATTTCTAATACGAATTTGTAAGATTTGATTTATCCTATTTGGTGTTTTAATTATCAAGAATGTTTGTTGCTTTCTTCTGTGATTAATGCATGATTTATACTAGAATGATCAACTAGTTGATAATTATGGGTTGATTCCTTGCTAGGTTTTTGGTCAAACCCAAAAAACTTTGACTTTTTGTCAATGTGATTATTGTTGGTAAATGCTAGGTTATAATTAGGAGTGACAACTAATTATGATTGTTGATTGATGAAATTGCTTAGACTTGGGATGAATTTGAATGGTTTTGACTAATTATCAATGTGGCTAACTAATAACGATTAGCATGAAGACCGATCCTCGTAGTCGTTATTAGTATATATACGTGTGCTATCTATATGGTTTTTGCTTGTAGAACATAATAGTATTTGTGTTGGGTCTCCATGTGTATTGCTATTCTCAGGGAAATCTATAACACTGATCGTCAAGAGTGACCCGAGGGTAAGGGTTACTGTGTGGTGCCAATCGCTCACTCTAATTGTAACTGAGGATAGGTGAGAAATGTCTTTACTCAAAAGGTGTTGACAAGTTCTCCACAATATATGGTTGATGTAAAAAAATAGGATAATTTGTCGATGATCAAAGGATAACTAGAAATGTAAACCAATTGCGCCCAAGACTTGTTATAATCTCAGTTACTTCATTTGTGTTATTTGTGATCATGTTTGCATCGTTCATTCTAATTGTTTGTTAATCTAGTTGCCTAAAATAGTCATAGTGTCTTCAAAAACCAACCCCCCCAACTTTGTTACCACACACTTAGAGTGACATCTTTGTGTACTTTTAACTACACTTTAAAACTCGATAAAATCACCTGTTCCTTGTGGATGACCCCATCTTACCACTTGCTACTATATATTAGTTAGTCGTAGTTTGGGTGTATAAATACTATCTTTGAGAGGCACGGTGATGGCCTACCAAATTTTGGTGTCGCTGTCGGGGATGAGGCTTATTTTGTTGAGTGTTAGTGTAGCTCTTTGTGTTTCTTTTGTTTCTTTTGTTTCTCTTTGTGTGTTCGTGTTTGTTCATAGTTTGTGCTTGTTTTATTTTTTTTCATAAGGACGTAATGCTTTTGTTCTAGGTTTATGGTACGTGCTCGTTCCAAGAACAGAGAACCTTTGCACTACGACCTCGAATTTTTTGTGCTTCTTTGGTTTTTTTGGAATGTGTATTGATTGATTTCTTGGTGTACTTCTGCTGAGATTCCTTACACTATGATTCCAAATTTTGAGAAAAAAAAATAAAAAAAAAAGAAGAAGAAAGATCTCACCTTAAGGGAACTCATGATGAGAAGAGGGGCTCAACAAGAAAATTTTTATAGGATTTGTCATTCCAATCATCCTACTGTTATTGGTTGAGAGAAGAGCACTACGATGAGAATAGAACCCTTTTTTCTCAAAACCAAGGGTATCATGAGGAGTGCTATGAAGAGGTTGGAGTTGTTGGTTTCCAAGGTCAAGGAGCTCAAGAACGGTATCCATACTAAGATTCTTACAATCCGGAATAGAGTGGTAATCCAAATTTGTGGTATGGGAATGCACTGAAAAACCAACACTATGAGCAATATGATTGGCGTTCATCACCTTATGACATGTCCCAAAACCATGCTCAATAAGGAGGTTTAAGCTAGAATGAGGAACTCATGTAAGCAATATCGAATATGGTCCAAGATTTAGAGGTTCGCACTTACTCAAGATTCGAAAACTTTGAGAACCAAATTAGCCAACTTGCATCTTCTGTGAGCTGTTTGGAAGCTAGATATTCTGGCAACCTTCCATCACAATTGGAGGTGAGCCCGGAGCCAAGGGCAAATCCTTCTACCTTGATGGCCTAGGTGGTGAAGGAAGTTGTAGATGAGGTCTAAGGGGATGGGGAGTTGGTTGTTGAAGACAAAGAAGTTGAGCAAGGGGTGATTGTCCTATATTCATTATTCTTTCCATCATCACCCCTTCCTCCACCAATTGAACTAACTCCACCATTTTTGGAATTTTTGGAGGAGACAATAGGCGAGTCAAATGATTATGTAAAGCTATGAAACTACCCATATCCTTTAAGACAAACTCCACCTCCACAAAATCCTTTCCTTAAAGGATTTCTACCCTCACCTCTCTACTTTTGGAAGCTCAAGGTGGAGGGATTCAAACCTTCACCATATGGAAAATATTCGGATCATGCCGATGACCCTAAATATACGGAGCTTCTCGGGAGGCAACCCAAGTTTTAAATAGATTTAGTAGATATGTATTTGAAAAAAAATTGAAAAAATTCGCTATCCCTTGTCCTCAAACTCTTACCCCAAAACCACAATAACACTATCACAATCCACCACCAAAACCACCATCTAGGAGCACTACTAGTTGTTGCCTTTTGTGAGTGTTGATTGGGACTTTCATAGTTGTGGATTTGTAGTGGATGGGTTGAATTTTCATATTGGGTGGAGTTCGAGAACATGGAAGAGAGAACATTCATTGAGAAGTGAGCATTGTTACCACCAGGAAGGACCTTCAAGGTCCTAGTTGCGAGTTATTTTTATTTCTCCCTTATTTCTTTATATTATCCTTTTGTTCACATTGAGGACAACGTGTGTTTCAAGTGTGGGGAGGTTAAGAGAAACATATCTCATTGTATTGCATGGTAGTGTGTATATACTCTACTTTAATTTGTTTTGTTTGAAATCAATTCACACTGAGTTGAAAACCCGAGATGGCAACTTAGGAAAAAGAGGCCCAGATAGGTTAAAAACCTGAAAGGGCAATCTATGCAAAAATGAGAGGCCAAATGGTGCAGAAAAAGGTGATGGTGAGCCTCGGAAAAAAAAATGTGTGAAGCTAGGATGAAAACCCGAGAAGGCTCCTAGGAAAAATGAGAGAAAATGAGATAAATTAAAAAGTTGTATGCTTCTCTTGAGTTTTCTATTTGGTGGCATCTTTGGTAGAGTAAGCTAGTTTTGCACTTGTATTTTATATCTCACCTTTGATTGGTATAATAGTTATTTAGATTATCTTAAACTTTGGGATGTAAGAGTGTGAGAGATTCTTATGTCTTGGGGGTTTGGGTAGTTTAGGAATATGATGTTGGATGTTTTGGGAAAATTTTTGCATGCTAGCTTACGCTTTGATCTTTGCTTGTTCTTGTTTACTCGAGAACGAGTAAAGGTTTAAGTACAGGGAAGTTTGATGAGACGCAAAATGCATGCATTTTCCAAAGCATTTAACATCTCTTTTGTCATCTTTTTGTTAGAAGATTGCTATATTTAGATAGGTATACATCATAAGGGGTTTAAAGGACCATTTTTGGTTTTCATACCTAAATCCTTAATATTGTAACATATTTATAATTTAATGGATTTTTTGTCCTTATGAGCATCTAGATTCCTTTTTGTGAGCTTAATTTGTAAATTGCTCGTAAGCACTTCGGGGTGGTCTAGTGAAGGCCACGAGCCAAAACGCGGTAGAAGATAGAAAGGTCAAAGAAGGAAGACAAAGAAGCGGATGAATTGTGACCTGGAAGTTTGGAACCAGGTCTTAGAATGATCCAAGAAGAACCATCCTTAAAGAGTGGAATCATTGGATTCTTCTTCTCGAGCACTATAAAATTGGCTACAAGAACTCCTAAATTGGACCAGTGGTTCACCCGTAGCAACACAAAGAAGTTGAAGAAAAAATGGACCGACGGGTGAGCGGCCAATGTCCTTAGGCGCCCGGCTGGGTGCCCAAAACAAGGAGAAAAATCAGCACTTGGATGGAAAATGCATGGCCCGAGTGCCAGAGCACCCAGCCGGGCCCCTGCTGCTTCTTTTGACTTTTTTCTTTACCAAACTAAGGCTATAAATAGCCCCTCTTCTTCCCCAATTTCTTAGGCTCGACTTGGGGGCCTCCAAACCCTAGTTTTCTTCATCTTTTTTTAGGTTTTGCATCTCTTCCATAAATTCTTGTGGATTTGTTATGGGTTTTCATTATCTAGGCTATATTTCATCTTGGGAGCAATTGGTAAGGATTTCTAATATGAATTTTTAAGATTTGGTTTATCCTATTTTGTGCTTTTATTATCAAGTATGTTTAGTGCTTTCTTGTGTAATTAATGCATGATTTATACTAGGATGATCAACTTGTTGATGATTATGGGTTGATTCTTTGTTAGATTTTGGTCAAACCCTAAAGACTTTGACTTTTTGTCAATGTAATTATTTTTTGTCAATGCTAGGTTATAATTAGGAGTGACAACTAATTATGATTTTTGATTGATGAAATTGCTTAGAATTGGGATGAATTTGAATGGGTTTGACTAATTATCAATGTGGCTCACTAATAACGATTAGCATGAAGGCCGAACCACGTAGTCATAATTAGTAGATATTCTTGTGCTATCTATATGTTTCTCGCTTGTTGGACATAGTGGTAGTTGTGTTGGATCTCCATGTGTATTGCTATTCTTGGGGAAGTCTATGACGCCGATCGTCTAGAGTGACCCGAGGGCAAGGGTTTTTGTGCGGCGCCGATCGCTCACTCTAATTATAACTGAGGAGTGGTGAGAAATGTTTTCACTCGAAAGGTGTTGACAAGTTCTCCACAATATCTGGTTAATGCATAAAAATAGGATAATTGTTTGATGATCAAAGGATAACTAGAAATGTAAACCAATTGCGCCCAAGACTCGTTATAACCTTAGTTACTTCATTTGTTCTATTTATGATCGTGTTTGCACCGTTCTTTCTAATTGTTTGTTTATCTATTTACCTAAAATAGTCGTAGTGTTTTCCAAAACCAACCCCCTCCCCCAAACTTCGTTACCACACACTTAGAGTTACATCTTTGTGTGCTTTTAATTACGCTTTAAAACTCGATAAAACTTCATTTTCCTCGTGGACGACCATGTCTTACCATTATCCACTATATAGCAGTTAGCCGTAATTTGGGTATATAAATAATATCTATGAGAGACACGGTAACGGCCTCCCAGTTTGTGAAGCTCATAATTTTTTGTTCTTTACTAAACTCCATCTGTGTCTTCTTGATTTCTAGAGGGTGCTTTGATCAAGCTTCTTTAAGAGTGCTTCTCAAAATTTTTCAATCCACATTTTCGTAAGGAGATTCATATCAATTGGTATAGAGAAAAGCAATAGATCTCCTAGTGGCCAAAAAATCATAGAGGTTTTCAAGTTTGCACTATTTTATTTTTGAAATTTTCTTATTACAGTTCATAAACTCTTTTTGTGTCATATTCTAACTGTATGGTTTTTATCTTTCTTAATTGGAGGATTGAATCTGGAGTCAAAGGACAGTGAAGGGTCCGAGTGTTAGAATAGTTTGGTATTACTATCTGCCTTCACCTTCATCTTAGAGTTAAGAGGACATTAAAGGGTCTAAGTGTTAACTTGTTTTATCTGCATTCACCTCTTGGTCACTTTCGTGGTTTTTAGTAGCTTATACAGTTTATATGCTTGTGAAGAATATAATAGTTTGTTCTTGTTCTGAGCATTGGTGCTTTCTTGTTTTCCTATTTGTTTTGTTCAGTTTTTACTCCCTTAAAGTCCTACGGTGTTGTTTCTCTTTTTGTTCAAATTTGTTATGCGTGTTGTGCTTTCTGTGGTTCTGTTAGAATAGTCATGACAAAGTATCAGCTCCACCACTCTATTTTGCTATGACAATCTTCTGAGATGAACTAATGAAAAAACATTACTTCCCTTCCTTATTTTACACTTCAAACCTAAATTTGATGACATTAGATTCAATTTCTTTTAAAATCTTTATGGTGTCAGAGCCTGTGTATTTTATCCAGTTATTTCCGCACATTTGTTTTTGAATTTTTTGTCCTATTCACAACAAAACCATTGATTTGGATGTTGAATCTTTAGTAGACTCAATTTCACAACCGAGGTTATGATCATCCAAAGAGACGATGACACCACTCGACAAGCCAAAGGAAGTGACCATTTCCATTTGTAGAACTCGGACAATTCAAACCCGGTGCTGGTATATGAACCATTGAATGAATTCAACTAAATAATGTGGAGTAGATCGATGGTGATTTCTTTCAAATCTAGGAACAAGCTAGGGTTCCTTGCTGGAGATATTACAGCACTAGGTCTAGGAGACCCTTTGTTCACACAGTGGGAAATGGTAAACTCAACTCTGATTTCTTGGATCTTGAATTCGATTTCTAAGAAAATAGCAAGTGGCCTTATGTTTTCTGAGAATGCTTGTGCTTTGTGGAATGAATTGAAACAAGGATTTGGAGAAACTAATGGGCATTTGATTCATAAACTTAAGAGAGGTGTCTGTTATCTAAAACAATGGATTGGTTATGTAGCTATTTACTTTACTAATTTAAAGGGGGTGTGGGATGAGTATTCTTATTTAAGGCCTAGAAAACGTTGTAATCAGGACTGTGTTAACTATAGAGAATTACCAGCTGAAGAAAAGGATGATAAACTGCATCAATTTATTATGGGTTTGGATGATGAATTTAACTCTACTAGTCATTTGGTTATGTTAATGGATCCACGACCTAGTGTAGGAAAGGCTTTTTTTTTATAACTAGGGTTGAAAAAAAAGGTTAACTTTGACTATCAAGAAGGGTAGAATAACTTTGCAATAGGTGTTAGAGTTTACAGGGATAACAAGGCTTCCTATCAGCAGAGGGAATACTTTGGCGATCATTTTGAAGATTCTGATGGGCTAAGAAGAAAAGGTGTTAAAAGAATTGACCTCAAGTGTGATCATTGTGACAAGTTTGGGCATATGAAGGAAAACTGTTTTCATATTAAAGGTTACCTAGATTGCTGGGATGGTAGTTGGGAGGTCGTCACCGTACCTCTCAAAAATATAATTTATAAGCTCTAATGCTTCCTATCTACAATTAAGTAGATGATGGAAAGTCGGGGTCGTCCACAAGAAGAGGGATCTTTTCAAGTGGTTAAACAAATAAAGCGGAAAACATACTAGATGTAAGCATATAGAGATACATATAAAAGCATGTAAATGGGGGGGGGGGGGGAGTGGGGGTTGATAAGTAAGAGAACAATGTTAATCATGCAATGACAACTAAAAGAATGATTAGAAAAGCAATTAACGGAGTCTTGGGGGAAATCAACTTCCACTTCCAAACTACTTATAGATCATAGATTCATCTACTCATTCATTAATATTTATCACCTACGGGTAATGCTATCACTTTCCAATAGAAGATCCACATTCATTCATTCTTAATAGTAATTTACAAACGCAAATAAAGACATGTTGTAAACCCCATTGATAATCACTTTAGGAAAACTACACCATAAAGGTATTTCATCAATGGCATTTCACACAAAGGACCATAGATTTGATAACAAGTCTTCTACCAAAGACATTGTCATTTAACCAAACAAAACATTTATTAGGCTAACCCTAGAGCAAACCACATTCAATGTTCAACCTTTCTTTGCATCTATATGACAAATATGAAAACAATCCACATTAACATACTTATCAAGCAAGAATTACACCACATTATACACTAGAAGTTCTAAGTCTCTGCTCTTAGATTTTCATGCCAAATTAATGACTCAAGAAATTTGTAACTTTCCAAACACCCTAACATTCAATCATATAAACACTTCATATTCTCAAAAAAAACCCATAATATAAATGAATCAAAACATATCATTAGTGACACAATAAATGCTTTCCCATAAATGTTCATAAATGAGCAAAATCAAGAATCTCACTACATGAGTTTTGAAGCTTTAATAAATTACTCCCAAGAGATTAATTTAGCTACTAAAACCCATACTAATTAACAACAACAATTTAAACATAAATCAAAGATGAAACAAGATGAAAAATAGAGAAACCTAGGGTTTTGATGCAGAAAAATGCAAAGAGGAGTGAGGAAAGAGAGGGATAAAAGGGCTATTTATAGTACAAGAAAAAGATGGATTTCTGGCCACCCATTTTTCGTGAGTCGCGAGTCGCGACAGGGTCCATCGCGACTCGCGATGGGAAACCATAGCAGAAATATTTTGCTCTTCTTCTTGTTTTCTAGCCCTCAATCCATTACACACTCCTTAAAATTTGCAAGTTTTCAAATCTTCAAAACTAGTGTTCAAATCTTCAAAGTCTTCAAAAGATGATCTTCAATGGCTTCCGGTCTTCAAGTCTCAATGTTATTTCTTTGTCACACAAAAAACACCCTTAGAAAAGTTAAAAGAACGTAAAGTTTTTCTTTCCTTTCTTAAGAGAATCTCAAGGTAAAACCCAAGCTCCGGAAAACAAAAGAGCATAAAAGTGAACCCAAAAAGTCTCAAAATATGCACATAAAATGGACACATCAAACCTTCCTGCACTTAAATCGTACTCGCCCTTGAGTAAGAAAAGGTTCAAGCACACAAAAGAATTCACGTATCCACATCCTACCTACTATTCCCCCAAATCAATACCTCACAAAAATCTCAATATCACACATCCCAAAGTTAAGATCAAATGAGAAGTTAGCACAATTCCCATTCCTAAATCTACCCAAACCATATCAACCTATCAATTCATTGATAACCATAAAAATATTTCTAAGTCCCGAATCGACAATCTCAAATCCAATGGCACAAAGTGAAGTCAAAAGCATGCATGAAGTTCAAACACATACTTCACTTTATACCAATATATCATCCTAAGAATGAAGTATATCAACAATCAAGAATTTTAGAACTTACTTCATTTTCCTTGCTAAATTACCCAATCCCAAGAGGTCTCAAGATGTTGAGCTACCCGATCCATCCATATTGCGGTCTTCATTCATCGAACCTAAGGTATAACTCCCTCCTGGGTGAGACTCAAGCACTCTGTAAGGTCATTCCCAATTAGGACCCAGCTTCCCTTCTGTTTCCTGCTTACTTTTCTCATTGTCCCTCATGACAAGGTCCCCTACAACAAACTGTGCTCCTTTCACCCTTCGATCATGATACCGTTTCACTCTTTCCTTAACTTTGGCTTCACAGATGGATGCTATGGCACGTCTTTTTTCTATTAGATCCAAGTTAAGGTAACCATTTTCAAAATTGCTAGAATCACTAGCTACCATCATTCTTGGGCTAAGCATGCCAATTTTCGCAGGTATCTCAGCCTCTGAGCCATACACTGGTCCATATGGCGTATCTCCTGTGGTCGAAGACTCCATTATTCGATAAGACCATACTACACTAGGTAGTTCGTTGACCCAATTGCCTTTTGCTCCCTCCAGCCTTTTCCTCATGCCGTTGACAAAGTTTCAGTTAGTGACTTCAACCCAACCATTCACATGCGGATGGTATACCGATGTAACCCTCAGCTTGATCTTGAACTCCTCACACCAACTTTTAAAAGGGTCATTTGCGAACTAGGTTCCATTGTCCATGATGAACGCTTTTGGTATGCCAAAGCGGCAAATAATATTCATCCAATATAACAAGATGGCCTATTTCCCCTTAATGTTTGCTAGCATTGGCGGAACCAATGGTACGCTAGGTAGGGCTGGAGCCCTACCTAGATCGGCGGCCGGAGCTAGGAGGAGGCGGGAGCGCATCTCCGGCGCGGATGTGCGCGTCTTCGGCGCGGCGGCAGCAAGGGCCAAGCCCTGCTCGCCGGAGAAGAAGGCCGCGTGTGGCCTTCTTTTTTTTTAATTCATACGTACTAAAATGACGTCGTTTCACGTTAGTGAAACGACGTCGTTTCGTTTGGCCTTAATTTTTTAATACCTAAGTAGTAAAACGACTTCGTTTCACGTTAGTGAAACGACGTCGTTTCACTAAGTAATATAAAAAAATGAAATCAGAAATGGATTGGGCCAAAAACTGAGCCCAATCCAATAGCCAAACATTAATCCATTCTATAAAGCATGCTTAGGGGCGAGAAGAACAGCAAGTCAGCACTCCTCCTTCCTCTGCCTCACAGCCTCGCTCTCCGCCGTCCACCGCCGCGCCGCCGCGCCACCGCCGTCCGCCACCGGTTGCTGCCTGCCTACCTCATCCCGCCGGCCGCCGCCTCTCCAAACCACGGTAAGTCATCTCTAGTTCTCTTTATGTCTTTATGCTAATATTTATTAATTTTAGGGTTTATAATTTATTGTCTTTTTAATTTATTTCTTCAAAACTTAAATATGTGTATACTGTGAACATGATTTTTAGATTGGATGTTGAATTGAATTTATATGGTTGTATTATATATGATTGTTGAAGTTTAGTTGAATTGTATAAATTGATTTAGTTGAATTGCATATTTAGTTGGAATTTAGTTGAAATTATAATTGTTTGATTTATTTTGTATAATTGTATGTGACAATGAAATTGTCAATTTGTCATAATCGGTTTATGGAATTATCAATTAGGGATATTTGTTAAATTGAATTTAGATGAATATGATTTTATAAACCTTTTATTTTCATTTGTTAATTATCAATTAGGGATATTTTATTAAATTGAATTTGAATTGATGAAAAATAAATCAATTTACATATTTTTCCTATTTGATATTTAATAGGTTATGGATAAATTTTTAATTCGAAGTAGCGGATTAAAGAGATCGAATGAATCTAATGAACAAAGGCACAATGAAGAGGGTAGTAGTACAAAACAATCTCGTGTAGAATTCAATCAGAATGATGTTATAAGTGATCCCGGGCTACGTAAACCTATTGAAGAGATTGATGTTTCTATTAGAGATGAAATGCTAAGAGAATATATATTAAGAGGTCCCTGCCAACCTAAGAATCATACTTTTCCAAAGACAGTGTTCAATGATGAATTTAGAAGTTTTCAAAAGGGTTGGTTTGATGAATTTAATTGGTTGGAGTATAGTGTTTCAAAGGATGCAGCCTTTTGTTTTCCTTGCTATCTTTTTAAGAATTCAGCAAAGCGGATGGCATATACTGTGAATGGGGTGATGAATTGGAAGAATGCTCTTAAAGTATTTAGGAAACATGCTAAGAATGTGGATGGAATTCATCATGGTTCAGCAATCAAATTGAGAAATTTTAGCCTTCAAAAGCAAAGTATCTCACATTGTTTGGATGGTCATTTCACTGAAGCAAAAAAGGCATATCGCACACATTTGAATGCGGTTTTGGATGTGACAAGATACTTGTTAAATCAAGGTTTGGCTTTTCGTGGTCATGATAAAGGTTGGGATCCCCTCAACAAGGGTAATTATCTTGAATTGGTTGAATGGTATTGCAAGCGAAGTGAAGATGTTGCTAAGGTAATGAATGAAAATGCTCCCGGAAATTGCAAGTTGACATCCACCAGAGTTCAGAAACAGCTCTCAAGTGCTTGTGCTGGCGAGGTAACTGATGCTATTGTTAATGACATTGGAGATAGTGTATTTTCTATTCTTGTTGATGAGGCTCGAGATGCATCAATAAAAGAGCAAATGGGGGTTGTTTTGAGATATGTCAACAAACAAGGATGTATTCTTGAGCGTTTTCTTGCTCTTGTGCATGTTTCCAATACTAAAGCTATTACTTTGATGGAGGCTCTTAAGCAACTGTTTGTAGATAAGAAATTGTCCTTGTCAAAGTTGAGAGGCCAAGGATATGATGGGGCTTCAAATATGCGAGGGAAGTTCAATGGATTGCAAGCTTTGATATTGAAAGAAAACTCTTCTGCGAGGTATATTCATTGCTTCTCTCACCAACTTCAATTGGTTGTTGTTTCTGTTGCATATTGTACTCTATCTGTGGGTGAATTTTTTGGGTATCTTGTTCAAACTGTGATTCTGGTTGGAGGTTCATGTGTTAGAAAAGAGATGCTTGTGCAATTAGAACATGCTAGACTTGTAGAGGCATTGGAGAGTGGGGACAAGGTTAGTGGAAGAGGCAAAAATCAAGAAATGAGTTTGAGAAGGCCTGGTGATACACGTTGGGGATCACATTCAGTACTATTCTTCGCTTTGAGGCTATGTGGTCTTCCATTATTCAAGTGCTTCTTAATATCTGTGAGCATGGCAATTTAGTTGAAAATGCCTCTACAGCAAAGGGTTTGATTGATAGAATGGAGAGCTATGAATTTGTGTTTTGTATGTTTTTGATGAAGCATTTGTTGGGAGCTACAAATCAATTGTCCCTTGCCTTGCAACAAAGAGATCAAAATATTTCGATGGCTGTGCGAATGATGAATAGAATGAAGACTGAATTGCAAGAATTCAGAGATTGTGGTTTTGATAAATTATTGGATGGAGTCAACACATTTTGTGTGAAGCATGAGATCACATTAGACGTGATGGAAGCACAATGGAAAATTCGTCACCGTTCTAGACGACGGGGAGAAATGTCAACCAATCATGATTTCTACCGTGTTGATATTTTTCTTCAGGTACTATTTTAATATTTACATAGTTTAATTTATTTTGTTTATAATATTTTATGTGTATTTTTTATCTTACTGTTATATTTTTTATTGTTTCAATACTAGACCGTTGACAAGATGATTCTTGTAATGAATCATCGATTTTGCGAAGCAAGCTCGGAATTACTCACTTGTATTGCATGCCTTGATCCGAGAGAAAGATTTGCCATGTTTGATGTTGGTAAGTTGCTTCGCCTTGCTGAACTTTATCCGGATGACTTCTCCCTTGTTGAGCGTTTAGAACTAGAGCAACAACTTGATTTCTTCATTCATGATGTAAGAGATGATGATGCCTATTCGGCCATCAATGATCTTGGAAGTCTTGCTCAGCATATGGTTCAATCACGTAGCATGGTACTCTATCCATTGGTATATCGTCTGATTGAGTTAGCATTAGTTCTACCAGTTGCAACTGCTTCAGTTGAGCGAGTTTTTTCTGCCATGAAGAATATCAAGACCGATCTTCGTAATAGAATGGGAGATGAATGGTTGAACGATGTTATGACGGTATATATTGAAAAGGATATTTTTGTTAAGATTGAGAATGAACCGATTATGCAACGTTATCAAGTCATGGAGTCTCGTAGATATCTGTTGCCCCCACCTTTTTCTAGTTCTACTTCTAGTAATTCGAGCGTTAGAAATTAGTTATTTTAATAGTTTAGTGAACTTGTAAAAATATTATTGTATGCTACTTGATTTATTATACTATGTAGTATTTTTCATTATTGTTGAGTTGAATTTTTAAAATTTATATGTCATTAATATTTATCACCCTTTCTTCCCTCCGTCAATTCCCTCCTCAGCCGAGAGCCCTCCGCCACCAGGTCTCCGCCGCGACGCCACCGGAAGCTGCCTCGTCCCGATGCCTCGGCACGCCGACCCCAAAAATTTTTCAGCCTCCCCTGAAAAAAATTTCTGGTTCCACCCCTGTTTGCTAGTGGCTCTGCTTCGACCCATTTAGTGAAATAGTCGACTGCTACTATCACATACTTGAATCTTCCCAGTGCTTCTGGGAAGGGCCTCACTAGGTCTATACCTCACTTATCGAATGGCCAGGAGTTGAATATCTTGATCATTTCTGCTTTAGGGACATGGGTCATAGGTGCGTGCCTTTGGCATTGGTGATAAGCTTGGATATATTTCTTGGTATCTTCAAACATGGTTGGCCAATAATACCCTACTCGAAGCATCCTTCTTGCTACAGATCGTTCTCCTTGATGGCTATGACAGACTCCTTCGTGGACTTCCTACATTAAGTATTTTTCATTGGTGGGGGTGAAACATCGAAGCAAGGGTTGCAGGTACCCCCTTCGATACAAGGTTCCCTCCTGTATAAGATACATAGGTGCCTTGAGTCAAATTTTTTGTGCTTCGATGGAATCTTCTGGAAGCTGTCCATCTTGGAGGTATTAAACAATTGGGGTCATCCATGTATCCCTTTCAAAGATGTCCATCACAATCATCTCCTCGAAGCTTCATTGATAAAGGATTTTGAATTTTACTTATTTCTGCAGCAATTCACCCAAACCAGATAAAGCTAACTTACTCAAGGCATCGACCTTATGATTTTTGTCCCTGGGTACCTAAGAAAGAGTGTATGATTGAAATCATTTTAACAAAGGTTTCACTACCTCCAAGTAGCATTGCAAGTTTTCTTCTCGAACTTCATACTCCACATTCACCTGATTTACCACAATCTACATGTCACTGAATATTTCCACCTCTTCTACTTTCAGTTCCTTGGCCAATCGAAATCCCGTGATCAAGGCTTCATAATCTACTTCATTGTTTGTGGAGTTTAAGTTGAAATGCAAGATGTAAGGATAATCAGTACCATTGGGACTGGTGAGCAACACACCTGCTCCGCTTCCACCTGCATGAGATGATCCATCTGCGAACAACTTCCATACTCTATGTTCATCAGTATTGTAGATATCTTCAATGGGATTGGTGGTTTCCATAATGAAATCCGCCAAGGCTTGGCCTTTGATCGCAGTCCTGGGATGGTAGTGTATATCATGTTCTCCTAACTCTACGGCTCACTTCATCATTCTCCCCGAGGCCTCGAGCTTTAGAAGTACTTGCCTGATTGGATAGCTAGTGAGCACAGATATGGGATGACCCTGGATGTAGGGCCTCAATCTCCAAGCGGCATGAACTAAGGCTAAGATCAGTCTTTCCATGGTAGTGTACCTTGTTTTCGGGCCTTGCAGGCTCTGCTAACAAAATATATAGGGTGATGTTGTCTTTCCTTCTCCTTCACGAGTACGGAACTAATGGCTAGAGCCGAGGCTGAGATGTAAAGGTACAAGACCTCCCATTTTTTCCGACTTCATCAACGTAAACAAAATTTCCAAGTGCTCCTTTAATGCCACAAAGGCTTTCTCACATGCTTCAGTCCATTCAAACTTTTTAGTTTTATGAAGTACATTAAAGAAAGGGAGATGTTTCTCTGCCCCCTTCGATAAGAATCTACTCAATACTGGCAAGCACCCTGTTAATCTTTGAATTTTTTTTACATTGCGAGGGCTCCTCATATTCATCAATGCTTCTACCTTCTCTGGGTTAACATCAATACCCCTTTGTGAGACCATAAATCCCAGAAACTTACTAGCACCGACTCCAATTACACACTTTGAAGGGTTCAACTTCAAATTTGACCTTCGTAAACCTTCAAAAAGTTCACCCAGGTCTAGCAAAAACTTATCTTAGGTCACACTTTTTACCACCATGCCATCGATATAGATTTCCAAAATTTTACCAATCTGCTTTCTGAAAAGTTCAAACACCATTTTCTTATAGCAGAAGGTGCCCACATCCATGATGGACAAAGTCTTCTCTTTGTCCTCTTCTGCCATGAGTATCTGATGATAACCTTTGTGCGCATAAAAAAAAACAAGGATATGGTAACCTGTAATTGCTTCCACCAACTGATCCATTGAAGGAAAGGGGTAACTATCTTTTATACACCACTTGTTCATATCTGTGAAGTATATACACATGTGCCACATCCTATCTGGCTTTGGGACCAGGAAAGGGTTAGCTTGCCATTGAGGATACAACACTTCTTTGATAACATCTGTTGCGAGAAGTTTTCCTACCTCAGATTTGATCGCCTTCGCCCTCTTAGGGGCAAACATCCATCGCTTGTGCTTAAGAGGCTTTATCAAAGGATCAACGTACAACTTGTGGACTGATACTTCCGCAGGTACCCCACTCAAGTCTGAAACATCCCAAGAAAACACATCATAGTAATGATCTAACAGAGCCTTTAGTTCCTGCCTTACCATGTCAGGCATTATACTCCCTACCGCCACAGATCCCATATCTTAAATGAAGAGTGGCTGTGTGTCGGCCGGTCCAGCTTCACTATGTACTGAAGAAACGCTCCTTGCTCGTCCTTCCCCCTTTATTGCTTTGTAGTTACAACTTTGAACAGTACTCTGATCCCCAAGGATGGACGCTATTCCATTCTCCATTGGAAAATTCATCATCAAATGGTACGACAACCATTCTGCATAAGCTTGGCACATCCAAGGTCTCCCTAGGATCACATTGTAAGGAGAGAAAGCATTGATAACTTCAAAGCTACACTGCACTGTTACCTCCTTGTTTCCATCTGCGACCCCCACCGGCAAGATTATCTCCCCGATGGGGTATACCGGTTTTCCTGTGAACCCTGATGAGAGTGAAGTGTATTTTTAAAGGTTCGATCTCCCAATACCTAGCTTATCGAAACAGTTTACAAACATGATTTCCACACCACTTCCATCATCAATGAACACCCTTTTTACCAGTGCAGTTCCAATCACTGCCGTTATGACCATGGGATCACTATGGGGGGTTTGGTTTGGAACTACATTTGATTCAGAGAACATGATTGTTTCATCTTATCGAAGCATTTTCCCCATTAGTTCTCTTACTGGGATCCTTCGTGACTGTGCTTTTATAACTGCATTTGAAGACCTTTCACCAACAGCTCCACTAATAACCTTGGCCACTCTGTGAATGGTAGGATTCCCTTCATTCATGTTCTTCATTGGGGGGTTTTGTTGGGGCTCGTCACGGTGCTCATACCACTGCCCCTGGCCTTGATCTACTATATTCTAGCATTGAAGTGTTTTTTAGGTGGCCACCTATTTCCTCTATCATTCATGTGCCTTGGATTCTCATCTCGGTAGGGTTGATAAAATAGCTCATTTTAGAGGCCTTCCATCTCACATCGGTCAATTTCTGCTTGAAGGTGGGCACATTCATTTGTGGTGTGTCTGTAGCCGTTGTGGTGATTGCAGAACTTTTTGGTGGCCATCCTGCTTGCGAAGGCCCGTTAACTTTCACTCATGGGAGGTGGTGGCTAAAAAATTCCTCTGTGGATGCTCCATATTTCAGTTGGGGATCGGCGCATAGGGGTGTACTTCTCAAAATTTAGCCTTTCGATTGGTCTATTACCTCGAGGGTCATTAGGTTTGAGCTGCTTAGCTACTTGGCCCTCCCTTTTCCTTCGAATTGGTGCTTCTACCTTCAAATGTTGTTCCACCATTTCTTGGAGTTGTTGAAGTGTTTTTGGGGTGTTCGTCGTCAATTTTCTGTACAATTCCAGGTCATCCATTCCCAACAAATATCCTTGGATAATTTCATTCTCCGTACCCTCGACTACCCCAAGATTTTAATCAATATACCAGTGGTAGAAGGTGGCAATAGATTCCAATGGTTTCTGCTTTGTTTGGTACAACTCTGTCAAGGTCTTGGTGAATTTCTTTTTCTATAAATACTGACTCAGAAGAGCCTCACTAAAGTCTCGATATGAATGCAACAAACTCCTAGGAAACTTGTTGAACCACTCACGGGCCTTTCCTCGAAGGTAACTGCTCACCAGCTTACACGTCAGTTTCTCATCGAAGTCTCAAGAATTAATCAAACCAAGAAAATTTTGGATAAATTCTCAAGGATCTGAGTCCCCCGAGTAAGTAGGCAATCCCTTAGGTGGCTTCATATCCTGGGGCCAACGAACATTCGTCACCACTGGTCTGAACCGGGATCTGTCCATTTGCCCCATCGGGCCTATGAATCTATCAAATTCCCTGCCTAGGGCCATCTCAGCTCCACTATACGGGTCTCCTCCATTCTGATATAGTTCTTGAAAGTCCCTAGGGTAGGGACCTCGAGGGTCCACTGGGTTGACGAAGGGTATGGGCCCTAGGCTACCCATAAGGCCTGGCATCCTCATCTAAGACATGGCTCCCCGATTATGTCCAAAATCTTTGGGGGGATAACCTGGCACTGGCATGGGGTAGCTTACCTGCATGTACTCTAGGAAGGAAGGTTGGGGTCTCGACTGTACAGCCTCTCTTGCATATCCCATGTACGGAACCCTGCACGCTTGGCTGGCTAGGGGTAGTGATCTAATCTGGGCTTCTAGGATTATTGAAGAGGGATGAGTTACCAGAGATATCATAGCCGTTGAATGGTGAGGGGTCATCAATGAAAGAACGACCTGATATCCTGTGGTTGCCAGCATCTGTGTGATATAATTGAAGCTTTGTGGAGAAGCTCGATCTTCGGAAACCACACGATGTTCCTGGAGTCTTCTTTCGTAGGCCTCAATCCGCGAGTCACCGGAACACTCCGTGAGATGTCCGTCTACACTTTGCATCCTGGTCAATAGCATTGTCGCACAAACTCCTACGACAGGTTCAATAGTAAACTCCACTCTTGGTGAAGCTTTGGTTAAAGTCCCGGCCTATGACCCTTCGATCACAAGGGTCGTTGGGCCAGGTCCCACCAAAGTTTCGAATGGTGTTGTGGATGTATCTTGGTCTAAGATGGGAGGGGTTATTTCTTTCCCTACCCCCGATCTATACAAAGATCCAACCTCAATGCCCGCACCAGTCCCTTTGCTCTACAACATTTCACTCCAACGAGTTAAAGTCATCGACAAAGACATACGCTATAAGATTCAGATCTGATCGAAACTTGGTCCCACTAGGCATGCCACTTGATGCGTGTGGTGACCTTTGTTCATAACCCGACCTGAATCTGATCCAACAATGTCTGTGATCTAAAAGAAAGAAACAAACCTCAGGAACTCCAGGGGGAGATTCTCCGACGGTCTAGTCAGCAATCTTATAAAGAGTAAACGTAGGCAAATATTATGTTACCAAAAATAGAAGACATACCTCTCTATTTATACTATTCTTAAACCCTAATCCCCTAGTTCTGTGACTAAACTCTCTTTTTCCTTTAGTGAATGGCTCATTATTAGGCCCACCAATATGTATCTTGCGTATTGGGCTCCTGTTTAGGAGATGAGAGCATTAACCCAATTAGGTTTTAGCTCTACTATACCATCATAGTCTTATTAAAATATGAAATTAAATTAAAAGGAACATGTCCTAAATGACTGTGCCATAGCTCAAATGAGACCTTGGCTTGATTTGAATTAACAAAAGAAACTAAAGCAACACCACCATAATCTAAAATGTAGAGACCTCCCTTACTGTGTCCTCAGCCCACGAGCTCCTTGGTAACCTTATTCTAAATAGTGAAAATAGTTTCATCAAAACAAACAACATCATTTAGATCCTTGGTTAACTTAGCAATAGATAATAAATTCTTGGTGATGTGAGGAACAACCAAGATATCAGATAAAGTAAGGGAATCATAAATCTAGGAATTGTCAATATGGGAAATATGCAAAGAGCCATCATTGCCAAAATAAACATGATATCTACCATTATAAGGAGCGACGCTATCCAGGTTGGAAGCAGAAGCAGTCATGTGATTGGTAGCACCAGAGTCCATGTACCAATCAGAAGTTTCATTATTTTGCTGATAATACGGTGGCTGAGAAGTGTCTGCAGTGTCTACAACATCATCGCAGGAAACATAAGAAAGCTTGTAGCAGTATTCAGCAAGATGACTGAGACGATGGCACAACTAGCACACGTAGGTACCACTGCCACAGCCACCCTATGCAAATGGAGGACCGCCAGCCGACGACAGATTCCAGCCGCAGCTTCGTCCCCTTCTTCCCCTACCGCTGTTTGCCTATCTGGACACTTGATGACTAGCAGAGAAAGCAGCAGGAGAAGGTCCGGAGGTAAACGAATGAGCTTTGAGATGAAACTCCAAAGTCTCAGCATCGGCTACAATAGTATATAAAGGTGGTAAAGGATCCTTCATCATTTGAGTGTTGGAAAATAGGGAGAAGTGATCATTTAAACCACTGAAAAAAATAACAATAATATCCTCATCATGGACAGGATGTTTTAGAACACACAATTCATCAATAATGTCCTCAAACTGAGAATAATAATCCTGGACAGACTGGTCATCTTGACGAATGTCGTACATACGATCACAAAGAAAAAGGTGAAGAGTACGAGAATTATTCTGGTACTCCGTAGCTAAAGCAGCCCGTACCTGAGAAGCAATCACCATACTTTCAACTACGGGCATTGCCGATGGTGTCAGGGATGAGAAAGAGCAGCATGGACCAGTTGATCTTGCTGGATCCAAGCATCACTAGCATTGACACCCTCAAGAGACTTGTCGTCGGTTTCTTTGGAAGTAGAGCTCGCAGGGGGATCAGGGCACTCGACAGATCCATTAACAAAACCAATTAAATTTACTGTACGAAGAATAGGAGTAACCTGAGTATGCCAATGAGTATAGTTAGAACCATCAAGTTTAATGGTGATGCAGTTGATCAGCGATGGAATTGAAATTGGTGTCATCAGGAAAAGGCAGAAACAGATCCAAACACAAAAGAGAAATCAAATCGCACCAAACACACAACAAGCTTGTGAATGGCAGTGGCAACTGATTAAACCTTTGTGCGAGAATGGAGCAGCAACAAGACAACAGGAGGCGAATCCGGAGGCGTGTGAATCCAAAGCGGTAGCGTGTGCGAGAGCGTGTAGCAGTCGGAAGTGAATCCGATCGGCAATCACCGACAAGCAGGGAGCATCGACGGAGATCGGCAACGGTGAAGGTGGGTGGGCTCGGCCAGGGATCGGAAATCACATGAAGAAAATTATGGAAACTTTTGGAAAAAGCCAAAGAATTTTAGAGAAATATGACTGATACTATGATAGAATGTAAAACTCACAAATAATTGTATTTTGTGTATTAATATATATATATATATATATATATATATTGAGTACAAACGTATACAAGACCTAAACAAATATGAAACATGAATACATGATATATTCAAAAGCAATCAGAAATGATATTCATTTCTTAGCCTGATTGTAATTGATTTACATCTCTATTTATTTTCAAATGTTGAGCTAACAACATTTGCGTAATATTCAGGAACACATGGGGAGGAGCTAGGTAGGCTGCCCGTCAAATGGGTTAATTAGATAAACCCATTATCCAAACCCAATGAGTCATTATCCAATGGGTCATTATCCAATTAACTCATTTATTAATGGGTCATAAATGGATTGGGTCATAAATGGATTGGGTCATAAATGGCTTGGGTCATTAAATGGATAACCCATTGGATAACCCATGAGATATTCATATGACCCAATGGGTTAAAATATATTATCCAATAAGTCATTATCCAATAAGTCATTATATAATTAACCCAATAAGTTATCATTAAACATTTTCTATCGATTTGGTTTACAAGTTGTCATTATCCAATGAGATCAGGTATAAAATGCTCATTATTTTTTAGGATTTGGGATGAGAATAATTATGTTAATAGAAAATTTTGATCTCAATGGGTCCCATATTATATTAACTCAATGGGAACCTAACAAATACCCAATAAATATCCAAAATTACCCAATTGAATGCATGTGTAATATTTAATATAAATATTCACTATAATTCACAAATTATACAAATTATAATTCACAAATTATTCGAGTTCAATCTCGTACAGTATTCGAGTTCGTACAGTATTCGAGCTCGTACAGTATTCGAATTCAATCTAGTACAGTATTCGAGTTCGTACAAAATTCGCACTCAATCTCGTACAGTATTTGAGTTCGTACAATATTCGAGTTCAACCTCGTACAATATTCGAGCTCAATCTCGTACAGTTTTCGAGTTCGTACAATATTCGAGTTCAATCCCGTACAGTATTCGAGTTCGTACAATATTCGAGCTCAATCTCGTACAGTATTCGAGTTCGTACAATATTCGAGCTCAATCTCGTACAGTATTCAAGTTCGTAGAGTATTCGAGCTCAATCTCGTACAGTATTCGAGTTCGTACAATATTCGAGCTCTTACATTAGTTGAGCTCGAGCTCAATGCAAACTAATATTGTTCGTTAATTTCGTCGAGTTTACAAAGCCAACATATTATATATATTTTTTTATTAAATATAATATAATGTACATAATATTATATTACATAATATAATAAATGATTATATATTAGGGAAAAATTAAATCATTCGTAATCAAACTTGTGAAAATTTAGTTATCTTGTGATATGAAATTATCCATGGGTCACCCATTACCCACCCCAACTCAACCCACCCAAAATTATCCAAAGGGTATCCAACCCAACTAAACCCAATAACTACAACCCAATTATATCCATTAACCCAGTGAGTCATTGTCCAATAAGTCCTATCCAATAAGTGAAAATAGTATATGGATAACGGTTATCCAACGGGTGACCAGATCCGTTTGACGGGATTAAGCTGAATATTTGCTTAGTTAACATGCAGATGCTTTTACCTCCTACCATTTGTCATTCCTTACTCACTACTTATAATGGTTGAGCCATCTCCCTATGATCTCTTATAATGGATGGGTCTTTATATGCATTATTTTGCTGGCTGGGTCTTGATGCTAATTGGCTTACAAACCTGCAAAGCCTTTGAAGCAGTTTTTGTATTACGTTTTGCTATTAGTCAGTTGTGCGGTATTTGGTTTTAGTGTATATGGTTGCCATAAATATGCTCATAGTGTTTGCATTCTGGAGTGATGTTGTTTATCTCTGACCTTTCGGTTGGATGATCAATCGTCTTGAGCAACAGCTCTTAATTATTATCTTTCTGATTTGTGGCATTGCTTTGTCTTGTTTCAGTTTTAGATGTACTTGCGTATTGCATACTTAAATCGATGTAATTTCTCAACTCCTTCCTTCAGAGTATGTAAGTCGAACATTTTAAATGAATATTGATTTCTGTTCATTTACTTGTCATTTGTTGGATAGGGTTCTAGTGCAATCTAATGTGCTGATCTCTTTGGCGACAGAGGTGGCGCTAACCTTGATGTCACAGCAAGGGATCTCGTTAACCGGCTGTCATTCAGGGTGAGTAGAAGATTTTCATGCACACTTTGTCGTCTTCTTTTTTTCAGCTCAAGAAGTGTTCGTTTACTGGGGGACCCTTCTGTCCAAAAGGTTTACAAAATATCTGCAAAAGCTACAGCTACTTGATTACTCAGATTAATAAACCTGAGACTACTTGGAGTATAGCAGAATATATTTTACAGACATCATCAACGAACAATGTTGTTAGTGTCAGGAACAATGACCAAATGGTTCCTCGTTTTCAGCCTCATCGCAACCTGCACGAATCTGGATATCACCTGCAACTCGTCATGAAATGCCTTTAAACGTCCACGAGCTGCTCTTTCTCACTTTTGTCTTGTTAGTGGATATCCAATTGAGATCATTTTCATGCTCTAAACCACTTTTGTAATTGTTAGGAGTATCAGGACTGCAACCCTCAGGAGTATCAGAAATGCCTTTAAACGTCCACGAGCTGCTCTTTCTCACTTTTGTCTTGTTAGTGGATATCCAATTGAGATCATTTTCATGCTCTAAACCACTTTTGTAATTGTTAGGAGTATCAGGACTGCAACCCTCAGGAGTATCAGAAATGCCTTTAAACGTCCACGAGCTGCTCTTTCTCACTTTTGTCTTGTTAGTGGATATCCAACTGAGATCATTTTCATGCTCTAAACCACTTTTGTAATTGTTAGGAGTATCAGGACTGCAACCCTCAGGAGTATCAGAAATGCCTTTAAACGTCCACGAGCTGCTCTTTCTCACTTTTGTCTTGTTAGTGGATATCCAACTGAGATCATTTTCATGCTCTAAACCACTTTTGTAATTGTTAGGAGTATCAGGACTGCAACCCTTATTGCTTATCAAGTCTGCAAACACCATCTTCTTATGCTCTCTGAAACGAAATAAAGGAAATTACATCAAGACCTCAGCCTCGTCACAAGGCTGATATTTTTTATTTGGGAAAGTCACAGGAAATGCGGCATTTTCATAAGCTTGAACAGGCTACATGGGCATTTACCTTAAATCTTGTAACTTTTTATAAAATCTAAGTATTGCATTTTATAAGTTAAAACAAGTAATAATATATATTTGAAGGTGAAAATATTAAAATATATGATATAAAAAAATATTTTTAAAAATTCTAAATTTTGTATGTAATTTAACAAATGTAGCATATAAGGTAAGAAATAAGTGGTCGGTCCATAAGCTTATGGACAAGCCGCCCGTTAGGAGACCTACTCTTTTTATTTTGAATTCTAATGAACACGTTTGTATTTCTAAAAACGAAAAAAAAATTACAAACAGTACTCCATCTGTCTCATCTGAATTCGCACTCCTACCTTTTTTTTACACTATTATCTATCAAAGTTTGACCACATATTTGAATAGCTATATAAACAATAATACTATTGCATATGATATTGTTCAATTCATCGTAACAAGTAGTTTCTTAATATTAACTTTTTATTTGCCATTATTATATGTAGGTAAACATATTAGGCAAAGTCTTGGGAAAGACGGTCTTTCCATAGCCTTATGGAAAGACGGGGTGTAATTCAAATAATAAAAGGTAAAAGGTCTTAGTTGCAACATTAAAATTTTAGTATGCAACCTGTAGTAGTTATAAAATTTATAACTCGATTCATGCAACCCAAAAATTTTATCTTCATTTCTTCTAATTTACACTTTAAACCTTGGTCTTTCCATAACTTATGGAAAGACCGTCTTTCAAGAGACGCACTCAACATATTAACGGTCATACATGTTTTTTGAACAACGAAATAATGATGAGGGTGCAAATTCAACTGGGACAGGAGTAATAAGATTTTTTTTTACCACAATTTCATTTTTATTTTAATCCAACTATATATGTTAGTTGAGTTTTAATTGTGCTACATAAATTATTGTCTTTGTAGCATTAATTCTATACACAATAATATAATGTTGGGATATGGGGTTTACAAAACGCCCTAATATGATCTTTTACTAACACAATTTTTTAAATGTCTTCAAATCTATTAATAATGACACAAAAATTGGAAACACAATTCTAGTAATGAACATAATGTCTTAATAGTCATGTATTACTACATCAACTTAAAAGTGTCCTTAAATATGTGTTGGCAAACACCATTTTTCTAGTAGTTCCACATGAGACTACTATAGCAGATTTTATTAAGGGTGTGTAACAGAATCCAGGACAATAATATTCGAAGACTCAGTTGTTTCTCTTGAACAATTAAGTCATGTTTTCTTAAATGACCAGGTATCCACGGACAGATGTTTGTAATAATACTATTATCCCTCCTCGGCCAGCCATGTTGCTTTGCCCGGCCAAGAGAAAGATGTTCTTTCGATGGGCATCAGCATTGCATAGGCCGAGTATGGCTAAAAATATTATTACAAACTCTGCTGGTTGATACCTGAATCATTGCTCTCAATGAGAGGAAAGAAGGTATGCTGCAAATACGTAAAGGTGGTAGAGGAGAGGAAAGAAGGGTGAGAAAAACATAAGAGTGAAATGCTGCTTTTATAGAGTCATCCCAGTACGTAAAGGTGGTAGAGGAGAGGAAAGAAGGGTGAGAAAAACATAAGAGTGAAATGCTGCTTTTATAGAGTCATCCCAGTCACTATCCATAATTATTGTGATATAGTCATGTGTCCAAAATTGTTACAAAAAGATTTGGACAGTTCTCCTTACCATACCAATCATTTGTCCACCATAATGGAGGGAACATATCATGTGTTTGCCCATTACATTAATTACCACATGTACCTTCTGCACAAATGGAGGATACAATTAATACAGATCTCCTAGCCAAACGAAGACTTACATTGATTCAGAAGACTTACATGATGCATGACTAGTGTACCAATGTTTCAGAGGACTAAACACGTGCGGAGAGGTTGACAATGTTATCAGAAAATCTACCCACGATGATTTTGAGCGACGCGTCTCCAGCACTTGCAGAGGACATAAAAATCCAAACGCCGCCTCTCAGTTTCGCTACAAACAAAAAGAAAAGCAAATCGCTCACAGATCACACACATTGTGAGATAATGAATAGCTAGAGAGACCAGTGACTTCACAACTAGAATGAGGCAACGCAATTCCTATGTTCGACCACATACAACACTTCTCTGGATTCGTAGTCTTCACCTGTTCAAAAACACAAGTCCAGATTAAACGACAAAACAGAGAGGAAAATAAGCAAGTACCACACAACTGCACAAGTAGGACACAACTAAACTACCTTGAAGGCAACAAAGTTACAACTCTTGTTCATCAACGGCATGGAGCACGACTGCACGAGTTCTGCTTCCTGTAAACAACAGTGCCGAAAAAATTCCAAAAGCAAAACAAAATCGAAAGTATGAACACACCCATAGATTTGTAAATCAGAGGGTGCTATATCCAACTAACAGCAAAAACAAACACAACCAAAAAACAAAATGACAGTAAAAAGGTGGTAGGCACACGGTAAAAAATAAAAACTCCCAAGCAAATTGAAGTTCCCGAGGCTCATTTTGAAGCAAATCCTCGCTACTCATATATCCAAGTCCTAGTAAGTTACATCACTATAAAGGTGCAACTCAAAAAAAAGGACTAACAAAACAGCTGAACAAAGCAGGTTAAGTTAACAAAACTGCTGAACAAAGCAGGTTAAGTGAAATGGATAGTACACTCCTGAAACATTTTAAACACTGAATATTCTAAGAATCAATTCTTCTCAATTACTCTTCAGGTTCTTCATCAACAGCTATATGTAAAGATAAGGTCATTGACACATCAACTAGATGAGAGTAATACAAAAATCATTGTTTTAAAGTGAGCTCAGCAGCAAAAGAACTTGAGATTAGGAGCAACAACTATGGAGTGATTAAAAGTTGCAGAACTGGTGATCAAAAGCCATTCAAGCAAGGGACACTGGAAATCAAGCTTGAAAGAAGTTCAACAGTTATCGTAACTTTATGCAAGAAAAGAGGGACAAGTTTTTTAAATTCTCGAAATGAATAGGGGGCTGGAAAATACAAGCATGTATAACCTACAAGTAAACAGTATTAAGAGAGAACAGAAGAAAAACATAAATTAAGTTCCTGTTAACAAAAACAATCTTTGTTGGCCCCAGTCAGATCACTTCTTCAACATCCTGCTTCTCCAATCTTGTGAGAGCATAGGAATACCAACCTAAATGGAAATGGAACAGACAATATCAATTAAAATAACTTTCTAATATAACATCACTATTTAAATATATTCATCTTCCTCCTAAACTAAAGCAGATACTAGCTACATTCATGTCAGTTTATAAATTAACCATACCGAGATATATCTTTGGACCTGGTATTTCTGAGAGAGTCCTTACATAATCAATCACACGAAATAGGGAATTGATTCAGGAAAGATAGGACTAGTCTATAATTGTGCTAGGAAGGTAGTGATAAGATTGGTGCATCACCTTATGGGTGCAATATATTCTCCAGAAGAATTTCAGAAAAAAAATTTCTTAAAACAATAGTCAAAAACCATAGGCATTAGAAAATAGCTCTTAACAAATCAGTCTCCCTTACTATCACTTTATTAATCATTTGGGTTCAGAGATACCTTGAGATTAGGCACTCGGAAAACCCGTAGAATAGTCATAATCCAACGAAAGAGCAAAAAAATTTTTTTTATAAACAATACCACTAGTATCGACAGGTAAATGCAGAGTAAGAAACCTTAACATCACAATAACGAGCATCAACCAGCGTAAAGAGCATTACAATTGGCTTTAGAAAGACTACTCATCAGCCGCATATTTTCCAGTTTTATCAAAATAAATCCTGATTCACTTACACTTGACAGACCTAAAGAAAACCCTCTGTCCCTCGTCCTGCTTGCGTTTCCCTATAGATAAGAAACGCTTCTTGCATAACTTTAGCCTCGGCCAACAACTTAGCTCTCTTTTGGCCTGAAGGGTGAGTTGATAGATAATCTCTTAGTGATGATTCCCCAGTAATTTGACCCAGCTTCTGATAGACCTTGGGAGCCACCCGAGGGTCATATCCTGATGAAGCCATTAAAAGCAACCCTGTGTAATCTGCCTCCATTTCCATCCTTCTTGAGAAGGGGGGCTTCAAAAAAAGATTGGACATTGTGTTCAGGCATCGCAAAATGAGCTGTAAAATTGCAAACCACGGGTTCTTTGTAATCCCTTCAGCTGAATGACGCGGCACAGCATGAGCCACTTCGAGCCCCAAAATGGTGGCAATCTCAGAATCACTCCTGAAATGCTCAAGCAATCCAGTGAACACCACGATCTTTCCACCAGGCAAGCAGAACGCGTTCACCACAGGCTCATTAACCACAACCACCTCCCAATTCAGCCCTTCCAAATGCTGTGTCGCAGACTACTTCCCTTTCTCCTCCCCCTACTTCCTGCTCTGCTGGACCCACTGATCATCAAGAACCTCACCATCCTTGCTCCAATTCCCCTCCACATCGGGGAACTCTCACTCAACGCCATCAGAGTCTCGCGGCCATCTGTATCGCGGCTGCCATTGTGCTCATCAGTTCCATACCCAGCATCCTTCCAAATGTGCTCCTTCTTCAAACCCTCTGCGAGACCTCAATGAGATCCTTCGCAATCAACCCGACCCTTACGCTCTCCGGGTGAATTGGGGACAAAATTTTCCCTCTGAAACCCTCCTTCATTTCAAGAAACTGACTGTGAAATTTGGTTCAAGAGTAAGTCTCGTGAAAGAAAACCTTTAGACCTTTTCTAAAGGTTAGAGCACGTGCAATGGTAGAAATCGGTGCCGGTTTCTTACCAATTAAATATATTATTTCTCTCATTCACTCTCATCTACCTAATCTTAAAAAATCACTTAAGAAACCACCCTTTTTTATCCCCACAATGGTAAGAAACCATTTTTGACTATTCATTGACCCCACTTGATTTTCTCTATCCTACTCATTTATTTTACCATTAATATTTAATTTTATTTATTTTGTTCACCCAAAATTAATTGAAAGTGAAATTTAATAATACATTATAATTTGTATTCATATAATTTCGTTTTATTTAAAAAGTATAAAATAATTCAATTTCTTTAATTTATAAATTTCATATTTTATAATAATAATTTAAATATCTTTTTTCTTGTCGTGAAATTGTTTAATATTTTGTTATCTATAATAAAGAAAAAGATATATTGATTTTATAAAAATATATTACAAACATGACATTAGAAAGGCCAATTATAACGAGAAAACAAATTACAATAAATACTTAAAATTAAAAAATTTCAATAAATTACAACAAAAAAAATTCTACCGTCGAAATTTTTCAAACAAAAAATGAGCTGAAATTTTTTTCCCAAAAATTTGATTTTTTTTAAATAGGCGTTGGGACACGTGTCCCAACCATATAGGGACACGTGTCCCATTGCAAAAATGGGAACCAGGAATTTTTTGTTGAGTGGGACACATGTCGCCATATAAGTGGGACACGCGTCCCACTCATTATTTTGACGGAACGGACAAATTTTTTTAATCCGTTTGACACGTGGCCCAACCGGAAGACGCCACGTGTCAACGGATTTAAATAAAAAAAATTAAAGTGCAGCATGTGGGACACGTGGCCCAATGCTTGGGCGACACGTGTCCCACTCAACAGAAATAAAATGGGCCGCACATGGCGGCCCCCTTCTCTGCCAGATGCTCTGCATCTCCTGACGGAACCGGTTTCTTAACCGGTTCCCTAGTTGAAAACTATGGGCCGGTTTTTTAACAAGAAATCGGCCTAAAAGCCACTAATGTGGATGTTTTCGGTTTTTAGAGCAGTTTTTTAATTTTTAAGAAACCCATTGCACTTGCCCTTATGGACAATCATCCACAGGGTATTACCTTCGATATTATACCTTTTTATAAAATTTAAATATTATATTTTATAAGTTAAAATAAATAATAATATGTATTTAAAGGTGGAAAGATAAAAATATATGATATAAAAAAATATTTTTTAAAATTTTAAATTTTGCATGTATTTTAACAAACATAGTATATAAGGTAAAAAATAAGTGGTATGTCCATAAGCTCATGGACATGCCGCCTGTCAAAAGACACACTCTTAATTCAATTGTCATCACTGTGTTCCAACATCGTCTAATTAGCCAAGTTTGTAAGTAAAGTAAAAACATTAACACACAAAATTGGTTATGCGGTTCGGTGAAAGTCACATATATCTGCAGGGTCTGACCCAGTCCAGAATAAATCAACTAATTAGAAAGATAGTACAAGATGCAACATACAATATACTTATCTTTTCTAATTCAACTCGTGAATTCTACTAGCTTCCCTAGTTACCAATCCGTCTTGATCAGACTCCCTCTGATCCCGAGCTTTGTCGACGCTGGATCTCTTCCTCTCGAGGAATTAAGGCTTTCGTTCTGAACTTTGAGATCAAAAAAATGTGATCAAGATGGAACACCAATACAAGGCTATGCGCTACTCTGATAATATCGACACTCTTACTCCATTTCTCTGTATAATTGAGTAAGTAGCTTAGCCAGTAATGACCATCATATATAGCCCAATCGCACGTCTCAGTTACCTATGCGAATACAACCATATCTTCATAATATTTTCGTATCAATCATATCTTGTTGAAGATAGGATTTATCAAATCTAATCCCTTAAAGTAAGTGAATTAGAATATCTCGTTCCAATCATCTTCTATAACCGAAATCCTTCTTACTTCCAATTCTTCAAATCTTAATTCAATCCCACGAATATGAGAGTTGAAATATTCAGCAAATCAATCACGATTGAACGAGATTAGTTCTTCTTAGATTCATCCTTTCACGATATCCTGCTTCCATTCTGACTCTTTCTTTGATGTTACAACATAGTCATCTTTGCATTCACAAAAATTGCCAACTAATTCATTTAGACTTTACAATCTTCCCCTTTGATATTTTGTGGACCCATCGATCTTTTGAAATTTCAACACGCAGACTTTGCAGATATGGACCCCAAGTAATCCACATGTGGAACATGAGCTGAAAAGAATATTTTTGCTCCCCATGAATCTCACAGCATCAAAAGAATATAGAACCTCAACATCCATGTTGGAACAACAAATCATAAACAGTACTTAGTCATTAAATTCAAACACCAACAGAAACATTGCAAGTACTGAAAATCTGAGACACAATATTATCAATTATCCAAAAAACATCAGATATCATCACGCCCTTAGCTTCCAGCTGGGATTAACAAAAAAAACAAAAGAAACCAGAGAAAGAAATCTAGAAATAGAAATCCAGAAACACAAAATACCCTCCCTTGGGGCTATAAAACATGCCAAATATCCAACCCCCCCCCCCCAACTAATATAAACCTATCATGCCTCACCTTCTGCAACATTTTCATCATGGACATCATCCTATGAGTCTAGTCTCTTTATTTCTTCTTCCAGTGCATCAATCTGAACTTGCAAGGCTACAATTTTAGCTTTCACAACAGTCTTCTTGGCCTCTTTCCCTTTCTGAATCGAGCATTCACCTTGTGATGGCTTCCAAGGAAAATCTTTCACACTTCTCAAATTAAAAGTCTTCTTATTGGGTTTCAGGGACACAACAACAATAATAACATCATCCTCTTGTGCCTTCACCTTTTCTCCTTTTAGAACATCAGTGATAATACAATGATATGGCAGAGATTTTTTAGCCCTTGAAGAACTGGCATTCTCCAATATGTTAGCTTGGATAAGAAGACCCAGATTCATAGGATATTTAGTGCCAATGGAGTACAACACATTTTCCATATCTCGGGTGAGGGCAGTGGTGTTGAGGATGGCAACCAAGAGTTAATAGCTACCTGGAATAGACAAAAGTACCTGGTACTCAGACTTGATGTTACGTCATTACCCTAACAAGGCCACTCAGTCTGATATCCGCCAATAATCTCAGTCAGGATCTGATCAAGAGACACTTCAAAGTCTTCAAAGAACATTGATCCAAATGCAGGTGTTGGTAGTCCCAATAGTTTATTGATCCTTTCTCCAGAAAATCTGACTACCTTCTCTCTGACATATACTCTATTGTACCAGGGTGATTCAGGATTCAGATTCCCTTTCATCAAATTTGAGTAAAAATCATGTACCGGAGTTTGGTTGTATTGCTTGTATACTGAGCCTGCTTTAGTAAACCCCAGATATTTCAAAAAATCACTGAATCCACACTCCTTATAACCCACCAGATCAACAGGACGTTTAGCTATCAATCTCTTTTTGCAGATATCCTTACTAGTCTTCAGGCATCCCTCATCAAAAAACTTGGAGCTCATAGCTTCCTTAACAGAGATGACTTGTTTTGAGCTTTAACCCGTGGTAGTCTTTTTCTTTTTCTTCTTCAGTTGTTCATTCTCATCTATTGGGGCTTTTCTCTTTGACCTTCTTGACTGAGTTTTCACAAACTCATCTAGTTCTTCATCACTGGAGAAGGTTAGGTCTTCGATACTAACTTCTTGTGCTAACATCATCCTTCTCCTAGCCTGATGTTGGAACATCATCAAGGTCTGGTTCTTCAGTTACTGCAAGAGGTTGTTCTGGTGTTGGAACATCATATCCAGCAGTGTTCTCATTCCTCTCTCCCCCTATTTCCATCTCAGAGTTCAAATAATGCTCATCCAGTGCATCTTCCTGAGCACTTCTAGACCGAGTCCTTCCTTCCTCTTCTCCTATTTCTCTATCTGGAGTCCGAACGACATATACTCCCCTAAAATCAACATCAATGTCTTCCTCAACTTCTATAGCATCTCCTGTATCATGTGTTGGAACATCAGGAGTTGGGACATCTTCCGCATCAACACATCCTTTGGCATTCCCTTCTTTATCCTTTGTTTCATCCTCACTGTCTGAAGCCAAACCCCTGAGTTTTTCAAGATTCTTGCTAACATTAGGGTCATACATATGTACTGCTTTGTAACTTGCAAAGCTTAGAGTCTTCCGCCTTTTAGGCCAATTTTTTACTTCCCTCAACTTCACTTGTTTTGGCAACGATGCTATTGTATATACACACACCCTCATATTCTGTGCATGCCAATCTTTCAACTTAGGGTTCCAGTGTTCAATTTTCCTAATACCCCCAATATCTCCTTTCAATATCTGAAACAGATTCACCCAATTTATATAACCAAATATTGACTTGCATCTTCTTAAATCTACTCTCTTCTCTTTCTCTAAGTAATGAGTCATGCAGTCCTCAAGAGATTTAAAAGATTGACCATTGAAAGTAAAAAATTTCTCCTGGAATACCTTGATTTTCACTTTCTCAGATTTGACCGTGACTGACTTCAGGCTGGTGACCAGACCACTTCAGTGTTTGGTTCTTCAACACCATTCCACTCTTCAATCAAATATCTCTCTGGTACTTCAACTGTCTTCTCTAGTTCTCCAAAAAGCATTTGGAATTTTTTGCTTTTCTCCATCTTGATGGTCTGATACTTGCTCAACGTCGAGAGTCCAAAAATTTTTGACAGGTGGTTGGAGAATCCGTGCTGAGCTTGAGTTCTAAGCCAGAGAGTTGAGTCACACTCTCAGAATAGCTGCAAGAATTTTGGGAGGAAGTTTTTGGTAAAAGAGGGAATACAAAACAAAGAAGGGAAGGGGAAAGTTTAAAAATATTTACTTTCCGTCCTCAATAACTCAGCCTCCTTTTTCCCTTTTCAAGGTCATAATTACCAGTCGTCAATATGTCCCCTTTTCTCTTTCCTCAGATTCCACTAGCCATATTCCAACATGCATCAATTATTTCCAATTTCCTCATTTTCAGTTTTTTTTCAATTTCTCTATACACACGGAAAAAATAGAAATAATATTTGCATCTAAAAAGCACTAGGAAAAAATACCTCAAATATGACAAACACCTAAATGTTATCTGAGAAGCTCAAATGTGGCTGAATCCAGTGATTTTGTGAAAATATCCACAAATTGTTCTGATGTTGGAACATAAACCACAGTGACTTCCCTTCTTTCCACAAGATCACGAATAAAGTGATGCCTTATATCAATGTGCCTTATTTAAAAATGTTGGACTGGGTTCTTGGATATATCTATAGCACTCTTATTATCACATAAAATCTTTAGAGTCCTTTGATGAATTCCATAATATTTCATCATTTGCTTCATCCACAACAACTGTGCACAACAACTTTTGGCAGCTAGATATTCAGCTTCAGTGTTAGATAATGACATAGAATTTTGTTTCTTATTGTACCAAGAAACAAAATTTGTGCCAATAAAGAAGCATCCGCTAGTTGTGCTTTTTCGATCATCTGCATTTCCAACCCAATTTGAATCACTTTAGCCAAATATATCTGAGTCTTGGTTTTTAGAATACCAGATACCATACTCTGAAGTTTCGCTAATATATCGAATAATCCTCTTTACTACAGTCAAATGGGATTCCTATGGATTTACGTGAAATCTCGCACACACTCCAACACTGAAGCGTATGTCTAGTCGACTAGCTGTGAGGTATAGAAGACTCCCGATCATACTTCTATACAATTTCTGATCAATTGAAACACCTTTTTCATCCTTCACTAATTTGTCTGTTGCACCCATTGGAGTTCTTATTGATCGAGAATTGCCCAATCCAAAGCATTTCACTAAATCCATGGCATATTTGCTCTGATTTATGAATATCCCACTCTTTTGCTGCTTGACCTGAAGTCCTAGGAAATAGGTAAGTTCACCGACCATGCTCATCTAAAACTCATCCTACATGAAACTCACAAAATCTTGCACCATAGATGGTGAAGTAGAGCCAAAAACATGTCATCTACATGAATTGGAGCACTCAAAAAAATTGATAACCTGGTAAGCACAAATAGGGTGCAATCTACTTCCCCTCGATGATAATCTTTCCGAATGAGAAAGTTAGTCAGTCATTCATACCATGCCCTTGGTGCCTATTTCAACCCATAAATTTCCTTTTTGAGTCTATACACGTGATGGGGGATGATAGGGATCATCAAATCCTTTAGGTTGTTCAACATAGACCTCTTCATTCACTACTCCATTTAGAAAGGAACTTTTCACGTCCATGTGGTACAATTTGAAACTCATAGTGCATGAAATAGCAAGCAAGATTCGAATGGATTCTAACCTGGCTTCGGGTGCAAATGTTTGATCAAAATCAACGCCTTCTACTTGAGTGTATCCTTGTGCCACTATTCTGGCCTTATTACGAGTGATTTGACCATCAGCATCAGACTTGTTTTTGAAAATCCACTTAGTACCAATAACGTTTACCCTTTTCGATTGAGGAGTGAGGTACTATAAATCATTTCTTGCAAATTGTTCAAGTTCTTCCTCCATTGCCGCAATCCAATACTCATCAAACAAGGCTTCCCTATAGTTCTTCGGATTAATCAATGAGATGAAGCATTGTAATCTTGCAAGCTCCCTATAATTACCTCGTGGTAGAGTTCGAGTTCGTTTCGAACTTGGCCCAGGTTCAGCCTATGTCAGAACATAAGATGGGGCATCTGGGATTAATATTCCAACATCAATTTCATCAGATGCATCCGGACTATTAGAAGGCTGTGATGTTCCAACATCAACATGCTGGCTGATCGAAATTTTAGGTGTTGGTGCATGCGGCGAACCAGGTTCATCCTCCCATTTTCATGATCCTTGCTTATCATCAGATTTGTCAACAATCACATTGATTGGCTCAATGAGAGTGTTAGTGTGAAGATTAAACACTCTGTATGCACAACTGTTTACTGAATACCCTAGAAATACTCATTCATCACTGCGATTGTCAAATTTTCCTAGCTGATCTCTATCCTTGAGTATGTAGCACCTTCTTCCAAACACATGAAAGTATGCCACATTTTGGTTTTTCCCTTTTCAGATTTCATACGAGGTCTTGCTCGTGAATGGTCGTAGACATACCCTGTTGATGGTATAACATGTTGTGTTGTTGACTTATGCCCACAATTTCTTGTGAATACCCTAGTCTGCTAACATGACTCAAGCCATCTCTTGCAGGGTTCTGTTCTTCCTTTCTGCAGTCCTATTTTGCTGATGAGTGATGGGAGCGAAAAATTCATGTTGTATACCAAGTTTATCACAGAAATCACTAAACTGAGAGTTTTCAAATTCTCTTCCATGATCACTACGAATTCTCACAATCTTTCCAACGTGACTCCATTTCTCTGTTGTAACTTAATCACAAAACTTATGAAGATATCCACTGCATCTGATTTCTCATTGAGAAAGGCTACCCACGTGTATCTGGAATAATCATCAACACATACAAAGATATAATTTTCCCCAGTGATACTAGGAGTGTTAACCCAAACCATTAAATCCATATGCAGTAATTTAAGATTTCGTGAAGTAGTAATATATTGAACAGAAGAGTGAGGGGATCGAATCTGTTTGCCTTGTAGGCATGGTCCACACATAATACCTCGTACTGCTTTGGCATTAGCAATTTTTACCAAGGTCTTGTAATTTTTATGTCCAAGCTTTCGATGCCACAAGGTACCTTCATCCTCCTTAGAGATTAAACACTTCACTTCTTGTTCCAGAAGATAGCAATTATCTGACGATCGTGCTCTTGATAGTACCTTGTTTTATCTATGTTTCACAATATACTTGTCCCTTTGAAACTCAACAATCATATCTCCATCGCTCAATTGACTGATACTCAGAAGGTTTGCCTTTAAATCTTTGACCAGTAGAACATTTGCAAAGCTGGGAAATCCCACTATTTGTAGTTCTCTTTTACCAACCACACGACTCTTCTTTCCGTCACCAACGGTAACAAAGCCACTGTCATAGGGTTTGATGTTGTTCAAGTATTCTGGAGTTCCTGTCATATGTCTAGAACAACCACTATCGAAGTACTAAGAATATCTAGAGTGTGCAATAAGAGATGTGTGAGCTATAAGATATACAGTACTTCGTTTAGGAATCCATACCTTTCTAACTAGTCTAGCTCTTTGAATATCACTCATGTTGGAACATATTGACAACTCTCGTCTATTCATGATATCTCTGAGTAGCTTGAGACATTGTTCCTCTTCATGACCTTGATATAAGCAGTAGTGACATAGTATAGGCTTGCATTGGGGACATGTCTTCATGATTTTTTTCTTCATGGCCTACATCTCTACTTTAAAATCAGTTGGTCTTGTCTCAACTTTGTTGTACCCAATTCCTTGTCTGTCTCCTGCATTTTTTCCCATTTCCAGTATTTCATCGAGCTTTGCCTTTCAAGAATTCAGTCGTTTGATTACACCTTCAGCAGTTTCAGCTCTTTCAGTTGCTGGAATAAGTTTATGTTTCAGTACTTTAATCTCTTTCTCCAGCAACTCCATCATATCAACTAGCTCTGTATTTCTTTCCATAAGCTGGTATTTTTCAGCTTTCAGTATTTTATTCGCCTTAACAACTTTAAGCCGTATTGAATACATTTTATCATATTCTTGGTGGATTTTTTCATCATTTACTTCTTAACCATCATCATCGCCTGAGGAGTTTTAACTCAGTATTTCCATGTTCGAACATCTGGACTCCTCCATCTTTCCGATGTTGGAACATGTAGTGTCAAATTCATTTATCTTTACTCCAAAAGCTACATAGTTAGTGGTGAGTTCTTCTTCTGCATCCTCTTCCTCATCTTCGCTCCATGAATTAACATATGACTTGCCTTGTTTCTTTCTAGTGTTAGCGCAGTCAGCCTGGATATAACTATACCCTTCACGTTCTCTACATTGGATTCTTCCTACTTGTTTTGATTCATTATTCTAATTTCCCATAGATTTCTAGTTGTTCTGCTTCATTCTGAGTCCTCGAGAGTTTCCAACCTCCTGTGATTGAGGTTTTTTTCTACCCAGTTTTTCTTGTGATCTTCTGTTCACTGCCTTTTTTAGCATTTTGGATAAATTCTTGATAATAAGTGCAAATTCTTCAACTTCACTCTCACTATCTCCTTCATGATCATTTCTTGGGGATGGCGGTTTAAAGGCTAGCTCTTTATGAGCTTTCTTTGATGGTTGATCAAATGCCATCTCATAAGTCTGCAGCGACCCCATCAATTCGTCAAGCGTCATTGTTGCCACATCCCGTGCTTCTTCAATGATAGCCACCTCCATAGAGAAACATTTGGGAAGAGATCTTAATGTTTTCTTTACCAATTTTTCATCTTTGTAAATTATCCCCAGTTGATATGCCATACTGGTAATGTCTCTTATCTTTCCGTTGAATATAGCAACAGTTTCATCTTCCTCCATCTTTAATTCTTCAAACTTCGTGGCCAACATTTGCAACTTGGAATCCCGTATACAACTTGTCCTTCACGTACTGTTTGTAGAATATCTCTTGCCTTCTTTGCTTGATAGTAGTTTGAAATAAGTTTATACTGATTTTCGTCTAGTAAAGATAGCATTTAGTGCTTTGGAATTTTCCATTGAGGCCCACAACTCATTTGGACTCCATGTTTACTTGTCTTTTACTCTTTGTGTTTTTGCACTTGATTCTCCTTCTTTCTCCTTTGAACTTGACTGAACATCCTCCATCGGATGGTTCCATTCAGTTTTGACGAAATACCAAGCAAGTTAATCAAGTGAGCTAATAAATACAAGCATTTGTGTCTTCCAATAGTTGTAGTTTGACCCTTCCAGAAGTGGAGGTTGAGAGACTGAATCACCTTTGATGCATCTTCGACTACCGACCGGTTAGTGGGCTTGGGTTCTTCTCGAACTAACCTGCAATTAAACTGTCCCTGGGGTACCAGGGGTCAGCACTCTGATGCCTAAGTCAGTCCAAGCATCCAAATATGATTAAGAAAAAATTAATTATAAGTAAATGTGCACCTTGTTTCTATACCTCATGTCCTAAATAACGTTCTCCTTAATTAATGCCCTTAATTACCCATGAACGCGGTAATTAAGCTTGGGTATTAGATATTCCCCTAACTGGGCTACCATACCTCCGACCCAATGATCTTCTTGGGCTTAACCTCTATCAAGAACCCCTAGAAAAACAGGTTCTCGACCTTATAAACTGGAACGCCACGAAGATCTTTGAGGTGTCGAATGCATGGGATAGTTCGAGGACTTTGAAGACTCAAAATAAACCTTGCACTTTGTTGCTCCTGCCTTCGAGGGTGAGGACTCGGTTTTCTAATCAAATCCGTAGTTTAGGATTCCAAAAAGGTGCGCGCATGCTGTACAACTGCGCATGTCACTTCTCCCTAAACAGCACGTTGTCAAAAGACAAAAAAGTGATTACGTATTTCCATAGCTTTTATATTTCCAAAGTAGTAATAATTACCTTCACTTCAGCCCCCATAATTACCTCATATCCGCTCTTCCTTATTCACTTTTCTCGTTTGCAAATGTCTTCTTACAAGCATTTTTTCTTTATTTCTCTATCGAGCAATCCAAATTTCCATCCATTTTCCTAGAAAATCAGTAAGTTCTTTCATCCCTACTCTCATTCCAATCTTTTTTTCCTTCCCTTTAAATCATGGCCCACTCTAATGAGGGTTCCGCCTTTGAGAAACCTTTTAGCAAAGTTAGGATAGGCGAGACAGGGGCTAGTACGCTGGAGAGAACCGTTACCAACCCAGAAAGTACTCATTCTAAATAAATCTGGTACGATTCAGATGTTGGAGAGGGTGTATCTGACCAAATTGCTAACAGTTCTGGGAAAGAAAGGGTTTTCCCAATAACTGATATACCTCCTCGAGATGGCATTGAAAATTGGCCTCCAGGCATGGGCAAGCCCTACATAAGGAGGTCCCCTACAAGCGGAAAGATCAGCTTCTACCCTCCTTCAAATCCAGACCTCGAAGCCATAGAGGCGGAGGGAGATGCACCACCTTTAAGGGAGAAGACAATTCTCGAGGGGGGTGGGGAAGTACCCTCGAATGCACCTTGGGTATTTCCTCTGGCTGGACCCTCTCAAAAGAAGAAGAAGGGACTTGTAGAAGGTTAAAGCTAAAAGATTCAGGGAGGGAGCCCCCAGTTCCAGTAGTGGGGGCCGCTATGTCCAAAATTTTGGACTCGATCTCTCCTGGTCAGCAAATAGCCCAAGATGCCAATTTTCAACTCTTTTGAGAGGTTGATACCCCCCATAACCTTCTCGAAGAAAGATCGTTCATATCTCTTAGACACCTTCGTTGCAGGCTCACCTTTCCCTTTCCGCTCCTTTTTTTCCTAACTCTTAAACAATTCCAAGTGAGCCCTGCACAAGTCCACCCTAACATTTTGGTGATCATTATGATGTTCTTGACTAGATGTGATTAGTTTGGTATTAAACCCAGTTATAAGATGCTTCTCTCGCTATACTTCGTGTCCTACAGTGGGCGGTCTACCAATAGGATCATCGCGTTTATCAACCGAGAAACACATCATAAGGTTTTTAGCATTCCTGACAATTTGGGCGATGAAAAAGCTGGAAGAAAGGTATTTCGTTCGATATTAGGAGATATCGAGTTCCTTCGTGGAACTAGGGCATCCAAGTCGAGTCTCCCAAACCCGAGGAATATGTCTGCCTAGATGCCCTCGAGAGGGATATGCAAAAACTGTTGTACAGCTCCCTAGATTACAGCCTTTTCAAAAACCCCAACCCCAAGATTAATGGCTTTGCATTCCCGCCCAGAGTCTATGAAGAATATGTGTATAACATACTTCGGAAGGATATAAGAAAGAGGAGAAGAGAACCTGGAGGTCCCAGAGATGGCCCTCGCCTCGAGACCACTATTATTAACTTTAGGCATTTGGGACCCTCTGAAGGTGACTTAATAGACATTTACTTCTCCCGTTTCTTTTGTTATTAGGTTTGTCACCCTCGAATGACTCTCTCTATCTTTCATTTTTCAGTGGGTCTCGCTAAGGGCCTAAAGAAACAGGAGCCCTTAAAACAGGGCCAGGCTCGTTCCAAGGGCGAATAGCCTCGAATCTGGTGTCTCCCCTCTCGAACTCGGCCTCCCCTCCTACATCAGGCTTCGAAAGGCCTATCTCAACCATTGGTGCTGAGCAATCACCTCACACCAGGAACATTCATCAGAGGACAAGGGCAAAAAACGATACTATCAATCTCTCCTCACTAAGTCCACTCATTGGATCACATGGAGACGAGGATGTTCACCAACAATCTCCGCCCCTTTCAAATGATGCAGCATCTCCAGGATCGAGCATCACCTTTCAAAGATGGAATCTAACCCTAAGGTTCTTTTCCATCCCCCTCCCCCCTCCGCCCCAAATTTTTTTTCTTCCTTTCCTCTTTTTTTATACATTTAACTTTTTTAGCATCCCTTTTTTTATAACATCAATTGGAGTTGAATTATTTTTTCAGGCTTCCCAAATATTCCACGAGGCCACTGAGAGAATGGTGGCCTTCTTTTCCCTTTGCTCCACTGGTGATGGTAACCTCGTGAGGAGCTCAGCAAAAAGGATGCTGAGATTTTGCAATTAAGGAAATCTCTCGAGGAGAAAGATAAGGTGCTCGAGGAGAAAGATAGAGTGCTCGAGGAAAACAATGGGGCGCTTGAAGAAAAACAAAAGCTTATGGAAGGGGAGATGCAGGGTGTTGATGCCGAGAGGCGTCAATGGACGTTAGAGAAGGACACCCTCTCGAAAAGGGTTCAAGATGCAAAAGATCCGGCCATGCAAGTTTAGCTGCTCAAGGTATTCAAACACAAGCTGTTGAACAACCCTGAGCTACTTCAACTTTTCTTGTATTTCTTGGCTGTGGCCATGCAAGTTTAACTGCTCAAGGTATTCAAACACAAGCTGTTGAACAACCCTGAGCTACTTCAACTTTTCTTGTATTTCTTGGGTGTGGCCAAGCAAATCGGCTGTAGTGAATGAGCCGAGGAATTTTTAGAAGCCACAAGTGTCCACCTCTCTATCTGAAGATATGGCCAAGCAAGTGGACGAACTGGTTAATCCAGAGCTTGAAATCACTCTGGACGCGAAGTGAGATGAGGCCATTAAGAACAATGGCCTTCGTTTTTCCCTTTTGGATTTCATCAAGTCCAAAGAGCAGTTCTTCACTGCTAAGGGGATTCGTACGATCCCCCTTCCAGAGGCTACAGATGCCTCTCCTGAGCGGGATCCCACCACTGGCCAAGTGGAAGAAATGTTTGCTTCCACATCAAAGGAGGATGATTCTAGGGTTGATCCCTAATTGTAATTTCTTTTTTTACTTAGGGCCCCTCAATTGTAAACCTTTTTTTTTTAATTTTGAGTATCAATAAAAATACATTTTTTGTCAAAACTTATTAATTTTACCTTTGTTTTATTTTCGTAGTATAATTCGTTGAAAATGGTGTTAGAAGGCGTTTGTGAGGAGCTTTCGAGTGCCCAAAAAGAGCTGAATGAGACACACATATAGCTATTAATCGCCTTTCGAGATCTTTCTAAGTGTAATCAAGAGAAGGATTCCTTGAAGGACAAGCTCTACCACCTCGAAGCTGAAATGAAGTTGTGGTAATCTAAAGACCATCCCACTTTTAAGGGGTTTGTTAAGGATTTCCTTAGCAAAGAATTTAATGGTACTTATCCCTTAGATGTGGTCAAGGGTCGCGATCCTGTAGATGAAGAATTAGAAGAACTAATGCGTCAAATTTATTTGAATTTTGGTTCTCTGAGGTCCCGTCTTACCACTGTGACTAGGCTTCCAGTAGTAAAAGGGCGCCTAATCGATTGCTTGGGAGAAAATCACATATTGGTAGCCCAGAGGAAAATACTTGCCGAACAACATCTATCAGCTTAACACAGAGTGGCTAGCCTTGAAGAGGACTTTATTGCTTGGAAGATAGCCAGCGAGGATTCCCCTTCGAGGAGCGAACCTCCTCCGGCCCCTCGAGGGAGTCCCTCATGTGAAGATAGCTCTTTGGTGGAATATCTTTTATCCAAGAACGCAAAACTTACCAAGGAGATCGGGGCCTGGAAGATACAAGCTACAGAAGTGGAGCAACGTTTCACTAATTATGAAGAAAAAATCGCAGCACACGAAGTGAGCCTTCGTGCCCACATGCTTTCCCACGACAGTCCCTCCTCCTACTTAATCAGAAATGATCATCTACCAAAGGTTCTACTTAAGGCGGCTCAGTACTAGATGGAAAAAGTTAACGTTCATGAGAATGGGACTCCTCGACAGAAAAAGGCTTTTGACCTCATTCTCGATTGACTGGCAGAGCTGAAGGTAAAGGGATTTATCCCCTCAAGCTTTCACTTTGCCCCTCGGTCACAGAAGTCTGCCACTAAGGAGGATGAACGGCATCTTGTCCCTTCAAGAAAAGTTACCCAAGGATCTTTCTCAAAATGTCGCAAAAGCGTTGGGTCATCCTCGAAGGATCCATTTGAATCTTCCATGAAGAAGCGGTGTGAGACCGTCACCATTTTTTATCCCTTAGAATATCCTGTAGAGGAACAAATGAAGGATATCTGAAGGGTAGCCAGTATAAAACTTGAAGAACTCAAAGAAATAGAGGTAAATGTGAAGAAGCTAGGAAAACCTATCTCCACTGAAGAATTGTTTCAGGCGGGATTTCCTCCCACTAAATAAATATGTTTAAATGAAAAAACTTAAATAGTTTCTTGTATCAATATTGTATTCCTAATATGTTTGTTGAGGTTTGAATAAATAACCCATATTATTTCCGTCTCTTATAGTTTACCCCTCGGATATGAGCGCCCTATACCATTTTCTTAGGCAAAGCAAAATACAAATATGTTCTGTAAGTAGGAATGAAGTAATTTAGAGACACAAGCATTTTACCCAGGTTCGGTGTATAGAAGGGGTAATTTGCAGCCATTACTTCAATGCGTTAACCCTCACGTGGCTGATTACCTCATAAGAGAGGTTCACGAAGGAGTATGTGGTAGCCACCAGGGAGCTAGATCCATGGCGAGGAGGCTCATTCGAGCGGGGTTTTACTGGCCGACGATGTTCGAGGACGCGAACTGATATATTCAGGCTTGCTCTACTTTACTGGCCGACAATATATTCAGGCTTGCTTGTGTATCTCTGAGTAACTACCCAGACATCTGCGGGGCCTAACCCCAGAATGAAGCCACTAATTAGAAAGATAGTACATGATGCATATTACAATATACTAATCTTTTCTAATTCAACTCGGGAATTCTACGAGCTCCCCTAGTTACCAATCAACCTTGATCAGACTCCCTCTTACCTCGAGATTCATCGACGCTGGATCTCCTCCGCTAGAGGAATTAAGGATTTCGTTCTGAACTTTGAGATCAAACAAAGTTGATTATGTTGGAACACCAATATAAGGCTCTGTGCTACTCTGATAATATTGAAACTGTGACTGCATATTTTCTCTGTATAATTGCGTAAGTAACTTAGCCAGTGATGTCCACCATATATAGCACATCCGCACGTCTCAGTTACCTGTGCGAATACATTCCTATCTTCACAATATTTTTCGTATCAATCAAATCTTGTTGAAGATGAGATTTATCAAATCTAATCCTTTGAAGTAAGAGATTTAGAATATCTCGTTCCAATCTTCTTCCATAACCGAAATTCTTCTTACTTCCAACTCTTCAAATCTTAATCCAAACCCACAAATATGGAAGTTGAAATATTCAGTAAATCAATCACAATTGAATGAGATTAGTTTTTCTCAGAATTATCCTTTCACGATATCCTTCTTCCATCCTGACTCCTTCTTTAATGTTACAAAAATTGCCGACCAACATATTTGGACTTTACACTCTCCCATCTTCTTCTCGAGGCTTCTGGACAAAAGCACGAAATGGGTTCTGTTGATGTAGGGAATAGATTCCAAGTGACCGAAGTATACAGTGATTACCACCCGGGATGAAACCAATGCCACGACCAACACATTTCTTGGATTCTAAAACCATTTTTTGTACCCTCGAGGCTTAAAGTGACGAGCTTGGTTGCGATCCACGTAGTAATACCTCCTCGCTCCGCATAAAAACGGGTTGCCGTGATCTTGTCGAAGCACTATTCGGGTCCCTGAGTTTCTTGCTACTGGGGCAAATGGGCAAAACTGTGAAGCCGTAAATTGTTCAGCAGTGGGCTTTGCTGTGAGATTGCGGACTGGGTTTTCTTTGGGCAAGGTTTTGGAGGTGAAAGAACGGAAAGCATCGAATGTAAACTTTGTTCTTCTGTACCAACTCATGATTCTGCCTTATCCTGAGATGTTGTTCGGCTATCATGAAATTCGGAGCTGAAAGATCATGAACGGATGTTAGTGTTATCTGGACGTGGAAAAGAATGAGGGGAAAGGGATTTATGTGGACGCGGAATTCAAAAGCAGCGGGAGAGAGTGGTGGCGATCGGCAAGACATGGGTTGAAAGGAAGTGTGGAGGCGTCTGGAAATTCAGGCCGAATCTGACATCTATATTTACCGACCAATTATACTTTGATTGTGAACGAAAGCGCAAATAGTATACCATTAATTCATGAGATAATAGTCCATTTTTACCAATAGATTCCACTGAAGTTCATAGCCTACATTCTTCAAGCACATCAAAGCAAGCAAATTTTGAAAGGAAAAATATCGAAACATATTATTCTAGTGAAACTATTAACTTAACTGATACCAAAAGCAAAGAAACAAATATTTACGCCAATTCCGGTGGCGAAGAAGCTCAGTTTGATAGCTTTCCGACAGACAAATCGGATCAATTTGGAAATCGTTCAATTCTCTGAATTACCGTTCAATTCTCTGAATTCCCTTTCTACAGTCCGCACAGGGCTCCGTTGTGAGGCTGGGGAAGGATTTCACGAGGAATTTAGTGGCGTGAAAGCAGATGGATTGTCGGAATTTGGCACTCAGAACTGGAGTAACTGGCTGGCGGTGGGTTCGACGGTGCTCGGGTCAAATTCATTGACGTCAGGTTGGATTTGCTAGCTAGCGGCGGTGGTTGGTCAGATTTAGTCGGAATATGTGAGTTTGTTTCAATTTTGCAATTTTGTGTTTTATTTATTATCCAATAAAATGTGATGGCTAATGAAATCGATAGACTGTTGTGGCGGAATTGAAAATTTGATCCAGTGGTTCGACGGGGGGTTTCGGGTGGTGGCGGCGAGCGACGGGTGTCTACGCTGGCGTCGATTTGAAGACTGAGCGTGTCAGTGAAGGAGTCTGCGCCGACGTCGATTTGAAGATTGAGCGCACCGGTGAAGGCGTCTGCGCCGGCATCTATTTGAAGATTGAGCGCTGGGCATCGGAAAACATTCGCATCTTTGAACACCTTGGCCAGCACAGAGCCCCAAAGTAAGCACACTTCTTGCTTAATTTTGGGTTTTTAATTTCAATTGGGTGACTTAGATCGGAGTCGTTGGTGCTCAACGATGACAGATATGATGCATATTTTTCTCTCCTTTTTGGTTTTGTATTTTGAAAATTAGAAAAGACAAGCAAACATTAGCCTAAGGCGACGTTTGGTAGTTGTGGAATTGACCATAGATTGGAACTAAATTCATATGTCATATATTTTGATACAGTTGTGGTGTCGGAATCTTGCTGTTTTCAGGTGGATTGAACGGAAGGCAGAGGTTGGAAGACGGCAGTTGAAGGCAGCGGTGGCGGGGCTTGTTAGGTAAGTGTGAAAGGCGGTGGTGGGGCTCCCTGGGTGGGGGTGGTGGCAAGCCGGCGGCAAGCTGGCGATGACAGTTGTCGTGGTGATGGAAAATGGTCTTTAACACTTTTAGGTTTTAGGCCAAAGGACATTTTAGTCATTTTATATGTGGTCAACATCGGTTAATGCCGGAATATAGTGCAGGGTTATATTTGCACTTATGTAAAGTAGTTTTGCACTAAAAATTGTCTCAGGGTTATATCTGCACTATCTCAAATATTTAGGGTTATATTCATATATTTCCCATTAAAAAACTTAGAGAATTAAGTGCTAAAGTAACCTTATGTTTTGGTCGAAAGTGCCAATCTAACCGTGTAAAATCTAAAGTGCAATTCTGACCTTGTTATTTGGTCAAAATTGACAATATAACCCCGACAACCTGAATTTGGTTGGAACCCAATAAAATGACCATTATTCCCCTGATTGGAAAATATTTTAAAGAGCAAAAAAATCTAAAAAAGATAATTTTACCCCTGAAAAATCTCCACTCACAAAATCGCACTTGCTGACAAACTTTGTCTCTCACGTTGATTCATTTGTTATTCTCTCTCTCTTCACCACCATCGCAGCTGTCTATATCCCTTCCACGACTAAGCCTATATCTGTTCGATCCCCTTTCCGATCCAACCTTTCTGCAACCAAAATCATTGGCAAACGGCGAGATGTTCGATGGCTGGTGGTGGGTGGGACCAGCGGAAGCTCAAGCAGGTTCCTCAAATCTGTCGTGGTGGTGGTAGTGCTAGGCGGGACAGGGCGGGGGGGCTGGGTGAGAAGGAAGGTAGATGGTGGGAGTGGTGGTGGTGCTAGGGTTTGGCGGACGGTGGCCAGTGGCTGGCGGAGCAGAGAAACGACAGTGGTGTGGAAAACGGTGCTGACAATGATGGGGCTGTGGTAGCAGAGCGGCGGTGGTGTGGGATTCCGTGGCAAAAAGTGGTGAAATTCTAGATTTTGGTGGCCAATTTCTAGATTCTGGCGGTGAAACTCCATATTTCGGGCAGTGGTGGCGGCGGAGCAACGACAACGCTGGTTTTGGAGATAATGAAGAAGAATAGCCCTAGGATATTTTTTAATGGAGCGTCTCACCTTGAGGGAACTCATGATGAGAAGAGAGGCTCAACAAGCAAGGTTTTGTAGGATGTGTCATTCCGATCATCCTACCGAATCTTGCCCCTTGTTGTGGGAAGAGCACTATGACCGAGAAAGAACCCTTGGTTTTCAAAACCATGGGTACTATGAAGAGTGCTACCAAGAGGTAGGAGATGTTGGTTTTCAAGGGCAAGAAGCTCATGAATGCTATCCATACCACAACTCTTACAATCCGGAATGGAGTGGTAATCCGGATTGGTGGTATGAGAATGAGCCGGAAAACCAACCATACGAGCAACCTAGTTGGCCATCACCACCTTATACCATACCCCAAAACCAAGCCCAACAAGGAAGTTCAAGTTTAACACGTGAGGATGTCTTCAATACCATAGCAAACTTGAACTCCTTTACTAGTGATGAGCCGGATACCCAGCTCTCCTCTAGTGTTGAGGCCATTGAGGGGCATGTGAGGAGTATAAGGGAAGCGTTGGCCCGAATGGAAGCTCGTGATTCCGAAGACACACCATCCCAACTTGAACTCGATGACTCGGTGAGTGAGGTCACCAATAAAAATGATTTTGAGTTCAAAGGGGATGATGAGTTGGTTGTAGAGGATAGCAAAATGGAGGAAGAGGTGATAGTGCTACATTCATTAGCATCGTCACCCATTCTCCCGCTTATTGAACCAACTCCACCATTTTCGGAAGTTGTGAGGGAGATAAGAGAGGAGCCAAAAGACTATCTTAAGCCTCCTAACCACTCAACTTTCCTCCAACCATCTCTACCTCAACAAAACTTTCCTCTTGAAAGTTTTGTACCCCCACCTCTCTTATTTTGGAAGCTCATGGTGAAGGGGTTCAAGCCTTCACCATACGGATAACATTAGGGTCGTGCCGACGACCTTAAAAATATGGAGCTTCGTCGTGCCGACGACGTGAAATAAATTCGGCATTTCTTTTAGTTTTTGTTTCTTAGTTTTTTGTTGTTTTTTGTTGTTCTTTTTATGGCGTGTTTTTCTGTGATTTTGTAGCAAAGTGAAGTACATTGCAATGGAGGAGATGAAGGAAGGAGATCAACGAACAAGGGAAGAAAGCTTGGACAGTTGGTAAGAAAACGAAAAAATTTAAGCCTGGGATACCCTGCATTCGTGAGTCGCGATGGCCTCGTCGCGAGTCGCGACGAACAGGGGAGAAAAATCATTCCCAGCACCAACTTTCCGCGAGTCGCAATGGACTCGTCGCGAGTCGCGACGAGCCATCGCGAGTCGCGACATAGAGGTCGCGAGTCGCGATGTGATCAGAAAAATTTTGCTAAAAAACTGCTCTCGGCCTCAACTTTTCACAAGTCGCGACAGTCCCATCGCGAGTCACGACGAAGCATCGCGAGTTGCGACCACTTCAGTCGCGAGTCGCGATGAAAATTCCAAGTTTTCATTTGATCTTAAACATTGCATGATTCTTCCTTCTTCTCCACCCAACACTCCCAAGAACCATCACATATCCACTCATTTCCACACCATCTTACATATATTGACACATGAAATTCTTGCATCTTTATAGTATCTTTGTTGATTGTAGTATGCCGACTACATCATTGTGACTTAATTGCTATGTTCTATAGTGATTCTTGAATTTGTGTGGATTTATATGTTGGATATTTTTATTGGATAATCTTATCATTGTGATTGCATGATGGATTGGTTGTTCTTTGAGAATACTATGGTTATTAATTCTCTATGCTAAACCTAGTATTCCAAATCCTTATGTACTTGTGAGTTTAATGTTGTTCTTTGTGGTGTTAGTCTTGATCAAACGGCGCCACGGAAACAATGCTTTTCTCGAGGGGTGAGTTCTTCTACGGCATCTTTGCTCCCTCTTCCGGTTCCAAAACCGATTTCGGGACCATACAATTACATTGGATTGCGCCATATCACCGGCGACTATGCGGAGAAACGGGTGCCATTCTACCCCCTTGCCTTGATTTTTATTGTTCTTGCCTTACATGTTTACATTGAGGGCAATGTAATGTTTTATGTGTGGGGAGGGGTTAGAGGAATCACGTGCATGCTAGATTGTTTTGGAATGCCTTTTGCTACTTTTCATTGGAAAAACATGAGAAAAAGAAAAAAAAAAGAAGAAAAAAAAGAGAAAAGAAAACCCGCTAAGTTGAAAACCCGAGAGGGCAACTTAGGCAACATTGGGGGCCCGGATAGGTCGAAAACCCGAAAGGGCGGCCTAGGCAAAAATGAGAGGCTAAAATGTGCAGAAAAAGGTGAGGTGTGAGCTAAAGAAACATGATGTGTGGCTAGGATGAAAACTCGAAAGAGCTCCTAGGCAAAATGAGAGAAATTGAAAAATGCTATGATTTCACTCATTTGCCGGCGTTGGAGTCATAAGGTTGCGGTTGTCACATGGATGGATCGGGTAGCTCAACATCTATAGACCTCTTGGGATTGGGTAGCTTAGTGGGTTAGGAAAACGAAGTATGGTTATGAAATTCTTGATCCTTTTCTACTTCATTTTTGGTTTATATATTGGCATTAGGTGAAGCATGTGTTTGAATCTCTTATATGGCTTTAGCTTCATTTTATGTCATTGGATTTTGGTGGATATATTGGCATTAGGTGAAGTATGTGCTTAAACCTATTAAATGGTTTTAACTTCATCTTGTGTCATTGGACTTTGGAAATATCAATTCGGGGCTTTGAAATATTTTTATGGGTAGTGAATTGATAAGTGGTAGGTTTGGTTAGATTTAGGATTGGGGATGTGTGTGAAAAATTCTCATGTGAGCTTTTATTTTGGGATTTATGATATTGAGAGTTTTTGTGAGGCTTTGATTGGGGGATTAGTTTTTTTTAATGAAAACACCCAAGGGTGGGAGGAGGTATATTATAGGTTCCCCAAGCCTCCATCCAAAAATAAGTAAGATATACAGACAGATCAGATTGGCCATTGTTCGTGATAAGGCAACATGGTTGCCTCCCAAAAGTCCTACCAAGTCTAAATCAAATACTTGTGTAACAGCAATCCTAGCAAAAAGAGGATAGATGATGAAGTTGCGTTCCGAAGGAGAGAATCTCCACCCCTTGTGTTAGTTCTCCCCTCCGGCCAGGAAACTTCAATTACAAGAAGTGATGATGTGATGTAATCCAGCATGTTGAATCTGAAGTCACCAAAATCAGTTTCAGTTCGAGAGCAAATATGTGTCAAGTATGAGTTGAGAGAGGCCATGAGAATGTAGCAGTAGGTATGTGCAGAACAAGGTCAGAAGAGGAAGGGATCCCCGAGCTCCAGAGTAAGATGATAGGTAGCAGTCCTAAGAACAAAACATGAACCTGCATGAAGAAACCTTGATTAGCAGTATCAATCCTTAGAGAAAGCAAGTTACAACATTCTCACTTGAGGTATATGTGCCCTATCTAAAGCAATGAGACCCTTGATGTGCTGGGGGATGTTATTAAGACTAAGACATTGAAGATGGGATGTGTTATGCTTTGCAATTGCATTTGCTACGGAATTCCCTTCTCGAAAAACATGAATAAGATCAGCACAGCCCAATAAAACTTTAACTCTATAAGCCAAATGAAAAAGATTCCAGTTTGCAGAATAAGGGTCATCAACCATATTAACAGCCAACCTACAGTCACTTTCAAAAATGCAATGTTGCCCTACAGCATTTAAATTATCACACGCAAATAGTAGAGCCTTAATTTCAGCTTCCAACGGTGAAGCCACCGAAATAGGGGCAGAAGCTAAATTAATCAAAGTACCCGAGTTATCTCTAACAATCATACCAACAGCTGCCTTATTCGGAAACCAAGAAGCATCAATGTTAATCTTTATTGACCCCAAAAGAGGTCTCTCCCAACGAACAAAAGCTATGTTAGGCTTCGGAGGAGGTCTAATAAAAGGAATCCAATGACTAAAAGGTGATGTAATATCAGCATATGAGAAATAAGTCTTTGGAGTAGTTAGAAAAGCTAGCTTAATTAGGTCATGCACCTCCTTGGAAATTAACTCGGAAGAGAAAGGCTTGTTATCATATATAAACCTATTCCTAGCTTTCCAAAGCGACCAGCAAGTAAGAGAAGGGAGGATTTTACAGATGAAGTGCTTCCAGCTAGCTAAATCATGTGTATTCCAGAGAATGAAAAATCTTTCAGTAAGGGAATGGTCAGAGTTTAGATGAAAGTGCACTATAGATGCTATGTTACTCCAGACAGCTTGAGCAATAGGGCAAGAAATGAAAAAATGCTGAATTGCGTCTATATTAGAGCAAGCCGGGCACTTAGAAGCTAGACTGTAACCACAGGTAATAAGCACTTCATCAAAGGGAAGGAAGGATTGCAGCATTTTCCAGGTAAAGATTGATATCTTTTTTTGTAAAGCATTATTCCAAATGAATCTGCAAGCAGGGAAGTTACCTGTTCCCTGAGTAAAAGCCCTATAAGTTGACTTAGATGTGAAATTACCAGAGGGCTCAGCCTTCCAAATCAGTCTATCTGCCCTCTCAATAATGAGTTCTGAATCCTGCAGAAAAGCAGAAGTATCATGCTCCAGAAAGGAGCTAATCTGAGTTAATATAGAAGCCTTGTTACCAATAAAGTCCGCCCCAGACAAATATGGCGATTCAGCAACTATATGGTCAGGGATGAAATTACACAGAGGACCCCCAGGACACCAATTAGCATACCAGAAACTACAGGTACCTTTACCATGGATGATTAATGAGTTATGTTCAGCAAACGAATTAATGGAGAGAATTCTTTTCCAAGTTACTGACTTCCTATAAGACAAAGGTAGAGCCCACAGTAACTTGGACCAAAGAGTGTTCCCTAATTGGCTCTTCCACCAGAGTTTAGCTGAACATGTATCAATTATGGACTTAAGAGATCTAAAACCAAGTCCATTTAAATCAGTTGAAGTCGAAAGGGCAGACCATTTTTTCCAAAATTTATTTTTTCTATCATCTGATTCCCCCCAGAAAAATCTTGCTAATCTTTTCTCAAATGTTCGAATTATAATTTTTGTGGGATTAGTAACTGCCCACAAATGCTGTGGCAAAGCATATAGGCAGTTTTAATTAAAACCAGCTTGCCCCCAACACTTAGCCACTTATTCTTCCAACTTTGAAGCTTAGTATCCAAGTTTGCCATTAGAGGTTGGAAATATCTTTTGAGAGTTCTTCCCTGAAAAATGGGACAACCAAGGTACTTAAATGGAAATGATCCTTTTTTTCATTTTTAAGATTGACTTAACCTGCCTACTCTTTAGCATAGAGGCTCTTTTGCTAAGATAATATTCAGATTTTTCGAAATTGAACTTCGGACCTAAAGTTAACTCAAAGACATCTAAGAAGGCTTTTATTTTTATGAGATTAGACTTAGATGCTTGCATAAAGATAATGTTGTCATCAGCGTACATTAAATGGGAAGCTGCAGGAATTGAAGCAGGTAATTGGAAGCGAGTAAGACTATTATTAGTGAATATGAAGGATAGACTTCTAGAAAAGGCTTCAGTAAAAATATTAAAAAGAAAATGAGAGAGTGGATCACCTTGTTTAATCCCTCTAGTAGCTTGGAAAAAGCCTATTGGATTCCCATTAACAAGAACAGAAAAATGTGCCTGAGATAAATTTCTCATAACCGCAGTTAAAAAAGTCCCATGGAAACCAAATTTAGTTAGAATCTGTTTAAGAAACTGCCAGTTAACTCTATCAAAAGCTTTCATCAAATCTAATTTCAGTATACAGTTAGGTGATCTGTTCTTTTTATCTAAAAACCTGACCATTTCCTGTAGATACAGAATATTATCAGAAATGTCCCTCTTCTTCAAGAATGAAGATTGGTTAGGAGAGATCAGTGTGTCCATATAAGGCCTTAGCCTTTCCATTAGAACCTTAGAACAGATTTTATTTAGGACATTAGATAAACTGATAGGTCTAAAGTCCCCAAAGGAGCAAGGTGTTGCTTTCTTTGGAATTAGTGTAATCCATGTGCTAGATATTCCTTTAGGAATGTTAGAACCTAAGATGAAGTCATTTACAGCCTCAATTAGATCTTGTTTAATAAAAGACCAGCATTTGCTATAGAATTTAGGTGTAAAACCGTCCGGCCCTGGACTACTGTTGCTGTTTAAACTTTTTATGACAGCTTCTAACTCAGATTCTAACACAGGGGCAGCTAAAGTTTGATTATCTAAGTCAGTTGTCAACTTAGGGATTTGACTAAGAAAGTGAGAGCAGTATGTATCAGCAGTATTTTGGTCAACCTCAGTTAATAGATCAGCATAAAAGGCAATTGCCTCATTCTGAATATCAGTTTGTGTGTTTAGCCATTGACCTGCTGAGTTTTTGATTTTATGAATCTGCATCTTACAATTCTTTTCTTGCACAACTTTATGAAAGAATTGAGTATTATTATCGATTGGGGGATTAGTTTAGGATATGGCCATATGAATTCCTCCGTGTGTTTGGATCTTTTCTTACTCGAGGGCGACTAAGGTTTAAGTGTGGGGAGGTTTGATGAGGCCATTTTATGCGGTTATATTAGGGTTTTTAGGATTGGATTTTGTATAATTTTGTGCTCTACATGTGGCATTCTGCCTTGAAATCATTTAAGGAGGGATAAAAGCGACTTTGACGTTTTTATCACTTTTTAGATGATTTTGTGTGACAAGGTGATTTGTTTGAAGACTTTGAAGATTTGAAGACTTTGAAAGATATCTTTGAAGATTTGAAGACTTACACTTGGGCTTTTTGAAGATTTGAAGAAGTGAAGAGGTGAAGAAAGGAGAGCAAAGCAACGGGTGAAGGATGGTCCAGGGTTTTCATAATTTTCCGAGAAGAATCAGCCTTCAAGAGTGGTACCATTGGATTCCTCTTCTCGAGCACTATAAAATCGACTACAAGAACTCCCGAAACGGATCAACGGTTCACCCGGAGGAAGCAAAACAAAACAGGGCTGGAGTTTACTGATCTGGTCGCGAGTCGCGACGACAGCGTGAATTCAGCCCTGCAGCAGCGTTTTTCTCCCCTTTTTCTTCCCCTATAAATACCTCTTCACCCCTTCTTCTCCACAGCTCTAAGCCCGCCTTTGGGGCTCCAAAACCCTACTTTTCACCATTTTCTTCCATTTCTTCTTCTTTCTTTGTAGATTGTTGTTCTATGTTATGGGTTTTTTTTATCTAGGGTAGTTTTTATCTTGGGATCAAAGGATTGAATCTTCCACTTCTATGTAGTAAGAATCATTTTATCTATCTATTTGGTGTTTTTGCTATTGTGCATTTATTATGCTTTGAATGTTAATTGTTGATTTCATTGATGTTGTTGAAAGCTTGAGCATATGAAATACTTGTATGAATTGCAAGCTAGGGTTTAGGGGATTTGGGTTGATTTCCCCCCTTTTCTTGTTAGGAATGTATGAGTATGATTTAGAGCTTTTGATTGTGTTGATGGATTGATAATGTGCTAGATGAATGTGATTGATGTTGAACTCTTCATCATGTTCGTTTGTGTAGCAAACGAGAGAGTTATATGCTCTTGGATGAATGTGCGTTGCACGTTCATCCAATCTCGTGTAATTGCATGAATTGGTTAAATGCTTAGTCACGGTGTAGTGGTCATAAGTATTGCCAAGCTTGTCGGTTCTTCGTGATTAAATGCCATCAATGGGATACTCCTAGCAATAGGGGAGTCATTGGTGAGGTTTGACAAGAGATGTCGAATTCACTCTTGCAAACTACGAACTAAGAAGGATGGAAGATTTATCTTCACAACAAGTAGTTGAAGTATTGAATAGATGATTTTAATTCATCCTTGAAACATTTGTTATTTAGCATTTATGTATTCTTGATGGTGTGTTTCACTTCATTTGTGCCATGAGTTGTTTGAGCATAGGGAGTGCTTGTGTGATTGAATTGGTTAGGTGTTAGGAACGTGACGAATTCCGTAGCTCCTTTGCATGAAAATATACGAGCATGAACTTAGAACTTCTTGTGCATAATGTGTTGTGATTCTTGCTAGATGGGTATGTTGATGTTGAGTCATGTAATGTTATATGATAGAATGAGTGAATGGTTCAATGACCTACATTAGATTTGGAAGTGGATATCCCTTGCCCCCAAGGCTTTTTATCTTTGTAGTTTTAAAACCCCTTTTTCTTAGTTTTGTTTGATGATTAGCATAGTCACTTGACTTTGCTAGTTATCTTGTCTTTTTACTTTCGTAACTTAGGAAAACCAACCAACCAACCCCCCCCCCCCATTTACATGCTTTTATATGTATGTATATATGTCTACTCCTAGCCTAATATCAACCTTTTGTGCCTAAACGCTTAAGAAAATCCCTCTTCTTCGTGGACGATCCCGACTTGCCGCTATCTACTTAGTTGTAGATAGTAAGCATTTAGGGCTTATAAATATTAACTTTGAGAGGTACGGCGATGGCCTCCCAATCAAAATCAAATAATTATACACCAAATTTATAATACTATACATCAAATTCAATTAATTAAACATCAACTTCAAGTAATTAAATATCAAATATAAATAGTTAATTTCAAATAAAAAATTAAAATAGAGTCCGTCTCTTGAAAGACGGTCTTGCCATAAGGCATGGAAAAATCAAGATTTAAAGTCCAAATAAAAATAAATGAAGATAAAAATTTTGGGTTGCATGAATCGGGTTATAAATATTATAACTACTTTATGTTGCATAATAAAATTCTAATATTGCAACTAAGACCTTTTACCTTTCATTATTCTAATTAAACCCAATATTTCCATAAACCTATGGAAAGACGGTCTTTCCCAATACTTTGCCATTAAAATAATAAAATATCAAATAAAACACTATATATAGAAAATTATATCAAGATTAAAAGTACTTAAAAATGAAATAAAAATATTTAAAGATACACATGAAATTACATTAGTTTAACATCAAATGAAAATACTAAAAGCACATGTCATAATAGTTAAACATCAAATAAAACAATAAAATATGCATCAAATTGTAATAGTTAAACATCAAATAAATAAATTAATAGCTAAATATCAAATAAAAATACAAAAGATTAAAAAAAAATCAAATGTCCACCATAATGTGACACTGATATCAAATAAAAACAAAACATCAGTATTAAATTTTAAAAAAGTTGATTCACACTATTGAAATATCAAAGGATACACTAAGTAAAAATATAATATTTAGAAAAAAGAAATATCAATATTAATTTTTTAAAAGACGAGCTGAAAAACTAATACCTAAGTTAAAAAGAAAGTATAAATTATAAATGTAAATGTAAGATGATAAAATATCATTAACTAGTGGCCAAATGTATAAAGTATGTAAATTGAACATGTAAATACAAGAATTACCTTAAAAGATTCATATTTAACTTTCAAACACATAATTTTCTTTAAAAAAAAAGACATCTAATATACCATTAAATGGTTTGGTTGTAATATCAATTATTGGAAATGAAACATCAACTTCAGTAGAAAATGCGCGCATTGTGCGGAAATGGGAAGAAAAATCGACCCACAAATTTTTCGACCCGAATTCTTAATTTGGGAGATTCTTATGACCCAGAATCATTAATTTCTCAATTATTTATGTCCAACACTCCAAAAAAGAGATATATGCACCCATATCCCTCTTTCCTCCCCCATACTTTCTTAAATTATGTTTGAAACTACATTTCTAATTAAATTTTATAATATTATACATTAATCATTGATTTTGCTATGAGGCAATCTCACACAAATTTTTACTTTGAGACGGTCTCATACAAATTTATCTTTTTATATATATGTGTGTAGTGACAAGCCACAAGTATGTCCCACTAGCCAAAGGAGTACGGTTGAGAATGCTCCGCCAGGAATTCCATTACTCCGTAGCAGCGAAGTATAGTTTGTTCTTGTCCTAATCATGTTCTGAGCATTGGTGCTTTCTTGTTTTCCAGTTTCTTTTCATTCAGTTTTTGGTCCCTTAACTCATACGGTGTCGTTTCCATTTTTTTACGTTCTAGTTTTTTAGAACACGTGGACACGTGTTGTGCTCCCTATGGTTTCGTTAGATATTCCATCTGTTGTGCGGAATGGAGAAAGAACAGAAAATATGAACGAAAATAACAAGACACAAGATTTACGTGGTTCACCAATTTGGCTACATCCACGGGAGACGGATTCAATATAATAGGTAGCAGGTTACAGACGCCAAGAAATTGGCCAGATTTCTACCTATCTAAGTGCAGAACAGAATTAATTTTTACAGAGAGAAGAGAGACACTTTATATATTGTCTCCACTAAACCCTAACAAACTGGGATTGGAACAAAACACAATTCGGCCCAAATCAACATCAGTCCAAATTGGAATTGGAATTATATTCTTATCATAATTGTAGATGTAGTTGTATTCCAGGCCAGGGTCGCAGAAGCGGCTATTACAGTATTCAAGGCATACCAACAAATCTCCACCTTGACTTGAATCCTCAAAGTAGAAAACTCCAGATGCACCATTACAGTGCCAGATGAGTAGACTTCGCCCTCCACTCCTGGGACTGCCCATAGAGCACCTAATCAGCTCTGATGTTCAGCAAGTCCAAACAATGTTGAAACTTGCTATGTGGAACAGATTTTGTGAACATATCAGCGGGATTGTCAGCAGTTCCCACTTTCTTCACCCTGATTCTCCTCTCACTCCTCAGGAAATGATATCTGACATCAATATGCTTGGTCCTCTCATGATGGACCTAATCCTTGGCTATGCAGATTGCACTCAAACTGTCACAATACACAGTAGCCTGATCATGATGTAGACCAAGATCACTAACCAGTCCTTTCAGCCATATTCCCTCCTTTGCAGCCTCTGTCAAAGCCATGTACTCTGCTTCCGTAGTAGACAACGTCACTGTAGGTTGCAAAGTCGCCTTCCAACTAACCACAGAACCTCCCAAAGTGAATACATAACCAGTCATCGATCTCCTCGTGTCAACATCACCAGCATAATCAGAATCAGAGTAGCCTGTAACTAAGCACTCGGTATCACCTCCATAAATGAGACCCACATCAGACGTACCTCTAAGATACCTGAAAATCCTCTTCACAGCTTGCCAATGTTCCTTTCCCGGTTGCCCCATGAACCTGCTCACAACACTGACTGCCTGTGCTAAATCTGGCCTCGTGCAAACCATAGCATACATCAAACTCCCTACCGCGCTGGCATAAGGAACCCGAGACATATACTCCTTCTCCTCGTCTGACTGAGGAGCAAACATAGTGGTGAGATGAATATTTGCAGCACTAGGAGTGTCTATAGGCTTGGCTGTAGACATGCCAAACCTAGCCAACACTTTCTGAATGTAGCCTTTCTGTGACAAGAAAAGCTTCCGCTGACTTCGATCCCTAAGAATCTCCATTCCTAGTATCTTCCGAGCTGCACCCAGATCCTTCATCTCAAACTCAGCACTAAGAAGTCCTTTCAACTTCTGAATCTCGTGCTTACTCTTTGCGGCTACCAGCATGTCATCTACATAAACCACCAGATAGATGAACGACCCATCTCTCAACCTGCTGTAGTAGACACAACAGTCATAAGCACACCTCGTATATCCCAGCTGAAACATGTAACTGTCAAACTTCTTGTACCACTGCCTCGGAGACTGCTTAAGTCCATACAAAGACTTCTTCAACTTGCAAACATACTTTTCCTTGCCAGGAACCTGGAAACCATCTGGCTGAGTCATGTACAACTCTTCCTCCAACTCTCCATGTAGAAAAGCGGTCTTCACATCAAGTTGCTCAAGCTCCAAATCCTGACGTGTCACCAAGGCTAGCAACACTCTGATGGAAGTGTGTCTGACCACTGGTGAGAAAATCTCATTATAGTCTACCCCCTCCCTTTGACTGAAACCTCTTGCAACAACTCTTGTCTTGTACTTGACTCCCTCTGCAGGTGATATTCCTTCCTTCTTCTTGAAAACCCATTTGCAACTGATTACCTTTCTCCCTTGAGGCTGTTTGACCAATTCCCATGTCTGATTCTTCTGAAGAGACTCCATCTCATCTCCCATTGCAGCAAGCCATTTATCAGCATCAGTACACGAAGTAGCCTCTCTGAAGGTTGATGGCTCTTGAGTATCCACTTCCTCGGCAACTGACAGTGCATAACCCACCATATCCTCAAACCCATATCTCTTTGGCGCCCCAACTCCAACCCTCCTGGGTCGGTCCTGAGCTAAACTGCGGACTGTAGCTCCTGATGGTTGAGGATCTGGTGGTGGAGATTCCGGTATCTCAGATTCTGTCTGTGGCTCTTGATTCACCTCAAATTGTTCCAATCTATTTTCACCTTGAGTGACTTCAAGCTCCACCTGTTTATCAACTCCACTAGTTTCTGGCACAACTGTGGGCTTCACCATAGATCTAAGCAAAGAATTTTCATCAAAGACAACGTCCCTGTTCAGAATAACCCTCTTCTCAGATGGAGACCATATCCTGGAGCCTTTAACTCCATCTCCATAACCCACAAAGACACCCTTCTTGGCTCGGGGCTCTAACTTACCATCACTAACATGATAATAAGATGTACAACCAAAAACTTTTAACTTGGAGTAATCAACAACTTTACCTGACCACAACTCCATAGGTATTTTGCACTCTATACCCGTGTGAGGCCCGCGGTTGATCAGGTAACAAGCTGTACTCACCGCCTCTGCCCAGAATCTCGTTTCCAAACCAGCATTAGAGAGCATGCACCTCGCTCTCGCCAGCAATGTCTGATTCATCCGCTCAGCTACGCCATTCTGCTGTGGCGTATTCCTGACTGTATGATGACGAACAATCCCTTCATCCCTACAAAACTGATCAAACTCAGACGAGCAGAATTCCAGCCCATTATCAGTTCGAAGCCTCTTGATCTTCTTCCCGGTCTGATTCTCCACCAAAGCTTTCCACTCCTTGAACTTCGAGAAAGCTTCACTCTTATGTTTCATCATGATAACCCAAGTCATCCTTGAGTAATCATCAATCAGAGAAACAAAGTACCTGTGACCTCCCAGTGACTCAACTCGGGAAGGTCCCCAATAATCAGAATGGATGTAATCCAATGTGCCCTTTGTTCTATGAATCGCCTTAGGAAACTTGCTGCGGTGATGCTTCCCAAAAATGCAATGCTCACAGAAGTCCAAGCTCTTGATCTTGTGGCCACCAAGAAGATCATACTTCGACAGAATCTGCATCCCTCTTTCACCCATGTGACCAAGCCTCATATGCCATAACTTAGTCATATCATCCTGGTGAACCTCCGAAGATGCAACATTAACAGAATCCATAATCGTGGAACCTTGCAGAAAATACAAGGTACCATGCAGAACACCTTTCAGAACCAGCCTAGAACCTTTGCAGACACACATAACTCCATCACTCCCTGAGTAGACTAAACCCTTTCTATCCAACGTAGGAAGAGAAATCAGATTCTTTGTCATCGATGGAACATGCCTGACATCGTTCAAAGTACAGAAACTACCATCATGCGTCCTGATCTTGATTGAACCAATCCCAACTACCTTGCACGCAACACCATTTGCTGTAGTAATGATGCCCTCAGCTTGCTCATAAGTTGAGAAATAATCTCTCCTTGGGCATACATGGTAAGATGCCCCAGAATCAAGAAACCACGCATTAGAATGATTATTTTGCCCAGTAACAGCTAGAGCAAAATCATCTTCAGAACTGAAATCCCCTTCAGCCACAGCAGCAGTACCAGATGTACTCCCAGATTTACTAGCCTTCTTCGGACACTCCTTTTTCCAATGCCCCTTCTCCTTACAGTAGTTACAAACATCATTGGCCTTAGGACCCTTTGAAGATGACTTCTTGCCCTTCTTCTTATTGCCGGTTTCCTTGCCTTTTGTGTTTCCGTCACTAGCAAACAAACCAGTGGCCTGACTTTCTGTACCTGTACTGTTTGCCTTATGTCGCAACTCTCTACTATGGAGAGAGGATCTTACTTCCTCCAGAGACACAGAATCTTTACCAACAATAAATGACTGAACAAAATTCTCATACGAAAGTGGTAAAGAAACTAGCAAAATCAAAGCAGCATCTTCATCTTTAATTTTCACATCTATATTTCGTAATTCTAATAACAAAGTATTCAATTGCTCTAGATGGTCTCTGAGTTGCGTACCTTCCTGCATTCGGAGACCGAAAAGGCGTTGTTTCAGAAGCAACTTGTTAGTTAGAGATTTCGTCATATACAAACTCTCCAACTTCAGCCACAGTTGTGCAGCAGTCTCCTGATCTGAGACCTCGGTGATGATTTCGTCCGCGAGACACAACATAATCGTAGAGTGTGCCTTTTCTTCCAGACTCACAACATCGCCAGAACTGCTCGCGAAATCCTTCGTCAGCGGAGTCCACAAACCTTGCTGTTTCAGCAAAGCTCGCATCTTGATCTGCCATAAACTGAAATTGTTTCTCCCGGTAAACTTGTCGATCTTCACGTTCAACCCAGACATCTTTCTCCCCGATCAGCCCCGATCTGATGAGCCCAGAATTCGATATACCCACTACGGATATCACCGGAAAAAGAAACCGCTCCAATACCAGTTTGTTGTGCGGAATGGAGAAAGAACAGAAAATATGAACTAAAATAACAAGACACAAGATTTACGTGGTTCACCAATTTGGCTACATCCACGGGAGACGGATTCACTATAATAGGTAGCAGGTTACAGACGCCAAGAAATTGGCCAGATTTCTACCTATCTAAGTGCAGAACAGAATTAATTTTTACAGAGAGAAGAGAGACACTTTATATATTGTCTCCACTAAACCCTAACAAACTGGGATTGGAACAAAACACAATTCGGCCCAAATCAACATCAGTCCAAATTGGAATTGGAATTACATTCTTATCATAATTGTAGATGTAGTTGTATTCCAGGCCAGGGTCGCAGAAGCGGCTATTACAGTATTCAAGGCATACCAACACCATCTATCTCAGTTTAAACTTTAAACTTTAAACTTCACACTTCACTTTATATTACTATTTACTGTTCAATTTTAGTCACATTTTTTAATAGATATATAACAATAATATTGTCATATGTTATGTGGTTGAATTCGTTGTAACAAATAGTTTCTAAAAGTAATCTGTTATTAAATGTAGCTAAACATATCAACGGCCGAACATTTTTCTTAATAACCGTAAAAAAAATTCTATAAAATTTGATCTGGAACGGAAGGTGGTACTTTAGTATCAACTCCACCACTCTCTTTTGCTATGAGAATTTTCTGAGATGAATTCATGAATAAACAATATTTCCCTTCCTTATTTTACCCTTCATACCTGAATTTGATGAAATTAGATTCGATTTCTTATAAAATTTTCTTGGTACCAAAGCCTATGGATTTGATCTAGTGATTTGTGCATATTTGTTCTTGAATTTTCGGTCATCGTCACAACAATACCATGGATTCGGATGTCAAATCTTCAGCAGACTCAATTTTACAATCTAGAAGACAGTCCTTCCAAACACTACAAGAAACATGACTTTTTACTCGGTCCTACAACATTTTTTACCATGATTTTAGTCCCAGAAAAATTAAGGTAAATACTGGTATAGTAAAAAGTTCACTTTTACCTCAGTTTAGAACTGCGGTAAAAATTGGTTTTTGACCCACGTTGGTAGGTATTTTGGTTGACGTCGATAATTACAAGAAGTCGGACGATGTGAGACCATGACTGCGACTTTGTTTTGGCCGACATCAGTCGTATTGTGATTGATATCACAAGGGACTTCTACCAAAGCCGTGCGTCGTAGGGCATTCATGTTGTGTGCATGTTTACGTGGAACTGTAACCAAAACTGCGTTGTTTTGACAGGTGGATTTCGCACACAAACTTTTGACACCGGCTACTAAAGTTTATCTATTATACCACCGATATAGGTATATATTGTGACCGACGCCGGTATGTCTGATGTTGGTTACGTGTCGTCGGGGTATCGTCTTGTGTGATGTTGCTTCTTAATCAGAGAGACGTCGGTTCTCGTCAAATATTATCATATTTTATTTTCCATGACACACATTATCGTTCATCGGTAGTCGTTACATGTTATTTAATCTTCGATGACTTATGTAATGGTTAAACGTCTTTCAATGATTGATTGTACAATCACATGTATTACAAAAATATGATACAAACTATTAAAATACATAACCTTTATATGAAATTAAAATATTATTTGTATTGAACCTCCATTGCCAACAATGTACAACATTAACACTGACAAGGCAACTACTAAAATGACAAGTCCACCATCCACATGTTGAAAGTCTATTGATAACTCTCTTTGTCCTATTACAACCAATCCCTAACAAACAAAGTTTATGTTAGAAAAAGGAAAGTCCCCAAATGAAATACATACAATATAGTCATACGTAGACGATAGTAATTTGAACCCAAAAAATATAACTCATCTACATTGGTGCGACGTCGGTCGTTCTAGACTTTGCTGTTACAAAGGCCGACGTCTGCTGACCAGCATCGGGCATTCATAATTTTTACATGCAAAAACGACATTTGTTTGCTTAGAATGAACCCTATCTATGACCAATACTTCTCTTTATTTGTACATGACATTATTTACCTTTTCTTTGTTTTTTTCATGCAAATGGTATGTGCGTCTTTGTTTTTCCTTTTCTTTCACCCCCCTTGTGTTCTTTTTTTTTTTCTTTTTTTTTCAGTAAGTGGGTTTTTCCTCTATTTTATTTTACTGTAGCATCTCCTTTCTAGAAATTCTTTCTATAAGTTGTCTGTCTTTTCAAGAGAATTACAGGTCGTGTTTTCTCTCTGTGTTTTCTGATTGATTGGGAAACTTTCTCAAAGAAGACTCGGGACTTTCTGCAATTTTCTTCTAAATTTAGCCACGGTTTCCACCATTGTTCTCTCTAGAATACAATTTGGAATGCTCGGTTAGACATAGAAGGTTGTTGAAGGCATTGGGCAATTCAGCACTTTTGTAATTTTTACACAAAGAGAAAGAGAGATTAAAAAGGAGGCACAGGGGGGGGCAAGATCAAGAAGTTTGAAAACACCAACAACAGTCGAGCGCAGAGCAGGGCTGGTGAAGAAGGTAAATAATTTTTCTATTTTATGTGATGCTCAGGTCAGCATTATCTTTTTCTCCAGCACCGAAGTATTCGCTAGCATCCCACACCATCATTGGTCATTATTTCAGTAGGTCCATCCCTCCTGTCGCATCCTTCAGTTGGGTTTGCTTTAAACTTGCTTTCTTAATTGTTGTCACGAGCAAAAACTCAATTTATAATCTCAAAAAATGCAAATTATAGGAATAGGAAGCAGTCGCTTTCAGCCCGTCTGCCAATACGCGGTTTTGGAGCACCCTCCATTGCCAGGGTGATTGCATTTTTGAGAACAAGAATTATCACAACAAGAAACAACACCAATTACTTTGCCCCTTTTACCTCAGTTTTTGCCTTAGCCCAATAAACCAAGGTAAAAAGTTCTTTTACCTCGATTCTTTTTTTCGTAGTAAAAGATATTTACCTCGATTATAAAAAACTGAGGTAAGTAATAAGTTTTTTATCTCGGTTCTATGGTAGCCGAGGTAAATATCATTCAAAATTTGAAGTAAAAAGTATAACCTACGTGAGTGCGACGTTGGCAACATGTATCTATCCAAGAAGTATCAGTCATTCATGAGATTACCGATATCGTACTACTAATAGGTTTGACCAAATTTCTATAGATGATAAGGAGCGATGTCACATATGTCGGGATTTGGTCAGTATTATTGGGTCAATTGACCAATTTCAATCATAATTACCTAAATTTTCTTCTCCGCTGAAGATGGTTCTACAAAATCCAATTCCCCATTGTTGAAGGAGGACAATAGGGTTGTGGGTTGTCATATAACTCGCCACTCAAGTAGCAAGTAAGTTTTTCATACCTCAATCTGTATTTTCATCTTCAAATTTGGTTTTAGGTTATAGTTCAATTGATATGAGAGGATGTGTTTAACTATGGGTTGATTGAATGCAGGCATTGCATAATTATATATGGTTGATGTTTAACCCTATTATTTTCCAAAAGTGTTAATATAACCCTGCATAATATGAAAGTGCAATTATACCCTTAACTTTTGCATCAAATGTGCCGATATAACCTTTTGGCACTGTTTCGACATTGACTTGGTATATTCCGGCATTGACCAAACCTAAAAAGACTAAAATATCCCTAGTCTTAAACCTTAAGATCTAATGAAAAAATTACCCCTATGGTTCTTCTATTTCTTAATCTCCATAATCACAGCCACAGCCCCGCCGCCGCTCCGCCACCACCTCCGCTACTCTGCTGCCACCTTCGTCGCTCCACCACCACCATCTCTGCTGCTCCACCACCAAAATCTAGATTTTTGCCACATCTGCGACACTTCAGGCCTAAAACCCTTTAATGTAGATGCATCATATCTAGTTTATAAAACCATATATCTATAGGAAAGTTAGTAGTACCCTACACACCATTAAATAAAACCAACCTCAAACAACTCTTAAAAGAACATAACCCATCAATTTCTACAGTATAATTAAAATATTGGAGAAGACAACATTGTAATTAAAAGTGAAAACCATTCATATGCTAAACATATGGCCACAAATTAATAAAGTTTAATAGAAATCCTACCAAACTCACTCAAATTACCCAATATGCAAAAACAAACACTCACCCTGAGCCCACCCCAGTATGCTTCTACACCCGATGAAATAACCACCCGGAAACAACCCAGGAACAACCCAGAACCCAGCAACAACCCAACAACAACCCAAAACATCGACAAAAGTGAAGCACAATTGACAAAATCTTCAGCGATTAAATATGAATACACATAAAATAGAAAGATTGAGAATGTAAATCGTTCGAAGATTACCATTCTACCCTTCTCTATTTTCTCCTCCAAAATCCACTACTGCGGTGACTCACTTCAACCGGTGAGAACACACCACCAGCTCGGAACTCCGGCAAAACGAACGCAAATGAAAAACTTTCCCCAATTAATGGACCGGTCTGACGGAGTTGGGAGAGACTAAAAAATAATGAGGAGAAAATAATTGGGCTTAAATGAATTTCTTGGGCTTGGTACGGGTGGGGTTAATCAGAAAGGGAAGGGGGGGAGGGGGTTACAGTTTGAGTTCTGTAGGGAATTAGGGTATAAACACCCTTCTACTTTTTATGTATTTTTTAAATGATAGTATAATCGTCATTCCACTTATTTTAGGCCGAATTATGCTCTCCAGGTTAGATTAGCACTTTTGAGCAAATAATAAGAATTGCACTTCCAGATTTTACATGGTTATATTGGCACTTTCGACCAAAACATAGGGTCATTTTAGCACTTGAATCTCTCTCTCTCTCTCTCTCTATATGTATATGTTACTCTAATCAATATTCATATATATGTGTGTGTGTGTAAGGAATCCATGAAATGAATGAATGTAAGTGTATGCATTTATTGCTAAGACCGGATCTTAAACAATATGTACTTATATATTGTTGTAGTGTAGGAATATATATGGACAAAATCTATTGTTTTGAGGAAGATCAAATGAGTGTGGAGTATCAATATTTTGTAGCTAACTTCATTAAATATGCATTCACGAATGCTGCGAAGGAGAATTTGTTGTATGTGTATTGTCCTTGCAAGAAGTGCCGGAACACCACTATTCATGAAGATGCAATTAGTTTGAAGGATGATTTATTTATATATGGTTTTGATCCAACATACAAAATTTGATTTTGGCATGGGGAGAACGTGGATGATCATACTAGAAATGAAGTAAAGGCCGAGTTGGATGATATGATGAATGAATTGGTTGAGGAGATTGTCAAGAACTATAGTGGAAATCCTAAAAGATTTTTAGAATTGCACGGACATAATGAAACACTTCTATACGATAGATGCTCAGAAGGAATGATAATATTGAAGGCTACGTTACAGATGGTGAATGTGAATACTTTTTTTTTTATAAGCACCCGGAGGTGGGGGTTGGTATATTGGTACCCCAAGCCAGTAAAAACTGAAACACAGTAAGTTTACATTAGTTTTTACAGAAGGCAACATCATTGCCTGCAAAAGTGATGACTACTAACCTAGAATAACAAGGTCGGTCATAGAAGCAAAAAGAAGTTAGTTGCGATTCCAAAGCAAAACGAATCTCCACACCCCGTGTTAATTCGTAGTTTGGCCAGGAAACTAACATTTAGACAGTCAGAAAGTTAGAAAGTTAGCATGGTAGAGACAATTGGGGGGAGCCCTGAATGGTGGCATCTGAGCAGTTCTCCGGGAGTATGTAACACTGCATCCTAGCTTCCATGGGGTTGACTTAGGGAGTAAATCGCCTTGTGAACCAAGTCAAGGTTGTTCCTACACAAGAAGTATATATCATCAGCAGTATCCATCCTTCCTCTAGCAGTTAACATGTACTCTAATCTGAAGAATTTGTTTTTTATCTAAGGCTATAAGACCCTTAATATGATCTGGAGCATTAATGAGATTGAGGGCCTGCTTATGGGTGGTGTGGTGTTTAGCTATTGCATTAGCCACAGAATTACCTTCCCTGGGAACATGTATAAGCATAGCACCACGTAAAAGGTATTTAACTTTATAAGTAGCATTGAAAAGTTTCCATTGAGCCGAATATGGATCATTTATCATGTTGACAGCTAATAAAGAATCAGATTCGATAATATATGAATCGTCCAACTGATGAAAGTTTTGACATGCAAATTGAATGGCAAGTATTTCAGCATGAAGTGGAGAATCTGCAGAAATGGTTGCTGAGTTAATCAGTAGGGGGGTGCCGGAACTATCCCTTGCAACTATCCCTACTGCAGCCATGTGGGGAAACCAGGAAGCATCTGAATTAATTTTGATGAAATTTGAACTTGGTCTTTCCCAACAAACAGGCTTTATGATCGGCTTAGGAGGGGGCCTAAGCTGAGGGATTAAAAGCTTTAATGGATGTGGAATGGCAGTAGGGGTTTTCAGGTGTGTAGGATTGGAGTACAGAGATAGCTTAATGAGGTCCACTACTTTCTTGCAAATGAAATTAGTAGAGAATGGGATCGTATCAAAAAGGAATATATTTATGGCTTTCCAAAGACACCAGCATATGATAGGAGGGACTATGCTGCATATCAACTGATGGAATTTCGGGAGATCTAGACAGTTCCAAAAAATAAAAAATGTCTGAGACATGGAATGAGGTTCAATTAGATGGAAATGAACTAGAGGTGCCATGTTACTCCATATAGATTTAGCTAAAGAACAGGAAATGAAAAAATGTTCTAGTGAATCCGAATGACAACAAACAGGGCATTTCGAAGCAAGACTATATCCACACATAATAAGCACATCGTCAAATGGAAGAAATGAGATTTTCCAAGTGAAAATGGAAATATTTTTCGGAAGGGATTTGTTCCACAGTAATTTATAAGCCGGGAAATTACCTGGTGAACTTGTGATAGCTCAGTATGCAGATTTGAAGGAGAAATTGCCTGTTGGGTCCGGTTTCCATATAATCCTATCATCTCTTCCCTCAACTAGTTCTGCATTTTGCAAGAATAAAAAAGTATCATTTTCCAGAAATGGAGCAATCAGAGCTAATATTTCAATTTTGTTCCTAATGAATTCGGATACAGTATAGTGCTGAAATTCAACAGTTATATGGTTAGGAACAAAATTATGGAGGGGTCCATTCATGCACCAATTTGCAGTCCATATGTTACAGGTACCTTTACCATGAATGATGAAAGAGTTTTGTTCAGCAAAATATTAACTGAACAAATGCTTTTCCATGTTACAGACTTTCTATGGGATTCAGGTAGAGACCACAACAACTTAGCCCATAAGGTGATACCTAACTGGCTTTTCCACCACAATTTAAGGGAGCAAACATCCAGTATAGCTTGGATTGACCTAAACCCCAAACCACTCTGTGAGATAGGTATAGCTAGATGAGCCCATTTCATCCATACTTTGTTTCTTTTCCCTTATGATTCACCCCAGAAGAACCTAGCCAATCTTTTCTCAAATGTTTTGATTATATATTTTGGGGGTTTAGTTACAGACCATAAGTGTTGTGGCATTGAGTACAGACAAGACTGTATTAGGATCAGTTTCCCACCTGAGCTAAGCCACTGATTTTTCCAATTTTGCAGTTTCCTATCCAATTTTTCCATGAGGGGCTGATAGTATCTATTTAATGTTCTTCCTTTAAATATAGGACAACCAAGATACTAGAAGGGGAAGGAACCCTGTTTCATTTTTAGAATCATCCTAATCTGATTTAATTTGGTAATTGTTGCCCTTTTACTAATGTAAAAATCAGATTTCTGGAAATTAAATTTTTGCCCCAAAGTATATTCAAAGATATCGAAGAAAGCCTTAATCCCAATAAGATTAGATTTGGAAGCTTGCATAAAAATGATAGTATCATCAGCGTACATGAGGTGAGTGGCTGCTGGGATTAAAGATGGTAGCTGGAAATACGAGAGCTTATTATTGTGGAAAATAAAAGATAGACTCCTAGAGAAGGCTTCTGAAAAAATGTTAAAGAGAAAGGGAGAGAGGGGGTCACCTTGCTTAATTCCTCTTGTGGCTTTGAAAAGGCCCACTGGATTGCCATTGATAAGTATTGAAAAATAAGTTTGAGAGAGATTAGACATAACAGCATGTAAAAATTTACCATCAAAGCCAAACTTTATCAGAACATTCCTAAGAAAATGCCAATTCACTTTATCAAATGCTTTCTGTAAATCTAATTTCAGAATGCAGTTAGGGATTCTAGCCTTCTTATCAAGAAATCTAATCATTTCCTGAAGGTAAATAATATTGTCCGAGATATCCCTACTTTTCATGAAGGCCGATTGATTTGTAGAGATCGATTTGTCCATATGTGGTCTTAATCTTTCCATTAAAACTTTGGAGCATATCTTATTAAGGACATTTGATAAACTAATAGGCCTAAAATCATCGAATGAACATGGCGTTGTCTTTTTGGGTATTAAGGTAATCTAGGTACTGGATATTCCCCTGGGTAAGGCAGTACCATTAATAAAATCATTAACTGCATTAATAAGGTCATTTTTTATTATGGACCAGCACTTAGAATAAAATTTGCTTGAAAAGCCATCTGGTCCAGGGCTACTGTTCTTAAGCCCTTAATTACTGCCTCTACTTCAGTTTCAGAGGCTGGCTTAGATAGTTCAAAGTTGTCTTGGGCAGAGATGACATTCGGTATTTGGCTCAGAAAATGTGGATAATAGGTGTCATTTGGCATTTGATTAGGTTCATTTAATAAGTCTGTGTAATAGGAGATGGCTTCTTTGTGTATATCTGTTGGAGAACTTAGCCATTGACCTTCTCTATTTTTAATCTTTGTAATTTTTAATCTGCAATTTTTCTCCTGCACAACTTTGTGAAAGAATTGAGTGTTGTTATCACCTAACCTATGCCATTTCAACTTAGCTTTCTGTTTCCAAAACTTTTCCTTTTCTTTTTGAGCTCGCAACAGTAAAGATTTTTTCTCATTTAGTTTGATAAGTTCAGCATCCGAAGGGTTAGAATCAAAAATTGATTCCTGAATTCTAAGAGATTCTTCAGCATTTAAAACATTAGTGTCTATATTCCCAAAGGATTCTCTATTCCAATTTTTTATCACCTTTTTCAATCTAAGCAGTTTAAGAAAAAAACCAAGTAAACCAGTCTCAGTCATTTGTTTTTCCCAATTAATCTTAATTAGAGTGATGAAGTCCGGCCGGTTAAACCATACATTTAGGAACCTAAATGGTTTTGGAATGAGAATAGTCAAATTTGAGATTTGGAGGAGGAGGGGGGAGTGGTCCGAGGTTTGCCTATTCAAGATTTGGATAGAGGAAGAAAGAAACTTATAGTTCCATGAAATAGTACATAAGCCTCTATCTAGCCTTTTTGAGGTCGGATTCCTAAGTCTTGAGTTACACCAGGTGAAAAGGTTTCCTACCGTATTGATTTCCTGGACACCCTTGCTATTTATCCATGTGTTAAAGTCTCTAATGCTGCCTAAGGAGGGAGAACTAGGGCCTTTATATTCTGTGAGGGAGGTGATAGTGTTAAAATCTCCTATAAATATAGTATCACCAGTAGTAATTGGCGCCAAGTCTTTCCATAGAGTCTTCCTACCTTCCCTATTCCTAAGTGCATATATGAAAACAACATCCATTTGTAGATTGATGGATTGGTGAGCTAAACTAACATGTAAAAACTGCTCATGAGAGGAAAGTAGCGAGACTGTAACTAAATTAGTCCACATAAGCCAGATTTTACTGTTGTACAAAGTCAGACCTTTAGAAAAGTTAAGTTTATCCATATAGAATTGAAGTTTTGAGTTATCATGCATTGGTTCAATTATACACAGCATTTGAATCTTTTTAAGCTTGACAAGATTAATTAGCCTAAGCATTGAAGATTCCATACCCCTAATGTTCCATACTAAAAAATTAATTGAGGGAGGACCTGTCATTGCTCACAAGATTTATGACTTTTAGTGGATGATCTAAGCATCATTTTATTAATCTGGCTAAAGTAGTTTGTTTTTTTACCTTTGGCTTTACCTTGCAAAGGATCCTGGTCCTGAATAGTGGGTGAGGCAGTACTGGCCTGTTGATTAAAATTGGCCTCTTGATCGGTGACTTGTTCCTCAGGATCATCCTGCAAAACAGAGAATCTATTTTCCATTCTTCCTTGTGAAGAAAGAGTTACATTGCTGAGTCTTTTCAGACTCAAGGGAAGTGTCCCAACCTGAATATCATCTATGGCATATGCCCTTGGTGTAAAATTGAGTAGAGCTGAATCATTTAACAGCTTGGATAAGGAGTTATCAAAATTATCATGAGTTTTGGGACTAGAACCGTTATCAGGCGAAATAACCCTATCAGTTTCAGGGGCACTAATAATCCTTAGAAAGGGGTTGGGTTGAAGGTTGGGAGTGGGGGATGGCGAAACTGCATTACTAGATACCTTATCATTAACAGTAATGATGTGATGAACCTGATCATTTGGGGAGATCAAGGGAGGAGTGACAAACTTTTTTCCAGTTGCCTGCCACAGGGGCTGATTTAGAATGTTGTTGTCAACATCTGATCTAACATTTAGGTTGGGAGGGAAGGCTCTACATTGAGCTTTGGAGTGGCCTAATTTGGCACAATGGTTACAATATGGGGGGATGTCCTCATATTCTATTGGATATTTCTTATTATTTGTTACTGAGCCTAAATGAATATGATTACAGAGAGGCTTTAGCAGATCAATCTCGACACAAAGTTTAATGCTGAAGGTCTTGTAAGCATATCTGTAGCTAGATCATTTTTGATAAAACAACCTATACTATTACCAATAGACTCTATTGAGGCAGAATTGTAATAATATAGTGGAACTTCCCTGATAGTGCACCACACTGGGACAATGGGTGATTCTTTGTTCGTTGAGAACTCTGGAGGCCATTTCAGCATCTTGAGGAGTATCCCGTTGAAGTTCCACACTCCTTTCATCCAACCTCGTTGGTAATCGTTGAGAAGTTCAAACCTGATAAGCACATGTTTATAATCCAAAGAACCTAGTTGGTATTTACCTGTGAAGCCCACAGTCTTGAAGAATTGCTCCAGTTGCTCCATTGAGCATCTCCCCTTTGTAAATTTGCCGACTAGGGAATTTGCATAGTGGGATGGCAGCTTAGCTATTTGATCATCTGAGTATAAACAGGCTGCATCTCCTAAGTGTTGGGATTTGGGGATGATCTCAGGATTATTGGGCAACACTTTTGATAACGGAGGGGATTTACTTTGTAGGGCGGCGGCGAAGGATAGAGGAGGAGGAGGTTGGTTAGGGTTATTGATTTCTGGAGCGGCTAGAGTTTGGGGAGCCATCATCGATGAGACCGTTAACGGTGAACTAGCCGTTAGCGGCGGACTAGCCTAATCCGGCGTAGCTAGCCTAATCCGGCGACTGTTGCCGAAGAATTAAGAATGTTCAGAAGGAAGAAGGACAGAGGAATAGGGAATAGGTAAAATCACACCTAAATCGCACCTAAATTCGCACACATGAACAGTAGCCGAAGTTCTCAGTGATTCGTGAAAGCTAAGTATTCCTGTAGTTATGCTAGGTTCTCTGGTTTGTTGAAAGTTTTAAAAGATATACTTTCGATGGTAATCGAATAAAGGAAATGGTATATGAGGCGAACAAGGTACTATGTCCGATGAGCATGAATTATGAAAAGATACATGGTCGGAACGATTGTCTCTTGTATGTGGGAGATCACTTGGATGTGGAGGAATGCTCGAAATGCAATGCTCCAAGGTTCAAACTGGAGGAGGTGGATGTTGATGTAGAAATTAGTAATTGTCGGACGAAGAAGGTTCCTGTCAAGGTTGTTTGGTATCTACCTATTATTCCTAGATTGAGAAGATTGTTTGAAAATCCCAAGGATGCAAAGAATTTGAGTTGGCATGCAGATCAGATAGTGGTTGATCCTGAAGTCATAAGTCATCCTGCTGATGGTGATCAGTGGAAGAGATAGATGTGACCTTTCCTAAATTTAGGAATGAGCCACGTAAATTAATGTTGGTTTGTGCACAGATGGAATAAACCCGTTCAGTAATATGATCAGCAATCATGGTTCGTGACTGGTGATGGTATTTATAACTTACCCCCATGGTTGTGCATGAAAAGGAATTATATCATGTTGTCTCTAATGATCTCTAGTCCTAAGCAACTGGGGAACGATATCAATGTGTACTTATCCCCATTGGTAGATGACTAAAAAAATTTGTGGGATCCTAGAATGAGGATGTATGATGGGTTTTGGAGAAAGTCATTTGATTTTAGAGCCATGTTGTTTTGCACCGTTAATGACTTTCCCGCATATGGAAACTTATCCGGCTATTCAGTTAAAGGTCACAAAGCATGCCCTATTTGTTTGGAAGGAATGGATTATTGCCAGTTCGGGCATGGAAGTAAGACAGTGTATCTTGGGTACCGGAGATGGCTTCCAACAACTCATCGGTGGAGGAGTAGGTGTGTTGAGTTTGATGGCAAGGTAGAGTTGGAACCTCCTCCTCATGTATTAATAGGTGCATTAATCTCAAACATGTTGCATAATTTTTTAAATGACTTTGGAAAGAGGAAGAGGAAACCTAAGGTTACTTGTAGTTGGAAGAAACATTCCATTTTTTTGAACTACCATATTGAGTGACCATTGATGTTCGACATTGCTTGGACATGATGCATTTTGAAAAGAATGTATGTGATTGTTTGGTTGATACTTTGATGAATATCCCATGTAAGACAAAGGATGGAGTGAAGTCAAAGAAAAAATATGGTTGAAATGATAATTATACCTGAATTAGCCCCCAAGGATCGAGAATAAAAAACATACTTACCCGCTGCTTGTTACACGCTTTCAATAGTTGAGAAAGAGTTGATATGTTCCAGTCTCAAAGGTATGGTTGTCCCAACAGACTACTCTTCTAGGGTTAGAAATATAGTATCCGCTAAGGGATTGAGATTGGGTAAAATGAAATTGCACGATTCACATTGTTTGATTCAAGAATTTCTCCAAGTTGTGATAAGATCCATCTTGCCAACTCACACCAGAAAGTGCATTAACCGGTTATGTTTCTTCTTCAAGGAAATTTTTTATAAGGATATTAGGCATCGGAAATTGGTGGAACTGTAGGAGGAAATAGTAATCGTGTTGTGCCAGTTAGAGATGTATTTCCCTCTTTCTTTCTTTGACATCATGGTGCACTTGTTGGTTCACGTTGTACCGGAGATATTGATATGTGGTCCTATACATCTTCGATGGATGTATCCCTTCAAGAGGTATATGAAGGTATTGAAGGGTTATTTTAAAAAATAATTATCACCCGGATGCTAGTATTGTGCAGAGGTATGTGACTGAGGAGGCAGTGGAATACTGTATGGATTTTTTGAAGAATGAGGAGTCAGTTAGTGTACCAAATCCGTGTTATGTAGATAGAGCGGGTGGCAGAGGTTTGCAAAAAGGCACTACTAGGTTATTAACCCCCGACGAGTTAATGAAAGCACACTTATATGTCTTGCAAAACTAAGATGTGGTTTGCCAATACGTGCATATATACATGACAACTATCAAGAAGCGGCACCCGGTTGGTCGAAGAAGCAATTACTTGCTGAACACAATCACACTTTCATTGATTGGTTACGTCATACAGTTGTCGAAGACAGTTATGGTGACACCTTAAACTCATTAGCCTTTATGCCTTCTGTAATTACGATTTCGTTCACGGGCTATGACATGAATGGGTTTACCTTCTCAACCCTAGAATGTGACACACACATTGCTACACAATAGTGGTGTCAGTGTAGTTGCAGAAGCTTTACATATAAGCAACGTGAAGGATAAGAATCCTGTGTATGGGAACATTTCTTACTATGGCATGATTGAGAAAATATGGGAACTCATCTACACAAGTTTCAGGGTACCACTTTTCAAATGCAAATGGGTTGATAAAAATGTCGGTGTATCAGTGGACAACCTAGGCTTTACAGTAATTGATTTGAGTATGACACATTCTACTGGCAACCCTTACATCCTTGCTTCACAGGCTACACATGGGTTTTATGTTGTTGATCCATATGATTCTAGCAAGTCAATGGTCATTTATGGGAAAAGTCAATTTGTGGGATATTCTTGTCCATCAGCACTGTCCGACTTTAGTCCACACGCCCCACCAAGCACCAGCAACGTTGGGTAGCGTGATAAATATGAGGTGGATTTAGCTTTGAGAAGAGACCACGAAGAAGGCATGTGGATCGAAAGGTACCCCAAATCGAAGAAGTAGAAGAAGAAGACATAGATTGGGTTTACACATCATTTTAGATAACCTTAATGGATGTTTATGTGATTGTGTATGGGAAGGTATTAATCGACATTGTACGCTAGTTGGTAGAAAAATCGGTTAATACAACACGATATATGCAAAGTCGCAGCATTCATTGATTAACTGTGAAACAGAGCAAATGAAGTTGCACTACTAGTCGGTGAGTAATTTAGTAAGAGCGAACTACTCACAACGATATCCCACCTAGCTATCACTCCAAGTCAGTGCCTAAATTAGGTTAAATCACTTAATTCATGCGAAGTCGCCCGCTAATCGGCAACCCCTCGGCCTTACCAACCTTATGGTGTGCGAATCTAGTGCAACGTCGCATATGTACAACTAACCTACAAAATCATCACTGCTAAACCAACTAAGCCTGAACAAGGAATGATCCATCAAAAGGTCTCATTCAAAGTTCACCACAGCCAACCACATGTTATGTAATCGAATACAAACCATATAAATTAAAATCATTAAAATCCATAAAAATAATACTAATATGAAATCCCAAGAAACATTATGCAATGTCACAAAAGCCAGCAAATTCATTAAATCCAAATACAACCATAAAACACACGATCATCAATCCAAGAAATGGCCATTATTCTTATGGTGAAACGTGAGGGTTGAGATCTTCTTCGGACGAACTAGACCCATATTTTTTCGATGTTTTCTTTCTTTGGGACCCATTGCTCGAGGACTCAGTCTAGCCATTGCTAGTCTGTTCAATCATCATTGTGGGCCAGGGAATCCTCACCCTCTAGCTTCTTTGCTCAGCCTCATGCGTATCCAATTTCTCATCGTCACCCCCTCTGTCTTATCGTTGTCCCCCTCTATGTTATCGACATTTGCCTCAATTCTATGTGCATCAATATGAGGGAAACGAGGTGCGCTGATAGCACTGGCCAACATTGCCTTCAGGTTTGCCAAGTCGGTCATCAACTACCGCATATGGCGGTCTGTACGTTGTGCCATATCCTTAGTCTTGGCCATGTCCCTTATGAGTACCACCTAGGAACTATTTCTAAGTCCTTTTAGGTAAAAATAAATTGTTAATTAAATTTAAATTTCATAATTTAATTATGAATGACAGGGAATAAAATTAAATTCGTACCCGATAGTGGGAAAGAGTGCTGGCTTGGGGTTGTGTTGTTGCGGATGTTGATGGAGTACCGTCGGGGTTGGCTTGGACTAGGGTCTTTAAGACTGGCCTTTGGGATGTTGCGATCAATCCACGTTCCCGCCTCCAAATGCTAGTTTTTCTTATCGAAGTAGTTCTTATCATAGTACCTCAGTTGAATCTTCACTATTGATTTGATCTTAACACTCCGCATCTCCATTAGGGCAGTGATGATGTTGCCGCAGGTGAGGGTCCGACTCTTCAGAGTGAGGGAGACTGTGTGCATCTCATTGATGATGGTGTATCCAGTGTCGACTACCTTCTTCTCCGCAATATGGTAAAACAAGACAGGCTCGTTGATAGTGCACTCGGAAGGATGTCCGACCGAGATTACTATGTGTACAATCATACTGTACATCCTATTCTCCACAAGATCCAGTACATCAATCTTGACCTGTCTTGGCCTTATGAGCCCGTTACCCACTTTAATCTTGAAGTACTTCTCCACCATAAAGTTGGGGTCAAGGCCACATGCTGGATCATCCTCGGTTGCCCTAGGAGATACACGTCCCTGCTGTATATTTGCATTGGCACAACCTTCCATTGATCATCTCCTCCAAATGTGCACCCAATCGCCTCATTGATCAAGTCCAATGTCAGTAACATTTTCACCCCATTAACTTTTGTGGAATAGCTTGTGGTGGTTAGACGAGTGAAATTGGCGTAGAACTCCTTCACCTCTAATTTGTTGGTTGGCTTGTCGAGACAAATCAACCTCACCACTCCTGAAGGTTTGAACGCTTCAAGGAAAACGTCTAAGTGGAGCTGCTCCACATCCTCGGACCGCATTGCCCTAGCCTCTTTTAACCTCTCGTGCCTCAACATTTTGAAACACTTCTCGTTTTCCTCGGCGAAGAAGCATTTTTTGTCAAATGTTGGCGACGAAGGGGCATCCATGGTCCTTGCTTTTTTTTTAAGAGTGGGATAAACTTGCTATGTATTTCTGGTTCTTGCCCATTTTCGATGTTTGCTTCACTAGAGACATCTATTGAACAACAAAAATTTAGATCTTAGTACAACAAAGTAGACATTGCACTGGAATTTAATTGAAGATCGAGGTCGAATTCACTTCGTAGACACATCGTCATGACCGATATGTCCTTTACGAAGTCACAATATGTATGAATGTGAGACATCGCATAACCCATTGACCCATCTGATATGTGTTCGAAGTGTACCCAACAGACCAAAAATCCACATGAAATCAAGCAAAATAATCAATAAAACCCCAGACATTGCTTATCTAACCTATTGCCCATACCCATTCAGGTTTAAAAATAGAAAACCCGCTTGACCCGCGAGTTGCAGGTCTATTTTGCCACACCTAGGGTACATGCTCAGCACTCGGGCTAAAAACACCCTGTGGGCATATAATACAACAAATACACAACATATCTCATAACTCTGAATATTCAAAATTATTTTACTTCCAAAACAAACTAGTAGATTAGAGCATCATAAGAGAGCGACACACATAATACCTTTGTCAGTAAAATGGCAACGTCAGCAGTGTTGACCCTAAACTTTTAGGAGCTTGAAGTAAATTGAAAAATTGGATCTCACATATAATATTTAGGATATGTAATATTAATAAAATGAGACCTGATATGAAAAATATAAGAATATTATTGGGGAAACTAATTGAGAATTGAAATATTTCTTATTTTTTCTATATACACTTTACATTTTTTTTTTTCAAAAACATGAGGCCCTATATGATTAATAAATTAGAGGTCTCACACCTTTTATTTACCTCCCTATAGGACCGGTCATGAACGTCAGCTTGAGTAGGGGTGGACGTCAGTTTGGTTTAATCTGTTTTTAATTTATTCAGTTCAGGTTATTCGATTTTATCCCTAAAAAATCAAATACCGAATCTGACCCAAATAACCCGAATTATCATAACCGAATTTGGATTTTGGTTTCGGTTTGAAACCGAATTCAACCCGAATAAACCGAATTGATTTTAATTTTCAATAATTGGAGTACTAAAATCATATAAATTAACTTTAAATTAAATAAAAATATGTAATTTAATTTCTACAACATCAAAATCAAGTTTTCAAAATAAAAATTCAACAAAATACAATACAAATTCAACCATGACAATTATAGCATTGCATTTAAGATTAAAGAAAAATAGTTCATTTTAACATTCATCTTCAGAGCCTTCACATTCTTCAAGCCTTCAAACAATCCACATTCACAATCACGTTCAAGCACTCCACAAACTTACTTAGGGTTTAGAGTTTGGGGATAATATTTTAATTTAAAGATTGGTCCTCCAACTTAAATTTATTTATAAATTTAATATTGTTGTTTTAAAAGTTAATTATATATATATAATTAACTAAATTAATTACAATTCGGCATTCGGTTCGGGTTTCGGTTTGAGTTTTTATATCCAAAATCAAACGAAAAATCATATTCAGAATCCGATTTATTCAATTCGGATATCCAAAAACCGTATATTAAATTCGATTTGGGTTTTTCGAATTTGGATAATTCAATTTTCAATTCAGTTTCAATTTTTTTGCCCACTGCTAAGCTTGAGAGTCTCCAATGGACTGACTTCCACATGTAGCCCAGAAAAGTTACTCCCCTAGTTTCACTAATAGTGACACCATAGGTTTATGTGTTTGGATTTAGATGAAGAAAATGAGTGGAAAAATTGAATGTAAAAAATAAAAAAATAGAATAACTGGATGAAATTGAAGAAATTTTACCAAAATTAGAAAGTGTGTCATTTTAAGAAAAAACATCTCATTAAGACAAGTATGCCACTAATAGAACCGAAAGGAGTAATGTTTTTTATCCAACAAAATGGTTACTTTAACAAATGATTACCCCTTGTACTCTGCAGTCGACATTTCAAGTGTATCTAGAAGATGTATCCCAGAAGGAAGGATACTGAAGAAGATTTTTTAAAGGTCACAACCACACACAGAGACCAAATCAAAGACTAGCTCAGCCCCATAGATATTTTCTTATCTTTCAATTGTCTTTACATTATTGAATATAGCATTATTCTCTTGAAGTGCACAAATCATTTTAACACCCCTTCCCAAAAATACATACATATGTGCATAGTTTAAAATTTTATTCCATGGTCGAGTTTTCACACTTCCTCCCCAGCATAAATGGTACAAAAAATATAATTAACTACTAATATATTTAATTATGTATAATAATGCAAATAAAAAAATTAATGCCTAGAAATTACTTATTATGACGAATCCAATAATATCACATGCGATAATATTATTGTATATATATCTATTTAAATATGTGGTCAAAATTTGACTGTTAAATAATCGTAAATGCGCAGGTTATATTGGGACGTATGAAATATATTTAATCAATTACTGTACTTAATTATAACTGCATTTCTCTCAAGGTCAGTGTGAGAGAGAAATTAAAGTCGGTTGTACAACTTCTACTTCTAGATATATACTGAGTAAAGGTGACGAACTGACGATGGATGAAGTCCGTCGTCCAAAAAGGTTCATGTTAGGATTGAAAATGTTGTAAGTCAAGGCTTAAAAATGAGCGACTTTAAGAATAGAAATATTTGAAATCAAAACATCGAACTATCGGTATGAGCATTTGTTTCAAAATCAGAACTAACATTATTAGATACAGTCTTGTGGTTTGGTGAGCCTTTTTAACCACTCCATACGTAGTGTCAAGCCCCCCATCCAATTTAATTACTCCCTAACAGTGTTTAATGCTAGTATTATTCATTAGTAATACTTTAGTCAAACGAATTATAAAATGTCATTAACATATAGATAATTATGAGCATTTCTATATACAATCATGATAGATTTATTTAGCGTATATATTTTAAAAATAATTTTAAATAGCTTTTTATACATAACTAATGATTTTAATAATTTAAAATTATTTATAAATATTGTAATATATATATATATACATATGTGAGAAAGATTCATATGAGACCGTTTCACCATAATTAATGGTGAGAAAATGATTGAGTAAAGTTTTGAAAATTACATGAAGTACCTCATTTCATCTTTCATCTTTATGTAAAAATATTAAATCCTCTATCTTACCAGAAAATTGTGTGAAACTATCTCACCTAAGAGCATTCACGATGGAAGCTCATTAAATGCACTTTTCTTAATAAGAAGTACTCTATATTTAAGGAGCACCGTTTTAAAGTTTTAAGAACCACTCCTTAATAAGGAGATGCTCCATATTTAAGGAGCTGGTACCTCTTTTATTGTGCAAATCCCAACCAACCAACAATTAGCACATGCATTACATATTTTTTTTTGTGTTTTTAGTTAATTGTAATTTAAAATGAAGATAATTCTCGCTAAAAGCTTCCAAGGGCAAAATTTTGGCTTATAAATATTTTGGACACGTTACATCAATCCTTTACCATTTTTAAAATTTTAATTTAATCGTAGTGATTTAAAATTTAAAAGTCATATAAAATATTTGGATGAATTATTTTTTGGATCGATTCACATTTATCCAAAATTTGATATAGTGTTTATATTTTCAAAATTTGATTATGATACAAATAAATATTTCCACTGAAGTGTAGCAGTTGTGTTTAAGAAATAAACACCCAATCAAAATTAGCCATTTTGTTTATGTAAAAAACGTTCCCAATGGAAATTAGCCATTGTGCTCATGAAGAAGACAACTGCTACATATTTATATTTATTTATAGTTAAATTTTTATATAAAATATTATTTTGGAGGAGAGAATAAACATGTTTGTTTTATATTTATATAGTCAATACAATATAATTTTAATTTGCATCATATTGATATTTTATAATATAAATAAAAATTTTAAATGTTTTTGATTAGAAATGGTGACGTGATGCAAAGGAAGTGATTCTAAAATATCATACCATTGTTCGTTATTGGTCTTTACCTAGTTTTGTTTTTATAAAAAATGATGACATGACATTTAAGGAGTGCTCCTTAAGTGCACTACTATTGTTGATGCTCTAAGTCTTTGTATATCTATAGTATATATTAAACAGACAATTCTTGCCACATGGCATTCACACACAATTTTTTGCCACATAACATTCACACATAATTCTAAGTCACTTCATAAAATTAATTGAAAATGTAATATTTTGTAAAGTCAATCCTCAATTTACAATGCAATCTCTTTCCCGTTTTCAATGTTCTTCCCATGGTTCAATCATTTTCCATTAATGAGTAATTAATCATACCATATTTATGAGGATCCTCATTCTCTTTGTATAATTCTCAATCTCAATTTGTTAGGGAATTTCTTTCGTAATACTTATTTTTTACAATACATTTTGAATTTGATACACTTTCCATTTTGGTTTATCTTTTTAATATTATTAAACTTCATTTCATGATAATAAGTGGGCAAATTTTTGGGAAAGACCTTCTTTCCATAAGTTTATGGAAAGACGGGGTTTAACTAGAATAAAAAAAGGTAAAATGTCTTAGTTGCAATATTAAAATTTTATTATACAACGTGTAGTAGGTATAAAGTTTATAACCCGATTCATGCAACCCAAAATTTTTATCTTGATTATTCGAATTTGCACTTTAAACCTTGGTCTTTCCATGTCTTATGGAAAGACCGTCTTTCAAGAGACGGACTCTAATAAGTGAATCATTTTCATCTTATTTTTATTTTTACTTACTACAATCAATTTTTCCACGTAACTTAATTTGCTTAGAAAAATATCTAAAATCACTATGTTAAACATATAGAATAATAGATGAAGTAGCTTTTATTTGTATATATAAGTGTTTCTAATAAATTTTAGTCTTGAGACAAAATCAATATAAAATGCTTTATATAAATATTAAATATAGTACTAAAAGATTATATTTATAAATGCTTTCAGTGGTTTATTTAACACTTTGTAAATTTTATTTGCAATTTTTCTTAGAGTCCGTCTCTTAAAGACAGTTTTCCATAAATTATGAAAAAACCAAGGTTTAAACTGCAAATTAGAAGAAATCAATAAATATTTTTTGTCGAGTCATAAACTTATAACTATTGCACGTTGCATAATAAAATTTTAATATTGCAACTAAAACCCTTTACCTTTTGATAATTCTAATTTAACCTCGTATTTCCATATGTCTATGGAAAGGCGGTCTTTCTCAAGACTTTGTCTATTCATAGTTCGTCTCTTGAAAGACCATCTTTCCATAAATTATGGAAAGACCAAGGTTTGAATTGCAAATTAGAATAAATCAAGATAAAATTTTTTGGGTTGCATTAATTGGGCCATAAACTTATAGCTACTGCATGTTGCATAGTAAATTTTTAATATTGCAACTTAAACCTTTTACCTTTCTATAATTCAATTTCAACTTCGTCTTTCCATATGCCTATGAAAATGCGGTCTTTCTCAAGATTTTGTCATAAAAAAATTAATGTTCTAAAGCATATTATATTTTAATTTTAAATTTAGATTATCATAAATTTTAACTTTATTTAATCTTTATAATTAATAATTATGAAATATTGATAAGACTTTATTTTTTTTAATCTAAGATGATGAATTTACATTTTTTTGAAGAGTCCGTCTCTTGAAAGACGATTTTTCCATAAGCCATGGAAAGACCAAGGTTAAAATGGAAATTAGAAGAAATAAAGATAAAATTTATGGGTTGCATGAATTGGGTCATACACTTTATAACTACTACACTTTGCATAGTAAATTTTTAATATTGCAACTAAAACCTTTTACATTTTATTATTTTAATTAAATCTCATCTTTCCATAACCCTATGGGAAGACTGTCTTTCCCAAGACTTTACCTTTTTGGATCAAAATTTAAAGAGTCCGTCTCCTAAAAGACGGTATTTCCATAAGTCATGGAAAGACCAAGGTTTAAAGTGAAAATTAGAAGAAATGGAGATAAAATTTTTGGGTTGCACGAATCGAGTTATTAATCTTATAATTACAACATGTTGTATAATAAAATTTTAATATTGCAACTAAGACCTTTTACATTTTATTAAACCTCATTTTCCTATGAACCTATGGAAAGACGGTGTTTCCCAAGACTTTGCAAAATTTAAAACTTATATTCTATATATTTATAATTCAATCAATTAATTATGAATTTATGACAATATCCCTAATTTAAAAATTTTTAGAGATAGAGTCAGTCTCTTGAAAGACGGTCTTTCCATAAGCCACAGAAAGACCAAGGTTTAAAGTGCAAATTAGAAGAAATGAAGATAAAATTTTTGGGCTGTATGAATCAGGTTATAAACTTTATAACTACTATATGTTGCACAGTAAATTTTTAATATTGTACACCTTTTATTATTTTAATTAAAGTTCGTCTTTCCATAAGCCTATAAAATTGTGGTATTTCCCAAGACTTTGCCTTAAAGATAACATACATAATATTTTTATCATTATGAATGAGCTCTTCATTATATTTGATCGTGCATGGTTCAACATGTGCTGCCGAAAATGTCAAACCTTTTACGGAATACAATGTTTGTTGACCATGAAAGTTTTTTTTTTCCGATCTTCCCAAGAATGTTTAATTAAAAAAATCACCTTCTCTAGAATGTCTTTTTTTGGTCAAAAAATAACACAATGTTATCAATTAATCATAGTATACAAATTTTATTGGACGAAGAAGAAAATGAACATCTATAACTCAATTGCACAAAGTTTAATTAGTAAAAACTATAATCTATTTTTAATTTTTTTTAAAAAATTGTATGATAATAAGGAATATATATTTTTTATCATAAACCGTGCAATGACACGATAATACAATCAAAATTTAAAACTTTGATCATTTTTCATACTCCTTCTATGGAATCCATATGCATGCAATGTTCATTACAATTATATTATTTTGCTAAAGTAGTATTTGTTAATATTTTTACTAACTAATTAAATTATATTAAAAATATATATATATATATATATATATTTATATAATAATATTCAAATTCGTGTTCGTGCAAAGCACAGGTGTTATCAAGTATGTATATAATAGGAAAAAGATTCGTATGATAATTGTTAAGGAAATAGAAACTCTTTCCTCGTAGGAAATGTTGTAGATGGTAGTTACCTTATAGAATTAGTTGAAATAATGCAGTAGCATTAGTAGTACTTAATGGAAAACTATGTCTAGTCTGTTTTGCTCTATAACATATAGAACAAGGTACAGAATGTTTATTATTGCTAGGAGAAATAGAAGACAACACTGTGGAAGATGGATGACCAAAACGCTGATGCCATAAATCAGAAGAAGACAATGAAGCAACTGCAGGAAGAGACTGCAGGACAGGACTGGGAACATGAGCATCCAGCAGACGAAGCCAAAACACCCCCCCTTTCTGTTCACCCACGCCAATCACTCTCCTCGTACTGATTGTCTGCAAAATGCAATAATTTTCAGTAAACAAAGCTAGACAGTTTAGGGTAGATAACAATCTAGAGCATGACAGTAAGTTGCAGCGCAATGTAGGGATATATAACACATGCGGTAGTATAAAACCATCAAAGCAAATAGATCCAAATTGAGTAGCGGAGAACATCAAGCCATCGGGCAGAAAAATATTCACAGCATCAATAGTAGTAGTAAGATCAGAAAGGGAACCCTTGTCACCGGTCATATGATAAGAGGCTCTCGAATCAAGGATCCATGGTAAAGTATGCTTACCAAACTCATCGCCAGTAAGAGAATGAAGTTGATTAAAGAGGTTCATGGTTGTGCTCCATTATTCATCAAACAGAGCAGGGCCAAAATCGGAGCGTGCAGGTATAGCAGAGAAGGCCTCCGCCACCAAACTAGGTGGCGACAAGGCGGCTCCGGCAAACGGTGGTGGGAGCGAGATATCGGTGGCGCCGCCTGGTTGACCGACATTGACTATTGGTCGGGCAGGTGGTTCCGATTTCTTGCTCTTCTTGAACCATTATGGTACACCGTGTATCTGGAAGCAGGTATCTTTATCATGACCCTTGCGATGACAATGGGTGCAAACAAGATTCTTACGGTCGGCTGTAGAGAGAACAACTGGCGAAGAACTTGTAGGTGGTGAACGTCGGGCAGCATACGCCATGGAGGTAGAAGAAGACTCACGAGCTCGAATGATTGCTCTATGATTCTCCTCCTGAGCAACAAGGGCATACACCTTCATAACAGAAGACAGTGGCTCAATGCTCATGATATGGGATCGCAAAGTGGGAAAACCTTCGTCGAGACCAGAGATGAATTGATAGATCAAATCCTTCTCTCTCTCTTGGAAGATTTTCGCCGCAAAATTGCACTGACATAATGCCTTGCAATTTTCACAGGTACAAACCAGGGGAGGTCGCATGCAGTGATAATCTGCAAACAACTTCTTCAGTGTGGCAAAGTAGATGTCGATAGGCTGAGCGTTTTGCCTGCAACCTTGAATGGTTTCTTGCATCTGCAAAAGCTTCATACCATCGGCAAAAATAAATCGTGCCTTGATATCATCCCACAAATCCTTTCCTTGTAGGGAATGTTATAGATGGTAGTTACCTTATAGAATTAGTTTCCTTATGATTGATGGGTTGTGTCATTGATTAATATCACTGTACCATAATTAAGTCTTCTATATTTTATCATGGTATCAGAGCCTAAAATCTTGAACCTCTAAGAAAATATTATGCTGCCTTTCCGAGCCACAACCGCCGCCAGCTCCGTTCCACCGATCGCCATCGCCACCGTATGGTCGTGGTAATCCGTGCTCCGCCTTCCTGATCAGATCGGTCTGTGAGTTAAGCCACACGCGCCGATCGCAAAGCTCACACGCCGCCGCGTTTTCATCACGGGCCGCCTATCCGATCCGCCGCCGGTTGCTGCACCTGCTGCTGATCCGTACATGATTTTGCACTATGTCTGCCTCCAGAAGTAATCCCGAAGAACAGGCCCGTATTGATGCTGGTTTGAGGCTACTGCGCTTTAGAACATGAATGACTATGAGGTAATTGCGACTTTACTGAAACAGTTGCAGTTGCAATCTGGCCCTAAGATACCTATACATGTTGGTCATTTGTCGACTGACCCCTACTTCATTGGCTCTTCTGACGGGTCTGGTTTGGTTATTGCACACACCACCCTGAAGGGTCAAGATAATTACCTTGAAGGTCTCCAACAAATATTGCTGTTACTGAAGTTGAATACTACTCTGCTGCTACTACTACCGCTAATAAAGCTGAATATTGCTCTACCACTGCTACTGTTACTGTTGTTGCTGCTACTTCTACCCCTACTGAGATTTTTTTTTATAAAAAAATTTCTTTTTTTTAATGATTAGAAATTTCTAATGTTCTTCGCAAGTTGGGCATTCTTGCATCATGCTCCAACTTGATGGAGGGTGTTAAGGAAATAGAAACTCTTTCCTCGTAGGAAATGTTATAGATGGTAGTTACCTTATAGAATTAGTTTCCTTATGAAATTGGTTATAAATGGTAGTTTTCTTATAGACTTAGAATCTATTTCTGTTAGAATTTGGTTTGTTGTACCCTATATATTAAAATCCTCATGATTGATGGGTTGTGTCATTGATTAATATCACTGCACCATAATTAAGTACTCTATATTTTATCAATAATGTCACACTATAAATCATAGTAAAACAAAGTAACAAATAAAATTATAAAAAGTACCATATATTATTGGCAAAGTCTTGGGAAAGACGGTCTTTTCATATGCTTATGGAAAGACGGGGTTTGATTAGAATAATAAAAGGTAAAAAGTCTTAGTTGCAATATTAAAGTTTTAGTATGAAACATGTAGTAGTTATAAAATTTATAACCCGGTTCATGCAACCCGAAAATTTTATCTTAATTTCTTCTAATTTACATTTTAAACCTTGGTCTTTCCATAAGTTATGGAAAGACCGTCTTTCAAGAGACGGACTCTATATTATTTCTTATTTTTAAATAATTGTACATTATTTATCCTTTAATCCTCGGCCTCTGCGAGTGAATGAGACAATATAATATTGTCAAAGGAACGCGAGTACGTGCAACGTTTGAATTATCTGCCAAAAGAGGGCTACATCTCATTGATTTGGTGCGAGCTAATTTCTAACTTTTGTTGAGAACATTCTCTGAACCTATCTTTTACTACACTGCTCTTTTATTTTCTCATGCGTCAGTATCGTTATCGTCATTTGCTTGGTTATATATGTTAGACATATATTGATTTTATGATAGGTAAATTAAATAATGAAAATTGAATAAGTTATTTACATTGGCAAAGTCTTGGGAAAGACGGTCTTTTCACAAGCTTACGGAAAGACGGGGTTTGATTAGAATAATAAAAGGTAAAACGTCTTAGTTGCAATATTAAAGTTTTAGTATGAAACATGTAGTAGTTAAAAAATTTATAACCCGGTTCATGCAACTCGAAAATTTTATCTTAATTTCTTCTAATTTAAACTTTAAACCTTGGTCTTTCCATAACTTATGGAAAGACCGTCTTTCAAGAGACGGACTCATTTACATATGCGAAAAATATACTTTTATTAATTATTCATGCATATAATTAGAAAGCTTAAATTACGAATAATTAAAGTAATACATGGGAGAAATAAATCACGTTTCAATCAATAACAAATTGATGGAGTCACGAGTAAACTCGATGTCCTTGAAACGAATGAGTCCCGTCATGGACATCGTTCCATAGGGTAAACCCATCGAAGGTAACAATTAACACGTAAGAGTTACCTCGGATTCACGCAAGGCCCGAAGAACTATCACCTCGACAGAGCAACGGATGAAAACTTTGAGAAAGACAGAAAGAAGACTCAAGTTTAGAATATGGAGGGACTTGAGAAAAATGGTGCAGAAAATTGTAACTGACTTAGATGCTCTATTTATACTACTCTAAGAGACCCTAATAATGGAAACATGATATTCTGATTTTCTGTAATTAGAGAAGAATATTCTCTAATCACCAACTCATCAAATCTGAGACATTCCATGAATACTCAAATCACATCTGCTTGGAAAGGAAGAAATATTTGCACAAATATTCTTCATCGTATTAAACATGGTAAACCGCATATTTATTTAAGACAAGATATCTCACAAAATATGGAAGTATTTTGTTCTTATCTCTTAAGAATTACACACAAGCAATTCCATATATACTATACGGTTGGGCCTTCCAGAGACTTCCATGTGATCCATACGCGTTTAGGACAGTCCAGAGAAAATTACTCGGGCCAATTTTCGCCCATTTTTTTCTCTTTCAAGAGTGACATTTCAAACATTCACATCTCATTCACCCTTGATCCGTTTTGAGAGTTTAAATAGTCAATTTTATAGTAATCGCGGAGGAGAACCCAAAAATGACATTTACCAACCTAAATTCCATTCGGGTACCACTCAAAACGAAACCCAAAAAGTTGACGAATTTCAACCTTTTAACCACCATTTTCCAACAATCCCCCACATGAATAGATATTGATGTAGGAATCAGAACAATCACGTCAGACACAGAGTTTGACTTGGTGATAGATTCATTTCGACGGCATAGATGCTGAATAGGATAAGTAGGTGTCACCCTTTGAACTTTCCCTTGAGAGAGTACACTTAGCCCGCTGGTTAGGAAGTAGACGCAATGTCCTTGAACTTCCCCTACCGCTTTTGTGAATGACAATGCACTTCCCACAGACATTTTTCCTAGCCCTTGCGCTTTCCTCAGTTGTGTCCATTAATCAGGCCATGACACACGCCTAGTTATGTAAGGTTTCTAAAGAATTGCGTCCCAACAATTCCCTTTCGAAGCGGCCATACTTCTTGCTTACATAGGTGATTCTTGGCGTAAGAGCAGTTCCGTAAACTATTGCACTCTTTCCAATACTACACACTCGATGCCTTGAATTATTAAAGGCAATTTAATGCTTAACCTCCATTCACATCATTGTTTCTTCATCATAGGAAGAAGACATGATATATGAAACCCCCACAGTGATCGCGATGGGTCTTTGCAATTTAGTTTTCCCTTTGAACCTAGATCTTGGGATCTCCAGTCACATAGGTTGGGTGTCTACGTACGTAACCCACCATTTATTAGACTTAGTCATATTCCTTTCGATGAGTTCTCAACTAACTCTCGATTCAATTTATTCGTCAAGAAAATGATTCAATCCTTTCGTCAAAGAATCACAACTCTTATCATATTGACCTTACGTAGTTAACATCGATAATTCTCGTAGAGAGTAGTCATCCAATGGTAAAGTGTCTTTGTCGAGACACACCATCATCGATATGGCTTTACGCTACACTAATAAGCATACAAGTGCTTTGGTCATCCTAGGGTATATCTTTCCCAATTTTTGTCCAACACAATGGACTTAGATTCCACTATGAATCTAGCAAGAGAGAGCCATTTCTCTACACAACTCAAGCCATATCCACGAGTTTCACACACAGCTTGTTTCCAGTGATCATTTCTGGATTACTCGTGTATCATCTTACTATCCATTGTAAGAATTGTCTAATGTGCACTTTAATAAGTACTTTAGACTATCAATGACTCTTGAGTTATTTTCTTAAGAGACACCTCACCTTTACAAAAGGTAACTCATAATGTTTAGAGTCACTCCATTGAATACGACATATCTTCAAAAGACTCAATCATCATATCAATTTTACTATCAATGAGAAAATCATCAATTCAAAGACATAAATGACATGGTCATTTTCCATGTCCCTTAGCACATCCACCTTCATCAAACTCATTGATTCAATATCACTGGCTAAACAACAATTAGTTTGGTCACATGATGGATCATTTAGGAGCATTGAGCTTTTCATTTTGCTCTATTCAGATTTTAATGTCTAAATCTCCAAATAACCATTTAGGTCCATTAGATGTACTTCTAGCTTTCACAAAGCATTGATAGCAAGTACCATTACCATTGGACTCATTCTCACGTCTAGAGAACACCCATCAAGTACACAAATATACTTACTAGTTGTTCATATCTACTAGTACTCTAGTGATTTGCAATCATGGTAGATCAATCTCTCTATTGATCACCACTTTCCACAAAAATTATTTCGTGGAATCTCGTTTCCTTCGTTGGTTTATCCCCGATCCTTAATGATTTCATCTATTGACTCTTAAGTCCATTTAAGATAAATCAGGACCTCTTACAGAAACTTCCACAAAATACACTTTCCGTTAAGATGTATTTCTAGTTTCCATATATTATTTCTTGTGAATTTCAAGATATTTATAGCACTTCAACATTGTGCATATCTAGTAAAAATACTGTTTATGTATTACTTTTACTACCTTCGCAATACGCCGACCCCACATTCAAAAGAACTTGTAGGATGGCTCTATGAGGAGTTTTATTTTCCTCCTTGGGTCATCTTATTTAAAAGATCGCCAGCCAATGTAAAGGCTCTTCCACATCATTTTGATCATTTCTAGCAATTTCATTCAACCACCATATGACCTTAAGAATATTTCAACATTGTGAATCACATTCACCAAAGGATTATGTGTCTTCACATCATGGTCACATATAACCACATATGGCTTCTATGCATCACATAAGTGGTTCGTTAATTTACAAACCCCACTTACTAAAAGTCTCATGTGTTCAATAATGAATCAAATACTAGGTTCTTACCCGTAAAATTTCTTTTAGGGCTAGATCATTTTAACAATCAAACCACCTTCATGTATTGATCTTTTATCACAGAAGTCTCTCTTATTCCTTCAACTCCCTTGGAATTAGAAATAACTAAACTTCCCGATCTCAATTAATCGTTCTTCCTCGCATGACCAATACCACCACCAATGTAGTATCAATCAATCGAGGATTCGATTAACTCTCACTAGGGCGCAGTGTGAGTTCACCAACTGCACAAAATTTCATGCCCATTTTAAAGCCAAGTTTCAGTACAGCTGCACTTTACTTTCAGACTACTAAAATCAAACTTGAGTACTTTTATGCTCGAAACACATTCAAGTCCATTGCTCAACTCAAGTTTGAGTGCACTGCTCGACTCAATTTTGGGTTTACCCTTTTGGTTCGAGTTCAATTCCTCCCGACTTGAACAACTTGATTCAAGTCTCTCGTGATGACTTTTCATCTCAAGTACCTATCAAAATTCATATGGTCGTTGAATTTTTAGGTTCGTCTACCCCCCGCATTGGGTTGGTTTTATTAAACATCCTCACACGTGTTAAGTTTCTCAAAACCTTGTGTCTTGGGGTTTCTAGACTAAATGTCTTAGGATTCCTTATCTCAGAATTCTAAGGCTTTCCAACCAAAAATCTAGAGAATTGACCAAATGTCTTGGGATTCCCTATCTCATGATTCTTAGATTTTTCAACAATAAATCAAGAGATTTGACCAAAAGTCCCGGGATTCCCATTCTCGGGATTCTTAGTTTTCTCAACCATATTCTTGAGATTTTTCCCTCAATTCTTTGATCACAAGTAATCAAAGTTTTTTATTTGTATAGTCATGATAACTCATGCTTTAGGGTTTATACCATGGTTCACAAGAACCAATACCCTAGACATAGTCGTAAACTAATGTCTTCATGCTCACATTTTCTAGGTCATACAAAATAACCAGAATATGTCGAACTTCAAGCCCATATGCTATATCCGTGCAATCTAACAATTGTCCCTCGTGATCCATATGCTCGTAGGCAATCAATCAAGATAGCCAATTATCGGGACAAGCCTTGTCATACCTTTCATTGCATCAAAATGGCACTTTCCCAAACAATTAATATAATCATAACATATAAAATCATAACACAATTTTAGACGCAGCATAAATCGAATTTGTTTTTGAATATGCAGTTGAACCAAACCCCTAAATCAAAGGGAGTTCATCATGGATAATCCAATGTCACATACTTCATTCATGCATGAATATATTGCACTATTACCGAGAGACTTCATATTTATATGCAAATAAAGTTTAACGTCTTATCGCATGAGATTCTTAGACCATGCATATTGCAAATTAGATTGTTTGAAAATCCGAAAGGAAACCAAATATCTCCATGGTCATGTCTTTAACATATGCATACCCCACGTAATAAATAGGATGACCACATTTTATTACAAATTGAGAATCAAGCAACCAAATAAACATGCTTCTCAAAGAAATCCAATCATGATTTCATTATCTCATATATCTACCATATATTGATTTCCTCAAAGAATCAATTTCCATATTCAAAACTCATAGCATTTTTTTCTTCTAAATTTAATTCAATTTTTCATGCAAACAATCAAATATGATTTCTCACCATATCAACATTTAATCTCATAAGCATGAATATCAAGGAATTAGCATATTTCCATAATTACGTCATGCCATGTAATTTACCATACATTAACATACGTACCATATGTCTCAGTTTGTGAATATGTGGTTACAACTCGACCAAAAGTCAACGCCTTTAACTCTTTCATGTCACCAATGCTAGCAATAAATCTTGCCGTACCTCCATACCAAGTTTCTCTTTCATATATGGAGATTTATAGTCATGTATACTCAGAATAATGTCGGATTCATCAATCCGTACATACAAGACATTGTTCATCGTTAAATATATGTACGCATCTAATATCGCATATAAACATTACACATAATATTTTCAAACCAAATATCACAAATTGCTCAATATGGTTTTTCAACCAAAACCCGAGAAATTTCCAAAGAATTATAAGGTTACTCGAAATAATTTTCGTACACTCATCAAAGTATGTAACGAATCATGCACTTTCTATAAAAGCATGTAAATTTCATTAACCCATATAACCCATTAAATTTTGGAATGTATATATTCTCCGTGCAAACATGGATCTCGTAGCATCAAACCAATATGGCATGCAGTTTAGCAATTTCCAAACAATGCATACAGTTGATACTCAAAATAAGGCATGCATAATGTAGTTGTAACATCCAAATTCTAAAGCATGGAAATTTCTATCAAAGTATTGCATACAACATGCAATTATGTGCACAAACTTTTAATTACTTGTACAAAGTATAAACATAAATTGTCAAGAACAAATTATTGTGCACATCAACTGTCGTACTTCCTCCGTTTCACTAAGAGTGGCACACTTGCCTTATTGGGATATTTTTTTTAATTGGCACACTTTCCATTTTTGGAAATATTCCTACAATCTCATCCACTCATTCTACTTTTTTATTTTCTATAATCAATTTCAACTTCTCATTTTCTTCACATTAATCTAAGAGCCTAAACCTAGTGTGTCACTCTTAGTGAAACAGAGAGAGTACTACAATTTTCACATGACACGCCATGCAATTTCCACAAGATTGCGACTAAATCCGAGTCAATATTGTTCAATAAATATATCATTCGTTTCAAGACTATTGGACATATGTTGATTTTATCATGCAGAAATTAAATAATGAAAATTGAACAAGCAATTTACATATGCGAAAAATATACTTTTATTAATTATTCAGACATACAATCAGAAAGCTTAAATTACAAATAATTAAAGAATACATAAGAAAAATAAATCACGTTTCAATCAATAACAAATTGATGGAGTCACGAGTAAACTCGCTGCCCTTGAAACATGAGTCCCGTCGTGGACATCGTTCCCTAGGTAAAACCATCAAAGGTCACAATTAACACGTAAGAGTTACCTCGGATTCACGCAATGCCCAAAGGACTATCACCTCGATAGAGCATTGGATGAAAACTTCGAGAAAGACAGAAAGAAGACTCAAGTTTAAAATATGGTTGGACTTGAGAAAAATGGTGCGAAAAATCCTGACTGACTTAGAGACTCTATTTATACTACTCTAAGAGACCCTAATCATGGAAACATGATATTCTGATTTTCTGTAATTAGAGAAGAATATTCTCCAATCACCAACTCATCAAATTCGAGACATTCCATGAATACTCAAATCACATCTGCTGGAAAAGGAAGAAATATTTGCACAAATATTCTTCATCGTATTAAACATGGTAAACCGCATATTTATTTGAGACAAGATATCTCACAAAATACGGAAGTATTTTGTTCTTATCTCTTAAGAATTACACACAAGAAATTCCATATATACTATGCGGTTGGGCCTTCCAGAGACTTCCATGCGGTCCATATGCGTTTTAGACAGTCCAGAGAAAATTACTCCGGCCAATTTTCACCCATTTTTTTCTCTTTCAAGAGTGACATTTCAAACATCCCTATCTCATTCACCCTTGATCCGTTTTGAGAGTTTAAATAGCCGATTTTACAGTATTCGCAGAGGAGAACCCAAAAATGACATCCACCGACCCAAAATCCATTCGGGTCCCACTCAAAACGAAGCCCAAAAAGTTGACAAATTTCATCCTTTTAACCATCATTTTCAAAAATATACTCCCTCAATCCCATAAAAATGGCATAGTTGTTTTTTCGTTCATCTCAATAAAAATGATATAATTTGAAAATTTTCCAAAGTATTAGAGAATATGTTATAAAATTCATATAATGTGTTAGGAATACAAATCTCACGAGATATCTTTTAGCCCAAAAATATGGATAACAAAGACAACGTAAAGAAAATAAAGGAAATAATGGATACAAGGATTTACGTGGTTTGGTCAAGTTGACCTACATCCACGACCGGAGGAGATCGGAAGCTTCACTATATGTGGAGAAGGTATTTCAAGACTTTGCCTACCACCTATGAAGGAATTATGTGGAAAAATATAAATATGAGGGCTTTGGCTTCTACAACTACAAATGAGAGTTAAAGGGAGAAGAAAACAAGTAGCAAAGGAATGCTATGCTTGAGGTGTGTTTGAACTACTAAGTTCATCCCCTATTTATACTACTCCAAGTTCACCAATGGCCAAGAGCTCTCAAACAAAACTTATCCCAATATCCCAAGAAATCCTCCTTCTTGCTTCAAGCATGGGTTGTGAACATTACTTCCAAATGGTTCTTGCCAAAAAACCATGATAGTTGAACCCCAATAACCAAAGAAATAATGCTTCAACTTGCTAAGCATGAGATGAGAATAGTGTTGCAATTTAATGCTTTGAATGATTGTCTTTTCTATCCTCCAAAGAAGTGAATGTTCATGAATAATTGGTTGAAGACGACATTTCTTCACCCAGGTGAGAAAATATCCTTGAAATCTACACCTTGTACCTGATCGTAACCCTTTGCGACCAATCGTGCTTTGTACCTTGCATTATCAACACCTGAAGTATCTTCCTTTCTCTAGGAAACCCATTTGCAACCTACAATTTTCTTTCCTTTTGGTGGCACCACAAGATCCCATGTTCTATTCTTGTGTATAGTCTTCATCTCTTTGTTCATAGCCACCAACCATTTGTCTGAATTAGCACCTGAAACTGCCTCTGAATATGTGGAAGGTTCCTCGTCTCCACCTGTTTCCCGTTCCACTGATAAAGCATATGCTACCAAATTTGCATACCTCAATGGTGGTCGAATGTCACATCTCGGTCTATCTCTGGCAATGGAATAATACTCATCTCCCGGTTGATCTTCAGCACGTTCATGATCAGATTCTTCAACCACTTCTTGGGTTGGGTTTCTCCCAGAAGAACCACCAATCTCAAACTCCACCAGCTTTTGTGCACTATACTCTTTTTCTGAATCACCAGGATTACACGACTCTTTTCCAGGATGTAACATATAAGATTCATTAAATGTAACATCTCCACTAATTACAAATTTGGGTGATTTGGGATCAGGATACCACAGTCTATATCCTTTCACCCCTGAAGTATAACCGAGGAATATACATTTCTTAGTCCTAGGCTCTAGCTTTCCCTCGTTAACATGCATATAAGCTGGACACCCAAATATTCTTAAATTAGAGTAATCAGCAGGAGTACCTGACCAAACTTCCTCCGGAGTCTTGAAATCAAGAGGTGCACATGGAGATCGGTTGGCAATGTGACAAGCCGTAGATATGGCTTCTGCCCAAAAGTCTAATGTCAACTTTGCATTTGAGATCATGCACCGAGCTCTTTCCAAAAGAGTACGATTCATCTGCTCTGCCACACTATTATGTTAAGGTGATATTCTAACAGTACGATGTCGAGCTATTTATTCATTTTTGCAGAACTCATTGAATTCATTTCCACAAAATTTGAACTCATTGTCAGTTCTCAGTCGCTTAATTTATCTTCCTGTCTATTTTTCAATCAAAGTCTTCCATTCTTTAAATATTAGGAAAACATCACTTTTAAGCTTAAAAAAATATACCCAAACTTTTCTTGAATAATCATCAATAAAAGTAAGCATATACATTGCACCACCCTTAGAAGGAACACGATAGGGCCCCTAAAGTTAAAAATATATTTAGTCCAAAGTACCTTTTGTTTTATGAACTGCAGGTGAATGAAAGCTAACTCTTTTCTGCTTTCCAAAAATACAATGTTCACAAAAGTCCAACTTACTAGTATTTTGACCACAAAGTAGACCTCTCTTGCTTAACAATGTTAAGCCTTTCTCACCCATATTTCCCAACCCCATATGCCACAATTTGGTGATGTCTTTATCTAAGGAAGTTGAGACATCCACTGCCCCAGTTACTGTAGATTCCTGCAAAACATACAAAGTGCCAACTTTGCAAGCCTTCATTAGCACAAGAGCACCTTTACAGATTTTTAGGATTCCACATCACCTGAATATCTATACCCGAGAGAGCATCAAGAGTGCCAAGAGAGATGAGATTTTTCTTTAAGTCAGGAACATGCCTAACATTAGTGAGTGTCCTAATAATTCCATCATACATTTTGATTTGAATTGTTCCCCTACCAACAACCTTACAAGAAGCATTATTACCCATCAAAACAATTCCATCATCCCATTCTTCATAAGTGGAAAAACACCCCCTATCATAACTCATGTGGTAAGAACAACCCGAATCTAAAAGCCACTCACTAGAAGACCTTGACTTATTATCCATGGCCACAATTATGATTCCATCACTCTTATCTTCTGCAACACTAGCTTCACCAGCATTGCTGCTATTCTGCTAATTTTTATATTTTTCTTTATTTTTCAATTTAAAACAATAAGCCTTAACGTGCCCATTTTTCTTGCAATAGTTGCAAATTTTATTTCTGTATCTAGACTTCGACCTCCCTTTGGTCTACCACCTTCAGAATCTCTATTTTCACCTCTACCCCTCACAAACAAACCCTCAGCATGAGTTCCACTTGATTCCCTCGTAATGTCCCTACCAATCTGCTCTTTAGATTTTATTGCAGATTTTATACTATTGTATGAGACCGACTCTTTCCCATAAATCATAGTATCTCAAAAATACTTGAAGGACAGAGGAAGGGAACATAAAAATAAAATGGCTTGATCTTCTTCATTAACTTTAGCATCTACATTCTCCAAATCCAAAATGATAGAATCAAACTTATCAAGATGTGAGAGTATAGATGTATCTTCTGCTATTTTCAACATGTACAACTTTTGTTTCAAATAGAGGCGATTCTCCATTGTCTTCTTCATCTATGTAGATTTCAACTGATTCCACATACCTTTGGCAGTTCTCTCACTAGCAACTTCCTGCAAAACCTCGTTAGAGAGATTTAAAAAAATGGCGGATTTAGCTTTCTTGTCTTTTTCACCAAAATCTTCCGGTGATATGTCCGTTGGCCTTTCCTCCACTTCTTGAAGGGCTAGCTCACATCCATCCTGGATTAGGATGGCTTCCAGCTTGAGGTGCCACATACCGAAGTTTACACTTCGGTCAAACTTTTCAATAAAAGTCCTTGTTACTGCCATGATGGCTAATAGATAAAAAAAATGAGATATGGCTCTGATACCAATTTGTTAGGAATACAAATCTCACGAGATATCTATTAGCTTGAAAAGATGGATAACAAAGACAACGTAAAGAAAATAAAGGAAATAATGGTTTACGTGGTTTGGTCAAGTTGACCTACATCTACCGCCGGAGGAGACCGGAAGCTTCACTATATGTAGAGAAAGTATTACAAGGCTTTGCCTACCACCTATGGAGGAATTATGTGGAAAAATATAAATATGAGGGCTTTGGCTTCTACAACTACAAAGGAGAGTTAAAGGGAGAAGAAAGCAAGTAGCAAAGGAATGCTATGCTTGAGGTGTGTTTGAACTACTAAGTTCATCACCTATTTATACTACTCCAAGTTCACCAAGGGCCAAGAACTCTCAAACAAAACTTATCCCAATATCCCAAGAAATCCTCCTTCTTGCTTCAAGCATGGGTTGTGAACATTACTTCCAAATGGTTCTTGCCAAAAAACTATGATAGTTGAACCCTTATAGCCAAAGAAATAATGCTTCAACTTCCTAAGCATGAGATGAGAATAGTGTTGCAATTTTATTCTTTGAATAATTGTCTTTGCTATCCTCCAAAGAAGTGAATGTTCATGGATAGTTGGGTGAAGACCACGTTTCTTTACATAGTGTTATCTTTAACTTCAACAAATTTTAAATGAGATGGTCTCCTGTGAGGCAGCGTAAACTTTATGCAGGGGTATTTCTACAATTCTAACAATATTCTACATCTAGGGACCTATCTCTAATAATTTTACTGGACTTATTTCTAATAATTTTACAAGGACCTATCTCTAATAACTTTTCAGGGGTTTTTTATCCAATTTTTTCTCTTCATTTTTCCACCACCTGCAATCTGCAAAAAAAATTTTTAAACTTTTTTATAAAAAATATTATCAATTAAAAATGCAACAAAATCAGCAGAAAATGGCAGAACATCAACGAAAAATCATAAAATATCAACTAAAAATTGTACCAAAGAATATATCAAAAATAAAATAAAACAGCAAAAAAAATTTAAAATCAAATAAAACAGTAAAAAAAATAAAATATCAAATAAAAATAAACAAAAAATTGAAAAAAAATCGACGATGACTAAAAAAATAACTAAAAATCATTAAAACATCAACAAAGCTAAATTGTCATATTTTTTTAAAAAAAAACTACAAACATCAACTCCTAACAAGCAACGATTAAAGCACTTACAAGTTGTACTCTAAGCACCAATTTGTTTTCATGACACACACAAGTTATAAAATAAGCACTGATGAGATGTCAAATGAATTATTTTCCAAAGTATTTAACATCTCTTTTGTTATATTTTTGTTGTAAGATTGCTAGATTTAGGTAGGTTCACATGATAAGGGATTTAGATGACTATTTTTGGTTTTTATATCTAAATCATTCATTTTGTAACGTATGTTTAGTCTAATGGATTTTTGGTCCTTACGAGCATCTAGATTCCATTTTGTGAGCTTCATTTGTAGATGTCTCGTGAGACCTTTGGAGTGTTTTAGTGAAGGCCACATGCCAAAACGTGGTAGAAGATAGAAGGGGTCGAAGAAGGAAGACAAAGAAGCGAATGACTTGTCACCTGGAAGTTTGGACAAAGTTCTTGCAATTATTCGAGAAGAATCAGCCTACAATAGTGGCATCATTGGATTCGTCTTCTCGAGCACTGCAAAAAACAACTACAGGAACTCCCAAAATGGATCAACGGTTCACCCGTGGGAAGTAAAACAAGAAACCACGAACTGTAGCTCGCCCGCGAGGATAATCATCCACTCGGGCGGATGAGCAAGCCAAGATCAGAGATTTTTTGGCTGAAGCCTCCAATGTCCAGGCGAGGCAATTTCTACCAGGCCGGGAGCCTGCTGCACTTTTTGACCTTTCTTGACTAAATTAGACTATAAATAGCCCCCCTTCTTCCCCATTTGCCCAAGCCCAACTTTGGGGGCTTCAACACCCTAGTCTTCCTCTTTTCTTCTTCTTTCTTTGTAGATTTATGTTCTATGTTATGGGTTCTGATTATCTAGCTTAGTTTTGTACTTTGGATCAATTGATTGCGACTTCCTTGCTAATGTCTTGAGAATCATTTCTATCTATCTATTGCTTTCTCAATTGTGCATTTATTGAGTTTTGAATGCAGATTGTTAATGTCATTAATGTTGTTGGAAGTTTGAGTATATGAATTACTTGTATGATTGCTTGTTAGGGTTGGGAGAAAGTTGCCAATTTTCCCTCTTTTAACGTGGAATCCAAAAGCATGAGTTAGAGCCTCTAAATGATGTTGATGTGTTGATCTAGATGAATGTGATGATGTTGAACTCGTTGTCATGTTTTTTTAGGTAGAAAATGAGATAATTCTATGAATGTCGATCGTTCTTGACTAATCTTGTGTATATACATAAATTGGTTAAATGCTTAGACACGGTGTAGTATTTATAAGTGTTTCCAAGCTTGTTGATTCTTCGTGCTCAATGCCATCAATGAGATACTTTAGTCGTGTTTTGACAAAGGGAGTCATTGGTGAGGTTTGACAAGAGATGTTAAATTCACTCTTGCAAACTGCTATCTAAGAAGGATCGAAGATTTATCTTCACAAAAAGTAGTTAAAGTAATGAATAGATTGTTTCACTCGTTCTTGAAGATTTTGTTATTTAGCATTCATGTATTCTTAATGCTATGTTTTACTTCATTTTTTTCCATGGGGTGTTTGAGAATAGGAAATGTTTGTATGATGAAAGTGTTAGGGTGTTAGCAAAGTGACAAATTCCTTAGCTCTTTGGCATGAAAATACAAGAACATGGACTTATAACTTCTCGTGCATAGTGTGTTGTGATTCTTGCTAGATAAGTATGTTAATGTGGATTGTTCTCATATTTATCCTATAGATGCAATGAAATGTTGAATCTTGAATGTGGTTTGTTCTAGGTTTAGCCTAATGAATGCTATGTTTGGTTAAATGGCTATGTCTTTGGTAAAAGGCTTATTGTTATCAAATCTATGGTCCTTCATGTGAAATGCCATTGATAAAATAGCTCTATGGTGTTGTTTGCTTAGAGTGATTGTCAACGAGGTTTGCAAATTGTCGTTGTTTGTCTTTGCAAATTGCTATTAATAAGGAATGAGTGTTAATCTTCGAATGGGAAGTGATAACATTCCCCATAGGTAACAAATGTGATAGAATGAGTGAATGGTTCAATTATCTACATGAGATTTGGAAGTGGATATCAATTGCCCCCAAGGCTTTTATCTTTTGTAGTTTTTACCCCTTTTTCTTAGTTTGTTTGATGATTAGCATAGTTACTTAACTTTGCTAGTTAGTTTTCCTTTTAATTTCATAACTTAGGACCAAAACCAACCAAAACCCCCCCTTTTTTACTTACTTTTATATATATATATATATATATATATATATATATATCTACTTCTAGTCTAATATCAACCTTATATGTTTAAACGCTTAAGAAAATCCCTCTTCTTCGTGGACGACCCCGACTTTCCATTATCTACTTAATTGTAGGTAGGAAGCATTAGGGCTTATAAATATTAACTATGAGAGGCACGACGATGACTTCCCAAGCACCTACAACCTACATTTGAAGCACTAACAAAAAAAACATCAACGTAAGGAAACAACACTACAAAAAATCAACCATATCATTAAAAAACGACTAGCATCAACTCCTAAAAAGCAACAATTGAAGAACTTACAAGTTTTACTCTAAGCACCAATTTGATTTCATAACACACACAAGTTATAAAACAAGCACCTACAACCTACATGTGAAGCACTAACAAACAATGAAAAACGTCAACATAAGGGGAAAAAACACAACAAAAAATCAACCATATCATCAAAAAAATCTACAAACATCAACCCCTATCACCTAAAACTCATCTAGGAAATGAAAAACATCAACATGAGGGAGAAAAAACTAAAAACATCAACAAAAAAAAGCTACGGTACCTCAAGAGTATAAATTATTCACTCTGAAAATCATAAAACATCAACAATTTATTTTTTTTAAAAAAGTACTACAAACATCAACTCCTATTACAAAAATCTCAGCCGGAAAAGGAAAAACATCAATATGAGAAAATTAAAAAATTACAAATATCAATCAAATCAATCCATATCACCCATGAAAAACTACAGAAACTCAATTCATATCAATTAAATCTCACCCAAATAATTAAAAACATCAACATAAGAGAAAAAAGCTAAAAAATAAACAAAAAGCTGCAATACCTCAAGGATAAAACATGAGAAAAATAAAAAAAACTACAAATGTCAATCTATATTACCCAAAAAAATACAGAACCTCGGCTCATATCAATTAAATCTCACCCGAATAATGAAAAATATCAACATAAGAGAAAAAAGATAAAAACACAAACAAAAAGCTACAGTACCTCAAGAATAAAAATTCTTCAAAAAAAGAACCTAGTGGGATTTGAACTCAAGCCTATATCCTCAAAGCCTAGATCAATAACCACTACACCAAAGGCTATTATTGAACATGAACTCAGCCTAATAATAGTAAACCTCAGTATGTACATCAAAAACATAAATTCTTCAAAATAAAAGGTCATAGAGAGGACTTGAACCTCTGACCTTTAGCTTAACAATATAAGTACTAACCACTAGACCAAACATTCATTCATGAATTAAACTCAGTCAAAAATATATTATACCTTAGCAATTATTTGAAAAATGTTAAAAAATAATATTAAACCTCACCTCTTAGACGTCGAAACACAGCCTCTGTCTGTCCACCGTCGCCACCGTATGTCACCACTGTCTGTCGCCTTCGGCCGCTCATGGTTGCACTCGCGGCCTTCTTCTTCACAGAGGCGCGTAGATCTTAGGGATCTGAAGGCAAATGAAGCGCCTCACCATCGCCTAATTACCGTCACCTGAAAACTGCATCACATTATCGTCGTCTGATGCCACTGAGATCCACATCACCAGGAATCACAAGTACATGCCACCAATCTTTACTCCTCTTCATCGCTCCAGATCGTCGCTCGCTATTGATCGCCATCGTCATTCAAATCTAAAAATCCTAGCCTCGTTGCCGTTCAAATCTGAAAACCCTAGCCTCGCCGCCATTCTAATCAGCCTCGTCATTCTCTTGTTGCTGGATTGGCATCGTCGTCCTCTCATTGTAGTGCCATCATTCTCTCGTTGAAGCGTCGTCTCCATCGCACATCGAGCATTGTCATCGCAGCTCGAGCATCGCTGGAAAATAGAGATTGAGCCGTGCCTTGGGTAGCATCGGAAAAGGATCGTCGGTGGACATAGAATACCGGTGGAGATGGTGGAAATCTGGTGGAAATTCAGCAGTTTCTGGTGGTAACCGCTGGCCGAAGGTGGTCTCCGGTAGGAGGAGAAATTTTCGATCGGGAATGTAAACAATGAAAATGAAAATTCTAGATATTTCGGTGATATATATAGCATTTCAATAATTGCACAGTAGGCCCTTGAATTTATTAGCAAGTTTTTGAAAAAACCCACCCCCAATTTCAAATTTATAATAATTGCAGAATAAATCCCTACCTAAGGTTTAGGCTGTCTAATACAAAACTATGTGTTTTTGAACTGAACTCATTTTTTCCCCAATTATAAAAATCTCATTAAAATAAATAAAAATAAATAAAAATAAACATTAAGTCATTCCATTAATATGGATAGTTCGACGAAGAGAGACATAAATATTCATATTCAATTTTTCTTGACATATTTAATTAGTGATTATGATACTTAGTTATTTCTGTGAGCAAAATGTCTCACAGTTAATTAAATACTCCAGCACAAAGTACCATATTAAAAAGAAAGAAGCAATAGTTCCTTTACAAAACTTGGGTGAGGCGGTATGACTCATTCTTATCATGAGAAAGGGGGGGTTTATGCACAATTGTTTAAAGATGAAAGATAACATGGAGTATTTTCTGTAATTTAAAAAACATTATTAAGTTCATTGTCCCACCAACGCCCGCCACCACCCGCCACTACCCAACATACCCTTCCCAACCCATTTCCCCTCCCCACCTCCGCCCAGCCCAGACCCACCACCTGCCACCACTCCACCCGTCCTTCCTAACCCATTTTCCCTCCCCACCAGCTCCTCTCTCTGCCCAGACCCACACTGCCCAGACCCGACACCGACCAGACCCCCAGTCTTTCCATATCCCCTAGGCCGCCTTGCCCGGCCTTCCCTCAGTCACGCTCAAACCACTTCCTCTGTCCCCATTCATCTTCTTCCTGGCACGCAAAGAGGTTTGACAATGAGAACTGGCTGGCATTTGTGATGCTGGTGATGAGGAGGAACGAGCGGTTGGCGCTGCTCGGCGGCGACGAGTATGCATGGAAGTTGGGGGAGATGTGACAGTGATGCATTGTGGATAAAAAGGGGAGGAGAAGGGGATGAAGTTTCGGGGGGGGGGGGGGTGAGATGAAGAATAGGAGGAAATAAGAAGGGAGAAGGAAGAAGAAAGAATAAAGAAGGGCAATAATGTCTTTCATTTTTTTCCTTTTTATCTTTTTGTGGAAAAATGGTCATTTCATTATATTTTTGCCAAACTACTCGTTGTGAATTGAAGTCACTGGTGCCTAAATTTAGATTTGTACACACATAATAAAGTTAGGGTTATTTTGACACTTTTTCATTTTGCATTGTTATTTGACACTTCATCCTAAAATTATGGCCATTTAAGCACTTCGCTCCTTTATATACCTTTTAAGGTTAATTTACTTCCTCTATCCCAGACTAAACGACACACTTTCTATTTTGGTCCGTCTCACCATAAAACTGCACACTTTCCTATTTTTAAAAAATAGCTTGAATACTATTATGAAATGACAAATGTACTCTTACTAACAAATAAAAAAATTACAAAAATTCACAGCTCTAATTATGGGCTTGTATCCTTAAACCCAAAATCAAAGCCCAAAAGAAAACCCTAATATGATACTCATCCTTTATGTACACAAAACAAAGCCACCCTCGTCACTATTCACAACCACCTAATCTAATACCCTACTCAACCGCCACCCTTATTGCAATTTTCTGCTCTGGTCGATCTTCATCTTCACCAAAAACACCACCTCCTTCATCTTCCGCCAAGTTACTCACACTTTTCTTCGAATTTCTCTCACAGTATCATCCACCTCCGATTTTCGATTATATTCGGTACATGTTTGATTCTCCCTCTCCAGATTTGGTGTTCACCACCGTGTTCGTGCTACAACCACTACATTCACCTGTCGAATCAGCCCTATCTAATGCTTCCATTCATGCTAAGCTACGATGATGAGATATGAAGAGGTGTGGCGATGGCGAGAAAATGTGTGACGATAGAGAGAAGAGGTGCGGCGACGACGAGGAGTATGGAGATGAAGATGAAAATGATGACTACGGGGACACCAAAGAGAACTATAGGTACGACGACAACATGATGACGAGAACGACAGCATGGAATCCGGGACGATGTCAGGGACCGTGGGGGATTTAATGACAGTTTTTAATGGATAAAGTGGATTATTTGTTATAAACCTATTTGTATATTTTGATATGATGTTGTATATAACATCAATTTACTTGTTTTTTGTGGTTTGTGGTGTTCGAATGCTAGTGGTTGTGGCTAGTCGTGGGTTGTGTTGTTTCGAGTGTTGCTGTTGGGGAAGATGGTAGAAGGGCAAAATAGTCATTTTTCTGGGTCTGTAATTTTGACATACTTTTTCCCCCTGCAGCTTAGGCTAGAACAAAGGGAGTATAATTATTTATATTTTGAAATATATTTCAAACGATTTTCAGTATTATAGGAATTTTGTCGAAATAATTGAAAACAAACATCACATTATCCTATTAATTATACAATAATTTTTTTGAAAGATTATAACAAGCAACCAAATTACATGTTAACATTCTAATCTAACCTAACTAGAAGACACCACCATTGAATCTATTGAAACTCAGTGGAGCCTGAAACTCCATCCATTTGAATAGTTAGGAATTATACAGTAACTAATAGAGTTAAAAAAAGGAATGAAAAAAGGATAATGAAATAATCCTTTTATGATTGATTTTGTAATATTCTCTTCCATGTACTCCCTTCGTCCCAACTATTTTTGCACTTTTTCCTTTTTGGGACGTCCCAACTATTTTTGTACTCTTCGCTTTATTTCCAATTTTGGCCAAGTTTTATTCATATTTTAATTGGGATGACCCAATTATAAAGCTGAAATAAAATGCAAAAGGAAAATAAAATACAAGTACACCACCAGCACATGGCCATGAATCATTAAATAATGAATCCTTCAAAATACTTTCTCTTTCTCAGTAACCCTTTGTACTCACCTATATAATAAGAATACATACTGCCACAAAAAACTGTGACACTAGTGCAGGAATGAGGTGTCAACACCAGTTAAAGTGGACGTTGGACGGCTGACACGTTGTCGATGACACCACCATTGTTCAGCGTACCCCAATGTATGGTGTTGTATAACCGCTATGTGATAGTGAATACCACAATAATCATTTGTACCGTGGTACCCTTTTTTAAACATTGTCTAATGTTACTGTACTGGAAGTTCGATCATTTATACTTCGATACAGAATCTTGGTTTGGAATTTGGTATGTCACTGCGACTGCTATATCGGTGCATCTGATGTTGGAATGCAATCCAACGAGATGGGTACACAGCTAGAAGGGTAATCAATTTGTTCGGTGTGGTTCTAGTACTCCCTTTGTCCCAACCCAATCTGTAATTTAACTATTCACTCAGTCAAAAATTGATTTAATTTGACCTCAATAATGAATTGATAAATAAGTTAGTATATTGTCGTATGTGACCTTGTTAGATTCGCAATAGTATGTATTTTTAAAATATTAACTTTTTATTAATTTTATTTACACACAATTATAGATATCAATGATCAAATTTTTATTGAGTTAACTGTTGAAAGTCAAAGTGTGCAAAGATTGCTGGGACAGAGGGAGTAGTAGTAGTTGGAAAATTGGAACTTAGGTCAGTTACGATATGGATTCAACTATGAAAAATTGTAGTTGTTTTCCAAATTCATGAATTAGAAGCGGTACTCATATACATTGACGTGGATACAAGAACATGTTCATCTCGAAACTAAAATCATCTCCATAACATTTTGTTCATTACAACCAAAAAAATGAAAAATAACATATATAGGAAGTGCTAGTGACAAGAATTTATAAAAGAACTATTAGCACTGAATTCAGAATTAACTACATAACATGAGTATCAAAGATGAACAAAAGCAAATGGCATTGATATATTGTAATGGACTTGGCGAGAAACTCATCCTCCAACCTATTGGGGAGTATTTTATTATGCTCCCTAAACTTCGAATCGAGCTTAGAGCGACTGACTGGTGCCGTCATCATCTTGTAACCTAGGTTTCCGAGCATAACAAACATACGGGAAAAAGGGATTCTTAAAGTTAGAATTCTATGTCAACATCACTAGGTCGCGAAGAGATGGGCGTTTTACACTTTCCCGTATGAAAATGTACATCGCATTTTGTTTCTTATTCTCATAATATCATTGTGCCTATGACAACTTAGGTTGGAGCTATATATCTTGTATTCCATATTTGTTGTTTTTCCCCATAATTTCATCCTTGTAGGAAATGAATTCCACCTACACAAATTTGAGCAAATGCATTCATATTTTGAACAATTGAACGAGCAAGAACAATGGTCTAGGGTTTCTCGCAAAAACCTAAATTTTCAGATAAGAGGTAACAATAAAAACTATGGAAAAGTAGATTAACAACATTTAAAGATTTAACATAGGTTGCTTCATTAAATTAACATTATAGAGTATTCATTGAAAACTTACCTGAATGAACCTCTTCTTCATATCCGAAACCTAAAGAGATGACGAAATACCTTTAAAATTATTTTAAATTTCCTACCTTATTGATGAACTCATGCAATCAAATTGGTGTTTTGATGTGAGAGAGGAAAAATGTAATAGGGGAAGAATAATTGTTTATATATAGTAGGAGTGTTAGGTTTATAAGGTGTGGTGTGGGGTTGAACATTGTTCCAATATCGGAACAATGTTCTGATATCGAGAGTTGTGTTTGGTATGTAGGTACTGTGTAATTAAATATTATTGTAATTACTCTATAAAATGAACCTGTTGTAATTTCTATTTCAGAATGTGTCCCGATAATGATTTGTGAGGCCATTTTTTTATCGATTATGGGATAATGTCAACCATTTTTACAATAAATTATTCTTTTGACAGGTGAAATCACACTGGCTAGAATTTGGCATAAAATCTCATCGAGATCCAAGTTTGGCGCTTGTTTCTAGATAATGGCTGGCGTATATCATGCGTTCAAGGTTATATAGCATGCGTTCAAGGTTATGAAATTGGAAACATGCTTGGAGCCCCTAAAAAGAAGGTTAAAAAATCTAACGAAATTGGATTTGTATCTATAGATAACCCAAACGGCGCGCGTGTACAAATATTTTGCAAATTACACACACATTCCACACCAATTCGGGCTTGAAACTGTGATCGGATGATTCATAAAACTAAAAAAATAATCAAACATTTTAGGGTTCCAAAACTACAAAGTCCATCAAATTGGAACTTATTTCTCGAACTTCCAATTTCGCGCAACTTATCTGGTTGGAATCTATGAAGTATGGAATATTTGATTCATTTTAAAAAGGAATTTGTGAGTGCTTCCAAATTGGAAGATTTTTCAGACATGACGAAACAAGTTAGAATATTATTCTTCCAATATAGAAACCCTCATGGGAAATTTTGCACACTCAATCATATCATTATTTCAGCATTTAAATTCGATTATGTAAAGTAATATAATCTTAAACAAACTAGTATTAACATATTTGTTTCCAAAATGCAAACACTATTACAATATAACAAAGAGGTCACTACTTGTCAACCACCAGTTATTGTTGCCTTCCACGATGTTGTCGAGCGCTATGGAAGCTTATTTTTTGTCTGTTGTTCCGACATCATAAAATAATTCCAAAACCACTTTCCATTTTGTAACTAAGCCTCAGAATTTTATAAAAACAATATGGTCTTTCTAATTTGTTGAAACTAGAAAACCTAGATCTACCACATCATCCCATTCTTCATATGAACACGGATTAGCATTCATCTTAAGCACAACACAACCGCGGTCATCCTCATCTCATACACTTATATCAAACCCACCTACAATAAAACTCATAATAATAAACAATGGAAAAGAAACCATACCATGATAATATGAAGTTTATCACACAACTTCTTCATAGTTGAAGTCGCCGCTGTGGATTCACATTAAAAACTAAAAGGAGGAACTGTTGGATTTGGAGAAGGAAGGGGATAATAAGGAAGAAAGAAAGAGAAGGAAGGAATAATCAAACTAAAGATGAAAGAATGAAAGGAAAGATGGAAGAATAAGGAAAAATGGAAGAATGAAAGAAAAATGGCAACACTGCATTAATGTGGAATGTTTTTTAGGGTTTCTTACTTTAGTGGACTCTATAAACCAATTCTGAAGTTGAAACCTCTTCAAGAAATGCCTTAGACATGCCTTAAAATAGTAGCTTGTAATGCATATTTTGTAGGATTTCTTAGACGGAGGTTCAATCGCCATTGACTGTAGTAGTGCGATTCAGAGGCATTTCCAAAATAGCTACCAATATCGGAAGTGAAATTCCGAAGGCACTTCCTCCTTCCAAATACCCTCATAAATGCCTTAAATAGTAGGTTTTAGTTTATATTTTGTAGGAACGATGGATCAACCACCATTGTCTACTTTAGTGCACTCCAGACCCATGTTCCAAGTTTTTAAGTGCCCCCCGAAGTACACAAAAGTAAACAACTTAGCCATCATACAACACTTTCAACGGCAATTCAAGCCCAACTACCGTTGATCATACTGTGTTAAATGGAGATTATGCTCCAACCACTGTTTAACGATTTTTCAAAGTCGTCTATCTTCAGCCCGATACAAAAATACAAGTTTAGTGTGTTTTTATGAAATGGCCATCTAATGGTGCCGTTTACGGCCATTCTTCCGCTAGTGTCATTAAAATGATTAACAAACATTCTAAATTTATGAACTAGTTATACATTTGTTAATTGCAAGTTATATCATCATCCTAAAAAACAAAGTCTAAGCAAAGTCTCTAAAATGATTAATTAAACATATATACTAATTATATATTTGGTAATTGCAAGTTATATCATTATAATAAAAAGAATTTAAAATATAAACAAAATCTTTATAGTATACACCACCATAGTCAAGTGAAGTCCATTACCACCTCACATCAGCAGAAAAAATTGTTGAGCGCGAGCAACAGTCTGCTGAGTCCAGGAAGCAACATAAGCTAGGATTCCACGATTCACCGACTATAACTAAAGATGAGAAATGACAAAGAAGGTAAACTCCTACAAGAAAAAATACAGACATAAGGTAATTTTGACTTAAGCATCAGAGCATAGTCCATGAGACTTCCCCGGGGCTCTATTTTAAGGTGTTTGGAGTAGTCAAGTAAAGTCGCACCCATTCTGGAGAGTATGCTAGACCGGAAGGAGTCCTCGCATCAGTGGCACCATTTTTGGGGACGGTTTTTTCCCTTTTAAGGTCTTCATAACCCTGGAAAAGGCCGAAATCTAACCCAACATAAAGCATACCGCAAGAGCCAGCCAAGAGAAGCAAGCTGGTACGCAAAAAAGCAACGCATGAAATGAACAACAATAACAAATCAAAGATACTCACACACGAAATATTACTCCTCCTGAACACCCCTAGCAAAAAGATATGTCATGACATACTAAAGACTCTGCATGCGCAAAAATTAAAACTTCATTTAAGGACTATGGTTTTTGGATCCCCTTGCTTCCTTTATCTTAGAAGGTGTAGTCACAAAGATTGTCTAGTCATGAAAATTAATCTCAACACTGTAACGGAAAGACGTATTACATTTTTCATACCTATATCAAGAAAAATGTAATAGTAGCAACACAAAAATTAGCAAACCGAGGCTAGCTATAAGAAGAAAAAGCAACCTAAGTTTAGCTGAAAAAGATGTAATTTATCTTTAGTATAATTCACACAGAAACCAAGGATTTAAACATGTATTCCTTCCTAATCTAAAAGGATTTCCAATGGAGGATTATATCCATCAAATAGAAAAACTAATTACATAAGTAAAATAGTTAACCAAGTCTCTAACCATAAGTTAGCTTGCCTATGATGGCTGTACAACAAGGCGAGGTTGCTGGAGAGACATCATCCAGCTCTCCCACACCACTTCATATCGTACTCTGTAGTGCATCCTTATGAAGGGGAACATACCTAAAAGTAGGAAAATATAATAGGAAATGAATCATTACCATGCCAATCATGCAATCATTTGTTTCCTGGCATACTTCTTCCCATTCTTGCACAGTTGAACAAACTCGTGAATCCTTTCCAGTCCCACAAGTTTGTCAACTGTGCAGCCTATCTTTCCCCTTGAGCTAAGCCATCGTGATTGTAGGCCCTCTTGCACTGGTTCCCCTCAATTCCCATTATCAGCATTTTGGAGGATGAAGTTTCTTCATCATCCTCCATCCTAACCTTGGATTTGTTGATCCCAGCCGCCGATCCTAAACCTGGACAAAATAGACCATATCAAACCATTAGATGAATACACATGGATTTTTTTTGTCCAAAATACTTAGGATATATACTTACATCAAGTGTGGGTATTCCTAGAACATCCCAGAAGGAACATAACATGAGCTTGCATCTCTGGCAACATAGATAATGCCCCAAATAATCTACCATTGTAGGATTATCACAAAACCACTTAGACCCTAAACTCGTATATGGAATACCACCAGCATTCCACACTATATTCAACATAAAAAGTTTACAACTTACTCACATCCCCAACAACCTCACCAACAACACGATACACACACAACACAACAACAGGACCAATCCTACCAGCACCTAAGGATAGTCCAACTACAATCAAATACACTAAAGTTATCCCCCAAATAACCTATCTTTTGTATAGGAAAAATATAAGCATAGGAAACATAACCTACTAGTATGAGGATAACTAAGAAGTCGCCATAACCCCACTGCAAAATCGGTAAGGGTACCCACAATTTTGCATACGTTGGTAAATCACCAACGCTGCGCACAAGTGGATGCCCCACCATTTTCTCATCATGACATACCAACTACACTACAGCCTTACCCACCTCATTGACAACAATCTAGGAAACCTCCGCAAAAAAAAACCAGTTCCTCACTCAGAACACATCTCCCAATCCCCCAGCTCAAACTCAGTAAACCTTAACATTGGCACCCTCACACGACCTCCTAACTTAATTAGCCACTCCCTTGCTTTTCCAGCACTACTACAAACTAAGACTAATGTAAAATTTTCCTTGCAACACTTATTCAAAATGTTATAATAGCTTATAAAGTGTTTCTTAAAATTTTGAAAAGTGTTACATAAGTGTTACCTAAATTTTAAAATTTGTTACATTAGATATAATGTAACATCACCTAAGGTATTACTTGTAAAAGTGTTACTTTAGGTGCTATTGTAACACTTTGAACCTAAAGTAACACTTTTACAAGTATTACCTTAGGCGATATTACATTAGATCTAACGTAACACTTTTTAAATTTTAGGCAACACTTATGTAACACTTTTCAAAGGTTTAAGTAACATTTTATAAGCTATTGTAACATTTTAAATAAGTGTTGCAAGGAAAGTGTTATGACAGCTCTAATTTATAGTAGTGCCGATATTCCCACACCCTTAAGATACTCATAGGCGAAATCCTAATCTAGTATACAAACCTTCACCGCCCAGCCGAGTCACCCCCATGTGCACCCTTATGATACCCACTATCATGGTTCGACCCCCAAACTCAAACCCCTCCTTAATCCTCTAAGATAACCAAGCGCCGAAACCATAACACCTATACCTAGCACACCAGGCACTAGAATATTAGGTGTAGAATCCCCCTTGGAAGCCCCCTATCTATAAAACATATAGATACCTGTTAAAAAACCTTAGCATACATATATTACTATAACAACAATAACATTGTGTTATCTCAAAACATTCAACTGCCATTTCATAAAATATCATATTACATAAACAAATGATACGTCAATGTAGCTAGCCTACCTTAGGAATAATTGTATCAGTATCGTCGATGTGACTTCCAGGAGAAAAAATTCCCCCCACCACCGCTACAATAACATTAACACCATATGCCTCAGCCACAGCACCATCCCACAAATCACCACCAACCCTACCAAACTTGATGATAGCCTGGCACAAGTCCACCCCGCACCTCTTCAAATTCCACATAGAAGGAAAAAATCCCATTCTAGCTATCCTAACAAAAAGGAAATACCCCCCCTCATTCACACTTTTAACTAGGCTCTTGTCCACCACTATTTTGCGTTTTCCAACACCTCCTCTAGTAAACACTTCTCACCCATACCAAAAATATCCAGGTTAGGATTTTGTTCACGAACACTAGCAATAGGCACACACCTTTCAACCTTAGCCATATTAAAAAATGTATCACCGAGCAACTCTCGGAACGTCTACATTTTCATCTTCTTATCAGCCAACACATGTGGATAATCTAGATGAGCGGAACCTTCCTCTTTAAGGGATTTAACCTCACGACTAAATTTGTTTTTGGTCCCCTAAATATAATTCAATACCATCTTTTGGTCCCCAAGACCAATATCACGTTTGTTCAGCAACTAACAAATAAAAAATAATATTTTTGGTCCCAAAGGCGGTTTTCAAGTAAACATGAGTTGTTTACCAATAGGATTAGGGGTATTTACATAATTTCACTAATTATAAACATTTTAAGTTTTCTTTCCTTTTTCTTTTCTCTTAATTCATTCTTTGAAACCCTTTTCCTTTGAAATTTTCTTTTAACTTTACTTATCCATGCCACCGCTGCCGCTGAAAAAGACGCTAGGTTGCAGCTCCGGAAAGGTATAATGAAGAAGATGCTGCCCATTAAACAAAACACCGGCGAAAATGATGAGCTCGAACGGTAGCAGAGTTAGGGATTAAGATTGAATTTCATCTTCCATGATGCCTCCTCTCCATAAAACAATCTCTAGAAACCTATCTCCGTCGAGTTGGGCTTTCGCTGATGGCAGAAGATAAGGGAGATACCGGCAAATGAAGATGCGCCACCCTACCTAAACCCTAGTTTGCATGAGCAGTCGGTGAGCTGCAAGAGAAAGAAGATGAGTACTTGGGCCAAAATGTTTTTGGCCCATTTTCTGATTTTTTTTATTCTTCATTAAACAAAATGACGTCGTTTTTGTATAATTTCTAAGAAAAGAAATTAGAAAATGGGCCAAAAACATTTTGGCCCAAGTTCTCATCTTTTTCATTCCTTTAACCCTAACGCATTCCTCCTTCCGCACTGCCATCTGCTATCAATGCGCCGCCAATCACCACCTTCCCGTTGCTACACTGTCGTATGCCATCTACCCTCATTGTGCCATATGCCATGCCCTCACTGCACTGCCGTACATGAATTCACAAATTATGAGCACTTTGTTTCCACAACCAATCTATAATGGAAAGAATGAGGGAGCAAATCGGCGAGCAGAGCAGACACAGTGCCGCCGATAAGCTTCATGAGTGGCACAGAATGGGGGAGCAGACCTCTGGTGGCAAATAGGGCAGAACAGCACCGCCGACAAGTAGAGCTGAAACCCTGCCCTATTTAAAGAAATTCACGGTATAATGGTAATTTTACACACTTTGACCAGTTTTACCATTGATTTTACCTGAAAAATGCCTTCAAGGACCTAACAAATCATTTTGTATTTGTTGGTTACTAAACAAACGTGGCTTTGGCCTTGGGGACCAGAAGATACATAAGATGCTATGTCATGGACCAAATAAAAAATTTAGTCTAGCCTTACCATGCAATACATATTCATAAACATCCTTCTCCTCACAGAGGGTAAGCACCCTCATCAACTCTATTTCCTCGTCCCGAAGCTTAATCCCCTTCTCCAATGACGATTCTTGATGAGACATCAAATGCATGTATTTTCTAAAGCATTTAACATCTCTTTTGTCATCTTTATGTTGTAAGATTGCTAGATTAAGGTAGGTTTATATGATAAGGGGTTTACATTACTGTTTTTGGTTTTCGTATCTAAAATCTTCATTTTGTAACCTATTTATAATCGAATGGATTTTTGGTCCCTACGAGCATCTAGATTCCTTTTTGTAAGTGTGATTTATAGATTTTTCATAAGCATTTCAGAATGGTTTTTTGAAGGCTATTCGCAAGGATGGTAGAAGATTGAAGGCCACAAGCTAAAACATGGTAGAAGAAAGTCCATATTTGAAGAACGAATGCCAATTGACCAACGTGAAGACCGGATGGCTGACAGGCCAGGTGATGAAGACTGGGCATTAAGCAGCGCCCTTAACCACTTATCCGCATGCTAGAAATTGCTCCTAGCATAGGTCATCAGAATGGGAACGTGTAGCCAGCGCCTGAGCTCGCCCGCCCGCGTTGGGCCTCGGTAGTGCCCAGAAACTGCGCCCATCCACGCGCTCATGTGCAAGGAAGGTTATCACAGCGGTAGGCTTTAGTTCAATTTTACGCGCCCTGTGTGGTCTCTTGCACACCTGCACGCTGGAGTCTCATTCGCGCCCAACTGGGTGCCTCGACACTTGTGTTGTCAGCGTGCCCTGCTACACCTTTTGACTTCTTTTGACGAGCTTAGTCTATAAATATCTCCCTTCTTCTCCATTTGCCTAAGCCCAACTTGGGGGCTCCAAAACCCTAGTTTTTCAACCTCTTCTTCCATTTATTCTTCTTTCATTGTAGATTTTTATTCTATGTTATGGGTTTTGACTATCTAGGTTAGTTTTTTACTTGGGAGCAATTGATTGAAGCTTCCAAACCAATGTAGTAAGAATCTCTATTTCACTCTTTCTTGAAGCATTTGCTATTTAGCATTTATGTGTTCTTATTGTGAATGTTTTCTTCATTTATGATATGGGTTGTTTGAGAATATCAAGTTTTTGTATGATTGAGTGTTTGGGTGTTAGAAATGTGCACAATTTCTTAGCTCTTTGATATGAAAATCAAAGAACGTGGAATTAGAATATCTTGTTGTGTAATGTGAAGTTAATATTTCTAGATGAGTATGTTAATGTGATTTGTTATCATATTTATCATGAGGCAGCAATTAAAGGTTGAATCTTAAATGTTGATTGTTCTAGTTTTAACCTAATAATTTCTTTGTTTTGTTAAATGGCTATGCATTTGGTAGAATGTTTGTTGTTATCAAATCTATGGTCATTCATTTATAATGCCATTGATGCCATATTTTTATGGTTTTTAACGTCTAAAGTGATTATCAATGGGGTTTACAAATGGTCATTGAAAGCCTTTTTGAATTACTCTTTAGAAGAAAAGAATGTCTATCTATTTAAATGGAAGTGATAGCATTCCCTATAGGTAACGAAGATAAAATGAATGAATAGTTCTATGATCTAAATGAGGTTTGGAAGTGAAAATCAATTGCCCCTAGGCTTTGTTATTTGTAGTTTTATCCCCTTTTCTTAGTTTGTTGCTGATTAGCATAGTTACCTGACCTTGCTAGTCATGTTGTTCTTAAATTCATAACTTAGGACAAACCAACCAACCCCTCCCCCCTTTAGTTTCTTATATATATATATATATATATATATATATATATATATATATATATAGTCTAGTATCCACCTTATATGTTTAAACTCTTAGAAAAATCCTACTTATTCGTGGACAACCCCGATTTGCCACTATCTAATTAATTGAATTTAGAAAGAATTTATGGCTTATAAATTGTAAGTTTGAGAGGTACGATGACGACCTCACAATTCTAGTAACTTCAACTGCCCTCCAAAATTTAAACTTTGTTCACATAATCAACAACACGTTGAGGCACAGTAGTCATAACATTTCTCACCCACATAAACATACCTCTGTTAGAAAAAAAAAAGAAGAAAGCAAACACACTTAACTTAGGCTAAAACACGCCGCATAACACCTTAGCTGACCCAGCCATGCTAGCAATCTTGTGAATATTAATCACACACTCCCACGATAGCTTCCTAGTGTTGACAAAAGCAGTATCCACGCTAAAATATTCCTTAGCCTTACGACACACATACTTAAACCCAAGCAGTATGGCCACCTCCGAGGTTGCAACTGACAAAGAGCAACTATGTAGGCCTCCAACACACTCATAATATTATTTAGGAGATGTATACACACTAAAAAAAATCAGACAGATGTCTCTGCACCACATCACCGGTGAAGGAAATCCTAATCTCACAACTAGACAAAAAGGGATGATGCCTCAACGTACCCACATCAATTAAAGTTAGTACACCATTACTACTACAAAATCCTCCCGCCATACTTCAATATTTAGACACAAAAATCACATAAATGTGTTTAGCTAAGCCCTCTAGAAGTATTAGGGTGCCACGATAACCCACCACAAAGTATTTAAGCACAACACTTAATGCGATTTTCTTTGAAATGACCATTACAAACAATGTCATTGAAAGTGTCTTTAGCGTCGCTTTTATAATCGAATCCTAATCCTTACTTCTCCGGGCCACTATTGACCATTACCTCAAAAAGTAGTAATTAAGTACCTGGTCACACATTCTAATATTTTCTACCCGCGAAGTCACTTCGTGTTTTGCGGACAACTTTTTATCACAATCTAAAGCACAAATTTCCATGTTAACCGAATTCACATGTCATTTACTCATTTTGATAAAAAGGCACACCCATTTTTCTCACACTACTGGAAACCAGGTACATACGCATTGATATAAATTCATAAGTACATGTGTACCAGTTCGTATGCAACCAATTGCATCGGTATTTATCATGTTAACATCAATACCGGTGCAAACAGTTACATACGCATCGATATCCTATCAACCGGTGTACAATTCACCTAATTTTGCACCGGTGTTGGTTCTACCAGTGTACATTTGCAAAAATTTTGCACTGGTATTGTCTGTATAGGTGGTTATGACCGGTGCATTTGCTTGCATGTGCACCGATAAACAATTATCAGTGTGTACATATTTAATTTTTATAGTAATTTGACACCAAGAGGACAAATTTTTAAACCGCTAACCGGAACTTACCGGTGCAGAAATAAAAATGATGTGGAAAAAAGCTGCATTTGTACACTGGTTACTATTAGAACCAGTGTAGAAATTATACACGCACTGGTATGTTTTTAATACCCATGCATATAAATTTTCTTTTTTTAGTAATTTAGCGCCAAAACTATTCATTTTTGCACTGGTACTATGAACTTACCGGTGCAGAAGCAAAAAATACGCAGGAATAGGCTAAATATATACACCAGTGACTATTTTTACCGGTGTAGGAGTTACATATGCACCGGTAAAATCTTAATACCATTGTAGAAAATCGCATTAAATGCCCACCAACCACATTTTTTAGCTGGTTAAAAATGAAATTTTTGGAAGAAGAAGTTCATTAATGGTGTTTTTTGGTTGATGAAGACATTGAATTCTCCACAATGAAGACCCTTGTAGGTACTACCATTTTTTGAATTACATTTATGGATATTAATTATTTAAATTATGGTATTGGTTAGTAGAGATATTTACATTTTGTGTTTGATCATTTGATGGTGATTGAGGTAGAATCGTTGATATTAATTTGTGATTTATTCTTAGGGTTGTTGTAGTTATAATGCTATGGCTTTTGATTCTTATAGTGTTGGACATGTTAAGAATGTTGTAATTGTACTATGGAATATTTGTTTATATTGTGCATTTATGATGTTGCATGATTAGGAAGTCGTCATGAAAAATTCTATTGTATTAAATGTGTTGAAGTTTGATTGTTGGACATTTATTGATATGTAGAGTTGTATTGTTCCATGGTGTAAGCATGTGTATGCCAACGTTAGTACGGTGAGCAATGAATATATTATGTTTGTGGATAAGTTCTTGGAGCATGCTTTTAGCGAGAGAAGCGAATATTATGTCCCTGTCGTGATTGTGGAAATATAATTCGTACTGATAAGAAGGATATGCTGAAATTCATTTGTATAGCCGGGTTGCAAAAGATTATGTTGTGTGGACCTTTCGAGGGAAAAAATCACCACCGGAAGTGAAAGTTAGTAGTGAGGGAGAGTGTTTTGGGGATGCTAAGTTGGATGACGTGTGTGAGGAGGTTGTTAATGAGTTTAGAGGGAGGCCTGAGGTTTTGGCTAACTTCCTTGGTGAGAAGGATACACCATTGTATCCCGATTGCAAGAAGAAATACACGGTCATGTCTTGTTTGATGGAGTTGTTTAATTTGAAAGGTGTAAGGTCATGGAGTGGTACTAGCATGAATAAATTGCTTAATTTTTTGAATGAAAAGCTTCCACCCAGTAACGAGGTTCCTGATAACCTTTATGAATCTAAGAGAATTTTGTGTCTGATGGGATTGGAGTATGAAAAGATACATGCTTGGCCGAACGATTGTGTCCTATATAGGGGTGGGCTTAAGGATATGATTGTTTGTCCAGTATGTAATGTGTCGTGTTATAAGAAAAGAAATGTGGTTGTCGGTGGAGAGCATGTTGTGCTGGTGAGGAGTCAGGATGCCAAATGTATGTAGTATCATTCGATTATTCTGAGGCTGAGAAGGTTGTTTAAGAATGAAAAAGGATGCAAAGGACTTGACATGGTGCATTGATAGGGGAGGTTGTAAAGATGATGATAAGATTTGATACCCGACTGACGCTGACTAGTGGAAGAAATTTGATAAGATGTATCCACTGATTTCATCCAAACCTAGGAATATGATATTTTCTTTATGTACTGATGGTATGAACCCATTTGGGAATATGTTCTCGAAACACAGTTCGTGGCCGGTTTTGCTTACCATTTACAATCTTCTCCCATACTGGCCATGAAGAGAAAATATGTGTTGATGCCCATCATGATTTTAGGCCTAAAACAACTTGGAAATTACGTAAACACTTATCTTTCCCCTTTGATAGAAGGTTTGAAGGTTCTTTGGTTGGTTGGCACCTTAATGTTTGATAGTTTTAGTGGTGAAGAGTTTACATTAAAGGCGATGCTTTTTTGTACCATAAATGATTTCTCGGCATATGGTAACCTTTCCGGGTATGTGTTCAAGGGTCAAAAGGCTTGCCCAATTTGTGAGGATGAGATAGATTACCATCATTTGAGAAATGGGCTTAAGACTGTTTATTTGGGTTACCGTAAATTCCTGCCGGTGAAGCACAAGTTGTGGGATAACGCGGTTGCATTCGTTGGTGGGAAGAAGAGGAGAAAGGCACCTAAACCTTTGACAAGTGTAGCTATTCACAACAAGGTGAAGAAATTGAATGTTGTTCTTGGTAAGATGTTATCAAATGGTGGGCGGGGTTGTAGACAGACTGTGGAAGAAACGACTCATCTTCTTTGATTTGTCGTACTGGGAAAATTTGGAGGTTTTCAATTATTTGGATGTCGTGCATATTGAAAACAAAATTTTTGAGAGTCTAATTGGAATGCTTCTGAACATTCCCAGGAGGACTAGGGATAGTTTGAATGCAAGAAAAAATTTAGTGGACCTTGGTATACGGTTGGATCTGGCATCGGGGGTAAGAGGGAAGTGAACGTACCTGCCCCCTGCTCCTTACAATATGTCAGTTGCTGAGAGGAGATCAGTGTGTGAGAGAATCCAAGGAATGAAGGTACTGTCCGGTTACTCCTTTAATAATGGTCAGTTTGTGAATGATGAGTTGCGTCTTAATGCTTTGGAATTACACGATTGTCATGTCCTTCTTCAACAACTTTTTCCCGTTGCAATCTGTGGGTGTTTGGAAGAGGAACTTAGATTTTCAATTATGCACTTGTGTTTCTTTTTCAACTCGATATGTAGGAAAAATATTAGCAGGCAACAACTAGATGAACTGGATTGAGAGGCCGTTGTTTTTCTATGCATTTGGAGAAGTATTTTCCCCCGTCATTCTTTGACATCGTGGTGCACCTAGTGGTACACTTGGTTAGGGAGATATGTATGTGCGGGCATATTGGAATGCATTGGATGTACCTCTTTGTGCGTCACATGGCTGTTTTCAATGGTTATGTTCATAATCGTAGTAGGCCTGATGCCTCCATTGTTCACAGGTACGTCACTGAGGAGACCATCGGGCATTTTACAGCGAACTTGGTTAGAAGAAGAGCGGTTGGTGTTCCAGTGGACCCCACTGCAGAAGGTGGAATGGGACTCCACGTTCTAAGGGTACGCTTCATACACCCTATCACACTGAGTTGATGACTATTCACCTATATGTATAATGTAATAGTAGTGAGACCGTAACATATGTTGAAAAGCATGTTTCCTTGTTGGAAAAGATTTATCCAGACTAGCCCTCGAATAAAATTTAGGTTGAGCATTCTTCAAGGTTTGTTAATCGATTTTACAATCGTTGTACTGTCGAAGGGATGCCCAGTAAGCTACGGGAGTTTGCAAGGAAGCCGAATTTCACCGTTAGACGGTACCTTGGTTATGATATTAATGGCTTTAGTTTCTCAACATTGGAAAAGGATGAGAAGAGCACCACTCAAAATAGTGGTGTTTATATTGAATCTGAATCCATGTGGTAGACAAGCAAGAGAGATAAACATCTGGTTGTTGCTGTGATGCCTTTCTATGGGGTGATTTAGGAAATTTTAGAGTTGGATTATGCAGAGTTCAAGGTTGTTGTCTTCAAGTTTTGCTGGGTGGAACGCGATTCCGGTGTTGTAGTTGAGAAGCCCATGGGGTTCACGTTGGTCGACTTGAATCGTGTAGGATATGAAGATGACAAATTCATCTTAGCTGCCTAGGCACAACATGTTTTTTACATCAATGACCCTTCGAATGAGACGTATCAAGTGGTGTTGCATGGGAAGAAGTTTTACTTTGATAAGGAGATTGATCAGCCCGCCATAACTGATAATCCTGAATTTCCATCAGTATTTCCTGGTTTGGAAGATGTTGGGGGACCCATTGTTGGAAGGTGTTCTCATGGTGATGGGCTGTGGGTTGATGAGAGAGGTGAAATAATATGTTGTGACAATGTCTTGAAGCGGAAGCGATAGATAGGCCGCTCCTGGCTGTTGTTTTTCTAACCATGTTCTATGAAAAAATGTCTGATTATTAAGCGAATTAGCGTGTAATGTATTTAATTGATACTCTTTTATGAATTGGTTGGTATGATCAATGATTTCATTAGAGTGTTTATGAATTGAATCGGTGAAAATGTGTTATAATTTTACTTAAATTTTTATTACATGCAGTTTATTTACATCGGTAAAGTATAAAGTACCGGTATAGAAAAATAGGGGAGGTACTATGTTTTGTACTTACGCACTGGTACTCATACCGGTGCAGAATACTTAGAAATTGTTTTTGTTTTTTTCTCTCAGGCCTGACAATGTTAATTGTTTTTACACTTAAAGTAGCCTAAAGCAGCTGTTTTTTGTAGAATTTGCACCGGTAGAAGTACCGGGGCTGGATACTTAGAAATGTTTTTGATCTTTCGTATCTGGTTTGAACATGGAAATATTTTTGCATTTAAAGCAGCTGCTTTTTGTAGAATTTACACCGGTAAATGTACCGATGCTGAGTACTTAGAAATGTTTTTTTAATCTTTACTTTCGGGTCCGGATAGGTAGAATTTTTTTAAAATTTGAAGCAGTCTAAAGCAGCTGCTTTAGGCCGCTTTTTACACCGGTATATGTAGAATACCGGCATATAAAAATGGTCAATTATGTAAAACCCTCTCAGACCCCCTATTTTCACAGTAGGAAATTTATATCGCTCACTCAATTCCGTCTCCTTCACTACCCATCTTTGTTGAAATTCTACGTAGGTAGCTATATAATCAGGTAAACCACTTCAATACCTTATCAGTATGATTAATTACCATTTTCATATGAAATAGAATCACTGAGAATGTGATATCATGAATAGCTTGACTTGCATGTAAAGTGTTTGATGAAATGCTTTAATGTGTTTTTTAGGAAATGCCTCCCAAATCCAATTTGAAAAGGATACACCATTCACCATCTCCATCATTGTCGAAAGTATCACCGTACACTTACCTAGATGGTACCTTAGTGTCCGAGGAGGCTAGGTCAGTCCATGAATAATAGAAAAGATGTTGTAATCACATAGAGAGAGAGAGAGAGGAATTGAAGCATCTCCCCCATTCGAAAAAACCATCCGGAAGCTTAGGTGGGAAAAATTTTGCGAGACTCTGCAACTATTCAAACCGACCATTGTAAGTGAGTTTTATGCAAACTTGAAGTACGGGCCAAGTTACGATCATGTGTATTGTATAGGTAAAACTGTCCATGTCACACCAGATTTTATCAATGGCTTGTTTGGGTTGCCCAATGTTCCAAACGATGAGAATGAGTTTCTCATACTCTATTTTCTAGGTGATGAAGGCTATATTCTACAACAACCAATTGAGAAGGATATCGTTGGGATAGTAACTAGGCCATGTACAGACATAGATGAGTTGGTCAAACCAGGTTGGAGCAAAATACCAAAGAAAACTCTAACTCCGAAAATGAATAGGTGGTACCACTTCGTCGCATCTAGAATCCATCCAGTAACTGTGGACACAGAAGTCCACAAACTTCACCTCACCTTTTTGTATGCAATAAAGAAGGAGCTTTGATGGAATTTTGGTCGTCAAATTTTTCCTATGTTACAGAGGGCGGGATCATATGGGATCTTATGCCTATTGCAGTAGCATCTCTGCGCTTTGTTCAAGAGCGGGAGTTAGTGCCCGTGCACATGACATTTATGGCCAACCAATGAGTAAGATTTGTATGGACTCTTTCTACAGATAGACATCTGACACGTATGTCGCTACTATTGAATCCAGAGTTGCTGCCTTGGAGGTCGGTGTGGCAAACTTGCTTGAAGAATAAAAAAATTTTAAGATCCTAGTACGAACATATGGCCAAAGTTATGACGTATCAATTTCTTGACGTTGTAGAAGTAGTTGAAAATTACCCTACCTTCTACGAAGGCAATGTCGAGGACATGGATCTTGGCACAAGTACCTGTGATGGTGATAAGGTCCTGCTGATAGGGTTGAACCATTTTCTCATTATTATTCGTAGAAAACTTGTAGTAGAAGTTTGAAAGAGTAGATTCTGCACTAAACATTGACAATGTTGCACTTATGCTGTTTGACATTTATACTTTTGATAAACATGCACGATGATGGGTCAAAATTTTTTTTACACTACGTGATTTGAATATTTTTGGACTAATACAGTCTATAAGATAAAAATTATAGGTCGAACATAGTTGGCCTAAGTGGTTACATCAGGACCGCCAAATTTGGTCATTATATTTCAAGAATGGTTAGAATTTTAAAAACAAATTAGCATTTGGAGCTATGGGGGTTCCCCAAGTAAATTTGTGGGCAATAGTATGATTTTGGAAAATATAGTGCAAACATTCATTGTTGGTTTTACAGGGTCTTCCGTTCATCCGTAGGGTCTACAAATGCATGAACACGATCATAATGTATTGAATTGCATATATGTGGAGCCAATTTTATATTTCGACCCTTTCCAAGATTCTTGGAGGGACTAAATTGTAAAAAGAAAGAAAAGTTAACTCGTAAATTGAAATTGAAATCCGATCAAACTGAATGGTTCACAAAACAGCCCTTTTATATTTCCAAGTTCCACATGCGGGGAAACGAACAGGTCCGGACTCTATAATTAGTTTGGAAGATGTTCGGATTACACATAGAAACTATGAAGTAAACCCTTGTCATTTACTTTACAACACCTACTAGCACTCTAGGACAAATCACCACCCGGACACAAATATGTTGCAATTATGATTTAAGCTTAGAATATTAAATTTGGTAATTTATATAGTGTCCTAACATGTCGTAATCGCATGTCACAATTTGGGGGGACCTAATTGTAATAAATGCATATAATCAATTTTGTGGGGTTTCCCCATACCATTGAGGTATGGAAACTTTACTTGTTCACTATGGAGCCTCTTAAAATCATATTTGGGCCGATGGAAAAGTGGTTGACGGGGTGAAACTAAATGTTTGGGGTCAAAATGCAAATTTCAAAAAATTAAACAATACTTAGTAACGATAACGTACGGGACTCGTGCTTGGTCGATATTTGCATGAAACAACTAGTACAATGTTTATTTACATTAATTAAGTGTCAATTTGAATAATTGGAGTTGTTGGAAAAATGCACGGGAGGTAAATAAAATAAGAGAGAATTTGAATTATTCACAAAACTAATTTTTACACTGGTAATATTAAGCAACTACCGGTGTATGTGTTCAATTTTTTCGGCGTGCATTGAAATTTTTTCAATTTCTTCATATTTTTTTTGAAGGCGGAAATTCTTTTACATCGGTACGTGTTGTTTTTGTCCCGATACATATACCGGTGTTGAATACTTAGTCTAAAATTTCTAAAGTTCCTCTCGGGATTCTTCCTATTTTTTCCATACAATATTTAAAACATTCATACGCAGCTTCTTTTAGTGTGATTTTACACCGGTATTAACATTTTCTACACCGATAATAATATCGGTGTACAATAGTTAGCCAAACTTTTAGTTTATTGCTCTCAGGTCAGTGAAAATATCATTAAAGTAGTTGCACACAGCTACTTGTTTTTCGTTTCTACACCGGTAACCCTACCGGTGCTGAACAGTTAGCCATTTTCCAAACCGATTTTACAAAAATTACATTGGTACTCTACAAATTACCGGTGTAAAAAAATAGGTTTATATATTTTTCAACCGTTTCAAACGGACCTAACTCCCATAACTCCTCTCCTCATCAAACACCTTCAAATTCTTTTTGAAAACCGCCCTCCACTTCAACCATTCAATTCACACTAAATTGAACCACCATAACTCCTCATCAATCATTGTAACTCCCATCATCTTTCCTATAAAGGGTTGAGCTACCGTTGAGCAACACAAGAGAAACAACACAAGAGAAGCAACACAAGAGAAGCAACACAAGAGAAGCAAAACAAGAGAAGCAACCCTTTATCAACCCTTGAACAACACAGGAGAAGAAAGTACTTGCATCGGTTCATCCCACTCCAATCTTAGCGAATTCAAGCAAGAGGAGAAGCAACACAAACGTTCCATCGGTGAAGTTAAGTGTTGGTGTTTATGTAAGCATGGGTTACCATACCAATTTCTCTTCAAAAAACTATTCCAACCCTCACGCACAACACATGTTCGACTAAATGCCTCTATGAACAAAAACATGTAAACTGAAAAAAAAACTTGAAAGGGTAACTTGAATGGTATGGTTATACAATTATGGGGTTAAAAAGTTATGAGTTTTTTGTGGAAAGATGATGTAGTACTAGAGTTTTTTGGTTGGTGATAAGGTTGATAGTCACGTTAGGGGGCGGGGAAGTGATAATTGCTCGATTGTAGGCCTATTTTTTTGAATCCAAAGAGATTGGTATGGTTTTCAATCAACATCTATAAGGTTCCATTTCATTTTACATCAAGTTTCATGCCTTGTTCATTCAAGTTCTATGTCGTGTTATATGAACTTCTATACCATACATAATGTGGTTTTATTTAGGTATTGTACAATTTATATGCCATGTTTTGCTCAAAAGATTTTTGAATTTGTTGTTCAAGTTGTACGCCACGCTCTATTAGTGTTGATCTTTATGTGCCGTTATTGTTTGGATTGAGAATTTTTTATTCTACTATTTTAGATGCCGCTGAAGAAGGGAAAATTAAACATGAAAAGGAAGCAACCAGTTACAAAGAAAGAGAAGGAGGTGAAGCATGTGGTTGATGTGGAGGTGGATGTGGCGGACCAAGAACCTCCTCCAGAAAGGATCCCATTGAAGATACAATTTGTGGAAGAAGCAACGCAAACAAATGACACGACTAGTGAAGAGAAGGAAGAAACCACGGAACATGGTGATATGACTATAGGGGATGTTGAAGGAGAAGGCGCCGGTAAATAGTTGGCTAAAATACCAATTTTCAAGGGAAAGGGAAAGAGCACCATCAAAGGAAGGCCAACTGTTGATGAAGCGGACGACGACTTGACAAAGGCTAGGGGAAAAAATGGATAAGGATAGGAAAAGTTTGAGCTAAAAAGTTATCCGAAGAGGCGAGGAACTAGCACGTGCCAGTCTGTGATGTTAGCAAAGCATAACAAACCAACTCTTATTGCGTTTGAGTTCTATGAGAATCAAGTAGTATGCATTAAGAATTGGTTAGTGTGGCACGCTTATGAGAATTATGCTTTCTGGCGCATCATCAAATTTGGCGCATGCAAACACTGGAGCAATGTCCCTGAAGATGTTAAGGAAGAGTCATGTGAGGATATTCTTGTAAGACTCTTGACAATTGTCATTTAAAATTTTTATTTATGGTAAAGTCTTAGTGAAAACATGATTAATGATATGCCTTTTCATATGATTCATTCTAGGAAAGCTTCATAATTGAAACACATGTTCATAATTGAAACACATGTGACAAACAAGCAACTAGAAATACTGAGGAAGGAGGTTACAGAGAGGGCTAAAAACCAACATAGGAATTGGAAGACAAATGTAGCAAACAAGTTTATTCACAACGTGGACAAAGGTATCAATAAAACAGGAATAACAACATGGGATAAGTACAAGTGGATGGATAAAGATGAATGACACTTGTTTGAAAAGAGGCATCGGCATCCAGATTTTCAGGTATGATGAAAAATTTAATACTTGTTAAGAATTATGTTGCCCAAAAATTCTATTCGACTAAATTTTTATTTATAACAACGATATGAGAGGCTCGGGGAGGCAAATATTGAATGCAATAAGGGCTGGGATTACACACACCATATGGGCAGAAGGGGTAATCAATACATCCGTGACAAATTGACTAAGGAGCTGAAGTAGAAGGAGAGAATTAGATTGACAGCCGGGGGATTCACTAATAAGGAGATTGAGCAACTACTCAGTCAAAAGGATTTCACACATGACAGATCTTTTGTCTACCTTGAGGCAAACAAAGATAAGAAAGGGGCATACACATCAAAAGAAATTGAGAAGATTGCACCAGAAGTTGTAAGTTACGCCAAAATTGACCATTTGAATTAATTTTTAAATTTATTTCACATTATTAATATAAGCAATTGCGTTCCTATGTGTTTCTCAGTTGAAATTGAACGAGCTTAAGGAAAAAGGAGCATTGGAACTGCAGCCGGGTGAAAACATCCTCATAAAAGTGACGAAGAGGAAGGATCACCAGGGCAGGTACAAGGGAACTCAGACAGGTCTACCCACAGCGGTGGCTGTTCCACATCTTTCCTGCAACAACTATGGTAGTAGTTTCTTAACCGAGAAGACAGGCCATAGGGAACCATCTAACGATCAACCGATCATGAAAGACATGGTATTGTACTTCAAGCATTTGGTGAAGGCCTTAGCATCTACAAGCGGTATTCAGATTCCACCAGGCCTTGACGATCCCAAGACATTTATAGAGAAGGCGATGGATGACATTGATGCAGCTTCTACAAAGTCCGGTGAAGAGCCCAACAACGGAGAAGGAGATGAGAAGGTACGCCTTCATGAATATATGTATGTCCTATACATGAATTACACATCTGGAATATCTCCATAACCATTTTATCCATTCACTAAACTATTATACGAAAAGGATGGAGAACGCATGACTCTGTACATTAAAGACATTGTCGGGAAAAAGAAAATGGTTGGCCATAGGTTGCAATAGGTTTCTCATCGTCAGGATTCTCAACAAGGAAGTGTGGTTCGTGTGAGAGTATGCAAGCCAATCCTCCATCTTACGGTGGGATTGCCCTCGGTAGACCACCACTTTGATAATGTTGGAGAGGACCTCAATAGCGTCGTGGATTGGCCGATGTCTTTAATAGGCAAGGCAAATGAGCAACTAAGTGACATCGATGATGTCAATGTCGGAGGTGATACAGACGATGATGAGGAGGAGGTTATGGTTCTCACCACCAACGATGAGGTACATTCTTGTAACACATTATTTTTCAATTCCTCAAATTACTTTTGCGTATCCGTATACATTCATCCTTGTAATAGGATACCGACGAGTAAAAATCCCAGTTGACAGCTAATTTTTGACCTTCTACAAGACCAAGATTAAATAGGCTTCCAAAACAGGTAATGCACTAAAACGAGTACCTTTATTATTCATTGAAATGATAGTTCGATACTACATACTCAAGTGATCATTTTGAATCATTTTACATTCACAGATTGTCCTTGAAATGATTACCTTTGTATCATCCTTGAAATGATAAAGAAGAAGGACTACATGTTCTTCCCAATGTTCCGACCATTAACATTCGCACACCATTACACCTGCGGTGTTGGAATAGAAGTTTTGGTTGAGTTTAGGAAGAAACCGGGGAACATGCTTTCGAGGACCTAGATCAATATTGTGCAGATTGATATGTGGATTGGGTGAGTTTCAAAACTTACAACCTTAATGTTTTTTAGTTGATTAGGATTTCATTTCCAGTATCATTAACGTTACAGGGACATGTGGGAGAAAATATGGGAAACTAATTCAGGTCATGTCCAATTCTGCCCATCTAACCGTGGCAACTTTAAGGACTTCGAGCAGGAGGTCATACTCTATTTCAAACTAACTTGGGAAACAATGAAGGTAACAGATGATGAGATTGATGCATATTTGACCACCGTCCGGTTCATGGGTTTGAGTTCTTCTCGAACTAACTTGCAATCAAACTGTCCTTGGGGTTCTAGGGGTCAGCACTCGGATGCCTAAGTTAGTCCAAGCATCCAATATGATTAAGACAGAATGAATGATAAGTAAATGCATACCTTGTATTTATACTCTAGGTCCTAAATAGCATTCTCCTTAATGATCGCCCTTAATTACCCATGAATGTGATAATTAAGTTAGAGTATTAAATGTTCCCCTAATTGGGCTGCCACACCTCCGGTCCAATGGCCATTTTGGGCTTAACCTCTATCAAGAGCCCCCAGAAAAGCAGGTTCTTAACCTCTGAAGGCTAGAACGTCATGAAGGCTCTTCGAGGTCTCGAATGCATGGGATAGTTCGAGGACTTTGAAGACTCAAACTGAACCTTGCATTTCATTGCTCTTGCCTTCTAGGGAGAGAAAATGGTTTTCTAATAAACTCTATCGTTTAGGATTCCAAAAGGAGCGCTCGTGCTGTACAACCGTGTGTCACTGCTCCCCAAACAGCTAGTTGTCAGAAGACAAAAAAGCAACTTTGTCTTTCCATAACTTTTTATATTTCCAAGGTAGTAACTATTGTCCGTCATTTATGCCCCTATAATTACCTCTTATCCGTTCTTCCTTATTCACTTTTCTCATTTGCAGGCATCTTTTTACAAGCATTCTTTCTGTACTTCTCTCTTAAGCGATCAAATATTCATCACCTTTCCCAAAAAAAAGTAAGTTCCTTCATCCTTATTCATATTCTAATCTTTTCATTTCCTTCCCTTACAATCATGCCTCGCTCTGATGAGGGTTCCGCTTCTGAGAAATTTTCCAGTGAGATTAGGGTAGGTTGGACAGGGTTTAGTACACCCGAGAGAGCCATTAATGACTCTGAATGCACTCATTCCAAAGACCAGTACGATTCAGATGCTGGAGAAGGCATATCTGATTAGGTTTCTAACAGTCTTGGGAAAGAGAGGATTTTTCCCATAACTGAGCTGTTGAGAACTGGCCATTAGGCATGGGCAAGCTCCACATAAGGAGGTCTCCTACAAGTGGAAAAATTGGTTTCTACCTTCCTTTGAATCCAAAGCTTGAATTGGAAAGGGGGTGAAATACATTTTTGGTCTGTAGGGAGACACCTCTTGAAGCCATAGAATATGAGGAGAACGCATCTCCTTTGAGAGAGAGAACAATCCTCGAGGGGGAGGAAGCACCCTCGAGAGCACCTTAGGTATCTTCTTTGGCTAAACCCTCTCAAAAGAAAAAAAAGGGGGACCTATCAAAGGTTAAGGCTAAGGGACTCAGGGAGAGAGCCCCCAGTTCCAGTAGTGGGGACCGCTATTTCCAAAATTTATGACTCGATCCATCCTGGCCAATGAATATCCTTGGATGCCAATTTTTAACCCTTTTGAGAGGGAGATACCCCCCATAACCTCCCCGAAGGAAGATCATCCATTTCTCTTAGACACTTTTGCTATGGGCTCACATTTTCCTTTCCGCCCTTTTTTTTCAAACTTCTTAGAAAATTCCAAGTGAGCCATGTGCAAGTCCATCCCAATGTCTTGGTGATCATCATGATATTCTTGACTAGATGTGATAAGTTCGGTATAAAGCCCAAGTATAAGCTGCTTCGCTCGCTATACTTCGTGTCCTATAGTTGGAGGTCTACATACATGATTGTCAATTTTATCAGCCTAGAGGCACAACATAAGTTTTTTTCTATTCCTCGTAATTTGGTTGAATGGAGAAGCTGGAAGAAAGGGGTTTCATTTTATAGCAGGAAGCATCGGGTTCCTCCGTGGAATTGGGGTGTGCAAGTCGAGTCTCCCAAACCTAGTGAATATATCTACCTGTATTTCCTCGAGAAGGATAGTCAAAAACTATTGTCCAGCTCCCTCGGCTACTGCCTCTTCAACAACCCCAATTCCTGGATTGGTGGCTTTGAGTTCCTGCTCGCAATCTATGAGGAGTATGTGTATAAAATACTCCGGAAGGATATCAAGAAAAGGAGAAGATAACTTGAGGGCCCTAGAGAAGGCCCTCCCCTCGAGATCATCGTTAGTGATTTTAGGCATTCGAGAGCCTCCGAAAGTGCCTTAATAGAAATCTACTTCTTTTTTTTTGTTGTGTTGTTAAGTTTATTGTTACTGATTGACTCTTTTTTTTCCAGTGGGTCTTGCTAAGGTCTTAAAGAAACAAATGCCCACAAAGCAGGGCCAGGTTCCTCCCAAAGGGACCATTGCCTCCTTGAACTAGGCCTCCATTACCACGAATCAGGCATCTCTAATCTTGAACCAAGCCCCCCTTCGACCATTGGTGATGAGCAACCTCCTTGCACCCAGAATGTTCGCTAGAAGATAAGGGAAAACAGAAACAATATTGGTAGCACCTCACCAAGACCATTGATAGGAGCACACGGTGGCTTCGTGGATAGGGTGCTTGAGGAGAAGCAAAGGATCATGGAAGGGCAGAGGTAAGGTGTTAAAGCCAAAAGAGGCATCAATGGATGCTGGAGAAGGATGCCCTTGAGAAGAGGGTTCAGGCTGCTGAGCATCCGGCATTGCAGGTTCAACTGCTCAAAGCTTTCAAATACAAGCTCTTGAACAACCTTGAGCTACTTCAACTATTTATGGATCTTCTGATGGTGGCCAAGTAGATCAGCTGTAGCGAATTATCCGAGGACTTTATGAAGCCACAAATGTCCACCTCTCTATCTAGAGATCTGGCTAAGCAGGTGGACAACCTAGTCAACCCAGAGCTTGAAACCACTATGGATGCGAAATAGGATAAGGCCATAAAAAATGATGGCCTTCATTTTTTCCTAATGGATTTCATTAAGTTCAATGGGCAACTCTTTATTGCTGAGAGGATTTGGGCAATCCCCCTTCCAAAGGCTATAGATGCCTCTCCTAAGTAGAATTCAGCTGATGTCCAAGTGGAAGAAATGATTGGTTCCACCTCAAAGGAAGATGACTCTAGGGTTCGTCCCTGATTGTAACTTTTCCATTTAGGGCTTCCTAATTGTAACCCTTTTTTTATAATCAATAAAAATATGTCTTTTACCACGACCTATTAATTTTGCCTTTTTTTTTCTTTTCATAGTATAATTCATTGAAAATGGTGCTATGAAGTGCTTGTGATTAGCTTTAGAGTTCCCAAAAAAGAGTTGAATGAGACACACAAATAGCTACTGAAGGCCTCCCGAAATCTATCTAACTGTAATCAAGAGAAGGAGTCCTTGAGGGATAAGCTCTACCAGCTCAAAGCTGAGATGAAGTTGTGGCAATCTAAAGACCATCCCACTTTTAAGGGGTTTGTTAAGGATTTCCTGAGAAAAGAATTTAATGGTACCTATCCCTTAGAAGCGGTCAAGGGTCGCGATTCCGCAGATAAGAACTAGAAGAGCTGATGCGTCACATCTATTTGAAGTTTGGTTCTCTGAAGTCCTACATTACCACTCTAACTAGGCTTCAAGAAGTGGAAAGGTGCCTAATTGGTTGCTTGGGAAAAAATCGCAGACCGGTAGCCTAGAGAGAGTTACTTGCCGAACGACATCTATTAGCTCAGCGCAAAGTGGCTGGCCTTGGAGAGGGCTTGCTCGCTTGGAAGGTAGCCAGCGAGGATCCCCATTTTTCAAGCAAACCTCATCCAGCCCCTGAAGGAGCCCCTCGGTTAAAGATAGCTCTTTGGTAGAATCTCTTTTATCCGAGAACACACAAATCACAGGGGAGATCGAGGCATGGAAGGTACAGGCCAAAGAACTGGAGCAGCGTAACACTGATTTTGAAGAAAACATCGCTGCACATGAAGTAGGCCTCCGTGCCTACATACTTTTTCATGACATTCCTTCCTTATACTTAATCAAAAATGATCAGCTTCCAAAGTTTCTACTCAAAGCTGCTCGGTACTGGATGGATGAAGTTAACATTCTTGAGAATGGAACTCCTCAACAGAAAAAGGCTTTTGACCTCATTCTTGATTAGCTGGCGGAGCTGAAGGTAAAAGGATTCACTCAGTTTTCATTCTGCTCCTCGCTCATAAATGTTTGCCACTAAAGTAGCTGATATGCATCTTGTCCCCTCGAGCAAAGTTACCAAAGGATCTTCTTCAAAACGCCACATAAGCTCTGGGTTCTCCTTGAATGGCCCATTTGAACCTTCCACGAAGAAGCGGTGTAAGACCGTCGCTCCCCTTTATCCTTCTGAATATCATATAAAGGTGGAAATGAAGGACATCTGAAGGGCAACTGGTATAAAGCTTGAGGAGCTTGAAAAGATAGAGGCAAAAGTGAAGGGGATAGGAAAACTTATCTCCACCGAAGATTTGTTCTAGGCAGGAATTCCTCCCATTAGATAGATACGTTTAGACTTATAAGGTTATGTAGTTGTTAGTATAAATATTGTACTTCTAATAATTGATGAAGTTTGAATAAATAGGAGATTTTCTCAAGATAGCCCATTTTCTCTCTGTCTCCAATATTTTACCCCTCGAATATGAGCGCCATGCGCAACTTCCTTAGGCAGAGCAGAGTTCAAATATGTTTGGTAAGTAGAAATTAAAAAATTTAGAGACACGAATATTTTACCCAGGTTCGGTGTTTCCACCTACATCCTACCAATCTTGTATACTGGTTCATCATTCCGAGATTAAAAAAGTTTCCCTCGAGTGCCGCTTAAAAGAATACCACCCAAACATCAGCCTTAGCTGGAAATATCATCTAGAGCGTTGCTTTAAAAGCAACCCGCTTGAACATCAACTAGAGTGCCGCTTTAGAGAAAACCACTCGAACATCAGTCGTGGCTGGAAGTGTCACCTGGAGCGCCACTTTAAAGCAACCTTCTTGAATATCAACTAGAGTGATACTTTAGAGAAAACCACTCGAACATCAGCCGTGGATGGAAATTTCACCTAGAGCTCTGCTTCAAAGCAACCCATTCGAACATCAACTAGAGTGGCGCTTTATTGCAAACCACTCGAACATCAGCCGTGGCTGGAAATTTCACCTAGAGTGCCACTTTAAAGCAACCCACTTGAATATCAACTAGAGTGTCGCTTTAGAGAAAACCACTCGAACGTCAGTTGTGGCTGGAAATATCATCTAGAGCGCCACTTTAAAGTAACCCACTCGAACACCAACTAGAGTGCCACTTTAGAGCAAACAACTTGAACATCATAGCTGGTAGTATCTCCTCAGGTTGGTAATGTTCCACCTCCTTGGCACTCGAACCCCGTTCATCTGTTCGAGAACATAACTTCCTCCTGGGTGTGACTCGATTACCTTATAAGTCCCTACCCAATTAACAGCTAACTTCCCTTCAGGTTCCTTTCTGCTTTTCTCATTTTTCCTCATTACCAAGTCCCCCAGATTAAACAACACCTTCTTTACCCTTTTGTCATGATATCTTCTGACCTGTTCTTTGACTATAGCCTCATGTAGAGAAGCTAACTCTCTCTTTTCTTCCACCATATCCAGATCCAGGCATCTGTTCTGCTGGTTGACTGTCTCATCTGCAGTAGCCATCATCCTTGGGCTAGGAACACCTATTTCTATAGGGATTACTGCCTCTAAGCCATATACTAGACTATAAGGCATTTCCCCAGTAGTGGAAGATTCAGTTATCTGATATGCCCACAACACATTGGGAAATTCCCATATTCAGTTACCCTTTGCCCCTTCAAGGCATGCTCGTATTCCATTTACTATCGTTCTATTGGTCACTTCCACTTATCCGTTAGCTTGGGGGTGGTAAACTGACATCACTTTTTGCTTAATATGATATTCCTCGCACCACTTCTTGAAGGGGTCCTGAGCAAACTGTGTTCCATTGTACGTAATAATCATTCTTGGGATTCCAAAATGGCACACAATGTTCTTCCAGCAAAAGGAGATGTTTGCTTTTCCTCTTATTTTTGTAATGGGCTCAGCCTCTACCCATTTTGTGAAATAATCAATAGCCACTATTAAGTATCTGAATTTTCTTGGCGCTTCTGGAAAAGGGCTCACCAGATCGATCACCCACTTGTCAAATGGTCACGAACTATAGATACTTCTCATCTCTTCCTGTGGAACATGTGTTATAGGAGCATGTTTTTGACACTGGTGGAAAGCCTGAATATACCAATATGCGTCCTCGAACATTGTTGTCTAGTAAAATCCTGCACGAATGAGCCTCCTCACCACGGACTTGGCTCCCTGGTGGCTGTTGCATACTCCTTCATGAACCTCTATTATGAGATAATCGGCCTCATGAGGGTAATGCACCGAAGAAATGGCTGCAAATGACCACTTATTTACAATCCTTCTTCTTGCAACACATACATTGGGGCTTTCAACCTTATCTTTCTAGCATCCACTTCATTTTTTGGCAGGACACCCTCTCAAAGACCATAAACGGTGTCATCCAGGAGTCTTCCACTCCAACCGCCATCACTACAGGTTCTTCAAAACTTTGTCTGCTCAAAGATTCCATGAGTAGTTGCTTCTAGGATTAGGTTCCCATATCCAAAGAAGCGAGCTTACTTAAAGTGTCTACTATATGATTCCTTTCCCTTAGAACCTACGTTAAAGTATAAGATTTGAAAATTTTTAATAGGTTCTTCACTACCTCAAGGTATCTCTGCAAGTTACGCTCTCTGGCCTCGTATTCTCCATTCACCCGTTGAACCAAAATTTGAGTGTCACTGAAAACCTCCAGTTCCTCCACCTGCAGCTCCTTTGTAAGGTGTTATCCAGTGATCAGTGCCTCATACTAGGCCTTATTATTAGTTGCTTTGAATGCAAAGTTCAATGCATAAGGGTTACCTCTACCATTTGGGCTAGTTAACAGAACCTTGGCTCCACTTCCTCCTGAATGTGACGAACCATCCACATACAACTTCCATATCCTTTTTTAGCTCGCTTCCATATCTCGAATAGGATCCAAACATACCTCGAGGGGCTCTTTAGTTTCCACTATGAATTCTGCCAGTGCCTATCCCTTAATCGCAACCCGAGGTTGATATTGGCTGTCATGCTCTCCCAATTTCACCACCCACTTCATCATTCTTCCTGAAATCTCTGGCCTTAGCAGGATTTGTCGAATGGGGTGGTTCGTGAGCGCTACTATTTTGTATCCCTGGAAGTATGGTCTCAACCTTCAGGCTGCATGTACGAGGGTTAGAATAAACCTTTCGAGAATAGTATACCATGTCTCCATCCCGTGCAAGGCATGACTAACAAAGTAAATCAGATGTTGAATCTTTTCCTTTTCTTTTACCAGGGCCACACTGATTGTCAGTGGTGATGTGGAAATATACAAGTATAACGAGTCCTCCTTGTATGGTTTCATCAAGGTAGGTAATGTCCCCAAGTGTTCCTTCAACAACTTGAATGCCTCATCGTACTTTTCATGCCACTCAAATTTCGTTGCCCTTCGAAGCACATCAAAGAAGGGTAAGTGCCTCTCTGCCCCCTTTGATAGGAACATGCTCAATGCTGCTATAGACCCTGTAAGCTTCTGTACCTCTTTTATTGATTGTGGATTTTTCATTGTCCTCAAAGCTTTGAACTTTTCCGGGTTTACATCAATCCCCCTTTATGAGACCACGAATCTGAGAAACTTTCCTGCCCCCACACCAATAACACACTTAGATGGGTTTAATGTCAAATTAGCTCCTCGAAGCCTACCGGATGTTTCCTCCAGGTATTTTAAGAATTCTTCATAACTTTTACTTTTGACAACCATGTCATCCACATATACCTCTATATTCTTCCCTATTTGTCCCCTGAATATTCTATCAACCAGCCTCTGGTAAGTATCCCTAGCATTTTTCAACTTAAAGGGTAGCTTCTTATAGCAGCACGTGCCCACGTTGGTAATGAACAATGTTATTTTTTTGTCTTCCTCTACCATGAGGATTTGGTGATACCCTTTATGCGCGTCGAAGAATGCCAAAATTTGATATCTAGTGATGGCTTCCACCAGCTTATCAATTGGTGGCAACGGGTAACTATCTTTGGGGTAACATTTATTTAAATCAGTAAAGTCTATACACATCCTCCATTCTCTATCATGCTTTGGAATTATGACTGGGTTAGCAATCCAATCGGGATAGAACACCTCCTCGATTACGTCTGCCCTCAACAACTTCTCCACCTCTTATTTGATTGCTTTAGCTTTTTTAGGAGCAAACACCCTTCTCTTCTACTTCACTGGTTTAATCGAGGGGTCAATGTTAAGTCTATGTAGTGCGAGACTCGAAGGGACTCCTATTAGGTCAGAGGTATCCCACGAGAACACGTCTCCGGTATTCCCCCAACAAGTTTCTCAGCCTTCCCTTCACATCTTCAGGAATTAGTTTCCCAAAATAGGCATTTGTATTGTATCAGTTAATCCCACATTTGCGTGTACTGTTGCTACATCTCTTTGCCTTACCACTTCCCGTACCGCCATGAGGCTAAATTTTTGGGCCACAGTTTGATCTCCTCGAATGGATGCCACCCCTTTCTCAGTTGGAAACTTCATCCTCAGGTGATAGGGTGACCAGATCGCCTGAGCCTAGCACATCCATGACCTTCCTAAATTCACATTATAAGGGGAAGGAGCATCCACGACTGCAAAATTACATCTGATGGTCACTCTTTTATCTCCATCTGCTACTGGAATAGGCAATGTTATTTCTCCTATGGGGAATATGGAGTTTCCCATGAATCCGGATAAAGGAGAGATTGACTTTTTCAAGTTTTCACGCCCTATGTCCATCTAGTCAAAACACTCAGCAAACATCACTTCTACCACGCTTCCTTCATCAACGAACACCCTTCTTATCAAGGACATTTCAATAATGGTTGAAATTACCATAGGATCCACATGGGGCATTTGGTCATGTACATCATCTGCTTCCGAGAAAGTGACCGTCTCGTTCGGTCGAAACCTCTTGTGACTGAGCTCTTCCGCAGGAACCCATCAAGCCTCAGCTCTTATGACAGTGTTCAAAGATCTCTCTCCCACCATGCCATTGATGACATTAATGATCCTTCGCACAGATGGGTTTTCTCCATTTTGGTTACCTTAATGACCCACTATTGCTCCTATGGTCTATCCTGCCTTCCTTCATGCCTCCTATCTCAAACCACCTGTTCTTGTGGCCTTCGATCTCCTCTACCCCCATTTTTTTGACTTTTTCTTCTATAAGGCTATCATTGGTTCATTCGAGGCCTCGAGGGGGCATCCTGGTCCTTGTTTCCTTGACCTCAGAATCGTCCTTCCCGCTCACACCTATCGATCTCCATCCTTAACTGCATGCAATCGTTTGTATCATGGTCATAATCCATGTGATGATCACAATACCTATTTGTTGTCGTCTGGGCTGCAACCGAGTTGTACGAACTCTGCAAGGGTGAGGGTGCTCGAACAACCCTCTATGTATGCTTAAGATATGTGCAGGGGTTCTTCCTCCGAGCGTTGGTGGCAATGAATTATACCTTTTGAATGGTGTTTTTATGGGTTCGATCGGCATTTTTCCCCTATGCTCTACATTTCTTCCCACTTTCTCCGCAAGGCTATCTCTTTTCCCTCTAGTTGCCTCCTCTACCCTCGAATATTGTTCTACTACCTCCTGATGTTTTTTACAAAGTCTTGGGAGTATTAGTATTCAGATTCTTATACCATTCTAAATCCTTCATCCCCAGCAGGTACCCCTGGATTACCTCACTCTTCATTGTTTCTATAACTTCCAAATTCTCGTCCACATACCAATGATAGAAAGCTCTCGTACTTTCCCCTGGCTTTTGCTTTGTCTAGTAGAGTTCTAATAGAGTTTTGGTAAACTTCTTCTTATGTGCATACTGGCTCAACAATGCCCCACTGAAATCCCGATATGATCAAAGCGATCCCCTTGGAAACTTATTGAACCACTCTTGTGCTTTTCCCCGTAGCTAGCTACCTACCAGCTTGCATGTAAATTTCTTATCAAAATTCTTTGAATTAATCAAGCCCAGGAGTCTAGATGATTTCTTGAGGTTCAATTTCACCACTATACTTGGGAAGTCTTTCTGGGGGCTTCACTTCTATTTGCCATCAAACCCCAGTGATCACCGAGCAGAAAGGAGACCCCATAGCATGGCCCAATGAACCAATCAACCTATCTAATTCCTTTCTTAATGATTCACTTGCATCCGAGGGGGGTTCCTATTGCTCCCCTGGTAGGTACAACCCTCTGTCGTGATCATCTAACTGTGGCATATAGGGAGGTTGGGTTACTCCGTATCCTGGGATCATCCAATGCTGTTCGAGGTACAGGTATGCTGGTGGTGAGGGTGGTTGGACATAAGGATTGTAAATCCCATGACTGATTCCCATACTCCCGTATCCTTGCACGCTAGAAGAGGCCATTATTCCATATGTTGCTCCTGGATCGGCCAGGTCGAGGACAGGAGCAGATAGGGCTAGGAAAGGTAACGAATATACGGGACCTTGGGAATAACTAGGAATAGAAGGTTGAGGCATAGCCTGTAGCGGTTCTCTAGCATAAGTATGATAAGGGTAGGCTATTGGGGGTTGAGAGGCCCACCCCATAGTTATTCCCAAAGGTGAGGGCGGTAATGCTCCCGGCGTTACCCTATAATCCCTCGGAGGAGAGGTGATTCGATATCCAGCCGTAGCAAAGATCTGAGCTGCTCGTTCTCCATCTTGATTTAAGGTCACCCTCCCCGCATTCTAATTTTCTTGTTCGTGTTGACCGTAGGCTTCCATATACGAGTCTCCCAAAACCTCTGTAAACCGTCCATCTATCAGGTCGGCTACCCTTTCGACCAGGGAATCAGTGTTTCCTTGTTCTTGCTCTCCCATCATTCCCAGCATCCTCGAGGGTCCCAAAACATCATTCTAGATTGGCGCTAGGGGATTTCCGCCAAAAGCCACTGAGTTTTTCCCCCCATCGTAGCCCATGCCTATAATAGGCCACACATGCAACTGTGTTCCCGACGTTTGAATATTAGCCATTTTAATGTCCTTGACACGAGCATCATCTTCTATTCCTAGATTCTTCGATGTAAACCTTGGTGGAGATCTAGCCCCCGTACCTATTGACTTCAACCTTTCACTCCTTCGAACAACCGTGGACATAAACTCTCAAACCCTCGATCTGGCTTAGTATTCCTCACCGACGATGCCACTTGATACGTCTTCGACCACCATCCGGTTCGTGGGATTGGGTTTTTCTCAAACTAACCTGCAATCAAACTGTCCCTGGGGTTCCAGGGGTCAGTACTCGGATGCCTAAGTTAGTCTAAGCGTCCAATATGATTAAGATAGAATAAATGATAATTAAATGTGTACCTTATATTTATACTCCATGTCCTGAATAATTTTCTCCTTAATTATCGTCCTTAATTACCCATAAATGTGGTAATTAAGTTAGAGTATTAAATATTCCCCTAACTGGGCTGCCACACCTTCGGCCCAATGCCCTTATTGGGCTTAACCTCTATCAAAGTTCTACATCATCCCCTACATAAGAATGTAAGTATTTATTCCTGGAAATTACATTTACATTTCAAACCACTTCCATATCATTAATTTGTTAACATAATTTTCCGACAGCGATCATTGGTACCTGATTATTATCTGTCCCGGAATGGAGGAGGTTTTCACTCTGGACACATTGTCAGGGGGTATCAAACCAACAAACTTGATCGAACTCAAGGTCATTTCCAGGTATTTCAATCAATCAAATCATAAATTCTAGTTTGGTAATATACGGGAAGAAGTAACCATTTTAATTTACTTTCTTGACAGGTTTACATGCGCATACCAAAAGGAGAAGAGAAAGACGGAGCCAGAACCCGACTACACTTGGAAAATAAACAACATCATGGTAAGTCATTCTGTCATTTCATCCCTCCATTTATTATATTTAGAGTTAGTAATTACATTTACCTTTCATGTGCAGCACCGAACCCATAATGGTTCATGGAAATGCGGGCATTCCATCATGCTCTTCATGGAAGAATTTGTTAATCACCCGGAGACAAACAATATCTTGGAGGTAAACCTTGCACTGCTAAATTTTTTTATTTTTTATATTTAGTAAACGCAGCATCATTGACTAACAGTGTAAGTTTGAAATTAACAGATCTTTCCAGAGGGTAAAGGGTCATACCATGTGTAAGAAATTCAAGGTGTAGCAGAGAGATGGTGTGGGGCTTGTCTCGAAGACTACCAACAGCAGGCGAACACTGCGCTTCAACTTCTCGATGATAAGAATGACATAATAGGTTGATGGTTGATTTTTAATGGTTGATGATATTAGAACTCTATGGATGGTGTTTGGTTATAGTAAACTTGTGTGATTTTTTACATTGTTTCAATTCATGCTTAAGATAGTTCTTCTATTTCATAGTTTGAATAATCTTCACGTGTTTTGCGAGCAATATTTTTGTAATAGTTGTTTCAAATTTCTTACCGATTCAAATGTTTCCAATTTATAATAGCTCACAAGTGTCTCTCGATGTCATTGCCTCAGAAATGATCCGGGAGGGACCATCAGAAAACAAATTGGGCATTGCAAATTTTATCCAAATCATACACCTGTAGAAAATGAATGTACCAGTGTAAAAATCAATCACATTTTAAATAATTTATTTAAAATTATTTAAATAATACTAGTGCATAAAATAACACTGGTGTAAAACAATAATACCGGTGCATAAAATAATAATGGTGTAAAAAATACTGGTGCAAAACTATTCCGCTGCAAAAAAAACAATATTCCTATTACAAAAGTAATACCGGTGTCTAAATCACGGTTTTACACCAGTTCATATGTTATATATCGGTGCAAAATTTCTACACCGGTGTTCCAAATCTTACCAATGCAGATACTCTGTGACCCCCCCAACTTTTAAATTTGTACACCGGTTCAAAATACCAGAGCTTATAATTTTCTACACCGGTTAATTTTACCGGTGCAAATGTGTTGCATTTTTACACAGTTGTACAGACACACTGGTATTTTGAGGGGCTAAAATACCGGTGCTATTGCCCTTAATTACCGGTGCAAATATCCTCCCTGACAGGAGGGCTTATGATATACACCTCAATAGTCGATGAAGTCCATTAACACCTTACATCAGCGGACCAAATTGTTGAGCGTGAGCAACAACACAATGATTCCCGAAAGCACTTCGCCTGGGATACATAGAGAATCAATCACCACAAGCACCTTAACTCGACCACGATCCAGTGACAGAAGGCTCCATATGTGTGCTATGATTCAACGGCTATAAGTAAAGATGAGAAATGACGAAGAAGGTAAGCTCCTACAGGAAAGAACATAGATATGAGGAGATTCTAACTTGAGCGTCGGAGCCTAGTCCCGTGAACTTGCCTAGGGGTCTATTTGCAGGTGCTCGAAGTAATCAAGCAAATTTGCGCTGATTTTGGAGATTATGCTAGGCCAGAAGGAATTTCCCACATCACTTTAATACAATTAACACAAATTTTAAGCATATGGGCTATAATATACATTTGTTGGTTTAAAATAAATAAAAGTCTAAACAAAGATTTTAAAATGATTAGCAAAATTTTTAAATATGGAAACTAATATACATAAATATATTATATATAATCTAAAATATGTAATTTCTAATTTTAATATATATTTAAAACGAAAATAAAATATAAAAGAGAACTAATTTGCAAAAGAAAAGAAAAGGAGAAATAAATGATAAAGAAAAGCGGCTTAAAAAAGGAAAACAATAAAAAAAATAAAGGTGCACTGGCGTACTAAACAACTCAGCTACGGCCAAGAAGGGTTTAATTTCCAAGACTCAACTGAAGACAGCATGTTTAAGGTAGTGCATTTATACTCTTCAAACACCAACCAGGGGCACTGCCTTTTTTAATATCTTTTTGGATCCGATATTAAGCAACGTAAGCAATAAAGAGTTTGAGAACTATTTTCAACAATAATGCGATCAGAACCATTATAAGGTGTCACTTAATTAACATCATTGAAAGGCGATACCATATATTTTGTAGCACCAGAATCTACCATCCACTTAGAAACATGGTGCTTAAATTCTGAAATACCACCAAAAGTAGCCATGCAAAGTGACAAAGCAAAAATACAGTGCGCAATTCGAATAGGAAAAAAAATGCTGGAGCAAGATGAACCGCACAATGCACTGACTACAGTGAGAAAAGTTGAGCACGCAATGCGCTGGCACAAGACTAAGGCGGCAAGAAGTATAAGAGCACGTGTGGAACACGCGCAAGTGGCAGACACGCGCGAGTGTCTTATGGGCGCGGGGTCACGCGCCTCTGTGTATATTCCGCGGGAAGATCGAGACCTCTGCTTCTCAAATACAGCCGGGAAACCAATTTTTGAGGCCACTATTGCCGGAGAAAAATACCGCGACCCGAGAAGATGAATCGAACGTCGGAGAGAGAGAGGATGATGCCAAAGAGAAGCCGTAGGTGGACTAGACGGCTGCCGCGGAGAGGACGCCAATCGAAGACGACGTTGCTGGAGATAATGTCGGGAACTGCTACAAGGACGCGGTGACGACGAATCTGGAAAATTTTTGGCCGGAGAAGAAGACCTGGTATGTTGGAAATCGCCGGGAACTGATCGAAACTTGGCGAAAAATACCTCTATGGATTTGGACCCTTAGATGCTCCATCCTTGGATCTTGTTGATGTTTGAGAGATGCAATTTTCAGATTAGCTAATGTCAGCTCTTATTCGGTTTGTGTTTCGTTCTATGCGGGAGATCTGCGACGTCACACGTATTTTCCATTATCTAATTTATGAAAAGTGTCGTAAAATACTCGGTGTTAAGGTTGCAGCCCTTCCGTCGAACGATTTATGCCCAAAGCAGAAGAACATTGTCGTCAAAATTAAAATAAGCAACCGTCAACCATCAATTTCTTTCACATTCTAGGAGGGAACTAAGTGCAAAATTATAAAAGTGCACTGTCAGTCCCAAACCCAATTACGATCGATCCAATAAGAAAGCTTGCCATCCAAAGTTGAACTTATAATATCCGAGTGTAATAAAGAAACTTGTCTTAATACACATATACTTCCACAAGTTCTTATGGATGGCACCTTGTATACTTGTAAGTAATCTGCTACAATTTACTCTAGGTCATGTGCAATCGGTTTAAAAAATTTCATGGACAGAATTCTATTATATTTTTATTTCCTCAAAAACCAAGAATATGAAATTTCATGTGATTCTATGTCGTGGTTCCCATTAAACTAGACGTTAATAAAGTTCACCGGTTGTGTTAAAATCGATTCCCATTGAACCAACCGTATATAAATTTCACGAAAATTTATAAACTTCAATTTTTAGTATATAATATACCATTATCCGTTATTAAGGTCAATTATGCTATTTTGGTCACACGTGGGCTATGTTGTTCTGCTAGTGGGCCGAAATGGTGAGGCCCACTTTAATGCAAGACGATGTCGGTTTCAAGTCGATCAAATATCCGTAAACACGATGGACATGCGACGTCGCATATGTAGTTGGACTGACATAGGCCCTTTGGTATGCTAATGGGCTGAAATGGTGAGGCCCAGATTTAGAGTAGCTGAGTTCGCTCAACTCTCGATGCCCTGTTGGTTTTGTCGACTTATCTACAATGTCGCTTTACCCGAGGTGGAATTCCCAACGAACTGTAACGAATATATATGGAGCCCACCTGAAACATCACTTCTAACATTCAACTTTCCCTTTAATATCAACAGTCTCTGACCCTATCTCCTCGAAGGTATGCTTTCTAGAAATCCTAGATTTTTTTTCATTTTTTTAATTTTTCATTAAATTTGATATGCATATGGTGGAAATTCAAATTGCTGTTTGTTTTTTGTATTCAAATTTCAATGGATGTTTGCTCTAGGTAGTAGGAATTTGGTTTTTAAGTTCTCATTTGTCAACCGGCCAAAATTTGTTGTTTATAACCATTGTTTGCTCTAGTTTTCTGCTGTTGAGAATGCGTCTGTTAGGATTGAATGCGAAGTTGCTAGTACATAAGTCCTACGTCTTTTGGGGCCAGCCTTTCGCAAGGTCGCTAATACTTTTTCTGCCAAAGCTACTAGTTTCCGATGTTGCATTGTGGTCGTTTAACATATCGGTTTTTTCCAACTCGTTGGCGACGTCGCGGTGGTATGTCAACTTTCAAATTATCTTGAAACAACGTGTCAGCGACGTTGCTTATGAATTCCGGCCCCAAAATAGATTAAATTCGCCAATTTATATCGAATTTCAGGAATTATGGCTAACAGTGCTGGTTCGAGTAGACGTGCCCCAATTGAGGTGAGTCATTTCTTGTTCAGATTTAAATTATATTTAATTTTTATTTTATTTTATAACAATATTATTTATGATTTCAATGATCAATTCAGATCCCTAGCGATTTGGATGAGGATCGTCGTCTTGGGACTACATTCAGGGATGTCATTCCACACTTTGTCAACGTTCTTACCCAGATAAACTTCGGTTCAATTTCAATTTTGGTAAGTGCTCCCTTGTTACACATGATGTTTTATACTTTCAATTATCTTTTTCTTTAAATTACTTTCATATTTACTAAATGTGGTTTTTTGTTTATAAATCAGCACGTCCCAGACCAGATTTCAGAGCTCCTGCTGCCATACAAGTTGCCCGTTGTGTTGCGGTGCAATGGAAGGGAGTATGAAATGCACTACTCGGGGAACAAGAAGTTAAAGACCCTCACCCAAAGGGGTTTGGAAAGTTTCTTGATGAAGAGGAATTCGTGGTTGGGGACACGCTATATTTCAAGGTGGTAAATTGTGCTACACCCATAGTTTTTAATGTCTTCGTTCTTCCCCACAGATTTGCCTGATTACTGAATTTCAAACATTTGTTTAAAAAAAATTAATTAAAAAACTGGAACAATATTTCTTGAATATTATTTCAATGTTATTGAGTCTTTCATAAGAAACCAAAGAATCCTTAATATGTAACCCCCCCCCCCCCCCTTCAACATATGTAACTCCCTCTCCCTCTTAGCACAATTGTTGTTGCGAACGAATATTGTAAAAAAAACTTGAACTGTTTACCGTCTGTTTAATGGGCTGTAATCGTTAGGCTCATGTGAGGTTGCAAAGTCGGTAAGTGGTGCGAGGTCATCAGAGTTAATGGCCGACACAGTGGTTCTAACCTACATCGGTAGGTGGTCAACACCATGTCGCCCAAACGATTATAATGCGACATTGCGTCATGCGAGCCGGACACTACAATGGTTCAAAACGATGCCATTCCAAAATGGGTATACATAAGGGAACCCTAACTATTAGTTTAAGCATCTATCCATAAATTTTTCACGAATTCCAGCGGTCTCCAGCTTCCTCCCCTCCTTTCTCTTCTCCTTTGGAAAACGTTGTGGATTTTCTAATCCCCGAACACCTATGTTTTGTAATTCTAACTTTGCAATGTTCGATCTGTGGTCTGTGAATATGTTTTTTAATTCTTACTTTCCAATGTTGGATATGTGGTCTGTGAATATGTGTTCTAATTCTCAATTTACAAATAGGTTAGAAAATATTTTGGTATGTCTCCAAAGGGTTTAACTTTATTTTAAATCTTTATTTTTTATGGTTTTATGAGTTTCTGTCTGTTGCTGTCGCTGAATCATGTGACGTCGATATTATATTGGTTAGAACTCGGTTCATGCGATAACAATGCGACGTGGCATATTCATTTTTTTAGTAGCTTATTTTTCAATTTCTAAGGTTGCAACTATGCCAATCCAACATTCAGTGTGACCGAAATGTTACCAACGTTGCATTTTGGCTACTAAGTTTACTCTGGATTCACATTTTGCGACTTCTATTATGTGTCGGTCTTGTAGTCGATATGACCAACTAGTTTGTGAGGTCGCATGTATATGTCGACTAATCCACTGCTTTGGACCGACATAACCTTGCAACGGCTCTACCAACGTCGCACATTGCATTTCATATGGTAGTTTCGCACTTAGCATTTGCACTTTTGATGCAGAACTAATGGCTGGTGAAGGATCGCCTAATCGGCCATTTTTTCAAGTATTTCACCTATTTACATACTTCTTCCGTCCCATAATGATCTTTCTAATTTGACTATTGAAATCAAACTGAACCAACTTTAACCATTAAATTCTCTTAATATATATGTGTAAGATTATTATTGTGTGAGATGATTTTAGATTGATGATATCATATATTTTTAAACTATTAATTTTTCAGAATTTTCTTACATACAAAAAAATATATATATTAGTAGTTAAAAACTGAAGTTGTTGACTCCTAAAGTCAAACTAGGAAGATCATTGTGGGACAGAGGGAGTATATATTTACTAACACAACTTCACACTTCATAACAATTAATACTTTTTTTTTATTTTCGTACAGTTTACTGAAAAATGGAGCCACCCAGAGCCTTTTTTCTTCGACATTGAACATCATTTTATGGCTATTAATAGTCCATGTTTCTACTGCACTTTGAAGCAGTTGAACTTACCAACTTTGGTAAGGCGCTTGAATATATTTTATTTGTTTACAATTACATATATGTGTGTGTAAATATATATATATATATATATATATATATATATATATATACATACATATATTTCTCATCAATATTTTTACCGTGACTTAGTACATCCCGTGGGAGATTGTTCCACTCCTATCGACTGAGAAGACCCCCGTAGTGGTGAGGTGCTACGGGGAAAAACTAGCATATGAACTACTTGGGGAGGGGGGGGGGGGGGGGGGAGATGAAGGCCCTTTCCCCAAAGGGTTTTGGTGAGTTCGTTAGGGGGAAAAACCTACGCATCGGGGACACCTTGTTCTTCGAGATGATAGAAGCTGGTGTACCAATCGTCTTCATGGTCATCACTATCCAAACTAATTGAGTTTATTGTAATTTTGGTTATGTATGAACTAAGACAATTATTATTCCAATTTATGTACTATTTGTAACGATATTCTCACGACTACTATTTTTCTAATTAATTAACTATCTTATTTGAACATTATATAATTGATTGTACTTTTTTATATGTGTGATTTCATCTGTGCACTATTTTATAAATCATTTTATAATCATGTGATTTAAAAACATTAAACAAAAGGGTACCGATTTTGTCCGAATTAGAGGAGGATTCTTTTCTATTACCGTCAAATTCTTTACTTTAACCTATCTTTTACTCCCTCCATCACATAACTATTGTCATATTTACTTTTTCACGGCCTTCAATGATCATATTTGACCGTCAATATCTCTAGCTATATATAACAATTTCGTATAAAAATTTGATATTTTGAAAGTAGATGCTAAGATGAATCGAACAATATGTCACATGATATTTTCATTATACATATATTAATTTATATTTAGGTTCAAAGTTTACTAATTTTGACTTTTAAAATGTAAATATGACAATAGTCTTGGGATGGGAGTACACGTTTTCAACTTTGCTAATTCATTCGCAATACTTATAAGTAGAAACGGCGTGTCTTCTGGACTCATTCGGCGTGTCTTTTTGGCAGGAGACAGCTGGAGCTCAACTCATATGGATGGACAGTGTCTTCTGGACTCATTCGGGAGAGGCTCAACTGCAAACATGAGCTGCTCACAGTGCCAGTGCCATGGTGAGCTGCTCACAGTACCAGAACCACAAAGATGCATTTGCTCATTTCCACTTTGAATGGATTTAGTTTATGGTCCAATTTTGATCAAGTGGCTAAGTTGTGCTTCGAATTTTCGATCACTAAACTGCTCCTTGACAACAAATTGGACTGTGATGATCTAAATCCGCATCAAGTACACCTTGATTTTGCTCCAAACCCAGACTAGATGTAGTTTTATTCTAGAACTATCTTTTGGAACCTCACTTGCTTCTTGCCAAATTTGGCTTGTAAATCTCTTTTGTATTAACTCTACTTCTAAGTGCCATTTTGGCCACCATTGGGGTTTAGGGTGCCCAATAAATCCCCTCCACCATGGTGTGGTTTTATTAAAAAAAAAAAAAAAAGTAGAAACGGCGTGTAAAGCGAAATCGATCCTGCTTCTAACACAACATATGCGACGTCGCACGCTACTCGGTAACATTTTTTTCTTTTGTTTTTTCAATCCGAGGTAAAAAAAAATCGATTATTCTCCTCGGTTTTTAAATAACTAAGGTAAAAAATACCTTTTACTTCAAAAAACAACCGAGGTAAAAGAACTTTTTACCTCAATTATTTGGGATTAACACAGAAACTGGGGTAAAAAGGGTGAAGTAAAAGGGTCAATTTTCTTGTAGTGTTAAGACCAGAAATCGTGTCTCATCCAATTGAACCGCTAACGTTCTTCGTCTATAATTTCACTCATGTCAAGTTCATCCTCTCGGCGATGTAGCGGCCGGTGATGTCAGCGGTGACGAAGACCCACCGGTACAGGATAGGGCTATAGTAAAAAGTTTGGAATGGATTTGTTTTAGGTCGAAGAAATTGTGTGTTGAAAGCAAAGAGGAATGCATATAGTCAAAAAGGCTGGCGGCGTAGGCCACATAGTCCAGTTGTCAATGGTGGAATTTCGACAAAAGATCGGCACCCTGTAATTGACAACGAAAACTCCACGGCGGGGGACCACGGTGGAGCAGAGATAGATTAGGGACGGTTGGTCGTTGTTTTGTTTATTTGCAATTTTAGCTATACTACATTTCTAAGCTTAATTTGAAATTGACCGCAAAAACATATTAATTATATTTCAATTCTCAAATTTATTTTTTTAAATTTTTTTTTTTTTTTGTATTTTGCTCTAATCTTACAATGAGAAGATTTCGAACGAGATGGACTCAAATTCGTGATCACAGTCACTTTAGAGTATTAAAAATCTCAAGTGATTTAGGCAGCGAGTGTAATACTACGTGCGATTCTCGGTGCATTACGTGAGATTCTCGGTGCGATACTGTGTGTTTTTCTTTTCCTCACCAACGGTCTGAAATCTCTACCCGTTATTGCCGGAATTGGATTCTGAATCGGCCTCGGCCTCTGCCATCGACCTCGCCGGTCTCGATGGCCGATACTGTACCGCCAAAACTTTCGCCGCGGCCCTTCAAACCAAATCTCCCCCTCTCTCTAAACATCTTCCAAATAACCCTGAACTGATTCCAAAATCTACCCACCTTGGTGATCCTACCTGTTTGTACTCGGAGGATCAAATAGCCACGCTTTCGGCACATTACTCCAATGCCCTAGTAGGTAAGTTTACCAGAGGCAGGCTCTCAATGGAACAGATGGAGGCAGCCCTAAAGACAATCGGATTTGATGGTAAGTATCAGTTGGGCTCACTAGATTATAAACATGTGTTAATTAGATTTGAGCATGTTAATGATTACCAAAGGTGCTGGATGAAGGGCATCTGGAACTTTAATGGCATATTGCTTAAGATGCTTAAATGGACTCCTGAATTCTCAACCCATAGGGAATCCCCCATTGTTCCAATTTGGTGTACTATTAGGGAGGTTCCTTTGTATTATTATAACTCTGCGTCCATTGAGTCAATTGGCAACAGTATAGGAAACTTTATTAAAAATGACCTAGCTACTGATATACTTACTAGGCCCTCTGCAATTAAGTTCTGTGTTGAAGTGGACTTACAGAAACCTCTGTTATCATATTCGGCTAGGTTCAGTAGCAAATAATACTAAGTATCGAATTGAGTATGAGGATGTTCCTCTCTATTGTAACCATTGTGCTAAACTAGGCCACTCTCTGAGCCAATGTAGAGCAATTTCACAAAGTACTAATGATAGAACTGAGGAAGCTAGACTTGATCAGAACCAACCTCCCTCACAGTGGCAGGCAACTGGGAAAAAATTTACCATTCCACCTCTGATCACTGACTCAACAATTAATCCTCCTATCTCTGCTTCTGATATGGTTGTTAGGATTTCAGAATCTAATTCCCCAATAGAGGACCTTCAAACTCCTGTTGGTGGTAATCCTTTGCTGTCGGGAAATAGACCATTAGTCATTCCAGAGATTTCCATTTCCAGATTACTTAAGGAAACTGAAAATGCCAAACCTGCTCAGATAATATATGCTAAAGATGATATTCAAATTGGCTCACTGCTGTTGTCACTGGAAAATACCACTAACAATCCCACACTTTCCTTACCTGGAAAGATGTCAAACAGATTCTCTGTTTTGCAGGATGAAGGTTTCACCTCACAGGATCAGGAAGTTAACAAAGAGCTAATCTGGGGATTTGGATTCTGCCCTGGAGTTGGATCCCACTGATCAACAAGATTCAAATGTTGCTTCTACTTCGGAGCAACCTGGTAAGTTTGATCATCAAGGTAAGGCGAAAAATAAAAAGAATACCTATCTGAGTCAGTTGAATAAGATGCTTTTAAGATCAGCTACTAAAGGTAATAAACCAAGTGAAATATGACAATTAAGGTTAATGTTAATTTTCTGTTTTGGAATCTGCGTGGAATGGAAACATCAATGCTTAGATTGCTTAATCTACTTAAACTTAAGAAAGTACTGCTGCTATGCATAATTGAGCCAATGCATGATAATACTAAAAATCAATATTACATGAGTGCACTCAATTTCTCTAACAACCTGTTTCTGCCTAACGGGAAGATCTGGCTTCTCTGGTCTAACCCTGTATCTGTATCACTTATTTCCTCTCATGAACAATTTATGCATGTGAATATTTCCCATCTCTCTATTAATCTTTGTATGGAGGCGGTTTTTGTTTATGCATTAAGGAATAGAGAGGGTAGGAAGGAACTCTGGAAAGAATTACAACAGTTAACTAAGGGGGACACTATTTTTATAGGGGACTTCAACACAATAACTTCAGTGACTGAATATAGGGGTCTCTCTAATCCTGCTTTAGGTAGTATCCGAGATTTTAATACATGGATTAACTCTAATGGACTTCAGGAGATTAATACAGTGGGTAACCTCTTCACTTGGTGTAATTCTAGGCTTAGGGGTCATACCTCTAAGAGGTTGGATAGAGGTCTATGTACTTTATTATGGTATTCTAAATTTCCCTCCTCATCAATCCAGATTCTTAATAGACAAACATCAGACCACTCTCCTCTCCTGCTCCAGCTGTCCAATCTAGTTCTCTCATTTCCAAAGCCCTTTAGATTTATTAATGCTTGGTTCCAAAAGGCAGATTTCTTAACTTTAGTTCAGGATAATTGGGAAAAGCCAATTCAGGATAAAGGCATGATGAGATTCTATCTAAAATTGATTAGGCTTAAAAAGATGTTAAAAGTATGGAACAGAGAATGTTTTGGGAATATTGACTTAAATGTTACCCTTGCTGAGGAAGCCTTAAGGATACAGGAGCTTAATTATGACATGAATCCAACACTTTCTGAAAAAGTAAACCTTAACCTGAAAAAAACAATGCTACTTAGGGCATTAAAGATCAAGGAGAAGTATTGGAAGCAAAAGGCAAGACTCAAATGGCATAAATTAGGGGATAATAATACTCAGTTTTATCATAAGGCAGTACAGGAAAAGAACTGCAGGCTGCAGATCAGTAAAATTAAAAATCAAGGAGGTCATTGGTTAAACTCACAGTCAGAAATTCAGAAGGAAGCTGTTCTTCATTTCACTGATTTGTTAACTGAACCCAACCAAAACACTACTGATGCTTACTGCTCTCATTTCCTCTCTCAAATTCCCACAATAATGACTGACAGGGATAATCAAACTTTTGGTGATTCAGTTTCTGAAACTGAACTACAAGCTGTGATCAAGAGTTTAGACAATAACAACAGTCCTGGGCCACATGGGTTCACTCCAAAATTTTACAAAAAATGCTGGTCCTTCATTAAACAAGATCTAATGGAAGCTGTAAATGACTTTATTTCTGGTTCTGTAATCCCAAAAGGAATATCCAGCACTTGGATAGTCCTTATCCCAAAAAAAGCAACACCTTGTACTTTTGGAGATTTTAGGCCAATAAGTTTATCAAATGTCATAAATAAAATCTGTTCTAAGGTCTTGATGGAACGGCTGAAACCTCACATGGAGTCTCTAATTTCCCCTAATCAATCTTCCTTCTTGAAGAAACGAGATATTTCGGATAATATCTTGTATCTTCAGGAAATGATCAGGTTCCTTGATAAGAGAAACAGGATCCCAAATTGTATTCTGAAATTGGACCTAATGAAAGCATTTGATAGGGTTAACTGGCAGTTCCTTAGAAAGATTTTAATTAAAGTTGGGTTTAATGGGAATTTTTTAAATGCGGTTATGAGTAATTTATCTCAGGCCTATTTCTCTGTCCTTGTAAATGGAAATCCAGCTGGTTTCTTCAAAGCTACTAGAGGTATTAAGCAAGGTGATCCTCTTTCTCCTTTCCTTTTCAATATTTTCTCTGAAGCTTTTTCTAGGAGTTTATCATTCATTTTCTCCAATAATAGTCTCACTGGTTATCAGTTACCTGTTTCTATCTCTACAGTTTCACACTTAATGTATGCAGATGATACAATCATCTTTTTGCAAGCATCTAAATCTAATTTGATAAGAATCAAGGCCTTCTTAGATGTTTTTGAATTCACTTCAGGTCAGAAGTTTAATTTTGAAAAATCTGAATTTTATCTTAGTAAGAGAGCTTCGATTTTAAGGTTTAATCAGGTGAGGACAATTCTGAAAATGAAAAAAAGGCACATTCCCTTTTACTTATCTAGGATGTCCCATTTTCCAGGGCAAAACCCTAAAGAGATATTTTCAACCATTGATGGCTAATCTTGATACTAAACTTCAAAGTTGGAAAAATAAGTGGCTTAGTGCTGGGGGGAAAATGGTTTTAATCAAACATTGTTTATACTCCTTGCCACAGCACTTATGGGCTGTAACTAATCCCCCAAAAACTATTATCAGAACCTTTGAGAAGAGACTGACACGGTTTTTTTGGGGGGAATCTGAGGGTAAAAATAATAAAATATGGAGGAAATGGTCTGCTATCTCAGTTCCCACTGATCTGAATGGACTTGGTTTCAGGTCTATTAAAGCTATTATTGATACTTGTTCTGCAAAACTGTGGTGGAAGATCCAACTAGGTGTAACTTTGTGGGCAAAATTGTTATGGTCTCTGCCAATCTCCCATAGGAAATCTGTCACCTGGAAAAGGATCCTGTTAGTTAACTCATTTGCAGAACAAAATTCCCAGATTATTCATGGTAAAGGAAACTGTAGTTTCTGGCTGGCAAATTGGTGTCCTTCTGCTCCCCTAATTAACACTATTCCTGTGCACATAGTATCTAATTGCCCATATCTGTCTGTGGCTGATTTCATTAATGGCAAAGTTACCATTTTAGATCAAATTGGCTCTCTTCTAGAACATGATACTCTGCCCTTTCTTCAGGTTGCACAACTAACTGAGGAAAGAGATGATAGACTGATATGGATGCCTGAGCCATCTGGTAATTTTACATCAAAGTCCACTTATAGAGCTCTAACTCTGGCCTCAGGTAACTTTCTGGCTCCTAAATTTATTTGGAACAATGCCATTCGGAAAAAGATTTCCATTTTCACCTGGAAATTATTGCAATCTTTTCTCCCCTTTGATGAGGTCCTAATTACATGTGGTTTCAGTTTAGCATCTAAGTGTCCTGCTTGCTGTAGTACAGACTCTATTCAGCACTTTTTCATATCATGTCACATTGCTAGGTCAGTCTGGAGAAACATTGCATCCATAGTCGATTTTCATCCTAATCAGGACCAATCCCTTCCTGAAAGATTTTCTCTTTTCTGGGATTGCCAGGACTTACTAGGTTGGAAACAGTTTATTAGTAAAATCCTGCCTTCTCTCACCTGCTGGTCACTTTGGAAAGCTAGGAATAGGTTCATTTTTGATAATAAACGATTTTCTCCAGTGGCAATTACTAAAGAAGTAGAGGACCTTATAAAACTATCTCTGTTTTCCTCACCTAGGACATACTTCTCTCATTCTGCTATGGCTTCTCCTTTTAGTCAATGGATCCCCCTCACTCGACCTCCTCCAAAGCCTAACATATCCAGTGTTAAGTGGGAAAAGCCTCCAGTAGGAACAATAAAAATAAACACGGATGCATCTTGGTTTCCTGATAAGGCTTCAGTTGGTCTGATTGCTAGGGATAGTTTAGGGGATCCGATATTCATTTTTTCTGATACTATTACTGCTGCATCACCTCTAGAAGTTGAAATTAAGGCTCTGCTACTAGCTTGTAACAAGTTTCATGCTCTTGATCATAATTACATCTTTGAAACTGACTGTATGCAAGCTGTCCAAATGATCAATGATCCATATGCTGCAAATTGGAAGCTCTTTGATCTGACTTATGGAGCTAAACACTTACTAGGATCTTCCTCTCTACATCATGTGTTTAGAGAAAGCAATGCAGTGGCAAATGCCATTGCCAAAGCTCACTTTAGCTCGGTTCAGAGCGTGAGCATGCAGAATATAACTCAGCATATCAAGGGACTGATTTCATTGGATAAGCTCCAAACACCGCATATTAGAATGCATCCATTTCCTAAGGATTGATACTGCTAATACATTTTCTTGCTGCAGATTGGAAAGGGACTCAGGACTTAAAACAAGCATTCATGAGGAGATCTGGAACCTCAAAGATTAGCACTCTCCTGGTCTACCTTTTGGCTGGAGGACACTTGGATATTACACTATTGGAGATCAGTACTGCGCATGGATTACTCTTACTAGTACCCAATGGAGTTGCTGTTCCTTCACCTCATATATGCCCTATGGGACTCCATCACAGGCTGGCAGCTAGTGCAACTCCAATTTCCATTTTTACTTTTTGGCTGCAGAATTCATTATGCTTAGCAATGACTATCTGTCTTTGAAGTTGCCTGGCCAAAGGAAAAATTAACACGAGGGGTGGAGATTCTTTCCTCTGGATCGCAACTTCTTTACAGATCGCATCACTTGTGTATTCATACACCCTTGTATAGATAGCTAGGACTTTTGGAGGCAACCAGGTTGTCTCAAGGGGTTTCAGGGAAACATACACTCTGTTTGTACTAACGTTCTTAATCTGGTTACAAGGTATGGGGAACCTGAATATATATCCCCCACCCACGGGTGTTTTCATTAAAAAAAAAAAGTGATTTAGGCCGCGCTTTATAAATTATCAAGCGTCATTCTGAAACATCCCTAAATTGTTGTAATATGCATGCATGCATACAACTAACATGATTGTCAGCACTTAAACTTTACAAGATATTTATCTTAGTTATATCCAAAGGGCCAAGCATATATTGTGGCCAAGGTAAGTACACTGCATTATTTTACTCCTTTGTCTCTCCAATCACTCAATTCATTCGTTATAAGAAATGATTACTTTGATAAAAGAAATAATTAAACATTTATTAGGGGTCCCTCTCGCATAATTTTGGGGTAAAATCATACGACTATAGTAGTACACGTGCACAGATAATAGAAAGAGGATAGATGTTTAAATTCCAAGTGGCTTAATGTGAATGATCAATTAATAAAAAGATTTTTTGCCATTGGAAGGAGAAGATGAGACTTTGTGGTGGGTAGAAATGGGTGAAGGTGGTTGGCCATGCTGTGGAACAACAATCTATCACAACCAAATGTAACACTGACTCAACTGTTCACATCCAGCAGCCAAAAATAAATAATTTATAGCTTTATCACTCAAGGGGATTTTTATACTCCCTCCACCGACTTCATTTGCACACCAATTACTATTATGCTATTTAAGAAAAATATTGGACCTTAAATATATTTACTTACGTATAATAACGGTAAATAAAAAGTTGATATTCAAAACTACTAATTATGCTTAATTGAATATTATCATTACGATAATATTGTTATTTATATATTTATTCAAATATGTTGTCAAACATTAATAGAAAATAGTGTTAGAAAAGTAAGAGCGAAAATAGAGTTGAGACGGATGAGTACAGTTTTCACTTTACTTGGCATACAATATTTCACTTGAATTTATGATAGTTTATAGAATGAGTAGATCACATTGAGTTACAAAGGAGAAATTTTAAAATTAGTAAATAAAATTGAAAACAAATTGTTTAAATAAAAAAAATGTGTCAATATATAAAAAACAATTGAGAAATTAAAATGTACTAAATATAGTTATACTATACACTAAGGCTAATGTAACATTTTAAAAGTGTTTCTTTATGTACTAAAAATGTTAAGTTTGACTTAATACAACACCATTCACAGATATTACTTTAGGTGATGTCCATGCATTAGATTTAACGCAATACTTTTCAAGATCTATGCCACATTTTTCAACGATTTAGGCAACACTTTATGAGCTATTATAAATTATAATAAGTGTTGTTAGAAAAATGTTATTTTATCTCTAATTTATAGTAGTGAATGAATCGGATTAAAAAAACTGGCTTGCTTAATTTAGGTTTTGGTCAATAAATATGCAATAATAATAGACCATATGTTTTGAACATAATACATGCTTATATTGCTATTGATGGAGATCAAGATCCCATCTGAGCCCAACCCGACTAGGTTGCATCTCCTTCTCCTTGGTCTGTGACCTGCAAAACAAAACCCTCGGAGCATCTTCGGGGGAAATCCTTCTGATGGCAAAGTCAGTCATTGGTGTGGGTCAATAAGGAATAATAGTGAATGAATGTAAATCAGTGACGTACCTCTTTACTTATACCTCTCTAAATCTAATTAGGATTGCTATCTCTCTTTTACTCGTCTTTGTTCAAAGGCCCATTAAGGCCCACCTGACGAGGTGCCTTAATAAGATGTTCTTGGTTATCCAGCCCAATAAGCCTTCTAGACTAGTCCTCCATCAGCTATAATATCCATTTAACTATAATCATTTTTCTGAGGAAATTAAACTATAATCATTAGTTTTGGAAAAGACATTTTTTCCACAATTATTAATTCATTAATTTAAATATTATACAATTTATGTTAAATATTAATGTATTTTTGTGATTTAAACAATATATAATTCATACAATAAATTTTGTATTTCTACGTTGATAGAATGTAAAACCCACAATTGATTGTGACTGTGTGTATTGATATATAGTGAGTACAAATAGTATACATGACCTAAACAAATATGGAACATGATATATACAAAATCAGAAAGGGTATTCATTTCTTATCCTGATTCTAACTCAACTATGTCTCTATTGCCCACCCTCAAGCGAAGCGTAGGACTGGTCATAATTTAAAACATGGAATGTAAGAACTCAAATTGAGGACGAGGTAACCCCTTTGTAAAGATGCCAGCAAGCTGCAAGTCCGTAGGAACATGAGCAACCATGAGCTCGCCAGAAGACACCATCTCACACACAAAATGATAGTCAATATCAATATACTTTGCTCTCTTATGAAAAACTGGATTTTGAGCCAGAAAGAGAGCACTATTATTATCACACAGCAAAAATAGATGGCACACAAGTCAATACACATAAATCCCAAAGAAGATTCATCAACCAAGCCAACTCCGCAACAGTATTTGCCATATCATGATATTCTGATTCCGAACTAGAATGAGAAACTGTATGTTGTTTCTTAGCACGCCAAGACACTAGGTTACCACCAAGGAAAATGGCATAACCATATGTAGACCTACGAGTCTCAATGCAAAGAGCCCAATCAGCATCAGAATAGGCCATAACTTGTAAATCAGATGAATTTTTGCAAAACTAAATATCATAGTGGAGGGTACCACGAACATAGTACAGAATTCGAGTGAAAACTTAGAAATGGTCATCAGTAGGAGCCTGCATGTACCAACTGACCGTGTTCACATCATAAAACAAATTAAGACGTGTAACCGACAAACACTGAAGTGCACCAACCAGAGATCGATAAATAGAGGGACTTCCAAACGGCTTACCGGATGAGATAGAAAGCTGCAAAAAAACCACAAAAGGAATAACAACAGGAGAAGAATATCGCATTCTGACACGCAACAAAATGTCCTTGGCCTGACCAAGGAACAAGCCGTCAGATGTGCGAACAACCTCCAAACCCAAAATATACTACAGAGTGCCAATATTGGTAATCTTGAATTCTTGATTAACCTAATCAATAAAATTATGAATAAGACGACCATCATTCCCAGTAAGAATAATGTCATCAACATAAACCAACAAGTAGAGCAAAGAGGCATCCTGAGAAAAGACAAATAAATATGTATCGGAGGAACTGCATACAAAACTCAGGCTAATAAAAAAAGAACTGAACCACTGAAACCAAGCACGAGGAGCTTGCTTCAAACCATAAATGGCCTTACGTAGATCACAAATAAAATTAGGACGTACCGGGTCCTTGTAACCAGCAGGCTGCTCCATGTAAAATGGAGAATCAAGAATGTCATTTAAAAATACATTCTTGATATCAAGCTGTTATAATGGCCAATTTTGATGGATAGCAAGAGATAAAATAGTACGAATAGTAGATGCCTTCACCACTGGACTAACTGTATGATCATAATCAAAGCCAGGTAATTGCAAAAAAAACCTGATCAACTAACCTTGCTTTGTGTCTGTCAAATGAGCCATCAGCTTTGTACTTCAATTTGTAAACCCATTTTGAACCAAAAACATTGGCATTTGAAGGGCGAGGAGCCAAATCCCATGTTTGTTGGGTGTGCAAAGCATTTATCTCTGAGTCCATGGCAGCAACCCTTTCAGAATCCTTAACTGTCGAGTGATAACTGCGAGACCCGGTCTAGAAAATAAAGCACCCAGTAGACCAGAAATATCATACTCAGAAAAATCCTTGTAACATAATGAACCAGTGCACGAACGAGTAGCCATCAGATGTCGAGAAAAGGGACCCGCAACCAGAGATGGTGTAGATCCCGAGGTGGGCGAGGAACCCAAGGCAATATGCATGGAATCCAAGAGCAATGGAGGCGGCCATGAAGAAGACATTGATGGTGGCATTGGTGAAGCAGGGTCTGTTGGTTTAGCCAGAGAGGCTTCTAGTGGCTGCCCGAGTGGTGCATGGTGGGCACGCGCTGCCGGGAACGGTGAGTGAAACAGCTACGACAATGTCGTTGTCTAAGCTGGTGGCACTGTCAAACATGTTATTGGTCACCCTGTGCCAAACAAACATAATTTTTAAAGAACCCTGAGCTTCCGGTACAGTTAAAAAATTCAAATTTTCTAAAATGATGGGTGATTCTACTGAAGAAGAATGCTCAAAGACCTCCGACAGGACTGGTGAAGGCTCCAAAAAAAGCAAAAACATCCAGTGGTGATAAATTAATAACAGTGCCAGCACGGGTAGCAAGAAAAAATGACTTGTCAAACCGAGCATGGCGAGTGATGTACTCCTTCTTCGTGAGAGGATCAAGACATTGATAACCCTTGTACTACGAATTGTAACCCAAAAATATATAGGACATACTCCGAGGGTTCAACTTATCCGTATTATAAGGGAGTAAATACGAAAAAAAACTCGACAGCCAAATGGATGAAAATTGGAGTAGTCAGGAGTCGTACCAAAAAATGACAGAGAGCGGAGATTGACTAGATAAAACTAGTGTTGGTAGCCTATTGATGATGTAGACTAATGTAGAAAAAAATCATACCAAAATGAATGATGAAGGTCGGAATGAAAAGGCATCGACAATCCTGTCTCAGTGATGTGATAATGCTTCCGCTCTGAGCGACCATTTTGCTCTGGAGTGTAAGGACATGAAAGCTGATGATGAATGCCCTTAGACATAAAAAGTGATCGCATGGGATGATTCAGAAAACCGGTTCTACCATCACTCTAAAATACTTTAATGATGGTAGAAAACTGGTTCTCAACAAGAGCCTCAAAATGCATATAAGCCTCCACAAAATCAGACATCCGTTCCAGAGGATATAACCAAGTGAACCGAGAAAAATTATTAACAAAAATGACAAAATAAGAGTACCCGGCATGAGAGACGACAGGAGAGGGTCCCCAAAGATCACAATGAACTAATTCAAGTATATGTGGTGCGCGTTTTAAATTATCACTAAAAGAAAGGTGCTTGCTTTTAGTCATCTCACAAGAGGGACATAAATGAGGCTTAGGAACCAAACTAGTAAACATCTAAACTTGCTCAAAGAAGAAATGGTATTGTGGGGAACATGACTCAATCTACTATTCCAAAGTTCAAAAGATGCTTTAGAAGCACTGGATGCAACAAAAGCAGATAAAGCAGCACCACTAAAATCCAAAACACATAAAACCCCATCACGATGACCTTTGCTAATAACATCACTAGAAAATTTTTTCAAAATAGTGAAAGAAGAATCATCAAAACAAATAACAGTATTCATACCCCAAGTCAACTTGCTAATAGACAATAGATTTTTAGTAATTTGTAGAACCACCAAAACATCAGACAAGGATAATGAATCAGAGACTTGAGAATGACCAACATAAGTAATGTTAAGAGAAGAAAAATTACCAAAAATAACATGATTTTTACCGGGATAAGGAGTCATGCGATCAAAAGCGGACTGAGAAGAAGTTATGTGGTTAATCGCGCCAGAATCAGCTATCCACCGAACATGCGGTAAAGAGACAGGAGAAGAAGCCCGAGAGACCAAGTGAGCACATGTCAAGGGAAAATGGTCAAATTTCTTACACCACTAACACTGCAACTGGTACCGTTCACCGTGCAATTCAAAGTGGGAAGAAGCAACATAGCCCAGAACATAACGCCATTGACATCGTGGTTGACCAGAAAAAACCATAACACAATTTATTTATTTTTATTTATTTATTTTAAATAATTTTAAAAAAATATGAATAGTCTGCTGAAGAAGGAGCCACGCAGTGTAGAAGAAAACAAACTGGACCAGGCGCATTAGGACACGCGAGACAGGACGGACAGTGCACGTTGGTGGCACTCTCACATGAATACACACACTACTTGAACGGAGCAGGATGAGCACATGAATCTCACGCGCATTTTGCTTTGTTGAGCTTGGGGTTAGACGGACAGAAGCAGACCTTGCTTCAAGCAAAGAACAGAGAAGGATGACTGGACGGAAGAGTTGATCACCATCATGAGTATTTGAGAGCTTGTGAGAAGAGATGGACAAATCTACAGACCCGTTAAAACCAGGAAGGCAGCGTCGGAGAGCTACATAAAATAATCGAGGAAAATGAAGGTTGCCTGACGGATTAGTGAGACCTTGTCGCTACTAATCGAAGAAGAAGACTAGTATTGGGTGGGTAGAGGTCAAATAAGGCATCATCAAAGAGATACGAGAGACACTGGAGTAACCGGAAAAACACGCTTGGAAGCAAAACCGAGTGTTAGGATAGATCAGATTACTTATTAGATTATGATTTATTATGATTAGAGTTCTTTCCTTATTACACCTCCATTATACTCTATATATATTCAGTTATCAATAATACAATTCCTTACAGCAAATCATTCTATCATGGTATTAGAGCCTTCTCTGATCCAAAACCTAAAAAACTTAAAATTTCGGTCGTCATTTTCTTCCAGCGGCCTCAGATGGTCCCAGCTCGCTCCTTCCCGCACCACCATGCACAACCTCGGATAAGTTTCCTCCAACTTCACCACCATAACCTCGTACCCATCGGATGGCTACTCGGTCTTCTACTGGTGTCATTCAGTGCTGAGATTATTCGGATATTATTGCTCATGGTCTCACTGCTGCACTTCTTTCTCAGCCAAAGCCCACTGATTATCGCTCTGCCCTTCAGGATCTAGCCTGGGTTTCATCCATGAATAATGAGATGGATGCTCTTCGTGGTCAACACACTTGGGACTTGGTGCCTCAACCTTCAGATCTCAACATTGTTGGCTCCAAATGGGTCTATAGGCTCAAGTATCGACCAAATGGCACTATTGAGCATCACAAAGCTAGACTTGTAGCGCAGGGTTTCTTGAAGATTCTGGGTTTTGATTTTGACCACACTTTTAGTCCTGTGGTCAAAGTCTCCACTGTTAGGATGGTTCTCACTATAGCCATCATGCGTTCCTGGCCACATCATCAGTTGGATGTCAAGAACGCTTTCCTTAATGGTGTTCTTGATGTTCCTGTCTACATGAAGCAGCCCATCGGTTATCGGGATTCTGCTCATCTAGTCTATGTTTGTCACTTGTAAAAGGCCATTTATGGTCTTAAGCAGGTCCCCCAGGCTCGCTTCCAGCGTTTCAGCAGTTATCTGACATAGCTTGGTTTTCGGTGCAGCTCAGCCGATACTTCTTTGTTTGTCTCTCGAGAGGTTTGTCGTTACTGTACCTACTTGTGTATGTGGACGATATCATTCTTACAGGAAATGACTCAACTCTTCTTCGCTAGTTCATCGATCAGACACACAGAGAGTTTGCAATCAAGGATCTTGGTGCTCTTCATTACTTTCTCGGTCTTGAAGTTTTGCCTACCTCCTTAGGGTTATTGCTTGGTTCTACCCCATTTGTCGCTGGTTCTCAGCTTCACAGCTCTACCAGTCCTCCATTCTGGCATCCTACCCCTTATCATTCTCTTGTTCGTGCTCTCTAGTATCTCACCATCTCTCGCACGAATTTGGCATTCTCGGTTAACACGGTGATTCAGTATCTCAGGATCCGAGAGATGACCATTTCGCTGCAGTAACATGGATGTTGCAGTATGTTTGCGGCACTCTTCATTTTGGTCTTTTCTTTCATTCTGCTAGTACTCCTGAGGTGTTAGGAAACTCTGATGCTGACTGGGCCCGCTGTCTAGAGACTCGTCGATCCACTTATGGTTATGCAGTTTAACTTGGTGGGAATCTAGTTTCTTGGAGTGCTAAGAAACAGCCTACTATTTCTTGCTCTAGCACTGAGTATGAATACCGTGCTCTCGCAAATACTGCTTCAGAAGTGGTATGGCTCACTCATTTACTTCAAGATCTTCGGGTTCCACTTTTTGGCTCTCCACTGCTGTTATGCGACAATAGCAGTGCTATCTTTTGGGCTCAGAATCTGGTGATGCACAAGCGGGCGAAGAACATCGACATTGGCTATCATTTTGTTCGTGAGTTGGTGACATCTGGAAAGCTGCACGTTGCTCATGTTTCGACTTCTCTTCAGATTGCAGATATCTTCATCAAGGGGCTCTCTCGTCCACTGTTCCACTGGATTCAGAAGATGAGACATAAGGGAATATAGTTTCATCAAAACTAATGTGGCGAGAGACATAGATAAGCCCAGAAGTCGGGTCGAGACACTGGAAGCCCTTGTGATGAGGGTTGTAGCCAATATAAACACATATAATAGATCGTGGTGCAAACTTATCAGTAGCATTGGCACGTAGACATGGAAATGCACGGCAACCAAACTGGTGAAAGAGAGTATAGTCAGGCACATGACCAAAAATAACCTCAAAAGGTGATTTTGCACCAAGAACTTAACTAGGCAGACGATTAATAATGTAAATCGCAGAGGATAAAGCTTCCACCCAATAACAGTACGACACCGAAGAGTGAAAAAACATAGCAAGACCAGTCTCTGTGATGTGCCGATGCTTCCGCTCAGCTCGGCCATTCTGAGCAGGTGTATAGGGCAAGGGCATCTGATAATGAATTCCACATGATATGAAGTGAGCCTGAAGTCGGTGATTAGTAAACTCGGTGCCACCATCAGTCTGAAATTTTTTAACCCTAGTGGAAAACAAAGTCTCAACAAATTCCTGAAACTGGATAAATGTGTCATAGAAATCTGACTTATGCCTCAGTGGGAGATACCATGTGAATCGCAAAAAATCATCGATGAAAATGGCATAATAAGAGAAACCACCGGTAGATAAATTAGATTACTGATTAGATTATGATTTATTATGATTAGAGTTCTTTCCTTATTACACCTCTATTGTACTCTCTATATATTCAGTTATCAATAATATAATTCCTTACAGCAAATCATTTTTATCACAGAGCCTGTAGCATAAGTCTATCGGACCGATCCTAGATCGGCAGTTGACGATCAGAGAGGTCAGACGAGATAGGGACTCGCTAGATGCAGGCTGGAGGAGAAAAAGGTGGCTAGGCTTTTTAGATTTTTTTTTAAAAAAATAATGAAAAACAACTAACAATCCACAACACTAACTGAGAGACAGAGCAGACCAACCACACAGCAAGCTTGTAATTGGCAGTCGACGCCTGTCTCGGCATTAGTATGAGGAAGAAGACAACAACGAAGGATAAAAAAGAACTGGGAATTTTTTGAAAAAGGTGAGAGAAAAGACCAGGAATTTTAGAGAAACTTGTCTGATACCATGTTAGAATATAAAACCCATAAATAATTATGGCTGTGTATATTGATATATATATATATATATATATATGATACCATTTTAGAATATAAAACCCACAAATAATTGTGGTTGTGTATTGATATATATATATAGTGAGTACAAAGTATATATATTTAGGAATACAAGCACGCATTATTAACCTTATTTTCTACATGGTATCAAAGACTAAAATTCTGAAACCCTAAGAAAATTTCCGCTGCCTTCCAGAGCCGCTACCACCACCACGTCCAGCAGCGCGTTTGTCACATGAAACCGCCTGTATCCACCGCTACTGCTCACGACAATGCTCATCCAAGCCACCGTGATCGTCAACTGTCTATTTTTTTCAATTCTGTCCATGCATCAATCTTCACGCACCTACACCAAAGCCCACATGACTCTGCCATCTCGCTCATGCGCTGCCGCATCTACTGTCTCTAGCCTGCAGCCGCCAATTCCCTGGTTGGCGCTGATCCTGTACTTGAATCATGTTAACTTCTGAACCTACTCCTGATGCTGCTCAATAGGCTCGCATCAATGCTGAATCTGAGGCCACCAAGCTGCAGGACATGAATGTCTATGAGGTAATTGCAACTTTACTGAAACAGATTCCGTTGCAATCTGGCCCTAAGTTACCTATACCTGTTGGTCGCCCACCAAACGATCCCTATTTTATTGGCCTTTTTTATGGACCAGGTTTGGATATAGCACCCACCATCCTAAAGGGCCAAGAGAATCACCTTGAATGGTCTAATGGAATTTGTTGTGCTATGCTTGCCAAGCACAAGATTGAGTTCATTCATGGATCTATTACCAAACCCCCGGATAATCATGTTGATGCTACTGATTGGCCTAGAGTTGATGCTACTGATTGGCCTAGAGTTGATACTACTCTTATCTACTAGATCATACAGACCTTGGATCCGGCATTGAGATCTTCTACAGGCACCTTTACCACAGTTAAGGAATTATGGGATGACCAGAAGACGCACTTTACTCTTGGTGATGGTATGAAAATTATGCAGATGCATGAAGATATTTAGAACCTTCGACAAAATGATCAGACCATCGTAATTTATTTTGGCAATTTGAATAAGCTGTTTGGGGAATACAATTCTCTGTGGCCTCCTTTAGTTTTCTCTTGAGAAGCTTGCAAACCGCTACACCTATAACCTTACCAGTCGTGCCCTTCAAGAGAGAGAGAGAGAAAGACTTGATCTATCAGTTTATATCTGGTCTCAATAAAGGCTATAACACCTTGCGATCCCATATCATGAGTCTTGATCCACTGCCACCAGTCATACGCGTGTATGCCCTTGTTGCTCAGGAGAAGAATCATCGAGCTATCATCCGGTCTCGCGAGCCTTCTTCTGACTCCATGGAATATTCTGAACAATGCCAACCACCTACAGGTTCTTTAACAGTTGACCTCGATTCAGCTGATTGCAAGAATCTCATCTATACGTATTATCATCACAAGGGTCACGACAAAGCTTCATGTTTCCAGCTCACAGGCTATCCAGAATGGTATATGGAGATGAGGGAGAAAGTTAACGCCATCGAGAAGATGGAGCCAGCTACTCGGTCATTTTCTGCCACTGGCCCCAGGATTTTTGCTACCGCGGCCCATCCACCCCCACCGCCATTCACCAGTGCCGCCATATTGCTATTAGGGTTTGCAGGGGCGGCTTCTAACGGAAGTGCTCATACCCATTTTGATTTTGGCCCTGCTCTATCTCATGACCAATGTAGTATGACCATACATTTATTTAATCAATTTAATTCTCTGTCTGACCATGGGCCAGGTAAGTCTACTTTACCTTGGATTCTAGATTTGGGAGCCTCATATCACATGACCGGCGACAAGGTTTCTCATACTGATCTTACTACTGCTATTGATACTGTGAATGTTCTACTGCCTGATGAATTTTTGTCATCTACTAAACAATATGGTTCTATCTGCTTTGGTGATACCGCCTTTAATCATGTGCGATAATACCTTCTTTGCAATGCAACTTACTATCATGCTCTAGATTGTTATCTGCTTTCAACTGTCCAGCTTTGTTTACTGAAAATTATTGCATTTTACAAAAAATTAGTACGTGGACTGTGATTGGCGTGGGTGAACAACAAGAGGGTGTATGTTGGCTTTGTCTGCTGGATACTCGTGTTCGTCCTCCTATCCTGCAGTCTTTTCCAACAGTTAATTTTGTGTCAACTTTTGATTTATGGCATCACCGTGTTGGACATCTTTCCTATACAGTGTTGTCTGTTATTTCTTCTATTGACTTTATCACAAATAATACTTTTGTTCCTTGCTCTGTGTGTTATAGAGCAAAATAGACTAGACATAGTTTTTCTTTGAGTTCTTCAAATGCTAGTTCATTGTATGAATCAATACATTGTGATGTTTGGGGTTCTTATAGAACACCATCTTCTAGTGGTGCATTTTATTTTTTAACAATAGTTGATTATTATTTTCGAGTTGTTTGGGTTTATTTACTAGTTGCTAAGTCAGATTTAGCCTCTAGATTTGTGGAATTTTGTGCTTTGGTCAAGACCCAGTTTGGGTGTTCAGTGCTGAGCGTCCGGGTTGGTAACGGTACTGAATTTTTGCCTTTGAGATCATACTTTGATGGATCTGGGATTATTTTTGAGACATCTATGGTTGATTCATCACATCCGAATGGTCGGGTTGAACGCAGGCATCACCATTTGTTGAATGTGGAACATGCCTTGCATTTTCAAGCTAGTATGTCAGTTGATTTTTGAGGAAAATGTGTTCTTACTATTGCTTACTTGATTAACCGGACACTAACAAAACATATCAATAGTCGCACACCATTTGAGATGCTCTTTGGACGAGCTCCTAACTACCAACCTCTGAGGGTGTTTGGATGCTTGTGTTTTGCTGCTTATGTTCCCAGATTCCGTGACAAGTTATCACCAAGAATTTGGCGATGTCCATTTCTTGGATATCCTGCTGGAAAGAAAGACTATCACCTTTATGACTTGGAATCCTGTACTTTCTTCAATAGCCGGTATGGCAATTTTTTTGAAGACCACTTCCCGTATGCAGTCAATTCGACATCGGCCTCATCAGTGCATCCCGCAGCGCCACCGCCCCACTGCCGACATCACGTCCGCTACTACCAGAGCTATTTTAATCGATCAATGATGCACCATTATTTCCGGTCGCCGCTTCGCCTTTTTAGCCGGATCCAATGATTAGCTCTTATCCCTAGCCACCTACTTTGGCGGTTCAGACAGATGATGCACAACCTGAGTCACTGCCACCATACGCGTTTCATGCATCGACAGTGCCCGTCGACCACGTGTCGCCTTCTTCGGACCCGATGCCTTCATCGTTGACTAACGCGATGTCTCCAGCTCCAGACTCTGCCATCCACCGTTGGCTTTTCTGGTCACCCCGTCGCCGCTTCTTGCCACCAAGCTTCCTTCTCCTTGACAGAGTGTCCAAAATCATCGACCTCCTAATTACTTGGATGATTATGTCTGTGATGATTATGTCTGTGATGTTACTACTGAAAAACCCCCACCCCCTGCTAAAGTCACTCATACACTATCACTATCCTCAGGTGTGCTCTATCCTCTTACTGATTATGTAAATTGTGATAAATTTTCTAGTATGCATTCTAGATTTTTGGGAGGAGTAACTTCTAGTGCAGATCCCACCACTTACTTTGAGGCGTCAAAACATGCTCATTGGAGAGATGCTCTGGCTGATGAGATTAATGTGCTTGAGCGCAATCGTGAAACCGCGAACCCAATTAGATTAATAAATAAAATATACCTCTGATACAAATCATGTTATCTCAATTGAACCTTTTAATATCCCTCTAATTGGAAAAAAAAGAATAGAGATGAACAATGTGCTAATTATAAAATATAAATTTGGAAAAATAATTATTATGGATTAACCTAGATATTAATCTCGAATGAAGTAAATTTGAATTAATAATATTAATTATTGAAAAATATATATTAGTTAGTATCAAAAGATGATAAAGTACTGGTGTTTAGTATAGGTTTCACTTAAGAAAGAGGAAGGGAATAATAGTACGTCGAATCAGAATGGAAACGAGATATACAAATTGCACATTTTAAAAGAGTAAAGTAAGAAATGAGTTGTTAAATAATTATTTATATTCTTATAAAAGCATCTCCATTTATCTTATACCTTCCTCTAAAACGAATATTCCTTTAAATTATTAACGAACACTAATTTTATAACTTCCTAATATTTTTTTCATACTTATCTCAATTTTATATAATAGTAATTTTCATATGTAATTACAAATAAGAATAAAATAAATAAGTTATCATTTCTAATATTGTTTTAATTTCAAGGAATATAATTGTATATATATATATAATGGATTTTAAGTATTGTAAATTAAAAAGAAGAAAAACCAATAAATAAAGAATTAAAAGAAAGGAACGGATGAAAATGAAACAGATGAGATTGATAGGTGAATAGAAGTCATAATTAGTATTGTGTCTAGAAAAAGAAACAACAGAATGTAAACCAAGGGAAAGTGAATTTGGGAAGAGAAAATACTGGGAAGAGAGTCATAATAATAATAACTATTATCATAATAATAATAATAATAAAATACCGGGAAGAGAAAGTCAGGCAAACGGACATGAAAATTTATCCAAAAGTGAACTTCGACAAGTGGACGTAGGGACTAGGGTTAAATGGATAAAATTCTAGGTTTAGGTGTCAGAACCCTATGTTCTCATCTAGCATAAAAATCGGTTACTGCCTTCTCAAAATTACAGGCTTAAGATATTTCTTACCAAAGAACAACGGTTGAGCAGTGGTAACGTAGAAAACGGAGGTTGCCAAGCCAAGTCTAACTAAGGTGAGTGTTTTCATCGCTTTAACAAACTGAATTAAAATGAGTATATATATATATGCATAGATATATTTATATATATATATATATATGTGTGTATATGATGCCACCAGAGAGCTTTACCTCTCGAATCTCCACCTCTTGAACAGTACCTCTTGAACCCCTACTGAAAACTTCACCTATCGAACCCCCACTAAACTCTTCACCTCTTGAAACCCCATTGAAAACTTCACCTCTTGAACCCCCACTGAAAACTTCACCTCTTGAACCCCCACCGAAAACTTCACCTCCCGAACCCCCACCGAAACCTTCACCTCTCGAACCCCCCACTAAAACATTCACCTCTCGAACCCCCACTGAAACCTTCACCTCTCGAACCCCCACTGAAAAATTCACCCTCGAACCCCACTGAAAACTTCACCTCTCGAACCCCCAATGAAAACTTCACCTCTCGAACCCCCACTGGAACCTTCATCTCTCGAATACTCCACTGAAAACTTCACCTCTAAAACCCCAATAAAAACTTTACCTCTCAAACCAGAGAGTAACTGTCAAACCTCCAATGAAACCCTCACCTCTCTAACTAGAGAGTACCTCTCGAACCTTCACTAGAACATGTACCTTTCGAACCTATCTCTCGAACCTGTACCACTGGAACCTTTATCTCTTGAACTCACCTCTTGAATCTCTCAAACCTGAACCAGTACCTCTCAAACCTGTACCTCTAGAAGCTTTACCTCTCAAACCCATCTCACAAACCTATACCATTCGAACTAATACCACTGACATTGTTACCTCTCGAACTCACCTCTTGAACCTTACTTCTCAAACTAGTACTACTGAAACCTTTACCACTCGAACTCACCTCTCGAACTTGTACCTCTCGAACTAATACCACTGAAATCGTTACCTCTCAAACTCACCTCTCGAACCTTGCCTCTTGAACTAGTACTACTAAAACCTTTACCTATCAAACTCACCTCCCGAACCAGTACCATCTCTTAACTAGTGCCACTGGAACCCGTACCTCTCAAACCTCACCAACTGAACCTCACCACTTAAACCTCTCCACTCACATCTCACCACTTGAATTGGTATCACTTACCACTCATACTAGTACAACCTGATACACGTACCACTTGAACCTTCTCCACTCAAATTCTTTACTCCAAACCCTTGTACTCGAACCCAACTACTCGAACCCCTGTACTCGAACCATATAATCGAACCTTGTACTTGAACCTATCAACTTGAAACCCTATGCCGACCTTATACTCGAACCTCTCTACTCGAACCGTGAGTACTCGAACCTCATTAGAGAGAGATATGCCTGCTAAACTTAAAATGATAGTATATACTGACTGTTAAATTAAGTGTGTATTTTATCATACTGTGCTCAATTATCATGAAACTGAATTTATGAACTACTCTGATATTGTTCTGTGAATGACCAGCTTGTACTTTATCTTGTCGTGTCATATACTGCTCTGATATTTTATGTGGATGACCGGCTTGTACTTTATCTTATCGTGTCAAACTTGAATTATCTGCTACCTGATTAACTATCTATGATTTTGGGGTCCCCAGTGCAATTGTAGTTTGGTTAAAGTCGGTGGGGAATGGTACAGACCGGACCGCCTGATTAGACCGGCTACTCATGAATTTTTTGGTATGCTTGCATAACCATCTGTACTGATACGAGCTCGTAATTGAACATCTAATTGGGCGTGGCTGGCAAAAATGAATCATGAACTGATAGCTTTTGGGTACTACTGAAAAGGTTATGCCTTGTGTGTTAGTCAGAGTTGCCATATAGGCACTTGGCAGCAACTTTGCATTAACCACCCATATCATTTTTACTGTGTGTTAGGACTTATGCGGCTATTTGTTATTTGTTATTGTGTGATCACTAAAACTTAACTGGGTAAATACTGGCGATGGAACCTCACTAAGCAAGGAGCTTACCCTAGTTAAGCAACCATTTTCAGGTGTAGAGGAACTGTAAGAGAAAAGTGCTTTGATATCTTTGCATCTTTTGAGAAAGATCATGGGTGGACTGCTAGAATTTTAACATGAACTTTGAATCTGTAACACTTAGGTGAAACTTTTGATTAACACTTGTACTAATCCTTTCACTGTAATAGTAAAGTTAGGATTAGAATTATCCAAAATTGCTTCCACATAAAATTTATCTACTCGTTACAGCTAGTACTTTCGGTAACACGCTCAGACCCTACCCGATACTAGTGTTGGGTTTTGGGGTGTTACAACAATCAGACATAGACGATGGCTCCTCTCCATGTGGATAAGATTTCCATTGGGTTAAAATGGGTTTATCGTACCAAGTTTTAAGTCTGATGGTACTATCGAGCGTCATAAAGCTCGTCTGGTGGTTCTTGTCAATCGTTAAATTGAAGGGATTGATTATACTGAGATGTTTGCTCATGTTGCAAAGAAGAGTTTGGTTCGTCTGTTCCTGTCTATTGTAGTTATTCATGGTTGGGAGGTGCATCAAATGGATGTGCATAATGCTTTTCTACATGGTGATCTGCATAAATAGTTCTTTATGCGGCCTCCCCCTGGCTATCTTGCCCCCTGGACAGGTATGTCTCCTTCAGAAATCTCTTTGTGGTCTACGCCAAGCTCCCTGCAATTTGTTTGCCAAATTGGCCCAGGCTTTGCGAGCATTTGGTTTTGTTCAGAGTGAAGCAGATTACTTCTTTTTTTATATTCTTCAGTGGTTTGGTATCTTTGCATGTACTTGTTTATGTGGATGACTTGGTGATTGCTGGTAGTTCTTCATCGCTTATCTCTGAATTCAAGAAATACTTGAGCTCTTGTTTTGACGTGAAAGATCTTGGTCTTCTTAAGTATTTCTTGGGTATAGAGATTTCTTGAAGATTGGATGAGATGTTTCTTTCATAATGGATATATGCCCTGGATATTTTATCAGACACGGGTTTATCTGCTTCTAAACCGACTGACTTTTCGATGGAATAATAACACAATTTGGCATGTGTTAAAGGTCCGCTTTACCATAACCCTGAGCAATACCGGTGTCTGGTTGGGCTCTTAATCTATCTCACCATCACTCATCCCGAGCTTAGTTATTCTGTTCATACACTTTCCCAGTTTACGAAGTCTCCTTGTGTTCCTCATTGGCAAGCTACAGTTTGTGTGTTGCACTATTTGAAGAGTCATTCTAGTCGTGGTTTATTTCTATCTTTCCTTAGTGCGTTACAATTGACTGCTTACTGTGATTCTGATTGAGCTACATGCTCTATTGCTCGGCATTCTATTTTTGAATACCTTATGATGATTGGTGATTCTACGATACCTTGGAAGACTAAGAAGCAACCTACGGTTTCTCGGTCGTCTGCTGAAGCGAAGTATCATGCTTTGTCTGTTACCTTTTGTGAATTGTTATGGCTTCAGTCTTTACTTAAAGACTTGGGGGTTGCGCATACTACTCATATGTGTTTATTTTATGACAGTCAATCTGCTCTTCATATTGTGTCAAATCCGGTGTTCCATGAACGTACGAAGCATATTGAAGTTGATTATTATTTTTTCCAGGATCTTGTGCAGTCTGGTACTATCGTTACTCATCATATCCGTACTTCAGATCAACCTGCAGACTTGTTTACCAAAGCTCTCGGTCGTCTGCTAAAGTGAAGTATCGTGCTATGACTGATACACGTGATCTGCAGCTTGCTAATGAGGAACACAAGGAGACTTCATGAACTGGGCAAGTGTATGAATAGAATAACTAAGCTTAGGACGAGTGATGGTGAGGTAAACCAGGGGCCCAACCAGACATCGGTATTTCTCAGGGTTATGGTAAAGTGAACCTTTAACATGCGCCAAATCGTGTTGTTGCTCCATCAAAAATTCAGTCGGTTTAGAAGCAGATAAACACGCGCCTGATAAAATATCTAGGGCATATTTCCATTGTGAAAGAAACATCCAATCTGATCTTCTAGCAATCTCTATACCCAAGAAATACTTAAGCAGACCAAGATCTTTCACGTGAAAATAAGAGCTCAAATATTTCTTGAATTCAGAGATAAGCAACAAAGAACTACTAGGAATCACCAAGTCGTCCACATAAACAAGTACATGCAAAGATACCAAACCACTAAAGAATGTAAAAAGAGAGTAATCTACTTTACTCTGAAAAAATCCAAATGCACGCAAAGCCAGAGACAATTTGGCAAACCAATTATGAGAAGTTTGGCGAAGACCATAAAGAGATTTTTGAAGGAGACATACTTGTCCAGGGGGCATAGGATAGCCAGTGGGAGGCCGCATGAAGACCTCTTAATGCAGACACTGTGTAGAAAAACATTATGCACATCCATTTGATGCAGTTCCCAATCACGAATAACAACAATAGCATAAACAGGCGAACCGAACTCATTTTCACAACTGGGGAAAATTTCTCAGTATAATCAATTCCTTTAATCTGATGATTGCCAAGAACCACCAGACAAGCTTTATGGCGCTCAATAGTACCATCAGACTCAAACTTGGTGCGGGTAAACCCATTTTCAACCAATAACAGTCTTATCCAGGGGAAGAGGAGTCATAGTCTAAGTCTGATTGCGCTCAAACGCAGTAATCTCATCAGCCATAGCATCTCTGTAATGAGCATGCTTTAACGCCTCGGAGTAAGTGGTGGGATCTGCACTAGAAGTTTTTACACGCAAAAATTTGAATCGAAGGCATTAAGCGTACAATTTTCCATTCAATCTTGTGAACTAATCAAGACCAAAATTGGAAAAAGAGATACTTGCGTACTAGAAAATTCATCACAGTTTACATAATCAGTAAAATCATAGAGAACACTTGAGCATAGTGATAGCGCAGAAGTGATCATAGCAGTGGGGGAGGGGGGTTTCTTCAGGAGTAACTGCACAGACATAAAAAGACATAATCATCCAAGTAATACGGGGGTCGATGACTGCGAACACTCTGTCGGGGAGGAGGCTGCATTGGAGTGACAGGTAAAGCAGGCGGTGGAGCGGGCAGCAACGGTGGCTGACGGAACTGTTTAGAGCTAGAGATGCCGCATCAACTGGGGGGTGCAGGAGTTGAGTCCGGATATGGCGGTGCGTGAGGCGCGTGGTCGTTGGGAGCTGGCAACTCGGGCTATGAATTGTTTTTCTGAACATGCAAAGTAGGTGGCCGATCATCCAATATGGCTACAAAAGTGGAGCGGAGACCAACGACAATGGTGCAACGGTGATCGGCGGCTCCGATGACGCCGGAGGTGATGCCGACAGTGAGGTGGTGGCACCGCCGGGATGCACTAATGAAACTGATGTCGGAGTGTCAGCATACGGGAACCAATCTTCAAAAAAATTGGCATCCCGACTGTTGAAGAAAGTGCGGGATTCCACATCATAAAGACGATAGCCTTTCTTTTCGACAGGATATCTAAGAAACAAGCATCGTTGATTTCTGGGTGCAAACTTGTCATGGTATCTCGGAATGTAAGACGCATAGCACAAGCACCCAAAGACTCGCAAAAGCTTGTAGTTTGGAGTGCATCCATGAAGTAACTCAAATGGTGTACGTCCGTTGAGTTTCTTCATTGGTATCAAGTTAATAAAAAATGCAACAATAAGAATGCATTCTCCCCAAAAATTAATAGGCAGATTGGCTTGAATGCGTAAAGCATGAGCCACATTTAACAAATGGCGATGCTTGCGCTCCACACGATCATTCTGCAGTAGTGTATCAACCATAGAAGTCTCAAAAATGATTCCTAATTCCACAAAATAAGATCGCAAGGGTAAAAATTATGTACCATTATCAGCACGAACACGACGAATGGTGTGCCCAAAATGGTTTTGGATCACAGCTAAAAACTCTACAAATCTAGAGGCTACCTCTGACTTAGCCACTAATAAATAAACCCAAACAGCTCGGAAATAATCATCAACTATAGTTAAGAAATAAAATGCACCACTAGAGGAAGATGAGTTATAAGGCTCCCAAACATCACAATGTATCAATTCCAATAAAGAACTAGCATTTGACGAGCTCAAAGGAAAACTATGTCTGGTCTGCTTTGCTCTATGACACACAGAGCAAGGTATAGAAGTATTATTTGTGCTAAAATAAAGAGCAGGAATAGAAGGCAACACCGTAGAGGATGGATGACCAAAATGTTGATGCCATAAATCAGATGAAGAAACTAAAGCAACTGTCGGAATAGACTACATGCTATGAGGACGAACGCGAGTATCCAGTAGATGTAGCTAATAACTCCCTCCGCCCCCCTTGCTGTTCTCGCACACCAATCATAGTTCTCGTACTGATTTTCTGTAAAATGCAATAATTATCAGTAAAAAAAGCTAGAAATTGTAAGGCAAATAACAATCTAAAGCATGATAATAAATTGCATTGCAAAGTAAGTATGTAGAACACATAAGTAAGAGTGACATCACCAAAGCAAATAGAACAATTATGTGATATGAGGCTCCCTAATGGAGAATCCAAGGTAAAGTAGGCTTACCTGACCTATGGTCAGAAGGGTAAGTTAACTGATTAAATAAATTAAGGCCATACTCCATTGATCGTCAGACAAAGCAGGGCCAAAATTAGATCGATCAGGAGAGCCGAAGGCTGTAGCCGCAAATCCTTGCGGCGAGGAAACAGCGCCAGCAAAAAGAGCCACGCCAATTTATTTATTTGTTTAATAAATAAATAAAAACAATTACTAAAGAAAAGAGCAATTAACGTGCAGACCAGGAACCAAAATGCAGAAAGAGGTTAGCAGGTCGCGCGTTCCTGCAATGATGCATGGAGACACGTGCTTCTGGAAGGGAGGAAACATTTTGTCAAACGGTCGTGATTACACATGCTGCTGGTGGGGAGCGCGCGTGAATCTCACGCGTGTCTTTCTTCCTGGGCAAACGCCACCGGTCGGGAACTGGAGCAAGAGCGATGCCGATCGGGAACTGAGGAAAATTGACGCCGGTCGGAGAACTGAGCATACGGTGCCGCTCGGGAACTGGAGCAAGAATGACGCTAGTCGGGAACTGAGGCAAATCGATGCCGGTCTGAGAACGATGCCTTGTCTTCCTGAGCAAACGAGCAATCATCAGAAACTGAAGCAAAGTTATCGCCGGCGAAGCAAGAGCTTAGGTTCGGCAGGCAAAGCAGGGGACTTGATCGGGCAAAGTAGGATATCGGCAGTGGGCTAGTGTTGGTGAACCAATGCTACCAGTTTTTTTTTTCAAGGGTAAAGCAGCTCGAAAAATTTAAGATAGAAAATTTTGGATTTTAGGTTTCATGATCTTATGATCTGATACCAGGTAAAAAATAAGGTTAATGATGTGTGTTTGTATTTATGATCTCATAGTACATTATATAGTGGTACAGAATACATGTATGAGATAGGAAAAGAAAATAGAATCTAAGTAATATCTACATTTATTAATATATATATATATATATATATATATATATATATATATATATATATATATATATATATATATATATCTGTATATTATACATAAAAACATTTATCGATATTACGGTAAAAAGTATAATGTTGAAATTAAAATGTATCAAGTTTCTTTCGTAGTTTATGAGAAAGATTGTATTCTACAAGATGGACTCTTTCAGTTCTACAAAAAACAAAATATTTCAAGCACTGATACTTAGTAATTTTATTATGTTGTTAACTAAATTATATCGATTTGAAAATAAATAAATAAGGTGTTAGAAGTGAGAACGTATATTATGTATTTAGAAGGGCCATACTTATGTATTTATTAGTCAATTATAAATAGCATTTGTGATGAGAAAAGAATGAGAGCACTAGCTGCATATTCACCAAATATTAGAAGTGTATTAATCTCCAGATTACGAGGATCTGTGGTCATTATTATTTTGTCAACATGAGATTTGCAAAGAAATGAAATTCTGAAAAATTTCTTTGAATAGGGGAAGAAAAACAGTTTAGCTCACCTCAGCAAAATGGCAAAATGGTAGTTTCACATCATTCAATAGGAGAAAAAATAATCATAATCCAAATGGACTATCTTTGTCAATATGTTAGCTGTAATAATCAGAATATAAAAACATGAGTATTAATTAATTATCAACCATAGCTAGCTAGCTGCTTCTTGTTGAAGTTTTTGATGAAGGTTGTAAAACAAACACAAAGTCTCTCCCTCTTGAACCACCATTAATACCCCTTCTTCAGCAACCCTAGATCCTTACTTGGTTGAAATTCTCCTCCACAATATCACTATTCTCAGTTCGGTCGATCGATCGAGTCGGAGAAATGGAAGAAAATCTTCCTCCTGGATTCAGATTTCATCCAACAGATGAAGAACTCATAACATACTATCTCTCCAACAAGGTTTCTGACTTTGGTTTTTCATCTAGAGCGATTGCTGATGTTGATCTCAACAAGTGTGAACCATGGGACCTCCCAGGTATACACACATAAGTACTCATTCATTATCCCAACTGTTTTGTAAGCAAATTATGATTAAATTAGGATTGTTTACATTAATTTGTTGCATTTTTTTTTAATCCGGAGATTCAAAAAGTTGCTGGGAAAAACGCCAACTGCCATTAATGTTAGTTGCTTCATGATCATCAGGTGATGCTTATTCAAAAAATGGATTAAGAGACTCCTTGATGGAAACTAATGTTGTTTTTCGAAAACGAAATTAATGTTATTGATGCATGTATTAATGGTTTGGATCAAATGGTCGCATAATGAATGTATTCAGTTTCCCACAAATCATACATTAGCTGAGTACTTATGATTAAGATTGTATGGTTCATACAATTTCAACCAATTATTAAGTATCCCATCTTTCTTCAAGACTAATTTGTCTTGGGGCAAAAAAGAAAATAGTAAAAAGAGAAGAAAAAGAGAGGCAGAAGATAAATCAATATGATCTATATATACAGATGCTACTTCCATATACGAGGGAAAACATGTTTTTTCATATATATTACTGCTCCTAGTATTAAAAAAACAACTCCGAATTTTGGATGGATGCATTCCTAAATTTAGTTGTTTTAATTACAAATGTTATTTAAAAGAAGAAGAAGTTGTTTTACAAATGTTTAATTTTCTGACGGGTGAAATTTGGTACGGATTTTCTTTGTAAAGGAGATTTTCATTTGGATTCCATCGTAGATATTATGAGTTAGAGGGAGGGGGGACAAGTTTGAGTACATGAATCGATCATATTTTCGTAGAATGAAAATCACAGATGACAAGCAGAAACAGACACTCCCTGTATTGGTTTACTATCATTATTGGCATTCAACCATTTTCGCTTGATAACATTTATTGTTTGGCTTTAATTAATCAAGAAAGCAGTACTAGTGTGTGTGATCCATTTGAAGACATGCAAGAGGAAGTCACAAATTCGTAAAAGGCCTTTCACGTTTTACCAACTCCATAAACTTTTTTAAGTAAGCAACTGTTATTTAAAATTAATGAATAGTCTCTTCCATTTGAATAGTTCAATTTCAAGAAAACAAAATTTGAATTAAAACAGTCATGTTTAAAAATGTAACTAACCTCTTCAGTGATCCTTTATTTGGCCATCTCCCTAGCCATCTTTGGTTCCTCAAATTCAAAATAAATTAGTTTACATACTTCGTTAAGTCCAATTAATATGTCCCTCTCAAATTGTTTGAGTAATTGTGACCGAAATATTTTTAATTGTGTTTTATGTACATTGCACCAAAAGAAAATGAAACACCGACTACCGGTTAGATCAATCATGAAATATCTCGTTTCAATAAATTTTAGGGTCAAATGATAATTATTTATATATTGTGAAACATTATTTTATTTGAAAAAAGAAATTTCAGGAAATGTGGCATATCCATAACCTTATTGATAGACCCCTAACTTTTTAACTTAAAATTTGTAGTTTTTTAAAAATTTCAATATCATATTTTATAAGTTAAAACAAGTAATAATGTGTATTTAGATGTGAAAACATAAAAAAATGTAACATAAAAATACATTTTAAAATTAAAATTTTAGTAATATTTTAACAAATGCACTGTATAATTGAAAAATACAATGTTGTCCATAATTTAAGGATACACCGCCTGTCAGAAAACCTCATCTATTTTTTTTTCAAACTTATACGAATTTCGTCGCAATAAAAAAAATTCGCATTAATATTACGTCAATTATAAAATATCTCCATTTAAAAGTTGTTCAATCTGGAACAACACTTTAACTCTGTTTGACAGACCTGTGCTTATAAGAAAAACTGACTTATTTTAACAGCAGAAAGAGATCAACTTCTATTTTTCCTCCAAAAATAATTTCTACTACCAAATACTTTAAAAAAAATGTGTTGCTTATTTAGCCTACCAGCTTAAAAGCTCAAACAGAGCCTTTCGCCAAGGAGCACAAAGACTTTGCGTTTGGCACGCCAAAGAATACAAGGACCGCGTAAGTAAAACAAGTAATAAAATCGAGCGATTATCTTGCCTTCTAAAGTTTACTCTTGTATTTTTTTTTTAATATTGGGAAAAAATATGAGTTTAGTTAAAAGGTAAAAAGGAAAATGATTTTAGTTGCACTACCAAAATTTTATTATCCAATGTGGTGTAGTTATAATTTTATGACCCGATTAATGGAACTGAAAATTTTATATTCATTTCTCTAATTTAGGTGTTTCAAGAGCCAGACTCTAGTTTTTTTTTTTTTTGAATACTCCGCAGATAGTTTGCTTTTACTTTAGCTTACCGGTTTCTTTTGAAGGATTATTATGATAGGAATATAAGAGACAATGAGTAAAAAGTCAAGATATGAGATTGATTTCAAAAAACTTGTTAACGTACAGCAAAAGCATCAATGGGTGAAAAAGAATGGTATTTCTTCAGCTTGAGAGACAGAAAGTATCCTACTGGGATGAGAACCAATCGGGCTACGGAGGCTGGTTATTGGAAAACTACCGGAAAGGACAAGGAGATTTTCCGTGGAGGGGTTTTGGTGGGGATGAAGAAAACCCTCGTCTTCTACAGAGGCAGAGCTCCTAAGGGTGAGAAAACCAATTGGGTTATGCATGAGTACAGGCTCGAAGCCAAGCTTGCTTTCAAAACTACAAAGGTAATTAATCACCTGCTTTATTTTTCATATTATGCATGTTTTGGTTATACATAAAGCTTAAAGAGACTCATGTGGTTAAGTGTGTGACAGATTTAAGGTTGAGGTAAGATTACTAAATAAAAATGTGTTGGTATGGTTGGCAGGAGGAGTGGGTGGTTTGCAGGGTTTTTCAGAAGAGCACAACGGTGAAGAAACCGCCACAAACACCATCCTCTCCACAATCCCTAGGATCACCCTGCGATACCAACACCATGAATGCAAGTGAGGTGGGTGACATCGAACTCCCGAATTTCAGCAGCTCATCAAACGTATCATCATCAATGATGCTAAACAACCTCATTTCTCCCCAACATTTCATGCATCTCTCGGGCACCACCAACGACAGCTTCGCCGCCAACCTCGTCAACTGGAACAACGCAATAAGAGAGGCCGCCGCCACCTCCCTCCCGCCGCTTACTCCATGGCCGCCGTCGTCTGCTAATCTGGGGATAAACACCCCTTTGCTCCTGAGGGCATTGCAGCTCGGGAATCTGCAGCAGCTACGGGAAGAAACGCATACAGATCATCACTACTCCTTTCTGGGGCCACAGTCAGCTGGGATGATGATCTCTAACAACAATCTGTTCGGGAATAACAACTTTATCGGTTCTTCGAGCCTCGCGGCGGGCTCTTCTTCTTCATCTAGGGCTAACTTAGACCACACCGTGGCGCCACAGGAGCAACCATTCAATCTGGACTCCAACCTTTGGTGAGGTGCAGGCATGAAAACATACATGCATTCACAGATACACAATTGAACAAAAAAGTGTGGTTTAGGTTCTTAGACCCCTAGGTCAGTAAATAGAGCTTGTGAATATTCAAACCATGAAAAGGGTATAGAGGTCGAGATTATATGGGTGTGATTTTCGTACGTGCTCGTTTCAAGGGATGGATACGCGATTCAAGAAAAGTAGAGGGATCGAATACGTGGGCCACGATCACAGATTCAACATCTATAAATATGATGGAGTCAGATTCAAGTTGATCATCTTAATTATATTGGAGGTATGTAGGAAGAAGGAACGAAATTAAGGACCCTGAGTTGAAATAAGAGTGGATCCAACTCAAAACCGTTAGGTGTATAAGAGCATCTCCAATGCGGGTTTCGTTAGAGTAAACTTTGATTGCCACGTAAGATTTGCCTATTATTAAATTTAATCTCCAATACAGGGGTCGGAAGTGAACGTCGATATTACATGGATAAAAATATAAGTGATCATGTCGAGATGGACTTCTATTCTCCGAGGATGATATCGACGGCCGCGATTTGCCAAATCAGCCAAAAAAAACAAAAGCGCCTTATTTAATTTTTTTTAGAGTGGGTCTCCTGACAGGCGGCCTGTCCATAAGCTTATGGACAGGCCACTTATTTTTTACCTTATACACTACATTTCTTAAATTACATACAAAATTTAAAATTTTTGAAAATATTTTTTTATATCATATATTTTTATATTTTCACCTTCAAATACATATTATTACTTGTTTTAACTTATAAAATGCAATATTTAAATTTTATAAAAAAATACAACATTTAAGTTAAATGCCCCTGAAGACTGTCCATAAGCTTATGAAAAGGCCGCCTTTCCTGAGACTTTCCCTTTTTTTTTATTGGGGTAGATACTTTGGTGTTTTGATGTAGTTTTGTTTGGAAAAATTTTCAAATTCACGTTTACCATAATTTTGTACACCACTAAAAATAAATCAAACTACCTTGGAAAATGAGATAGCAAAATTAATTTTAAACGTTGATTTATTTTGATATATAAAAGAAAATAATAATTTAAAGAGATTTAAAAATATTTTTGTGGTAATATATATATATATATATAGAGTCTGTCTCTTGAAAGACGGTCTTTCCATAAGTTATGGAAAGACCAAGGTTGAAAGTGTAAATTAGAAGAAATTAAGATAAAATTTTCGGGTTGTATGAACCGGGTTATAAATTTTATAACTACTACATGTTTCATACTAAAACTTTAATATTGCAACAAAGACCTTTTACCTTTTATTATTCAAATCAAAACCCGTCTTTCCATAAGCTTATGGAAAGACCGTCTTTCCCAAGACTTTGCCATATATATATATATAAATTTATACTAAAAAAATTATAAGTATTAGTCTATTAACATTAGAATTCAAAAAAAAAATTAAATTCTAAAAAGTAACTATGAATTTATAGGTTATAAAATAATTGAATGATGTATTTTAATAATAATGAAAAATCCAGTGCTAAATATATTCATTTATATTTAATAATATATAAATAATAATGATGCATATATTATAGATTGGCAAAAATAAAAATTAATTTCAATTAATTTTTGCTTTTTACTCTTTCTCCATAAAAGTAAAATTGAGATATAAATTAGAAAGTTTCTTAACTCATTGTCTATTTAATAATTAGTTAATTTAATTAGAATAACAAATTAATTTCTAGAATAGAATCAATTTTATTTTAAACATGAACTAAAATAAGTTAGTGCCGATTAATGTTATACTCGAGTTCACAAAAACTATTTATTGAACCAATATAATTATTTATTCTCTATCATTACTCTTGTCAAATAATTAGATGCATCCAAAATATAATTAATTGTATGAATATAATATTTGTTGAGATCAAATCTAATATTAAAATACAATTTCAATATTATATATATACATATCACATAATAATTGGGAGTTTGTAGCATATTCACATTACATAATAATTATTCATTTGAAGTTTGGATTGGAGAATGATTTCAAACGAGACACACAGTCGAAATATTTAATATTACGTCAGACTGAAGGTGAATCGATGTTCCAATCATATTCTATCATTTATACTCGTTAAATAAGGAAAATCCTCCATTGGAGATGCTCTAATGTAGGTCTATGGTTGCAAGCATGCATGTTGGTGATTGATAGGTCAATTAGTTAGTATTAGTTTTACCAACTTTCATTACTTGTTTAAGCATCTATTGTCTCCTTTGTAAATCAGTGTTAAAAGAACAAAACGTTAACATCAAGTTCGACATCTAAACCTGTTAATGTACATTTTCTTATTTTGAGGATTAATTATGAAATAGTGAATTCAATTATCACGAGTTATCGGAATATTTAGCTTGAAATCACTTTTAATATATTAACACCAGTTGCATTGGATTTACATCTTGCTTTGATTGAACATATTTGGTCACACATTAGTTGGAATAAGAAAATGATTGGCGATGAGTCCATTAGTAATTAAATAAGAATAGAATTTATAACTCATTAAGTCTGGTCTAGACCCATATTGATTTGGATTAGGGATACTTGAAGTTCTATTTATTCTAAATAAATAGATTTTTTCACGGCAATATATGTAACAATAATAATTAAAACCCTGAAAGGCTGGAACGGCATAAATCCTACCATTCTTATAAACACTATTAGAGGCTAGCCTATTAAATGAGGTGATGGAAGGCGCTTATGGGGGGGGGGGGGAATGGAACCGCCTTGGTGAAGGGGTTCCGAACTCGGTACAGATTTGCTGTTCAGCACCAGCAAATTCTTTTTAAAGGCATTCATTTCAGCAATTAAGGTGGTTTCCAAATAACAGCCTTTAATTGGCGTTAACTAAAGGCGGTTAACGTTATAATCACCTTTAATTATCCCTACTTCAAGGTGGTTGTGTTAAACCACCTTTGATTGACACTGGTTCCGAGTTTGGAACAAGCCCCAACATGTCTTCCGAGTTCATAAAAGACCGCCTCCGCCATTTCTCAAAAGACGAAAGACCTTCCAAGTTTGGAAGGTCTGTTGGGGCCCTTTTTGGAACTCGGAAGGGGTTTTACATTGGATATATTTATTATGGAAGTGGGTTCTGAGTTCGGAACACACTCTGTATATAAGAAAAAAAATGCTCCCATTTCTTCAAATTCTCACAAACAATAAAATTTGAAGGGTTTAACTCCCTTTCACAATCCATTGATTAAGAAGTAAAGTTAATACATCGAAGAGCATCATTTTCCATTGGAGAAGGTAAGTTGTATATAGATTTATTGTTAGAAATTATCCTGAAATTAGGGTTTTACATACATAAATCTTGAATTAGGGTTTGTAGTTAGGTTAATTAGGGGTGAGTTATGATTATTGTTGTGATAATGCGAATGGGTTGCATTGTAATCGACTTGTAGGATAATGGATCGGAATGAACTCATTAGTATTGATCTTGGAAAACCACTCGATTGCATGCTATTGATTGAAACATTTCTTACGTTAGCATTTGAAGATGCTTCTAAAAATGGTGTTGTGCAATTCCGATGCCCATGTAAAAATTGTAGAAAAAATGTGTATTTAGGGAGGAAGAAATTGCGGGGACATCTCATAATGAGGGGGTTTCAAATTGCAGGGAAAGTTGGAGAAACGGCTGAGATGTTTGATTTGAGTAACACGAATATGGGAGATGATTTATATAGGAATGGGGAATTTGACGAAATGGTGGAGGATTTTACAAGAGAGTTCAAAGGTAAACCCGGGATCTTACAAGCTTTACTTGACGACAAAGAGATGTCATTGTGCAATGGTTCCAAACATTCAGTACTTAGTGCGACTTTGAGGATAATGAATTTGAAGGCCAAATTTGGGTGGACTGATAAGTCGATGACTGAAACTCATGCATTATTTAGGAAATTTCTACCCAAAGGTAATCTTATGCCGGATAGATTGTATGTCGCTAAAAGAGTTATTTGCCCGATGGGATTGGAATTGAGAAAAATACATGCTTGCCCGAATGATTGTATGTTGTACCAAGGGAAAGAAGATTGAAATCGAGAAATATGTCGGGTATGTGGTGAGTCTCGCTACAAATTGAAGAAGGGTGCAATTGCAGTGGGTGCGAAAGTGTTAACTAAAACAAAGAAAAATAACACCGACAAAAGAGATGTGGTACCTCCTCATCGTTCCCCTATTGGAAAAGTTATTTGTCTGTAAGGAAGATGCAAAATTTTTGCATTGGCACATAGAGAGGGATCGACCTGTAGGTTATGTGATTAGACATACGTTGGATGGTGAACAATGGAAAAAATTGATGGCCTTTACCCCGAGTTTGGCTCAGAACCCTGGCATTTGAGATTCGGCCTTTGTACTGATGGAATGTATCCTTTTGGTAACATGAGTAGTACACATATCTCTTGGTCTGTTATGTTGGTTATCTATAACTTTCCATCATGGTTGACAGTGAAACATAAGTATGTGTTGTTATCTGTGATGATTTCCGGTCCTAAGCAATCGGGTGATGACATAGATGTGTATTTCTCTTCTTGTCGAGGATTCATTGACTCTATTTAATAAGGGTGTTTGTACATATGGCGAGAGTGTTGAAGATTTCTTTACATTGAAAGCGGTGTTATTTTGCACTATTAATGATTTCCTGCATACTGTAATTTGTCCGGTTACTCAGTGAAAGGTCACTTTGCTTGCCTATGTGTGAGAAGGAGTTTTATTACCACCAATTGGAGCATGATTGTAAAATTGTATATCAAGGTCATCATAGGTTTCTTCTGGAGGACCATCCATGATGATTGACAAAAAAATGGTTCAATATGGGGCAGTAAAGGCTAGAGAAGCATAGGTTGCACGAACAGGAAGAATAAAAGTAAAGTGCCCGTGGATGAGAGTTGGAAAAAAATGCTTCATTTTTTTAAAGATTGCCTTATAGGGAGCATTTGGATGTTAGACACTGTCTCGATGTCATGCACATTGAGAAGAATGTGTATGATTCTTTTGTCGGGACATTGTTGAATACCTCTAGGAAAAAATAGGGGCTTAAGGCTCGATAGATTTAGTTGAGATGGGAATTAAGAAGAACTTAGAGCTAGTGTGTTCCACTGAAAATTATTACTTGTCCACTGCTTTCTATTCTATGTCTCAATCAGAAAAGAAATAATTTTGTGAGACCCTTAGTAGTGTTAAGGCCCCGACTGCATATTCTTCCAACATCAGTACTTGTGTGTCAGTTGAGGAGTTGAAGTTGGTTGGGTTTAAATCTCATGATTGTCATAATCTAATGCAGGAAATGAATGTCATTACGATTCAACCGTCATTTCCATCTCATGTAAGATTGTGCATTACGAAGCTATGTTTTTTTTTCACATCTACTTGTACCAAAAACATTAGTGTGTTGAATTTGGACCATTTGTAATCAATGATCGTTAAAGTTTTATGCCGAATGGAAATGTATTTTCCCTCCTCATTCTTTGACATTATGGTCCACTTGTGTGTTCATCTTGTGCGGGAGATAAAGCTTTGTGGTCCTGTATTTTTGAGGTGAATGTACCCGTTTGAGAGGTACATGAAAATATTCAAGTATTTTGTGAAGAATCGGTACAGGCATGATGCAAGTGTTGTACAGTGGTCTGGAGCAAAGAAAGTCATCGAGTTTTGTACTAATTACATGAATTATATTGATTCGGTTAGGGTTCCAACTCATAGACATGAGGGACAGATGGAAGAGCATGGGGTTAGGCAGGGGGAACTTTCAGTCCTTGCACGGAAGATTTATGTACTACCCATCTTTATGAAGATAGTGTCCCATATATAGAGATTCACATTGATGTCCTTAGAGTCGCCAAACCTAATTTCAATGAAGCTTACGTCCTAAAATCACATGGTAGGACTTTTGCGTCATGGTTGCGTGATCACATAGCCATGGGTGATCATCCAATAAAAGTTAAATGGTTGGCTTATAGACCACTTGGTACTTTACTTTCTTATGGAGGGTACGACGTCAATGGTTTTACTTTTGCCACAAAATCAGTGGATGATAAGGGTGTGTCTCAAAATACTGGAGTGTCACTCGTCTCATAAGTGATAATAATCTTATCTACGCTCATCAGTGTTACTTTGGAACAATTTAAGATATCTGGGAGCTTGACTATGTAACTATGCGAGTCGCGGTTTTTAAATGCCAGTGGGTTAATTTCAACAATGTGCAGCAGACTTAGGATTTTGGTTTCACCCTTGTCGACATGAGTCATATCGGTTGGCGGGAAGATCTTTTCATATTGGCTTCTCAAGCGCACCAAATTTTTTATGTAAAGGATCCTTCCAATCCTCAGTAGGAGATTGTCATAGAAGGAAAACATGCATTTGTTGAAGAATTCGAAGTTGAAGAAATTTCTGAATTTTGTCACAATACAACAGGTGTTGGAATGGATAATGCTATCTTGCTTGAGGAGGATAATCATAGTTTGAATTGTTCTGTCGACCACAATGATCATGATGAGGGAATTTGGGTAGACGTCCGTGGTAAGGTAAGACGTAAAAGGAAGAGGGCTAAAATTGTTACCAAGAAAAGAAAACAGAAGAAGTAGTGTCATCGTTTGTAACTATTTTTGTTTTGACAATTAAGTGCGTCAAATTTGGGAGATCAAAGATTCGATTTAAATGTTACTTCTATTTTGGTTTAAAGAGTAACACAAAGCAAGATGAACTCATGCCCAAACACTTATCAATTCAAATATCATTAATTTGAAATGTCACATCCTCTTACAAACCATTAAAACTAGAAAATAATAAGTCAACACAAGCCAATGTTTAAAACTAAAGTCAAGATATAGCAATCATCCTACAACAATCAATAGTTCAAAATGGATAATTATTAGGCGAACAAAGTGACCTCTATGGTAGGTGCGATTCCAATTCATCTTCAAGATCACCCGTTGATGTAGATCAGTTAAGACGAGAACGGTGGGTGGAAGCGAGATGGCGTTCAAACACTCTTTGTCTTTTCTCAATTTTCTTAATCCGTACCTTCACGGAGACGAACTCCTTGGGAACCCACTTATAGCAATCTCTAACGCCTTTGAAGTAGGATTTCTTTGAATCTACAAATGTTAAACATTATAAACATACATAAATATAATTAAAGAAATTGCAATGAAAAATAAGAATTTACTTACCTTTATCAACTCCAGGCCTCTTGCTTGGCTCCCTATGTCCTCGTGTTTTATGGAACCATTTATGATCGACCAACAACCACCTCTTATTTTTGAAGTAGGTCTTGTAGAAGTACTTTGGCGCTTTCTCCTCACCGGTAATTTCCACCCCCTCAACCTTATTCAATATTTTGGTGATAAAATTCCCGCAAGTGAAGCTCCTCACTACCCGAGTCGATGTGGAAACCCAAACCATGTGCCTAAATATAGCCGCCCAGGGTTTATTTTCCTTCCCTCCATTATGAAATAAAAAGCATCAGTATAGTTAGGCTCGGTGATGTGTTCGGAGGTCGGAACTATGAATCTAGCAATCATTTCATAGGCAATGTGTTGATCTATTTTTAAATGATTATGGTATAAAAGTCTCTGGCTAACCCATATCCGTTGCATCACATTGGAAGTACCTAACATTGCATTGGATTGGGTCAACATATGGGTAGTCAACGAGTAATGGCCATTTTCCCCTATGGTAAACATCATTCAAAGGACCCTTGACTTCTTCCGGATATACACTTCCTATAAGGGAAATCTAGGGCTTCATTCAAAATTCATTTGTTAACACGAATATCAGTTCTCCCTACCCTAGTGGAGTAATCACCATTCACAACCTCTCATAGACTGCTATAAAATTGACAACACAAATCAAAATATGATGATTTGTTGCACGAGAGCAAAGTTTCCACATGTTTGTCTTAAAATTTATTTAAATGATTAGCTAATCTAATTCTCAAGTATTCATTGAAAACAACAACATAGTAATCAAGTAACTTTCCCTTCTCATGTAATTGATTGTACCTAGCTTGTGTAGACAACTACACAAATTTGACTATGTCATACCCGAGATTGTTACCGGTGGATCGAGAATGAAGGATGTGACTTGAACCACCTCTTGCTATTGTTAATCTTCCCCCCTTGTGCTTTCTTAATATGTTGTTGGAGCCGATCTTTTTCCCCAGGTTGAAACTGCTCTCTACGGTTCTGGAATCATTAGGAATTAGAATAGACGATAAAAAATTTTTGGGATTCATATTAACATGCAGAGTATGTTCCAAGTACGAAACATGTTCCGGCCTTGTTATGTGAAGAGCCAATATCATGTTTCCGAGTTTCCAAATGGTAACTCTGCTCTTCATGAACTTAAGCCGAGGAGCTTTCGAGTTTGTTAAGAAATAATTTCAAAAAGAAAATGTATGAATTGTTTCAACCCTAGAAGACCCAAATTTGTCACCTGAGCTCGGAACCACCATTTACAAGTTCATAAGCTAATTCGGCCTGGTTGAGCATTATGGGCCAATTCTGTTACGAGTTCGAAAATCAATCCAGTTTTTTTCATAGCGCTGACTAAATTTCGAGCTCTGAAATTGTTTGGATGGAATGGTAAATTTTGCAATCAAATGGGTTAAATAGAGTGGCTTGTATAGAATATTAAATCATTATAATTCTTTACTTGAGCATTGAAAAGTACACATTAAACAAGTAGATTTGGATAATTTAATGAAAGGACCAATTTACAGGTCATAATTCATGTATGGAATCATATAATCCAAATATTTTTGATAAGTCTTAAAACTTGTCGTGCAAAAAGATTTAACATAAAAAACTAATGTTAGAAGATGAATTGCCTAAACATCCTCAAACATGTGCTCTATCTTGGAGTCATGGTCATTCTCTTGGTTTCCACCATGAACTGCCCCCGGCTCAGCCTCCTCATTGTTGTCCGACAAAACCGAATCAAATTTTTGTGGCTCTTTGTCCTCACTTAGTTCAAGGTGGAGTCCTTGAGCTTCCATGAATCGTTGGTGCTGGGTATCCACTCTTGCCAACATTTCATAGGTCTTCACGTTGCCCTGAATGCAGTTCAAGTACTACTCTTTGGTAGTTTTTGAGTTTCTCTGGGAAGTCGCTCAACAAAAGGAAATTAGAAATATGTATGAGAAGTGTAAAACACTTTTGTAAAATATTGAAAAATGTTATATACTGCTAGATTCCAATCCCTCAGCTCTATCAAGTTCTGCCTCCCTAGCTCTTTTTGCATTCTTTGCTGCCTCTCCCAGATTAACCTGTTGCTCCCATTTATTTCAAATGCCGAGCCTCAACTTCTTATACTGAAACCACGCCAAGTTATAAAACTATAAGAGGAATGGGCGGTCTTTGGACAGGATGCCGGCCTTCTTCAACATCGCTTGATCAAGCCACCGTAAGCAAGATTTTTTTTTTGTCTTTGTTGCCTTGAGCATACTCATTATAATGGTGTACTTATGTGTGTGATTAGTGTTGTTTATTTTGGGTATTAAATTGAGCTTTGATGAGAATAATATGCTCTTTAGGTGTGTTTTCTGTGCAGATTTGATGATTGAAGAATTTTGGAGATGAAAGCAAGAAAGATGAGAAATTGAAGGATTTTGGAGATCAAATGGGAACCTAAGACTACACCATTTTTCCCCAAGTGGTTTCATGAGGTAGTGTGTTCCATTGGATAATGAATTTTCATTATTCCAGCATTTGAAAAAAAGAAGAGAAGAAGCAAAAAAGAAGAAAGTGAAGAACTGAAGAATTAATGGAAAACATATTGCTTCTTAATTTTGGCATTTGTAAATTACCTAATTTTAAGAAAAGAGATATTTACTTTTCTTATTATTATTTAGTTAGGCATACTAATAGTTGAGAAAGTCTCAGGAAAGGCGACCTGTCCATAAGCTTATGGACATGCTAGGGACTGATATGAAAAATGGGGTTCATATTGTAATTATTTAATAAAATGGGGTACCTAGTAATTTATTAAAGCTGATTGTCTGTTTTTATTATTCATCCATGCCCAATTTTCCTTTGGTCAGTAGTTTTGAGCAGTAAAATTTTTGGAAACTGCAATCCATTTATCATGCGTGTTTTGCCCTCATTATTCAACTACTGTAAATTTCATCTTCTCCTCTCTTCGTTCTTCAATTCCTCTCTTCTCCGATCTTCATTTTTTCAATTTCGCTCTTCGTTCTTCACGAAATCTTTCCGGAATCGCGTTGTTCAAGTTTGCGCTGGAATCGCCTGAATTCGGTAAGATTGATATTCTAGGTTTTGAAGTTTCGTTGTTGTTATTTTCCATTTTTGCTTCATAGTTGTTCACGATTATGATGTAAGGTTTTTTTTTGTGTATTTGACCTAGTTATGGGTAAGGTGAAGGGGAAAGCTATTCTTCCTAAAGCTGAGAAGTTGTCTCAGCCTTTTTCTTCTCCTGGTTCGTATTCTTCCTGTTTTCCATTTTGAATATTTGCAGTTTCACTTTTTTTTGTTATTGTTGTGTGTGTATATGTTTTTTCAGTCTTGTTGATGTTGACGTTTTTTTAGAATTTTATTTGTGAGTCAGATCTGCAAATGAGTTATGGTTGTTGACTTTTTTGTTAGTGAGATCTGTATGTTTTGAGTCTTTTTTATAACATGCATTTGATTGTTTAGAAGTTACATTTTTTATTGTAAAATATGCACTAGTTAGTTGCTCTTTTTTTTCCCCAGTATGTTATCAGTTCAATTATAATGTGCATTTGTTTTCTTAGGAGTTGCATATGCTAGGCTAACAATTATATTAGTTAGTCATCCTATTTTTCTAATTTGTATGTCAGATCTGCATGTTTTGACTCTGTTTTATGATGTGCATTTTTTTTCTTATGATTTTCATATGTTAGGCTAGCATTTGTCTAAGTTACTCTTTTTTTTTGAGTTACTTATTTTGTTATTGACTAATTGTTATATTGTGCACTTGTTTTCTTAGAATTTTCATATGTTAATATAACTTATGTATTAGTTACTTAGTCTATGTTTTGAGTTTCACTGATTGTTAGTTAGTTATTATTATTCTTTCTGATTTGCTAGTATGTATTTTGTTTCATTACAAGTTGCTTATGTTAGTTTACTATATGCATAAGTTAGTTATATTGTGTATGTCAGATTGTGTTGCTAACTGACTATCAGACTATGTATGCATTTGTTTCATTACAAGTTGCATATATTAGTATAACCTATGCATTAGTTAGTTATACTGTTATTTTCCCAGATTAGGTTGCTTATTGGCTGTCAGAGTATGCATGCTTATTTTTATTACAACTTGCATTTTTTTTATGCTTTATGTATTAGTTTCTTACTATGTGGTATATGATTATTTTTAGCTGTTCCTGAAGGAGGTGAAGATATTATTCAACATAAAAAACCTGAGATAGAAGAAGGTGATTGTAGTTTTTATTTGTATTTATTTACTTATTTGCTTATACATTTACTTATTCAAATATGTTAGGTTGTTTAGCTTCTAAGAAGGTGGTTAGAAAATCTAAAAAGAAAGATGGATCTTCTCTTCAAGATGAGCTGAAGAATGTTCAGCAGTCTTATGCTTCTGGAGGCTTTTTTTCTTTACATGTTGCATTTTATTTGTGTGATTATGTTTTTTTTTAATATGTGCTTATAAATTATTGTTTTTCATTTTTTTATGTAGTAGTTGTATTGGCACGTAGGTCTGCCAGAATTGGTGGTGGTGATACTCCACAGATTTCAGTTCCTGCCGTTCCTAAGTCAGGAAATAAGCAATGGATAAATATGGGTGTTAAGCAGCTGAAAGATGGTGAAGGTGTATCAGCTCTGGGTGAAGGTGGATCAAGTCAAGAATTTGACTATGACACACTGTAGAATGATGTTGTTCGAATGAGTAGAGAAGTAGCAGGTGTTGATGAAGCCGGGGGTTCTAAGGTAGTGAAGAAAGAAATTAGGGAAATTTTGGATGTGATGATTGATAATGTTAATTCTAGTGCTGAAGGGGTTGATGCTAATGTTGGTGTTGAAAGTGGTGGTGTTAAGGGTGTTAATGGGAAGGATGGTTCATCACAAATTGATGTTGAAGTTGTTAGGTCTGCTGAGGGGAAGGATGCTTTAGCAGATATTGATGCTGAAGTTGAGGCATATTTTAATGAGAATGATATTGATTTGAATAGGAAAGAGACTGAATCTGTTAGCGAGGAAGTTGTACCTGCTGGTGAAGGTTGTTCTAAGGATGTTGAGAATAATGGTGAAGGTGGGTCTAGGGATGATGGTGACAGTATGGACAGTATGATTAGAGACTATATTTATGAAATAAGCGGATATTGGATGCAGTTGCAAAGGCGGAAGCGGCGTAAGCTGCTGCGGCTGCGTGTGAGAGGTAAAGTGAGGTTGGTGAAGCTGATGTGGATGTGGGTGAGAGTGTTGAAGCTCGACCTACCGTGGTGTTCTCATTTGAAGGAGAGAAGGAGAGGTTGTCACCTTGTATGTTGAGCAAGGAGAATGGTAAAAAATGTGAGACCTCTACTGGACAGAATAAAAGGAAGGCAGAAGAACTTGCTGCAAAGTCGCCTACTGAGAAGGCGATGAAGACAAAGAATAAAAAAGTTTTTGTGAAGAAAGGTGTTGTAAAGGAGAAGAAATGTGATGGAGTTTTGAAGGAGTCTGCTGAGAATGTGAGGAAAGGTGTTGAAGTGGCGAAAAAAACTGGTTTGAAGAGAAAAGAGAACAATACTACTGGCGAAGCTTCATGGTCAGGAAAAATGGTTGCTGGTGAAGAAGAAGCTGTGAAACATCAGCGCAACCGTCAGAAAAAGCAGGTGGTCAAACGTACTGATGAGGAGGGTAACATGTAAGTGTATTTTAATGTGTTATAAATTTTACTTGATTCATAAGATGCTGCATTTGATAAGATTCAGTGTTTATTTGTTATTCACAGTCTCAAATAAACATACAATTTTCAAGACATGTATGCTTACACTTTTCATATTTTATTTTAATTAGGTTTGCTAAGAAATTCTCAACCAGATGTTGTCCTTCGAAGCTGAAATCGTTAATTGCCTAGCTCACTCCCCCCCCATAATATTTATGCGAAAGATATAGGTTTTGGTAGACTCCTTGTGTTTGACATCTCATCCATTCCTTTTGGAATTTTGCCTTGGCTGGTTGACGGGTTTGATTATATGGGCTGATTTCATATTGTTTTATGCTGACTATAAATTGTTCTAGGCTGATTTCTTATTTTTGTTCTAGGTTTAATCTTGTTGGCTGTGTGCAAGAAATATCTAGCTCAAGGTACATCATTACACCTGATGATGTGTTTGATATATTCTATATTCCTAGGATTCCAGGCTGTGCCGTTGGTTTAGTTAGGAACAATGGGAGGGGTTTATCAAGAGATGTGGACATTAGGAATAAATGGAGAGAAGAGTTAGTTGCTGATAAATATGGTAATATATCTCATGTTAATCTTTTTGAGGAGCTGGGTAAACTAAGTGATGGTGGTGAGCGCTTTAAGAGATTTTTTTGTTATGCATGTCATGTGTACTTTCTTGGCGCCAACTACTAGAAACTTGGTTGATTTTAAACTGGTTAGTGCTTTAGAGAATGTTGGGACCATTAAGAGTCTTGATTGGTGTGGCTTAGTGTTTGATCATCTCTATGAGGTTGTTATGAGCTTCAAATTTGATTCAGGTGAAAGAGAAGTGTCTTGTGTTGGTGGTTGTGTGTTTGTATTTCTGTTGGCTTATATTTATAGGTTTCCTTTTAGAGATCAGCCTGACCCTACTAGACTGCCCTATGCATGCATTGGTCGAACAAATCTTTGCTCGACAGGACTCATTATCTTAAAAAATGGGTTATGATAAGGGGGTTATGGTAGAGGTTGGTTTTCCTTTAACAAAGAATGGGAGGGTGAAAGATAAAAGAAGTAGCTAGCAGCAATCAGAGGGAACTCGTAATGAGAATATTGGCCACCTACTGATGCATGTGATGGTATTGCTCAGGAGCCTGGATTTATTTCGTATTGAATACCTAATGATGAGCAATGAAGACATTGACAAAGCTACCTGCAATGCAAGTATTTTTTATTTTTTATATAGTTTTTAAAAATTAGTATATGTTTTTTTAAAACTAATGCAGATGTTAGTTAATCTAATGCGGTTTATAGTTCATATTTCCTTTTTAGACAGTTTCTAACTTTTTATTGGATTGATATTTATTCTTCTCTGTAGCCTCTGGATAGGGTTTGCCTCATTTTCAAACGAGACATGGAGGTCATTACACGCGTGTTGATTCAAAAGCTTGAGAGGACAAATTCTAGTCCGATTGTGCAACCACAACCGCAACCGCAACCGTAACCGCAATTAGAACCACATGAAGAAGGAGCAACTACAACAAATGAGGATCATGTTCATGTCAAGACGACACAGGAAATTATGGAAGACCCAGCCACACATGCGTGGGTTGATAGGATTGTTGATGAATACATGAAGAAAGATCGTACTATGATTCCTTCATTTTCCCTTGGGATTTAAGGACTTGAGGATCTCTAGTTGTAGCATCTTTGAATTGTTGTTGGATATTTGTAATCAGGTTATGTTGTGACTGATTGGTGTTTGGGTAATATGTTTAGCACAATTGAGATGCTTTAGGGTATGTTTTTAAGGTTGAAGGTGTTTTTGGATGATTTGTGACTGATTGTTTTATGGGTGATTTGTTGAGCACATTTGAGATGCTGTTTTAGGATTTGGTTGTAAGGTTGTAGGCTTTATGAAACAAATGCATGTTTAATTTGAAGAAGTACTATTTGTATGCTTTTTAATTCCAAGTTGATTTTTGAATTATTTGATGTGGTTGATTATGCTGATTTTCTAAGCTTATAGGAAAATAAATGCAATTGATAGGTTAATAAACTACATGTGTAATCTAAGTAGTTATACATATATTCAGTGGTTTTCATATCACTAAAATTATTTGAAATATAATACAAGTCTCTTTTTAGGGAAACAAGTGCATGTTGAATGTTAAGAAGTAATATTTGTATGCTTATAAATACCAAGTTACATTTTAGTTATGTTATGTGGTTTATTCTGTTGGATTTCTGAGCTTATAGAGGGGAAAGTACAATCCATAGGTTAATAAATTACAATTGTAAGCTACGTAACCACATATCAGTTAGTTTGTAGTGTGTGTTTCCATATCAATAACATTTCGTGAAATAAAGGTTGGTACTTAGGCAAGCAAAACAAATGCAAGTTATAATTTGATAATTTATAGTTGTAAGCTAAAAAATACAGTATGTTATTGAATGAATAAAAATCTTTGGTAAACAAAAATCTTAGGCATATGGTATGATCCTAAAAAACAAATACAATATATAGCTAAACAAGTGCAACTTGTATCCTAAACAATGTTACTCTTCACAGTGTCTTCACATCTGGTGTTTTTGTGCCGAATTCCGTAGTTTTCTTCCTTGGTTTTTTCTTTTCCATGCTTGATTTTAGCCTTTTTCCTCTTCCTTTTGTCTTCACTTAGGCTGGATCTAGTATCTTAGGTGCGCTTGTTATGGTTGAGTTGCTTTGGCTACTTGTGGTTTATTGTTCAATGGCATTTGTTTTTTATGCCAACAAGTCTTCTATTCTTACTGAGTAGGTGTCAAACATCTCTTGAAGAGCGCTTCTAGTTTATGAGTTTCCTCGCTCTTTAGAACCAGATTGTAGAATCTGCTAGACATATGGTTCCTCCATGAAACTACGCAGTTGATGCTTTCCGATTGTTGTTTCCTTGGCTAAGAATCTTGTCCCAAACTTTTGTCTTGGCCTTTTTTGTCCACCTTTTGAGGATGTACTTTGTAGGTATTTCTATGAAGGAATAAAGGTGCAATATTTTGAGAGTGTGAAAGAACATCATACTTGACACCTCGAAGGACTTGCATGTGCATTGTACTTCAACTAGCACATCTTCATTTTTGTACTCAACTATCTCGTATTTGGATTCATCATGTTCTAGGCTGACCTCAATTTTTTTGTCGGTGGTTCTGAGAAAGGTTCCTTGACCTTAGTTTCCATTGCTAGGGAAAATTCCTTTTTGAATCTTTTGTACAATGCATGTGTGTAAACCTGAGCACCATATTTACCCAAACCTATACAAGCCCAGTAGTGGGAAATAAATGCATACTGTAAGTTAACAAATTCGTGTTCTAGACTAAGTAATACATATTTTTAAATGTGAACATACCTGCTTTGTTTTGATAATTTGGCTTTGCTTTTGTATATGCATTTTCCTTTTCTGCTTCATCTCTCCTCTTTCTGATTGTTTGGTTGAAGAGCTCATAGAAGTTTGTCAGTTGCGTTGTTTTGTTTGCACTGAAGCATAGTGCGTGGTTGGTGCTTTCACTTCGCTGTGATGATAAGATGCCTAGTGAGAAAATATCCTTGCTGAATGTCGTGCTCCATTTTTCACAGATGACGTACAGGCGTTGAAACCATGTGTTAGTTTCTAGCTTGTATGTGACGATCATGGAGGTCCATTTTTCTTCAAATTCTGTTGGATTACGACGTCTTTTCATACATTAGTCTAGATCGCTTTTGAAGGATTCATCTTTCTTTAATATCCCATAATGTTGCATTCCATTTTGTTTTATATGCCACGAGCACAACCTGTGTTTTGTGTTTGGAAGACCTGGAAGTTGCTACAAGAAATGGAAGTTGATTAGTATGCATACCGTAAGCTGATAGGTGCTGAAGCTAACATTCCCTACTCAGTTTCAAGTCTAAGAAATGGAATTTCTGTACCTGCACCATTTTCTAAAACATAATTTCCAAAGTAACAAGTGCAACTTATAAGATATGTAATGCATACTGTAAGGTAAGAGGTGCAATGTGTAACAGTGCATATTCAGTGCTCAGAACTATGAGCAACAAATTTTCACAACATACCTCATTTATTATTTTTCCCATTGCAAGATCTTGATCTATGAATATTGTGACAAGTTCCCTTCCTTCCATTAATTGCTTAAAAGTGTTGAGGAGACACACAAAAGTGGCAGCCAACTCATTTGCTATAAAAGCACAAGCAAACATTGTTATGTTCCAGTGATTATTGATTCCAACTATTGGCACACAAATCAAGTTATACTTGTTTGTTCTGCATGTAGTGTCAAATATGGTGACATCTCCGTAGAGTTTGTAGTCCTCCAGCATAATTGAATCCCTCCAAAACACTGTTGATAGTTTTGTTTCCTTGTCAAACTTTACTTTGAAGAAGAAATATTTATCCTTGTCATTGATTTCCATGAGGGTGTCAACAAGTTTCTAAGCATCTCCACTTTCTATTTCTTTCATCCGAAGTCGACGCACAAAGTTGAGGTGGTCTTTCATCGTATGCCCTAGATTTTCTTCTCCACTAGCTTCAAAAGACGTGTATTTATATCCTACAGTAGGTCTTAAACTTGCTTGTTCCATTGTTGTGATGGCCTTTCCTTTGTCTTTTGCAATCCTCCGTTCACTCCTACTGAGATACTACCAGGCTGGTCTTGTTAACTCATGATTGTGTACAGTACTGTGGTGTGCCATGATGTAATAATCCTACTCTAGCTTCACTCTAATTTTAGCTAGGCATCCTGTTTTTTTTGTAATCAGGTCCTTTCTCTTCCTCTTCTTCTTCTTTTCAGAATGATTTTCATTATCCATACAAGGAACATGACGGGTAGTGTTGGTTTTTAATCTTTTCAATTGGCCTCCAGTAGAGCACTTGCAGTACTTTTCATGAATATGGTTTTTGCTGTTTTGACGTTGGTAGTCTTTCTTGTAGCTGAAACCAATAGCATTTGCATGCTTCTTGTACAGAGAATGAAGTGTTTCCAATGTTTTTGCTTTTACGCTGGTAAGATTTTCAGTGGCATCAATTTCATTTAAATTTAAAAATGTATACCTGTAATAATAAAGAATACAATTTCTAATGTAAGCTCTATTATGATAAGCATAACAAATACTACTTGTAACGTAACATATGCAAAGTGTAGTGTATTTTGTACATGTTATAATCTGAACAATGCACATGTTTGTCAAAAGTTAGAATTGACAAATGCATTTTCTGTGTTTTGTTCATTTTAATCTAATGCATGTTTATTTGAAACCTATACGTGACTTAAGTTTAAAAATGTATAAATTATACGAAATTTTTGTGCAGCATGTAGTTTATATTGCTAATGTTTCCACATGTTCATAACAGTCGAATTTGAATGTCCAGAAGTTTAAAAAATAAATATATTCGTATCGATTGCATTTGAACACTAGAATTTCAGTCTGATGAGAGAAAATCCTGATTGATTTAGTAGATAGAGTAGATAATAGAATATCCTGATTGATTTAGTTTAATTAGGATTGATACTGTACATATATAGAGCAGTCTAGGTTCAATGTAATTAGCTCCATGTACTCTATTTATTCATCTATGATAGACACACCAAATATGGTGAATTACACACTTTCAGGCGTCGTTAACGGATTAGACAAGAGGAATTGGAAACACGCCGACGGACGGGTGAGGAAGAATTGATCGACGTTCAGAGCATTCCGGAGAACAAAAAGAGTCGGAATTGCGCTGGTTGTTGTCGTCGGAGTACATCAGAAAGGCGTCATTGATGAGAAGATTGAAAATGCACCGGTGAAAAGATCGGAAAGGTAAGGAAAACTTGATCGCTGCTGAGAGCTTTTCGGAGAAGAAGAACATAGTACTGTGTGTTTGTGTGTGAAATTGTGTTTGTGTGTGAAATTGTGTTTGTGCTCTTTGCGTGTTTTTTTTTGTTTAAGTTTGCATTATTTGCAAAGAGGCCCCTCCATGTCCATAAGCTTATGGACATGCCGACTATCAGGAAAACTACTCTTAATAGTTTTAGTTTTCATTATATTTTATTTACTTTCCAATTTCTTTAAAAGATTGAGAAAGTAGGGTTTGGGACATATAAAAGCATCCGCACCCGGGGCGGGCGGATCCTTTTATTGTCGACGTTAATTTTTGTTTTCCGTAGAAGAGCAGCCGCATGTCTTCTTGGATAATTTGGTGATCAATTGTTGATTTGGTTGGACACTAATGGCGTTCACAGGACTTGTGTACATGTTATATATGTATTCATCATTCTTAGGAAATTCGCTACAACACGGTTTTGGTTTTTTTTTTTTTAAAAGAAACCACCAGTAGGTGGGGGGATTCTATTATGGCTCCCCTTACCATCAGATTGGGATTTAATTCCCGTGAAACCAGTCCAGTAGATGTATACAAGAGAGAATTGAACACTAGTTGTCGCAATTCATGCGGCATAATCTATGCCACTATCAAAAGAAACCTGTACATGGAAAATAAGGCGACTAGCCCTACATATAAGCTAATCGTTTAACCGAAAATGCCCTTCTGTTTGTGTACACCTCCACCCCCAGTGTCGATGTACACTCCAGCCTAGCATTTCCGGTTCTACGCCCTGATCCTTCGCCAAGAGTAGTGTGTGTCCTTCAGAAGTATTTCCTTTAGCTGTGGGATGCATGTAGGATCCGCGAAATTTTGTGGATCCCTTCTTTGTTGTCCATACTTTGCCAAGAAATCTGCTGCACCATTGATTTCTCTATAGATGTGACTAGCTCGGATGCCATGTTTCTTCATTAGGTCTGTCACCTGCCTAGCCAGTTGAAGGCAGTTCCATGGAGGCTTCAGTTTGCCATTGATGATGCTCACTGCATTCTGACTGTCCATCTCAAGTGAAAATTGATGAAAACCGGTTTCCACTGCCAGTTGAATGCCATGAAGGGCAGACTGAAGCTCCACCTGCAAAGGAGAAATACCCGTAGTAAGTTTATGGAAACCAAGTCTAAATCTACCCCCATTATCCCTAATGAGTCCCCCAACAGATGAGGAGTTTTGATTGCAAGATGCATCAACATTCAGTTTAAAGCCTGTATCTGGGGGCTCCCATTTAATTGGGATCAGTTTTATTGGTGGGGGTGGATTCAAAAGTGAGATTAATCCTCGTTGGATCCATGTGCTATCTGAGGGGTTACTTGAAATCAGTGGCCTAACTATAGAGATGAGTCTACAGTTTGCCTTAACCTGCTTCCAAGTATGTAAAGGTGTTTGCTTAACATTCTAATATAGAACCTGTCCCCTTGCTTTCCACAATTCCCATAGAATTAAACAAGGCAGTGAGTAACAGAGGAAGTTATGCAATTTTGACAGGTTTGTAATGTTCCAATAAGTTGTTAATCTATCCCATAAATTTGCAAACTGATCCTGTGGTAATTCTAGGATTGCATGCATTTGTTTCCATATGAAAGAGGCATAGGGGCATGAATTAAAAAAGTGTTGCAGAGTATCCTCATGCTCACAAAAAGGACATTTAGATACAGTGACAATCCCAAATTCAGTGAGCATATCATCCATAGGCATCAAGTTGTTTAGCATATCATCCATGGGCATCACGGTTTTGGTTGGTAATTATTTCTTTGGTTTTCATTATCAGCTTATTTGATATCACATTTTGTTTTTTTTATTTATTATAGATTTGTTTAGTTTAATTATTATGAGTAGCTAATTTATATATCGGTATGGAATAACGAGCTTTAGTTTATGAATTGTGAGTTCTAATTGTTTTATAATTGATTCGTATATGTTCTTAATTGTTCTTGGTTTAATTTATTTCTAATTTTTTTAATCCAGATCAACTTGAATATTACTGGGATACTGCTATCTAATTCCACCAATACGTAATCGTTGAAAATGACCAGTAAGTAGCAAGTTCTTGTGGAAGCTATACAGATAACTAGTTAATACTGTAACAACAAGATGTGGAACAATTAAGTGTGCGTTACTACTTGCGAATACTTGGGTAATTGCTATATCAGGTTCTTTTCATTTTTAATGCTATCGAGGTGTCTATCTGGTTCAGCAAATACATTTCGGGGGCATCTTGAAAAGAGAAACATTTGGTTAATTATAATTGGTTGATTGTCGACAAGGTAAGAAAGAATTAGGAAGGTTTAAGCAAATACTTGCCGTCCTATAACTGATAGATGCATATGAATTGATTTATCTTTGCGCCTATGATTGATGTTTAACTAATGTGAGTTATTCCGAGCCAATTACATTCATCATATATTAAATATTTGCTAGTTTGCATTTTAATTCATATTGCTATTTGTTAGTTCACATCTTTAGTCATAGAAAAATATTAAAATTAAGGTATGATGGGTATACCAAAATGTTTTATATTAGTAGGTATTATTTATAGTTATTGCTCTGTTCATCGTGGTATAGACTCTGCTTACTACTGTGCTAATCTCAATATTAGAGTTCGCAGATTATTTTGGTAAGTGAAACCACGTTCACCAAATTGGCGCCGTTGCCGGGGAACAGTTAGTCAATTTCCATTTAATTTTACCTACTAATTTTGTGTGTTAGTGCTTGGTTTATGAGCAGATAATTATAGCCAGATTAGATATTTTATTTGGAAATAGAGAAGACAACCAAGCAGAATATCAAGAGAGTGAAAGAGAGTAAATATGTTGCACACGCTCAATTTGGCCAAACAGACTCCTATGACCCTCAATTTGGACAAACTAGCACTTGCATCCCTCAGTTTTGCCAAACAGCCCCCTGTGACATCCATTTTGGCCATGCAGACACTTGTGACCCTCAGTTTGGTCAAACCAGCACCAACGACCCTCGGTTATTCCAAACATAGCCTGACATAAGAATTCAACAACAGTTGAATATGAAAGCAACACTAGAATGGCAGAGAGAACATTAGATGAGGATCCTAGGCACAATACTGATAATCCTTATATGTGGGAACTTACTGAAGATAGTGAAGAAAACCCCCCACACCCATTCAGTTGCTGGAGAATCCCATTGAGATCAATCTCGCATTCTTGAATGTTTTACTTAAATTTCGTGGACGGAATACAAAATACTGGTACAACTTCTAGAGTGAATTCATTATGCTTTGCAAGGTGCAGAAGAGGCCAAATAATGTCACCGAGGATCAATTCAAGATGGTTGCATTCCCTTTCAGTCTTACTGGAGCTGCAAACCAGTGGTTTTCTACCTTACCGCTTAACTCCATTTCGACATGCCCTGTACTGAAGAAGCTTTTCTTTGAGTATTATTTCCCATCCACTAGAACTAATGATTTGAAAAATGAGATTACAAGCATAAAGTAGGTATATGATGAACCACTGAGTGTTTTCTGGCTAAGGTTTAGGCGACTGGTGGATAGTTGCCCCAATCATCGAATGAGTGAAGGACAGTTACTTCAATGCTTCCATCAAGGAATGACGACTTCCAACAAGGATCTGATTAAATCTTCAAGTAGTGGTGGTTTCTCTTATCTACGGGTGAATGAAGCCAGTGAAATTGTCACAAGATTGGTGGATTCAAAGAAGGAATATGATCATCATGAAGTCAGGATGTTGAAGAAAGTGGCACAGACAGAGACATCTAGCCAAGATGAATTCAAAGAGAGGATGTACATATTGGAGAAGGTTCTTACCAAGGTGTTGGATAAAGTTTTCACTGTCTCACCACCATATGGCCCTTGCTACACATGTGAAGCATGAAACCATACAACGTTGCAATGCAATTTGACAATGGAAAAGATACCCACTTATAGCAATCTCTAACACCTTTGAAGTAGAATTTCTTCTAATCTATAATGTTAAACATCATAAACACACACACACACATGTATAATTAAAGAAATTGCAATGAAAAACAAGAATTTACTTACCTTTATCAAGTCCAGGCCTCTTGCTTGACTTCCCATCTCCTTATGTCTTATGGAACTATTTATGATCGACCAACAACCACCTCTTATTTTTGAAGTAGGTCTTGTAGAAGTACTTTAGTGTTTTCTCCTCACCGGTAATTTCCACCCCCTCAACCTTATTCAATATTTTGGTGATAAATTCCCGCAAGGGAAGTTTCTCACTACCCAAGTTGATGTGGAAACCCAAACCATGTGCCTAAATATCGCCGCCCCAGGGTTTATTTTCCTACCCTTCATTATGAAATAAAAAAAAATCAAGGCAGTATAGGTAGGCTCGGTGATGTGTTCGGAGGTCAGAACTATGGATCTAGAAATCATTTCATAGGCAATGTGTTGATCTATTTTTAAATGATTATGGTAAAAAGTCTCTGGCTAACCAATATATATGCTGCATCACGTTGGAAGTACCTAACACTGCATTGGATTGGGTCAATATATGGGTAATCAACGAGTAGTGGCCATTTTCCCCTATGGTAAACATCATTCAAATGATCCTCGAGGTCTTCCGGATATACACTTTCGGGGTTCCTATAAGGGCAATCTAGGGCTTCATTCAACATTCATTCGCTAACATGAATATCAGTTCTCCCTACCCCAGTGGAGTAATCAGTGGAGTAATCACTATTCACAACCTCTCATAGATTGCTATAGAATTGACAACACAAATCAACATACGATGATTCGTTGCACGAGAGCAATGTTTTCACATGTTGGTCTTTCAATTTATTAAAAGGATCAGCTAATCTAATTCTCAATTATTCATTGAAATCAACAGCATAGTAATCAAGTAACTTTCCCTTCTCATGTAATTGATTGTATGTCATGCCCGGGATTGTTGTCGGTGGATCGAGAATGATGGATGTGACTTGAACCACCCCTTGCTATTGTTAATCTTTCCCTCTTGTGCTTTCTTAATGTGTTGTTAAAGTCGATCTCCTTCCCTAGGTCGAAATCGCTCTCTACGGTTTCTGGAATCGTTAGGAATGAGAATAGATGATAAAAAAATTTAGGGATTCATTTTTATATGCAGAATATGTTCCAAGTATGAAACATGCCTGAGCCTTGTTATGCGAAGAACCGATATCATGTTTCCAAGTTTGCAAATGCTAACTCTGCTCTTCATGAACTTGAGCCGAGGAGCTTTCGAGTTCGTTAATAAATAATTTCAAAAAAAAATGTACGTGTTGTTTCAACCAGAGAAGGCCCAAATTTGTCACCCAAGCTCGGAACCATCATTTACGAGTTCATAAGCTAATTCGGCCCGATTGAGCTTTATGGGCCAATTCGGCTATGAGTTCGAAAATTAATCCAGGTTTTTTTTTCATAGAGCCGACTGAATTCAGAGCTCTGAAATTGTTCGGATGGAATGGTAAATTTTGCAATCAAATGGGTTAAATAGAGTGGCTTGTATAGAATATTAAATCATTATAATTGTTTACTTGAGCATTGAAAAAATACACATTAAACAAGCAAATTTGGCTAATTTAATGAAAGGACCAATTTACTGGTCATAATTCATGCATAGAATCATATCATCCAAATATTTTTGATAAGTCTTAAAACCAGTCATGCGAAAAGATTTCATATAAAAAACTAATTTTAGAAGATGGATTGCCTAAACATCCTCAAACATGTGCTCTATCTCGGAGTCATGGTTATTCTCTTGAGTTTTAAGGGCATAATATGCTCTTTAGGTGTGTTTTCTGTGTAGATTTGATGATTGAAGAAATTTGAGATGAAAGCAAGAAAGATGAGAAATTGATGGATTTTGGAGATCAAATGGGAACCTAACACTACACACTTTTTTCTCAAGTGGTTTTTAATGAGGTAGTGTGTTCCACTAGATAATGAATTTTCATTATTCCAGCATTTGAAGAAAAGAAGAGAAGAAGCAATAGAGAAGAAAGTGAAGAATTGAAGAATTAATGGAAAAAATATTGCTTCTTAATTTTGACATTTGTATATCATATAATTTTTTTAAAAATAGATATTTACTTTTCTTATTATTATTTAGTTAGGCATATTAATAATTTTAGTTTCTATTAAATTTTATTTACTTTCCAATAAGATTGGAAAAGTAAGGTTTGGGTACATATAAAAGCATCTGCATGCATAGGGCGGACGGATCCTTTTATTTGTCAACGTTAGTTTTTGTTTTCCGTAGTAGAGCAGCAGCAGGTCTTCTTGGATAATTTGGTGATCAATTGTTGATTTGGTTGGACACCAATTGCGTTCATAAGGACTTGTGTGTAGTGGTGTCAATTCAGGTTATCGTGTCACATTCGTATCGGGTTTGAAACGTGTCGTGTTGAAATGTGTCGGGTTGAATCGTGTTGATTTCATTTATCGTGTCGGGTCGGGTTGGATTGGGTACTTATTGTGTCGAGTTGAAAACGTGTCAGTTTTTTTCTTGGATTGGATCGTCTCGGGTTGAATTAATATCGGGTCGGGTTAGTATCGTGTAATTTTTATACTTGAATTAGATCGGGTCGGGTCAGAATATTGTCGGGTTGGATTGGATCGGGTTATTGTCGTGTCATTTTTTGTACTGAAGTTTTGTTTGGGTCTGATTATGTCAATTATTTTTTATAATATTTCACATTGAATTCAGATATATTTTGGGTTGGTTCATTTTAGATTGGGTTTTATGTCACCCAATTAAATTTGGGTTGATTTAGGTTATATTTCAATAATACTATTGTTACAACTGCACTATTATCAGGTATTGTTTCTTTGTAACTTGCAAAATATAAAAACTTGACTCGTAACTCCAAATTAAAATCCGCTCGAAAGTGATGCTACCCTATACACCCCCATTGTATTTTCCAAGTACGTTAGGGGTTGGCGTCAGTTCGGTTTATTCGGTTTTCGGCATATTTGGTTTGGGTTATTCAATTTTCCCCTAAAAAATAAAAAATCGAATCCAACCCAAATAATTCAAATAACCTGAATTATCCGAAACCGAATTCAAAATTTGGTTTCGATTTGAAACCAAATTCAACCGAATAAACCAAATTAATTCCAATCTTTATCAAATCGAATTCAATTCAATCGATTTTTTGCCCACAACAATTGCGGGCCAAACCAAAAAACCCATAAGCATGTCAAAATTTTAACTTTAAATTAACAATTACGACCCAATAGTTTAAGGCCAAGTGATTTGTCACTTAAGGCCCAATTGCATCTAATTCTTTGCTTTGAAGAAATGGAGGAGTGATACCCTAGTATTTATAATTGATATCTAATGCTAAGTCTCCACCATCTTTCGATGTGGGACTAATGTAGTAATGCTAAGTCTTCTTTCATCATTTTAAAGTCTTGCTGCCCTTGCATGACTTCACCTGTAGATTCATTTTCCATTTTCCAACTCCTTCAATTATTATTACCTTTTTTTTGTTGAATTTATTACGAGTTTGTCTCTTGAAATACGGTCTTTCCATAAGTCATGGAAATATTATGGTTTAAAATGCAAATTAGAAGAAATGAAGATAAATTTTTTGGGTTGAATGAATTGGGTTATAAACTTTATAACTACTACACGTTGCATAGTAAAATTTTAATATTGCAACTAAGACCTTTTACTTTGTATTATTATAATTAAACCACATCTTTTCATAAGCCTATGGAATAATGGAAAGACGGTATTAATGAGACATCTCTCTTTATTTGACTATTATTCATTAGATTTATATATTTAGTCGTGTGCATTTTTAACTTAACATTGTGTATTCACATTTGTTATGAATTGACATAACGTACTAGTAATCATATGGCTAAAAACCTCATTTGTTATTAGTTTGACGCACAACCAACTTGACTTGGTTCCATATTAAATGTTAATTGACTTTATAACTGCATCTGTTTTGGGTTGATTACATGCAGGGTTATACAGTTGATTTATCGGGTTGAATTAGGTTCGTGTTAAATCGGGTTCGGGTTGATCTCGGGTTCGTATTCAGGTCGAGTTCGAGTCCAGATTAGCGGGTCATATTCGGGTTCGTATTCAGGTCGGGTTCAGGTCCAGATTATCGGGTCATATTTAGGTTCGTATTCAGGTCGAGTTCGGGTCCAGATTATCGGGTCATATTCGGGTTTTGGGTTGAATTCAGTCGTGTCAGGTTAGGGTACAGGTCAATATTTCTCAGGTAAAATCGGGTTTCGGGTTGAGTGTGGTCGTGTCAGGTCGGGTTCGGGTCAATATTTCTCGGATCAGATCGGATTTCGGGTTGATTCGTTCGTATCGGTTCAGGTCGGGTTCTCGGTTCGGGTCAGAGATTGACAGCTCTACTTGTGTGCAGGTTATATACGTATTCATCATTCTTAGGAAATTCGCTGCAACACGGTTTTGGTTGGTTATTTTTTCTTTGGTTTTCGTTATCAGAGTATTAGACATCACGTTTTGTTTTTATTATATATTTTTTTATTTTAATTATTATGAATAGCTAATTTATATATTGGCATGGAATAACGAGTATTAGTTTATGAATTGTGAGTGTTTATTGTTTTATAATTGATTCGTATGTGTTCTTAATTGTTCTTAGTTAATTTATTTCTAATGTGTTTAAGACTGATCAACTTGATATTACTGGGTTATTGCTATCTAATTCCACTAATACGTAATCGTTGGAAAGGGTTAATAAGTATCAAGTTCTTGTGAAAACTATACAGATAACTAGTTAAGACTGTAACAACAAGATGTGGAACAATTAAGTGTGCGTTACTACTTGCGAATACTTGAGTAATTGCGATATCAGGTTCTTTCATTCTTAATGCTATTTATATGTATATCTGGTACAACGAATACTTTCCGGGGGCATCTTGAAAAGAGAAACATTTGATTAATTATAATTGGTTAATTGTCGACAAGGTACAAAAGAATTGGGAGGGTTTAAGCAAATACTAGTCATCCTATAACTGATAGGTGCATATGAATTGATTTATCTTTGCGCCGATGTTTAACTAATGTGAGTTATTCTGAACCGATTACATTCATCATACATTAAATATTTGCTAGTTTGCATTTTCATTCATATTTGCTATTTATTAGTTCACATCTTTAGTAGTAGAAAAATCTGAAATTAAGGCGTGGTGGCTACACCAAAGGGTTTTGTATTAGTAGGTATTATTTATAGTTATTGCTCCTCGTGGAATCGACTATGCTTACTACTGTGCTAATCTCATTATAAGAGTTCGCAGATTAATTTGGTGAGTGAAACGACGTTCACCAAATTAGCGCCGTTGCCGGGGAACAGTTTGTTAATTTTCATTTAATTTTACCTACTAATTTTGTGTGTTAGTGCTTGGTTTATGAGCAGATCATTAAAGCTGGATTTGATATTTGATTCGGACATAGAAAAGACAGCCAAGCATAATATCAACGGAGTGAAAGAGAGTAAATATGTTGCACATGCTCAATTTGGCCAAACAGACTCCTGTGACCCTCAGTTAGGCCAAACCAGCACCCGCGTCCCTCAGTTTGGCCAAACAGTCCATGTGACCTCGAGTTTGGCCATGCAGACACTTATGACCCTCAGTTTGGCCAAACCAACTCCAGCGACCCTCAGTTATTCCAAACAGAGCCTGACATAAGAATTCAACAGCAGTTGTATCTGAAAGCAACATCATAATGGCGAAGAGAACATTAGATGAGGATCCTAGGCACAATACTGATAATCCTTATATGTGGGAACTCACTGAACATAGTGAAGAAAACCCTCTCACACCCATTCAATTGCCGGAGAATCCCATTGAGATCAAGCTCGCATTCTTGAATGTTCTACCTAAATCCCGTGGACGGAATACAGAATACTGGTACAACTTCTTGAGTGAATTCATCATGATTTGCAAGGTCAGAAGAGGCCGAATAATGTCACTGAGGATCAATTCAAGATGGTTGCATTCCCTTTCAATCTTACTGGAGCTGCAAACCAGTGGTTTTCTAGCTTACCGCCTAACTCCATTTCGACATGGCCTGAACTGAAGAAGCTTTTCTTTGAGTATTATTTCCTAGCCACCAGAACCAATTCTTTGAAAAAGGAGATTACGAGCATAAAGCAGGAATATGATGAACATTGAGTGTGTTATGGCTAAGGTTTAGGCGACTGGTATATAGTTGCCCAAATCATCGAATGAGTGAAGGGCAGTTACTTCAATGTTTCTATCAAGGAATGACGGCTTCCAACAAGCATCTGATTTACTCTTCAATTAGTGGTGGTTTTTCTCATCTACGGGTGAATGAAGCCAGGGAAATCCTCAAGAGATTGGTGGGTTCAAAGAAGGAATATAATCATCATGAAGTGAAGATTTTGAAGAAAGTGGCACAGGCAAAGACATCTATCTAAGATGAATTCAAAGAGAGGATGGACACAATGGAGAAGGTTCTTTCCAAGGTGTTGGATAAAGTTTCCACCATCTCACCACCAGATGGATCTTGCGACACATGTGGAGAATGCAACCAGTCAACGTTACAATGCAATTTGACAATGGAAGAGATACCAGTTCAAGCTAATGCAATGGGAAACTTCAATGAAAGGCAGTGAATGAGAGATCCATACTCTAACACTTACAATCCCCGATGGGGAGATCACCCAAATATTTGTTGGAGAGAGTCAGGGACTCAACTTCAACAGCCTTATGTTCCACTAAATCAAAGAGTGCCACAGACCTTCCCTTAGAACCAACAAGAAACTCAAGGGAGATCCGTAGATGAAAAGCTGGACATGATGATCAAAATGTTGCAAAAGCAACAACAAAGTGCCAAGAAGACTGATGTGACATTAGCGGAACATACACAAAAAATTTCTCAATTGTCGAATTCATTGAATGAGCTAATGACCAAATAACTAGGATTACCATCTCAAGCACAATTGAATCCAAGGGAAAGTGTGAATCAGGTCACCTTGAGGAACAGAAAAGAAATTGGTGCACCACTTCCAAAACTTGCGCCAATTTGCATGAGAAACAAACTGATACAAGGCTCAGTTTGGCCAAACAGGACCCAACGGGGCTCAATTGACCAAACAGGAGCCATCGGTGCCTAGTTTGGCCAAACAGGGTAAAAATTGAAAATCTGATCAAGAAAAAGGTGAACGTAAATTTGATGAGCCACGAGAGGTAGGTAAAGGGTTGAGTTTAAAATACCCATCTATAAAACTTTTACCATAATTTCCTCGCAGGTTGGAGAGAAAGAAAGAAGAGTTAATAGATATTTTTAATCTATTTTTGGGAAAATGGAGATTAATCTTCCTTTGTTGCAGGCTGTAAGCCTACCACCTATGGGCAAATTTTTGAAGGATTTTACTGCAGGGAAACCAAAAGACTCAAGAAAGATCATTATGAGTGAGTCGGTTTCGGCGGTGATAAAAAGAGACTTACTACCCAAATGTAAAGACCCATGTTTGTTCTCTTTACTGTGTTATATTGGGGATAAAAAGATTGAATATGCTATGTGCGACTTAGGCATATCCATTAATGTAATGCCATTATCTGTGTATAAAATGTTGAGTGGAGCGGAAATGGTGGATAATAGAGTAGTAATTCAATAGCCAGATAGATCTTGTGTATATCCTGAAGGGTTGTTAGAGAATGTACTCGTAAGAGTCAATGAGTTTGTTTACCCAACGGATGTTTATGTCGTTAAGTTGAATCATAATGGTAGTAAAGGAACTTTAGGTGTGTTGTTGGGTATACCATTCTTAAGGACGATGAACACGATAATTAATGTAGGTAATTGGACAATATATCTTGATTATTATGGTGAAAAATTTACGTTCAGCATTGATGAAGCAATGAAAAAAAAAATCTATAGATGCTAAAACTTTGTATGCCATAGATATCATTGACCCTCTTGTCCAAGAATTTCTTGAGACTACAATTTTGCAGGAAAAGATGGAAATTCCATTACCTACAAGTTAAAATGATGTAATTATTCAAGGGTTAAGTGATGGAGAAATTCAGGAATTTTTATGCACAATATATTTGCAAGAAGAATTATCTAGCACTGAAACCACCCTCAGTTTGGCCAAACAGGAGCTACGTAGGATTAGTTTGGCCAAACAGGAGCAACTTGGGCTTTGGTTGGCCAAAGAGGATCCATCCGGGTTCAGTTTGGCCAAAAAGTCCCTCTGCACCTCTCAGGTTCTCCAAACAAGAGCCTGCAACCCTTAGTTTCGCCAAACAGGAGCCGTCTGGGCTCAGTTTGGCCTAACAAGAACAATCGGCCAGACAACTTCCATCAAACGTTAAAGCCCAAATATTGGAGTTAAAGCCCCCCAACTTGAAGTATGTTTATCTTAGAGATGATGATACTCTTCTGGTAATAATTAGTACGGAGTTGACCAAATCACAAGAACATCAATTGATCATCTTGTTAAAGAAATACAAAAAGGCGATTGGTTGGACCTTAGCAGATATAACATAGATCAATCCAGATATCTGTATGCATTATAATTGATGGAGGATGATGTGAAACCCCCTCGCGATGTTTAATGGAAGCTCAATCTAAATATGAGAGGGATGGTTCTTAAGAAAGTTTTTAAATTACTCTCTTGGAATTATCTACCCTATTTTGGACAACAAATGGGTGAGTACGGTTCATGTCGTACCCAAGAAGTCAAATTTTCAAGTAGTTGAAAATGACAAGAATGAGTTGGTTCCTACACACCTATTCACTGGATGGAGGATGTGCATTAATTGCCTGAAGTTTAATGTCGCAACTCGCAAAGATCATTTTCCATTACCTTTCATCGATAAAATATTGGAAAGGTTGGAAGGTCAGATTTGGGTGAATCCCGAGGACCAGGAGAGAACCACTTTTATAAGTCCCTTTGGTACTTATGCTTATCGGAGAATGCCATTTTGTCTTTGCAATGCTCCAGGCACCTTTCAGCATTGTATGATGATTACTTTCTCTGATTTGATTGAGATGAGCATTGAGGTATTCATGGATGACTTCAGCGTCTACGTTGATTTGTACAACGTGTGTCTAAGTCGTTTAGAGAAAGTTTTGATTCATTATGTCAAAAGGAATCTCATGCTCAATATTGAAAAATGTCATTTTATGGTTAATGAGGAGATAGTCTTAGGGCATTTGGTTTTGAAGAAAGGAATTCAAGTGGACAAGCCCAAAGTAGAATCCATAGAGCAAGTGTTGTATCCTACCTGTGTACGAGAGGTTCATGGATTTTTGGGACATGCAGGATTTTATCGAAGGTTCATAAAGGATTTTGCAAAAATTGCGCAACCATTGACGAAACTTCTTCAAGATGATGTGCCCTTTGAGATGGACGAGGACCGTAAGAATTTTTTCGATGCGTTGAAGAACAGATTAATCTTAGCTCCAATTATGCAACCACTGAATTGGGATCTCCCATTTGAATTGATGTGCGATGCAAGTGATCATACTGTTGGAGCAGTCTTGGGACAAAGAGCGGGAAAACAGAGTCATATGATACACTACGCCTCAAAGATGTTGAATCCGACATAGAACAATTACACAACCACTGAAAAGAAGTTGTTGGCAATTGTGTTTGCAATTGAAAAATCCAGATCCTACCTCCTTGGCTCCAAGATAATTGTTTACATAGATCATTCAGCCTTAAAGTACCTATTTGCAAAAATGGATCTAAATCGAGGTTGATCTGTTGTATTTTATTGTTACAAGAATTTGATTGGTAGGTTAGAGACAAGAAAGGTGCATAAAACCATGTAGAACACCATAATTCGATTGATGAAACCCAAAAATGGTACGCCAATTCAAGAGTCCTTTCCGAAAGAACATCTTCATGCAGCATCAGCCTTCAGTTTGGCCAAACGGGGCCACGAGACCCCCAGTTTGACCAAACAGCCACCGTCAATTTGGCCAAACAAGCCCATGAGTCCCCTAATTTGGCCAAACAGTCACCATCAGCCCTCAGTTTGGCCAACATAGCTCCCCGGAACCTTCAATTTGGCCAAAATGACACCTTCTCCACTACTTGCGCCAGCGACCACTTTCAGTTTGGCCTAACAGGGCCCTAATACCCCCATTTTGGCCAAACAAACCTTGCAACCCTCAAGTTTGGCCAAACAGGCCCCTGCACCAGCATTGTTTCCATGTAAGTTTTTTAGTGACCCTTGGTGCAGATATTGTGAATTTTACTACCACTGGAAATATGCCACACAATTTTAGTCGTGCACAAAAATATATTTGAAAAGTGAATGTAAGAATTATATTTGGGATGAATTGTGTCTTTGGAAGATAGGTTCAGAGAAAATTACTAGGCGATGCATTCCAGAGGAAGAGAAAGGTACGATTCTTTTACATTGTCACTCTTTTGCTTGTAGAGGGCACTTTGGCCCGAAACGTACTGCTCTTAGGGTGCTCGATGTTGGTTTCTTTTGGTTGACTATTCATAAAGATGTGTATAATTTCTGTATGAGTTGTGAAAGATGCCAAATGACTGGAAATATCCCAACGTGATAAAATGCCCCAAGTTCCCGCAATTGTATGTGAAATATTTAATTTGTGGGGTATGGATTTTATGGGCTAGTTTCCTAGTTCGTTTGTTAATTTATACATTTTACTTGTGGTTAACTATGTCTCAAAATAGGTGGAAGCTAAGGCCACCCCTTACTAATGATTGTCAAATTGTGGCAGAGTTCATGAAATCTCACATATTCAGCAGATTTTGTGTACCACGAGCAATCATTAGTGACCATGGCACTCACTTCAAGAATCGCACCTTTGAGGCCCTTATGAAAAAGTATGGAGTTCACCACCAACTCACTACCACCTATCACCCTCAGTCAAATGGTCAAGCAGAGGTATCAAACAGAGAGATCAAAAAAATCCTAGAAAAAACAATGAATCCATCTAGGAAGGATTGGAGCAAGAGATTAGATGATGCTCTTTGGGCGTACCGCACAGCTTTCAAGACTTTTGTTGGAATGTCTCAATATCGACCAGTTTTCAGAAAGGTGTGCCACTTACCGGTTGAGATTGAGCATAGGGCTTATTGGGCGGTAAAGCAAATGAATATGGAGCCACTCAAGTGTGAGGAGGAAAGGAAGTTCTAACTACAAGAGTTGGAGGAACTTAGGTTAGAAGCGTTTGATCATACTATGTGGTACAAAGAGCGAACTAAGATGTGGAATGACAGGAATTTGAGATCTATGAGTTTCAAAGTTGGGCAAAAGGTGCTTCTTTTCCAGTCTAAACTTCGGCTAATGCCAGGAAAGCTCAAATCGAAGTGAATTGGTCTCTACAAGGTAGTCTCCGTTTGCCCAAATGGGACAGTTGGGATTAAGAGCATGGACACAGAAAAAACATTCCTCATAAATGGTCATCGCCTTAATCCATACTGTGATGCTTCTCAAGTGGAATTAGTGGAAGTAGCAGCCCAAATTTTAATTTGATTTGCTTTTATGATTTTTTGTAGTTTTTATTTTTATTTGCTTTGTTTGAAGTTAAAAAAAAAGAAAGAAAAATAAAAAAGACAAAGAAAACCAGAAAAGTTAGATTGTTTACATTGTATTGATTTGGGTGATTTCTTGTTTTGTTTTCACCTCATGCACAGGGATTAAATTGCATGGGGAGAAGAATTTTGTGGCAGCGTTATAATTAAGGAGGAATGGTTATGGTACAACTTTTAAAGAGCAGGGAGTGGGTTGTAATTTGAGGATTAATCACTTTTTCCAAAGTGAGAAAACCCTATCCACACGTTCAAAACTTGTTTTCCCCACCTCTGTTCGCTGCAAAGAAATGCCACCCCCTTCTCCAGCTCTGTTCGGCACCACCTCTACACCGCCGCTCAGCTCCACCGACCGAGAGGAAGCTGCGCCACACACCACCGTACAGATCCGTTCGGTACCTCGCCTCAGATCGCCAGCTTGGGCAAAGCACGCTTCAGCCAAGCCGTTCCCATAGAGAAGAGGACGCTGCTCCAGCTCTGCCTCTCACCACAGCACCGGTGAAGTTAGTCGAGGAAATATCCTTGCAGCTCAGACCTTACAAATGGTGTTAAAGGATATAGAAACCCTTTCCTTGTAGGAAATGTTATAGATATTATAGAATTAGTTATAGAAGGTAGTTACCTTATAGAATTAGTTATAGACGATAGTTTCGTTATAGAATTAGAATTATATTCTTGTTAGATTTTGGTTTGTTGTAAGCCTATATATTGTAATCCTCATCATTGATGAGATGTGTCATTGATGTGATATCAATGTACCATAATAAAGTCCTCTATCTTTTATCATGGTATCAGAGCCTAAAATTCTGAAACCTGAATAGAAAATTTTTCGCTGCATTAAAACCTGCCGTATGCTACTTTTACCGACTTGCACGCGCCGTCTTCGATCTCCACACGTCGCTGCACCGATCTCCACGCGTCGTCACTCGTTCAACGCGCCGGTGTGTCCTGCCGATCTGATCTGCTGCCGGTTACTGTACCTGCTACCGATCTCTACCTTACTTTACACTATGTCTGCCTCCACAAGCAATCCCAAAGATCAGGCCCGTTGATGTTGGTTTTGAGGCTACTGCACTTCAGAACATTAATAGCCACGAGGTAATTGTGACTTTACTGAAACAGTCGCAGTTGCAATCTGGCCCTAAGATACATGTACACGTTGGTCGTTTGTCGACCCATCCCTACTTCATTGGCTCTTCTGACGAACCTGGTTTGGTTATTGCACCCACCATTCTGAAGTATCAAGAGAATTACCTTGAATGGTCTCCTACAAATACTGCTCTTACTGGATTTGAATACTACTCTACCAGCAACAACTGTTACTGTTGTTGCTGCTACTTCTACCCCTACTGAGAATTTTTAAATATTTTTTTTGTTTTATTGATTAGCAATTTCATAATCTTCTTCGCAAGTTGGACATTCTTGTCATCATGCTCCAACTTGAGGGAGGGTGTTAAGGAAATAGAAACCCTTTCCTTGTAGGAAATGTTATAGATGTTAGTTACCTTATAGAATTAGTTATAGATGGTAGTTACCTTATAGAATTAGTTATAGATTGTAGTTACCTTATAGAATTAGTTATAGATGATAGTTTCCTTATAGACTTAGAATTATATTCTTGTTAGACTTTGGTTTGTTGTAAGCCTATATATTGTAATCCTCATCATTGATGAGATGTGTCATTGATGTGATATCAATGCACCATAATAAAGTCCTCTATCTTTTATCAAATGGGCCTCTATGATGTTGTTGTCGTTGGTGGGCAAGGGAAACACCCAGTCATAATTAATAAAGATGATGGTTGATGTTTCAGTCCAGCGAAGAGAGTCGAAGTGTCAGTCCAGTCAATTCACTCATCGGCATAGACAGCTCGCACGACCAGAGCCACAAACCACCTCCTTGCTTGGTTGCGACGCTGATTAAAGAACACTAGATCATCTCTTCGACAAATTCCCCGATGAGTCCTCTCTTCTGTTTTAAATTTTTGTTCATGTGTGTTTATTTGTGATGTGTGCTTCACATGCTTTTGTTGAACTTGCTCGAGGGCAAGCAAGAGTTAATTGTTAGGAGGTTTCTTGTGTTATTAATTATTGTTCTTAATTCTAGTTTTATTTTTCAGTATTGTTCTTTGGCATGCATCCTTGTACTTTTGTTGAATTTGCTTGAGGGCAAGCAAGACTTAAGTGTTTGATGTTTATGTGAATTTATTTGAATCTAAATTTCATGAATTTTTTTTTGGAGTCGACTCAAGTATTTAGCACTAAAATTTTGATTGTTATTGTTCTTGAGATAGATTGACCTTGCCGGTTGTATATTGATATTTGATGCAATTTGAAATTACTTGGTATGATTTTTGAAGAAATTGAGTGAAATTGGCCAAAATGATAATTGGGATAAGAAAAAAGGATGAGCTTAAGTGAATATACAGCCTCGTAAATAAGATTTTGAGCCAGAGTAGAGCAGTCTCTACATCAATCTTTATTTTGAGAGAACTTGATAATACTTGATTATTTTGTGTGAAAGTCATGAAGGCACTAGGTTATGAACCTCACAGCTTAAATTTGCCCATCATTTACATTAATCCCTAGTGAAACATTTTGAGGCTTGGTCTTTTCTTTGATATGAGTTACTAAATAATTTTGCCAAAGCCTACTGTTTTCCCTCTTTTGTCCCATGTATGCATGCTCTTGAGATATGATGAATGAATTGCTCGTAAGGTGTGCATTGTTAATGTTCTTGAAGTGGTTAAAATTGTATCTTCGATTTTTTTTTCAAGATACTAAATACTTTCTATGTTAGCAAGGATGAGAAAAATAGGGTGAATATGAAATTCTGGTGCTGAAAAATAAAAAAAGATTGCTAATTGCCTGGGAAAAAAAGAAAAAAGCAAAAAAAAATCCAGAATCAGAATTTGGATGTTTGACGGTCAAAATTCTGCAATATTTATATTTTATGATTGGAAGTGATGTTTTTATGATATGAAAGAAGCGGGCAGATTTGAGATTGAGCATGTGTGATTTTATGATGATTAAGCCTAAGACTCTTAGAATCTAACCATTCGCATGGTCCCTAGCCCCGTTACAACCTGAATAAAGAACTTCTGATTTGCCTAAATTTTTTAGTATTGCCAGGTGGATATTACATATGAGTGACTGTCCGTTATCTTTGTGTGTGATTGAGTGAAATTGTGAGAATATTCACAGTTCATTCGATTTTGACTGAGTTAATGGCTAAATTTATTTAATTTGAGAGAATTGTATTGAGTTGTTAAAGGGGACATTGAATATGAATTTGTTGATATGATATATACTTTTGACAGCGAAAGGTCTATCGATATGAATCAATGCATTGAGACTTTAAGTGCTGAATATTTGTGTGTAAAGTGCTGTTTAGAGACAGTTAAGTTTAAATTTTGTTGATTCATTGTATTTTACTTTTTTTTTATTTGGAGTCATTGTTTAGAGTCTTTTGAAGGGATATTAGAGGTTTTATATAAACAACATGGTTGAATTCTCATTTCATAATTGAGTGCAAACATGATTCAAGTGTGAGGATATTTGATGTGTGTGATTTGTTGTTTATTTGGGATATTAAATTGAGTTTTTATGGGGATAATGTGCACTTTAGGGTTGTTTTCTTTGCATATTTGATGATTGAAGAATTTTGGAGATGAAAGCAAGAAAGATGAAAAATTGAAGGATTTTGGAGATGAAAGCAAGAAAGATGAGAAATTGAAGGATTTTGGAGATTAAATGGGAACTTAACATTACTTTTTTTCCCTTTAGTTTTCAGGGAGGGGGTGTGTTCTAGTGGATAATGAATTTTCATTATCCCAGCATTTGAAGAAAAGGAGAAAAGAAGCAATAAAGAATAAAGTGAAGAATTATTAGTTAATGGAGAAAATATTGCTTCTTGATTTTGACATTCGTAAATTATATAATTTTAAGAAAAGAGATATTTACTTTTCTTTTTATAGTTTAGTTAAGCCTCAATTCCTTTAAAATATTGAAAAAGTAGAGTTTTTGGGGACATATAAAAGCATTCGTACACACGGGGCGGACGAATCCTCTGATTTGTTGACGTTAGTTTTCATTTTCCGTAGAGCAGCCGCAGGTCTTCTTGGAAAATTTGGTGATCAATTGTTGATTTGGTTGGACACCAATTTTGGTCATCGAGACTTGTGTGCATGTTATATACGTATTCATCATTCGTAGGAAATTTGGTTTGGTTCTTTTATTATAGATTTGTTTAGTAACCAACCAAAATTGTGCTTACTAATGTGCTAATCTTATTATTAGAGTTTTGTGGATTATTTTGGTGAGTGAAACGACGTTCACCAGTACTCAGGGTTTATATTCACACCCTCCATCACATAGTAAAATAACATAAGATTCCCAATGGTCGTCTCACACTTGTATCCCATAACATTCAAACATACCCACTCATAAATGAGACTCTACTCTACAATCAAAACATCTATATCATACATCTTCACCGGGCCTGTGGTACTTCCAGTTCTATGGAAGTATTTATTAGCCATGGCTACGAGGTCTAATGGCGTGGCTTCCGGCTTCCGTGATCGTGTCCAACTCTGCTGGTGATAGATTTCTGCGGGGTCTAGGCCATCGTTGGGGTTCAATTTCTCAAGGAAGGTGTACAAGCTACCCAGGGCATAATTTATTGTGTACTTAGTAACCGTGATTATTTTTCCATTCACCTTAGTAACATCACCATTATTCATGTTTTGTCCAAAATTACCATAAAATTTGATAGCCTCATCCAGATAAACGTTTTCCTCTAAACATAACAAATTCTCGAGATGTTGATCTTTGAAACGGTTTAACAAATATTGTAGAATCAAATCTCCATTTGATGATGCATGAATAAATTTTTAATTGATAACCTTACACTTAGAGAATTCAACATACCTCTCATTTACTTTTTTATATTAAAGAATCGTATGGATGCCTTGATCTCGGTGAATGGTTTATGGCTACGGTCGCTCACTTCCCCGGTGCTCTTCTTTGTGTATCTAGGCCTCGACACTGTGATCGGAATGGGAATTTGGTGAATATTTCGGATGTTGAGTTTGAGAAGGGATTTAAATTTGGGGATTTTTAGAAATGTCGATTTGCAGAAATTGGGGGCATTTTTTATGTACTAAAACAGGTTCCGAGTTCGGAACCTAATCCTAGGTTTTTTTATAAGAGCCTATAGCCTAATGAGTTCGGAAGTCCAATCTGACAGGAAAAAAATAGCATCAAGGGTATTCAGTACCCTAAGAAAGCCCGCATTTCCCCCCACAAAAACCCCTACATTCCTCCAATCCTTGATTTCTTCAAGTGATGATTAAATGCAAGCGTTCTTGGTTGTGATGACAATGATGGATCCGACGAGGTAGGGATAGGCAAAACACATTGTAGAACATCAGAACGTACAATAGCTAGAAAATAGTTAACTCCATTGGTTTTCAATAAGTCGGACAAGTGTTTGTCCAAAGAACGTATAAAGTGTTGCGAAGGTCGGTGGAACAACGGTGGACATAAAGTATGATAGTTGGAATGAGGTACCCAAAGACTATAATGAGACCCTATGGATGGAGTGCAAGGTACCGTTATTGGCCATAATGATGTTTCCTACCTAATTTCCCCAACTTTTATTCTAAAAATTAACTCTAACTTATTGCAACTACCATCGTTCTAAATCCCCATAGAGACCCTTTAAAATTGATGCCCCGGATATGGTATTTTTTAAGAAAGAAGGCAGCGACCATAATGTGCAAGAGTTGGCAGGAACACAAATACACTTTCCCAAGGGACTGCATATTTTCTTCGGAGAAAGGTGATCGCACGTGGATAACTTATACACACATTTAATCGGAGAGTTGGGATATCTACAAGAGAAGAGTTTGGTGAATGATTCTAACATTAGTAAAATTAAATTCAATTTACAAATTATTTAGATTAATATTTCTTTAGTGATGACATGCCTCTAACAAGCTAACATAGGTACGAGGAAATAAAAACAATGCATTGCTAGTTTGAATGCCATTCCTCAATCGACCGTAGTGGGTATGGATTGGGGGCACTGAAGTTTGTGCAAAATTGTTTGGAAATAGATGTTCAAAATGCAATCGAGGTCGGGATGCCCAAAGAAGAGGCAAGGGCAACGGTACAACCAATGGATGATGATGAGATTGAGAGGTGTGATTTATTCCTCAAAGGCTGACAAAACAAGAAGGGTATATATTAGAAGGAGGATGCCAAAGAAATTGCGGAACAAGTGGTAAGCCCTACAACTATTTTTTTACTTCATTCACATATTTCCTGTTCACATGTTCTAAATTCCTATAGTTAAGATACAAAGGAAAAATTAAAGAATGATGAATTGGAAGGGAAATTCATACCTACGTTTAAGCACAACATCCTTTATGCGGCTACCCAAAAACCCGACCACCTGGGGCATGTTAGGGGAGTGGGTGCGATCTTGACCCAACTTGAGGCATTTGGAAATACTCGGTACCATGGTCATGCATAACCATTGTGGGTCCACACATTGCAAAAAATAAGCAATTCAACAAGAGAAACAAATTGAACAAGACATTCTCATTCGGAAGTTGATCCAACACAGTGGCCATGAGCTTCTCGAGCATTTAGACCCAATTGAACTCTGTCATCAAGAGGATCACACCATTTTCCCAAAGATATGGAGGTTAATTGAGAGGCAATCATTCAAACTCCCGGAGACGAAGCTGACAACCTCGATAGGGCCATCCTTGCTAAGGATAAAAATGTACACATTTAACATTTATCAAATCGTTAATACAAAGTTTGTGTCATATTTAACAAATGTAATTGGTGCAATGTAGGGCTCGCATATGTGTGAGCTATACATTGATCAAGATATTGACGGTAGACCACTTGACCACTTGACGTAGCCGATGGAGTTTTGCATGAGTTAATGAAACATCATCACACCGGACCAATTGTAGGAGGTTTTTCAAGAGTTTCTTAGGAGAAAGCATTGGTGTAAGGTGCCCCATTAGCAATTCTGGACAGAGAATACAAGAATGTTGGTCACGCTCGTTGAATATTTCTTTTGTGGCTGATCGACTAATATATGCAAGTTAATCAGACGCTAATGTCCATATACATCTTGTGAGTAATATATATACATATACACACATATATATACATATAAAGATATATATATACATATACATATACATATATATATATACATACATATATACATATATATAAATAGTAATAGTGAATAGTAATTAGTAATTAGTGAACAGTAAACTGTAATTAATGATTAGTAATTGTGTACAGTAAATATGGAATAGTAAAATAGTAAATAGTGAATAGTAAAAATACAAAACAGTTATTGAGTGAAAAATTCTTGATATTGAATAAGTAATAGGCTAGGTTTACAATGGATGATGTACAATGGATGATGAAGGATGAATGACTTGTACAGGGAGCTGGAGTTCAAGATTGAACTTTGAACTCAGATGGATGAGGTTTTTTAAAAATAAGAAGGTGCAATAATTCAAGCGTATCTACAATTGATCTAACTCTCCCCTATATATAGAAGCGAGTAAGTGCTAATCTATTACATTGTGGAATCCGAATTTAAAATCCGTAGTGGCCTTCTTTAATGTTGTTTGAGATGATGGGGTGTGGGGTCCCCCATTATTTCTTGTCTGGCTGCTTTGTTGAATTCAATGGAAGATCGTGGAGTTTGGGACCCTCCAATATGCTGCTTTGTTGAAGAAGTGGCATGTGGATCTCACCATGATGAATTGTCAATTGATTGCATTCTTGCGTCATTGCATACCTCATTCATAGATCGAATGGGTCTTGGCTGAACTGGTCAATATCTAGAATAGGTTTGAATTTGACTGTCTTGGCTTCTTGGCTTTTGAGCTGTCTGTAGATGGCTACAATTTTCTAAAAATCTTCACTCTGCTCAATGGCTTCCAGACTGTCGGATGCTTGAATCTGAGGACTGATAATTGGTGCTGGCAATGAAATAGGGTTTACTGGGTGTTGAATCTATTTTTGTCTTTTGGCACCGTTATCATCTTTGAATATAATTTTGAGTTTTTCACCAGTTTGCAAATAATGAGACACTGCAGTGGGAGAGCAAAACTCAGACTTATTAGTGTTCCACCACTTAATTTTGAATTGGCGAATTAATGAACAAGGCAGTGTTGGATATAATGGTTTAATCTGAAAGCTCCATGCAAAAATCCATGGAACTCGGAAAAGAGAATGAAAGAGAATATGTTGCTCGAAAGGCCTATTGGGACTGAGCTTTTTGAATGTTTCAAAACCTTCCAAGACCAAAGGTGGTAAGATATCAAGTGATGGTCCGATGTGCAACCACCAATGGTAAAACCAAATTGGAATATCACCAGTAAAACTGTGATGAAAATTAATGAACCAAGAGTTGTCAAAGGACCTGATATAGAGAACTCGATACTAGGCATTCATGTAATCTGTATAATTAAATCTTGGAGGAGAATATGGGATTGAAATTTTGGTGATAGAATGGATATTTTGAAACTGGCTGGATCTAAAGAACTGCTTAATGTATAATTTTGAATAATTTATTCGATTGGAATCATTTTTTTAATATGCTGGATATCTATGGATTGGGTATCCACAAGGATGAGTTCATAATAAGTTTGGATTTTTTGTATATCGTCGGTCAACCTAGGGCAGGTAGGCCTAATTATATTATTGACAAAATATTTTAGTTCAGGAATATCTGGTTCTGTTTGGAAATGTGTAATCAATAAGTGTTCAGGATTAGGCTTATCAGAATAGGATGAATTTGGGTTTGATTTTATGGGAATAGTTTGTGGGGTAGGAATTGGAGAAGTTGAAGGATGTGGAGTAACTAGTCTGGGTGGAGTAGCCATGATATAATTTGTGGTAATAGGTGAGGGTTGAGTTAATTTGGCATGTGGAGTTCTGGCTATAGTAGCATAGGTGAGTGGAGGAAAGATCTTGATTGGGTACCAAAGGAGTTAGGGGTTTTAGAGTAATGTAATCTTTTGCTGTTCTTGAACTAGAAGAGCTGGCATTTGAATGATCACTCATTCTTTCCTGTTAGGAATTCACGAGTAAGAAAATATGGAAGAGAGTTATCCTTCCCTTAATAAACTGAATATCGAAATCAAAAACGATAAGATAGCTTGCTATCTGGCAAAATTCTGTTTAGAAACTAAATTTTTAACATCTTTTTGTAAAATTTCTTTAGCTGATTTGCAATCGATTTTTAATAAAAAACTTTTGTTATACAAATCATCTTGAAACTTTGAAATGCATAAGACAATAGATAAAACCTCTTTTTTAACTGTTGAGTCATTAACTTGTGCATGTGACCATATACCTGAATGATATCTAACTATTGATTCTTTTCCTAAGTATAATTGTTTTAATATTCCACCGTATCCTAATTCTGATGCATCTGTTTCAATAATCATAAATGCAGATGGATGTGGAATGCCTAAACAGGGTAGGGACTTAGCTTTTTAATTTGATCTCTTTTACAACTTGAGTATGTTTGGGGGTCCATAGTGATTGATTATTCTTTAATCTGTCGTATAGGAGTTTACATTCTATTATAATTTTTGGGAAGAAATCTGAAATGTAATTTAAACATCCTAAAAATCTTTATAATTGAGTCTTATCTCTGATTTCATCTGGGAATTTGTCAGCAAATTCTATCGCTCTTTGTATTGGAGTAATTGTCCCTAAATGGATATGATATCCTAGAAATCTTATGTTTGTTTGAAATAACTTCATTTTTTCTTCTGATATTACTAATCCATTTTTCTTAATGATATGAATTAATATATTTAAATGTTTAATATGACTATCTATGGTATCGGAATAGACCAATATGTCATCAATATATACTATCACAAATGTGGAGTAGGGATTAAATATGTCATTCATAATTTTTTGAAATTCCAATGGCGCATTTTTTCATTCAAAGGGCATTACATTCCATTCATATTTTCCGAACGGAACTACAAATGCTGTTTTGTATTTGTCTTTTTCGTCTATCTGAATCTGGAAGTATCCTGACTTTAAATAAAATTTTGAAAATATTTTTGCATTAACCAATCTATTGATCAAATCTCTTTTATTAGGAATGGGATATCTAATCCATTTTAAGACTTTGTTTAATGGTTTATAATTGATTGCTAGTCTTGGAACTCCTCTTTCTTTTTCAGCTTGTTTGTTCACATAAAATGCAGAATAACTCCTTGGAGATTTGCTTTTCCTAATTAGCCTTTTGTCTAAATGACTTTGAATTTCTTGTTTACATAATTTTATTAATTCTGCATTCATTTGGATTGGTCTAGCTTTAGTAGGTATATTTTGTTCTTTGAAGTCAGACTCATATGGTAATGAGACTATGTGTTTTTTTTCTATCCCAAAAGTCATTGGGATGATTGGAACAAACTTGGAGTTGAAATTTATGCTCCAACGTTGTTATTTTTTCTTGAACTAATTTAGTACTTAGTTGATTTTCTATTTGTGAATAGCTCAATTCTTCTTTTAGAAATACAATATCCTTTTGTTTGTTGTTTAATAACCACATTTTTTTATATATGGTATTTGTTTGTATTAAATGTAATTTTACCTGACTGGGTGGATTGATAAATTTAAATAATAATGGTCTTCCTAAGATTTTAGTATTGATTCCATCTTGAGTTTTTGTAAATGGAATGATCTGGTACAAAAATGATTTCCTAGTACTGCATCATGTGAGGTTTTTTCCAATATAAGCAATGATTGTTTAATACAATAATTATTGTTGCATATAAAACCATTTGTTAATTTTTCATGAATTGTCATTGGAGTACTATTTGCTGCTAATAATTTTTCATTTGTCTTGGTTAAGTATTTGCTTGGGATTACTCCTGCTCGTATACAAGAGGTATCAGCCCCACACCCCACTATCTGTTAATGCTATGACTTGAATACTAAAATCTTTTACTCCTATAGTAACTAAAGAGTACCATTTCTCCATATTAATTTTATTAATAGAATTGAAGAATTGTTGGTCTGGGGGGATTTTTGGGTTTATATCTATATGTAACTTATCATGAGGTCAATGTTTATCCTTATTGAGCCCTATGAGTTGTAATTCTAATTCTAGATCTTTTTCTTTTAATAATTTTAATTCTTGTTTAATTGAAATAATTTATTTTTTTAAATTATTGATTTCTCTTTTCAAATCATCAGGTCTCATTAGACTCTTTTCGATTGCCGAATAATTTTTAATTGTCCGTGATAGGCTAAAAGCTTCTTCTATTCTTGGTTTATCGTCTTCCTGGATTAATTCTTTTAATCTAGATAAATATTCTTCTATATCCTCCAAATTGCCTATTTTGTCAATCATATCTAATAATACTTGTTTTTTTATCTTTCGAACTATTCAACATATTAATTGTTGGGATTTTGCATTGGCATACATATGAATTTATGGAACTATCTGAGCTAGATTCAGAATGTGGATGTTCTCTATCGGAATTGTCTATTAATACTGCTAATAATTTATCTTTTAATTCATTTTCTTCTGAAAACAAGGAATTAATTTTTCTTTCAGTTTTGCAGTGTGATGCTGTATGACCAAATCTTTTACATTTAAAACATTGATATTTTTGTATTTATTATTACCTTTTTTTTATAGAAATTCTTGGTTTTATGAAATTCTTGGTTTTATGAAAATCTCTGTTTGCAGAGGATGGTTTATAATATTTGGGCCTATATCGGTTATACTCCTCCGTTTCACTAAGAGTGGCACACTAGGTTTAGACTCTTGGATTAATGTGAAGAAAATGAGAGGTTGACAATGAGTGTAGAAAGTAAAAAGTAGAATGAGTGGATGAGATTGTAAGAATCTTGCCAAAAATGGAAAGTGTACCATGTAAAAAAAACAACCCAATAAGGCGAATGTACCACTCTTAGTGAAACGGAGGGAGTATTTTTTTTAATTTTTTCCTTAGAAATAGATCGATGTTGTTTTGATGGTGGTTTAATTCCCCTGATGCCAAATTCTTGGCAAAAAGATCTCATTTCTTTCTTCTCTGATCCATATTTACGTTGGATTTTTAAATCTTGACATAAAGTTAAGGCTTCCTTTTTAATAAAGGCAAATATTTGTCCAAAAGTTAAATTATTGTAATCAATTTTGTCTGTTCCTAATACTTTTTGGAGATTAGTAATTATCCTTTGTGAAAATAGACTGGGTAATCCTGTAATGTTTTTTTCTTTCCAAAACGGTAAGTTAAAGTCTGTACGTCTTATCACCTGGGTTAAAAATATATCTTTATACCATTTGAAATCTGTTAATGAGGAACATCTTAAATTAATGAAGTATATTTTAGAACTATTTAAAGCTTCCTCTTTATTTCCTACAAAATACATTAATATGACATAAATTAGAAATGTGGATCCATCTTGTACCATGACATATTCCACATTCTCTCCTTCTCCTTGGGCTTCTTCGGATTCATGATTTACAATGTTTTGCTTATCTTCTAAAGTAAGATGATTATCCCACCAACCTTTTAATTGTCCTGTAAATCCAGTGACTAATAAGATTACAATATTTGGTTCAGTTATATTAATTTTAGCCTTATATGTCATTCTAGCCATACCCATCTCTTGTAGTGTAGTCATAACTTGATATCATGATAGTCCATCTATATTCCATTGATAAATTGATGATCCATCATAACTGTTAAATGAGGACCTTGGTTCCTCATATTGTATGTCAGGTGGTGTGGGTCTTGGATAATAATTTTTTGTATTATTGTTTTTCCACTTTAATTTATTCAAATGAAATTGTTGTTGATCATGACTTTGTGTAGGGTATTCATAAAATTGTCTTTCTACTTCATCTACTTGATGGCCTAAGTGGTCATCTGATTCTTCATCAGATGTGGAATGGGACGAACTGGAGCTTGATGAACCTAGGTCGTGTGGATTTTTTTGGGATATAACTCCAATCTGCTTAGAAGTGCTAGGAATATTTTGTCTAGAATTGTTTTGTCGAATCAACGAAACTGAGTTTTCCATATTGCTAGGGAATGGAGATACTTGGAAATGTGGTGTAGAAATCTTATGTGGAAATATTTCTAATTTATTATCTAATTTTGTAGATATTAGATCTACTTGATTGGCTATAGTATGTAATATTTGGTTTGAGTAATTATTTTGTTGATAAACTTTTTTAATATCTCCCAAATTTACTGTGTCAGTTTCTGCTTTCACTGATCCTAATTTGAATGGGGATGCTACTATTGGTTTTCCTTCGACAATAAGTTCTACTTCTTGTAAAGGTGGATATACAGAGTTTATTACCGTAGTATCTTGTAATTTCCATTTTTTTATAGATTAGTCTGAACATTAATAATTGGGATATTATCTAATCTATCATAATTGATTATGTTACCTAGATAATATTTTAACCACATAAAAAATTCCATTCTTCTTATTCCTCATGCAGTCAATTATGCATAAAATTCCCGTTTAATATTTTATATAATATCTTTGTCCAATTTTTCAAACCATGGTCGATTGTTAGTGTTTTCTATGCTATAATAGTCTTTATTCAAATATTCCTTTTTGAAAATTTGTTAATACTAGTCATCATATTTAACTCTGAATTTCGCATTTGACTGTAAGCAGGTGATCCTATTGATGAATTAGAATCTTGAATTATTTCCGGTAAAGGAGTTGAGTATATTATTTTGGATTCTTGGAAAGTTGAGGGGATATCAGACATTGAGTACCTAGATTGATAATTATCTATACTTGATTCTTGATTGTCTATGCGATTTTCTATATACCTGCTAGACATGGACCTATTAAATTTTATAAGTATTTTCCCATCTTTTTGTTCATTAATGGTTGAGGGTTCAGTAATCCTTAAATTTCTTTGTATACTTATGGGTATTTCTGCTATTATTTCTTGTGGAATAGTTATTTCATTCCATTTCAATAATTTTGGGACTTCTATATTGGTATTATCTGAATTTGTGGTATGGTGAGCGGTCTTTTACTCGCCAAATAAACTGCAAACTAGCACACAGATTAGTATAGTAGAAGCAGGTCGTATCCACAGAGAACGGTGTAATTTCTATCAAATTTAAACTACCAACAGGGTTTGGTTTAGCAACCACGCCTATGATTTGAAATTTTTTTAATAAACTAATGAATTACTAAGCTAAAAATAGGGCCAAAATAATGCATACAAATGCAGAGATAAATTACGAACAAATATATGGACAACAAAAGATCGGCATAGGTTAATCTTTGGTTCATTCCTTGATCATCGACTACTCAAAATTCATTTAACCCCCATGAATTAATTGGTTATAAGCAGGAACAGTATTTGCTATTTCCCCTAAATTCCCCTTAAATTTCCAATCGCGAGCAAGTATTTGCTAAACCCGCGATCTTCCTAATTAAGATATTCCTAGCAAGTATTTGCTAAACTAGTTATATCTTAACGATCTTAAGACCTAGGGAACCCAATTTAGATAACAAGCACGTATTTGCATGCAGTTTATCCAATTAATTGTTTATCATCCTGTTATTACAGTCATAATTGTTATCTGTTTTTCACAGGAGATGCTACTTAATTAGCCCTAGCCTAACAAGATTGAGGTGATCAAACTCAAACAAGCAAGCATAGATTGTAGGCATAAACAATTAAAAACTCATGAGATTAAATTCCTGAAAACCCAAAGCCTCACAATCCATGAACCATCGAATTAAACTAGCCGATTAAGAATCTATCTACTCATGATTAAATTAAATAGAACAAGCAATTCGAAATTAAACATGTTAACAATCAAAAACATAATAAGAAGAAAAAAATTACCAATGACTAATTCCTGCTGCTTGCGTTTTTCTCACAAAGAAAACAAAGTGAATAATTACTTGTTCTGCTCTTTCTTTCTCTCTCCCAGGAAAACAAAGTGCATAATAATCCGAAAGTGAATAATCCTTCTTCCCCCGTAATCGTGAATAACACACGATTATTTATACTAAAAATAAAACCCAAATCCTAACTAATTTTGGAAAATTAGAATCCCTATCCAAAAAGAATTATTCTTCCACTTAATTTCAGCCTAATTACAATTAAATTCTAACTTGGAATAAATAATTAATCCAAGTCCTGGGCTTCATGGCTTCTCTTCGGCCCAATCACAGTGCTGAATTTTTAGCCTTCTTTTCTTCTGGACTGCAACTCCGTAAACTCCCTAACGAGGGATCGGGATCGTTACCTCATTAAAAACCCTTTCGGGAAAAAAGAGTATAACAATCCCCCTTTCATCAGCTTCACCTTAACCGGGTCGACTTCACGGAGCAACTTAGTGATCGTTAAACAAAGCACAATTCTGCCACATGAAGGATTCCGGCTAAGGATCAGCTGGAACAGCATCATAGTGCTCCAAAACACGGCTACTCTGCTCCGTTACAGCTTTGCTCCAAAAATAGTGATCTATCAACAAAATAAATCAATTAAGTACCAAAAATCACATAAAAGAGCACTAAATTCCTTCAAAAATGAACAACTAAATATCACACATCAAATTCTCACACTTGAGTCATACTTGCCCTCAAGTATGAGATGAGCAATTTCAAAGCAGGTTGTTCATTCAAAATCCCATCCCCAAACTGACTCTGACTCTGACTCAACAAAAAAGAGAAAATAAAAATAACAGACCAACTATATACATGACACACCTAAGAATCTATTACCCGGACTTTGGTCAAATCAATTTAGCATTAAGTTTTCATTTCAAGGCTCATCAACAAACATCCCCCTTCCAAGTTCAAGTTTCAGTTCACAAACAAGTGGTGGTCTCATCCTCCTTTAGTACTCAATTCAATCCCCCCTACATTGCTCTTTACCCGGCTATCAACTGATCAAAAGGAGACAAGCATGAATTCCTCACGTTTTTCACTCAATCACACAATAAGTAAGGACAGTCACTCAATTATAATCATGCGGTAGCCTTAGCCAATACATAACAAGCCAAAAAGGTCTTTAAAGGTTGTAACGGGGCTGGGGGTTGTAATGTTGGTGAGATCCTAGGGCTCTAAGGTTCATACACACATGCACATATGTTCAAGAACAAATCAGTAGAAAATTCCAGCAAATACACATCATCAAAACCAATTTTCTGGACTGATTAAAAGACTAATTCAGGTCTGGAATTTTTTTTCTTTTTCGTTTTCTTTTTCTTTTTTTTCTTTTTTTTTCTTTTTCTGTCCAGACCAGAACTTTTCAAATTACATGCTCATTTACCTCTACAGTGCCATAAGACTAATTTTTTCAATGAGAACTGGGCACTCGAATCATGAATATGCAATATCAAGCAAGAGCAGAAATTTTCAGTTCAAGAACATACATGCATGGGTCAAGAATAGTATAAAGAGAAAAAGCTATGGTTTTTATAGTGGGTTACACAAAGAAAAGGTCAAGGCTCAAAAGGGTTTACTAGAGGATATAAAAGGTATGCTATATACGATGTGTGGTTAATCCTAATTTGCCTCTTTTTTTTACTCATTATGCATCAACCTTAGCTACCACAACTCTCAGAAAAAAGCTTGATGTAGAGAGTGCTCTACTCTAGGCTCAAACCTCACTTTATACTAGGATTTTTCATGCAAGTCTTATTCGTCATCCCATGTATCATTTAGCCAAGTTCAGGTTAATTTCAAAGGTTTATCACTAAGCATTTCAAGGGAGATATCAACCAACAAAAGTTTGCTAATATGATTCTTTTACCAGCAAGGTTAATCCATTTTAAAGTCAATTCATTACTCACTGTCATGCTGAAAATTTGACCAACTCGATAAAACATTTTTATTTCAGAATTATTTATTCAAAAAAAAAACACAAACAGCAAACAAAGCATATAAAACGTCACACAAACAAGACACTAAAATGTAAAAACAACACCTAAACCTTCTCACACTTAAGCCTTGCTTGCCCTCAAGCAAGCTCGGATTAAAAGTGAGAAGATTCCTAGACATAATATACATGAAAGGAAAAGAAAAGAAAAGAAATAAAAGAGAAGGGATAGGGGAACTCATGCGGGGCTGTTCATGGGGGAACTTCCAAAAATGACATTAGACGCTCAATCTGGGCAGCCTGAAGATCCAGCTTTTGTTGCAAGGATTGCACCTCGGCACAGATGGACAACACCTCATCTTGTACCGAAAAAGCATTGCGGCCTGCATGAGAAGAAGTGGTGCTCGGGCAAGGAATGCCCGGCGCAGAAAACCGAGGTACATTGTTATCCAAATAAATCAAGTTGTTGGTCCGCAAATAGTCCAAATCACAAAGGGTTAGCTCAGGCACTTTGGGAAGGGAGGGGGGAATTGCATACCTTTGTCAAGTAAAACACCAACCAAATTGCATAGGGTCATATGACGAGTAGACTGAATTGCAATTTCATGCAAAGAATCAGCTAAGCAAAATCCCAGATTCAATTTCTCCCCATGATGCATACACCACAACACAAATAATACATTCTGACTGACTTTCGTAAATGTGGTGAAGCGCCCAAAAACATTTCGCAACAGAAAATGGCAACACACTCTCAATACAGGATCGGCAATCCAATGCACAGTAGAGCAATTAACATCATACAAATCAGGGCAAGCAGGAGCCAATTCTTTCCAAGCATCAGTGGGACTAAAATTGGGAAAATCTTTATAGTTACCCACAAAAGCATTAGCATAACCTTCCGAAGATAAATCATCAACAGACACCAAGCCCAAAGCCACATTCCACTCATTCAAACTCATAGAAACATGGTGCAAACCCAACCGAAAGGATATGCAAGCATCAATCAGGGAAACAGGTTTCTTTAAGCAAAACCTAACCACAAAATCTTCACATAAGGGCGTATACATGGTCACAGAATGCAAGTCAAATAGCAAAGACCAACCAATATTCGCAAAGTATTGCATAAACTGATCATAAATGCCCAAAGTCCTAAAAGAAGAGATACTTAGTCGCAAACCTGACAAACACTGTTTCTTACCTTTTTTCAAAGCTCTGGCTTGCAGCTTCGGGTCATCAAATTGGAGGAGTTCCTCCCTAGAATCGACAACGATCTCCGGAAGCAGGCCATGGAATTCGGCAGCATTTTGCTCCTCCTCGTCGGTTGAAACGGTGGGAGCCTGTGTCGCCTGTCTCCTGGTACGTTTCGCAGTCGGCTGGGCGTTGGCAATGTCTTCACTGGAATGATCAATTACTGGATCACGTCAACGCTTTAGAGCTGAGGGTTTCTTGGACTTGCGTTTCATCGGCTTCGTCGGCTTGGGCACGGGAGGTGGTGGCAGTTCCTCAGTCACCGGAGAAGATGGCGGTGAAGAGGGTTGCTCCAGCGGGGCTTCAATGAGGATTGAAGGTGTGAGTTTTTGCTGCTGGGACAACGCCAATGCCGAAGTCGGTGGCGGCGGTTTGACGGATTTTCTCATAGTTTTCTTCGTGAAGAACTTCGGCACCTCATGGTCGGGGAATGGCGGTGATGGGATGGATGATTGCTGGCCGGCCAGAGCATATTCAACGGCAGGCTCTAGGTGGTGGTTGGCGGCCGAGTGGAAGCCCGTGGCGGCGCGTGGGAGCGGCGGCTCAGCTTGTGGCGGCGAGTCGGCCTCTGCTGACGACGGATCTGCAACTGCAATGGAAAGCGGGGACGGGAGCTCGGCTGGTGGTGGAGGTCTTCGTCGTTGGCGGCCCATGGCGGATCCGGTGATAATGGAGGTGCTAAGGCGGTGCGTTGGAAGTTCGCGAATGGAGGGAAACGGCGGCGTAGCGGCGGAGGGAAGCGGTACTCGCCGGAGAGAGGCGGAGGGAGCTTGGATTTTATCGGTGCAGCGGCAGAGCAGCTCGGGACTCGCCGGAGAGAGGCGGAGGGAGCTAAGATTTTACCGGTGCAGCGGCGGAGCAGCTTGGGACTCGCCGGAGAGAGGCGGAGGGAGCTCAGAGCAGCGAAGAAAGTGATTTGTTTTGATGAAGCTTGAGCAGCTCAAAGAAAGTGACAAGTTGATGTGGGTTGGAAAGAGATAAAGGAGCAATTTGCAACAGATGTGTCCATTTTAGATGGTTATTTTAGGGTTTTTAGGATTAGGCTTTGGACAATTTTGTGCTCTAAATGTGGCATTTTGCCTTGAAATCATTTAAGGAGGGATAAAAGCGACTTTGGCGTTTTTATCACTTTTTAGATGATTTTGTGTGACGAGGTGATTTGTTTGAAGACTTTGAAGATTTGAAGACTTTGAAAGATATCTTTGAAGATTTGAAGACTTACATTTGGGCTTTTTGAAGATATGAAGAAGTCAAGAGGTGAAGAAAGGAGAGCAAAGCAACGGGTGAAAGATGGTCCGGGGTTCTCAGAATTTTCAGAGAAGAATCAGCCTTCAAGAGTGGCACCATTGGATTCCTCTTCTCGAGCACTATAAAATCGACTACAAGAACTCCCGAAACGGATCAACGGTTCACCCGGAGGAAGCAAAACAAAACAGCAAGGCTGAGTTACTGATTTGGTCGCGAGTCGCGACCAAGCTCGTCGCGACTCGCGACGAAGGCTTAAAATCAGCCCTGCAACAGCATTTTTCTCCCTTTTTCTTCCCACTATAAATACCTCTTCACCCTCTTCTTTCCAGAGCTTTTGGCCCCTGTTCTTGGGCCAAAACCCTAGCTTTTCTCTTCTTGTTTTCTTAGTTTTTATGTGTTTTCTTGTTCTAGAGTAGTTTTTGTACTTGGGAGCAAGGATTGAAGCTTCCATTTCTATGTAGTAAGGATCATTTCTATCTATCTATTTGGTGTTTTTGCTATTGTGCTCTTATTGTGCTTGAATGATGATTGTTGATGCTATTGATGTTATTGGTAGCTTGAGGATACAAATTGCTTGATTGATTGCTTGTTAGGGTTGGAAGGAATTAGCTACTCTTTCCCTCTTTTAATTAGGAATCCAAAGCATGAGTTAGAGCTTCTAAATGATATTGATGTGTTGATGATGTGCTAGACGAATGTGATTGATGTTGAACTCTTCGTCATGTTCGTTTGTGTAGCAAACGAGAGAGTTATATGCTCCTGGATGAATGTGCGTTGCACGTTCATCCAATCTCGTGTAATTGCATGAATTGGTTTAATGCTTAGTCACGGTGTAGCGGTCATAGGCATTTCCAAGCTTGTTGGTCCTTCGTGCTAAATGCCACCAATGACACCTTGAGTCGTGGTCGCGACTCGGGAGTCATTGGTGAGGTTTGACGAGAGATGTCGAACTCACTCTCGCAAACTACGAACTAAGAAGGATAGGAGTTTAGTCTCCACGACAAGTAGTTGAAGTAGCAAATAGATGGCTTTTACTCTTTCTTGAAGCATTTGTTATTTAGCATGTATGTACTCTTGATGGTGTGTTTCACTTCGTGTGTGCCATGAGTTGTTTGAGCATAGGGAGTGCTTGTATGTTTGAATTGTTTAGGTGTTAGGAACGTGACGAATTCCGTAGCGCCTTTGCATGAAGATGTATGAGCATGAACTTAGAACTCCTTGTGATGTATGTGTTGTGATCCTTGCTAGATGGGTATGTGAATGTTGAGTCATGTATGCTATATGATGGAATGAGTGAATGATTCAATGACCTACGTATGATTTGGAAGTGGATATCCCTTGCCCCCAAGGCATTTTATCTTTGTAGTTTAAAACCCCTTTTCTTTAGTTTTGTTTGATGATTAGCATAGTCACTTGACGTTGCTAGTTATCTCGTCTTTTTATCTTTGTTAACTTAGGAAACCAACCAACCAACCCCCCCCTTCACTTGCTTTTATGTGTGTGTATATATAGTTACTCCTAGCCTAGTATCAACCATTTGTGCTTGATTGCTTAGGAAGATCCCCTTTCTCATTGGACGACCCAGATTTGCCACTATCTACCTAGTTGTAGAAAGTAAGCATTTAGGGCTTATAAATTATCTTTTGCACGGCGGGCGCGACGACCGCCCGCCCGTCAAATGGCGCCGTTGCCGGGGAAGAGGCTTTTATTCTTAAGTATTTAGGTGTATTTGGGAGTGTATTAGCTAGTTGTTCTTATTTTCCACTACTTGGTGGTTGTTTTTGTTCGGAGTAGGTATTGCTTGAGTTCTTGGTGATTTATTTTATCGAGAATCCTTGCACTATGATTCCGAACTTTTGAAAAAAAAAAATTTTAATGGAGCGTCTCACCTTGATGGAACTCATGATGAGAAGAGAGGCTCAACAAGCAAGGTTTTGTAGGATGTGTCATTCCGATCATCCTACCGAATCTTGCCCTTTGTTGTGGGAAGAGCACTATGACCGAGAAAGAACCCTTGGTTTCCAAAACCCTGGGTACTATGAAAAGTGCTACCAAGAGGTAGGAGATATTGGTTTTCAAGGGCAAGAAGCTCATGAATGCTATCCATACCACGACTCTTACAATCCGGAATGGAGTGGTAGTCCGGATTGGTGGTATGAGAATGAGCCGAAAAACCAACACTACGAGCAACCTAGTTGGCCATCACCACCCTATACCATACCCCAAAACCAAGCCCAACAAGGAAGTTCAAGTTTGACACGTGAGGATGTCTTAAATACCATAGCAAACTTGAACTCCTTTACTAGTGAGGAGCCGGATACCCAGCTCTCCTCTAGTGTTGAGGTCATTGAGGGGCATGCGAGGAACATATTAGAGGTATTTTGCCCGCATGGAAGCTCGTGATTCCGAAAACACACCATCCCAACTTGAACTCGATGATTCGGTGAGTGAGGTCACCAATAAAAATGATTTTGAGTTTGAAAGGGATGAGGAGTTGGTTGTAGAGGATAGAAAAATGGAGGAAGAGGTGATAGTGCTACATCCATTAGCATTGTCACCCCTTCTCCCACCTAGTGAACCAACTCTAATATTTTCGGAAGTTTTGAGGGAAATGAGAGAGGAGCCAAAAGACTATCCCAAGCTCCCTAACCACTTAATTCCCTTTGAACCATCTCCACCTCCACAAGACTTTCCTCTTGAAAGTTTTGTGCCCCCACCTCTCTTATTTTGGATGCTCATGGTGAAGAGCTTCAAGCCTTCACCATACGGATAACATTAGGGTCGTGCTGACGACCTTAAACATACGGAGCTTCGTCGTGCCGACGACGTTAAATAAATTTGGCATTTCTTTTAGTTTTTGTTTCTTAGTTTGTGTTTCTTAGTTTGTTTTTGTTGTTTTTTTGTTTTGTTCTTTTTATGGCATGTTTTTCTATTATTTTGTAGCAACATGAAGTGCATTGCAATGGAGGAGATGAAGGAATGAGATCAACGAATAAGGGAAGCAAGCTTGGACAGTTGGTAAGAAGAAGAAAAAAATTTTAAGCCTGGGATACCCTGCCGTCGCGAGTCGCGATGAGCTTCGTCGCGAGTCGCGACGAACAGGGGAGAAAAATCACTCCCAGCTCCAACTTTCCGAGAGTCGCGATGACTTCGCGAGGCTCGTCGCGAGTCGCGACACACTTCGTCGCGAGTCGCGACGAGCTCAGAAAAATTTGAGCTCTCAGACTCACCTTTCCGCGAGTCGCGATGACTTCGCGAGGCTCGTCGCGAGTCGCGACACACTTCGTCGCGAGTCGCGACGAGCTCAGAATATTTTGAGCTCTCGGACTCAACTTTCCGCGAGTCGCGATGACTTCGCGAGGCTCGTCGTGAGTCGCGACGAACCTCGTCGCGAGTCGCGACGTGCTCAGTAACTGTTGAAAATTTTTTGAGCCCGGATTTCAAATTTCCAAGCTTCCAAGTTTCCAAATGATTTTAAACATTGCATGATCCTACCTTCTTCTCCACCCAACACTCCCAAGAACCACCACATACCCACTCATTCCTCCACCATCCTACACATGTTGACATATGAACATCCTTGCATCTTTATAGTACATTTGTTGATTGTAGTATGCCGACTACATCATTGTGATCGTAAGTGCATATCCTATAATGATGCTTGTATACATGTCAATATATGTTGGATATTTTTCATGATTATTCTTATAGTGTTGGTTGAGTGTGATTTGGTTGTTCTTTGAAAATACTATGGTTATTAAATCTTGATGCTAAACCTAGTATTACATATCCTTATGTACTTGTGAGTTTAATGTGTTCTTCGTGGTGTAGTCTTGATCAAACGGCGCCATGGAGACAATGCTTTTCTCGAGGGGTGAGTTCTTCTACGGCATCTTTGCTCACCCTTCCGGTTCTGAAACCTATCTCAGGACCATCCAAGTACTTGGATATCGCCATATCACCGGCGAATTTGCGGAGAAATGGGTGTCACTCTAACTCCCTTACCTTGATTTTTATTGTTCTTGCCTTACGTGTTTACATTGAGGGCAATGTAATGTTTTAAGTGTGGGGAGGGGTTAGAGGACTCATATGCATGCTAGATTGTTTTGGAATGCTTTTTGCTACTTTTCATTGGAAAAACATGAGAAAAAGAAAAAAAAATAGAAAAACAAAAAGAAAAAGAAAATAGAAAAAGAAAAAAAATGAAAAAGAAAACCCGCTAAGTTGAAAACCCGAGAGGGCAACTTAGGCAACATTGGGGTCCCGGATAGGTCGAAAACCCTTAAAGGGTGGTCTAGGCAAAAATGAGAGGCTAAAATGTGCGGAAAAAGGTGAGATGTGAGCTAAAGAAACATGATGTGTGGCTAGGATGAAAACTCGAAAGAGCTCCTAGGCAAAATGAGAGAAAGTGAGAGAAATTGAAAAATGCTATGATTTCACTCATTTGCCGGCGTTGGAGTCATAAGGTTGCGGTTGTCACACGGATGGATCGGGTAGCTCAACATCTATAGACCTCTTGGGATTGGGTAGCTTAGTGGGTTAGGAAACGAAGTGTGGTTATGAAATTCCTTATCTCTTTCTACTTCGTTTTTGGTTGATATATTGGCATTAGGTGAAGCACGTGTTTAAAACTTCCTCTATGGTTTTAGCTTCATTTTGTGTCATTGGACTTTGGGAATATCAATTCGGGGCTTTGAAATATTTTTATGGGTAGTGAATTGATAAGTGGTAGGTTTGGTTAGATTTAGGATTGGGGATGTGTGTGTGAAAAAATTCTCATGTGAGCTTTTATTTTGGGATTTTTCATATTGAGAGTTTTTGTGAGGCTTTGATTGGGGGATTAGTTTAGGTTTTGGATATATCATTTACTCTGTGTGCTTGGTTCTTTTCTTACTCGAGGGCGAGTAAGGTTTAAGTGTGGGGAGGTTTGATATGTCCATTTTGTGTGGTTATTTTAGGGGTTTTAGGATGTGGATATGCCATTTCCTCCGTATGCTAGAATATTTTCTTACTCGAGGGCGAGTAAGGTTTAAGTGTGGGGAGGTTTGATGTGTCCATTTTAGATGGTTATTTTAGGGTTTTTAGGATTAGGCTTTGGACAATTTTGTGCTCTAAATGTGGCATTTTGCCTTGAAATCATTTAAGGAGGGATAAAAGCGACTTTGGCGTTTTTATCACTTTTTAGATGATTTTGTGTGACGAGGTGATTTGTTTGAAGACTTTGAAGATTTGAAGACTTTGAAAGATATCTTTGAAGATTTGAAGACTTACATTTGGGCTTTTTGAAGATATGAAGAAGTGAAGAGGTGAAGAAAGGAGAGCAAAGCAACGGGTGAAAGATGGTCCGGGGTTCTCAGAATTTTCAGAGAAGAATCAGCCTTCAAGAGTGGCACCATTGGATTCCTATTCTCGAGCACTATAAAATCGACTACAAGAACTCCCGAAACGGATCAACGGTTCACCCGGAGGAAGCAAAACAAAACAGCAAGGCTGAGTTACTGATTTGGTCGCGAGTCGCGACCAAGCTCGTCGCGACTCGCGACGAAGGCTTAAAATCAGCCCTGCAACAGCGTTTTTCTCCCTTTTTCTTCCCACTATAAATACCTCTTCACCCTCTTCTTTCCAGAGCTTTTGGCCCCTGTTCTTGGGCCAAAACCCTAGCTTTTCTCTTCTTGTTTTCTTAGTTTTTATGTGTTTTCTTGTTCTAGAGTAGTTTTTGTACTTGGGAGCAAGGATTGAAGCTTCCATTTCTATGTAGTAAGGATCATTTCTATCTATCTATTTGGTGTTTTTGCTATTGTGCTCTTATTGTGCTTGAATGATGATTGTTGATGCTATTGATGTTATTGGTAGCTTGAGGATACAAATTGCTTGATTGATTGCTTGTTAGGGTTGGAAGGAATTAGCTACTCTTTCCCTCTTTTAATTAGGAATCCAAAGCATGAGTTAGAGCTTCTAAATGATATTGATGTGTTGATGATGTGCTAGACGAATGTGATTGATGTTGAACTCTTCGTCATGTTCGTTTGTGTAGCAAACGAGAGAGTTATATGCTCCTGGATGAATGTGCGTTGCACGTTCATCCAATCTCGTGTAATTGCATGAATTGGTTTAATGCTTAGTCACGGTGTAGCGGTCATAGGCATTGCCAAGCTTGTTGGTCCTTCGTGCTAAATGCCACCAATGACACCTTGAGTCGTGGTTGCGACTCGGGAGTCATTGGTGAGGTTTGACGAGAGATGTCGAACTCACTCTCGCAAACTACGAACTAAGAAGGATAGGAGTTTAGTCTCCACGACAAGTAGTTGAAGTAGCAAATAGATGGCTTTTACTCTTTCTTGAAGCATTTGTTATTTAGCATGTATGTACTCTTGATGGTGTGTTTCACTTCGTGTGTGCCATGAGTTGTTTGAGCATAGGGAGTGCTTGTATGTTTGAATTGTTTAGGTGTTAGGAACGTGACGAATTCCGTAGCGCCTTTGCATGAAGATGTATGAGCATGAACTTAGAACTCCTTGTGATGTATGTGTTGTGATCCTTGCTAGATGGGTATGTGAATGTTGAGTCATGTATGCTATATGATGGAATGAGTGAATGATTCAATGACCTACGTATGATTTGGAAGTGGATATCCCTTGCCCCCAAGGCATTTTATCTTTGTAGTTTAAAACCCCTTTTCTTTAGTTTTGTTTGATGATTAGCATAGTCACTTGACGTTGCTAGTTATCTCGTCTTTTTATCTTTGTTAACTTAGGAAACCAACCAACCAACCCCCCCCTTACTTGCTTTTATGTGTGTGTATATATAGTTACTCCTAGCCTAGTATCAACCATTTGTGCTTGATTGCTTAGGAAGATCCCTCTTCTCATTGGACGACCCCGATTTGCCACTATCTACCTAGTTGTAGAAAGTAAGCATTTAGGGCTTATAAATTATCTTTTGCACGGCGGAAGCGACGACCGCCCGCCCGTCAAATGGCACCGTTGCCGGGGAAGAGGCTTTTATTCTTAAGTATTTAGGTGTATTTGGGAGTGTATTAGCTAGTTGTTCTTATTTTCCACTACTTGGTGGTTGTTTTTGTTCGGAGTAGGTATTGCTTGAGTTCTTGGTGATTTATTTTATCGAGAATCCTTGTACTATGATTCCGAACTTTTGAAAAAAAAAAAATTTTAATGGAGCGTCTCACCTTGATGGAACTCATGATGAGAAGAGAGGCTCAACAAGCAAGGTTTTGTAGGATGTGTCATTCCGATCATCCTACCGAATCTTGCCCTTTGTTGTGGGAAGAGCACTATGACCGAGAAAGAACCCTTGGTTTCCAAAACCCTGGGTACTATGAAGAGTGCTACCAAGAGGTAGGAGATATTGGTTTTCAAGGGCAAGAAGCTCATGAATGCTATCCATACCACGACTCTTACAATCCGGAATGGAGTGGTAGTCCGGATTGGTGGTATGAGAATGAGCCAGAAAACCAACACTACGAGCAACCTAGTTGGCCATCACCACCCTATACCATCCCCCAAAACCAAGCCCAACAAGGAAGTTCAAGTTTGACACGTGAGGATGTCTTAAATACCATAGCAAACTTGAACTCCTTTACTAGTGAGGAGCCGGATACCCAGCTCTCCTCTAGTGTTGAGGCCATTGAGGGGCATGCAAGGAACATATTAGAGGTATTGGCCCGCATGGAAGCTCGTGATTCCGAAAACACACCACCCCAACTTGAACTCGATGATTCGGTGAGTGAGGTCACCAATAAAAATGATTTTGAGTTTGAAAGGGATGAGGAGTTGGTTGTAGAGGATAGAAAAATGGAGGAAGAGGTGATAGTGCTACATCCATTAGCATTGTCACCCCTTCTCCCACCTAGTGAACCAACTCTAATATTTTCGGAAGTTTTGAGGGAAACGAGAGAGGAGCCAAAAGACTATCCCAAGCTCCCTAACCACTTAATTCCCTTTGAACCATCTCCACCTCCACAAGACTTTCCTCTTGAAAGTTTTGTGCCCCCGCCTCTCTTATTTTGGATGCTCATAGTGAAGAGCTTCAAGCCTTCACCATACGGATAACATTAGGGTCGTGCCGACGACCTTAAACATACGGAGCTTCGTCGTGCCGACGACGTTAAATAAATTCGGCATTTCTTTTAGTTTTTGTTTCTTAGTTTGTGTTTCTTAGTTTGTTTTTGTTGTTGTTTTGTTTTGTTCTTTTTATGGCATGTTTTTCTATTATTTTGTAGCAACATGAAGTGAATTGCAATGGAGGAGATGAAGGAATGAGATCAACGAATAAGGGAAGCAAGCTTGGACAGTTGGTAAGAAGAAGAAAAAAATTTTAAGCCTGGGATACCCTGCCGTCGCGAGTCGCGATGAGCTTCGTCGCGAGTCGCGACGAACAGGGGAGAAAAATCACTCCCAGCGCCAACTTTCCGCGAGTCGCGATGACTTCGCGAGGCTCGTCGCGAGTCGCGACACACTTCATCGCGAGTCGCGACGAGCTCAGAAAAATTTGAGCTCTCAGACTCACCTTTCCGCGAGTCGCGATGACTTCGCGAGGCTCGTCGCGAGTTGCGACACACTTCGTCGCGAGTCGCGACGAGCTCAGAAAATTTTGAGCTCTCAGACTCAACTTTCCGCGAGTCGCGATGACTTCGCGAGGCTCGTCGCGAGTCGCGACGAACCTCGTCGCGAGTCGCGACGTGCTCAGTAACTGTTGAAAATTTTTTGAGCCCGGATTTCAAATTTCCAAGCTTCCAAGTTTCCAAATGATTTTAAACATTGCATGATCCTACCTTCTTCTCCACCCAACACTCCCAAGAACCACCACATACCCACTCATTCCTCCACCATCCTACACATGTTGACATATGAACATCCTTGCATCTTTATAGTACATTTGTTGATTGTAGTATGCCGACTACATCATTGTGATCGTAAGTGCATATCCTATAATGATGCTTGTATACATGTCAATATATGTTGGATATTTTTCATGATTATTCTTATAGTGTTGGTTGAGTGTGATTTGGTTGTTCTTTGAAAATACTATGGTTATTAAATCTTGATGCTAAACCTAGTATTACATATCCTTATGTACTTGTGAGTTTAATGTGTTCTTCGTGGTGTAGTCTTGATCAAACGGCGCCATGGAGACAATGCTTTTCTCGAGGGGTGAGTTCTTCTACGGCATCTTTGCTCACCCTTCCGGTTCCGAAACCTATCTCGGGACCATCCAAGTACTTGGATATCGCCATATCACCGGCGAATTTGCGGAGAAATGGGTGTCACTCTAACTCCCTTACCTTGATTTTTATTGTTCTTGCCTTACGTGTTTACATTGAGGGCAATGTAATGTTTTAAGCGTGGGGAGGGGTTAGAGGACTCATATGCATGCTAGATTGTTTTGGAATGCTTTTTGCTACTTTTCATTGGAAAAACATGAGAAAAAGAAAAAAAATAGAAAAACAAAAAGAAAAAGAAAATAGAAAAAGAAAAAAAAAAGAAAAAGAAAACCCGCTAAGTTGAAAACCCGAGAGGGCAACTTAGGCAACATTGGGGGCCCGGATAGGTCGAAAACCTTTAAAGGGCGGCCTAGGCAAAAATGAGAGGCTAAAATGTGCGGAAAAAGGTGAGATGTGAGCTAAAGAAACATGATGTGTGGCTAGGATGAAAACTCGAAAGAGCTCCTAGGCAAAATGAGAGAAAGTGAGAGAAATTGAAAAATGCTATGATTTCACTCATTTGCCGGCGTTGGAGTCATAAGGTTGCGGTTGTCACACGGATGGATCGGGTAGCTCCACATCTATAGACCTCTTGGGATTGGGTAGCTTAGTGGGTTAGGAAACGAAGTGTGGTTATGAAATTCCTTATCTCTTTCTACTTCGTTTTTGGTTGATATATTGGCATTAGGTGAAGCACGTGTTTAAAACTTCCTCTATGGTTTTAGCTTCATTTTGTGTCATTGGACTTTGGGAATATCAATTCGGGGCTTTGAAATATTTTTATGGGTAGTGAATTGATAAGTGGTAGGTTTGGTTAGATTTAGGATTGGGGATGTGTGTGTGAAAAAATTCTCATGTGAGCTTTTATTTTGGGATTTTTCATATTGAGAGTTTTTGTGAGGCTTTGATTGGGGGATTAGTTTAGGTTTTGGATATATCATTTACTCCGTGTGCTTGGTTCTTTTCTTACTCGAGGGCGAGTAAGGTTTAAGTGTGGGGAGGTTTGATATGTCCATTTTGTGTGGTTATTTTAGGGGTTTTAGGATGTGGATATGCCATTTCCTCCGTATGCTTGAATATTTTCTTACTCGAGGGCGAGTAAGGTTTAAGTGTGGGGAGGTTTGATGTGTCCATTTTAGATGGTTATTTTAGGGTTTTTAGGATTAGGCTTTGGACAATTTTGTGCTCTAAATGTGGCATTTTGCCTTGAAATCATTTAAGGAGGGATAAAAGCGACTTTGGCGTTTTTATCACTTTTTAGATGATTTTGTGTGACGAGGTGATTTGTTTGAAGACTTTGAAGATTTGAAGACTTTGAAAGATATCTTTGAAGATTTGAAGACTTACATTTGGGCTTTTTGAAGATATGAAGAAGTGAAGAGGTGAAGAAAGGAGAGCAAAGCAACGGGTGAAAGATGGTCCGGGGTTCTCAGAATTTTCAGAGAAGAATCAGCCTTCAAGAGTGGCACCATTGGATTCCTATTCTCGAGCACTATAAAATCGACTACAAGAACTCCCGAAACGGATCAACGGTTCACCCGGAGGAAGCAAAACAAAACAGCAAGGCTGAGTTACTGATTTGGTCGCGAGTCGCGACCAAGCTCGTCGCGACTCGCGACGAAGGCTTAAAATCAGCCCTGCAACAGCGTTTTTCTCCCTTTTTCTTCCCACTATAAATACCTCTTCACCCTCTTCTTTCCAGAGCTTTTGGCCCCTGTTCTTGGGCCAAAACCCTAGCTTTTCTCTTCTTGTTTTCTTAGTTTTTATGTGTTTTCTTGTTCTAGAGTAGTTTTTGTACTTGGGAGCAAGGATTGAAGCTTCCATTTCTATGTAGTAAGGATCATTTCTATCTATCTATTTGGTGTTTTTGCTATTGTGCTCTTATTGTGCTTGAATGATGATTGTTGATGCTATTGATGTTATTGGTAGCTTGAGGATACAAATTGCTTGATTGATTGCTTGTTAGGGTTGGAAGGAATTAGCTACTCTTTCCCTCTTTTAATTAGGAATCCAAAGCATGAGTTAGAGCTTCTAAATGATATTGATGTGTTGATGATGTGCTAGACGAATGTGATTGATGTTGAACTCTTCGTCATGTTCGTTTGTGTAGCAAACGAGAGAGTTATATGCTCCTGGATGAATGTGCGTTGCACGTTCATCCAATCTCGTGTAATTGCATGAATTGATTTAATGCTTAGTCACGGTGTAGCGGTCATAGGCATTGCCAAGCTTGTTGGTCCTTCGTGCTAAATGCCACCAATGACACCTTGAGTCGTGGTCGCGACTTGGGAGGCATTGGTGAGGTTTGACGAGAGATGTCGAACTCACTCTCGCAAACTACGAACTAAGAAGGATAGGAGTTTAGTCTCCACGACAAGTAGTTGAAGTAGCAAATAGATGGCTTTTACTCTTTCTTGAAGCATTTGTTATTTAGCATGTATGTACTCTTGATGGTGTGTTTCACTTCGTGTGTGCCATGAGTTGTTTGAGCATAGGGAGTGCTTGTATGTTTGAATTGTTTAGGTGTTAGGAACGTGACGAATTCCGTAGCGCCTTTGCATGAAGATGTATGAGCATGAACTTAGAACTCCTTGTGATGTATGTGTTGTGATCCTTGCTAGATGGGTATGTGAATGTTGAGTCATGTATGCTATATGATGGAATGAGTGAATGATTCAATGACCTACGTATGATTTGGAAGTGGATATCCCTTGCCCCCAAGGCATTTTATCTTTGTAGTTTAAAACCCCTTTTCTTTAGTTTTGTTTGATGATTAGCATAGTCACTTGACGTTGCTAGTTATCTCGTCTTTTTATCTTTGTTAACTTAGGAAACCAACCAACCAACCCCCCCCCCCCTTTTACTTGCTTTTATGTGTGTGTATATATAGTTACTCCTAGCCTAGTATCAACCATTTGTGCTTGATTGCTTAGGAAGATCCCTCTTCTCATTGGACGACCCCGATTTGCCACTATCAACCTAGTTGTAGAAAGTAAGCATTTAGGGCTTATAAATTATCTTTTGCACGGCGGGCACGACGACCGCCCGCCCGTCAGCAACCTAATCCTCCCAATTTCTCCCTTTTCTATTTGTGACCCCATACTTCCTACAACACACACCATCACCCTTCCAAAATTAACATTGGTCCCAAACTGTTCATACAGCTAATTCTCATCCCTGCACATAAAAACAAAAATGAATTAAAGCCATTTTAAAAAAAAGAATTTTGAAACAAAAATAAAAATTTGAAAGAATTTGTAAGAAAACAAAATAAAAAAAAGAAAAGGATTCTGGGTTGCTTTCCAGTAGCACCTTTGTTTACATTCTTTGGCTAGACTTTCCGATATGGTCAATTAAAGTGGGGTGGGCATAATGGAATTTCTTCCACTATTGCCACCTGAGAAGCATCATAAAATGGCTTGAGGTGATGACCATTTACGAGGAATGTCTTTTCCGTGTCCAGGCTTTTAATCTGTACAGCTCCGTTTGGCCTAACAGAAACCACCACAAAAGGTCCTATCCACTTTGTTTTAAGTTTCCCTGGCATCAACCGAAGCTTAGACTGGAAAAGTAACACCTTCTGCCCAATCATGAACTCTTTAGACCTCAGATTCTTATCATGCCACATCTTTGTTCGCTCCTTGTACCACATAGCATGATCATATTCCTCCAATCGCAGCTCTTCCAACTCTTGAAGCTGTAATTTTCGCTCTTCCCCACACTTGCTAGTTGTCATGTTCATTTCCTTGACAGCCCAGTATTCCTTGTGCTCAAGCTCCACTGGTAGATGGCACATCTTTCCAAAGATAAGTCTATAAGGAGACATTCCAATAGGCGTATTGTAAGCGGTGCGATATGCCCACAGAGCATCCTCCAACCTCTTACTCCAATCCTTCCTTGAAGGATTAACTGTCTTCTCCAACACTTGCTTTATCTCCCCGTTAGATACTTCTGCTTCGCCATTAGACTGAGGGTGGTAAGTGGTAGCAAGCCGATGATGAACACCATACTTCTTCATGAGGGCCTCAATGGTGCGGTTTTTTAAATGAGTTCCTTGGTCACTAATGATCGCTCGTGGCACGCCGAATCTGCTGAATATGTTAGATTTCAAAAACCCTGCCACAACTTGAGAATCATTAGTTCGGGTGGCTTTTGCTTCCACCCACTTCGAAACATAATCAACCGCAAGTAAAATATACAAATTACCGCAAGAACTAGGAAAAGGACCCATAAAATCCATGCCCCACACATCAAATATTTCACACACAATTATGGGTACTTGAGGCATTTCATCACGTTTAGATATGTTTCCTGTCCTTTGGCAATTATCACAACTCTTGCAAAAAATATAAGCATCTCTATGAAGAGTTAACCAAACGAAACCACTATCAAGCACCTTACGAGCAGTGCGTTTAGGACCAAAGTGACCACCGCAAGCAAAAGAATGACAATGCAAAAGAATTGTACCTTGTTCTTCTTCAGAAATGCATCGTCGAATGATTTGATCGGAGCCTATCTTCCAAAGGTAAGGCTCATCCCAAATATAATGCTTTCTATCACTCTTTAACTTCAACTTCTGAACAGGGCTGAGAGTAACCGGCATCTCTCCAGTGGTAATGAAGTTCACAATATTGGCAAACCATGGATCTTTCGCCGATTTACCATGCAGTGGTTCCATCGGGGGCCTCTGTTTGCCAAATCGAGGCCTGTCGCAGCATACAGGTATTCTTCGGGAAAAGATTCCTGGATCGGGGTTGCATCCTCGGGTTTCACCAAGCGACTGAGATGATCTGCCACGTGATCCTCAGCACCTTTCTTGTCTCGTATTTCCCAATCGAACTCTTGCAACAACAAGATCCATCTAATAAGCCTTGGCTTTGACTCCTTTTTCGTGAACAAGTACTTTAAGGCTGAGTGATCGGTGTAGACGATGATCTTCGATCCAAGCAAGTAAGACCTGAACTTCTCAAGAGCAAACACCACTGCCAACAACTCTTTTTCAGTGGTGGTGTAGTTGCATTGGGCTGGGTTCAATGTTTTTGAAGCATAGTAAATCGCATGGCTCTCTTTCTCTACCTTTTGTCCCAAGACTGCTCCAACTGCATAATCGCTTGCATCACACATCAACTCAAATGGCAGATCCCAATTTGGTGGTTGCATTACAGGGGCTGAGATGAGCTTCTCCTTAAGTATATCAAAAGACCGTTTGCGCTCCTCGGTTATCTCAAAAGTAACGTCATCTTGGAGGAGCTTTGTTAAAGGTTGTGCAATCTTTGCAAAATCCTTAATAAACCTTCTGTAAAATCCAGCATGCCCCAAAAAACTACGTATCTCACGAACATTGGTAGGATATGGAAGTTGCTCTATGTTCTCAACCTTAGCCTTGTCCACTTGAATTCCTCTTTCCGAAACCACATGTCCCAAGACTATGCCTTCATTCACCATAAAGTGGCATTTCTCATAATTCAGCACCAAGTTCCGCTTCACACATCGAATCAAGACCTGTTCCAAATGGCCCAAGCATACCTCAAACGAATTCCCATAAACTGTAAAGTCATCCATGAACACCTCAATGCTCTTCTCAATCAAGTCAGAGAAAATGCTCATCATGCATCTCTGGAAGGTGCCTGGAGCATTGCATAATCCGAAAGGCATTCTCCTATATGCATAAGTACCAAAAGGACATGTGGATGTGGTCTTTTCTTGGTCCTCCGGGTTCACACAAATCTGAAAGTACCCACTGTATCCATCCAAGAAACAGAAGAAATTATTCCCGGCCAATCTTTCCAGCATTTGATTGATGAAGGGGAGTGGAAAGTGATCCTTGCGAGTCGTGGCATTCAACTTCCGATAGTCAATGCACATCCTCCATCCAGTGACCAAACGAGTAGGCACCAACTCATTCTTTTCGTTCTTCACCACTTGAAAACCAGATTTCTTCGGCACCACATGAACCGGGCTCACCCACTTGCTATCTGAAATAGGGTAGATAATTCCCAAGGAAAGGAGTTTGAGGACTTCCTTGAGAACAACCTCTCTCATGTTGGGGTTCAGCTTCCGCTGAGCATCTCGAGCAGGCTTGGTATCGTCTTCCATCAAAATATGATGCATACAAATGTCGGGGCTGATCCCTGTAATGTCTGCGAGGGTACACCCAATTGCTTTTTTGAACTTTCTCAACATTGCAATCAACTGCTCCTCTTGAGAATCTGACAACCTTGCACTGACAATCACCGGGAGAGTCTCATCATCCCCTAGGTAGACATACTTCAGATTTGGGGAAAGATTCTTCAACTCCAGTATAGGTGGTGAAATATCGGATGGAATGGGCTTTTCAAATTTGAATTCACCCCCTGATAGCCTCTGTTTGGCCAAATCGAGGCCTGTCGCAGCATACAGGTATTCTTCGAGAAATTCGATTTCACCCCCTGATAGCCTTTGTTTGGCCAAACAGAGGCCTGCGTCAGTACTCTTCACTTCTTCCTGCGAGCTGATTGAGTACAACCATTCATCTACTTCCTCATCACTCAGATTCTGTGTCTTCTCGTTGTTTGAATCAGTGGGTGGTAGCATGTCAATCTCATCCTGCAAAAATTCAGTCTCAAGGTATTCTTGGACGAGAGGGTCAATGACATCAATGGCATAAATATTTTCAGCATCTATGGGTTTTTTCATTGCATCATCAATACTGAAAGTATATTTTTCACCATAATAATCAAGACAAATAGTTCCCTTTCCCACATTAATTATTGTATTAGCCGTTCTTAAGAAAGGGCGACCTAACAACACTCCTGAGGTTCCTTTACCACTAGCATGATTCATCTTCACTACATAAAAATCCGCAGGATAAAAAAAATCATTAACTCTTACGAGAACATTTTCTAACAACCCTTCAGGATATACACATGATCTATCTGCCAATTGGATTATTACTCTAGTATTTACCATTTCTGCTCCACTCAAAGAATTGTAAATAGATAATGGCATCACATTGATAGATGCTCCTAAGTTACACATGGCAGAATCAATCTTAACATTTCCCATAAAACATGGCAAAGAGAACATACCAGGGTCCTTGCACTTCTGAGCCAAATCTCTTTGAATTACAGCTGAAACCGACTTGCCCATTATGACCTTGCTTGAGTCTTTAGGTTTCCCTGCAATAAAATCTTTCAAAAACTTGCTCACAAGCGGAAGCCTTATAGCCTGCAAAAAAGGTAGGTTAATCTCCATCTTTCCAAAGATAGATAGGAAATCAACAGAATCCTCTTTCTTTCTAGCTAAACTACGTGGAAAAGGAGGAAGAATTTTAACTGGAGGATCATTCTGACCCAACCTTGGATTTGACTCCTTGGTTTGGTCAAAATGCCCTTGTGCCTCACTTTCTTTTTCTGCTGGGGGCCAATGGCCTCCTGCAGACTGCTCCGACTGCTCCTTAGCTCCTTTTGCTGCGGTCTTCGGAGGTAGTGGCTCAAGCTCCATTCCACTTCTTAACGTGATCTGATTGACCGTCTCTCTAGGGTTGAGTTGCACTTGAGATGGTAATCCAGGTTGCTTCATTCGGAGCTCATTCATCGAGTTTGACAGCTGTGAAATCTGACGTGTGTGCTCCTCCAAGGTAGCCTCAGTCTTTTTCGAACTTTGGATCTGGTTTTGAAGCATGCCCATCATCATGTCTAGCTTTTCATCCATAGACTTCCCTTGAGGAGGTGGTGGATTCTGAGCATATGGAGGGGGAGGAGCTCGATGGGGTGGAACATATGATTGTTGTACTGGATTTCCCGGATCTCACCATCGAATGTTGGGATGATCTCTCCATCCAGGCTTATAGGTAGCTGAGTACGGGTCCCTCTTTGGCTGCCTTTCATTCCAATTCCCCATTGCATTGGCCTGGATAGTTTGCTCATCCATCGCGAAATGACACTGCAGGGTGACGTGGCCGAAGGTGCCACAAATGTCACAAGGTTTCTCTTGAGGACCGGCTGTTGTGCTAGCGACTGTAACCTTATCCACCACCTTAGATAGCACCCTTTCCATCCTGTCCATCCTCTCCCTAAAATTATCTTGGCTCGAGGGCTCTGTTTGTGCCACCTTTTTCAGGATTCGGATCTCATCAGTGTCATACTCCTTCTTGGAATTGATCAACTTCTTCACTATCTCCTTTGCTTCATTTACTCTGATTTCCGAAAACCCACCATTGCTTGCAGTATTCAGCAAATCCTTGTTCGCAAATGTGGATCCTTGGTAGAAATACTGTAGCTGTTGCCCCTCGGTGTATCGATGGTTAGGGCAACGATCCACCAATTGTCTGAACCTCAGCCAAAATGTACTCAGCGGCTCATCATACTCCTGCTTGATGCTCGAAATTTATTTCCTCAGTGCATCCATCTTAGTGGCTGGAAAGAAATAGTCCAAAAACAGCTTCTTGAGTGCATTCCAGGAAGTGACGGAGTTAGGAGCCAAGCTCGAAAATCACTGGTTCGCTGCTCCTGACATGCTGAACGGAAAAGCCACCAACTTGAATTGATCTTCTGTGACACCAGCTGGTCTTTTCTGAATCTTACAAATCTTGATGAACTCGTTCAAGAAATTGTAAAGGTCTTCATTACTCTTCCCATAGAACTTCGGAAGAACATTCAGCAGTGCAAGGTTAATCTCCACAGGGGTCGCAGCATCTGGCAAAGAAATTGGTGTGGGAGGGTCTTCTTCACTATGCCCCGTTAATTCCCACATGTATGGATTGTCAGCATTGGGATCTGCCTCTCCTCTGTCCCCCATTACAGTATCAGGAATGGATTTAATCTCTGATTCGGATTCTGTCTCGGAAACAGCCTCTGTTTGGCCAAACAGAGGGTCTGCGCCAGCTTTCAGCTTCCTTGGCCTGGCGAGTTTGTAATTCTTCCTAGCTGTCTTTTCAACTTCAGAATCAAATATCAATTCCTGCTCCTGGGACCTGGTCATATACCAATAACTAAAAAACAAAAAATTAGTAGCAAAATAAATAGAAATTAACTACCGTTCCCCGGCAGCGGCGCCATTTTGGTGAGCGGTCTTTTACTCGCCAAATAAACTGCAAACTAGCACACAGATTAGTATAGTAGAAGCAGGTCGTATCCACAGAGAACGGTGTAATTTCTATCAAATTTAAACCACCAACAGGGTTTGGTTTAGCAACCACGCCTATGATTTGAAATTTGTTTAATAAGCTAATGAATTACTAAGCTAAAAATAGGGCCAAAATAATGCAGACAAATGCAGAGATAAATTACGAACAAATATATGGATGACAAAAGATCGGCATAGGTTAATGTTTGGTTCATTCCTTGATCATCGACTACTCAAAATTCATTTAACCCCCATGAATTAATTGGTTATAAGCAGGAACAGTATTTGCTATTTCCCCTAAATTCCCCTTAAATTTCCAATCGCGAGCAAGTATTTGCTAAACCCGCAATCTTCCTAATTAAGATATTCCTAGCAAGTATTTGCTAAACTAGTTATATCTTAACGATCTTAAGACCTAGGGAACCCAATTTAGATAACAAGCACGTATTTGCATGCAGTTTATCCAATTAATTGTTTATCATCCTGTTATTACAGTCATAATTGTTATCTGTTTTTCATAGGAGATGCTACTTAATTAGCCCTAGCCTAACAAGATTGAGGTGATCAAACTCAAACAAGCAAGCATAGATTGTAGGCATAAACAATTAAAAACTCATGGGATTAAATTCTTGAAAACCCAAAGCCTCACAATCCATGAACCATCGAATTAACCTAGCCGATTAAGAATCTAGCTACTCATGATTAAATTAAATAGAACAAGCAATTCGAAATTAAACATGTTAACAATCAAAAAAATAATAAGAAGAAAAAAATTACCAATAACTAATTCCTGCTGCTTGCGTTTTACTCACAAAGAAAACAAAGTGAATAATTACTTGTTCTGCTCTTTCTTTCTCTCGCCCAGGAAAACAAAGTGCATAATAATCCGAAAGTGAATAATCCTTCTTCCCCCGTAATCGTGAATAACACACGATTATTTATACTAAAAATAAAACCCAAATCCTAACTAATTTTGGAAAATTAGAATCCCTATCCAAAAAGAATTATTCTTCCACTTAATTTCAGCCTAATTACAATTAAATTCTAACTTGGAATAAATAATTAATCCAAGTCCTGGGCTTCATGGCTTCTCTTCGGCCCAATCACAGTGCTGAATTTTTAGCCTTCTTTTCTTCTGGACTGCAACTCCGTAAACTCCCTAACGAGGGATCGGGATCGTTACCTCATTAAAAACCCTTTCGGGAAAAAAGAGTATAACAATCCCCCTTTCATCAGCTTCACCTTGACCGGGTCGACTTCATGGAGCAACTTAGTGATTGTTAAACAAAGCACAATTCTGCCACATGAAGGATTCCGGCTAAGGATCAGCTGGAACAGCATCATAGTGCTCCAAAACACGGCTACTCTGCTCCGCTACAGCTTTGCTCCAAAAATAGTTATCTATCAACAAAATAAATTAATTAAGTACCAAAAATCACATAAAAGAGCACTAAATTCCTTCAAAAATGAACAACTAAATATCACACATCATGGTAACATATATGGATTCATCATTTTCTGTTCGGTTTAGTTTTAAAGCGCCTGGAATAAATGATCTCATTAATTTAAAATAAATCCTATGTACTAATACGAAATGTTCTGTTTCTTCTATTATTTTGTTTTGCTTTAATTGGATGTCTAATTTTAAGGAATCCATTATATGAGGGTCGGTCAGGCTAACCGTATAATTTGGAATACGATTAAATCTTATTGTTCCATTACATATATTAGTTTGTACCATAGCTAATAATGAATCTTTGTATGTTTTAAACCTATCATCTCTTAAGGCCATAAATATTGGAGTATCAATTCCTAATCGTACTAGTGGATGTAAAGCTATTTGGATTAGACCAAAATGCAAAAACCTATATCCTTGTTCTCTATACCTATGGATAGCTACTTGAGAAAGTAATTTCATGGATTGGAATTCTTGATGCATGGGTAGGACTTGCTCACGAATTTTAACTGAATATGAACTAGTAAAATTTAGTATTCCATGACTATAGATTGAGTTAATACTTTGACTTGGTAAAACATATTGGACTTCATGTGATTGTAAAATATTAGTTGAATTTTTATCTGGATGACTTGATTCTCCGAACAAGAATCTCCTAACTCTTTCTGTCATCTTATACTAACATTTAATTGTTTAGTTTATTGTATGAACTAGTATTGCTTATATTTACAGGGACTCCGTCTATACCTTGCGTGGACCACCTCTCAGGCTACCCAACAGTCTTACATGCTCCGGACGCTAACCAAACCGCCTAACACAATCAATCTAATACACACTCCAACCGTGGCAATTATGGATAAAGTATATGAGAAGAACGAGTTAACAGTAACTTGGCACTGATACCAAATCTAACCAGGAAAAAATACAAGTGAATAGTAAATAGTAATAGTGAATAGTAAACAATAATTAGTGTATAGTAAACGTATACATATACATATACATATACACATATACATATATATATATATACATACACATACATATACATACATACACATACATATACATACATATACATATACATATACATACATACATATACATATACATATACATACATACACATACATATACATACATACACATATACATACATACATATACATATACATATATATACATATATATATACACATATATATATATATATATATATATATATATATATATATATCTGTGTAGGGGAGAGATCAGGTGAGAACACCCCATTAATGTGAGAACACACTGGTATATTAGAACAAAACTGAGCTATGGAACTAGTTAATCCAGCGACTACAATTTTTGTGCTTCTTTATTTCTGTCGCTAACTATATCATGTTGAAACATTACTGCTACTTCACCGTAAATATTTCCAAGTTAGAGCATGCCTTTTTTTTTTCTTTTCTTGTAAACAAGCTTAATCTAATAACTGTGCTTTCCATTATGCTAGTCTAACCTAATTCCTAACCAAAGTTATATTCCTTTTCTTATTAAAGTTTGGCAATTTTACCGTTAGCATTATATCTTTTTAAATTTCTATTTTTATTCATTTTCCCATAAAGCTTCGAGAGATTTAGTTTTAAACTGTTTAATTGTACATTTCGTAATATACCTAGTTGGATAGTGCTCACTGTATATCAAGTTCATTGTTTTTTTATATATAAAAATGACTAACTTAATTGAATCAAGTTATGATAATTGATATGTAACTCATTTGTACACATTATTTTGACTCTTATAATTTGAAGCACTTACAAGTGATACTCGAAGCACCTACGAGCTGTACTCTAAGAACCAAGTTGTTTTCGTGGCACATAAGCACCTACGAGTTACATTTGAAACACTTACAAGTAATCCTCGAAGCACCTATGACTTAAAATCTAAGCACCAAGTTTTTTTAGTGGCACAGAAGCACCTACGAGTTACATTTGAAGCACTAAGAAGTGATGCTCAAAGCACCTATGAGCTGTACTCTAAGCACCAAGTTGTTTCCGTAGCGTGTACAAGTTATAAAAGAAGCACTCATAGATTACATTTGAAGCACTTACAAGCAATGGTTGAAGCACCTATGAGTTGTACTCCAAGCACCAAAGTCATTTTCCCAGCTCACACAATTTATAGAATAAGCACATTCATGCTACATTTGAAAGCCTATGAGTTGTACTCTAAGAACCAAGTTGTTTCTGTAGCATGTTGAAGTTACCAACAACTTAAAATTTAAGCGCGTACAAGTTTAGTTTTTAGCACCTACAAGCTTAGTCGAAAGCACCAGCTACTTAAAATTGAAGTAAGCACCTACAAGCATCGTCGAAAGCACCAACAACTTAAAATTGAAGCACCTACAAGCTTAATTGTAAGCACCTACAAGCTTAGTTGAAAACACCAACTTCTTAAAATTGAAGTAGTTTGTAAGCACCTACAAGCTTAGTTGAAAGCACCTATACCATAAAATTGAAGCGCCTACAAGCTTAGTCGAAAGCACCAACAAGTTTAAACAAGAATCACCTACCAACAACACTAACAATTCAAATTTTAAGCACCTTAATGTTATACGGGATATACCCATATCACCCTATAGCTACATTTACAAGTTTTTGTAGCACCTATAACTCTATATTTGTCGGTGCTTCAAATGTTACTTATAGGTACTTCAAGTATTGGTTGTATGTGCCTCAAGTGTGACAATTAGGTGCTTCATTAACAACCTCAAAAGAAATATCGTGTTTTGTATACCTTGGATGTGTTTCAAGTATAGAATAAAAATGCTTTAATACATATTGTAGGTTATTCTTTTAAAAAATGAAATTGTATCATCTCATAACATCCTTCAGGTAAAGCGCACAATTGCACGATAAGCACATAACAAAGTATTCTCTACATGTACAGACTCTCTTGCACATACAAAATAAAGGCCATATTATATTGAAGGTTCTCACCCACTGTACCAATATTCTTCGGGTAACACTAGTCACTACTGAGGCACAACAAGAAGATTTCAACAATTTGCCTCAAACTCACATTGATAATGCAACTGAACCGAATGGTGGCTCAGTATATCTGGCAGTCCAGAAGTAAATGCAGCAGCACTGTGTGTGCCTCAAGCTAACGTGGAAAATGGAACTGATACCAATCTCCTCCTTTGGCATTTTTTGAACCCATAATGTTTTGGCCATGAATCTCACAATGAACAAACTTTTCACACATAGGTCTTCCAAACTTTACCTATGTTGGAACATATGCACACTACCAGAATCTGTAAACAAATAAATATCAGAATTCCCACAAAGCATAAATACCAGAAATCCAGAATTCCATCGAAAGATAAAATAATTCAGACTACAAGGCCAGAGTATCCAAAATATCCAAAATTCTCCCCCTGAGATCACACATATGCCAAAGGAAAAAAAACAATTTCCCAAGCATCAGCAGACTCCCCCTGAATTTGACCTCTATGTTGAAACATAGAGCAGAAATCCAGCTCAGGTTCAAGCCTCCAACCGTGCTTTCTCTTCCGCCAGACTTGTCTTCTCTGCCTCCAGCGGTGCCATTTGAATGGCAATGGCTCCCAGTCTGGCATTCAGAGCTACCAATCTAGTCTTCTTTTCAGCTGATGAAGAATTTGATCCTGAAGAACTCCATGGTAGATCAGGCACATGCCTCAACCCAAAAGTCTTCTTGTTTGGCCTCAGAAATTCAGTGTCAATCACCACATCTTTTGCTTTTCCTTTCACTTTGGCACTCTTGGCTAGTGCTGAGATCAACCCAAGATAGATAATTGCATGTTTGGTTTTGGGAGCAGTGGCTTGCCTGACCAGATTTTGCTGAATAAATAGCCCAAGAATGACAGGCTTCTGTGTTCCAACACAGTATAGCAACTTGGCCATTTCTCATGTCAATGTAGTAGTATTTGTTGATGGCACTCAACAATGACCAACAGTCTGATACAACTCAAAAAATCTTGAGGATAAGCATAATGCTTGTGAATACCCCATTGTAGGCCACTGTACCTTATATCCACCTGAGATAGTTGCTAGGATTTGATCATCAGAGACTTCCAACTCCTCAGGAAGAACTCCATCTATCTTTAGCGTTTGAAGACCCAACACTCTGTTAATTCTGGCAGCGGACATGTCAAGTATCTTTCCCCTCACATAAACCCTTCCATACCAAGGGGAATCAACTTCCAGATTTCCAACCATGAGGTTAGAATAGACCTCAATCACAACCTGCCTATTATACTGCAGTTGAACCGTAGCTGCTTTTGTCATTCCGATTACCTCCAAAAATTATGAGAACCCACTTTCCCTGTATGCTACTAAGTCCACTGGTCTCTCAGGGATGAATTTTCTTTCAGAAAAGACTTCTCCCATTTCTTCTCCTTTTGAATAAAAATAAGAAAATGAAAATGCTTCACTTACGTAGAGGGGAGGGAGTATTTTCTTCTTCATGCATTCCTGCCTCTTCTTGATCCTTTTTGCTTGTGAAGATACCTTGGCATCAGAAGCTTTCCTCTTGCCTTTTGCTATCTGGAAAAATTCATCGAGAACTTCATCACTTGAGTATACCAAATCAGGAAGATCCTATGTTTGAACATACTCTGAACTTCCAGCTTCATCCTCCTCATCAAATTGTGTTTCAAACTACTCATCTTGATCCAAGTCCTTTGAATCAGTCATTTCCTCTCCAGGTTGCTCATCATGCTCATTACCAGACATATCATTCTGGTCTTCCCCTCCCAGGTCAGCATCAGAATCCACATCCATGTGATTTTCACCTTAATACTGCTGTGTTGGAACATGCACATCACTGTCCTCCTCATCACTATCTGACATTTCGATTATCACATGCTTCTTTAGTTCTTCCATCCTTTTAGCAGCATTTGAATCATAGAAGCCAACCTGTAATCTGTCTCCATATCTCACAACTTCCCTTCCAACAGATTATTCCTCATTAATCTCTCTTAAAACTACATAGCTTGGGCAAGGGATACGACAATATACATTGAACTTATCCTTTTCTCTGTACTCAGCATATTTTCCCATTAGAAATTGTACATCCCAATTCTTGATCCTTCTTATATCACCTATATTACCCATCACAGGCTCCTTGACCTGAACAGTCAGGTATTCACCCTCTATGCTTTTGATTTTTGTTAAATCTACAGCTACTCTGTTTGCCTCTAGCCATTCAAAAATTTCATCTACGCTCTTAAATTCCATGCCCATCAGTTTTAAAGGAGAAGGGTCAGGGCCAATTACCTTTCCATATCGGCCCTTCCTCTTGGCACTGGTGAGTTTTTCTTGTTCATCGTGTCCAATCCCAGAGCCACCAGCCTCTTTACCTCCATTGGATGCCCCTTCCTCTACACCAAGCTCTTCATCTTAACCAAGATTTTCTTCAGGAAGTGCTTCGGCCACAATTTGATCCGAGTTTTCTCCACATTGATCTTGATTTTCTTCTAGTAGCGATTCGACCCCAGTTTGGTCTACACATCTTCCATTCCCTTCGACCAATACTGACTCCAAATTTACTGAACACTGTTCCTCCTCCATGACTTCTAAGGGTAGAAATGATCCTGGAAATTCGCCTTCTTATGTGGGAATAGTAGGACTGGAAGCCATTTTTGTTTTTTTTCGATTTTCTAGACAAAACAAAATATTTACAATAAAATTTAGGTAAGAGTGACCTCAAATTTGACAAACACCTAAGTGTTTTCGAAGGCTTTCAAAGGTGGCGGAGTCCAATGGCTTTGTAAAGATATCAGCGAATTGCTCGTGTGTTGGAACATAGACTACCTCCACTTCCTTCCTTTCCACCAGATCTCTAATAAAGTGATGCTTTATATCAATATGTTTGATTCTCGAGTGCTGGACTGGATTTTTAGAGATATCAATTGCACTGGTGTTGTCACATAAAATCTTTAAGGGACCTTGACAAATTCCATAGTCTCTTAACATTTGTTTCATCCATAACAATTGTGCACAACAACTCTCTGCTGCAAGATACTCAGCTTCTGCAGTAGACAAGGAGATTGAATTCTGTTTCTTACTATACCACGACACTAAGTTCGTACCAATAAAGAAACATCCACCAGTGGTACTTTTTCGATCATCAGCATTACCAGCCCAATCAGAATCACTGTACCCAATCAATTCAGAATCTTGACTTTTAGAATACCAGACACCATAATCAGAAGTCCCACTTACATATCGAATAACTCGTTTAACTACAGTGAGATGAGACTCCTTTGGATCAGCCTGAAATCTTGCACAAATTCTAACACTGAAACATATATCTTGTCTACTAGCTGTTAAATACAGTAAACTTTCAATCATGCCTCTGTATAATTTCTGATCGACTGCAACTCCTTTCTCATCCTTTACAAGTTTATTAGAGACGCCCATAGGAGTTCGAACAGCTCAAGCACTGCTTAGATCGAATCTCTTTACTAGATTTAGGGCATACTTACTCTGATTGATGAATAGACAAATCCTTCCTTGCTTGACTTGAAATCCCAGAAAGTATGTGAGTTCTCCAACCATGCTCATCTTAAATTCAGATTACATAATGGTGACGAAATCCTGTACCATAGAGGATGAAGTGGAGCCAAATACAATATCATCAACATAAATTTGAGCAATTAGTAATGTTGAAGTCTTTTCGAGCACAAATAAAGTGCGATCTAATCCCCCTCGACGATAACCTTTCTTCAGAAGAAAGTTAGTAAGTCGTTCATACCATGCTCTGGGTGCTTTCTTTAGACCGTATAGAGCCTTCTTGAGACGATACACATGATGTGGATAATGAGGATCCTCAAATCCTTTAGGTTGTTTAACATAGACCTCTTCATTCACCACTCTATTTAGAAACTCACTTTTGAAATCCATTTGATATAACATAAAGTTCATAGAACAGGCAATAGCGAGTAAAATTCGAATTGACTCTAATCTGGAAACTGGTGCGAATGTCTCATCAAAGTCGACTCCTTCCACTTGTGTATATCCTTGAGCTACTAGTCTGGCTTTATTTCGAGTGACCTGCCCATCAGCGTCAGAGTTATTCTTGAAAATCCACTTCGTTCCAATGCCATTAATACCTTTGGGGCGAGGGGTAAGATACCAGACATCGTTCAGTGCAAACTGGTTTAGTTTTTCTTGCATAGCAGCAATCCAGTATTCATTCAACAAGACTTCTTTGTAGTTCTTTGGTTCAATGTGAGAAACAAAGCAATGTAGTCTAGCTAGCCTTCGATAATCCACCCGAGGAACCGATCGAGTACTTCTCATGTTAGAGTCAGGTTGATCCTGTGTTGGAACATGGGGTTTTGTAGCGGGTGGCGATGTTCCAACATGATCAACTTTGACAGATTGGGCACTACTCTGCTCAGTTGTTCCAACACGTTAACGAGGTTCAGTTTCAACTGGTGGATCTGCAAAGTCAGGTTGACGCGGATGTGTTGGAACATGAGTATTGTTGGGTTGTTCTTCTACAATATCTGGCTGTCATTCCTCCGCTACATCATCCACAATAACAATTATGGATTCCATGAGAGTGTTGGTTCGGTGATTAAAAACTCTATAGGCACATCTATTGAGAGAATACCCTAGAAAAGTTCCTGTATCACTCCAATTGTCAAATTTTCCCAGCTGCTCTCTGTCTCTGAGAATGTAGCACTTGCTTCCGAACACATGAAAATATGAGACATTTGGTTTCCTACCCTTCCAAATCTCGTAGGATATTTTACTAGTGAATGGTCGTAGATACACTCGATTAATTGTATAACAAGCTGTATTAATTGCTTCTGCCCACCATTTCTTATGGATTTCTTTCTCATGTAACATAACACTAGCCATCTCCTGCAAGGGTCTGTTCTTTCGTTCTACGATACCATTCTGCTGAGGGGTGATGGGTGCCGAAAATTCATGTTGGATTCTAAGCTCGTCACAAAAATCAATGAATTGTGAAATCTCAAACTCTCTACCATGATCACTTCGAATTCGAACAATCTTTCCAACTGGACTTCCCTTTTCTGTTTGTAACTATATAACCAGACTTCTAAATACTTCCAATGTATCAGATTTATCTTTCAGAAAAGCTACCCACATAAATCTAGAGAAATCATCAACACATACAAATATATATTTCTTTCCACCTATACTAGGCGTATTGACAGGACCCATCAAATCCATATGCAACAATTCCAGACTTCTAGAGGTTATATACTGAACAAAAGAGTGGGGAGATCGAATTTGTTTACCTTGTTGACATGGTCCACACACAATTCCATTCTTGCTGGTTAAGGTAGGCATCCCTCATACAACTTTCACATTTGCGATTTTCACCAATGTTTTATAATTGATGTGACCGGGCTTCCTGTGCCACGGAACTCCTTCATCTTGCTGGGAAATCATGCATCGTACTTCTTGTTCCAATAGATAGCAATTGTCTGATGATATTATGTCTGAAAGAACCTTGTTTTTTCTGTGTTTCACTACACATTTGTCCTTATGAAATTCTACTATCATATTGTCATCACACAACTGACTTATGCTTAATAAGTTTGCCTTCAGATCTTCAACAAACAGTACACTAGTGAACACTGGAAAACCTTCAATCCTCAATTCGCCTCTTCCAATCACTCTTCTCTTCTTTCCATCACCGAAAGTCACATATCCACCATCGTATGGAGTGATATTCGTGAGATATTCTGGAGTGCCATTCATGTGGCGAGAACAACCACTATCAAAATACCGTGAATCTCTGGAATAACCTATGAGAGGTGTGTGCCACCAGACATGTGCTAGATCGTTTGACAACCCATACTTTTCTGATTGATTTAATTTTCTGGACCTTGCCTATGTTGGAACATGCCAGAAGTTGTCGTCCTGACATTTGGTCTCTGATCAGTTTTCTGCATTGTTCCTCGGAATGTCCTTGAAATGTGCAGTAACTACAGATGAGCGGTTTTCTTTGATAAGACATGCCAAACTTCCATTTCACTTCTCGAATCTTAGTCTTGAGGGTTACTGAATTCTCGTGTGCTTCAGTCTTATGCTTGTTGCCATACCCAGTACCGTGTTGATCACCAAAGTTCCGTCTCATGTCTAGAATATCGTCAAACTTTCCCTTTCTAGTATTTAGCTTAGAAATTGTTGCTTCAGACGTCTCAGCTCTCTTGACTACTACTATCAGTTTCCCTTTCAATTCTTCATTTATCTTTTCAAGTTCTACAACTTTCAGTCGCAATTCTCTTTCAATTTCCAGCAACTTCTTTTTTTCTTCGTTCAGCTCTTTGTTTGTGTTAGCTACTTGAACCCACATGGCATACATTTTTTCATAGGTTCTGTAGATTTCTTCATCACTTACAGAAAGATCATCGTATTCATCACTGTGCGTTTCATACAGATCTATGTTGGAACATACAGCTTTGACGTTTTTAAGTGTGTTGGAACATCCATCCTCCGATGTGTCATGAATTTTTGCTCCGAACACCACATAATTGCTGGTAAGTTCCTCTTCGTCCTTCTCATCTTCTTCATCTTCACTCCATGAGGTGACATATGATTTTCCCTGTTTCTTCCGGGTGTTAGCACATTCAGCCTGAATATGACCATATCCTTCACATTCTCTGCATTGAATTCGTCCATCCTGTTTTGGTTCACTATTTTAATTTCTGAAGAACTGCTGATTTCTTTGCTCAAACCTCATTCCACGATTGTTTCCAGAGTCTTGTGGTCTTGGTCTATTTCCACCATGCCTTTCCTGAGATTTCTTGTTAACTACTTTCTTTAGCATTCTTGAGAAGCTCTTCGTGATAAGTGCAAGTTTTTCGAACTCATCATCACTGTCAGACTCGTAATTGTCTTTCAATGCAGATGTTTTGAATGTCAACTCCATAGGACTTCTTTTTACAGCCTGTTGAAAAGTCATCTCACATGTCTGCAACGATCCCATTAGTTTATCTAGACTCATTGTTGCTACGTCTCTTGCTTCTTCTATTGCCGCAACCTTAATTGTAAATCTCTTAGGCAGTGATCTCAAGGTTTTTTCACCAACTTCGATTCTTTGTAAACCTTTCCAAGTTGATATGCCATGTTAGAGATGTCCTGAGTTTCCCGTTGAATATGGCAATAGTATCATCCTCCTCCATCTTGAGCTCCTCGCACTTTGTAGCCAACATCTGATGTTTGGACTCACGAACTCTACTCGTTCCCTCATGAACTGTTTGCAGGGTATCCCATGCTTTCTTAGCTTGGTGACATGTAGAGATGCGTTTAAACTGGTTTTCATTAACTGTAGTAAAGATTGCATTCAGTGCCTTTGAATTCACCAGAGATGCTTTGAGGTCATTAGATGTCCAACTAGCTTTGTCTTTGAGTTTCTGCTCCCTTTGACTTGACTCTCCTTCTGTCGACTCAACATATTCAGCAGGATGATTCCACTCATTCTCAACATAAAACTATGCCAGTTCATCCAGCGAGTTGATGAAGACTCTCATACGTGTCTTCCAATAGTTGTAGTTGTTGCCTTCTAGTAGAGGTGGCTGAGACACTGAAGCTCCTTCTTTAGTCGTCATGGTAAAACCGGATCATACTTTCCTTGACATAACCAAGGGAATAATAAGTGACCAAGCTCTGATACCAAATGAAATTTTGGTTTTACCGATTTTTTATAATCCTAGTTAATATGTTCCAACATGACCTATTTAACCAAGTACGTAATAATTAAAAACGTAAACGACGCACGACTTGGTTACGCAGTTTGATGAAATCCACCTACATCTGCGGGCCTGGCCCAGTTCAGAATAAATTCACTAATTAGAAAGATACAGTACAATATTACAAAATACTTATCTTTACTAACTATAACGTGTGAATTCTGCAAGCTCCACTTGCTACCGATCCGCCTTGATCAGACTCCCTCTGACCTCGAAACTCATCGACGCTGGATCTCCTCCTCCCGAGGAATTGAGGTGTATGATTCTGAACTTTGTACAGCAGGTCAAGTATGTTGGAATATAGGAATCTGGCTCTTAGCAATTCTCGAAAGTCTCAAAAATCTATATGCAGATTTTTGCTCTATTGAATCCATACAGAACACAACCGTGTTTGTCCCCTTTTATATCCATGAGCAGTTTGGAATCCTCCATGATTATCTCCACAATATTCCTATTCCAAATCTTCTTCTTGAAGCATATCCAAATCCCACAAATAAAGGGATTTTCCTCATCACAATATATCCCATATATTCGCAAATAACCACTCAATATATGTAGGGATATTTCATAAATCAACTATGCTTCACACGCCTCATTCATAGAAGAATATTCAGATTCTCATAAACCATAAATGCCATAATATTCTATCTCCCTTTTTTCATAAAATCATCTTGGCGTGAATCAACCAATTCCGAGTGTTCCAACATGAAAATTTTTTCGTTTCCAAATATGTTCACAAAAACTGCCAATTAAATATTCAATGCAAATCTCTAACTTTACAATAAGAATGTTAGCTCGGTTCAAAATTCAAGCAATATGCATCCCCTTAACCCTTCATCCATAACAAATGCCAGCAAGGCAAAAAGTGCTGCAATTTCATACAGCTAGGAATATCTCACTCCTAGATTCTTAAGGAAAAAAACTTCAGAAACAAAAAAAATCAAAACTTCCTTACTTCCATTCAAATGTCACCTGAGAAGAATTTTGCTTTCAATCAACAAAGCTAAACCCTCATAATTAGAAACCAGCTTTAAAAAAAAAGTAAACTTAAACCAATCATCAAGAATACAACAACATATGAAATCCACGTAAATCAGCCTCAAGGAAAACTACACAGTAATATAAAGAGCTAAAACTAACAATTGAGACATTCATAACACTATAAAAATTTATCAAAAAAAGAAGAAAAAAGAAAAACTAAACCTTTACCATTCATATAAACATGGTTAACGACCCAGAACAAGAAATTCATCCTGAACAACAACAAATCAAAAACCCACAACAAACATTCGTAACTGCTGGAGAATTCTCCGGCAAAGGTTGATCCCATAAATCCATTTCTAGAGAAGCTCAAGTTCCGCCAAGCGGTAATGGAAGTTGGGCATCTTCTATCGACTTTACTTCTGGCGGGCAGCTGGTCCAGTGACAGAACCCGCCGCCGCCGCAGCTCAACGCAATCGACATTCCACGGTGTCCATTTCGTCCTCCCATTGGAGGCTATTGTACCACCACAAAATTGATTGTGAAAGAGGACTAGAGGAGGAAGCTACAGAGGAGAGGAGAAGGCGGTGGTGGCCGGTGAAGAAGAAAGGAGAAAAGAATAGGGGCCGCGATTGTTGAAGGTTTTTCTTTTCATCCGTAGAGTGAAAGAATGATCCGATTTCGGTATTATTATCCGTAAATTTGGTTGTTATTTCAGCAACACATGATTCAATTAGAGTCCTACGATTAAGAAGGGATGGGTCGGATACAAGTGTCTGGTGATGACTCAAGAAATCAGTTGTACAAACCAAGAGAGTATCGACTACCTTTGCAAAAACCTTGGGAGGAAGGATACAAAATTATTCATTGCGCCCTACATTAAAAGGTTATAGTTGTAATCTTCATTACGCTTACAAACATCATTTACGCATTTTAATGAACATTAAATATATTTTTAGGGACCATTGGCGATTGATCATGATTGTTCCGACAAAGAAACAGCTGTATTGGATGGATCCATTGCACTTCCAACCATCGGAAGCATTTGTCAAGATTTTGGAGTCCGCTATGAAGGATACTAGCAAAGATGTTGCAATCAAATTTGAAGTGGTCGAAATCAAGGTATAATACGGGATAATTGCTTCTTTTTTTCCAACAATGTGTATCTAGACATTTAAAATTTTATGTTGTTTTAAATCATTACAAGAAACAAGCGCAAACATGGGAGTGCGGTTATTACGTAATGTTGTACTCAATAGCGTGCATAGAAGGCATCAAGTTGGATTTACATGAAATTGACAAGGTAATTATACATTTGCTTCTACTAAACACTAATAGTGTCTCAATCTCAACAAAATATTTGCTACTAACTTGCTACTCACGGGTTCTTCCAAAGGCAACGAGGCTCTATTCCAAAGAAGACATCCACAATGCAAGAAATTGTTTAGCTAGGCATCTCATCCTCAACCGCTCAACAACTCCTAGGAACCCTAACTTGGTAGAGTAACACAATTTAGGTAAATTAGTGTGATGTGAAAGTTTGGAATAGAATTGTATTGATTTCTATTCCTATCTATAAATTATTGCTTAGTTAGCATTTTCTATAGATTTTTATTAGATTTTAGAATAATTCCGTGCATTGGGTTACCATTGTGGTTGTTGAATGAGGCCTATTTTGAGTTGGGAAAATGAATGAAAATAGTATTTTTACCATTGGAGCCAGGTGGGATTCCGAACTCGTATTCGAGCTAAATAGCATTCTAAACTCGAAAATTGATTTTTTTTTAAAGAGCGCATCAATTTACAGAGGAAGACCAGAATGTGGGACCAAATTGGAAAGTCGGCATCCCATAGGACAAAAAATAGGAACCAAATTTTGTTTCGAGTGAGGAACCCTGTGCCGTTTTGAGTTTGGAACATACCTCTAGGGTTGATGGAGATTACCTCGGTTCTGAGTGCAGAACTTCTAAAAGGAGGTTTCCCCGGCCTTTTAATGGCAGTTCATAGTTTCCTTTAATTGGTGTTCCAAGTTCGTAAGGTGCCGGAAGGGCCGTTGAAAGCTGCCTTGGTTCCGAGTTCGGAACCTATTAAAGATCGTTCTTCCGGCCTATTAAAGGTGGTTCATAGCTGCCGTTAATGGGTGTTTGTAAAGGCGGTTATTGGAACCACCTTTAATTGGTCGTGATTAAAGGTGTGGCCAGAGAAGCACTTTGAAAGTGCCTTCTCTGGTCCGATATAACTGCCTTTAATGACCCCTTCCCCCACTAGTGAAAACCAACCTCATCATAAAAGAAAACAAGGAAGACACGAGGTCGTCTTAGCTTGCTGATTTGTCCTAAACTAACAACGGTGAAAGAGGTCTACTCGTTGTGTGTCGATACATATGGGAGGATCTCATATTGGATTTCGCCTCCATAATTGAACGATTTTGCCTAAAAATTACATTTCAAGGGTAATCCAAACCCTTAGATAGATTTAAATTAATTACACGTATCAGATCTTGGATTAGGTAATTGATATATCATTAAATTATATTTAATAAATTTTCAACAGTGGTATTAGAGCATCTGGCTTTTTTTTTTTAAAAAAAATCATTCGAATATGCTAGGGAAAATGCCCAACAACAATTAAAATAAGTTGAATTGACATTCAAACTAACTAGCCTTGACAATTAACTAACATATTGCAAGGATATCTAAATTACATGTCAACTAGACCGAGCATCTGTACAATTACAAATGAGTGATCCAATAAAACTGTAACATCGCCCTCAAAGATATTAGCTCGCTTCCAGTGAAAATCATGTCCACTTGGAAGAGAGGAGCGTATCACACATCAATTTCACTACGCCAAACAAGGATCTTCTACAACTGCAACACCACTTGATCCAACCACAATATATGTCGTCCAAACTATAACTACCTTGAAAAACACAGATTTAAAAGATCCAAATAAAAAACCAGAAACAAAATTACGAACACACGATCTGTACAAGTAGATCGAGAACAACACATTGATACAAACAACTGAATCGAGTTATCGTCATGAATACTATGATCTAATTGATTAGCTCGAAGAACAAAAATAATGTGTAGAGACAAATCTCACACTTATTCAGTAATAAAAACATCAATTAAAATACTATTTCCAATTCTCTCTCTCTTTCTTTGACCTTTTGATCTATGTTCTATAGGAATGCTTGTGCTAAATTCTGTAAATGTGCCATTGTAATTTTGAGCCACTTTGAAAAGAGAGTTCATGAATCCATAAAATATTGACCTTGAAGACCTAGTATAGCATGTTTCCAAACCTTTTATACGTTGCTATGTGTAGCTAGATCCCTAGACTAGAATGCCTCATACCATTTAACTGGTATTCTTTTATGATTACAACCCTTAGTGTCTAATATTACTGGTCCATAATTTGAAACTGTGATAGGCAGATTAAAACATGTTGCTTCAGGAAAGATTAAGACCCATTTTTGAGATGTTAAAATCCTATCTATTCTTTCTGATAGTCATTATTCCATGAAATAAAGATGCTAATTTATCAAATTTAAATTCAAGCATAAAGAAAGCAAGGTCGATCCAGCAGAGAACAGTGTAAAATATTTTTTATTTCAACACTACGGCGCGTGGCCGGAAGTGGAGTAGACCAAGGCCGCACATGAGAGCATTGGCGGAACCAACGGTACGCTAGGTAGGGCTGGAGCCCTACCTAGATCGGTGGCCTGAGCTAGGAGGAGGCGGGAGCGCGTCTCCGGCGCGGCGGCAGCAAGGGCCAAGCCCTGCTCGCCGGAGAAGAAGGCCGCGTGCGGCCTTTTTTTTAAAATTCATTTGGCCTTATTTTGGCCTTATTCGTTTTTAAAATTCATTTGGCCTTATTCGTTTCGTTTGGCCTTATTTTTTTAATACCTAAGTAGTAAAACGACGTCGTTTCACTAAATAATATGAAAAAAAATGAAATCAGAAATGGATTGGGCCAAAAACTGAGCCCAATCCAATAACCAAACATTAATCCATTCTATAAGCTTGGAGGCGAGAAAGACAGCAAGTCAGCACTCCTTCCTCTGCCTCAGCTCACAGCCTCGCTCCGCCTCAGCCCCGTCGCCGTCGATCCGTCCGCCGCCGCACCGCCGCCATCCGCCACCGCCGTCCGCCACCGGCTGCTTCCTGCCTGCCTCGTCCCGCTGCCTCTCCAAACCACGGTAAGTCTTCTCTTTATGCTCATATTAATTAATTTTAGGGTTTATAATTTATTGTCTTTTTAATTTATTTCTTCAAAACTTAAATATATGTATAATGTGAACATGATTTTTAGATTGGATGTTGAATTGAATTTATATGGTTGCATTATATATGATTGTTGAAGTTTAGTTGAATTGCATAAATTGATTTAGTTGAATTGCATATTTAGTTGGAATTTAGTTGAAATTATAATTGTTTGATTTATTTTGTATAATTTTATGTGAAAATGAAATTGTCAATTTGTCATAATCGATTTATGGAATTATCAATTAGGGATATTTGTTAAATTGAATTTAGATGAATATGATTTTATAAATTTTTTGTTATCTCAATTTGTTATTGTTTCGTAACTCTTTTAGATTTTTTAAAAATAAATCAATTTGTTATTGTTATCTCAATTTTTTTGTTATTGTTATCTCAATTTTTTTGTTATTGTTATTGTTTCCCAGGGGCGGAACCAGAAAAATTTTCCAGGGGGCGAAAATTTTTCAGCCTCCCCTGAAAAATTATTCTGGTTCCGCCCCTGCATGAGAGAGCATGCGGGCGGAAATGGCCAGGTGGATTACCTTGGTTTTGATCCAATAAGATTTAGCACATTGATTATGTATTTTGGTAATTTTTGAGTGTGATTAGGATTTCCATCCTTGATCAGTTATATTTCCTATTCTTTGTAGAAGAATAAGTTTCCTTTTGTTAGAATATTATATTTCCTAATCTTGTATTAGAAATATAATTAGTTTCTTATTCTCATTAGGAGAATATTTCATTTCATTAGAAGACAAATTTGACCATTTAGCTTTTTATCTATATCTGACATAATGTAACCAATCTTTCTCTCAAGCCCTAAATTTGCGAATTCCCACCTTAACTTCTACTACACTAAACACGTCATCTTCCTTGTTCATTCGGATAAATATGATGATTTTCCCATTTATCCACATCTCTTGACCTTCAACGATGATGGAAACTCAAGAATGGTAACTTCTTGTTCTTCAAAGGGTGGTTGATTGGACTAGAGGCTTCATGCCATGGTTTTGGTTTTGTTCTTATTCACCTATAACGCAATATGGTGTTGCTATGTTCCGGGATACGATAGTTTGAGTAATGATTGCAAATTGTCGCACTTTCTTGTGCAAATCTAACACACATTGACACACACTGACACACACTATATCATTTTCTTGTAATAAAAAAAGTCAAAACTTTTATAAGAAAATTTAAGACTAAATTATTTTTTGGTCCCCTACAAAGTATCTTTTACTATCTTTTGGTCCACAGTTGCAAAACAACCCTTAGACGGTACCCTACAAATTCAAAACATTTTTTTTGGTCCCCAACCCCAGTTCCCAGCCAGATTTCTGGTTTTCAGGCTCACGTGCCAGTCACGTGCCATTTTTTTCGGTAAGCTCAGGGCTAATTTGGTAATTTCACAAATTAAACACATTTAATTTCGTAATTTCACAATCAAGTTCCTATCTACATTAAATTGCATTCCAGCCCCTGTTCTTCTTCAACCCAACAGATTCAAATTAGGGCTAATCGAACCTCAGAGATGTCAAAGAGAAAACTCGGCTTCGAAGGTTTCAGCATCAATCGTCAACCAACATGCAACTTCGAGTGGTCGCAAGCTCCGCAGAGGCTCTACGTCCCTCTGCGCCTAGGGTTTATCCGCCACCCAGCAGATTTGAATTAGGGCTAATCAAACCTCAGAGATGTCAAAGAGAAAGCTCGGCTTCGAAGGTTTTGGCATCAATCATCAACCAACGTACAACTTCGAGCGGTCGCAAGCTCCGCACAGGCTCTACGTCCCTCTGCGCCTAGGGTTTATCCGCCACCCAGCAGATTTGAATTAGGGCTAATCAAACCTCAGAGATGTCAAAGAGAAAGCTCGGCTTCGAAGGTTTTGGCATCAATCATCAACCAACGTACAACTTCGAGCGGTCGCAAGCTCCGCACAGGCTCTACGTCCCTCCGCCCTCCCGCGGTGGCGGTGCCGCCCACGAAAATTACGAGGACACCGACATAGACAACATCGAGGACGACGATGCCGCCACGGAGGAGGAGAACAACAGCCACAACGACGGCACCTCCGCCGCGGACGATGAGCAGGCGGCGGGGAATCGAACCTCAGAAAATGTTGGTTGAAGAAGAACCGGGGTTGGAATGCAATTTAATGTAGATAGGAACTTGATTGTGAAATTACCAAATTAAATGTGTTTAATATGTGAAATTACCAAATTTGCCCTGAGCTTACCAAAAAAAATGGCACTGACCGGCACGTGAGCCTGAAAATCAGAAATCTAGCCGGAAACTGGGTTTGGGGACCAAAAACAATGTTTTGAATTTGTGGGTACCATCTAAGGGTTGTTTTACAACTGGAGACCAAAAGATAGTAAAAGATACTTTGTTGGGGACCAAAAAATAATTTAGTCAAAATTTAATGCATGGGACTTCCGGGTGAATTATATAAAAGATGATAAATAACAATTACATGAGTCTCACAATATTAAGAAAAAAAAGTGATTTTATTCTTGCAATATTTTGTGCAGGAGCACGGAAATGTGGGTTTGCACGTGTAGTGCGAAAGTGAAAATTGTAGAATGTATTAAAGTATAAAATCAGATAATTTGGAAACGTAAAAAATATCTTTAAAGAAGTTAAAAATAACCAATAAAATATTTATAACAAAATATGAAACTAAAATAAATTTAATAATATCATACTATTTATTAAACATTTAAATGTTCATCTTTTGTTTGTCATGGTCTTTAAATGATAACTTTGACCATTTGGATCATTATCTATATGTGACATAATGTAACCGGTCTCTTATCTCAAGCCTTAAATTTCAAAAATTTCAATGTAACTTCCACATCGATGGCGGTGCTACGAACATCATCGTCTTAGTTCCCTCAAATGAATATGACAAATTCACCATTTCCCCGTATCTCCTAACCTTCACTGATGAGGGAAACTCAATTATGGTAACTTCTCCATTATTCAAAGGGTGGTGGATTGGACTGCTCGCTTCATGCCATGGACTTGTTCTTGTTCACCAAGACCGCGATTTTGAGCCAGTATGTTACTGGATACGATAGTTTGAGTGGTGTTTACAAAATTGTCACACCTTCGTATTGCTATTCCAAAAGGGACAATTGTGCAAATATGACATACACAGGCACACACATATCATTTCTTGTAATTAGAAATTTGATGCATAGGGATTTTGGGTGAACCATTTAAAGAGTAATAAATACCGATTACACAAGTCTCACGATATGCAAAAAAATTAATTGTGATTTTATACTTGTCATATTGTGTGCAGGTGCACGGAAATTTGGGTGTGCACATGTAGGGCATGATTTAAAATAGTAGAATCAATTGAAAAATTGAATATGCTAATTATGAAATGAATATAATATCTTTTAATAAGTTGAAAATAACCAAAGAATGATTGTAACAAAATATGAAACTAAGATAAATTTATTAATATCATACCTTATCTTTAGCATCTAAATGTTTTTTTTTTCTCATGGTCTTTAAATGGGAACTTTATCCATTTGGATCTTTATCTATATGTAAGTTAATGTAACCGGCCTTTTATCTTAAGTCCTGAATTTGCGAAATGTGAATGTAACTTCCACATCCTTGGCAATGCTACGAACATCACCGCCTTAAATCTCTCTAATAAATATGAAAAATTTCCCATTTCTCCACCTTTCCCAGCCTTTATTGATGACGACAACTCAAGAATGGTTAACTTCTCCATTATTCATAGAGCGGTGGATTGGACTGCTCACTTCATGCCATGGATTTGTTCTTGTTCACCTAGAACATGTTGCTAAGCCAATATGTTCTGGAATACATAGTTTGAGTGATGATTACAAAATTGTCCCACTTTCGTGTTGCTCTTCCGAGAGGGAAAATTGTGCAAATATGACATACACAAGTACACACATATCATTTTCTTGTAAATAAAAATTGAGAAAAATGCATTTTGAACCCTATGTTTTGATCGAAAGTGCATAAATGACCTTGTAAAATATGAAAGTGCAAAAATAATACTGAATTTCATTGTCCGAAATGTCAAGGGCCAAAATGGTCGGAAATCGTCAAAATGATCATTTTACCATTCTATTAGAAAATGTTAAAAAAAAAATGTAAGGCAATAATAACCTCCCTGCTATTAACAAAAGGGCCCTTCCTTTCTTTTGTTTTTCATTTTTCTCTGATTTCACCTCTGGGACACTCTGATTCCGAGCCAAAACCCGGCCCGGATTTCATCCCGCCCGACGCCCGCCCATATTCTCGACCCTTTTCCGCCGCATCAGTCCCAGTTTCAGTCTCCCGGACGGTAGCCAAAGATAGGTATAAGCTCGACGGTGCTCTGCTGATGTCACCGCACGGCGACGATCGCCTCGATAAGGAGGAAGTCACCTCAAGAATCCTCGACATCGTCAAAGTGGACCCAACCAAGGTGACTCCTGACCTTCGTTTAAAGAAAGACTTGGGATTAGATAGTTTAGACACGGTTGCCCTGGAGGAAGAATTTAAGCTCGAAATCCCAGACAAGGAAGCCGATAAGATCGACTCCTGCCCTCTTGCAATTGAATATGTTTACAACCACCCAATGGCTAGCTAGGCTGGGCTAATTTCTTGATTATTCTCACTGTCCAGCTCAAACAACGTTCGTGCTGCCCTCTTGGATTGATTGGTTGCAATGCTGTAGAATTCCATAATGCCAGAGGGCTGAGAAAATAAATTTTCTTGTAAACTTGGGAATTTGACAATGTTACGTGGTTATGCTAATGTAAATAAATTACTTAAAAAGAAAAGTTTGAAGATGAAAAAGATGAAAAAGAAGGGTTAAAATTGTCATTTTATTTTAGGTTTTTAATTAGGGGGTAATTATGTCTTTTTAAGACTAGTCAACACCTGATTTGCATCTATCAATGCCTAAACTGTGCAAAATGGGTATAACTGCACAATCTGACATAAGTGTGGGCATGCATGTGTAGTGCATAAGTTAAAATAGTAGAATGAATTGAAAATTGAAAATCTGTTAATTAGAATGATAATAATATCTTTTGAGAAGTTGAAAATAACCAATGAAAAATATATAACAAATTATGGAACTAAGATAAATTTATAAATATCATACTTTATCTTTAACATCTAAATGATTTTTTTATGAACTTTAACTGACAATTTTGACCTTTTTGACCGTCATCTATTTGTGAATTAATATAACCGATCTCTTATATGAAGTCCAAAATTTACAAAATCCCAATGTGACTTCCACATTAATGGCGATGCTATGAACATCTAAATGATTTGGTTCTCTCTAATAATTATTAAAATTTCTCATTCCTATACCTCTCCCGACCTTCATTGATGGCGGAAACTCAAGTATGGGAACTTCTTAATTTTTCAAAGGTCAGTGGATTGGAGTTCTTGCTTCATGCCATGGTTTTGTTCTTGTTCACCCAAAATGCATTGCCTAGCCAATATGTTCTGCGACATTAAAGTTAGAGTGATGATTACAAATTGTCCTACTTTCGTATTTCTATTTCGAGAGGGATGATTATTAAATATGACACACACAAGTACACATATCACTTACTTGTAATTAAAACTTTTATGCATAGGACTTTTGGGTGAATTATCTAAACAAAAATAAATACCGATTACACAAGCATCACTTATACGATATCAAAATTTACAATTCTCTTAGTTTAGTATTTTAAGTAGGATAACACTATACTCTTTTTCCCATTAGATTTTTTTTAATGAATTAGTGTGATCATTTGTAATATATTTCATTTTAGAATAATGCCCATTAAATTAGCCATGTTGATTAAGAAGAGTTTCGGTTATACTTTTATTAGGGTTTAGAATATTTAGTTATGTTAGAATTAGATTTGATAAGATTGGATAAGACAATATTCATTCATTTATCTTGAAGAATATAGTCATTTATTTTAGGTATTCTAGTTAGATATGGTTTTAGCTTGTTGAAACTGCCATAAATCATTACAGTTTATATTTGTACTAGTCGAATTATACACTATAAATAGGGGAGGCCATTCACTAATTTCAAACACTTTTTATCAATCAAATATACAACCTTTTGAGTTCATACTCTTTGCTTGCGAGCTATTCCATGGTTGCTTAATCCTGAAAGCTACTTAAGTATAAATGAACCTTGTCATCTGATCCGACGGGCTAGTTGGAGAGCAAGTCAAAATTAGGCGTACCCCGAGGACTAGACTTCTAAATTTCAAGCGGCACACTAGGGTTTGCGAGTTCCTTGTTTTGTCAAAGATCTCAATTCTGCAATCTAGAGTTTTCGCAAGGAGGTTCATATCATTCACCATATGCAGAAAATTTAATTGTGATTTTATACTTGTCATATTGTGTGTGGGTGCACAGAAGTGTGGGCGTGCACGTGTAGTGCATAAGTTAAAATAGTAGAATGAATTGAAAATTTAAAATATGTTAATTAGAAATTATAATAATATCTTTTAAGAGTTGAAAATAACCAATGAACAATTTATAACAAATTATGGAATTAAGATAAATTTATAAACATCATACTTCGTCTTTAACATCTAAATGATTTTTTCCATGGACTTTAAATGGCAATTTTGTCCTTTATCTATACGTGAATTAATGTAACCGGTCTCTTAAATAAAGTGCTAAATTTGCGAAATCCCAACATGACTTCCACATCAATGGTGGCGCTACGAACATCATCGTCTTAGTTCTCTCAAATAATTATGAAAAAATTCTCATTTCTCTACTTCTCCTGACCTTCATTGATGGCAGAAACTCAAGTATGACAACTTCTTCATTTTTCAAAGAGTGGTGGGTTGGACTGCTTGCTTCATGCCATGATTTTGTTCTTGTTCACTATGAAAGTTAGAGTGATGATTACAAAATTGTCCTACTTTCGTATTTCTATTCCGAGAGGGATGATTATTTAAATATGACAGACAGGTACACACATATCACTTTCTTGTAATAAATATTTTGATGCATAGGGCTTTTGGGTTGAATTTTCTAAACAATAATAAATACCGATTACACAAGCATCACCATATGCAGAATTTTTTTTTGTGATTTTATACTTGTCATATTGTGTGTGGGAGCACAGAAGTGTTGGCGTACACATGTAGTACATAAGTTAAAATAGTAGAATGAACTGAAAATTTAAAACATATTCAGTATAAATGATAGTAATACCTTTTAAGAAGTTGAAAATAACCAATGAAAAATTTATAACAAATTATGAAACTAAGATAAATTTATAAATATCATACTTTGTCTTTAACATCTAAATGATTTTTTCATGGACTTGAAATGACAATTTTGACCTTTTGGATCTTTATCTATATGCGAATTAATGTAACCGGTCTCTTATCTCAAGTCCTAAATTTGCAAAATCCCAACGTGACTTCCCCATCAGTGGCGGCGCTACGAACATCATCATCTTAGTTCTCTCTAATAATTATAAAAAAATTCTTATTTCTCTACCCTTGGACATATAGTCCACCAACACTAAGATGTAGTACTTTACATTGGATTTTGGAAATGGACCCATGAAATCCATGCCACACATATCAAAAATCTCAACTGGCATCGAAAAGGCTTGGGGCATCTCATTTTTAGATGAGATGTTTCCCATCCTTTAACATGATGACACAAAATTTTTAGCGTCTGATAGTATGTTGGGCCAATAAAGACCGCAATATGCTACCTTCCTAGAGGTTCTTTTGTATCCAAAATGCCCCCTGATTTAGGATGAATGGCACACCTTAAGTACACAGTCTACCTCATCATCAGGTATGTATCTTCTAATTTCCTGATCAGAACAATGCTTCCACAGGTATGGATCAACCCAGGTATAATAATTTACCTCATTCACCAGTCTTTCACTTCTTGATTTGTCAAAAGATGGAGGAAATTTCCCAGTGGTGAGGTAATTCACTATATTAGCATACCAATGCTGACTAGTTATTACCCCGAACAATTGCTCGTCGGGAAATTCTTCCTGAATAGGTTCGAACCCTGTCTTTTCCTTGGATGGTTTTGGCACTACCACAGAGACCCACCTCTAGCACCGATTTTTTTGTAAAAAAAACTGGTGCCTAAGTAACCGGTGCTAAATTAGCACTGTTTTTTTTCAACCGGCACCGGTTTTTTTTGTTAGCACCGGTTTTTTCGTTAGCACCAATTTTTTTCGTTAGCAGCACCGATTTTTCAACCGGTGCTAAATTAGCACCGGTTTTTCAACCGGTGCTAAATTAGCACCGGTTTTTCAACCGGTGCTAAATTAGCACCGGTTTTTCAACCTGTGTTAAATTAGCACCGGTTTTTTTTGTTGTTAGCAGCGGTTTTTCAACCGGTGCTAATTTAGCACCGGTTTTTTTGTTAGCACAAGTTTTTTAACCGGTGCTAATTTATTTACGACAACGATAATAAATCCCTTCCTCTGAAAGATGCAGCGTGCTGCAGCTTTCAGAGAAAGGGAAAAAGACTCAAAATTAACAATTTTATTCCACATTAATTTAATAATAAAATAAACTTCACAAAATAAATAATTTATTTCCACATTAATGTATACAAACACCTTGTCTCGCACGACTATGACAAGAATAGTCCTAATTATACAATAATAAAACTACTGCAGCACAATTTATGGTGCACTGCCTTCACTTACAGCTCTAGAATCTCAGTTTCTTCTCTACTCTTGCAAAAACAAAGATGAAATGAGTACATAGTTGGGAGGACCGAACCTATCAGCAGTAATTATAATTCCCGGATTCTGAATTGGAGGTAAAGAATGGTACAAGTGGTTAGTGAAACAATCTAATGATTCTGGAAAAATGATCGACAAGAACAAGATGGATAATAAGAATGATTACTCATTGTGGTTAAAGAGATATTCGTTTGAAGCAGAACTGTTGCCAGGTTGTGGCTAAAATCCTTGGAATGAAAATGAAAAAATCTTGAACAATCCATCAGGGTTGCATGTACCTGCACATTGCAAAAATATCAGTGTATTCAACGTCTCCACCATGGATAACTTAGCATATTCATGGTTTAATTCACCCTTAACTATATAAAATATTACTTCATCCATCCTTATAAAAAGGGTGTATTGTTTCTGCAATAGTACGAGAAATATGATGCATTTTGTTTTAGGCTAAGGTGACGCTACTAGTACCTCCAAGAACGTGTTGGAACCCAGTACACGATACTCATAGAAGAAGCTCTCTTTGGCTTACCCAATGACCAGCATCTTCCAGCACATGCATTTCAACTCCACCTCCCTCTTCAACTGCTTACTCCTCAGCAACATGAAGTCTCTGAAGATCTTCAAGTGCCCACCTGTGCAAACTCCATTCTTCTTTCAAAAAGTTTACACGTACACCTCGAGGGACATCTTCCACTACCTTCCTGCAATGCATGATGAACATCAGGTCACACAAGGGGTCACAATTCAACTAACTCAAACAACCTGTTCACGTTTGCTTAAATGTAGCACCTTGTTGATTGTTTATATATCTAAGCCAAGTCAATTCACCCTATGCTACATCAGTTCTCAAAGTCAAAGTCGATAGGTGCAATAGTGAATTAAATAATGCATAATAGATCTAGTACTGGAGCAAATTTACATCCATCAAAATTAAATCACAGAAATTAAACATGCAAACCTGTCGAACATCAGGGATCTCATCATTATAGGCCTTCAGCAGGAAAAGAAGATATACCTCAGGCTAATTTGAACACTAAATTGAACTAATCAGAACACATAACTTTTCAATAAAAAATGCAGGCAGTAGGGTAAAATTGATTCGTCAATTGATGCAAGTGTTACTCCCTCTATCCGAACTTAAGTCACACAATTTAAATTTTCACGATTGATTTAAAATGCAAACACATCAAAAACAACAAACACAGCAAAAAAACAGAGAGAAGATAACTTTTGATTATATGCAGCAACGCCCCCACCTTGATTATGGTTAATGCAATCAAATCTCCACCATCCTATCCCAAAATCAAGGATATCTATAACCATATAAATAAGAAAACACTAGATGTTTACAACCAAACTAAAGATGGCAAACTTGCAACATAATAATTTCCATCTTTAGTTGCCAAACTCCATTCTTTTAAGCAGTGACAACAAAGCACGGGTAAAAAAAAGAATCAAACATTAATATGGAGAAATCACAAAGTTCAGCTTTGTTTTTATTTGTCCACATTCAAAAATTTATAAGTTTAAAACCATCCTCAAATTGACCAAATAAAAGTTCAACTTAAACATTACACATATAATGAATTGAAAAGAGATCTTCATGACAAAAGCTCACACAAAATGTATAAATAAACTCTTCAACTTCCAAACAACACAAGACGAGCACACCATTTGAAAGCATAGCTGGAAAAACAACATTGCCCATGTCTTTCTTAATACTGAAATTCATGCAAGAATTTGATTTTACGAGACTACATGGATATTTCTGGCACGCAGATCATACAACATCACTTTAGAGTCTATGAAGGATAGGAGTATAGGACTAATAGTACTACACTAATGCACAAGTCTATTGTCAAAGATAGAATATACCCATATCTTGGTTGCAAAGTTCAAAAAATAGGCATGACAAAGCTTCACCGCATTAATACTTTACCCAAAAAAATGGATTGGTTCTTTGATGTAAAGAACTTAAGCTTAAAAGACAAAAATAACAGCAGACAAGGAGAACCAGCTCGAAATAATGAAACCACACAATCTCAGTTTTCAAAAAAAATTAAAGATACAAACTTTTAGCAACCAGAAGGAAGAAAAACAGAAAACATATCCAAAACCAAGCATAATCAATTACTAACCTAACAACACGTGCTTCAAAAAATTATCATAACAATATGTATATTGACATCGGCTCAAACAAACTAGAATGGAACTTCATCAAAGATTCACCTGTGCATTGGTAAGTGCAGCCAACGATGAGAGCTCCGGCAGAGGGGAGCGGTGCAAAGGTGGTGGAGAGCATCGTCATCGGTGGTGGGAAAAGAAGAGGTGGCGTGCGATGGTTAGCGCAACGGCAATGGGAGCTCCGATGGAGGGAAGAGGGAAATCGGTAGAGGTGTTGGGGTGGGAGAGGTACGAAAATTTTGGATTAAGGTTATGGAGGGAATAGGAAAAATTTGGGGTTAAGGTTATGGAGGGAAGAGGGAGATCAGTATAGGTGTTGGGGTGGGAGAGGTACGAAAATTTTTGGTTAAGGTTATGAAGGGAATAGGGAAAATTTGGGAGGGAAGGAAAATGATGCTTTGTTGGGCCATTTTTAGTGTTTTATACTTTCAAATGTTTTTTGAAAAAAAAACATTAACCCATATGAATGGGAGAGATATGTATTAGCTTCCCCAAAACCTGAAATCGTAAAAAAACTCTTTTACAGTGTGTTAGTTGAAAATTAATTTTGGAGACTTTGTACAAAAAGGTCTACATATAGCAATTTGGCTACTGGCACACGAAAAGGTTTACTTATAGCAAAAAGGTAATTTACGGCAGTCCAATTTGGCTGAGCAGAAGTCTACACATAGCAAATTTGGTCAAGATCTGATCAGAAACATGATTTACTCTAACAATAGTATAACAATATTAGAAAATGATCTGTTGCTGACGGGAAGTATAACAATATTAGATCTGACCATAACTAGCTTAGTAATCATGACTTGTCTAGAATCAATCAAGATCTGATCAGAAACATGATTTACTCTAACAATATTATAACAATATTAGAAAATGATCTGTTGCTGACAGGAAGTATAACAATATTAGAAATTGATCTGTTGCTGACAAGAAGTGTTACAATATTAGATCTGACCATAACTAGCTTAGTAATCATGACTTGTCCAGAATCAATCAAGATCTGATCAGAAACATGATTTACTCTAACAATAGTATAACAATATTAGGAAATTATCTATTGCTGACAGGAAGTATAACAATATTAGATCTGATCATGACTAGCTTAGTAATCCTGACTTGTCCGGAATCAATCAAGATCTGATCAGAAAAATGATTTACTCTAACAATAGTATAACAATATTAGAAAATGATTTGTTGCTGATAAGAAGTGTAACAGTATTAGATCTGACCATGACCAGCTTAGTAATCATGACTTGTCCAGAATCAATCAAGATCTGATCAGAAACATGATTTACTCTAACAATAGTATAACAATATTAGAAAATGATCTATTGCTGACCGGAAGTATAACAATATTATATCTGACCATGACTAGCTTAGTAATCATGAATTGTCCAGAATCAATCAAGATCTGATCAGAAACATGATTTACTCTAACAATAGTATAACAATATTAGAAAATGATCTAGTGCTGACAGGAAGTACTATAACAATATTAGATCTGACCATGACTAGCTTAGTAATCACGACTTGTCCAGAATCAATCAAGATCTGATCAGAAACATGATTTACTCTAACAATAGTATAACAATATTAGAAAATGATCTATTGCTGACAGGAATAAATAGAATACAAAAGGAAGTAGAGTCCCACTAAGACTCTGTCCTACTCAACATCACTTCTTCAGAATCATTAAAATCAATCCTAATTTACTATAACACCCTCGAGCTCTTGAGCCCCTCGAACCCCTCGAATCCCTCGAGCCCTCGAACCCCTCGAATCCCTCGAGCCCTCGAACCCCTCGAATCCCTCGAGCCCTCAAACCCCTCGAACCTCTCGAGCCCCTTGAACACCTCGAGCCCCTCGAGCCCACGAACCCCTCGAGCCTCTCGACCCCTCGAGCCCCTCGGACCCCTCGACCCCTCGAACCCCTCGAACCCCTCGACCCCTCGAACCCTCGTACCCATCGAACCTCTCGAGCCCTTTGAGCCCCTCGAGCCCCTCAAACCCCTCAAACCCCTCGAGCCCTCGAACTCTCAAACCCCTTGAGCTCTCGATCCCCTCACCCCTCAAAACATCGACACCCTTGAGCCCTTCAAACCCCTCGAGCCCTCAAACTCTCAAACCCCTCGACCCCTCGAGCTCTTGATCCCCTCGCTCCTCAAACCTTCGACACCCCCGAGCTCGAGCTCTCGATCCCCTCGAACCCCTCGAGCGGAGGCGATTCCCTCGAGCTGATCGAACCCCTCGATCACCCCTCAAGCCCTTGATCCCCTTTTTCAATTCACCAGTTATGCCGATTTTTAGCACCGGTTTGATAACCGGTGCTATTTTTTTACTAAAATCAGTGCTATTTTGAATTTGTTGGCGGGAAGATAGAATTTTACAAATATTTAGCACCGGTTTTTAAAAACCGGTGCTAATATTTTCAAAACCGGTGCTATTTTAAAATTTTTGCTATTTCTTTGGCGGTAAAATGAGTCTCAAAAATTTGTAGCACTGGTTTTTAAAAACCGGTGCTATTTTTTACAAACAACCGGTGATAAGTTTTAATTTTTTGCACCAGTTTTTTTAAAACCGGTGCTATTATTTATTTTTAGCACCAGTTTTTAAAACCGGTGCTATTTTGAATTTTTTGCGGGAAGATAGAATTTTACAAATTTTTATCACCGGTCCGGTTTTTAAAAACCGGTGCTAATTGTTTCCAAAACTGGTGATATTGTAAAATTTAGCACCGGTTTTTAAAAAAACGGTGTTAAAATTTAAAAACCGGTGTTAAATTAACACCGGTTTCTAAAACCGGTGTTAAAAATTAAAAACCGGTGCTATTAGATTTTTAGCACCGGTTTTAAAAACTGGTGCTGAAAAACCGGTGCTAGAGGGGGGTCTCTGTGGTTGTGTGGGTTCTTGAGGAATTGAATTCTACTAAGGTGGTCTAACACTACGTTTTCAGTTCCCTTGTTATCCTTTACCTCTAGGTCAAACTTGTTTTAAAGAAGATCCACCTAATGAGTCTCAGTTTGGCTTCTTTCTGGGTCATTAGATGACAAAATGTTGCATGGTCTGTATACACAATGACCTTGGTTCCTAAGGGGTATAGGCGAAAATTTTCTAGAGGAAAGACCACTGCCAGTAACTCTTTCTCTGGGTAGATTAGTTGTACTGAGCATTGCTGAGCGTTGACGCATAGTATATGACGTGTGGCGCTCTACCTATTCTTTGGCCTAGAACAATCCCTATAGCATGATCATTTGCATAACACATGATCTAGAGGGGAAGAGACCAGTCTGGAGGTTGGATGATCAGGACAATCACTAGCATGTTTTTCAAGGTGTCGAAAGCCTTTTTGCACTCTTGAGTGACAATAAAATCGACATCTTTCTGCAGCAGTTTGCACATAGGTGGGGATATTTAGGAGAAATCCTTAATGAAACAACGGTAAAAGCTGGCGTGATCCAAGAATGATCTAACATCCTTGACATTGGTGGGGTAAGGTAGGGATTTGATTGTGTCCACTTTGGCCTTATCAGCTTCTAACCCTTGAGCTGACACAACATGCCCTAGCACTATACCCTTTTCTACCATGAAATGACATTTTTCAGAATTTATTATAAGATTCATGTCCATACATAGCTCTAGCACTCGTGCCAAATAATGTAAGCATTAATCGAAGGAGTCCCCGTGAATGGTGAAATCATCCATGAAGACTTCGACAAATTTCTCTATAAATTCTGAGAATATACTTACCATACACCTTTGAAAAGTTCCTGGAGCATCGCAGAGACTGAAAGGCATTCACATATAAGTGAAGTTACCATAAGGGAAAGTGAAGGTGGTCTTCTCTTGGTCCTCATGATCGATTGCTATCTGGAAGTATCTTGAATAGCCATTGAGGAAACAATAATACGCATTATTGGCCACCCTCTCAAGCTTATGGTCAATGAAGGACATGGGAAAATGGCCTTTACGAGTCATCACATTTAAGCAGCGGTAATCAATGCACACTCACCACCTGTTCTAAATATGGGTGGATACCAAGTCCCCATCCATATTCTTCACTACTGTGACCCCACTTTTCTTTGGCACCACTTGGGTAGTTCTCACCCAAGTGCTATCAGAGATAGGATATATTATCCTAGCCTTAAGTAATTTAAGGACTTCACCTTTCACTACTTCCATCATAGGCAGGTTTAATCGCCTTTGAAGGGCTTATACCTTTAATGTCATCCAAAGTCCATCCTATTGCTCCCTTTAATTTTTTAAGGACGTCGAGAAATCTACCCTCTTATTCAATAGTCAACCTATTTGAGATAATCACAGGCAAGGTTTCATTTTCGCCTAGAAAAGCATACTTCAAGTGTTCATGTAAGGGCTTAAGCTCAATTGTTGGTGGTTTCTCTATTGAAGGCTTAATCTCTTGTAGAGCTAGCTAATCTAGGTTTTTGGGTAAGGCCTCCACACAATTGTCACTTTGAGGATCAAACTCGTCCACACTTCCACTAGGTTAGTTTTCAGGGTACTAACAAATATATCACTTAAAGAATTATCCTCTAAAGCTAACCCTTTGTTTATACAAAAAATGTCTTGCACAATATTGTCATACATATCAATCAAAGGGGGATGACACTTCACATTTTGATCTATCGATGTATGATCAAATTCATCCTTAGGATCACCCATTTTTTTATAACAATGCTCTACACTCATGTAATACATCGATGGTGTCAAAAGAGATAGGACTAACCTTATTGTGATCAAATGTCACACATGATTTCTTTTTCCTTAATTCTCTCGAACATATTGGTGGAGGTGCTTCCTCATCCGTGAGCTTATGCTTTCCTATCAAATGGTTCACTACACCTATTAGCTCATTCACCCTTTCACCCATCCTGTCAACACCAAAAGATATTTTATCCCCACAGTTCTTGATTCAAGTAAATACTTGATTTTTCATAGTTTCACTAGTTTTTGAAAAACTAGTCAAAGCTTCGAGTATCTCTTCACATGCAGACTTGGGGGTCAAGATTGATTCTAGCACCACTCTCGCTCTGTTAATCTTGATGAACTGCAAGTTCTATGTCTCTACCTTAGTCGCTCAACCACAGGCAACACTCTGTAGGGTGATCGAAATGACACACCCTACAAATTTTCATCGCCTAAGTGGTACTTTCCCACATCATTAGATTTTAATAGTAAAACAGCTCGACAACTAAACTATTAACACAAAACCAAAATAAAAGCAGTTACTAACTTTTTTACTAACAAGTTATACTAATTGATCCTTAAACTGGATAGCATCCCTGGGAAATTTGACCAACCTACACCCGGGGTCATTAATTGGAGCTAATTAACCCGAGCGGAGACTTTTGTGGGAAAAGGTCAAAGATAATATTTATAATTCTGCACCCATTCTTAGTGCTATACTACTGATATGTTAGTTAGCAGTAAGCCCTAGGTTTGTCCAAAGAGATGCTAGGGCTCAAGTACCAACTAAAAACACAATCTCGTATGGATCGTCAATCCATACGAGTGAAACAAATAGCTACTAAATGCAAACAAAAGGGGGGCGGGGTAGATTATCAGATAAGCAACTACAAAGCATAAAAGTAAAAAGACAAATAATTTTTAAATAAAAACACTTGGAGAGTCATTGTGAGACTTTAATGATTTAATGCTTTGATCCCCGATTCATTGACATGTAAGTTTTACTAAACAACTAAGTAGAGTGTTTGGACTTATGACATACACTTCCCCGTACCTGTCATGTTGGGTACGCTCACAACCCTCTATTGACACCGCCATCAAAATTAGGGTGGTACATAAAGGTCCAACCAATTTTGTAGGTCATTTCTCCCCCGTGCGATTACGTCCCAGGCTTCCACCACGAATGCACTACTTCCCAATAGTCCTATCAATTAGGCCAAGGGGTTGTTGGCACCTTATCTATAATACGGGGGCCTCTTACAATCCTAGCTTGCTACTATTTCTATCTCTACTAGTACCCTCACAGACTACATTACGTAATCAGCTAAGACTGGTGCGATGGAAAATAAGTCTGAGCAATACTCGGGTCTCCCATGCACACACTCATGCAGATGCAATATACTATCTTACCCATTCTAACATCTATGTTTCCGTTACCTATATGGCATCAATATTTTCACCGTGCATGAATATAGCCCAAAGTGTGTGCTTAATATGATGTACTATTCATGCAATTTAAACATTCAAGAACAATCACAATAGTATCATACACAAATACTAGGATGAATCTCACATAAGCATAAATCAAATAAGTCTACAATTTATCCCCAAGCTATGGAAACTACTACATAGACGTGGAATTCAAATATGAATTTGAATTCCACATCATAGGATCAAAACAAAAAATAAAAGGAAAGAAAAGAAAAGGAGAGAGTGTTTCTCTCTCTAAAGTTGCTATCCTAATAGCCTAAGAATGAAATAAAACTATCTACCTCTTTCTAACCTACTAGACTAAGGCTATATTTATAGGAGAAGGGGATTCAGCCTAAAAATAGGCCCAAAATATGCCAAAAATGACTAAACCCTAGTTCAGCCGCCGCTCGGCGCGAGCCATTACGGATTGCCTGGTCCGTACCGTGTACTTGTCATGGGATGATGGATTTGGTGCGTGACTCTAGATCTGGCACGGGCCGCTGGATATGGAACATGCCATCTAGCATGGACCATGGCCTTTGACGTGGGCCACCGTCAGTGAGCTTAATTCGGAGCTTTTGATATGCGGGGCTCAGGTTTTAGTGCGTGCTACCGTTAGTAGGCTTAGTCTGCTAGGAAATTTGGTGCGGACACGGCCTTTGGTGTGGGCCATCGATTGGTTTTTGCATCTTGGACTTGGAACTACGCGTGCTGTCGTAAATAGGACGGTTAGCGCCCATACTTAGCCGGATTGAGTGAAGTTTTGAACTCGTGAGCGTGGCCGGTGAGATTTGGCATCATTTGCGTCATATCCTCATGCTGAAAACTAATGGCATTGGCCAACTCCTTTGGCGCGGGCCGTTGGTGCTTAACCATGAATGGCCCGTGCTGGCCTGTGATACCTTGGTCGGCTGAACTTATTTCCTTCACTACGCGTGAGCCGTTAGTCTGATTTGAGAGTTCTAGTAGTTGATTTTGTAGTGCTCAAGGAGAATAATTCAATAGAATCAGCCTTGGAAGCTAATTATTCTTGGTTCGATCTCTGAATTTGATACAACTCATCGGACCACGATTCCCTGTTTCTTCATTGGCCATTTTGATCTCCGTTGCTGCATATCTTTGACTCTAATCTCCTTATACCATGCATTGATGTTTGTGGCCTTCATTTACTACCATTCTAGAGGGGAATAACCTTCGATTTTGTCTGCCGTTCTTGCGAACGGCCTTCAATATCTTCTACCGCCCTTATGAACGGCCTTCACATAGAATGTAACTAAAAAGTAACCACTGGCGACCTACTAAAGATGATCAAATGGAAGATCTAGGAGCCCATGGATACAAGATGTCCATTAGTACTAATTAAGTTTACAAAATGCGGGATTTAGACAAGAAAACCAAACATGGCCGTCTAAACCCCTTGTCACGTAAACTCAACTAATACTAACAATTTTCCAAACAAAACTAGCTAAAAACTATGCCAAATGCATCATTTAACGTACACAAAATGAAGCACATCAAATCCCAAGCTATTAAAATACTCCCTAAACATGGAATTCAAGTATTGTATTGAATCCCACATTTTTGGCAAAACAAAATAAACAGAAGAAAGAGAAATAACCTAGAGAGAAGGGATAATGTTTTTCTCTATCTAGCCTACTCTTGAAATCCAAAATATATTCTAGTCTATAAAACCTAGTAGATAAAGATCCATATGTATAGAAATTGGCCAAAAATAGTCCAAAAACCCTAACAGCCACAATTGGGACGAGGGGTAGTATCTGGCAACGCCCGTGCTGTCGATGTGGCCTCGTGCTGGCCCAACCCATTGGCTTGTGGCACTTGTGCTATGGTGGGCCATCTTTCCTAGCATGACCGTGATGGTGCGGTCCATGTCAACTAGTGTGGGCCGTTGGATGAAGCTCTATTTTTTATCTTCTGATCTGCACGTCGTTTGGCGGGGCCCGTCAACCCTATCCTCATTTTTCTAAGTAACTTGGCACGATCCGCATTATTTTCACATCCCATGGGTTGGTATTGACATTTTGGAATTGGAACGATGTAGACCATTTGAAATAGAATGGTCTGCACCCATATTTAGGCGAAAGTGCAAAGAGGACTTGTGGACATGGCCAGCCGGGAATTGCATGGTCCATGTTGGGGCTTGACACGACCTGTGTTGGTTGGCACGAATCATGCCAAAGGCCCCTGACATGGGCCGTGTCTCACTGTATGGGCTATGCGTGGTTGAGCCTCGTGCTGGTCATGAATGGTCTGTGCTGCCAGTGGCTGTTTCGACTGACTGATTTGTTTGCTCCGCTATAGATGAACTATAGGTCTTATTTGAGAGTTCTTTAGTTGATTTCATAGTTCTCGAGAAGAAGAATCCAATGGTTCTACTTTCAAGGGGTAATTCGTCTCGAATCTTTCCCTGAAATTTGTGCAACTCTCGAACAACGATCTCTCCATCTCTTCCTTGGCCTCTTTAATCTTCGAATTCGCCTTTCTTGGGCTAAATAATTCTACTACCATGCATTAGAGTCCATGGCATTCAATCTACTTCCATTCTTGCAAATTCCCGTTGATATCTTCTACCGCTCTTACGAACAACCTTCTATTCAAAGATGATGAAAAATACCTACGAACGACCTACTAATAAGATCACAAATGAAGATCTAGCTGCCCGTGGATACAAGGTGTCCATTAATATCAATTAATTATAAAAAAATTGGTATTTAGACAAAAAAACCAAAAATGGCTGTCTAAACCCTTTGCCGTGTAAAACTAAGTAACACTAGCAATCGAACAAGTAAAACAAGCCAATTATTATGCCGAATGCATTGGTTAACGCATGCGATATAGTGCAAATCAAAATAACATCATTTTCATCAGTTGCATCCGCCCAACATAACTAAGTAACTTTGAACTCCAATGCTTTACTCTTTCTACAAGTCCACAATGAGTGGCTGAAAAGTTTGGATCAATAACTTCTTGTTGGCTAAGGGAATACCAAGATATTTGAGTGGAAATTCACCTTCTTCGAAACCAGTAATCTCTAGAATTATGCTTTTCTGCACATCATCCACCCCACGAAAATAAATGCAGCACTTTTGTTTGCTCACTCTCAGCCTTGTAGACTCCTCTTATTTCCTATACGCATTCATCATGATTCCGACAGACACCTCATCACCCATGGATAGCAGTAGTACATTGTCTACAAAACCCAGGTTCATAATTCTCAGCAAATAACATTTAGGATCAAATTTGAACAAAGAATTCCTACCGATATCTTGTAAGCATCTTGTGATGTATTCCATAACTAGAACAATGAACTAGGGAGAGATAGGGTCTCCCTGCCTCAAATCACGCTTAGCCATAACAAACTGAGTTAAACTACCATTCACCAAGTACCTGAATGAAATAGATTTAGTGTATACCATCAACCACTTCACATTCCTTTCAGGGAGTCCCATTTCAAACATTATCTCCTCCAATTCTTTCCAGTTGACAGTGTCATACGCCTTTTGGATATCTAGCTGAATGGACATCTAGGGTCATCACTTCTTCTATTATAACCTCTTACTAACTCGTAGGCCACAATATATGGTTGTGTATACACCTATGAGAGACAAAGGATGCCTGATTCTCCTCCACAACCTCTTCAACCACCTTGCTTAGCCTATTTGTCAACACCTTTGAAATGATTTTGTAAATTGTAGAGCAATGCGAAATTGGTTTGAAGTCTTTGGCTTTTACTACTGCTAGATTTTTTGTTATAAGTGTGACTATTGTGCTGTTAACAACCCTATATATTATCCCATTCTCAAAAAAATCCTGTACAATAGCTAGAATGTCTCCCCTGATCACCTCCCAATTTGCCTTGAAAATTTTAGCATTAAACCTATCTCCAGATGGGGCCTTTAAGTTACCAACCTTTCAAATCTGCTTTAATTTCCTCTTCATGCACCTCGTTAATCAGGAATATTCTACTTTCATTACTGAGTACCTTTCCCTTTTTTATAGCCCCCACATCAATAATTTATGTTCTATCTTCTTCTCGACTAGCTAATGCTTCATAAAAGCTGATCACCTCTTCTTTTAACCCCTCCCGATTAGTGATTATAGTACCATATTCTTTTTCTAACTTCTACATACCACCCATTTGTTTTTTCTGTTAACAAAATCATGAAAATAAGTGTTATTTCCATCTCCTAATCTTATCCACTCCACTTTTGATCTCTACTTGGTAATTTTCTAGTCAATGCGGTTCCCCTTCTGAACTTCCTCAATACAGGTTATCACTTTTTGGATTTTTTTTCTCCACGCATCCTATGCTTGATCAGTTCCTGATGTGCTTTCTCCCGCTCCAGTCTAACCTTTTCCAATTTACCATTAACACCTCCCAGTTCCTTCATAAAGCCCTTTAAATCCTGTACCCTGATAAGTTTCTTTAAAACAACAAATATTTGTCTGCCAACCACAAGTTTCATACAACTCTCTTTTATTGCATCCTCAATTTTGTTTTCAAGAAGATGGTTTATCAATCTGTATTGCTTTGTTCTTTTCCCCTTCTCCTCAAAAAGCCTAATCCTCAGTAGCCCATGATCAGACACACCAACTACCATATTTTCCACCACTCCATCCAGAAATTTCATAAACCATTGGGTATTTCCTAGTGCTCTATCAATTCTAGAATATATCACATTGTCAACATGTCTATTAGACCAGGTAAAGAAATCTTCTGAAATTTCACATTCACTTAGTCCAGTCTTGATCATTATCCGTTCAAAATCCCAATATTCCCATGTCTGCACTTCATTTTCAATGATTATGTCATCCTTTCCCAATAAATTATTAAAGTCTCCAATAACAATCCATGGCCCCTGTATAGGAGATTGAGATTTTTCAATATCCTCCCATAAATCCTTCTTCTGCTTCAACAAATTCCTAGTATAAATTGCTATAGCACAGAATGCCAGTTAACCATTCCTATCACAAAATTCACATATCATCATCCGATCAATAACTTTTCTCTTCTTGACTTCCCCTTTGTTTTGATCCTATAGTACCCATATTCTGCCATAAGGGTGTGCTTCATATTTATCTTCTATCCTCCATCTTCACCCAAACTCTTTCCTAACCCCCTTTGCATTTGTTTAAACTTTTGTTTCTACTATCATACCAAAAATAAAATTCAAACCTCTGAGACGAGAGTTAATATTTTTCTGTTTTGCTGCATTATTGACCCTCCTGACATTCCAAGATACAATCATGGGACATGCCTATACCTCTCTGAAAGTTTCATCTCACTCCCCAGAGTTGCTACAGTAATCCCATTCACTTCATATCTATTGGTATTCTCCACAACCTCATCATATAATTCCATTTTCCCCTTATTATTTGGCTTAAACACTGTCCATTCTCAAATTTTCATAGCTTTATCTTCCATAATTTTCACCCGAGAATCAGTGTTACACTTTTCCGGTTGTTCATCTTTCTGCTTCACTTGCCACTTTGGTGTAATCCACTTTCTATCCTCATTCTCCCTGCATTTATACCCACCTATCTGGCATTTGTCATAGAACAAAGGTTTTCCTTCCAACTCTATTGCCTCCTTGATTCTATTCCCCTCGGAATCCTTGATGTTCACAAAATCGGGAATCTATTTAGATATATCAACCTCCACTAATACTCTTGCATAAGAAAATCTCAGCTTGTTCACAGTGCACTTGTTTGTAAATAGTGGTTTCCCAACAACATTTCCAATTTTTCCTAGGCTTTTAGGACCCCACATATGTAGTGGTTGGTTAGGCAGCTTAACTAGATATGCATAGTTCGAACCATATCTTTTTCCAACAAAAAATTTAGCTTCCACAACTATAGGAACGCTACACTAGTGGAGGATGGGTCATTAAATACACTACTTAGAAGGCGGTTCCGCCCGATATCTAGGAACCTCTTTTGCGAAGACGTTCCAAGCTCAGAATTGTCTTCATTCAGACAACCACTGACTTAGAAGGCAGTTATACATTTTGGGAAGGCATTTGTTTTGAACCACCTCTAAATGTCCCGGTTAAAGGCGGTTCTATTATTATTGATATGGATGAAAGGCAATTATGCATGGGTGTCTTTGTTTGCCCAAAGTTCCGAGTTTGGAATGTTATATCCGACGGTAGTTCCAGATTCGAAAAGCTGGGTTAAACTATCAATGAAGGAACGAATGAAGTTCCTTTAGCGAAACTCTTTCTGGAGTTATTTTTGAGCTCAGAACTCTTTGGTTTGGTCAACTTATAGCTAATTTTTAAATGGGTATTTCATTTGGGAAAACTAAAGTAATGGAAACCTACAGTAATGGAAACCTACCACAAATTGGGGCTTGATGATGAATTAATTGGGGAAGGCATGTGTGCCATTCATTAGTTCATTACATGTATTAATTATAATAGTAGAATTATTTGAATTTATGGGCTAGGGTTTATGTGGTATTTAGGGTAATGTGTTGTATAAAAAGGAAAAGGTTTAGGATGGTTTTGTGTTCATTTGGTGAATTTCACTAATTTATGACATTTGCATGTAGGGTGTTTGCAATGGATCGTATTGAAATAATTGGTAACAATCGTAGGAATTCCCCTGATTACATTCCTTTAATTGAATCTTTCATTGTCGTGGCATTTGAGCATGCATCGAAGAATGGTGTTGTGCATGCACGATGCCCATGTAGAGATTGAAAATATAATGCATATTTGGGGAGAAAGAAGTTACATGAAAATTTAATCACCCGTGGGTTTGATGCTAGTTACACGAATTGGTTGTGGCACAGGGAGGTTGAGAGCTTTAAAGATGTGAATAGAAAGGGAAATGGTGATTTACGCAGTGATGATTTATTTGATGAGATTGTAGAGGATGTTGAAAGAGTGTTTCGTGAGAAACCAGAGGCTCTAGAAGCCTTAAATAATGACAAATAGACGTCATTGTATAATGTTTCCACACATTCGGTTTTAAGTGCTACTTTGAAACTTATTAACCCGGAGGCCGAATTTGGGTGGATGGATGAAGAGATTACAGAGACACTTGAATTAATTAGGGAATTCCTTCCCGATGGTAATCATATGCCCAATAGATCTAATGTAGCAAAAAGGATTCTTTGTCTAATGGATTTTTATTTGAAAAAAATCCACGTATGTTTGAATGATTATATGTTGTATAGGGGGAAGGAGGATGATATACTAGAAAGATGTTGGGTGTGTGGTGAGTCGAGGTACAAGATGAAGAGGGGTTACATTGCCGTGGGCGCAAAAGTAAGGTCTGGATCAAAGAAGAAGATGCCAGATAAAATTTTGTGGTATCTCCCAATCATACCATGGTTGAAGAAAGTGTTAACATGCAAGGAAGATGCTAAGTTGTTCTGTTGGCATTAAAAAAGAGTTAAATCGGAAGATGATGTGATTAGGAATGCGTCAGAAGGTGAGTAGTGGAAGAAGTTAGATGCCACATACCCAGAGTTAAGAGAGGATCCCTGGCATTTAAGGTTAGGCCTATCAACTGATGGAACTGATCATTTTGGCAATATGAGCAGCACACACAGTTCATGGCCTGTTATGTTAAATATCTATAATAGTTCATTTTCACTTATGATAAAACGTAAGTATGCGTTACTTTCGTTGATGATTTTTGGGCCCAAGAAACCCAGTAATGATATAGATTTTTTTACCTTGCTCCTCTTATTGAAGATTTTCTAACTTTGTTCAAAGATGGTGTCTGCACGCACGATGGTAGTGTGGATGATACTTTTACCTTGAAGTCATTATTGTTCTACACCATATAGGATTTCCCTGTACATGGCAATCTGTTCGAATACTCGGTGAATGGGCAACATGCATGCCATGTTTGTTAGAAGGAAACTTGTTTTACTCAATTGAAGCATGTATGCAAAACTGTTTATTGAGGGCATAGGTTGTTTCTTCTCGAGGGTCACTCATGGTGATTGGCGAGGCAATGGTTCAACGAAGAAATGGAGGAAAGAGGACCGCTCATTCCATTATCGGGTGCTGAGATATTCCATCACTCCTCGTCATTGCAACCGAATTGAGTGATTTGTGGGGAAATTTGACTGAAAATTTTAAACCTAGGTTTTGAGGGAATTGGGGATTTGTGATTTATAATTTCCATTTTTAAAAAATACTAAGACTGAGTTCCAAATCTAGAACTCAGTCGTGTCATCTACTATGGGTGAAGACACACTTTCGAGTACGAAAGACGCTTCCAGGTTAGTTCCGAGCTCAAAACTGGTTTTATGGGCCAATCTAAATAAGAAGCATTAAATTATATTCAAACCTACACTAAACACAATATTTCAGCGGGAATTCCCTCTCTCTTTTTCCTACCAAAACCTTCTTCTTCCCTTCCCTTTCATCCATTCCTCTCAATCCATCCCACATTTTCCAATTTTGTCTTCCAAATCAAAGTAAACCCTAGCTCATACACCCATTAGATGACATCTTGTAAAATTTTCTAACAATTTTGGAAACATGAGGTTAGTGTTAGTGTTCCAAGTCATGTGTGATTGAGGCCTTTTGGAGTTACAGTCTATTTCAAGACATGAAAAAGGTAAGCATCAATCTCATAGGATTTCATTTATTGTTTTAGAATCTCTTATTCTAATTTCATAGGGTTTAGGTTTAAGGTCATTATTATGTACTAATTTGTTAAAATGAAAAAGGTTATATTTATTGTCTTGTGCTAGGGTTTATGAGGTATATGTAGTGTTGTGCTAAAGTTTACAAAATAAATATTGACTTTTACACATTATGTTAGGTAGTAATATGTCACGAAAAAGGACTCGAGATGAAATCCCACCTACGGAAGAAGGAAATGATGACCCAATTGGAAATGAAGATGATGAAGGGGAGGTGCTGGATGAGGTAGGAATTGCAAAAACTCGCTGTAGGAAATTAGAGCGGAGAATTGCTAGGAAAGAGTTGATGCTGTTAGTTTTTAACAAGTTGAGTAAATGTTTGTTGGAGGAAGGTACCGTTATTGATATTATTACGATCCACACAAAATATAATTACCAGTATCCTAATATTATCCATTAAGTTTTAACATGATGGCCTTAATGAATTCAAAATAGAGACCCTTTGAAATCGATGCTCCCGACATAGAGGTTTTGAGGAAAAGCCAAATTAGGGTAAGGGAGAAATACCACAAGCTTTCCGGAAATAAATCCAGCAAAAACAATGTACATGTTATTGAAGAGTTGGAGAGAGCACAAGCACACATTGTCTTGGGATTACATATTCTCTCATAGGAAAGGACAGTGTTTGTGGTTAACTTGTACACACATTCAACCAAAAAGTTGGAAGATACCCAAGAGAAGGCCCTTGGAGAATGAATAAAACGTTAGTCCACTTATATTTAATTTTGTGTGTATTTAGATTACCATTTCTTTGGTACTCACTTCTCTATGAATTCATAACCTAGGGAACGAGGGATGAAAAGCGACAAAATGCCAAGAAGAATGAATCTTCATTGGAAGAGTCATGCGGGCTATGGTTTGGCGGCCCTCGAATTCATAAAAGAACGTTTTAGAAAGAAAGTCCAACTTGCAATTGAGGGGGGATGACCAAGGAGGAGGAAATATCATCAGTCGTGCCGATCGATGTGGAGGAGATCAAGAGGTGTGATCTATTCCTAAGGAGCCATCAAAACAAGGATGGTAGATTCACTAAACCTTGGGAAAATGAACTTGCAAAACGAGTGGTAAGGCTCACTTGATTAATTATTTTTCCAACATCCATTGCATTGATACATCATTTTTAAATTATACATCTTTAAATGACATAACATATGTAGGCTAAATTGAAACAAAATCAAATAGAAGGAAATTAGCTCTCATGGGTAAAATTGACATCCTTACCGAAGCTACATGTAAATTAAATCACCCAGGTCGTGCTAGAGGGGTAGGTGCCTTCTTATCTAAAAAACAAGATGCACTTGGAATTGTGCGGTCTTACACTAGAGAAAAACTGCATGGGTGCACATTTTGCGAAAGAAGCTATCATACAAAACAAGCGTAAAGAGCAACAAGACATTTTAATAAGGAAGTTAATCAACCACATCGATCTTCCTTTCCCGGAGAATTCAGATGACTTGGCACCAAATTCGACTCCGCCATCTAGAGGTTCATGCCTCTCGTCGGAAGAAGTTGAGGTCAACCATAATACCACCATCGGAAGAAGACAACAAGTTAGACAGGGCAATCAGAATCATTATTGCACAAGAATAATTATTTTTTCACACACAATCATTATTGCACACACAATCATTATTGCACAAGAGGATATGGATGTAACTTAAAATTTAATTTATAGTACCATATTTTCATTAAGTTCTTGTGAGTTATACATTGACCAAGGCGAAAATGTATGCCCCCTCCAAGTTGCCGACGGTATTTTGTACCTGACAATGTGACATCATCACGGAAAAACAACTGCGAATGGTTTTTGTCAAGTTTCGTTGAAAAAAATAATGGTGTTCAACGCTCCATTACCATCTCAAGATGGAAATTATAAGAAGGTGGGTCACTCACGAGGGATGTTTCTTCTTTGGCCTCGTTGCCTAGTTTATGCCAACCTAGCAACAGATAGTCATTTGAAGGAGACGCCCCTAAAAAAACTTAAGATGGTTGTACAAACACCAAAGAAGGTTAGAGCACCGGTTACTAGGGCGCAAGTGAATAAGAATTCACCTCAAGTGAACCAAACCATAATTTCCCTCTACCAATTGTGAATATATTCTTTAAATGTTGGAATTAAAATTTTAGGTATGTATAAAGTATTGTATGCAATTAATGATCTCAAAATTTCTTTGAAGATACATGTATTACATTGCGTGCCAAAATACCAAGGATTGGGGGGGGGGGGGGGGCTATTTGTGCTGCATGATGACTACAGAAATTGGCTTCAGATTTGATGAAAGGATTGACTACATCCGCAAGAGTTTATGCCAAAAAGAAAAAGTAATTATACATTGCGCTATATATTTAGCGGTGATGGTAAGATACTCATTTTCATTAACAAACTTATGTAAGTCATTTGTTTTTATACTAATTTTTCTTGCAGGGACCATTAGTAATTTTTGTTGTCCCAAAGAAGAAGCGTGTTTTTGGATGGATCCATTGCATTTGCAACCCTCGGACACATTTATGAAAATTTTGGGTGCCTCTATGAATGACACATCTGATTCAAGTAATACAACTTTGTACGTAGTCGAAATCAAGGTGTCTTTTATTCACATGTTCTCATCTACTAGTATTCTGTAATTTCAATATTTATGACTAATTACATGGAATTTATTCAGTACAAAAAACAAGCACAAACTTGGGAGTGCGGGTAAAACGTAATGCTATGCGCCGTAGAGTCCATTCAACAAGTCCGAGTGAATTACCTAGAAATCGACAATGTAAGTTTCTCGTTCCATTTTTTGTCAATTATTAAATTATTTCTCATCCTAATTGTTATATTAACATACTCACAGATTTTTCAAGTCAACAACAATCCGTATTCACATGATGATATCAACGTCGCAAGAAATTATCTGGCTAGGTATTTATTGAATGCTCGGTCGGTATCTATTTGAAATCCAACCGTGGTTTAGAATCGTGTGGGATCTAATTTTTGGTGTGTGCATATGGATGACGCATATTGTGCAGAATAGAATTTGCAAGATATCTATTCATATCTATATATTGTTGCTTTTTTAGCATAGTCTATTGATTTTTGGTAGTTAGCTAGAATTATGATGACATTTGTTTTGGGGAATAGAATTGGCTAGATTTCAATTCCTATCTATACATTGGTGCTTAGTTAGCGTATTCTATAGATCTTTGTATGTATTAGAGCTATTACACAAGGCTTTTTCTTCTAGCCGAGTTTAATATATTGGTATTTTGGATTTTTACATCTTTGCGCAAACGTCTTTTGAATTTTGAACCATGTCCCAACTTCATGTATATGGGGTTTTAGAACATCCGATACATCAGTTTTGGATTGGGAACTTAAAATCCAAAATACCACCCTGTTAAGGAACTTTAAATAGAATTTTGTCATTTTCAAGCGTTAAAATACAGTAGTGGAATGGAAAGTGCATCCAATTCAGGAATTCATTGCAAAGGTCAGAAAATGAATCTGATTGAGGAACCTCAATTGCATTCCGGATTCGCAACCCAATTTTTAAGGCCGGACGATGCTCCAAATGTTCCGAACTCATGACTCAAGTTCCAATATCAAAATTAATAAAAGGCGGTTCCACCACCTCGTTTAAAGGCGGTAAATAACCTCCTTTGATGACATCATTTTAAAGGTGGTTCCTCGAACCATCTTTGGTCAATGGCGATCAAAGTCACTACCAGAGAAGTCACCTACAAAGTGACTTCTGTGGTCCGATATAACCGCCTTTAATAGGCCAGCCTCCACTAGTTAATGTTTGACTTCAACTAATAAACAACCAACTCATAAAAAGGTCAACCTTCACTTAAATTTCTATATGTAAACACTAATAAATTTTTTGTTGACTTTAACTAATCAACGGTCAACTCTTATTACAATATATATATACATACATATATATATATATACATACATATATATATACATACATATATATATATACATACATATATATATATATACATACATATATATATATACATACATATATATATACATACATATATATATATACATACATATATATATATACATACATATATATATATATAATAGTATACCACAGTAATGGCTTATGTCTAAATGACTCACCATCACAAAGCTTGTATTATATTTGGAATTTTTAAAAAAACAAAATCATTTAGAAAGCACTTGATTATAAATAACATTATAAGAGAATTTCACAAATTTATAAGTTAGTAATGAAATCCTCGACTATTGTTAACTCTTACCCTTGAATGTTTGTTTAAGGGCAGAGTAAATTTTTTCTCCTTAGTGAAAATTATTGCCATACCTTACTCCTCTATAGTATGTGTTTATATATATATATATATATATATATATATATATAAAATAAATTATTCAAATCGAAGTCTCACAAATACAGACACTCTGATACCTTATTATTTTAGTTGAACTACTTTGAATGAAAAATGTAATATTATCAGCAGCACATATTATTAATGGAAATAGTTTTAAAAATTATCACATAGTATCTATATAAAAATAATATGACATCAACTCCATTGTAATTTCATTATTTATAATATTATTATTTAAAATACGTCAATATTAAATAGGTGTGCTATACACGTTGAATGAAAAACATTCCTCACATATTTTCAAACAGAATATTCCTTCAATATTCATATTCATTACTTATATTCTTAAACTAACTAAGAAATCAGCCAAAAGACCCAAATACTACTAACCTCTAAACCCTGAAATATAAGCACAAGTAGCCTTCTCCTTCAATAAAACACAAGTATTTTTCTATTTTAACAAAAAAATACAAACCGCGCCTCACCACCACTGCCGTGCAGGTCCACCACTCGCTCATCACTCTGCCGCTGACGAAGCAGCCTAAATGCTCACGTCAGTGCAGCTTCACCGTACACGGTGCTTCTTCACTGCTCGCGGGCTTCTTCTCCACCTTTCCACTACTCCACCAGTCACACCATGTTGCTTCTCCACCTCGTTGGTGCTCTTCCTCTCCTCGCCTTACCGCTGATCCACCACTCATGCCACGCTGCTTCTCCGCCTCACCGCTATCAAGCCTTCAAAGCGCTGCACCTCCGCTTCATGCTACGACGTTGATTGTTCACGTAAAGAAACCATCTTATTATATTTTACATAAATAAATTCAAGTAGAGATGAGATTGGAGGAGGTCATTGAATATGTATATTTTTTATATATCCTCAAATTTTCTAAAGATATATTATAGAATTAATTTCAATACATTTAGATTCTTGATACTTAAGTGAAATAAGTAAGTTCACATCCGAACCTAAAACACAAAATTATTATTGCCTGTAAAATTTATATAACTCAACGGTTTCAAACACCTTCAATTATCAATTACACATTCAAATCTCTGAAGCTTCTGGACATTTTTTAAATTAACGTGTACATTTTGTATAACAATCTTTGGTGATGCCATCATCTTCATGATCAATTGCTTGAACCCAAAGTCGATCAGTATACCCTTTCTCAATCTTCCTCTCAACGCTCACTAGGTAATCAAATCGCAAATTGGTACAGGATAATGAATTGTGTTGTTATACTGCGAATTTTGCATTTGCTAAGGCTAAATCATCAGGTGGATTTACATAAACGAAGCCATCTGACTGAAGATTTGTTTTCCTAGCTAAAGGTGAGCTCAAGGTTGAGAAAGCCAATGCCATCATAATTGAAATATGGATAATTGATGAATGAGAATTCATAGTGACTCTTACGGTGATATTTTAAAGATGGTCACAATGTTACATATAGTTTGTTGTGATTAAAAGGTTCGAGACGTGAAATCTTATTTATAATGTTTCCTCTTACTTGGTAGGTAGATTGATATTTATTTAAATTGAAAATCAACAATTTTTCATTAGATAAATCATTGTAAAAAAAGTTTCCTTTTGAAGATGTGATTTTTATCCTCTACACAACTTTGCTTTTTAATTTCCCTTCATGCAATATAAATACATGGCTTTAAGTAACAAAATAGAAATACATTTTCAATTTTATTATCCATGTGATCAAAAGACCATTTGTGTTAGAAAAAATTTCATGTCTCCAATATGACATACAAATTCAACCAATTAATCCCATTGATCAATATTCAACATTGGTTGGAGAATGAGCAATAGTGCATTAATTTTTTTCCGTTCATGATATCAACCAAAAATTTTTAAAAATCTATTATGAACATCCACAAACGAGTGAAACAAATATGAAATCAAACATTTTTATCATGTAATTTAAACTTGAAAAGACATATATTTATCTTCAGTTTAGTTTTACTAACACTACAAGAAAACTCACATTTTATTTCAGACTTTAGTACCTCCGTTATTTGAAAAAAAAAATGAAGTAGTAAAGACTATTTACCTTGGTTAATAAAATCGAGGAAAAATTTACACATTTTTATAACAAGGGTAAGAAGTCTGAAAAATTAGAGTAAAAAATATTACCGACGAGTGGCCGACGTCGGTGTAACCAACATTGCAACCAAAGGCTTACGACG